>CM038792.1:45459107-46869941 GCA_021764765.1 Vicia sativa | reverse complement strand
ATTACGTATCCTCTCAATATTATTGATTTCCAACCAATATTGTGAGTGTTATCATGTTAATATTTAGATGATGTCTCACTCTAACTATTGACATGATAATATTTAAGTTCAATATAAGTAAATACTAACTCACAAATCTATGTCTAGCACTTGTTCCTTAGTAGATGAATATCTTAGGTCAAGTTTGAAATATATTTCTCAATCATGATCCAAAGAAAAAAGTACAAGTAAAACAAAGATATTCAATATATATATATATATATATATATATATATATATATATATATATATATATATATATATATATATATATATATATATATATATATATATATATATATATATATATATATCATCAACCAAGTTCATACACCAAGAGATCAAAATAAATACATAAAAGTTAGGTTAATTACCTCTAATCTTGACACAAAGAAATTTAGCTACTCATTCTCATGGTAGCTTGACTTGCAAGAAGTGGAGTGATGATGATGAACATGGATGGAAAATAAAGAAGCAAAGATTCAAGAGATTCTTCCAAGAATTTGAGTTACAATGGAGAAAATAGCTTGCTTCTATGCCCTAAATTTGATTTTGGATGGAAAAGGTAGAGTTGTTGAAGAAAATATCTCAGCATGGTACTTATAGAAGTGACCATGACAGGTATTCGCGCTCAAAAGCTTGACCGCGCTGAGCGCCCTCAGCAAAATATCAAATCATGTTCAATGCCCCGCGCTCAACGGGACCACGCCGCTGAGCGGCCTCAAAAACTAAAATATGTTCTGCCTGAACAGTAATAGGCAAAGCACGCTTTGAATCCCACTGAGCGGCCTTGTCTGTTCAAAACTTCAAAAATGGCTCTTTTGTTGGTCCAACTTGATCCAAGCTTGTCCAAAACTTCAATGCTTCAAGAATTCACTTCAACAACCTACAAAATGAACATAAAACTTGGTAAACTACGTTATTTACAACAAAAACTACATAAAAGCATATTTATATCAAATTAACAACTTAAATACTACTAATTTACAAAGGATATAGTAAAGGACCACAAAATTATCTACAAAAATATCTACATGTTGGTCCTTAACACTGTACATATAAAACAACATCCGGGATAAGTCATAACATATAAAACAACATCTGGGATAAGTCATAACCTCTAAAACAATATCCAGGCAGCCACTTATCTTTCATGAGAGATCTAATAATTTCGACTAAAAAAAACTTAAAGCAAATGGAAACCGAAACAAAATGTCACGAATTCAAATGTCACAAATTCGAAACCTCAATCGATATACAAGCAACATAACAGGTTATTACAAGCCTTTTCTTTCACAGAAATTCATCAAAGACTCAAATGGCATAACAGTTCAAACTCAACAAGCTTCTAAAAAGAAAGAACTTCTTATAACAAGCTTTCTAGTTATAATTGTTACAACTTACAAGTTATAATTATGTTCTAGTCATTATATATGAAACATAAAATAAATTTATAGGAAGTACATTGTTCATATAAAATAGGGACCTATAGGTCTTGAATATGCTATCTCTTTCTATATCAAAATCATAAAAATGTATATCTAAAATCTAAAGTATTTTATTATTTACAATAAGTATTTTATTGTATCAACACGACAAAAAAAAACAATTAGTATTTTATTATTTTCGATATTTCCTATACAAATATCATCTCGAACAAGCATTCATCACAAATGGAATTCAAAGGCATCACCAATGGGTTCTCGGTCATATCATACGTGAATAAAGGCGACAAAATCAGACCATCATCGAAACAGATAAAAATATCATTCACAACTAATAAAAATCAACAACATGATGTCATCATCGATTATCCTTTGAATTCAAACTTGAATTGTATCGAAATCTCAATCGAACAAAATGAACATTGCAACGATAGACAACAACCGGATGCCCCTACAATTTCTTGGTTACTTTCTACATGAATAAACGCGGAAACAACATCACCCTCGTTGAAACTAAACAAAATACACTAGCGCTATCATCCTATTCCGACATAATTACGCTGAATTTTTAACACGAATTCGACACAAACCACGATTTTGAAACGCAAACAAGATTAGCATATTCAAGGATGACAACAAGTGTTCTCAAATCAAACTCAATAAACATATTATTTCCAATTAAAAGGACAACACAATCAAACCATCATTTTCACAGATTCACACAGTATTTACATACTAGCTGCCTCCTTCATCAGAAATTGCTAACATATATTTCAATCTAATCAGTAAATCAAATTAACAAAACACTAAACCACTTTCACATGATTTTGACAAATTTTGATAGTTATAATAGTTAAAGAAATAGCTACTTACCAAAATGTCCAGATTTATCAGAACATAAAAGTCAAAGCTATTGTGACGTGAGTTAATGATGGTGAGTGGTTGTAGCTTGATGAGTGAATAGAGATGGCGACATGAGCTTAGCACGTAGATACAGAGGAAGCTTGTGTCGAGGGCGATGATACGGAGATAGCAGTGAGGAATATATGTTGTTGCAGTCTCTACAATGACGAAGGGAGTAGCACGAGGAGGAGTTCTGGGTTTTGACGAGATGAAGGTTGGGTTTGAAGGGTTGCGAACAGTTTAGTGAGGTGAAGGGATCTCGATGGCGTTAATGGAGGTGACAAAATGGTTGTTACAAGAGAGGAATCATGGCGTTAATGGAGGTGAAGGGATCTCGGTGACGTTAATGGAAGGTTGAAGACGGAGGCAGCGTGGATGGTTGTGACGGAACTGATGAAGATTGCGAAGATTGAGGAGAAGGGTGATGAACGAAGGTGCATGAGGATGAGTTTTGTAGAGAAAAAGGGTTTAGAGAAGGTTTTGAGAATTAGAAAGAATGATAACGAAAAAAGGGTTATGTTTTAATTTTAAAAATTTAAAGGCTTTAGGCAGCACTTTTTCAGAAAGCGTTGTCTAAGGGCGGTCTCTAGTAGCGCTTTCTGAAAGCGCTGTCTAAGAGGGCCTCTAACAGCGCTTTCTGAATAACCTTTAGGCAGCGCTTTTGAAAAGCACTTTCTAAGAGGGTCCTTTAACAGCGCTGTCTAAAGTGCATCTTAAACAGCGCTTTTTAAAAGCGTTGTCTAAAGGTAACCCTTAGACAACGCTTTTGCTGAAATTTGTTCAAATTTTTCTGTTTTTTTTTAGCTTTAGGCAGCGCTTTTTAGAAAAAACGCTGCCTAGCGCTGCCTAAAGTGCGTTGTCTAATCTAATTTTTGGCATAGTTTCTTTGGAAACCTAATTACAATATAATTTTTATTTGAAAGAGTTATAGGGTATGGTGATATAGCATCTGGCGTTGTCTTGTCTTAAGATTGTACCCCATCCTTTCAAGTCCAACCTCATATTTGTTAAGTCATTAACTAGTACACTCATTGTTCTATTTACATGCCTTATTCAAAAGGGTACATTATCTACCAATAGTTTTTGACTGATTAACTAGTACACTCATTGTTCTATTTACATGCCTTATTCAAAAGGGTACATTATCTACCAATAGTTTTTGACTGATCCCCTTTGAGCAAGTCATCCTATACAACACCATGTGATCTTTCATATGCCCTTGTCTCACACCATTCCAAGCCTCTCATCCATCTTATGGCCTTCCTTTTCCTTTACCGACTCTTTGTAACATATCGTTTCATCTATATATAATCATGGTTGCAAGCATTTAGGACCAACTCAAAATCATTTACAACCCAAAGCATTTGAAGTTCAGATACATACATACAACAATGGGTTTTCATTTATCTAGTATCATCATATCAAAGGCATCATCTTCAAAAGGTTTGAACACGCCAAAGGGATATCTAGCTGTGTACGTAGGAGAGAAAATGAAACGGTTTGTGATTCCCATATCATACTTGAACCAAGCCTCATTCCAAGAATTGTTGAGCCAAACTGAGGAACTTTTCGGATACGATCATCATCCAATGGGAGGTCTCACTATTCCTTGTAGAGAAGATCTTTTCTTAGATATTACTTCTCACTTGAATTGAATATCTGCTAACACTTTGAAGATACTACAGTATAGTTTCTTACATTCAAAAGTTGTTCTATGTTGTTGTTATTATACTTGGTTGTAAAAAAAATTTATCTCAATGAAAATTTTATTATCACCTTTACTATATTTCTCTACATTTTCCCTTAAACATAAATCCCAAAATTGAAACATTAAATGTTTAGTTTAGAATCTATAGCTACAAATGAGTATGGCTTCTAGTCCATTTGACGAAATGGGTGTAAGTATCATCATTTCTTGATAGGAAGTTGAACGGTCATTTGCATTTTCATGCTTTTGGAAGATCACTAGATAAAAGCATTTGAGTTTTTGCGGTTGTGATTAACTTTTCAATTGAGAAGTGACATTAACAAAGATGTCTTCTCTGCAAGGAATTGTGAGACCACCCATTGGATGATTAAATCCAAATTCTTCTTCAGCTTTACATAGAAATTGTTGAAAAGCTGGTTGATGTAGATATGATATTGGAACCACAAATCTCTTCTTTTTCTCTTCTCCAACATATACTGCTAAGTACCCTTTTGGTATATTACTATTAGCTGACAACACTGTTTTGTCTTTTGAAACTGTGAGGCATAGGATACGCTTCTTAACTTGCTTTATCAAAGGCAAGTGAAATGCCATTATTGAGGGGGAAAAATGGACTAGTTGATGGATATAGTGCAAAATGTTACAATGAAGAAATTTTGAGATGTTACATGTGTATATATAGAGAAGGATTACATGATATTTTGATGGATAACACACCATGGTTCAATGTTTCAAGATCAATGTACTGTTGGGAATTAGTAGCAAGAAACAATAAATGTTGTAGAGTGACTTAGACTAGATATATAAAAAGTAAGACATGTGCCTAACAATTTGGTTGTGGATTCATAAATTTCCCTTTAGATAATGGAAACATACGTAGACATGGACAAATTAAATCAAGATTCATGATTGATAGAATTTAGCCTTCTTATAAGAAAATTAGTTGTTTATAAAAATATCTAAAAGAGTTGGAAATTTTGGATTCTTTTCTTAAAGATATTTAGATATTACATGATCTTATACTAAGCTCATAGAAAGTAACAATTACAATTAAACAACAATAAGTCGTTTTTCAGTCACCATCATTACAGGTCGAAAAGGATGACAACATGTTGAGGCATAATTATTATTATTTGACCGAGATTATATTTTCATAAATATATTTACCTGCCAAAATATATATAAAAAATTCAAATATATAATATTACTTTAGTAATATCTTATTATTTTCTGTCACGATCTTATGTTTGAAGATCTTAATAAATAAGGGTATAGTAGTAGATTTTTTTTATATTTTTTTATATTTGGTATTGTAAATGGATAAGTATCTTTGAGGAAAAAATGCAATAGGACACTTGAGACAAAGAGAATAATAGATGATTAGATAGATGAATATATAAAGTGTAAGATAATGGAATTAGATGGCGGTTGGAAGTGAGATGGGGGTGCCTACAAGATACTCTAATGTCAAAGTAAGAATCAGGGCAGAATGCAAGTAGAGAATGAGTAAAAAATGAATACTTGACCTCTAGTGAAATATGGTATTTATAGCCTCCAACGCTGGGTCAAGGTCCCCGTATTGGGACAGTTGGATAGGCCCGGTATGAAAACTGTCAGGATCTACGGGCATAGTGGAGGTCAACATATGGCCTCCATCCTAGGTGAATTTTCCCGAAATGTCAAGGAGAGGAACATAGTATTCTCGGAGTTAAGAGGACCACAAGATATTCGGGGGAGATGGTGTTGTGCCCTACAAGGAGGAGGTTCCTCGACAACTACATGTGGGAACGTCCCCGGCGGTCATACCTCGAAGGCTGTATGGATGAAGGATCCCCGATAAGTCGTGGATGAGATGTATATCTCATAGTTGAGGTCACACGGGGCATGTTGGAGACTTCCCCGGTGGTCGGACAAGAGGATGATCCTGTTCGACAAGGAGCTAAGGGCAGGCTTAGCCCAGTGAATGCTGATGTGCGATAAACCTAATGTGTCTAACGGTATCTTTAACTGCAAGCGCACAGCCTATCGCGGTAGTAATAAAAGATTGTCGAATCCACAGGGACTTTGTAATCACTCTAGTGCGGGAAAGTAATGTTTGTTTAGCTAAGGCGGAAATTGTCACGTTTGGTTTTAGGAAGGTTAAGGAAGGTAAATTAATTGGTTTTAAAGTAATTATGAAATGAAATGGTCCGTATGCAATAGAGTCGACTTAAAGGATCTAATCTGGCTTAGGCATATTAGGATGGTCAACTTGGTTTGTCCGTAGAATTAATCAGTTTAAAAACCCTCAACTCACACTTTCATGGTCTTATCTCGGATTATACGTCTAAAGCCCTATACCTGCTTTCGCTAGCCTATAAGTGTTTAGAAATACTTTTTGGAAACTTAATTAATTCTAATCTGTTTTAAAGCGCTTTCACTGTATTTAAATCAAATGCCTAACTTTAGCTATCCGGTTAAAAACCTCACACTTTCGTGGTCTCGATCTAACCTATTTACTCTTCTTACTTTCGTAACGAAGGTTTTATTTTAAGCATAAAAGTTATAACGAATTAAGTTGATTAAAGTTTTAGCCTAAGTTTGATCGGATGCCTAATGTCTCTTACTATCCCATACCGACACTAAAGGTTTAGCTAGCCATGGAAATTAAAACGAACGTCTGAAGTAAAAGCAAACAAATATAAATTGGACATTATAAATAATAATAATTTAAACTTGCATTAATTAATTAAAGAATCTGTAATACAATTGCAAAATAAAAACACGAATAAAGCATTAATACTTCAATCCTTCTTCCACAATCGAAACTTCGGATTCGGTATCGGTAAAGTAATGAATTCAAGCTTAAAAATAAAAATCCAAAACTATAATAATAATTTCCTGATGTTGGAAATTATTATTTGGGCAATGGAAATGAAAAGGAATAACTGAATGCAGAGGAAAATTAGAAACTGAAAATAATATTGGGTTCGAAATCGGCAGAGCTTCCGCACAAGAAAATCCTCAAAAACTCAGACGTTTGATGTTGAAAGCTCGTATTTATAGATGAGTGAATCGCGTTGGTTCCTAAAACTTCTCACACGTAGCTTGTCTTCCACTTCTCCAAGAATATAGGAATGTGGGTAGTTGAGGAGGAAGTGGTGGACGTGGGGTCTTGGCTGGAGAGAAATAAGGAGTTTCAAAACTCCTTCTGTTACGCTTTGGCCACGATCGTATTTTGAAATAACGGTATGCGCATTACGGTCGTGGTGAGACGTTACGGCGTGGTTGGTGTTGGCTCGTGTTGGTCGTCATGGATGTGTTACGGTCGTAACACTCTTCAAGATGGCTTACGGTCGTGGCACGACCATCAAACAAAATTTGTAATCTTTGAGTTTAATCTTTTTCTTCATTCTTTTGGTGTTTTCTTGCATTGTTTCATATTTTCTTGTTTTGAGCTAAGTTGTGAATACCGCAAAAGTAATGACAATCTCGAAATATTCGGGAGTTAATCGGGTCAAAATAATACAAAACGGGTTAATTTCATGTAAAATAAACGATATGATTTCGTGTTATCAAACGCCTCGATGGGCTTTCCCTGTGGTTTCATTGGATTGAACCTTGTATGTTATTTGGGCCAAGGGTAGGCCTAGTCTAGAATATATGTGACTTCTGGTTTACCCTCTTGTAAATTTTTTATTGTAAAAATGACATTTTCACTTGAAGATTTCGTCACTTTAAACACTGCAAATTTTGTTGTTGTAAAATGAACATTGCAATTTGAATATTTTGTCATTTTAAACCCATTAAACTTGAAGATTTTGTTATTTTAAACCCTTTGGAACCTGACTATGTCATGTTGATTTTACAAAAACAAAAAATTACAGGGTTTAAAATGATAGAATCTTCGAGTGACAATGTTGGTTTTAAAAACAAAATATTTACAAGATTTAAAACGACGAAATCTTCAAGGTTCGTTTTAAAAACAAAATATTTACAAGGTTTAAAAAAGTTGAATGTCTTCTTTTTCATCCAACGTGAGAATCATTATTCACACTTGACATACCAACATCTTACTCGTCAAAAATCAAGTTATATATTATTTTCTTGATTTCATTTTGATTGTTTAAGGTTTTAGATTAATATGTGATTTTAAAATTTTACTTTATATGACAAAATTTGATCGATACACGTTATAAAGGGTAAATCACCATTAAATTTACAAATATTAGCCAAGAGTTTATCATTCTTAATTCTTAGATATAGTATATGTTAGCAAAATAATTTCTAATAAAATTTCATTTCTGTCTAGTGCTGGGAAAACATTTAAAGTAAACATTAGCAACTTTTTTGTCTCGTGTGTTCCTCTTCTCTAACCCGATACTTGGAGGATCTCCATATATCTTTTCAAGAGTATCCACCATTTCATTGGCAGCTTTACAATGACGAACATTAAATAGGTTGTTATCATCTAAAGATATTATTATGAAATTTTTGGATTTGAGATCTATATCTATTTTTTTCTTTTCTTCTTCGGTCCAATGAGAATAAAGTTTTTCCATTTCTTCATCATTTACTTGATGAGTAGGGTAAACCAGACCATTGATTATGATTTTCCAAAAATCATGATTTATATTTTGAAGACAAAAACTAAATATGATTTTCCAACTATTTTTTTTTTCAAAAGGTGGTGGCATGTTTAAAAACGATCTTGTGTTGGAAGTCATCTTCCTTATGAGATTATTAGTCCTTAAATAGGAGTTAGGCTTTGATGCCACTTGTTGGACACGAGATTTCACACATAAAAAGGGGTGAATTATGTGGTTTGAAAAAATATGGTTTTAAAAACTTTTGACTTGGTCTTGAGAGTTTCCAATAATACTTGAGAGCTTTTAGTAGGAAAAACTCACGAACCCCCTTATACAAAGAAATGATGGTTGTCATATAACCAAAATATTACAAGATATATGATGTGGGCATTTAAGTTTTTTCTCTATTCATTACCTCGTCCATGTTTGTGATCAGTTTTTGTGCCTAAGATTCATTAAAATGACCAGCTTTCAGGCCTTTATGGAATGCTCCCACCAACATCTCCTAATTTGAATAAGAAAATTTTATTGTTTCATCATTGAATCACACCATATATTAGTGGAGAGACTTAAACAGGCCCTGGAAGATGTTGAACGGGCTTGTTGTGTACACCTTTTTGTGTTTGTTGATAGAAAAAGTGTTGTACTATTTTCCTATTCAGATCCTAGTAACCTGTGATTGAGAATCTAGGAAGACTCATGTACCACTGTAAGGCCACATCCTTAAATTGTTTATGCCATGAGGCCTGGACTTTAAAGAGTCAGAAGCGACGACGATTTCCATTTGATTGTTAATTGAGATGATGTGCTCTTGGGAATTAGTCTTGCCATCGAAAGATGCCAATGGTGGTGGTTTAAAGTTTTCTAGAACTTGATTGTCCCATATCCCTTCTACAAGGGGTTAACAATCAAGCAACTCCTCTTATGTATCTTCCTCTTATTGGATATGAGAGTGTTTGAACACTATCCTGCAAATACTTATTCTGTTGTCGCAGAGTCTATACGATTTACAACAATTGTGTTATATCTGGTGGAGAAGGTGGATCATTGATTAGTGCATTTTGATGCATATTCGTTCATGTTTGTACTTAAGCATTTCTATGTTTTGCTTTGTTTATTTTTATGTTTTATAATATTTTTCTAATTTAGTTTAATTTTACCTTTCTTTAATTTTCGAAGTTTATTTTTAAGATTTGCAGCCTTCATTGAAAAATTCATAACTGGAGCTACAGAAATCGGATTGAGACGCTTTAAGACTTTTCGGAAAGCTAAGAGACAAAGTTGGAACTTTTATTTTGAAGCTAGAAGATGATTCGTACTGTAGCAAGCTTAAATTTTTTTATTGAAGTTGCAGCTTTAGAATAAGTTGTTTTTGGGTCATTATTTTATGGGCCTAGTTTGTATTTTTTGACCCGGTTCGTATTGTAACTGTAACCCTTATTCTTTTAAAACACATAGCAGTGGCACTGTGGAGTTTTTACATTCTATTCACAAGAGAAATATTTTTGCTTTTGAACAATTGTAATGGATAACTAATCCTCTCACGGTTAATCTATTGTAATCGGTTCCTGCTGACCTTTTGAGGTTCTTATATTTTCCTATTAATCTATTTCTTTTCAATTCTGATCTTTGATATGTTGTTTCCTTAATTCAATATTATCCAAGGTTAGATTGATTTATTTCGATGATTGCATGTTCCTATAATTTTATCGTGTTTGCTTAATTCGCGTCAGTTTATCGTGTTTGCTTAATTCACAATTGCTTTATCTCATCTGTTTTCTTAATTTGGAAATTAGGAATGTCTATCGTGTAATATCAATGTTCACTTGTATGATTGTTATTATAATCGAAAAGGAAATAGATTCCACTTAGGAATTGGAAATTATTTGGATAGATGATAAGTTGGAAACCCGATGCAGTAGATTAATCTGTTAATTATCATTGTTATCAAACTCGTGATTTTACTTTTTTTATTTTCAATTGAAACTCAAACCCCCAAATCAATTTCAGTTGGTTAATTCAGACAAGAATCCTTGTGGTACGACTCGAGCCATTCTCTCTAAACTACAGTTTTATAAAACACTCGTTTTGATTTGCGTGCGACAGCAGATCAATCACCCGCTACTATGAAAAACCCATTTAGTAATTGTTGGAACATACATATAATCACGCAGGTCTAAGCATTATTGTGTAGAGTCATGTTATAAATATGCTACTAACAATCACGGTCATGAGATTGTTGAGTATATAAGAAAACACGCGAGATGTCACAACATTTATGCTTAACAACCGTTGTGATATACATTGTATTGGGTTCAAAACCAAACATAAATAAATTACATTAGTTCACGGTTATTATATACCAATGTATATTGCTTGTTTTACCATACATCTCTTAAATAAACTCAACCATCAAAATTGATAAAAGAATTATATAATCTACAAAGTATACTATTCTTGAAAACCAACTTAAACACGCCACTGTATTCTAAATTGCATGTGTCTCATCATGCACATTTATGCTCTTTAACATATATATCCTTCAATGGTCGAATTCCTTCAATGCATAAATATCTTTTATTATCATTTACCTCATCATCTTTGCTTATCATCGTGATTATTATGATGACTGGTCATCATAACAATCATAATATTAACAAATACAATGATAAGCGACGACGACGAGGTAAAGAAGAATTGTAGATATCGATGTATTGAAGGAATCAAACCATCGAATCATATGTTATGTGTTAAGGAACATAAAATATGCAGAATGAGACACATGCAATTCAAAAAACATTGATTGATATAGGTTGATTTTCAAATACATCTTAATTTTTCAGAATATAAGTTTCTATATCAATTTAAATGATTACATTTTCATTAAAAGGTTAGCGAAACAAAGAATATACATAGTATATAATAAACTAAACTTCATCTACTGTAAACCTATATACGAATTTAAAGAACAAAACATTGACAACTCACAAGAAGCCTTTTTCTTATGACGTAGCAATGTTTTGTTCTTGTTTTAGAACATTTGTCAACAAAAATGTCATGCAATAACACAAAGTAATACATGAAACACAAAAAAAAGAAGTTCATCTAGTTTTGTGAAGCAGTGTAAAAGAAATACAAGGTGGATGGAGTTTCCACAATAACTTCACACTTCTTATATTTTTTCCATTGCTACCCAAACCATATGTACTTTTCCATACTATACACTTGCTATCGCCATCATCATAACCATATGAGGTTCATCTAATTTGTGAAACAATGAAAAATAAATATAAGATGGATGAAGTTTACACAATAGTTTCATACTTCTTATATTTCTTCTCATTGTATCTCAAACTATATGAAGTTTGTTGTTGTGTCTTCATTCACTTTTCTTTAGTTCTACAAACACTATAAAAATTATACGCATGTGAAATCACAAAATTATTTGTCAATAACACAACATATGCAACAACAACATAAAACAACATACAACAATAAAAGAACCATAAATTATCTAACAAGAAGAAAATAATAGTAAAATCATGTGAAAAGCATAACAACAACATACACGAAAACGGGAGAACAAGGAAAAAAGAAGAATACCTTTATGTAAGAATAATAATATTGACGACTATACTGCAGAATAGGAATGCCAATGACGAAGAATAAGAGAAAAAATGGGTTTTAGGGTTTTGTTGTGAAGGATACGACACTATTGTCAAAAGATCAAGAGTTAATTCACTTATATATAAATATATCACAACAACTTACATTATCAATCGTGGTGATATATGTAAATGTGTCACAACGGTTGAACAAGATAATCGAAGTCATAATCCTTTATTTTATATTTAAAAATAAATAAAATAGAAAAGACGCGCCTTAACGTTAAATGAATAATATATTTGAGGGTAGTGAGGTTCGAACCAATGAAAGCTTTATTGTATCACCAAGGTTAGGGTATCAACTATTATTATATACTAATATTTTTTTATTAAAAAAATAGCGCATGATTTTTCAGATGTCACTACGGGGTTGGGTGTTGTCGTATGCGTGTTTTGTAGTAGTGACTTGTGTTGGGAGATGATCTAGACACTCTGATGCTATAAATTTAAAGATTAGTGTGTGGCATAGGAAATTTTTACCAAAGCCCCACGATGGGCACCAAGTGTTCCTGATAAACACTTTTGGATAATCTCCCTTAAGCGAATTAGGTGAAACCATAAACGCAATAAGAATTGGGTGTTACTTGCTTGCTTATATTTTGTATTCTATGGTTAAGTCATGCCTTTCTCCCTTAATGGGCATCCCTTTTATAATTTTCTCACCTAATATCATTAAGAAATTCCCTTTCAAGTCTCATGATTAAATAATTATAATAACATTCGTTATCATAATTTATATCATGTAATGCCCTCTTCGTCAATTTTCGTAGCTCCCAGGCAACCAAGGAACTATCGTATAACTGTTACACATGGTTATCAACTCTGACCTCCAATTTATACACATCATCTGGGAATGTGCCCCCGAGAACCACATGATTGTCCTCTTACATTGAGTTGTGCTCTTATTTGTCTCATAAGTGGCTACTCAATTATTATTTAATTTTACAAGTGTTTAACACATCAGACTCTTCCTTCTTGGCCCTGATGACTTATAACTCGGTTTGGAGAATTTTGGAGTGTACACTTTGAAATATTTGTCCTAAAGCACTTAAAAGTTACCCCTCACAGTCGCATATGAGATCTTGGGTTTACATGAGAGCATTTCAATTATGCGTTGAATATAAGTCTCATAAGCCTTTTTTTTAATGCTTTTTAACATGTTTCATCTGATGCATTCCTCTCAAGATAACTTCTGAGACCAATGACACATTAGTTTTATCTGGATCATCCTTGTTTCGTCCCATTCACCCTATTTTGGGGCAATTTTCTTGGGTGTTTCTTGCTGGTAAAATCCCTTATGCTAGCGACCCATCTTGCTTTTTACTACATTCCTATCGATTATCCCTACTTGTTTCGGGGTTCCTTTCTGAAGTATTGGTCCAAACTTCATTTTAATCAAGAATTCCATCCTTAAAGCACAAGATTGGGTCATGTTTCCCCTAAATAAGTGGTGATTAAAGAAGACTTATATTCTTGGTTCTAGGTGCTTGACTATGAGGAATGGTTCAACCCCAATGAAATGCTCTCAACCGAAGTGAGGAAAATTTGGATTGACACTTATGTTATATTAAGTGCAGTCATCCATGAGGAGAGGAAAAGGATATTTGATGAGAGCATATTCTTATTGATTTTTTTACACGTGTGAATCTGTTTTTGCAGATAACTTGGACCAATTGGATAAGCTGGAAATGTTCTATAATCTCACTGATGGTCAAGGTATTCAGGTTGTGGTGCCTCCTCCGACGATCACTAATTTTGTTCTGGCCCCTTCTCCTATGAGTGTACATGGGTTGGCTCAACCCACAATAAGCATTCAATCCTGTACATGGGTTGGCTTAACTCACGAAACCTGTTCAATCCCATCCAAAAAAATCAAAAAAAAAAAACGGATTGGGTCGGGTAATTAGATGAATGTGAGGTTAAAAACTAAAAAATACATTAAAAATTTGGGTTTCGGGTAAAACCAGACTGAAACCCGAAAAATCCACTAACCTAGTAATCAAATATTTATTATTATAATTTTAATGATATTGATGAATATTAACTTAGTTGTTGTAGTTTAAGTCTCTTGAACATTTACTATTTTAGTGAACCATAACTTTAGCTAATCGTGGATGTTTCACTATTTGGTGATTTTAATACTGATACAATTTAATGTCATATAACTTGAGCTTGTTGCTAGTATTTTATGATAATTTTTATTAGTTTATGTTATCGTTTGTTATTTTATGATGCTAAAAAATAGTAAAAATATGTTATCTAATTTTTTGATGAAGATAAAAATGGTGAGTAATTTTTATGAAAAAAATGATGACTCGTCATTTAATCATTTAATATTAATAAAATAGAAAAATTATTTGGACATATCACTATCCAAACCTGAATAATTTTTGGGTTTGCCCAAACCGGCCCACTGGTGTAGCAGATGGCTATTTTGCCCCACCCAAGCTGAAGTGTTTTATATTGGTTGGATATTGGTTTTGCCAAATCCAACCCAAACAGCCCACATAAATCCTTACTTTCATCTCCGCTATTGAGACTTCCAACTCTGCACCAGAGGTAGGTTAACTTGCAGATGTTGCAACCATCTTAACTATGAGGGAGTCATCTCCACCTTCAGCTTCAACAAATAGGGCCCTGGATGAAAATCAACAATTACCTCAGGAAGAGGGTTCTCCAAAGTGAGTTGGTGATGTCGAATATGACTTTAGAGAAGATAAATCCCCTTTTGTGAAAGCCAAACATCTTCTTTTCACGCCTTGCCCATGATTCTAATGATGACTATTTGTAAGAGGAGTAAAAAATCCACGGCTCCGCTTTAAGTTTGGCTACTCGGGTATACACTAAGCACACACCTTCATAAATACTCCATAATTATATCATATATGCCTATATAACCCAAATAACAAATAGACTTAATTACACTTTTGGTCCCCCTATTTTCCCTGTTTTTAACTTTTGGTCCCCTCATTTTAAAATCATGAGTTTTAGTCCCTTTTTTAGTTTTGTTCTTTACTTTTGGTCCCCTTACCAGTTTGACTCCCATTTTTTATGACATGGCAGGTTGACTGATGACGTGGCAGGGCCCATGTTGGCAATTTATTTTCCGTGATAAAATTTAATTTCCATGTTGGCAATTTAATTTCCATGTCATTATGATTAAATTTAAAATATTAAAAATAGGGAAGAACAAAACTAGGATATGAACCCTAGATCAGGTTGTTCTTCTCTCACAAAACTGTGTGTTCTTCTTCTTCTCTCACGATCAGTGTCTTGTTCTTCTCTTTCACGACCGTTTGTTCTTCTCCTTCTCTTTCCATTTCGTTTGTAATTAATCTCTTCTTCTCCTTCAAACCATGGATTCCTCAAGGTTTTCTTTTGCCTCTTCAAACCATACGAATTTAAGAAAAAGAGGAAATACATGTTGGTGTGACATAGAATCTCCATTGATGATATCATGGACCTATGAGAATCCTAGAAGAAGGTTTTATGGGTGTGGAGGTTTTAAGGTCATGAGAAAGAAATGATGTAACCACTTTGAATGGTTTGATGAAGAGATGAGTTTTCGCGCAAAAGAGGTTATTAGATCGCTGAAAAACCGGAATGATGAGCTTATGGAAGCGATGAGCGAAAATAAAAAATTCGAAGAAACGGTGAAGAAGAAGAACAAATATCTGAGATTTGTTTTGGGTTTAACAATTGTGTTTTTACTGTTAGTGATATATGTACTTGTGCTGAAGTAATTGTGTTGTAGTCCGTTAGCATTAAGTAATTTTGTTGTAGTTGTAATGGATTTGTCTGTATTGTCCCATGAATGTAATGGATTTTATTGTAATGGATTTTGTTTGAGATTAATGTAATGGATTTTGTTCAATTAACTGATGTTGATTCAATCTCTCCGCCTTAAATCTTAAACACATGTAAGCATGGATTTGTTCTTTTAGCCTCAGAGGCAACCTATTTCGGCACACAAAGTTTGATGCAGCTTCAATGCTATTTCTCTACATCAAAAATCAAATGCAATATATAATTTCATCATGAAACATTAGTATATATGCAGATAAATGAACCAGTTTTCATCATGAATCTTATGTATTTTTCAAGCCTGTGGCAAGCCAAATAAATGAACCAGTTTTCTAATATAAGCAATATAAACCAGTTTTCTAATTGTGTTGAAGAAGCTGCCAGTTTTCTAAGCCTGTGGCAAGCCAAATAAATGAACCAGTTTTCATTAGAAGGTTCCTAAAGGCAGCTCAAGCAGACAGAAAAGTTAGTGCTCATATTTCTATCTTCCTCACCCTGTAACAGCTTGAGCTACTAGCTTTCTTCTTGGTAGAGCTATCTCTAGTAGAATATGCAATGTTGAAGTTCCCTCCTTCTCAGCTAGCTGCACTGTCTACACCGCTCAATGCACTACCTATGGTTTCAGGCTTTGGAGTAAGACATGCGAATGGCACACCAACTACTCAGAAGATCAACTATTGTAAGCATTTGAAGTTCTGTTTTTTCATGTTCGCATTAAGATGTCTGTGTAGAAAAAAATTCCATTCAGTCATATCCCCACGCGTAAGCATATTCTGGATAAGGATGTGATGTGAAGGTACTGTTGGTGGGACTGCAATACTTACATTGTTCTGTCATTGGATTTTTTTTGTGGAAGCTTAAGAGTTTTTTTCAGTTGCTAATTTTCTGTTGCTAATTAAGATACATTTTATGGTGTGGACTGCAATACTTTCTGTTGCTAATTTTCTGGTGTGGACTGCAATATTTTCTGTTGCTAATTTTGCTGCTAATTAAGATACATTTTGGGCTCAGTACTCAACAGGTTCATGAATATGCAGGTATGAATATGAGTGTGTTTTGGTTTCTTGGTTTCTCTAGTAGAATATGAGTGTGTTTCAGTACTCAACAGGTATGCTGGTATGAAACATTTCAACAGCATTAAACAATTATGATTGATTTCTTGGTTTCTAATTACTTATAGAAATTCTTTGAAGTGAACATTGGATCAAGATCAAAGATCTAGTTTGGTTTGCTCCAATGTTGTCGGTCACGGAAGCGGTTTTTCCAAATTCTGCTATGCTATACATTTTGTACTAAATTGCTTATCACATAACAAAAGCTGTTTGTTAAAATTCATCTGCAGACATGTAACACATAACTAAATTGCTTATCACATAACTAAATTGCTTATCACATAACACATGTAACTACACCTGCAGACACCAACCTACCACATTTCAGATTCAATGTCATGTAAGTATTGCAGTCCCACCAACAGTACCTTCAAGTATTGCACAGCCACCTGCCAAGTCATCACCGAGCGTTCCTGCTAGTATTGCATTTCCACCTTCCAAGTCAACTGCCAGAGATTCTACAAAGAAACGGAAACATGCTTCTTTGGATTTTCCAATATCACAATAATATAAAATGATATTATGTTCAATTGAACATAATAAAGAACATAATATAAGCAATATAAACCAGTTTTCATTATACACAATCAGTATTATAATAACAGAATCTGCCAATTATAAACCAGTATTCTAATAAACCAGAATATAAACCAGTTTTCACACAGTGCATTATATAAGCCAGTGCATTACATAAGCATTGCCTACTGCATTATAGCATTATAAACCAGTGCATTACATAAGCAGTGCCCAATATCAAAACAACAGTACAAAATATAGCATAAACTTAAGAAACTAAGCATCTAGTCTTGAGTTTGTTGTGGTGCTTGCGACCCTCAGTCTATAACCACTTCTACAGCCTGTTTTGCAGTCTTCTTAATTTTCTTACTACCACCTTTTGGAATTGTTCTCTCATCAGCTCGCTTCCCTTTACATGTGCGCACGTTGTGTCCCATGATCCCACATTTCTTGCATGTAACAGTTTGAAGATTCCCGGGCAATGTATTTTGGTATCTCGGCTCATCACTTGATTTGTTACGATTTTTCTTCGAACGACCAATTGATCTCCTCATGACTGGAGGGTTGATTGGCTGATTAACATTAGTTGGCCATAGATCTGGACCATTGGTAGGCATGATTATATCGCTATAAGTTGCCAACACAATAGTTTTCCTGCACACAAATACAAGTTGTATTGGTTTAATGTAATTCATATACAATGATTTGCCAACACAACAAAGTAGATTTCCTATATAATAGATTTACCTATAGTATGATGAAACATACTCTTCCGGGTCTTTTTTGTTAAACCATATGCAAGCGATAACATGACAACACGGTATTCCCGTTAAATCCCACTTCCTACAAGCACATGTCTTTTGCTTTAAGTTGACAGCATATGTAGATACTCCATTTGAAACCCCAAATATAGCAAAATCATCATCTGCATGTCATGTTGCAATCTATTCTTCTGCAACCCTCTTTGCCTTTTCTAAGATTTTTTGGACTTTTGGACTTACAACACCTTTGTACCTACTGATAACATCCTTTTGAGTGGAAATTCTGACAGTTATGTAATGTTTTATTCCTTCCAACAATGTAATTATTGGCTTGTCCCTATACTCTAAGATTGCTCGATTAAAAGCCTCGCACATGTTGTTAACTTGCAAGTCACAGTGTGTGTCTGTTTCGAAATGGGACCTACTCCAACATGCAGCAGGTACAACCATCATGTATTTCCATGCAACAGGCGAAAGCTCCTTCATATGACTCATTGCTCTCTCCCACCCAGGGACTGTTGTGGCCCTTGCTGCCCTCCATAAAGCTTCCTTCAATTGTTCCCCGGGATATTTCTTTCTCCAGTTCCTATATAAATGTTTAACACACAATCTATGTTCAACATTTTGACTAGTCTCTAGAATAGCTGGAACCAGACCCTGTAGTAAATGAAATGACAATTCTGTCTAACATTAGTAAGTGAAAGACAATTTTGTTCAACAATTCTGTGTAAATGACAATTCTGCTCAACATTATGTGAATGACAATTTTGTGTGAATTCTGTGTAAATGACAATTCTGCTCAAAATTATGTGAGTGACAATTCTGTGAGAAACATTAGTAAGTGAATGACAATTCATTGAGAAATATTAATAAGTAAATACCTTACATTGATCGGATATAAATCCATACCCTTAGGTTGAATGGATGTAAGTCATCAAGTAGTAAGTTGAGAAACCATTGCCACAAATTCTTTGTTTCAGCTTCCACAACCGCATAAGCTATTGGTATCATCTTATTATTTCCATCTTTACCAACAACACCTATCAACTGACCTCCAAACTCCCCCTTTAGAAAACAAGCATCCAAACCAATTAGAGGTCTACAAGTTGTTACAAATGCTGCTTTACATGCTTCCAAGCATACGTATATTCGTTCAAACACGGGGCTCCAACAGAGTTGTCACACTGAATTTTAACGGTGGAATTAGGATTTGACTTTAGCAATTCCTCAGCATAGCTCCTAAGATGTTTGAATTGTTCCCGACCAGCACCGTGAATCATCTCTATTGCTCTTTTCTTGGCTCTATAAGCTTGATTCATTGATAACTTAACCCCCCACTTCTCAATACCTATTGTAATCAACCCCTTAGTTTTCAATTCAGGTGTGTGTCTTAATATATACACAAATTTGCGAGCCAACCAATCCGTTTTTGCTTGTCTATTCGTGATTGTCCTATGAAAATTATGTTGATCAGTGAAACTAACAAGTTTCCAAGACTAATTTGCTTTTCTCATGCTAAACCTTAAATGAAATGGACATCCATCCATACACTTAGAAACCATTCTCTTCTTGTCATTTTTCTTGAATACGAGATTCTTCTTATTCTCCAGTGCATATTCTTTTACGGCATCTCTGATCTGCATCTTATCCTTAAACATCATCCCTATTTCAAATTTGGCAGTTTCTTTAAATTTTGGAAACCTTACCATATCACCTTCGTCATCACTAGCAGGTGGTGTATAAAGTTCATCCGAATCACAACTTTCAACATCAGAAATATCATTCTTTCTTGAAATTTTCTCTGCTGAAGCGTTTGGAAGAACAGTCGTCCAGTCAACACCAACATCAGGACCTAAGTTACACTCATCACTATCATCACTTTCCTCGTAATCATCTGCATCATCACAATTTTCAACGTCAACGTCCTCAAAAGTAACATCTTTTCAATTAGCATCTTCATCATTTACTTCTTCAACATCAACATCCTCAACATTTACATCTTCACAATTCTTTTCTTTATCATTGACTTCTTCAACATTTACTTCTTTAACATCAACATCCTCAACATTTACATCTTCACAATTCTTCTTTTCATCATTGACTTCTTCATCATTTACTTCTTCAACATCAACATCCTCAACATTTACATCTTCACAATTCTTCTCTTCATCATTGACTTCTTCATCATTTACTTCTTCCACATCAACATTCTCAACATTTACATCTTCACAATTAGCTTCTTCAACATTTACTTCTTCAACATCAGAATCCTCAACATTTACTTCTTCAACATCAACATCCTCAAAAATAACATCTTCAATATTGACTTTTTCAACATTGTGTTCAACATAAACGTCAACAAATTTAAACCCTCTAATATCTTGCATGAACTTTAACACATCTTGATCATTATTCAAAGGCCGAAGTCCAAGAGAAAATGAGAACTTAGGGTCCCGATACCATAAACACCGTATATTGCAATACCCCTCACCTTTAATCAACCTTCAATATCCATGTAGGACATTAGGTCCACATCCCAATCCCAATTCATTTATGAAGTAGTCCCCCCAACATACGATTTCTCTGGATGATAAACCAAATGGCCCTATGGTGTACTCTAAGTCTAACCAATTGATCCTCAACTGGCCTGTACAAACAAAACAAACATAATCAATGCCAAACCCTAAACAATGCTAACAATGGAGTTTTTCAACTCTTATCAAAAAACATGAATTGGGGTTTTTCAACTCTTATCAAAAAACATGAATTGGGGTTTTTCAACCAAACCGAAATTAAAACCTAGCAAATACCTGCAAACAAAAGAAGGTTTAGCCATGTCAGGCTGTGTTGTATGATTGCGTTGAAGTAGATGAAAACGGGAACCAAGCGTGACGGCGTGACGAAGACGAGAAAGTGAAGGACACGAACACGGCAAAGCACGAAGCGTCAGTTGTTTTCAGAAGGGAGCTTGTTGATTTGAGATGAAGAACACGACGTCACTTGTTTTCGGATGAACACGACATTGAGATGAAGAACACGACATTATGGATTTCAGATGAAGAACACGGTGAAGAAGTTGTTTTTCTGAAGAAATTGTTGTTTCAATGAAGGTATTGTTCAATGACAACATGGAAATTAATCATAATGACATGGAAATTAAATTTAATCATAATGACATGGAAATTAAATCATAATTTTAAATTTAATCATAATGACATGGAAATTAAATTGCCAACATGGAAATTAAATTTTAACATGGAAAATAAATTGCCAACATGGATCCTGCCACGTCATCAGTCAACCTGCCATGTCATAAAAAATGGGAGTCAAATTGGTAAGGGGACCAAAAGTAAAGAATAAAACTAAAAAAGGGACTAAAACTCAGGATTTTAAAATGAGGGGACCAAAAGTTAAAAACAGGGAAAATAGGGGGACCAAAAGTGTAATTAAGCCTAACAAATAAATTCAACAATCCACCAGTCATTCCTGTCATGAATGACACCACCACAACCTATAACTTGTATATCCATCTTAGCAACATAATCAATATTTAAATATCCACCCATGCATAGGAGAAGACCAATTTACGTTACTTGTTTGTTTAGAAGTACTCAAACTCATCTTTTACATGCTTTTTGAATTATGATATAATTTAAGTTGGTTGAGTATAAAACTCCAAAATTTCCATAACTTTTATAATTCTCATCAAGATTCAGGAACTCGTTTATTCAGCCACTTGCCATATCCAATAACACGTAGTAGCCCAAACATCTCTCTATTTATAAAATTTACCTCGTACCCCTACAATTATACATGTACCCCTATAATTTTTCAAAAATGTCAAGTTTAATCTTAATTGTTTTTAACCATTTTACTATTTCACTTTTTACAATTCACCAAAAAATCTGGAAATTGCACCCCAACGACCTTGTTTCAGAATACTTCAAGAAATTCTTCCGGTATGTATTATAGGAAACCGGAACAGTTGAATAAAGTGATTTGATATTTCGAAAAAAATGTTTCGGAAGAGTTTGTCAAAGTGTTATAGTTTTGAATAGAAAATTTATATGAACCAGAACACTTATGAAAAGTCTTCCGGAGCTAAGTTTTGTTAACCGAAACACATATCCAAAGTGTTCCAATGTTTATTAAAATCTAAACCGCAACACTTATGTGAAGTCATCCGGTGCACATTTTTTTTCTTTTCAGGTATAGAAATTCTGCTCCAAATTTGCCAAAAAAAAGATCCCTTTATTGATACCAGTACCATTGATGTATCCCCCATACTCAAATATTCACTACACGAGAAGAGGTTAGAAGATGATTAAAGAGGTTAGGATTAGAAATAAAGTAACTGTTATTATCAAGCATTCAGACACTTAAACATGCAAGAGAGGAAGAAGTAACAAAATAATATTTGGGTATGATAAAGGGGGGGTAAATACAATGATAGAAATGAAACCCAAAATGAGACTAAGAGATGTGGAGGTCCATTCAAAATCAGGTCGACTCTTGCAAAATATGGGTTTGGATGGAAGGTTGATGTAAAATGCAGAGTTCATAATTATGGATTACCTGATAGGCTTGAAGGTCATGCGTTTGTTGGTAGGTTGATCACAAATGATAAGCAACATGTCTTTGATTTGACCAAGAGGCATGTTCCACCTAGACACATATTGCATTCCTTGAAAGAACGAGATTCTGAGAATGTGACTCGGATCACACAAATATAAAAGCAGAAGAGTGTGATAGAAAAAGAGATAAGAGGTCCAAAAAGTGAGATACAACATTTACTTAAGCTTGTAGAGGATGCATGCTATATTTACTGGAGTAGAAAAAGAGACGACTCAGAAGTTGTGAGAGATATTTTTTGGGCGCATCTAGATTCGGTTAAGTTGCTGAATATTTTTCCTATTGTGTTAGTTATGGACAACACTTACAAGACAAATAAATATAGACAACCTCTATTTGAAATTGTTGGCATGACATTGACCAAGTTGACATTTGTTGTTGCATTTGCTTATATGGAGTATGAGCAAACATATAGTTTTTGTTGGGTCTTGGAGAAGGTGAAACAATTGCTTGTGAAGAAAGATTTGTGTCCACAAGTGATTTTAACGGATAGAGATCTTGCTTTGATGAAAGTAGTTGATGTTGGTTTTCGACGAAATTTAGGAAAAATCATTTTGAAAATATGATGTTTTTCTAAATAGCATATGACCCATATTTATACTACTTTTGATTTATTCTAGACCATATAAAATTTTGGTCCAATTACAACAATTCAAATTGTCGGTCCAATCATAACCACTCAAAACTATCGGTGCAATCACAACCATTTAAACAGTCAGTCCAATCACAACCATTCAAATAAATCATAACATTAATACATATGAATAACATGAACATTAAGCATAACATGATACATAAGTCATAATGTTAATAAACATAAATAAGTCATAAAAATAAGTCATAAACATAAGTCATAACAAAAATCATTGTGAAAGAGAAATCTGTAACACTTTAAATAAATCAAAAAATTATGGATCATCCTCCTCAACACTATCTTTTTGAAGGAAATGATATATCAAGACAGAAACACGAGCCCAATTAGGATTATATGGTCTTACTTCATACACAGGAACTAACACCTCTCTTGGAGCATCCTGATGGGGCAACACTAACCGAGGATGTGATACACGATAATACTAATCCAAATATGCAGGACCGGTCTCTGATGGAAAGGTGACCGATGCTATCAGATAGATCACCTTAACGATACTCTGATCGTAGTTAATCCAATTAACATCAATAACATCAGTAGGTAAGAGTGGAACACACTGCATCAATCTAAACTAACGTAAACATCTGCCAGGTAAGTTGAGAACAACAACGTCACCCCACTCTAGCCCCCATTGTACAAATTAATCTCGTCTAATATACGCCATGATATATGATCCTCGAATATCCCAAATAGGTTGCAACACATCCACCTTCGGAGCTCATTGCTTACACGACCATCTCATAGCTATGTGAAGTCCATGATTATTACTTGGTTTCTAATTTTCTTCTTAAGTGTCAGAAAATACCCGTGTATCCAACAAAATTCCAAAGTCAACAATTATAATTATAAATAAACTACATTAGTATAATAAACTGTTTAGTAAACACATTTAATAAATACCTGAAGAAGAGTGAGATATCCAATAAGCTGTTTGCAACTAAATACAGATGCATCTCTAAGAGCATCATAGAGGGTAACCAAAGCAGCTGCTCCACAACTATAACCATGAAGACTATTCTAATCTAGTCCCTGAATAACATCATATATTTTGCACCAACAAACATAAACGTCTTGTTAGCAAAAATAGTGCAACCAACCAAAATTAACATATATGCTTTGGTCGCATATGCCTAAGAAGAAGCAGCTCGATGTTCTACAAATAAATCGTGCAACCACTCTAACTTATAATGGACACCTCGGCATACTCAAAATTGTCTTACCACAACAATCCATGACACTTCTAAGTAGTCAACAACAAGAAGCAACAACTTCCTTCATGATGTGGTCAAAGCTCTAGAAGGCACCCTGAATGAGGCAGGGGAAACAGACATGCGACATCATCCACAATAATCATCATCTCACCATATAACATGTGAAATGAAGATGTCTTTGAATGTCATCTCTCTACAAAAGGGGATAATAGGTTTTGGTCTATCTTGAACAAATTAGTTCTTTGAAGCGAAGTAAGACCATACTGATTCACCCAATTCTCAATCTCTTTGGGGAGTTGTTGTGGAACTCAACCCTGAAGCTTCAACCCATGTGCATCACATTTCAGTTCATTCTTCCGACCTCTCTCTTGAAAATAACTATACACATGTTAATACACAAATAAAAATTAAAAATTTATTCAACATAGAATAGTCATTTACTTACCTCCCTAAACCATAGATGTCGAGCACAATACTGCTCATATCTAACTAGGAGAGATGTATTAGACGCTCCTCTTGAAAATCCAACAGACTCATGTGGAAGTTGGGGAGTGGATGCAGATGCGCCAACATGCTCCACCTCCATCTATTGAACATTTTTTTCGTACCTCCGAAGAAGTCTATTGTCGTCTAATATACGTATTTTGAAAAGAAAAAAAAGAAAAAAATGCAAACGGAAACATTTTTAAAAATGTTTCGACATGCAAAACGTAAAGCGAAACGAAAGACTTTTAAAAAATGTTCTAATTTATATTTTTTAAACCAAAACAATTTTCAATTGTGTTCCCATAAATAGTTAGAAATGTGTTCCAAATGTAAATTTTTTTTCTATTCATTCTCAATATTTTGACCAATTTTTTGAGTTAAATTAAACTCAATCCATTATTACATTGTTCCCATAGAAAAATCTTCCACGATTATCCATATTCACCAAATGAATCCAAATCTCTATTAATTTTCAATAAATATCTTTGCTAAATTTGGTGAGTAGGAGGAGATGATGATGACACAAGACACATGATAATGTGTTGTAATGCATTCCATTCTCATTTTTAATTTCAATAAATCTGAATCATTATTAAATCTGACCTTATTTGCTTCTAGATTCACAAGAGGACTTAATAGAACCTTGTTACTATGAGCCACTAATAATTAGTAATTATTTTTTAATTTCTTCTTAAAAGTTAAAAACATCAATTAATTTCTCACAATAAAACCATAAATAAAAAATGCCAAATATATTAACATTTTTCGGTGCACAATTTCCTCTTAACTTATTTCCATTCCTTTTTATTTTCTATTCTTTGTCTTTGGAGCTCGTTCATCATCATCTTCTTCATCCTTCTTGATTTCCCTTTCCCCTCTTCCTTCACCGAATCGGTATTAGGGTTTCACTCATCCATATCAACCTCACGCTTCTTCACCTCTTAACGGTACGTTTCCATCTTCCGTTTCTCGGAGTACCGATACCGTTGCGGCGGCATCGTTTTATAGTTTAGGGATTTCATGATTGTGATGTTGTGGATTGTTTTGTTTTGCTATGGTTTTGTTAAATCTGAGAATGGTTTTGCAGTGCAATTTGTTTATGTTTGGGGGAGAACAGTTTAGGGTTTAATTCTGTGGATTTTGTGAATATTTGGATGCAGATTTCGGTGGTTAAAGTTGAGGCATATCTATCAATGAGTGAACGCAAGACTATCGATTTGGATCAAGGATGGGATTTTATGCTCAAGGGAATAAAGAAGCTGAAGAATATTCTAGAAGGGCTACCTGAACCTCAGTTCACCTCTGATGACTATATGATGCTATACACGTATGCTTCTTCACTGAGATGTTTTGTTTGAGTTGATTGATTGAGAGTTTAGTTTACTTTTTGTGGAAATTATTAATCGGAAAATTTTATTGTAGGACTATATATAATATGTGTACTCAAAAGCCTCCTCATGACTATTCCCAACCATTGTATGACAAGTATAAGGAGTCGTTTGAAGAGTACATCATATCAACAGTGAGTAATGCTATTGCGTTGATTTGATATATGATAACCTTTTTGAATGTATTTGATTTTTTATTTATGCGTTTATGTATTTCCTACCAGGCTAATAATAATTACAAATTTATTACAAATTTAGTGTTTTCTAGTTCTTCTAAGTAGTCATTCACAAAATGTTGTTTTGGAACATTCAATCTCCCGTGGGCTAGATAGTTATAGTTTTGATTATTAAGTGGACATATAGTGAATCTTTTGGAACTGAAAGATGCACAGCACAGCTGCAGCCTCACAACTAACCGCATAACACAGTCAGACATTTTTAATATCTAGTTGACTAGTTAATACATGGGCCAGACCAGTGCTTCACAGCATCCATAGACAAGAACAAATGACCATATGGCATCTTAACGATAGGGGGGAAAGTAGTTTTGAAATTGAAACGCTATAGATCTGAGTGTATCTTAATTTGCTACCTACTAATCTCTCAATTGGTCCACTTGTTTGTTGTGAGTTGTGACCAACATTGACAGGGAACACCTTTTCAATATCAACTATAAAATTTCCAAGAGTAGGTAGAACAAATATCTATTTATAATTGGATTCCGTAGAAGTTATCTCATCAATCGTTACTTGTTGCGATTTTGGAAGGGATAATGTTTGCACATTGTTAGGAATAGTAAATAGATGATAAAGCCAAGGCAAAGGAGCATTGAAGGAGAGAAAGTCAATGGTAACTTAGAAAATTGTAATTGGGACATGATTTAGCGTAGAATATTCACCATTTCGGAGAATGGATTGGTGCAGGAGTTAAATCGCAAAATTCAATAATAGGAGCAATCTTTTAGAGCTTCAAGGCATCGGCGCTTGTGAGGAATACAAATTCAATGCAACGAAGGGTCGTCTTGTAACTGCGGTGTTTTAGGGATGGAGACAGATCATCCAAAATGAGGAATGAGTAGTCCTTGAGATTAGGCAGATTCATATGTAGCTGAAAGCCGTATTCTCAAAGAATGTAACATTTGCAGAGGACAAAAACAATGTGTTATAGGAGAATCACATTAATACTCCTTTTGAAATCTAGAAAGACACATTTGACAGCCAGAACTGATGAAAAAATTCTGGGCTGATATGACTCACATTCAAGGACTTCAACTTTGAAAGATGAGGAGCAGGAGCCATATACTTCAAAGAATCAAATCATTTGATACCAACTTGAATTGAATTTGAATATTTTTTTGTATTATTTACAAAGAATTATACAAACATATAAACACATACGTGCACACATGCATGAGAAACCCCATCCAGATATCTTAATTTTGGAATTAAAATTACCAGCTAAGTGTATCTATACTCTATAGTAACTATGGAACTATATCTAGGAATAAAATGAAAAATGATTACGAGTTTTAATTATAATCAATAGATACAGTTCTGATTCTGAAGATCACTCCATTCTGTGGTATCCAACAAAAGACTCACAGACTCTCTTTCCAAATTCTCAGTCTTAAATCTTAAGATTCGTTAGATTAGATATTTCTCTTTTGTTACCTAGATCTGTTATTTCTCTTTTCCCTCTTTGCCTAGCTTTAATTAACCTACTAACAATAGGTTTCTTCTAACACATTGTACTGAAGGTGGAAGGCCGTTTAATTTGCTGGAAGTGATTCTGGTTTTAGTATTTAGCTACTTTATATAGTATCATTACTTTTAGTCGTCTCTATACGTGTGAGATAAGTATGTTTTTTATATAGTTGAAAGGATTCTCAAAGTTTGATTGGTCTGTGTCTCCCAAAGGTAGCCTTTTTTATTACTTCCTAGTAGCAAAATCTGCCCGACTTGTAGATATTAATTTCGAAATCATTAGTAATGATATATGCTATAATGAAATGTTTTTTGGGGAGGGTGTGTGTTATATAAAAACTAAAACGGCGCTATACTGTAGCAGAATGAGTACAAACCAATATTTATCTGTGATAGGCTTTAGTACATGATGTCAAATAGTGTTTATAGTGGTGCTCTATAGCACTATTGCATAGCAGAATTTTAACTATCTACTATCCGCGATTGACAATATTGAGGTGTCTTGTGGTTCATTTAATTTCAAGTACATTTTAACCGTAAAACTTTAGAAATCTGTTTTATCCTTTATTTGATAGTTTTATATGTTATTAGTTTTTTGTTCTCAACTTTTCTTTCATGATTGAAAATTACTTTTTTTGGGTTTAGGTGTTACCTTCTTTGAGAGAGAAGCATGATGAATTTATGCTGCGTGAACTTGTGAGGAGGTGGGCTAACCATAAAATTATGGTTAGATGGCTTTCTCGTTTCTTTCACTATTTGGATCGATACTTTATTGCTCGGAGGTCACTTCCGCCTCTTAACGAAGTTGGGTTGACTTGCTTCCGTGATTTGGTAATTCTACTCTGTACCTTCAAAGTTTTGTAAAATTGTAAATTTACAATTGAACCATAGTTTGTGCTGTGTCAGTTGTTATTAGTTATTCTTTCATATTATCATTTCATTTTGATCTTGCTTCCTGACATGATAAATCATTAATGTGATTTTTATCATTCTCAGGTTTACAGGGAAATAAATGGGAAAGTGAGAGATGCCGTAATTTCTCTTGTATGTTCTTCCTTTCTTACTATAGAAGATTTCCATTTTCAGTGTGCACAAAATAGAGTTAATAACCTATCCTTTTTTGCTTAAAGATTGATCAAGAACGTGAAGGAGAGCAGATCGATCGAGCTCTATTAAAAAATGTATTAGATATATTTGTCGAAATTGGAATGGGGCAAATGGATCAATATGATAATGATTTTGAAGCTGCAATGCTCAAAGACACTTCTGCATATTACTCTCGAAAGGCTTCAAACTGGATCCTAGAAGATTCTTGTCCTGATTATATGCTCAAGGTATTATTCCTTCGCGGGGGTGATTATAACTTTGTTCCTTCATCTACAATATCACATAGCTTCTGTTTTAAATCGCGGCTTTCATTACAGGCTGAGGAGTGCTTGAAACGGGAAAAAGATAGGGTTGCTCATTACCTACACTCTAGCAGCGAGTCAAAGTTATTAGAGGTATATTCTTTACTTGCTGTTGTTCCATCTATTTGGTCTAAAACTCTGTCAAATAGTATGCCACATTCTTACTTAAAGAATTTTTTTTATTAATATCTGTTGTGATTCTTTATGATTCCATTGTCCGTTTCTGACTTTCTCTGCCTCCTTTTTGAATTTTTGCTTTTTAGAAAGTTCAACATGAGCTCTTATCTGTGTATGCAAACCAACTTCTTGAAAAAGAACATTCTGGATGTCATTCATTGCTTACGGATGACAAGGTATTATTTGAACATAATATGGACACAAGTTTTTTAAACATATCTTAAGACGTAAACTTATTTTCACGGTTTTCTTTAAATGCTTAGGTTGAAGACTTGTCAAGGATGTTCAGACTCTTTTCTAAAATACCCCGAGGCTTGGAGCCTGTTTCCTGTATATTTAAGCAGGTTGTTACACCAAAACCTATATTAATTACTTTCCTCCCTCGTATGTCAATTAAAATAAAATAGGGGTATAATATTTTTCTCCTTTCTTTCCTGATGGTCTGTCTATGTGTATGCAGCATGTTACTGAAGAAGGTACAGCATTGGTGAAGTTGGCTGAAGATGCAGCAAGTAACAGGAAGGTATGTTTCAATTCTGTATTTATCTTTGAATGTAGTAATTTCTATGGTAAAATGAGTTTTATTCACTAAAGTATCCTTATTAATGTAGTAGTTTCAAACTAAAGAAATGAAAATTAATGTTCATTACTAGGCAATATCTATGCAGTTATGAGTAATATCTACATAAACAGTTGGAGCCACATGAATAGCATATTGACGTCTGACTGTGAAAGGCTTTTATTATTAGAGGACATGCTACATTTCAATGTGTTTTATTTCTTAATCGTACCCTCTAATTAATATTATGTGTATCACTCGCAAGTTGTTTTTTTCCACTTTTACATTTATGACAATGAAAATACACCAATAGTTAATAAGCATAAGTTACTAAAGTCACCATTTTCTTTCATTTATTATCATATTTTCTTAATATTTGTGAAATAGTCAACTGTGACGATTATTGTGGGACGGAGGGAGCAATAAACATCATAATAGTAATAATTATATAAACATTGAGGTATACTTTGGGAGTTTGTATGGTATTTTGCTATCATTCAAAGCCTTTTATACAATTTTAAGGATTCATGATGGGAAAATAAAAGAGAAAATGCACAACTTCACTAAACTGGTCCTCATCAAGAGTAAATCTTAGATCTCATCCTAGAAGTTATTGGATGAAAACATGTTTTGACTTTTTGAGCCATAGCAATGGACTAGCCTATTCCCCTTTGTTTTTTTTATTTATTTTTTTTATAGTATTTTAACAAATCAAATATCAAGTTAGTGCCAACCGCCATTCGGGTTAAGTTTATAGTATGTTGCATGTCTTGCTTTTCGAACTAATGTTTCTTACAAAATTCATTCTCCTCTTTTGCAAACAATTTAGTTATTGTTCAGCAGTAAATGGTTACTTTTATGGCAATTCAAGTTGATTCTAACACTTCAATACCTTTAAAATGTTTGCAGGCTGAGAGAAGGGATATTGTTGGTTTACAAGAGCAGGTAATGTCGGAATTTTCTAATTTTATTATAGTTTAACCGCAATTGATATCGATCAATTTATGGAAACTGAGTGTGGTCTCTTTCTTCAGGTTTTTGTTAGAAAGGTGATTGAGCTGCATGACAAGTACCTGGCATATGTGAACGACTGTTTCCAAAATCATACTCTATTCCACAAGGTTATGATCTTAGAATGACTTCAAAATTGCTATGCTGCATTAATTTGTTATCTGAAATATTTTATCCTATAGGCTCTTAAGGAGGCTTTTGAGATTTTTTGCAACAAGGGTGTTGCTGGAAGCTCAAGTGCCGAACTGCTTGCCACTTTTTGTGATAATATTCTCAAGAAAGGAGGAAGTGAAAAATTGAGTGATGAAGCAATTGAAGATACTCTTGAGAAGGTCTGCTATGCATCTGTTTAGATTTACCATATGCTTCTATAAGTTGATGCCCGTTATTCTGAAATTGAGACTTCTTTTGATCCATTTGCAGGTTGTCAAGCTACTTGCCTATATTAGTGATAAAGATTTGTTTGCCGAATTTTATAGGTAAGCAACATAGAAATGGAACTATTTGTGATAATCATTAGTGTTAGGATTTCATTAGGATTTGTTTCAACGCAATGCAGATTGTTTAATAGTTTTAGGAACAAAAGTTGGAGGGAAAATGTCTTTCCTGTTCTATAAATAAGTCCAGAAACACCAAACATCCTCCTTGGCTTTGTCCTTTTGGGTTTTGGTTTCTTGTCATGCCTTACAGTTTTATTTGTATGTTAAGCTGAGCAAAGCATTTTTGAATCTTTATGGCATGATTAACGATACTGCTGCAATCCATCATTGTAGTGAAGTTTCGTGGCTATTTGCTGAGCATCAAAGTTACCCCCTTTTCCTAATAGAAGGCACTTTCATAAGAATATCATAAATCTTGCCTTGTTGCATGCAGGAAAAAGCTTGCTCGAAGGCTTCTTTTTGATAAGAGTGCCAATGATGACCATGAGAGGAGTATTTTGACAAAATTGAAGCAACAATGTGGTGGTCAATTTACCTCAAAGATGGAAGGAATGGTCAGTCTTTTCAAGTCTTCGAAATGGAGCTGATATTCTATTTTCCTCTATTTTGTAGAATGGTGAAAGTAAATTCCATTGTTTATGTGGGTTCTTCCAGGTTACAGATTTGACGCTGGCAAAGGAGAATCAAACAAGCTTTGAGGAATATTTAAGCAATAATCCTAATGTAGACCCTGGAATTGACTTGACAGTTACAGTTCTGACCACTGGTTTTTGGCCTAGTTACAAATCTTTTGACCTCAATCTCCCTGCAGAGATGGTATATCTGGATTTTATTTTATTTTATATTAACTCAGAACTTATTTGCCTAATGTTTAATAGAATTTATCTTAGATTTAGACTATCTAAAAAAAATTAATTAACACTTTTCTCTTCAATTATTTAGGTCAAGTGTGTAGAAGTTTTCAAGGAATTTTATCAAACAAAAACTAAGCACAGAAAGCTTACTTGGATTTTTTCCTTGGGTACCTGTAACGTAAGTGGGAAATTTGAACCAAAAACTATGGAGCTGGTTGTGACGACATACCAGGTTATATTTCTTACGCATGCTCCATTTTGTAAAAGTGTATCTTGTGTGTGTTACTGCTTCATTGTTTAATTTGTGTGATGTCTGAATTCTCGTATGGATTTCTCTCTTACTTACTTGATGTTGTCTTTTGCTTTTCAATAGGCTTCAGCACTGCTTCTTTTCAATTCCTCGGATAGGCTGAGTTATTCTGAGATAATGACTCAGTTGAACTTGACCGACGATGATGTTATTAGACTGCTTCACTCCTTATCATGTGCCAAGTACAAGATTCTTAACAAGGAGCCAAGCACGAAAACAATATTACCTACCGATCATTTTGAATTTAATTCCAAATTTACAGACAAAATGAGGAGGATCAAGGTACATTTGTAAAAAAATTAATTGTTTTAATCTATTCTGTATTTCTGTTTACTTAGTTATGGCTGTCTCCATGTGGTTTATAGATTGTTGAATTAGACTGACTCATAATTTGTTGTGCAGATTCCTCTTCCTCCTGTGGATGAGAAGAAAAAAGTAATTGAGGATGTTGACAAAGACAGAAGATATGCTATTGATGCCTCAATTGTGCGTATTATGAAGAGTCGGAAGGTTTTAAGTTACCAACAGTTAGTTATGGAGTGCGTTGAGCAGTTAGGCCGCATGTTTAAGGTTCATACATAACCCCTTTTACGACCTATTGTTTTGTTAGCCAGTTTTTGCTCTATTCCTGACTTGTTGATATGGAATAATGTGTTTGCACAGCCCGATGTCAAGGCAATTAAGAAGCGGATTGAAGACTTGATCTCTAGAGACTACCTGGAAAGAGACAAAGATAATGCAAATTTGTTCAAGTACTTGGCATGATGTGATCTTGATGAATTCACAACTGAAAGTTTTTAAGGCAGTTGCTGCAAATAGAAAAACAATACTTGAAATTGGAGAAAACCCGTTCCTCATAATTTCCTTAAGGGAGGAATAGTGCTTGTAAATTTTGCCTCCATATCTAGGCATCAACTGGTTACTGTAAATGTGTGCTCATGTTGAATATTTTAATCAGTTCTATAATTAAGGCTCAGATCGTATTTTCTTTGTTGTTTTTCTGTTGCCTGCATTCCCATCTGATGAATTAGTTGATGCTGTTAATAATTATTTCTCCCACCCCATATATAGGAATAGGAACTGTGTAATCATAGTTTAAGTGAAATTGTAATTTGGTTGTAATCTTCGAGTGGGCATTTCAAATTTTCAATGTCATTTTAATCCAAACCCTGCTTCTACGGAGTTACATTATTTGTCTATAATAATCATCTTTCAAAGCTGACATCTACATTGTTTTTCTTACAATGCATCATACATCGATAACTGCTCTGGTTTTCTTAGGATAAATATATATACTGCATTGATCTGATAGAGTGCGCACATATGATGATTTTCATTTTATGTGTTTGGTATGCGCTTCATAGTGACATATATAAATTAAAGTTAAAAGATTACATTTGTGATAAATTTTACACGCGTATTTTTGAAATTAATAAATAAACAAAAAAAGAAAAGAAAGCAATTGAAAAAAAAGGCAACGTTTAATTTTATTAAGACTATTAAATAATTAATTTTGGATAAGCTAATTAGAAAAATGATTTAGGTAATTACAATTAACATCTAATTTTTTGTTTAAAATTCACATTTTTAGTCGTGTTTTAAAAAGCGAACTGGCCAGTCGAATTGGAAATCGGTTTGGTTTAATTGTTGGATCAGATTTGTCATCGAATCGGCGTGAACCGGTAAAAATCGGTGTAAACTGATAAAATCAGAAAAACTAGCGATTTTCAAAATCGGTGATTTAATTGCATTTTTAACTTTTTTTTTAATTTTTAATTTTTAAAAAAAAAATTAAAATGACTAATCTTTTTAATTATTTTAATAAAATTTTTAAATAAAAAATAAAATAAAATAATAATATCATTGACGAGGAACATGTTGCCGATGTGATTGATTTTGTTGCAGATGATTTTGATATTGAAGAAGGAGATCTCAACATTGAAATAATCTGTCCTCTTTAAAACTAAATATAGTAGACAATATAGTTATTTTATTATAAACTATTTAATTTGATTATGGTGTAATTAGGTTTATTATAAACTATTTAATTAGATTATGTTGTAATTAGGTTTTATTTACAATTAGACCTTGTAATTTTTACTATTTTGTTATATGCGATACCTATGTTTAAAATTTGAATTTAAATTATAAACTTGTGAATTTATTTATGATATGATATTTTTAAAAAATTTAATTGCTAATTATATTTTGTAGAGACATAATTATCCGATTTGACAAATTTTATATTTATATAATTTTGTTTTAATGATCGGTCTATTCAACCGAGTTATTCGGTTCAATCCAGTTTTATCATGTGGTCCGACCACTAACCCAGCGGTTCGATCAATAAATCAATAATTCAGTATCCTCACCGGTTTGATGCCCGATCCAATTTTTAAAACACTGTTTTTTAGTTTTTTTAATGATCATTATTTTATTTATAAATATTCCAATTTAATTAAATTAGTTCTTAATTTTTAATTTAATATCAAATTTAATCATGGTGCATCCGACCTTGTATGTCAAGATATTAAAATTCTTTTGTCATGAAATTAAACAAATCAATAGGAGAAAGAAAAAAAAGAAGAAAAATGTTATATCTTCGGATGCGAAAATCTTATAAATTTTATTCAATTTATTTTGAAAATGTATATCTCAATTTTTTAAGATTAGTTCGAAGATATATCTTCAAAAATACATATGATGATTCTGCAATTATTTATTATTTATGCAAATATTGTATTACTTCTGGATTATATTATTGTTTCTATTATTGTTATTAACGTTCTTCATGTTAGTCATTCTCTAATCATTGAAATAAATTTGAAGTGAATTTTTTAATCCATTCTATGACTTTACCTTTGTGAAATTCTATTTTTGCTTCTGGAAAATCGAAAATAAACTTCCAATTAACACCCTATATCATGCAAATCACGTTGAAAATGGTTGGTGTAAACCAGAAGTATATTTCTGATATTAAACTTTATGTAATATTTCAATAAAGAAGCGTGTATGCGAGACTAAATGTGGAGCCGAAAATATATTTTCGATTTTCATCTAAATATTTTAAAATATGGTGCGTACAAGAAATATATTTTCGATTTCCAAAGACATTTTTGAATTTTCATAGAATACACGTGGATTAAAAAAATCCACAAACTTTAATCCTTAATTTAGACTGATATTGTTATAATTTGTAGATCTTGTTACTGCTTATGGAAATTTTATTAACCATCTATACTTTTAATCCTTAATTTGTAGATCATGTTATTGCTAATGAAGATTCTAGTAACTATTTATTATTTTAATCCTTATTTTAGGCCGATATTTTTTTTAAATAATTTGTAGATCTTGTTATCCACATATTTTTTAACGTTTCAGTTATTAAGTATGGGAAGACATCTAAAAAATGAATGAGACACACGGTAGAAAATTTTATATTTGCATAAGTAGGGTTAATAGCTATTTACTCCCCTGCAATATAGGCGAGTTTTGATTTATAATATAATTTAAGATCAATAAGTAATGGAATTATGTGTATTTTTAGAGATACATCTTCGAATTGATTTCAGAAAATTTGAAAGATGTATCTCTAAATTAACCTTTAAATAAAATGAGGAAATTGTGCATTCAGTGATATCTCTGAAGATAGGAGACACTTTAGTAATTTAACACGAAATTTGGAAGAAGGTATAAGAGTGCAAAGATAAATTCTTATTATTTATAGGACATATATCATGAATGGAGAATTAATATGAAATCTTCTCATTAATTACGATCCATAATTATTCCATTTATAACACTCATTAAAATCTTATTAGAAAAAAATACTATGAAAAAAAATCATAATAAAGAAAAATAGTACAATATTCTTTATTAGGAAATTGTCTTATTACTAATCAATACAAATTATTTCAAATAAGGAAGAAAATTATTTGAGAAACAACTATGTTTAACATCCATTATTCATAGCACTGTCATTGAATGTTCGTTTAGGATGTTTCCTTAAAATCTTATTAGAAAAAAACTTGTGGAAAAAATATCCACAATTGAATGATCATTTATTTGATGATAAAGACCATTCTTCAGTACTAGTAGGTTAAAACTTCTAAAAGATTATCACATGAACGGATTTTTTGTATGCTTATATCACCACCTTTTTGAATATTATGAGTGGAAAAAAAACTTTGGAGAAATATGTTTTGTTCAATCTCTTTTAATTTAATGTAATAATCTATCAACTAAGCGCATTTTCGACATTGCCTCATGTAGTGCTAAAAGTTTCTTCATGATTAGATGAAGTTGTTGCCATGGATTGTCTCACAGGTCTCTATGAAATAGTTGTACCACCATAAATAAACGAATAATTTGTGCAATATACCATAATGAAGATCTCACAAGTAACATATATATGCATAACCTGTCAATTATAATTTAAACACTTTGGAATAAATCAAACTCAAGTCTATTGTACTCCCAAGATAATAAAGTATATGTTTAACTTTGTTTTAATGTCTTTGTATATGTGAAGAACTATATCTTGCAAATATATTGACAAAAATAGATATATCATCGCATGTATAATTAGCAAGATAGATCAATGTTTGAATTACATTGAAATATGATACTTATGGATCAATTAATTTTTCATCCTCTTCTCGAAGTCTTAAAGGATATTTTACAAATCCAAGATCTAACATCATTTTAACATTTATGCTATATAACATATGAGATCTTTCCATCTAGAAATGTTTTAACACTTTTTCTATATAATATTTTTGGTGTACAAAAATTCTATTTTCTAAATAGTACACCTTGTAAGAACTTTGTCTTTCTAAAGTCCTTCATCTCAAATAATTTAGTTAAACAATTTATAGCTATTGAAAACTCTTCAGGAGTCCCAATAATACTTATATCACCCACATAGATATTTGTTATAGCAAATTCTTTTTTCATATATTTTTATAAAAATACAAGGACATTCAAAGTTATTTGTATATCCACCTCTTAGAAAATATTCACTGAGACAATCATACCACATGCGTATACATGGTTTTATCTCATAGAGAAATTTGTTCAATTTTATGAAGTAGTTTTCTCGAGATCCAAAATTATGTGCCTTTGGTATATTAAACCCTTCAGGGTATTTTATATAAATGTCCTTACCAAGTGAACTATAGCAATCTATATCTATATCTATATAATATATTAAATATGAAGTGACACATTATATTACGACAAGTGTCAAAAAATTATATTCCTTTTGTGCCACATCACCCAATAGTCTTATGTGGCACTTCCAAAATCTTACATTCATTTTTTCAAATACTCAAATATAATTTTTTTCTCTATTGGAGGTCACAAGTTCAAATCTAGAAAAAGACAAAAAATATCTTACTTTTTAACAAAAATAATCTAACAAGATAATTACTATTTCAACTATCTATATTCTCCTAAATTCCAATTTTTAAAATACAAATGTGAAACAAAATTTCTAAACACTAAAGTTGGAATTATATTTTCATTAAAATCATAAAAAAATAAATATTTTAAAAATGAATATTTTAAAAATGAATATAATACCAAATAATAAACTAAAGACAAATAACAATATTTATGATTTCTCACACATTAGAATATATAATTTTTTCAAAGTAGTTTACTCTTTTATTTTATAATAGTAACCATACAGACTATAATACAAACATCTATGATTATGTTTAAAAACAGAAAACTTATATTTTAACCAATATCAATGATAATATAAAATAATTTTTTTGCAATCTCAATAGTGAAAATTAAAATAATACATTAAAAAAAAGTTAATACAACAAGTAACATGTTCTAACCTGTATTCATCAGACAATTGAAGTTTGACAAAATATACATAAATTTTATAAATTTATTGAAAATTTTATTTGATAATAATTATAAATAACATTTTAAATTTTTTAACACTAAAAATAAATACATATATTCAACAAATTAAAATAAAAAAAATTAAAGATAATTGCAAAAAAAAAAAAAAACATGAGAATCAAAGAGAAAAAAACTACTTTATGGATGTTTAAGTTTGCAAACCCAAATTATGGATATCACTCTCAATTTACAAACATATATTTTCTTTTCAAATAAAATGTATCTTTGTCTATTGGACTAATTTATATCATTTTCTCTATTATAATTCACAAAAAGTATAATATAAATTTAATAATCATATTTTATGAAAACAAACTCTTAATATATTTAACATTCAATAAAAATTAATTAATTAACTTATAGTCGTGCATCGCGCGGGTCTTAATCTAGTAAGCTATTAAAACACCCATCATGTTCAAAACAAGCCATTCACATGCTAAAAAGCTAATTAATTATCGAAAATTACTTGCATCCACTATATGTGAATATGTTTCATCAAAATCAACATTAAGCCTTTACAAAAATTATTGAGCAATAAATCAATATTTGTATATCAAAATTTCACCATTCTTATTCTGTTTTTCACAAAAACTCATTTATATTCAATTGGTTTCACACCTTGAGGTGTATGGACTACAAGTCCAAAAGCGAGTCGCTTTTAAAGTGGGTTTAATTCTTCTTCAGCTGAATATATTCATTTGGAAACTAACTTTGTTTACAATCTTTGATTGACTTTGATTCATGATGTATTCATTTTGACCAAGTCTCACTTTGACTACAGTCTTTGATAGACTGTGATCAATGATCTGTTCATTTTGGTCAACTTTTACTTTGTCTACAATCTTTGATAGACTTTGATTCATGATCATCGTTATCATTTATCATCTTTAGCGCTATATTGTTTACAAAGATATTGTCAATATTGACTTAATTTTGGTTCCATCGTATTTCATTAATGACATAATTTATCAAGATCTCTTTATTTTCATAAATTTCAGGTACCTAATTAGTTCTTCTGAAACTCAAAAATAAATTATGTCAAAGTACTCTTAGAGTTTTCATATCTTCACTTGAGTCATCTTTAATTTATCTCCTTTTCTCGTAGAGAACTTTTAATACCGGAACCAACTTTTCTACCACGCTTCATGCAAAATTTCAACTCATTTGCAATATTAGATTGTCCAACGAAAAAATTTACATGATTGGATATATTAGGAGCTCATAATTAGTTTTATAAACTTTCTAAATGAGAAGTATATTGAACTTATGTTTCATATACAATTATACGAGGATCAAGATAACAATTTATTTTAAATTGTTCGTTTGAACTTTTGATTCACTATTCAATCGTTTAATCTCTTCCCTTAATATTGGAAAGATTATTTTTTCAATTAATATTCATCCTACTGGGCTGCAATCAAGTATTCAATTATTTGCTCAAATTATATCTCAAAAATGGGATTCATATCAAATATAATTTTCCATTATTCTTTCAGGACTCATCTTATTGCATTATATTGGAGCAATTGGAAAATACATAACACATCTAAAAGTCCACTTAGATGAGAAGTATCCGATTTTTAACTTGAAATAAATTATATATCAAGGGAGGAGAAATGTATAGTAATGTGTTGGTTTAATGCGAATAAATATCTTAATATTAATGCTTTAAGTGTCTCCAATAATTAATTTACAATTCATAATCTCTGAAATATTAGTCATACAATTAACTTTAGACGTCTAAAGAATGAATTTAAGTCCATTATTTTTATGAACACATTATACAAAATGTTCATATCACTTTTAATAGTATACGTGACACTTATCAAGAAAGATTGAGAAAAAAAAAGATCTTAGTCTGAAAAAATAATTTCACAAATTTCTGGTTGTGGTAGACAATAAACATTTGCATAATATTTTAGTTGATACAATATTTAATGTCATGAAAAACCCAATATCTCATATTTTTAATTTTCTTTAGAAACACAAAATTTATTGGATTGAAGAAGCTTCTGATTCTTCAACACTAATTTTTGCATCATAATACACATGTATGACCTTTTAGTTGAGAACACAGTTTCACAAACTTTTAGTTGTGAGTAGACAACAAACATAAGCATGATCATTTCGATGCAACAATCGATGTCATGAAAATATTCAATTTCTTATTTTTTAATTTCCTTTAGGAACACACAAAATTTATTGGATTGAAGAAACTTCTGATTCTTCAATACTAGTTTTTGCATCATATTATATATTATATTCTAGATGATCCAACTAATTTTGCCAACAATAAACTAAAATTTGATATATAAACTTCTAATTTATATAATACATGTATTTCAGTTATTCTAATCCGTTATAATCAATGGTGACCAAATTTAATTTAATCTTTATTGTTATTTAAATAAAAATATATGCTAAATATTTTATTTATTTATTCTTCTCAATCATGTATTCATCAAATACTATGTACAAATATTAAAGAATAGACTTTATGCAACAAGTATAACACCATAAAACATATGGACATATAACTATAAATTGAATTGAAATAAAACAAAGTAAATGTGTGTTAATTAGTAAAACAAGAGAATATATATGTCCTATAAAATGTAATATTTTTAAATAAATAATTTATTTACTCAAATCACTTTTAAGATTTATCTTTAAAATATCAAAATGTAAAAATGAATAAATATTTATCATACATTTGAAACGACCAATGCTTGAACCGATTTAAAGGTATCTAACAATTGATATTTCATCTTCAAGGTATAAGTCCATATTTTTTGAGAATAATCATCAACAAAAGTCACAAAGTAATTTGCACCACCAAGTGACCAAAACTTTATCAGACCACACACATCATAATGTACTAAATCAAATACTTCTGATTTCCTCTTTGGTTCGGATGACATAAAGGAAACTCGAATTTGCTTACTCGCCAAGCAATGTGAACACTTTATCAACTTTGTATCAAAAAAACCATTGCAAACAACAAATAAATCATCAACAATAACAACATCTTCATTAATTTTACCTTCCTTTTTTTTGTTGTTGTTGTAGCTCTTCTTCTTGTTTTCCCTTTTCAACTTCCGACAATAGTTTTTTATGTGTCCCCTTTCCCCATAATGATAAAACCCAATATAAGAGAATCTATTAGAGCCTCCTTGTGATTTATCACATGATGTCCCATGATTATTTTAACCTCTACTTTGATGCCCCCCTCGATTCGGTAACCAACACTTCAGAATATGAAGAAAAACTTTGTGACTTGCGCCTCAACTCCTCATTTAACACATTACTTTTAGCCAAGTCCATCGAGATGATACCATTTAGAGAAGAGATAGGCAATGATGTTCTATAAGCCTCCGAAGAATTAGGAGAATTACCAAGAAGCCACAAACCTTGAATTTCATCATCAAAAGTAAGATTCATCATCGACAATTGATTTAGAATCCCTTAGAAAATATTCAAGAGATCGGTCATTGGTGAACCATCACTATACCTCAATGGCATCAATTTCTTGAACAAGAACACCTTATTGTTCCTTGTCTTTCTTGCATACAACTCCTCAAATTTGGTCCAAAAAAAGCGAGCATGGTTCATCGAGCTCACATGATTCAAAACATTATCATCCATCCATTGACGAATGTAACCACAAATTGTCTATGCAACAAAGCCCATTCTTCATCACTCTTTTCATCGGGTTTTTTTCACTAGAGAAAACAAACATGTGAAAACTTTAATATAAAGCAAATCTTCCATCTTCCCTTTCCAAACATTATAGTTGGATCCATTCAAGCTCACCATCCTAGATATGTTCGTCTCTATCATTACATAAATAAAACCATAACTCTATATACCACTTGTTGGAGGGTAATCCAAAAACGCAACAAAATAATTCAACAACACAATTTCTCTTAAATATAAAATAAACTTAGAGACAGTCAACAAAATACACCTAAAAATACAACACAACACAATTTTAGCGTGAAAAAACCTCTGTTAACTAGGAGTAAAAAACTACGAAACCCGTAGGATACTTAATATCTTCACTATAACTAACAATGGTATAAGTAAGGTTCTCTATAACACTAGATACAGGCATAAATAAACATCATCAAGACCTACAAACAATCTTTCAAATCAACAAGAAATAAGATACAATCAACCAAAACAACCACAAAAACGATACCTTAGAAAACCACTCGACAGACATGTCTTGAAAACTCAAAATCACACACACACACACACACAGGGATGTCAATTTCACCCATTAATGGGGATCCCCGCGGGGATTCCCCGTTTGGGGCCCCAAAGATGGGGAATCCCTCCCCTGCGGGGACGGGGATGAGGAATAAAGTCCCCCCGAAGCACTTTGGGGATGGAGATGGCGAAAATATCCTCGCCCCGTGGAGTCTTCGCCCCGCACTAGAATTTCGTAATACCGTTAATTAATATATAGTTTAACATTTCTATGTATGTTTATTTTTCATTTCGAATAACTTGTTAGTAAAAGAGAGAGATCTAATTGACTATTTTAATTTTTTAAAGTTTAAAAACTTTGTGTTCATGAATCTCAAGATTAAATATTGTTAAAACAATATATTTATCATAGATGATTAATTTACTAATTTATTGTCGTTAGTTTTTGAATTTTTCTATCAAATTAGTTTAAAATAATAAGTAAAAATTTATTTTTATAGATATTCACAAAAATCGTGGGGATCCTTGGGAATGGGGATGAGGGACAAAATCCCCCCTGTGGCGGGGACCCGAAATGGAGATGGGGAAAAAATTCGAGGGTGGGTATTGAGATGAGAATGTATTCCCCGCCCTCTCCCGCCCCATTGACATCCCCTACACGCACGCACGCACGCACACACGCGCACACATGCACACGCCCACACGCACCCACACGCACACCCCCCCCACACACGCACACACGCGCGCACACCGCACACACGCACCCGCACACGCGCGCGCGGGCACACACACACACACATATATCCGACATTCATATTGTACCTCTACGAGTACTGAACATTGTCACATAAAATTAGGACGATCTGACGATTGGATTGTGAGAAAACTTCAATCTCGTAAGACTGGTCTTTGCTGAATTGGGGCTGCGAGAATTTTCATTCTTTTCTCTACTTTTCTTTTTGTCCCTCACAAAAATGAATCAATAACCTACTCTTTGTTGGATTATAACAAATGCTTACACACGAGCATTTAACTTGCCACCCTTCAAGTTGAACCTGACACCCTTCTATTTTGATAATTCCCAAACAGACATTGTATAAATTTGAGGTAAAACTGCAAACAAAATTTTCGGCAATGCATTCAAAATTTCTGATACTTCATTTAAAATTTTCGATAACACACATTTCAAAAATATTGGTAAAAATATAAGAGTTTATCGAAAAATTTAAATTTTTTGATAAAAACGCACACATTTCGAAATTGTTGTTTAAAATTTCACGAGATTTAACGCGGAATTTTGAAATTTTCAATCAAAACTCATGAAAATTATGATTTTTTATTAGAAATTTTGAAATTTCCGATATTTTTCAAAATTTTCGATATAGTTTTAAAATTTTCGATAAAAACTCATATTTTTTGAAATTTGATAACTTTAAACAAGAGTATAATGATCAGAACATACAATATGAAAAGTGCCCGATATAAGTGAGATTAATTCCTTTTATACACTCATAACTAACTCATATTCATTTAGATCATTCCAAATAAAAGGGATAGCCTAACATTAACTTTTGTCTTAAGAGTTAAAATACATGTTATTATTATTATTTAAATTATAATTTGTAACTTTAAATATTTAAAATTGATTGAAAATAAACCATATTAGATGGATCGGTTTAAATCCAAAATTTTAAAGTTGTAATTCAAAATCAAAGCAAACTACATATATTTTTCTCTGGCAACGAGCTGATTTTTTTATCTTAAAATTGATTTAAACAACACACCAAATATTTCTACCAAGTTATAGTGAATCTACAATCTACAATATAATAAATGTTACTAATTTATGCTTTTTAATTTGCCACGCGACAACTTACTCTTCCTTCCTTTCCAACATTTTACTTCTCTACTACTTAACTAAAAATGAAAAATACTTTATGAACTTTCATTCTTACACTTAGTAAAAAAAATATTGCACTACCAAATATTCTTTTTGGTAATTCAATATGAACTTCCATTCTTACCCTTAGTAAAAAAACATTGCACTACCAAATATCCTTTTTGGTAATTCAATATGAACTTCCATTCTCACCCTTAGTAAAAAAACATTACACTACCAAATATCCTTTTTGGTAATTCAATATAAACATCTAAGTATCCAATGAAATTTCTCCAACATACCAAGTATCACAATACTTTTCAAAAACAAATGGAAGGAAATCTTTGACCAATCAAAGAATTCCTTTTTGACAAGTGGCAGAAGTTTTTGATGCTTTCATTCTTACCACTTCAAATTTCAAAATAAACTTCTATCACTTTTCTTGCCTTCCTCCTTCTCTCTCCTGAAATCCTAGCAAAAGAGACCTAACCTTTCCTTTTCCTTTTTCCCAATGAAAAACAACCCAAAACATTTTCCGTTTCTCTCTCTCGAAGACACCGAACCTTTCCTTCTTATCTCTTTTCTTTTGTAGTCTCTTTCTCTCTAAACCCTAGATCCGCTGAAAGCTACAGAACAGAAGAAAACATGGAATTGTTGGCTTGGTATTATTTTTGCAGACACTCTTCTTTATAATTTTCTGCAAAAAAATATTCAAATATTTCACAAAGATTATTTTTTAAAAACCCTTTCACATCAACTGCAGAAACAAACTAGAGTAGCCAACCTACATTATGTTTTTAAAAATCCTTTCCATTACTAAATACTAAATAATTAATAAATATATTTTTAATTATCATAAATTTGTAAAATATGCAATAATTTCTAATTAAAAAATAATAAATTAAAATATTATTATTATATTAATAAAATTTATTATTCATTATGACATTAATTAATTTTAATATATTTGTAATTTTGTTATGTTCATTTCTTTCTTTTCAACACTAGTATTTTTAAATTAATTATAGTGATATTGAACTCTAAAATTGATAATTATTGAGAAATTTTATTTTTCAAAACAAAAATTAAGTAAAAATAAATGAAAAATGTATATAGGGATATTCTTACTCCAAGAGTAAGTTTAAAATAGTTATTCTAAATTTTAATCTTTAATTTTCATTAATGTTACGATTTTAATTGATCATTTAATTTATTTATTTTTAAAATATTTAAAATTGTTAGATAAATAAAAATTAATGATTAAGATTTGAAGTAACTTTTTTAAACATATTCTTCTTGAAGTAACTCTTATATATATATATATATATATATATATATATATATATATATATATATATATATATATATATATATATATATATATATATATATATATATATATATATATATATATATATATATATATATATATATATATATATATATATATATATATATATATATATATTACAAATATTTCTTTGAATAGTATAGTTTTGTCATTGAACATATTCATTAGCAATGGAATATTAAGAATTATTTTATTTCTTTTTAACAATAGTATGAAGTCGTATATGCCAAATCAATTGAAGCACAACACTTGGTATAAAAAATTTTTGACAATATTTTTATAAACGAATAGAATGACGCACGGGTTTATAAACGAATAGGATGACACACCGGTTTTTATAAACAAATATTTTTACAAGTAATTTATTTTTGTATTAGGATGACAACCCATTAAATACTACAAATAAAAATGTGATTTGTGTTAGATTAGATATAAACTAATATTACAATAATATTTATTAAAAATAGAATATTTAACATATTCAAAATAAATAATATTACAATAATAGTTATTAATATTTAATAATTGATGTATAATTATTAATATTTTTAATTAGAAATTATTTTTAATTTAAGATGCAATAATCTTTAGATAATATATAAGAAAAAAGTTTTAATTATTTATTTCTTTAATATATGTTATTTATGACAAAAGTTACTTTTAAATTAATAAATGAATCTTATTTTTTTAAAAAACGGGAATAAGTTGTTTAATTCAAATATTTTTAATATTTAATACATATATAAATTAAAATATGTCTTTCTCTTATAAATAATAAACTCTTTACGTCAATTAATTTTGTTTTTGTATTTTATATTTTTATTACATTTAAAAATAAATGCGCGTGACATACCAATACTCATGCGCGTCACAAGAATATGTTTATAAATACTGATTAAAATATTTAATATTAATGTAAATACGAAATTATTGATTAATTTATTGAATATTAATGAGAACATGAAATTACTAATCAAAATTTTGAATATTAATAATAACATGAAGTTATTATGAAATTATTAATTAAAATATTAAATATTAACGAAAACATAAAATTACTGATCAAAATATTTTTTATTAATTATATATTCAATTATTATTTTTTTATAGATACTAAATATTTTTTTATTAAAAAATATACATTTAAAACAAATGTGCGTTCCGTACCGGAACACGTTCACCTACTTAACTAAAAAAAGAAAAAGAAGCAAAGACAGACTAACATTTTCTCTATTGAATGTGAATATTCCTTAAGGGACTTGAGCACTTCACCATTCCAACGGTTATACTTTGATATAAAAAAAATCAATCATGTTGCAAAATTATTCAATGATTGTTGCTTTATTTGGCGCATAAATTTCTTCAAATTTGGACAATGGGACACCTCTCCACTTCTTCCAACAATTCTAAGGTCTCAATGACACAATCAAATCAAAGTAGTGTATATAAATATTAAGCATATCGTGCTAGATTGCGAGTAGCACAAAATATTGCGTATGCACTTGCTTACTTTTTCAGTGGATGACTTAAAGTTTGCAGCCATAGCATAGGCTCTTCTGTTCTATTTTTTCCACATGCCTCATACATGGGGCGGTAGCTTCAAGTCAAATAGTAAATGATTTTCTGATGCTCATGAGAACTAAAGAGCAAATAAAATAGGGTTAAATATGTTTTTAATTTTTATAAATATGCGATTAAATAATTTTGGTCCTCTAAATTTTTATTTTGAATAATGGTTTTCAAAAATTTTTTCTTTTGTAATTTTAATTTTTTTATTTTCTAAAATTTTTAAAACAGTTTAACTACCCATAAATTTTTAGAATTTTTTCCTATACTGCCACATGCTAAAATGATAATTTCTTTAATGTCACAGCTGAAAAAAAAATTCCTAATCTGCCACACTCCAACACCTTTTCGCCATTTGGGCTGGCGAAAGGGCCCACAATTTTCTTTTTCAGTAGGCTTTCGCCATTTGAAATGGAGAAAGGTCTTTTTTTTTTCTTCGTTTTTTTTCTCCTGAATAATATTTAAATGGTTTTTTAATATGTTTTTATTAAATAATTAAATAGATATAATTAATATACTTTTTAATAATTAATAATTAATTAAAATATAATTTTAAATAGTGTTAATTAATTAAAATTTAATTAACATAATATAAATAATAATTATTATACAAAATTTAATTAAATATAATATAAATAATAATAATTATACAAATTATTATAATTATTAAAATTAAAAGCTAAGTAGGTATAACTAATTAGAAGGCCCTGCAACATTGAGGCGATGCAAGACATTTTTTGCGCATATGAAGTCCTTGACATATACCACATCTTCTTTTGATTTTATCAACCGTGTCCATTTCAGTTCTAATGCGAGTACTCTTGGGACGACCTTTTTTGTTTCGTCGCATCGTTTCATCATGTATGATTGTAGGGCCTAGATATTCAGGCCATTTTTCTTCTTTGAGAGGACCGTAGAAGCTCATCTCGTAAACTTTGAAGACTGATAGAACCGTATATACTGGAGGAATAAACGAAGTATAATCGTGGTTGATGCTAGAACAAGCTGCAATAGCGTGGGAGCAAGGCACGTGAAATGTTTGAAATTTCCCACAGTCACATGTTTGTTTTTGGAGGTTGACGTTGAAATAACTAGGTGGCCGACCATGTTTATTATGAATCGTCTCCTGTACCACAAAATAGTGTCTTTCACGATCAAAGTTCAACACATTATAACTGTGGGATTCTTCTACTTCTTCAGCAATCCCTTTCATGCAATTATCTGTGTACTCCTTCCCCGATGACAACATTTTTGTCGCATCATGTCCTCGCTTCCCAAACAACGTTCCAATCCTGAAGTAGGTTTCTCTCTAACTAGGGCCATAATAGGTAAATTGCGAGTTTCTTTCAGCACCGAATTCAACGATTCAACAAGGTTGGTTGTCATGTGTCCCCATCTTGCTCCTCCGTCGTAAGCTCGCGACCATTTTTCTTTTGGAAGATTCTCCACCCAGTTGAAAGCTTCTGTATTTGCTTGGTGGATCTCATCCCGATAATATGTGTAGGTAGACTCATTCAACGCATAACCTGTGCAAATGTATTTAAAACATTAGTATAAAAGAACTACAACAAACGTAATAGTATAATTGTAACTGTAAAAAATAGAGAAAAACTTACCCATGTTTACAACTTTCTCGCGTAGGGTTTTATCCTTTATAGCTCGCATAAAGTTTTGGGCGATGTGTCTGATGCAATACACATGAGAAGATGGAGGGTTTTGCCAGCCATTTTCGGGGTTATTATAGGCACTCTTGATGGACTCATGGCGGTTAGATATCAAACATATGTTTGGCTGAGGTGTGACGTGTCGCCTCAAGTTTTTCAGAAAAAAGCTCCAAGCCCCTCCTGTCTCACCTTCGACCATTGCATATGCGATAGGGAAAATGTTACCATTCCCATCTTGCGCAACAGCCAAAAGCAAAGTGCCTTTATATCTTCCGTATAGCCATGTTCCATCTACCTGCACAATCGGTTTACAATACGCATAACCCCTAATACAGGGCTGAAAGGCCCAAAATAGGCGATGAAATATTCTTTGGCCAGATATTCGTGTTCCATCATCTAAAATCACGGGGAGTGTTTCGAGATCTACGACGGTGCCAGACAAAAACTCTTGCATTACCATCAACCATTGCGGGAGGGCGTTGTATGAGCCCTCCCAATTTCCATAGATAGCTTCAATTTCCTTGTGTTTTGCTAACCACACATTCTTATATGATATTGTGTAATTGTGCGTCGCACGAATGGTAGCGATAATATGGCGTACCTTGAGTGAAGAATCACTTTCCACAAGAGGTCTGATGATGGTAGAGACCATTCTAGAGGTAAGCTTTCGATGATCCTGAGATATAGCAGATGACATACATGTGTGTTGTCCACCGATATTGCCAATAACCCACTGACCACTCTCATCTCGTAAGGATGCTCTGCACGTGAAGTTACAACTTTGTCGTGACTATTTTTGATGTGCCATAGATGGATAACATGCTGACAAACTTCTTTGCTTTCAAACATCATTCCAACCTTTAAGCCCCCACTTGAATCTCCTTGGTCTCTGGTTTCAAAGATTGAAATGGGTTCCATATTTTCAAAAGAAACATTTCTGAGGTGATACGGTGGGTTGTACAAATCAGGAATAGCAGCCGGTTCTTGATCGGCTATGTTGTCAACACTCGACCCATCACCAAACAAATCAAGTTGTGGAGGCCGTATATTGGTTTGGAACCGCGAAGCTAAGATGATAGATCAATTTGGAGTTTAACAACATTTCTAATCTGTTTTTATCTTGTTGAAATGCATCAAACAGATAGGGTCAAGCTACAATTTGGCATTGCCCAAGATATACCTCAAGTTCCCCGATGCCTCACAGAACACCACAAAATGAACACGAATAAATCACGTAGTTATCCATGGACCCAACTTTACAGGGAGGAGCAATTATGTTGGATGAATCGCCAATTGTGGATATTAGATGAAGATCAAGTTATTGAAAATGTTGAAGACCTTCAACATTCAAATGAGTACATGCAATGGTATAAACAACTGCCACATAGATTTGCATCGTACGAGCATTTTCTCATTGATCCTCGTCAAAATCCTAATACGAACATTTCCCAACAACCCAGCCAACATCAAAATCCTGAGCCAAACTATCCCCAACAACAATACCAATAACAAACCCCTCACCCCTCTTCACAACAACAAACTCCTAACCCCCACTATTCCCAACAACAATCTCCTAACCCCAACTATTCCCAACAACAAACTCCTAACCCACATTATTCCCCACTACAAACTCCTACTCCATACTATTTTCAACAACAAACATCAAACACACAAGACACCTCATCTCACTCTCACTCAAACTATTCATATGAAATCCAAATACCTCAAACATACAACCGTCCAACCATGCACTTCACACCTATTCATCCACCAAACTTTTACTCCCCATACTCCCAACATAACCCATCAACCTCTAACATCGAACCAGCCACGTCATCTTATATTCCTACCATCTTTCACCCACAACCGATCCCATACACCCAACCAAATCTCAATTTTGGTCTAGATCTTAATGTTAGTGATTTTGAATTTCAAGAAATGGGTTTTGCTCAACATCCACCTCTGGCTCCAACACAAGATAACGCTCCCGCACAAGAAAATCCACCGCCCCCAGATCCAACACAAGAGACTCAACCAACACAACAATATGGTTTTGGTTTTCGTGTTCCAGTACCGCGTCACTGTCATTCCGGTTCTCGTTTGCATCATCAACACCAACATCAATAATAATTTGTATAATTATTATTATTTATATTATGTTTAACTAAATTTTGTATAATTATTATTATTTATATTATGTTTAATTAAATTTTGATTAATTATCATTTTTTAAATAATGTTTAATTAAAATTTAATTAATAATGATTATTTAAAAGTATGTTAATTAAATTTTAATTAATTATTATTATTTAAAATTATATTTTAATTAATTATTAAAAATTATATTAATTATATCTAATTAATTATTTAATAAAAACATATTAAAAAACCATTTAAATATTATTCAGAAAAAGAAAACGAAAAAAATAAATAAAAAAAGGTCTTTCTCCATTTCAAATGGCGAAAGCCTACTGAAAAAGGAAATTGTGGGCCCTTTCGCCAGCCCTAATGGCGAAATGGTGTTGGGGGGTGGCAGATTGGGAATTTTTTTTCCAGCTGTGGCATTATGGGAATTATCATTTCAGCATGTGGCAGTATGGGAAAAAATTCAAATTTTTAAGTCTTTGAATAATTATTTTACAGATGTGTAAAGAATACTATACAATGTTTATTTTTAAAAATGAGAAGAATTAAATATGAATTTTTTAATTTCAAAAGATATTGATAAAACAATGACAATCTCGGTTTAGAAATCAAATTTTAAGTTTTTTTTTTTAATGTTCTACACACGTCTGTAAAATCATCATTCAAAATACACATCGGTTTAATAATAGGGACTAAAATTACGTGCATAATAATTTTACGAGGATCATTATTCGAAGGAAAATTTTAAAGAGACCAAAATTACATAGTCGCATATTTATAGAGATTAAAAACATATTTAACCTAATAAAATAATAATAGACTAGGTGTGTTGGCTTCTACACGTTTCTAAATATGATATGAATCAAGAAGTTAAATGAATGGGGTATAATCCTAACTAATCTACTCCCTTGGTTTAGTTGTGAATGGAAGATATATTTTGTTTAAAATTAAAACACACAGTTTGAAGGAATTCACCAGAGAACATTCATATATAGGGTAAAATTAAATACTTTTGTGAATAACACACCACTTGTAAGATGGAGAGATGACAAGCGTAATGTCCAATGTTTCAACTGTCAAAAGTTTGAACATTTTGCTCACAAATGTTATGCCAACAAGAATGACCTACAATATAATAATGCAAATTTTGTAAGGCAAGAAGATGATTAGAGTAAACTATTAATGGTGATTTCTAAAGTAGAAAACATTGCAGAAAAATGCACCCAAAGCCTGGTACATAATGGTGACTACGCGAGATGATGCAGAATACATCGATCAAGGATACCTTAACTCTGAGGTGTTCAATGCATATGACATAAAGTAAGTATTGATTTGTTAAGATCAATCAAACGTTTAAGATCAAGGTGAAATTCATGGATGATAGCACACTTGCAACATAGGGTATTGGCGACATATCAATCAAGATGACGAATGGTGAACATTTCTTGATTAAAAAAGTGTTGTATATTTTGAGAATCAAATGTAATATTTTAAGTATTAACCAATTTCTTGAAAGTAACTACAAGGTTCACATTGAAATCAAAGTGCGAAAAGTTATGGATGCAAATGGGAGTTTGATCCTAAAGGCCCTTATGGCTCAAAACATAATTTTCAAAGTTGAATTAAAAGTAATGAAGCATAGGTGTATCGTAACAACTAGTAGTAGATAAGAATGTATATGATACTATATGCTCAGGCATTTTAATTTAAAGGACCTCAATACTATACACAAAAATAACATGGTTAAGGGGCTTCCATTGATCGATATGCCAACCTAAGTATGCGAAGAGTGTGTGCATGCAAAGCAACATCGAGACAACTTTAATAAAGATGTAGGATGTATAAACACGTGTCATATTGAGGTGGTGTATTTAGACGTTTGTGGAATGATGCAAGTTGACTCAATTGAAGGCAATAATAGGTACGTTGTCAATTTCATTGATGATTTTAGTAGAAAATTAGGACTTACTTGATTAAGATATAAGATGAGGTGCTAGAAGTCTTCAAGAAGTTCAAATCCATGGTGGAAATACAAAATGATCACAAACTCATAACTCAAAAAACTGATGGTGAAGGTGAATATGTCTCAAATGATTTTGGAAAATTTTGTGATCAATAGAGTCTCTGAGAGGAAGAATCAATCGATTATGAACATGGTGAGAAGAATGTTGAAAGGGAAGAATATTCCAAAGGAATTATAGGGAGAAGAGGTGTCCATAAATGCATATTTGTTGATTAGGTGTCTGTTGTACCCCAATTCCCCCCCCCCAAGATCCCACGTTATCTCATCATCACAATGCATCAAGATCACAAATAAGGTTGGGCTCCTATGATTGTCCTATTCCTAAGTTTGCTCTCAAGAGATCACCAAGCACCATAACTATGTTATGCATGTATGATTGATTTGCATTTATTTCATCTGCTAACCTTTGATAAAATTAAAAATATCTTTGCTTGGTTGTATATATCTTGTATTTTGTAAGTATCAAGCCAAAACATCAAGCGAGTGTAAGTTTTTCTGGTGTTTTTCCCCCAAACTTGATTTAAAACCAAATTTTTCAACAAAAAAAACAACAACAATGCAATCGATTTACATATTTGAGAAATCGATTGCTCACTGACCAACTTCAACAAATTTTCAAAAAATGACTCAGTGCAATCGATTTGCACTAGAGTACAATCGATTTGCACTAGAGTGCAATCGATTGCACTCGCAAAATACTAAAAAATTGGACATTTTTCAAATTTGTGGACTTGGGCTCAAATTTCTTTTTTTATTTTCTTTTAATTTCGAATTTATTTTTTTGTCACTCAAAATTCCACTATGTCATCATCATTAACACTACCATACACCCTCATTTGATGACATAATCACCGATGGATTCAATTTTGGCTCCAAATCTAATTTCCAAGCCTAATTCCATACCCAAACCAAATTCCAAACCACCACTCATTCCCAAACCAAAACCTTATTAATAGAGGTATCCTCTCATCCAAATTTCAAGCTTTTGATAGCCAAATTCACCTTGTCAAAATTTCTCTCCATTCTCTAAATTTCCCGAATTCACCAAATTCACTCAAAGCTCTTCTTCTTCATAAAGATTAGTGAATTCTTTATTGGATTTTTCTAATTCTTTGGGCTAAACCACCATCCACACTCTTTTACTTCATTAATTCTCTAGATCTAAGCTTGTGGTTCTGATTTTGAAGTTGAATTGAATCAATTTGAAGTGTTACTCTTGAATTTTTTTTCTCAAGATCTACAAGTGGTGAGTGTTGATCTTTATGTTCTAATATGTGATCTCTTGATAATTTTTGTGGTTTTATTCATTGAGAAAACTTGTTTTTAGTTCCATTCTTTTGATGTTTGCCTTAAATTATAGTCTTGAACACTGAATTCCTCTTTAATCTCAATGGACTTTTGGTGTTGAGGACGTTGGAAAAATGTATTGTTGATTCAAATCTACCAAAGGATTAATCATACAATTGATTCTTGGTGCTTTGAGTTAACAATTATTTTGTGCCTTAATCCACCAAGATGAGTGGTTGAACTTAAAGATGGAAAAATTTTTGAGAAGATAATCTAAGTTGATCTATCATTTCCCCTCCCTCTTCATCTTATCCCATTTTTTTCCCATGTTTTGACAAACATTAGAAGGTGATCTATATCATTCTTCTCATTTGCTTTTTTAACACATACATCACTATTAACCGACCTCGTTGTAGGGTGACTTCTATATAAGTCACTTGGCGATTGCTTAACATAGCACTGCATTACTTCTACTTCATCTTATTTTCTTTATCCCGAATCGGAAAATGATCAATTGGAGGCATAAACTTTATGCTTTGCAAAAAGCCCTAAAAGATGGTTTAAAATTTGATTTTGGTTCAACACTTGTGATATCTATGGCTTTTCACTAACTTTGTCCATTTGAAATTTTGAACCATATTTGATCAAGTGTTGAGACTTTTGATTGTTCCAAAAATAGATTATATACTTGACAAAAAGTAATTGAAACTTGTCGTGTGGTCGCTATGATTCTATCAAGCTTCTGACAAGTCTTCATGCGCAAGCTTCAAGATGATCATCTAGCTAACAACTAATTACTAACAATTGACTTTTACTTTATGCCTTTATATTTTCCGTCTTTATTTTCTCCTTTTTTTATGCTCTTTACTTTATGCGCTTTATTTTTAGCATTTACATTTCATGTAATTTTTTTCTTTGCTCACTTGAGCATTTTATTTTCTATGTCATTTTTCCTTTGCTCACTTTAGCATTTATTTTCTTATCATTTTGAATTTGCTCACTTGAGCTTTACTTTCCTTTTCAAAATACTTAATAATCCAACTTAAACACTAAAACAACTTTAATTGTTTGTTCACGGACTTGGTTACTTTTCCCTATGCTCGGAGTTTGACCGTTGGACTTAGGATTAGAACCTCAACCTCAGGTTGGAGTTTATGTGATTCTGGTGTTATTTTGTTTGTGCTTGGGCTGTTTTTTCCCTATGTGCAGGTTGTTTTGTTTGTGCTTATTTACGAGTGAATTTTTTCCAAATACAACCGTTATGCTGCCCGATTTTTGAGACATGGCTTCATTTGAAGCATTGATTCTTCCGAGGCTTGTTTTTTTTGGTCCGATTAATTGCTTGTGTGGTAATCCAAAGGATGAGATATGATATTGACTTCTTAATGTCAAGTACTAGCTTTCCTACCCGGTTAGATCTTTCTTTACCCTTACCTTTTACTTTATGTACATATGTTAGCCTCTTCATCTCCTCCCATATTCTTAAATTTTAAAATCTTCTCCCTCTTTTTTTTAAAGGATTCTTGTTTCAAAACTCAAACCGCTTTCATAAAAAACTTGGACTTAGGTCCATGCATTTTTAAACCTCTTATCTTAATAAACTTTCAATCCATTTAATTATACTTTGACATTTTTTTTAATACTAAAAAACACATAACCTCATTCAAACCTTTTGATCCCTTTGTGTCTTTTCTTAAAAAACCTTTTTTTTAAAGATAAGACTCTTATCAATTCCTTGAGTTGATGTGGACCGCTATACTTCTACCGTGTGTAGTGAAGAGAGATGTTTTCAACTTAGTATTGAGGATGCTCGTTAATGAAAATCCGAGCTTAAGATTCTCCGCTTTGAGTTAACAAAATGCTCCTTTCTCACATTTGTGGGTAGTAGGCATGTTTGCCACTCAAATATGACGATGATGTCTATTCTTTTTAAAATCAACCAACACACAAAATTTTAGTCTTTTTTTATCCGAACTACATGGGTTTTGATTTCAACATTGCACATTGTTAGTATGTAGGTCTAAAACTCATTAGAAGATCCATAAAATCAAAAATTGTAAAAAATACTTCTTTTCTCACCCCCACCATCCATTTTGTACATATACCTTTTTATAGAACACATATACAAATTTTCAAAAAGGTTCTTACGGAGTACCATAGATACTTTGGATGCCTAATACCTTCCCTTTGCATAACTAAGCCCCAAATCCAGATCTCTATTTTTTTAAGGATTTTATTCGCTTTTTTTCCTAGTCCTTTGGATAAAATAAAAGCGCGGTGGCGACTTCATTGTTTTTGTTTCGAGTTGAGTCAATCAATGACTTACACTCATGATTTTTTGCTGCTACAGTGTCCAACAAAGAACCTAAAAAATACTATACCCGAAGAATCTTGGTCAGGATTTAAGTCAAACTTGAGTCACTTGAAGGTATTTGGTTTAGTTGCGTATAGACATGTTCCGAATCAGCTTAGAAAGAACCTAGATGACAATGTAGAGCAAATGATACTTGTTGGGTATCATTCTATCAGTGGATACAAACTATATGACATAATTAAAAATAATTATAATTAGTAGGGACATGATTTTTGGTGAATTCAAGGACTGGAAACATGCATAATTTAATTCAAATGGTGCTAGAACTATTTTGTAGTGTTTTAGAATGCAAAAAATGCAACCGATGAAGTTCAAGAAATTATGAGAAGATCATCGAGGAAAGGATGTGTGCTCGCAAGGCTACAAGATTATGAGTTGTTCTTGAATAATGAAGTACATGATAATGGTGATCTAGTCCATTTTACGCTCATGGATGAATGCGAACCCATGAAAACGAAGGAGGCCTTGAGTTTTCCATAGTGGATATGTGCAATGAAGGAGGAGTTAAAGTCAATTGATAAAAACAAGACATGTAAACTAGTTGATCTACTGGAAGGAAATAAGCCAACCGGTGTGAAATGGGTGTACAAAGTGAAGGTAAATCCCAAGTGTGATATAATCAAGCATAAGGCTCAATTAGTTGCAAAGGAATTTTTCAAATTGAAGTTGTACACTTTGAAGAAGTATTTTTACCGGTGGATAAAATTGAAACTATTAGGTTAGTTGTTGGTATTGCAAATAACAACAATTGGTCAATTCACCAAATGGATCTTAAATTTGCATTTTTGAATGAACCTTTAGATGAGAAAGTTTATATGGCACCAGCCACCTGGATTTATTGTAAAAAAAATAGGAATCCAAATTCTATAGATTGAAGAATTCATTGTATGGGATAAAGAAAGCACAAAGGGTTTGGAACAAAAAAATTGATGGATTTCTACAAGAGATATAATTTGATAAATGTATATACAAACATGGTGAGTATGTGAAGAAGGATGAAAACGAATGAGTGATCATCCTATGTCACTATGTAAATTACGGGCATAAATGAAGGTTACATTTCTGAGTTCAAGGGTGGTTTAATGAAGGAGTTTAAAATGACTAATCTTGGTCTCTTGACATATTTCCTTGGCGCTAAATTTCATAAGTCCGAAAAGGGGTTGCTTATGCATCAAAAGAGGTATGCTCTTGAGATATTGAATAAGTTTGAAATGGATAATTTAATGTATCAATTACCCATGTATATCCAAGATTGCAAATGTCAAAGAATTAAAACGAGCATGATATTAATCCAACACAATACAGGAGGATGATTGGATCATTGCGGTACTTGTGCAATACAAACCAGACTTGTAATTTAGCATTGTAATAGTGAGCATATTTATGGGGAATCCAAAAACACCACACTCGAAAGTAGTCAGGATAGTTTTGAGACACGTCAAAGGTTCAATTGGCTGCGGAATTCTGTTTCCCGGAATGGATAAAGGTAGAAGCTACAAATTGCTCGGATATACCGACTCAAACTGGTGTGAAGATAAAAATGATAGAAAATCCAATGCTAGACACATCTATATGTATACAGAAACACAATCTCTTGGTGTTCTAAAAAGGAACAAATTATGGCACTCTCTTCTAACAAGATCAAATACATTACAACGTCTATGTGTACATGTTAAGATGTATGGTTGATGAGTTTTTTGAAGGAGTACTTATGTAGTAAAAAATATGAAGTTGTGACTTTGATAATATACAATATTTCTTCTATAAACATTGCTAAGAACCTCATTGCTCATGGTAGAATTAATCATATTAATTTTTGTTTACATAAATTTATATACATAATCATATAATATATTATATTTCCAAAAGCATTAAAAAAATAGCATCATAATATATTATATTATTAAAAGTTTTCATAGTCATTTTAAAAAGCAAATTACATCCTGGTCATTTGAATTTTTTTCTTTCAAAAAATTATGATTATTCACATATTATTCAATAAAAAATTGAAACTAACTTAAATTATTCTCAGATTTAATTCATGTATTTATTCTAATAATAAACAGTCATGTCTCATGTATAAAAATTTATATTTTATATTTTGGATTAAATATGTATTAGATTTTTCTAAATATATAAACTTTTTTAATTAGTTTTAAAAAAAAAATCAACTTTTCTTTTGAGTAAATTCAAACTATAATTAATTCAAAAAATCAACAAAATACAAAACGATCGCTTGGATCTAGCCCTAAAAAAGAAAATAAACCAAGCAAAAAGGCCCCTAATAGGTCATCAAATTTTCTAAGTATGCTATAATTTTCTTGCTATACTAACCCCTACACACAATTTTGTCTATAATGTTCGCACCTATATTAGTATTATCCACATGATTACTAAAGTTCTTGTCATTTCTATACTTTCAAATAACTTAAATTGTCTCACAAGTAGCTAGCTTTTAGATAAAAACTCTCATACTCTTTATGTTGCCATGCTTCAAAGTTATTTATATTTATGCATTCAATTCTTTGGGATCATGATTAACTTGAATTCAAGCAAGCACTATGCACCAAATCTGTTTCAACTCGCACAATAAGAGAATAAATAGTTTGTAGTCTCATCATTGTAACCAAAACAACATATATTATTTTCCACCATGCCAAATTTTTTTAATATGTCCATGGAGGCTATCTTCTTGTGGAAAGCAAGCCAAATAATCATCATGCATCTAAGACGCGCATCATTATAGTATATCATCTTCTCTTAGGCAACTGATATCTTGCCAAAATAATATCATGAAGATGCTGTCATAACAGCACATTATGTGAAGATAATATCATAACAGCACATTATGACATTAGCTGCACATATCTTCATTTTACTATTCTTAGCATCAGTTTATATAGAAATGATTTAATATTAGACAACTATATTTAGAATGATTAGATATTATATTCAACCCTATACGTGTATATATATCAGATCAAGAATCAATGAAAAGTATTCCATTACAAACTAATATTTGTTATGGTATCAGAGCCGCAATACATAATAGAAACAAAGCCAGTTTGAATCATGTCGGATACCTGAAGCAACTCGTTTTTTTTAAAAATCTCATTTAAATGAATTTTCAAAACAAAACAGTGAAATCGCCACCTAATTTTATTTGTTCTAAAAGAAGAACGGGAAAATATAGATAAAACCCACAAGAGAAAAGAATAAGACGGTATACGAAATTAAGAGATATAGGTTCGGGAGTTGGTTATGCAAGGGGAAGGTATTAGCACCCCTTACATCCATCGTACTCGATGGTACCTATTTAGTTCAAAGTGTGGTTGTGTGTTAGTGTAAAAATTTTACGATCTTTTAAGTTTAAAAATGAGAAAGAAAGGGAGAAGAAATGTTTTTATTATTTTGAGTTTGATACGGTTTAGAAACCACGTGCCTACGTATTCCCTCGTGCAATGGGAAAGTCAAAACTCCGTAGTTCTTCTAGAAAATGATTGTTTGTTGATTGATTTTAAATGAAAAGACAAGTCGTCATTTTTAAAGGAGAAGACTCGTCTAACGTCCACAAGGTGTGATAAAGAATAAATGACTACGCACCAACATGAGGGAGGGTTTGAGAACACCTCTAGTACTCAAGTGGAGAAGTCGAAAACCTTGGGAATAGAGGAAGAAACGTCTCATTTTTAAATGAATCATGTCTAATCTTGAAAAAGGGTTTAAAGGTAAAAGGTGCTTGGAGCGCACAAAAGATATTGAATGTGTTGGAATTGATTTTAAATTGTGGATGACAAGTACCAAAACGTTGGGATATCCTCTAACGATTCAATACTCGAGATTGGTGATTGAGGTCAACCGATCATCTCTCATCAAAAATCTTTATTATGAGAAGAGTGAGGTGAAACAAAGTTCACTTTTATTAAGTGTATGGAATAAAGTATTTAAGTCATTGGGTTACCCTCTAATGGCCCAAATACTTTACATTTTAATTAAATCGTCGGGATATCCTCTAACGATTTACTTAAATACCATAGCACCATGTTTTTTTGTTTTAGAACATGGATTTGAAGTTTCTCAATTTATTGGGTTACCCTCTAATCAATTAGAAACTTCGATTTGTTTTAATCGTTGGGCTAACCTCTAACCATTAAAACAAATCTTATCCAAGTGTTCTTTTTTGTAGAAATTCATTTTTTGAAAATAACTCGAAGTTGGATCGAGGTTTGAGAAGAAGACTCGACGTTGGATCGAGTTTTACTGAAAGTGTTTTAATTTATTTGGTGAATGGAGAAAGAATAAGATCGAGATAATTGTAAATAACAAATAAAATCGACAAAGCCCATACAAGGTGGCCAACCTAAGTATAAAATAATTAAATTACATGTGTACTAGCAAAGTGGACTAGCCTACTATAACGACTAATTGGAACAATTAATCGAAATAGGCTCACTGTAAGAAGGCCCAGGATCAAGCGTACATGTGTGCATGTGTGGTCATCGCGACGCTTCGTAGCTTTGTCGACTTACGGGTTTAAAAATGATTTACAATTATTAGTTTAAAAAAAAGATTTTTTGGTTTTGTGTAAGTGACAGTTAAATTAAATAAAATAAATATGCACTAAATTATTACAAGAATTGTTTTTTGGGAGAGGGATACATGAATTATAAATGGGGATTAAACTGTAAAATAAAATGGAAAGCGGTAAATTATTTACACGCAACAAGGGGATTGGGATACATTATTCGAATGGGGATAAAGGTAACTTAAAGAGAAACTGTAAAGTAATTGTCTCTTAACAGTATAATAACAAAAGTTAAATGCGGAGAAACTTAGTTATTAATTAATTATCGTATTTTATTTTATTAATTAGACTAAACTATAAATATTGATTCTAAGAAATAAATATAATATACTTGTGTTCATACATATTCAAAAATTAAATTGAATTAAAAATTTAAAATTGCAACACCAAGATTAATATAATTAAATTCAAACTTATTTACGAATTAATAGATAAGGTATAATAATAATAATAATAGTATGTATATAATAAATATTTACAATAATAAATATAAGAAATAAAAAAACATGTATAATATATTTACAGTATAAAATATAAAAATAAAAATAATACTAAATATTTGTATGTTCATAAAATTAAAATACTAAATACTAAATAGTAGAATAACTATAATAATAAAAATGCAATTGAGAGAAGTTATATGGATGCTAAGAGTAATTGTATATGTGCTAATGAAAGTGAATGCTTGAACACTCCTTGATATCTTCACAAAAAGCAAATTGGTTAGTAGCATAAGTGGGATAAAAGAAATAAAATTGCGATAAATTAGAACGAAATGCAATTAAATGAATGTTCATGGATAAACAACGGATTGTAATCGAAACCAAAGAAATTGTGCACAAGTTATTATTTACAAAGTCGAAACATGGAGAATCGAGTTCTAAACACATTTAAACCACATGAATCAAAAACCGGGCAGCACTTATGCACATGAAATAAAACTAGAATTCGAATTCGAAATTAAATGATTGAAGCAAAGTCCGGACAGCCACTACTTAAGCGTAAATTAATACTTTAATGTCGATTCGATTTATTAAAAGCTTCTAATTTAAGCAAATTCAACAACAAAGGGAAAACAAAACTTGCTGCCCCATAAGTTTCTCGGTTGTATTATTCGTGAATAAGCACGGTATCAATACTAAACCATCATCGAAGCTATACTATTACAACCATCAATCAAAAGTAGTGCCGAGACCCACATTCTTATCGAATTCGCCTAAATAAAGAGTGACCACAAGGCTGCCCTATAGCTTCTCGGTTAGATTCACATACGATTAAACGCGGCCAATCATCAAACCATCATCGAAACTAAAACAAAATACTTTTTTTTTACTCACGAACTTCAACCGAAATTAAAAAAAAAAGAGAAAAGATGCAATATCTTAATGGTTTCTCGGCTAAATCGTACGCGGATAAACGCGACATCAATAACAAGCCATCATCGAAACTATCTATTCACGAAATTATAATTTGCAGCGTTATTCGAGCTATATCATACATGGACAGCAACATCACAACGCATTGAATCAGAAACATAGTGCCATAACAATTTCCAGAAGCATAAAAATTAGGAACCAAGTTATTTCACAGATTTACGGCATATATTAATGTTCGATCGGAACAGAATCACAAAAATCATTAAAATGAACTAAACACAGTATGTTTCAAAACACATTATCACAGTATATAAATCAGTATGTTGACTAAATCAAGAACATAGCTAACAGTATAAACACGATTTTTAGAATGTATCATAATACCAAAATGAACACAGTTTTCCAGCATTATACAGGATTCGTCTCAGCAGTTTAACATCACATAGTCACAACACAGACCGTTTTTCAGATTCGTGATAATTTTTGGTAGAACAAAAATCAAGATGAATCAAGACTAAAAATAAAATCAATCCATCCCACAGGTATCAATCGCAGCAGCATGTTCATTTAACTCAAATAATACAAACATAATGAAATTGAAGTTTTACCAAACAATCGCAGAATGTCGAAGTTGCTGGAAAGTGAACTGAGTTGAACAGAACGAGTTGTTCGGATGGTGAGCGGCGTAGCTGGGGTCACTGTGAGAGAGAGACAGCGACAGAGTGGGTTAGAAACTGAGGGAAAGAGAAGCTAGACGGCGGTTCTGCGACAGAGGTTTCTGTGAGATGGAAGGAGGACACTGTGAGTTGTTGAAATGGAAGGCGATAAAAGGGTTGGGGTTACGGCGTGGAGTGTTTGAGATGAAGGTGGGATTCGGCGATGATGGTGGAGGGTAACAGTGAGAGACGAGGGTAAAGTGACACGGCGGTAGGAGGAAATGACGAAAACAGTGGGGTTTGAAGGTTTACTGTGAGAGATAGTGTTGGAGAGGAGCTGAAGGTGGGTTTTGGAACAATGGTCGCGGATGGAGAATGAAGGACACGACTGTGGAAGGGAGTAGCAGCGGCTACTGTTGGGACCGGCAGATGGAGTTGTTTTTTGTTGGATTGAAGGATGCTATGAAGGGGGTGAAGGCTGAAGGAGAAGACGGTGTGGAACAGAGGAGGTGGTGGAAAGCGGAAAAGAAGATAGATATTTTTATATTTTTTTTCGGTTTCTGTAGCCGTTTCCTCTCTTTCTGTGTTTCAAAATTGGTCCCCTGGTTATTGGCCTCCGGTTCCTTCTTTATAGCCAAACAACTCTCATCTAGGTATTGTAAAAAGACCAACAGACCCTCTTGCTTAGATATTTACATACTTATAATTATAAATTATATTAACTAAATAAAAATTAAATTCTAAATTAAATAAAAAGAAAATCTATATATTTCTTATAAATATAATTTTTACAATACTAAAAATAAAAAAATTTAAATAACCAACAAAAGGGAAAGACGCGATTTTTTTATATATTTTATCACAATGCTAGTAAAAATTTAAATATAAATTGCTCAAAAAGAAAATAAAATCAGATGAAAAATTTAAACCAAAATACCATAGAAAAATGCGCGAGAAATGCAAAAGATATGAATGAAAATTAAATTTAACACAGGAATGCGAATAAAATAGAAATACGCAAGTAAAAATTAAATATGATATAAATAAATGAAATGTGAAAAAAATCAGGGTAAAATTTGGGGTGCAACAGTTGCCCCTATTTAAATATCTTCAACTAGATGATATGGAGATGATCAAGCTTCATATTATCGTAGTGGGAGATAGTTAAATATCAAAAACCCAAAATTTTGCCCTGAGATGCGATGGGTATGCTGTGGATAAAATATAATGAGAAAAGTGCTGAATGCAATTTTTTGTGACATATTTTATTGAATGATGTATGATATGAGAGAGACTCTGCGGGGAAAACATCAAAGACATTCAGAAAAATCATTGAATGAATTTCAGAAAAATATTCGAGCATATTCAGAAATGCATTGAATATACAGGAAACAAAACATCAGAGACATTCAGAAGGACATTGAACGGACTCTGGAAGACATCATCAAAGACATTCAGAAAAATCATTGAATGAACTTCGGAAAAAAGATTCGAGTATATTCAGAAATGCATTGAATATACAAGAAAAGAAACATCAGAGACATTCAGAAGAATCATTGAACGGACTCTGGAACACATCATCAAAGACATTCAGAAAAATCATTGAATGAACTTCGGAAAAAAGATTCGAGTATATTCAGAAACGCATTGAATATACGGGAGACAAAACATCAGAGACATTCAGAAGGACATTGAACGGACTCTGGAACACATCATCAAAGACATTCAGAAAAATCATTGAATGAACTTCGGAAAAAGATTCGAGCATATTCAGAAACGCATTGAATATACGGGAAACAAAACATCAGAGATATTCAGAAAAATCATTGAACGGACTCTGGAACACATCATCAAAGACATTCGGAAAAAATCATTGAATGAACTTCGGAAACAAGGTTCGAGCATATTCAGAAACGCATTGAATATACGGGAAACAAAACATCAGAGATATTCAGAAAAATCATTGAACGGACTCTGGAACACATCATCAAAGACATTCAGAAAAAATCATTGAATGAACTTCGGAAACAAGGTTCGAGCATATTCAGAAATGCATTGAATATACGGGAAACAAAACACCTATTTCGGTAGGTACCGAGTAAGTTGGACTTTGACCGCAAGGTAAAATATTGACTGTAACAAGACCTCGGGAAATGCAAATGATGATAAAACACTCTTGTTATGCATGGTATATGAATTTTGTGATGCATGATATATGAATTTTTTGATGCATGATATATGAATGATCTATGCATGTAGTATGTAATGCAAACGTTTATGACAACGGAGATTGACTCTTTTGTGGAGGTAAGATGGAAACTCTGATTCCTCAACACGAAGAACACTACCAACTCTGCTTGGAAAGAATACGTCTTGAGAAACACTTCTAACATACTTGTGAACTGTGTCAAAAACGATGATCCTTGGAGGAAGGACTGCAACGCTGCCTGGGGATTGCCTCGAATTAGTTGATTGTTGAAGATAAACCGATCACGGCTTCAATTCTTGAAATGACTGAGGGAAAAGAGTGCCCCGATATAAGTCTTGAAAAAGATCTTCTGATTAAAATAATTCTGATAATGATTTGCATTGAGCAACAAATCGTGAACTGATTCACAACAGGATCTGAAAGATACTTGCCCCTGATTAGGATCACTGACTAAGTTTCCTAACAGTTTGGACTTCCTTGATGAGGAAAACTTGTTTGCAAGCAAAAATTGTTTATTCAAGCATGGTAAATTTAATGCAAAGCTCATGCAAAAGTTTTGAAATAAAAATCATTTTTTGGAATGATGTTATTTGCTGTATAGAAAATGGATCACTGGTTAAAACACAGTGGTTTAAAAAATTTGAAAGTGAAAAAGGAAATAAAGTATGATATACCAAGACAGTTGATTTGCAAAAAATCTTAGGAGTCATATTACTCAACCTTGTTGTAGTATACTTTCAAAAGAAACCTGGCTTCAATTAGGTCTTTTGAGGGTTGTAACGTGGTCTGGTTCACGGTTTAAGAAATAAAGGATAAAGGCTCAAAATTTATTTGTACCCAACCCAATCTTCGTGATGTTCTTCAGTCCTACGCTCAGTTAACTCAGATTGTGCATTTTAGTTCCAATTGATTTTGGATTGTACACTGATAATGATGATGGCTCAGAAGTTGATAGATTCTTGAAATAGTAGTCACTCTTTTTTGCAACATTTGTTGTTTGAGGACTTTTGTCAACTCTTGTTTTTGAATTCTGTCATCCCTAACTTTTGCTTAAACCGTTCCATTTAAGATTACGGTAAGCGGGATGCCCCAATTTTTTTGCCTAAGTTGCCTTTTTAATTTTAACTTAGCGGCTTTTTTCTTTTGATATATTTTTTTTTAAAAGACAGTGACTGCTTGACTTTTATGATTACGGGGAACCATCATCATCACTTTTAGACTTGGAGGACATCTTCGACACTTATTGATGTGTATGAAGGAAAGCTGATTGAATACAACCTTTATTGAAAGGTGTCTTGTATGCACATCCGAATTAAACTGAGAATTACCCTGCCCTAGGTTAAAATTGCGGGTTTTTCATATGAAAAGAAACTCCAACTTCTAGGCTCGAAGGGGTTGACAAAGGTTTAACTTCCTTATATCTCCAGTGTTTGGGAATTGAAACAATGCCTGTACATCATCAGCAAAGTTTTATTCGAAAGCATACCAACCACAATTATGGGTATCTTGTTTTTATCATCCTCCCTCCAATCTTTGCAAAAACAAGAGTTTGGTAAAGAAATTAAATAGGGAAAATATATATTTGGAAAGAAAGTAGCAAACAAAAATTATTTGAATCAAAAGAGTGCAATGCTCATTTCATTAAAATTAACTTGAAATTACAAACAAGATTTGAAAGCAATAATTTAACATAAACTAGGGAAAATGCAAACAGAAAGAAACATGGCCTAGTGACTAATCAGTTACAAGAATGAGCTGTCCTGTCTGAAACACTGGCTTTAGGAGGTGACATGGGATATTCTGACCCATTCTTCAGCCACTTTTTCCTGGCAATGGATTGTTGATAACATTTGGCGGAGGATCTCCAAAATTTATCTCCTTGCTTTTGACTAGCTCTTGAACTCTAGCCTTCAGTGCATAACAGCGTTCTAAATCATGACCAGCAGCTCCCTGATGGAACTCACAATGAAGATCAGACCTGAATCTGGTTGGGAGAGGATTTGGAGGAGTCAGAGGCCTAGTTGTGATTAGACTAGTTCAACCAAGTGAGGATACAATGCAGTGTAAGTCATTGGAATAGGGTCAAATTGAGGCCTATTCATTGCATTACAGTTCTTATTTTGTTCAACAGCTTGACGCTGAGGAATTTGAATTGGTTGAGCCTTGACTGTAGGAGTGACAACATTTACTCGCGGTTGGTCATAGTATTGAGGCCTACGGCGAGGTCTTCTTCTTTCAATTGAGACAACATTAGCTTCGACTTCTTTCTTCTTTGGAAGTTTCCAAAAGATCTCTTGCACCGGAGGGTTCACCAAGAATGACACTTTTAGAAACACAGTTGAGGAAGATCTTTCGGGACGGACCGTTCGTCGGTACATGAGTAATCACGAATGGTGTGGCTCTCGAGCTGGAGTGGCAAGGAAAATGCTATAGGAGTATCCACTTGCGTTGTAGCAATCGGTGAAGAGATGCCTCTCTTTCAACAAGACTTGGATTTCCAAGACTTGGCTCATCCGAGCCTTGGTTAACTTCCTCTCTTAATAGCTCTTGGTCTCGTTGAAGTTCCTCCATAGTTTTCTGAACCATGCTTCAAATCCAAGGTGTTGAGGAATCAGGTCGACGGTAGACGACCAACTGAGAATGGAGACAGACGAAATGAGTGTTTTTGACAACTTGAGTGTATGAATGAAATATGCAGATGGATGCAATGAAATGTAATGTCATCAATGAAAAAGATGTGATGAAATGCAATGTTACATATATAAAATGGAATGCAACATAATAACAGTAACAGGTTCACAGGGATGTGAAACAGGGATGGTACAGGTAATCAAACAACTTAATTAGGTGGGACCCTATGATAGGATGGCTCTAAGTTTTCTACCCAAATTCCCCATGGGATGGTTTTAAGGTTTTTGCTAAGTGTTTCTTGGAGTCTCAGATCCCCTTTTACAAACACTATCATCGCGCGAGAGGCCTACATGGCGATAGTATTTGTAAAAGTATACCCCAAGAAACGGCGGCTCTTAAAGGGATGCTCGAAATCCAAAATTTGAGCTTTCGGCCTCGGTTAGGACAACATGAACAAACTTAGAGTTATAGGTCATTTGTCCAAAGATTGATGTCCTGCGCTATCGCGGGCCAACAACCTCCTTAAAACAACCAACTCTAAGCCGGAGTCTTCGCTTCGGGCCAACAAGACAATGGAGTCAGGTGGACCTAGGCTACGCAACCCCTCTATTCCTAAAAAGGTGACCTAGAAGCCTGGGTAGTGGGCTTATCTATGCATCAATAATCCCATCAAGGATTCCCACACAAAGGGTATGATAATAAATAAAGCATAGAAAAATAAATAACTGAAACATAAACATAATATAAAGTACAAAGATGAAAGTAAAATAAAATGATAAACACACAACCACACAAAGAACTAAACTAGGGTTAACTCGCTTGAGAAATAGTCCCCAGTGAAGTCGCCAACTGAAGCAACTCGTTTTTTAAAAAAATCTCATTTAAATGAATTTTCAAAACAAAACAGTGAAATCGCCACCTAATTTTATTTGTTCTAAAAGAAGAACGGGAAAATATAGATAAAACCCACAAGAGAAAAGAATAAGACGGTATACGAAATTAAGAGATATAGGTTCGGGAGTTGGTTATGCAAGGGGAAGGTATTAGCACCCCTTACATCCATCGTACTCGATGGTACCCATTTAGTTCAAAGTGTGGTTGTGTGTTAGTGTAAAAATTTTACGATCTTTTAAGTTTAAAAATGAGAAAGAAAGGGAGAAGAAATGTTTTTATTATTTTGAGTTTGACACGGTTTAGAAACCACGTGCCTACGTATTCCCTCGTGCAATGGGAAAGTCAAAACTCCGTAGTTCTTCTAGAAAATGATTGTTTGTTGATTGATTTTAAATGAAAAGACAAGTCGTCATTTTTAAAGGAGAAGACTCGTCTAACGTCCACAAGGTGTGATAAAGAATAAAGGACTACGCACCAACATGAGGGAGGGTTTGAGAACACCTCTAGTACTCAAGTGGAGAAGTCGAAAACCTTGGGAATAGAGGAAGAAACGTCTCATTTTTAAATGAATCATGTCTAATCTTGAAAAAGGGTTTAAAGGTAAAAGGTGCTTGGAGCGCACAAAAGATATTGAATGTGTTGGAATTGATTTTAAATTGTGGATGACAAGTACCAAAACATTGGGATATCCTCTAACGATTCAATACTCGAGATTGGTGATTGAGGTCAACCGATCATCTCTCATCAAAAATCTTTATTATGAGAAGAGTGAGGTGAAACAAAGTTCACTTTTATTAAGTGTATGGAATAAAGTATTTAAGTCATTGGGTTACCCTCTAATGGCCCAAATACTTTACATTTTAATTAAATCGTCGGGATATCCTCTAACGATTTACTTAAATACCATAGCACCATGTTTTTTGTTTTAGAACATGGATTTGAAGTTTCTCAATTTATTGGGTTACCCTCTAATCAATTAGAAACTTCGATTTGTTTTAATCGTTGGGCTAACCTCTAACCATTAAAACAAATCTTATCCAAGTGTTCTTTTTTGTAGAAATTCATTTTTGAAAATAACTCGAAGTTGGATCGAGGTTTGAGAAGAAGACTCGACGTTGGATCGAGTTTTACTGAAAGTGTTTTAATTTATTTGGTGAATGGAGAAAGAATAAGATCGAGATAATTGTAAATAACAAATAAAATCGACAAAGCCCATACAAGGTGGCCAACCTAAGTATAAAATAATTAAATTACATGTGTACTAGCAAAGTGGACTAGCCTACTATAACGACTAATTGGAACAATTAATCGAAATAGGCTCACTGTAAGAAGGCCCAGGATCAAGCGTACATGTGTGCATGTGTGGTCATCGCGACGCTTCGTAGCTTTGTCGACTTACGGGTTTAAAAATGATTTACAATTATTAGTTTAAAAAAAAGATTTTTTGGTTTTGTGTAAGTGACAGTTAAATTAAATAAAATAAATATGCACTAAATTATTACAAGAATTGTTTTTTGGGAGAGGGATACATGAATTATAAATGGGGATTAAACTGTAAAATAAAATGGAAAGCGGTAAATTATTTACACGCAACAAGGGGATTGGGATACATTATTCGAATGGGGATAAAGGTAACTTAAAGAGAAACTGTAAAGTAATTGTCTCTTAACAGTATAATAACAAAAGTTAAATGCGGAGAAACTTAGTTATTAATTAATTATCGTATTTTATTTTATTAATTAGACTAAACTATAAATATTGATTCTAAGAAATAAATATAATATACTTGTGTTCATACATATTCAAAAATTAAATTGAATTAAAAATTTAAAATTGCAACACCAAGATTAATATAATTAAATTCAAACTTATTTACGAATTAATAGATAAGGTATAATAATAATAATAATAGTATGTATATAATAAATATTTACAATAATAAATATAAGAAATAAAAAAACATGTATAATATATTTACAGTATAAAATATAAAAATAAAAATAATACTAAATATTTGTATGTTCATAAAATTAAAATACTAAATACTAAATAGTAGAATAACTATAATAATAAAAATGCAATTGGAGAGAAGTTATATGGATGCTAAGAGTAATTGTATATGTGCTAATGAAAGTGAATGCTTGAACACTCCTTGATATCTTCACAAAACGCAAATTGGTTAGTAGCATAAGTGGGATAAAAGAAATAAAATTGCGATAAATTAGAACGAAATGCAATTAAATGAATGTTCATGGATAAACAACGGATTGTAATCGAAACCAAAGAAATTGTGCACAAGTTATTATTTACAAAGTCGAAACATGGAGAATCGAGTTCTAAACACATTTAAACCACATGAATCAAAAACCGGGCAGCACTTATGCACATGAAATAAAACTAGAATTCGAATTCGAAATTAAATGATTGAAGCAAAGTCCGGACAGCCACTACTTAAGCGTAAATTAATACTTTAATGTCGATTCGATTTATTAAAAGCTTCTAATTTAAGCAAATTCAACAACAAAGGGAAAACAAAACTTGCTGCCCCATAAGTTTCTCGGTTGTATTATTCGTGAATAAGCACGGTATCAATACTAAACCATCATCGAAGCTATACTATTACAACCATCAATCAAAAGTAGTGCCGAGACCCACATTCTTATCGAATTCGCCTAAATAAAGAGTGACCACAAGGCTGCCCTATAGCTTCTCGGTTAGATTCACATACGATTAAACGCGGCCAATCATCAAACCATCATCGAAACTAAAACAAAATACTTTTTTTTTACTCACGAACTTCAACCGAAATTAAAAAAAAAAGAGAAAAGATGCAATATCTTAATGGTTTCTCGGCTAAATCGTACGCGGATAAACGCGACATCAATAACAAGCCATCATCGAAACTATCTATTCACGAAATTATAATTTGCAGCGTTATTCGAGCTATATCATACATGGACAGCAACATCACAACGCATTGAATCAGAAACATAGTGCCATAACAATTTCCAGAAGCATAAAAATTAGGAACCAAGTTATTTCACAGATTTACGGCATATATTAATGTTCGATCGGAACAGAATCACAAAAATCATTAAAATGAACTAAACACAGTATGTTTCAAAACACATTATCACAGTATATAAATCAGTATGTTGACTAAATCAAGAACATAGCTAACAGTATAAACACGATTTTTAGAATGTATCATAATACCAAAATGAACACAGTTTTCCAGCATTATACAGGATTCGTCTCAGCAGTTTAACATCACATAGTCACAACACAGACCGTTTTTCAGATTCGTGATAATTTTTGGTAGAACAAAAATCAAGATGAATCAAGACTAAAAATAAAATCAATCCATCCCACAGGTATCAATCGCAGCAGCATGTTCATTTAACTCAAATAATACAAACATAATGAAATTGAAGTTTTACCAAACAATCGCAGAATGTCGAAGTTGCTGGAAAGTGAACTGAGTTGAACAGAACGAGTTGTTCGGATGGTGAGCGGCGTAGCTGGGGTCACTGTGAGAGAGAGACAGCGACAGAGTGGGTTAGGAACTGAGGGAAAGAGAAGCTAGACGGCGGTTCTGCGACAGAGGTTTCTGTGAGATGGAAGGAGGACACTGTGGGTTGTTGAAATGGAAGGCGATAAAAGGGTTGGGGTTACGGCGTGGAGTGTTTGAGATGAAGGTGGGATTCGGCGATGATGGTGGAGGGTAACAGTGAGAGACGAGGGTAAAGTGACACGGCGGTAGGAGGAAATGACGAAAACAATGGGGTTTGAAGGTTTACTGTGAGAGATAGTGTTGGAGAGGAGCTGAAGGTGGGTTTTGGAACAATGGGTCGCGGATGGAGAATGAAGGACACGGCTGTGGAAGGGAGTAGCAGCGGCTACTGTTGGGACCGGCAGATGGAGTTGTTTTTGTTGGATTGAAGGATGCTATGAAGGGGGTGAAGGCTGAAGGAGAAGACGGTGTGGAACAGAGGAGGTGGTGGAAAGCGGAAAAGAAGATAGATATTTTTATATTTTTTTCGGTTTCTGTAGCCGTTTCCTCTCTTTCTGTGTTTCAAAATTGGTCCCCTGGTTATTGGCCTCCGGTTCCTTCTTTATAGCCAAACAACTCTCATCTAGGTATTGTAAAAAGACCAACAGACCCTCTTGCTTAGATATTTACATACTTATAATTATAAATTATATTAACTAAATAAAAATTAAATTCTAAATTAAATAAAAAGAAAATCTATATATTTCTTATAAATATAATTTTTACAATACTAAAAATAAAAAAATTTAAATAACCAACAAAAGGGAAAGACGCGATTTTTTTATATATTTTATCACAATGCTAGTAAAAATTTAAATATAAATTGCTCAAAAAGAAAATAAAATCAGATGAAAAATTTAAACCAAAATACCATAGAAAAATGCACGAGAAATGCAAAAGATATGAATGAAAATTAAATTTAACACAGGAATGCGAATAAAATAGAAATACGCAAGTAAAAATTAAATATGATATAAATAAATGAAATGTGAAAAAAATCAGGGTAAAATTTGGGGTGCAACAATACCGAAGACCCTGCAGCTTCAGCAAACAGCAAAAGCATAAAGACAGTCAACAATGGCGATGGAGTTGTCATAAAAAAACCATCTCCCCTTATGATATCACTTCCAATGACAATCCTGGAAGTTTGATAACTCATGTGCAATTAAAGGGAGAAAACTACGATGAATGAGCTCGTTCACTCAGAACAGCTCTTCGAGCACGAAAGAAATTCGGTTTTGTCGATGGAACAATTGGCAAGCCCAACGACGGATCCCCAGATCTTGAAGATTGGTGGACAAACAACTCATTATTGGTGTCTTGGATCATGAATACCATTGAACCTTCGCTGCGATCGACTATGTCGCACATGGAGGTAGCTATGGATCTTTGGAACGACATCCAGGAGCGGTTTTCCATTGTGAATGGACCATGTATTCAATAGCTCAAAGCTGAACTAGTTGAATGCAAGCATAAAGGTTTGACCATTGTGACATACTATGGCAAACTGAAAAAATTGTGGGAAGAATTAGTGAACTATGATCAGATTCTGACATGCAAGTGCGGACTGTGTACGTGCAATATCAGCAATAAAATTACAAAGAAACATGAGGAGGAGAAAGTTCACCAATTTCTCATGGGATTGGATGATACTCTCTACGGGACAGTCCGATCTAATCTTCTTGCCCAGGATCCTCTACCTACACTAAACAAAGTGTACGCAACACTGGTGCAAGAGGAACGACTACGCACAATAACTCGTGTGACAGAAGAACGTGGTGAAGCAATGGCATTTGCAGTACACTCAAATGTCAAACACAAGGAGAAAGGAAGATTATGCAATCACTGCAATCAAACTGGGCATGTTGCAGAAGGTTGTTTTCAACTCATAGGATATCCTGAATGGTGGGGAGATCGACCACGTGGACCAATGAAGGGGTCTGGACGCGGGAAACCAGAACGATCTAATAACAGAAATCGAGGAGGTACCGCTAAGGCTCACATAGCACAAGCAAAAGCGGCAACAAAAGAGACCACTACTGAAGTTCCAGAGGCTGATTTCGGCCTTACTAGTGATCAATTGCAAACACTAGCTAGCCTTTTAAACAATGTCAAACTAGGTGCTTCACACCATTCAACTGAGAAGGTTAATGGTAAGTGTTCCTTCTTGCCATGGATTATTGATACAGGTGCTTCACACCATATGACTGGTCAATTGGACTGCCTAACCAATATACACAACATCTTTGAGTGCTCTATAGGACTCCCAAATGGTGAAGAGACAGTGGCCACCAAAGAAGGAAATGTGGTGCTCAATGAAAGGCTACAACTAAAAAATGTCCTATATGTGCCTAGTTTGCAATGCAATCTTATTTCAGTGTCACAACTACTAAAAAATTCTAATTAAACTGTCCTATTTACTAATAAGTCATGTCTTCTACAGGACCCCACTTTGAGGACGCCGATTGGAGCGGGTGAACAAAGAGAGGGGCTATACTATCTTAGAGGGATTGTCAAGGCGACTGCAATGAAGACTAATAAAGAGGTTTCTTTGGATTTGTTGCATCAAAGACTAGGACATGCATCTTTGAAAGTTCTGCAAACGCTTCCAAATGTTAGCCCCGGTAGCAAAAATAATTTATATATTCAGACTTGTGACATATGCCTTAGAGAAAACAGTCACGAGCCAATTTTCCTATTAGTGAAAATAAAGCAGCCACTCATTTTCATTTAATTCATTGTGATTTATGGGGGCCTAATCGAAATGATACTTTTTGCGGTGCTAGATATTTTTTAACTATTGTTGACGATTTCTCGAGAGCAGTGTGGATTTATCTTCTTGTTGATAAAACTGAAGTCTCTAGATATCTTTATCAATTTTTAGCAATGGTTGAACGACAATTTAGTACACATGTAAAGATAATTCGATGCGATAATGGAACTGAATTCACTTGTATGAAACCAACTTTTCGTGATCGTGGTATTATTCATGAAACTTCATGTGTTGGAACACCACAGCAAAATGGAAGAGTAGAGCGTAAGCATAGGCACATTCTTAATGTCGCTCGTGCTTTTCGCTTTCAAGCCCAATTTCCAATTGAATTTTGGGGGGAATATGCTCTTGCTGCATGTTACTTGATTAATCGAACTCCTACACGAAATTTAGATGGTAAAAATCCATTTGAACTCTTGTATGGTAAGCTTCTTTCTCTTGAGCACCTTCGTGTCATTGGCTGCCTAGCTTATGCACATAATCAACATCATAAGGGTGACAAATTCGCTAGTCGAAGTCGCAAGTGTGCATTTGTTGGATATCCTTATGGCACCAAGGGATGGCGTATGTATGACTTGGAGCTGGGTGTTTTCTTTAACTCGAGAGATGTGGTTTTCTATGAAGATAAGTTTCCGTTTGCTGCAGAAATTATACCGCACCAACTTGCATGTAAAGATGACCACATCTTGTCCGATGTCCCTTTTAATAAAAATATTGTTGAAGATGATCCCCAGCGTGTTGTTACTATACTAGCTGTCCTTTCAGCTCCAGCAGTTGAAACTACAAGGTTACATGATCATGATGAATCAAATGGCATGCTACCAGCTGTTCCAATTGTATCTCATGTTGAATCCTCTTCACCTGAGTCTCATGACATACCACCAGCTGTTGAAATCAATAAGGAACCGCCTACTACTGATACAGTCGAAAATTTGGGACGTGGCCGTCGTGTCAAGATTCCTTCTACCAAGCTGCAAGACTTTGTGACAAATACCATCTCTAAGATATGCCCCTCAAACTGTTCCATCGCTCCGTCACGTCCTTCAGGTACACCCTATCCCTTATCCGAATATGTGAATTATGCTAACTTTTCACCACAGCACAAGCATTTTTTAGCCGCTGTTTCTGCAGCCATAAAACCACAAAGCTTTGTTGAAGCTGTCAAAGATATCCGATGGCGAAATGCCATGCAGCTTGAAATTGAGGCTCTTGAAAATAATGGGACTTGGACAGTAGAAACACTTCCTCCAAACAAAAAGGCTATCGGCAGTAAATGGGTGTATCGAATTAAATATCACTTAGATGGAACTATTGAACGCTATAAGGCAAGACTCGTTATTATGGGGAACAACCAAGTTGAGGGGTTGGATTATCATGAAACCTTTGCTCAAGTTGTGAAAATGGTAACTATGAGAACGTTTCTCGCTGTTGCTGCTGCAAAACATTGGGAACTTCATCAAATGGATGTTCATAACGCTTTTTTACATGGTGAGCTTGACGAATAAGTGTATATGAAATTACCCCCTGGTTTCAAGATATATACTCCAAATCAGGTGTGTCGCTTGCGGAAATCTCTATACGGCTTGAAACAGGCACCTCGGTGTTGGTTTGCCAAACTAAAAAACGCACTTCAACGGTATGGTTTCACACAGTCCTACTCTGATTACTCTCTTTTTACTCTACATCGTGACTGTGTAGAGTTGTATGTGTTAGTTTACGTGGATGACCTTATCATTTCGGGAAACAACAATAAAGCAATTGAGTCATTCAAATCCTACTTGAGCACATGCTTTCATATGAAAGATCTTGGCCCTTTAAAATATTTTCTTGGCATTGAGGTGGCTCGCAATTCCAAAGGAATTTTCTTGTGCCAACGAAAATACACACTTGACATCATCACTGAAGTTGGATTGTTAGGTGCTAAGCCTGTTGGTTTTCCCTTAGATCAAAATCACCATCTTCCCTTGGCCATTGGAACTCCACTTTCCAATCCGGATCGCTATCGAAGACTAGTAGGTCGTTTGGTCTACTTAACTGTCACTAGACCTGAACTTTCTTACTCAGTTCATATTTTGGCTCAATTCATGCAAAAGCCCTTAGAAGAACACTGGAATGCAGCCCTTCCTGTTGTTCGTTATCTCAAGGGAAATCCCGGCCAAGGTATTCTTCTCCAAGCTGATTGTGATCTTCAAATTAACGCCTGGTGTGACTCGGATTGAGCAGGCTGCCCTTTGACAAGGCGCTCTCTTACTGGATGGATAGTTTTTCTTGGGAACTCGCCTATCTCTTGGACAACCAAAAAGCAACAGGTTGTCTCTCGTTCGTCTGCTGAGGCATAATATCGTTCCATGGCTACTACGACATGTGAACTCAAATGGTTGAAAGCACTTTTAATCTCCCTTGGCATCTCTCAATCTCGCCCCATGAATATACATTGTGATAGTTAGTCGGCATTGCATATAGCTGCCAATCCAGTTTTCCATGAGCGCACAAAACACATCGAAGTTGACTGTCATTTTGTACGCGATGAACTCCTCAACGGCAACATTTCAACTCACCATGTGTCCACAAATATTCAACTTGCTGATATATTTACTAAAGCATTGGGAAAACAACAATTTGATTACTTTCTAAACAAGTTGGGCATCCACAATTTGCATGCTCCAACTTGAGGGGGGATCTTAGGCAACTGATATCTTGCCAAAATAATATCATGAAGATGTTGTCATAACATCACATTATGTGAAGATAATGTCATAACAGCACATTATGACATTAGCTGCACATATCTTCATTTTACTATTCTTAGCATCAGTTTATATGGAAATGATTTAATATTAGGCAACTATATTTAGAATGATTAGATATTATATTCAACCCTATACGTGTATATATATCAGATCAAGAATCAATGAAAAGTATTCCATTACAAACTAATATTTGTTATCTTCCTCCAAGGCACTTGTTGCTTATCATCCTTCAATATCTCATAAATTGCCTTAATGTGAAATTTATTCTTCATAGTCATCTGATCCCAAAGCCTTTGCACCTTCACAATGTTGTCTATTTGTTACAAAATAGCCTTCATAACCCAAGACCTACTGTTCTTAATATTCACTTCCATAATGCTGCTGACTTTGAATAATAGGTATAGATCCACTTTACCCACAAACTATCGATCTTTCTACTCAAATTCCAAAGCAGCTTCTGTAACATCCCAATTTTTAATAGCTAATTATCAATTATTATTATTATATATACCAGCTTCTGTAACACCCCAAAATTTCCCCCCTTTGTTTCACCTCAATGGCTTATTTTCATCATAGATATTCATTCACTGTGATGAGATTGAAGTACTCTTACCTTCCCAGTTTCCATCAGATTGTGGGATTTGGTTGTATTTTCAGTTAATCCAAGATGACTTTCGTATTTTCTCTTTTTTGTTTAATCAGTTACCAAGGCTTCTTAAGCCTCAAGATATCTCTATTAAGTACTTGTTTTATCATAGGTTTCAGAAGAGATTCTATGGGGGGGGGGGGACTTTCCTGAAAAGGATTGTGCTGGGTTTCTAGGAGAACTATTGGTTTATTATTGATTCAATATTTTGATTCAAGCTGTCATTGAGTATAATTTGGAATTCAAAAGGAATCATTTTGTTTTTTGGAATTTAAATTCATTGGAGGGAAAGCTATTTGTTTTTGGAATTTAAATTCATTGGAGGGAAAGCTATTTGTTTTTGGAATTCAAATTCCTCAAAAGCAAAAATATACTTGTAAGGAGTTTATTCAGTTTTGGGTACAGTACCCATTTCACTCATTTCAAGCAAAGAGGATTCAAGTTAAGATTAATTCCATCATTCTTTTGAGTCCAATATGCATATTTTCATTTATCCCAATTTCTACAAAGTTTACAATGCCATGGAATTATAAGCTCCAAAAGTTGAAAGTACAAGTTGTTTTATTACAATTTGATTACAAAATTCAAGTTACAAAAATAATACAAAATGTTCAAATCCTATCTAATGCTACAAGTTTTTCTAAGATTTGTCCCTATGTTTTGAACGAATTTTTGTCTTTCTTCAAGCCTTTTCTTCTCATCCAAGCTGTCCTTCTATCATCCATCCTCACCATCATTTGTAACTCATGAAAACAAAGAAAAAGAATAATGGTTAGCAACTTAATTCAAGCCAAAAATAGAATTAGTGTGTCATACCCCAAAATTTGCCCTCCATCTACTCAAGAGATTTCATACATATATGCTCAAGGATTCTTCAAGAGTTGATCAGACAAACTCTCTCCTAGACAATCAACCCAAACTAGGGTTTGGTATCTCCCAAGTCAAGATGGATTTCCAACATCCCCGAGGGTCTTCATGCCTCCTCATATGCTTCAAAGATTCTCCATGTCAAGTTTCAAGCCTCACAAGTCAAGTTTCCTCAGGCAATTGCTCAGATGGTTGAAAATCGGGTGTATTGGACAAAAAGTCAACTGTGGTCAACATACAGTCAAACTTCATAATTTTTGGTCAACATCCTCATTTTGAAGTTACATTCATCATTTTATCAAGGTTTGATCATGATTCATCAAGAAAACTCAAGATTTGCTCAAAAGTCAAACTTTCTAAATTAGGGTTTCTAGGTGAAAAGTCAACTGAACTTTGACTGATCATAACTTTCTCATACTTACTCAGAAATTTTCCCACCAAAGCTCATTTTGAAGGAAATTCAATTCTCTACAACTTCATGTCTCACAAGAATGTTCAAAAAATGCTTCATTTGAGAGGTATAGCTCAAAACATTACAGGTCATTTTCAAAGTCAACAAAAAGTCAACTTTTTGATTTGAAGATATATTGAGCATGGTAACTCCAATTGAGATGAAACCAAAGACATTGTTTAGAGGACTCTTAGAGCTTTCCAAAAAGTCCAAGAACACTCAAAATGTGGAAAATTGAGCAAGTTACACCATCCACAAGTTGGGCAATTTTGAAAGAATGCACAAAGAGAGATACTTCAAAAATCAAATCTTTTGCAAATGGGCCTACTTTTCTTCATCCTAACTTGTTCCTCATACAATTAGGAATGTCCAAGCCCAATGCCACGAATTTTTGATTTATTTTTCTATTTAATTTGTAATTTATTCATTTAAATGCAAATTAAATCTTAAAATAAATTATAAAATCAAAATTAATTGGAAGATTGATTTTTATTGCTTTCTTGTGATCCAATCAACCCATAAATGCCAGCAATTTCGAAAATAGATCAAATTTGGCAAGATTGGATTGAAATTGGACAAAGTTTGAAAATTTGATTTCATGAGAATATCAAATTTGATTTCCATTGAATATTGATTAATTCTTTCCAAATTCAATCCCAAATCCATCCAGCATATATACTTGATGCATCTCAATTGCAAGGAACGAAAAATTGGCTCAGAAACCCTATTCTCAAACTGAAAAAAACCGTGTGCTTGAAGCTACTAGCAATCCTAGTTCCATCCATCCCAGCCGATTTTGAGGATTCCATTGCATTCCTTGAGGTCTTTAGAGTCGATCAGACTCTTATATCATTCAAAACATCAAGAATCGAGCAAATCATTTGGTTTGTCAAACTTTTCCAAATTCGATTACTAACATTCATGCATTATTAACACGATTTGTTGTTGTTTTATGATCGTGATAAGTTTGCAAGCATTCGGGTGGTTTGATTGCATTTCCATAGCTCGGAGCTCGATATACCATTGTTAGGGTTCGAACACGTTTTAGGGTTTTACAAAACAAGAAAAATTGGACCATGAGACCATGACCAATGAACTGAACGATGCTGAATCGAACCATGTATTTACAATGCATTTATATTACTTGTGCTTGATTTTCCATGTAGCGGGGCCTTTAGCGTCGAAGAAAAGCGACGCAAGCTTTTGAAAATTCAAACGAAAGAGATGAAGTCCGAAGGAGGCAATGGCGAAGCGCGTGTATTCCACTTACTCCATTTCCAAGCAGAGTGCGCGTTGGCTCAGTTGGTTAGCGTGTTGGCTTTCAGAGTTTGAGGCCAATGACTCCAGTTCGATCCCTGGCCATGACATTCTTTTACAAGTTTGCAATTTCCTCATATTTTCATATTTTCTTTTATTTTCAATATTTCCATTCAATTTTAATTCTTTTCTATATTTTATTTATGCATTTAAAAATTACCAAAAACATTTTTTCTTTTTACATTATTTTCATAAAAATGTTTATTTAATTTCTAAAATTAAAAAATATAATTTTTGCATGCATATTTATTTTATTTATATTTTTGCATTTAATTCACTTTTAATTTCATTTTAATTATTAAATCTTTTCCAAAAAATCCCAAAAAATTATTTTAGCTTATTTATCTTATTTCCAGCATATATTAATTTTCTCATATTAAAAATTGCATTTTTTCTAACATTTGCTCTTATTTCGATTTCATCATATTTTCCGATTTTCTTATTCTTTCACAGGTTGCTCCGATTCGGACGTTTTCTTTTTATCGTTTTATTTTCCAATAATGTAACTGTTCATGGGATGTAATAGTTTAATCTAGGGTTTTATTTTCCGCATGTTAAATTATGTATCTGCCCCAAAGCCATGTAATAACGTAGGTTTATCTTTCCGCACCTTTACATTCCCGCTTTACATTCCGCATTTTATTTTCCGCACCCTTATCAATTGCTAGTAAATAGGCGTGTATGGCAAGATAATAATGGACATAGCTCACACTAATCATCAAGATAAAATATCTGAATTTGACACACTTCTTTGCACCCTTAGGGTAATTCTCTCTCGATGCTTTTCGATTCAAAATGGTCATGTCCCTCGAACGTAGAGGTATTCTAGCACCGTTGCCTTCCAAACAAATCATCATAGTCCCTTCGATACAAAGATCATAAGACCCACGATGTCGCCTCCGAATACATGATCTTGACCCTCGATTGTCGCCTACGAAAAATGATGATAGTCCCTTCGAATGTGCTAGGATATTTCCTACAAGTTGCTTTCTATGACCATCCGATGTCCCTTCGAATGTCCCGCTTACATCCAACGAATGGAGCTACCTACTAACTAATGGTATGGCTAGCGCTATTCTAAAGGAATGTAGAAGTACAACAAAACGACCAATTCTGAGTGGGTAAATAAGTCTTTTAGTTGCTTGCTCTAAATCAAATACTTTTCACACCACACACTTTTTTCAAAGTTCAAATTCTTTTCAAAACAACAAAAACATTTCCGAACACTTTGTATACATTCCTACATGAATCATTACAAAGTCAAAGCGAAATGCCTTTTCAAAACATTTTTGTCAAACACACAAGAAAGCAATTTTTAAAAAGTGATCTAGAGCAACTAAGAGCCCGTAGATAACTACGGATGGAAAGGGGTGCTAATACCTTCCCTTTTCATAACCATTCTCCCGAACTCGTAATCTAACGAAGGTCTTTTTCTGTTACTTTTACCTTCCCTTAATTGGATAAAAATAAAAGTCGGTGGCGACTCTTGCTATCCGCACATTTGGATACAAAAATCCTACAAAGTCAGTTCACCGTATTACAGAACTGGCGACTCTGCTGGGGACTCACCCTAAAAGAGAGAATTGCCTTAGGGATTTCTAGATAACCTTTATTGCTTTTTGTTTGACTTGTATGCTTTATCTTTAAGGGTTGCTTGGGTATTCTATTGTTGGGGGATCCTACACCCGGATCCGGGTTTCCTTCTAGGTAAGTAGCATTAGATCATCGCGACCGTTAGACGTATAACTACGCGGTCAACATGATGGCTACGTTAGCGTGACACTTTGGTTGTCCCGATACTCTTCATTTCCAAGTTGAAGATAGTATTTGGCTTCTGCGTGGTGTCATCAAGCGCTAACTAAACTTTTAGAACCTTAATTGACCCATCTTGGCCATTAGAAGGTAGTGAGATGGCCGACTTTGGTGTAGACCGAGGTTGGTTGATACTCGATGCTACGCTCATTGAGATTAGACTTTTGGGACATTTTCGATCGACCACTTGGCCATCGTATTGAAATAAGCGCCTACGAGAAAGATCTATGATGTGAAATTCCTAGAACCCGGTTACTATTATAGGACAGGATGAACCAACTCAAACTTTTGGTAGGGTAATCACCTATACCTCATGCAAGCCTTAAACATAGGCTCATTGTGTGAATTGTTTGTGTGCTAAACATGACATCATGACATCATTCGCATTGCATATCATTTCTAACTATTTCAAGGACCTAGGGATTTATCTTTGCTCTGTTTTGTAGGGATTATGGCTTCTAGAAAGACTATCCGAATCAACTTCATGGGTATCCCTTCTCAACTCAAAGAATTGGTTTCAGAAATTCCCGACCATGCTCAGTTCATCAAAAGACATGGTTATCTACTTGATTTGGTTATCTCCGGTTTTGAAGAAGATATGATGCATGTCCTATTCCAGTTCTTTGATCCGAAACACCATTGCTTTACATTTCCAGATTATCAGTTGGTTCCTACCTTAGAAGAGTTCTCTAAGCTACTTGGGGTACCTATTCTTGACCAAATGCCATTCACCGGTCTAGAAGGTTCCTAAGTGCGAAGACATCGACCTTACATCTTAAGCGTTCAGATATTGAAGCCAATTGGGAAACTAGAAGTGGAGTTAAGGGTTTACTTTCCAAGTTCTTAATCAAGAAAGCCCGAGAATTCCTCAAAGTTATGAGTTTCCATGCATTTGAGAATGTTGTGGCCTTGCTAATTTATGGTTTGGTTCTATTTCCTAACTCGGATCAATTCATCGATATCAATGCCATCAAGTTGTTCCTTACCCGCAATCCAGTGCCTACTTTACTTGGAGACATCCTGCATTCTCTCCACTCGTACTAAAAGACAAGGAACTCTCATGTGTTGTATACCGTTACTTTCAAGGTGGTTTATTTCACCTTCCTCCATCTTTGAAGAATGAACAAAGGTTGAGATGGTCTCAAAGATTGATGTCACTCTCTCATTCCGATATCCGTTGGAATCTTTTCTCTCAAAAGGACTTCACATTCATTGGCGTGGAGAATTCCTAATGTACCACTCCTTGGTATAAGGGAGGTATTACTTACAATCCTTCTCTAGCTTTACGTCGGTTTGGTTTTGCCAAGAGATGGTCCACATGATATGCTTCTCCAAGATGTTGTGTTCGACTACAACCACGATCTCGATTTACGAAGGTTTATACATGCTTGGGGCATGGTAAAAAGATCGATACCAAGACTTTGGGGCACCGAACTCCATTCCTTGGGAACCTTACCTCAAATGGGTGCGAGCTCGAGCTCAAAACCTCATGATGCCATTCACGCTGTTTACCAAGAATTATGGAACTGTTGCTATAGGTGACGTACCTATCTGTTCTCCATCCTAACATGCCTACGATTTTGAAGACTTGAAGAGATCACGGATTCAACAAGAAGAGGGATACCTTTGAAGCTCGGTGTTACAAGCGAGAAGAAAGTGCTAGAGTTGACCAAGCTACTTCACGAGGAGGAACATCAACGCTACATCGGCACCAAGAGGAAGCGCCCATGGGAGACTTAGAGCTTTAGGATGTTTATGTTTTCTTTTATTGTTTTGAACTATCTCTTGTACTTAAAAGAAAAAGAATAATAAAGAAGTACTAATAAATGTTTGTTCATTGCTCGTTTAACAAATTTAAATCTCTTAGGTCCTTGAAAACATTGCATTGCATTCGCATAAACATTGCATAGCATAGCATAAACATCACAACAGGTACATTGGAGATTGGTTTTCTCATTTGCTCGCTATTTATTTTAGCGAAATGGCTCTTGAACAGATCACAAAGATCTCCGCTCGAATGCTCGGTTTAGAGATGTTTACCACTTGGTCCAAGGCCAAGAAGATTTGAAGAAGCTCATCAACAAGAAGAAGAAGGTTGTTGGTCTCCTCAACATGGGTAGACGTTTCAAAGGGGGTCCAAAAGTGGTCAGTCGGATCGAGCTCTCTGAAGGAAGTGTCCATACCGAGGGGAGTACCAAGGGTGATGAAGGTGATCAGCGTGAGCCAAAGAAAGGAGGAGAGGACCACTCGATTATAGCCAACACTGATGAAGATGACAAGTACAAACAACTTGAAGACCGTCGAATCTTGTGGAAAACACGAAAATGTCCGGCTGAACTTTGATGATCGAGTCTTGTTCACGGTGTTGTGATTCCTCCCAAGTTCAAAGTTCCAACTTTTGCCAAGTATGATGGCATGTCTTGCCCAAAGCATTTGAAGTCCTATGTCGTAAGATCAATCCCACCGATGATGAAAGTTGTGGATGCACTATTTTCAAGAGAGTTTGTCCGAACCCAGTTGGAATGGTACTATCACTAGAGAATGACCGTATCCGTACTTGGAGTGATTTAGCGATGCTTTCTGACATATGAGTACAATGCTGAATTGACACCCACTCGCATGCAACTACAAAGCATGTCTTTGGGTCGTGATGAGAAGTTCAAGGAGTATGCTCAGAAATGGAGAGATCTAGCAGACAGAGTTCAACCACCCTTGTCCAATAGGGAGTTGGTTGATATGTTTATGGGAACACTGACAGGCCCGTTCTTCAATCATCTGATTGGAAATTCTTCATCTGGATTCACCGAGTTGATATTGACAGGCGAGCGCATTGAAGCTGGTATCAAGAGTGGGAAGATTCATGTAGAGACATCTTCGAATGATGTGAAGAGATCCTTTGGTGCTAAGAAAGAAGCTAATGCTGTGTATGGTCAGAAAAGCCGAGCCAAGACCGACCGTGCTCAATCTGTGGGGGCAGTTGTGATCTCCAATCCTACATCGACAACCTCGGTGAGACAGCAGCGTAGCGAACGCCCACGAAGACGGTTACGAAGATCAACATGCCTTTGTCGCAAGCCTTGCAACACATGTTGAACGCAGAGCTGATAACCTTGAGGGATCCTCCTCAAAATGTCAACACTTCCTCTCCAAAGTACAATCCTAATGCTAAGTGTGCTTACCATTCCAACAGCCAGCACAACACGACAATTGTTGGGCTCAAGAACAAGATTCAAGATATGATTGAAGCTAAGCAGATTGAGTTTGATCCTCTGTTGAGACTCGAACGTGATCAATGCGCCTATGCCTAACCATGACAAGAGTTCCAATCTGTTGGTGGCGATACTTATGTTTTCAACATAGATGACTTGACCATCCCTCGATGACTTAAGAAGAATTTGTTGCAAGCGGTGTCAATCCAGGATGCCCGAGAATTATCGTTGGTGCCCTGCACCGATGGTGTGCTTGGTTGAGAAGACGTGTTCGGTGTATGATGGACAACCGTGAGATACTATTTACGAAACCACCGTGCGAGCGTGTGAAGATATGTCTAAGTTGAAGATTGACAATGCGAACGAAACTGTACCATCTGTGTGGGATACCTTGGGGCAGCCAAGTGGAAAATATGATTACATGGTGAAGTACACCATTCCTGATAGTTACAAGATTCCTATTGAAGATATTAAGGCGACCGGATGGGGTGACGATTTCCCAGAAGACTATGCTGATGTTAACACAATAAGGATTTCCTCTGCTGATCCTGTGCCTAGAGTGGCACCTCTCATTATCATTTCTCCAAGACCAGCATATTCCTCTGACAAAGCTATCCCTTGGAACTATGGAGCTGATGTTTACTATCATGGCGTCAAGCAAGACCCTCTGACCATTGAAGATCTGACCGTTGAAGCTACCATTCCTGACATCGACAACATCACCGGATCAAGTAAGGTGACCAGAACCGGAAGAGTATTCTCTCCAGATATCTCTCCTCCAAAAGACACTGCGACTCCAGCTCGCATTCCAGCTACTCAATCAATATCCCCTAGAGGAAAGAACCGGTGCTCATCCCTTTCAACCGAAGTACCAAAGGAAGTTACTGAAGACACCTCCAAACAAGAAATGGAGGAAATTCTGAAGATCATCAAGAAGAGTGATTACAATGTTGTGGAACAGTTAGGACAGACTCCGTCCAAGATTTCCATGCTCGCTTTGCTCTTGTGCTCCGAGGCTCATGCTAATGCCTTGGTGAAGTTTCTGAAGAATGCTCATGTACCGCAAGACACTACCACCGACCAGTTCGAAGTTTGTATTGCTAGCCTGGCTGCCAACAACGGCCTAGGCTTCTCGATCTTGATTTAACTCTGGGAAAGAAACACAACAAAGCCTTGCACATCTCTGTTGAATGCAAGGCACTACATATCTCATGTTTTGGTTGACACGGTTCGCTTTGAATATCCTTCCAAGATCGCTTTTGATCGACTTGATGTCGAAGGGTTGGTTCGAGACCCGTGACATTATCGTGAGAGCTTTTGATGGTTCTAAGCGAGCGGTGCTTGAGAGCTCACTGTTAAAGTCGGTTCCCGGACTTTTGTTTCCACTTTCTTTGTCATGGACATCCGTCCATTACTCTTGCCTACTTGGGCCCTTGGATACATGGGGCGGTGTGTACCTCTACTTTGCATCGCTGAAATACCGGTGAAAGGGAAGGTTGTTACGTGTGTGGTGAAGAAGAGTATATGGTCGATCTACAATCATTCCGATATCTCGAGATGGAGGGTGAATTCTTTGAGACTCCTATCAAGCTTTTGAAACAATACCCAGTCATGCTGTTGACTCTCCCGTCCTCTGAAGTTACACAAGCTCCGCCTAGGATGGCCTCATTGAAAGATGCTCAAGCTCTGTTGAAGAAGGTAGTTCTATTTGGGGCTCCGATCTTCCTTCAAACCGACAAGACTGGTTTAGGCTTCACCATCAAGGGTCGAAGATGATACGCCGCGAGCGGCGGCCAACTTCCTTCCGCATCGGCCAGTGGAATCCATGCTATAGAAGAAGGCGACAAACTTCGACATCGCAAGTGGATCTTCCCAACTCGGATCATGGGCTCAAGAATTGGAAGATCAAGGCGTCATACCAATCTCCTTTAGTCGAGTAATTGCTCTTGTTTTGTTTTGCTTTTCGTATTTCTTTATGTTTTGAACAATAAACTTTGAAAGCCTAGTGCCTTGCCGGGCATCATGGCTCGTTGCGAGGTTATTATCGTCGTTTGTGTATTTTCATTCAATAAATTCGTTGGACTTTTGCATTCAATTGTTTGTCTTTCTTTACTTTATCACCCTTCAAAAGCTATGTGTTTCTTACACACACCACGTGATACACGCAGAATCACTCGAATCTCGTTAATACCTATGCTAGTGCTAAATATGACTTTGATAATCCGATCTAGCCAAGGCGAAAGTGAGGAAGATTGTGAAGTGCCGGAGAACTTGCGATGCTACAGAAGAGGCGAGTTATACACCACGAAGAGCAAGTTGAGGTTGTGAATTTGGACTTGACGAAGAGAAAAGAGATCAAGATAGGAGCGGGTCTTGAGAGCAGTGTTAAAGAAAGATTGGTTCGGATGCTACGAGACAATGTTGAGGTTTTGCTTGGTCATACGAAGACATGCCGGTTTAGACATTGATATCGTGGTACACCGATTGCCGAAAGAAGGTTTTCTCGGTGAAACAGAAGGTTCGTCGTATCGTCGAGATGTCGAGAAAATCAAAGCCAAGTCATGAAGCGTTCAACGCTGGTTTCTTAGTCACCTCTTATCGATGGGTTGCTAATGTGGTACCCGTGCCTAAGAAGGATGGTAAGGTACGAATGTGTGTGGATTACGAGATCGAACAAAGCGAGTCCGAAAGACGATTTCCACTTCCTCATATTGATGTTCGGTTGACAACACCGCTCGGCATAAGGTTTTCTCCTTCATGGATGGTTTCTCCGGTTACAATCGATCAAAATGGCTCCAAGACATGAGAAGACTACTTTTGTTACACAATAGGGCACTTTCGCTACAAGGTTATGCCGAAGAATGCGGCGCCACTTATCGGTGCTATGGTGACATTGTTTCATGACATGATTCATCACGAGATAGAGGTCGTCGGCGACATGATAGCTCGATCACATCAAGAAGAACATCTTGATCATTTGCGTAAACTGTTTGATAGGTTGAAGAAAGCAGATGAGACTGAATCCTAACAAGTGCACTTTGAGTCCGATCCGTAAACTCCTAGGGTTTGTTGTCGAGTAAAGGTATTGAAGTTGACCCGCAAAGTTAAAGCTATTCAAGAGATGCGGCCCCTTGCAGAAGGAGTCGAGGTTTCTTGGGCGATTGAATTACATTGCGGATTCATTGCACACCTAATCGCTACTTGTGAACCAATCTTCAAGTTACTTAAGAAAGATCAAGTAGTAGAATGGAACGACGATTGCGGATCGCTTTTGACAAAATCAAGGAGTACCTACAATCCTCCTATCCCGATGCCCAAGGAAGACCTCTTATCATGTACTTGACGGTGTTAGAGAACTCAATGGGGTGTGTGTTGGGGCAACATGACGAGGTCGAAAAGAGCATGCAATATACTACCTTAGCAAAAGTTTACCGATCGTGAAACAAGATACTCACGAGAAAACTTGCACGCTTTGGCTTGGTGCTCACGACTAAGACAGTATATGTTGACTCACACTACCTTGTTGATTTCAAGATGGATCCGATAAAATACATCTTTGAGAAACCAGCTCTCTCGGAAGAATAGCAAGATGGCAAATGATCTTGACCGAATATGACATCCAAAGACACTTCTCGAAAGCGATCAAAGGAAGTGTAGTAGCGATCATTTGGCTCATCAAGCCGTGGATGACTATCGTCTATGCGTTCAATTTCAGATGAAGATGTTTTACTAGTTACAGATTGTGAAGAACGGCCCAGACGAAGGACACGAACCAGGATCCCGATGGACTATGGTCTTTGATGGAGCCTCAAACGCACTTGGCAATGGCATTGGCGCCATCATTACACCCCTACAGTGGACATCGCCTTTCACAAATTATGTTTCAGTTGCACTAACAACATGGCGAGTACGAGCGTGCATCATGGGTCTTAAAGTGCTATAGACCTAAGAATCAAGTTCTTACAAGTGTATGGAGACTCGACTTTGGTGATCACCGATTAAGGCGAGTGGGATACGAAGCATCCGAATCTCATTCCGTATCGAGAGCATGTTACGAGTTTGATCCCTACTTGAAGAGATTACTTTTGATCATATTCCACGAGAAGAGAATCGGTTGGCACATTAGCTACTATGTCATCTATGTTCAAGGTCGGATGGGACAACGAGGCTCCCGGATCATCATTGAGAAGTTCGACAACGATTGTTGTGAGCTTGACGCAAGAGAAACCTTGGTACTATGACGTGAAGAGGTATCTTGAGACTCGGGAATATCCGCAGGGCATCATCAATGATAAGAAATTCATGAGAAGATTCGCATCCAAATTCTTTCTCACGACATCTTATACAAAGCGCAACCACGACTTATGCTTACTCCATTGTGTAGACGTAAAACAAGAATGCGTATCATGGAAGAGTTACAGGCGCATTTGGTACCCACTCCGTGGACACACCATGGCTAAGAAGATTTTGAGAACAGTTACTATTGGTCCACCATGGAGGCGATTGTTACCGCTAGCTCGATCTTGTCACAAGTGCGGTTATGCCGACAAAGTACACGTACCTCGGTACCTCAATGTTTTAACTTCTCCTTGGCCTTTTGCAATGTGGGGCATTGACATGATTGGGAAATCAAGCCCACTGCTTCCAATGGATATCGTTTCATCCTTGTGGCAATTGATTACTTTACCAAGTGGGTAGAAGCGACCTCGTATGCATCATTACCAAGAATGTTGTGGCTCGATTCATCAAACATAATCTTATCGTCGGTATGGCACCCCGAAAGGATTATCACGGATAACGGCTCTAATCTCAACAATAAGATGATCACCGAACTGCGCAGATTCAAGATCAAGCATCACAATTCATCTCCTTACGGCCTAAGATGAATGGCGCGATGGAAGCCGCCAACAAGAACATTAAGAAGATCATCTGAAGATGGCGGTGACTTACAAAGATTGGCATGAGATGTTACCATTTGCTCTTCATGGTTATCGCACCCAAGACGAACATCAACGGGCAACCCTTCTCTCTCGTATACGGTATGGAAGCCGTCTTACCCATCGAGGTTCAGATACCCTCAACTAGAGTCCTCCAGGAGGCAGAGTTAGGTGAAGACGATTGGGTTCAGACTCGCCTTGACCATTAACTTGATCGATGAGAAACGACTCGCGTCCATACGCCATGGATGATTTATCGAGCGAATGATCGAGCATTTAACAAGAAGGTCAAACACCGAATCTACCAAGTCGGTGATCTAGTAGTCAAGCGCATCATTCTTCCACAAGGTGATCCCAGGGGCAAATGGACTCCCACTTATGAGGGACCGTTTGTAGTCAAGACAGTATTTTCCGGCAGAGCTATGATACTTAGCACCATGGATGGTGAAGACTTCCCACACCCGTGAGCAGACATAGTCAAAAATACTACGATAAAAGACCCGCTAGGTCGACGAACCTAGGCAAAAATAAGGGCATCCTGGCGAACCAAAAGGTTCGGGCAAAAATAAAGGATATATACAAAACATGTACACCCGGCAAGTCGAAAACCTGAAAAGGCGGCTTGGGCAAAAAGGTATCGGTGGTGAAAACCGAAAGGCGGTCTAGGCAAAAGTTAGGGACTTAAGCGTACGACTATGTCTCTTCCAGATCACCTGCTTCCAGACTACTATCAGCATTCAAGATTCAAATGGCGAAGATCGGTCTACTCACTTTCTACTGACAACAAGGGGATGAGATAGTCGAAATATATGAATACTAGCATAGTTGGAACTTAACGAGATTGATTCCGCATAGCTTTTTACCTTTCTTGTGTATAAAACTACTTGGCCATACGCCACATTTCAAAATAAATGCGAGTTCTTTCTCTTTACAATTTCCATTGTTGTCGTTTGCAATAAGTCCAACGTTTGTTTTGAATGACTATACGCATTTGACAATAAGAATCTAATCACAAACATACGAAAGGTGAACATACAAAAGTACTTACTACAGGTTCCAGGAATTGGGGATGACGACGAAAGTCACCAAATGATCCCCACAAAGGTGTCACTCACAACACACCATCCCCATCGGAGTATATGTTAAGCAGTGATTCCACTCAACCGAGCAATGTTACATCAGTCTCCAAGCAGTAACACCTCATCCCCAGTCAAGGTATTCATCCCCAGCGGACGTGTCTCAATCCTCCCCTTCTCCCCGAGTATCCAGACTCGAAACTTGGTCAGATAGTGCATCGGAGGAAACATACACCTTTTATTCCCCAGCCAGAGATTACAACGGACTCCAGACTCTTCTAGCCCGGTCTCTCAGCAACCATCAAATGCTCTCCAGCGAGATCTACACTCGGAATCCCCAGTAGAGCGTCTCCTAAATTTCCTCAGCAGGATCTACATACAAGGTCCCCAACAGATCGCTTCCCAGACTCTCCTCAGCAGGGTCTATGAGATCTCCAACCACGAGCTTCTCAAATCTCTACCTTCCTCAACAATGTCTAGGCCCAAGACTTGGTCAGATAGCGCATCGGAGGAATCCAGGATATCTTTCTTCTCCTTTCAAAAGCGGGGTTCTCACCTACACAATTCCCCAAGCAGGAGTCAGAAATCTTCAAACAGAACATTCACATCTTCTTCAAGATGGATATGTTTTGAAATATCACAACATTCATCATCCATACATTTCTCATAAAATCATACTTCATGCATATGTCATTCATATACACTGTCATGCATCATACTTTGCATAAAACTAACCAAATTTTCCATCAAAATTCTCTTGTTTTCTCCAAAACAGGTAACAGTCACTTCTGACGCAAACAGGTCCAGGATTAAGCCCCGAACCGACGGGAAAACTATCTGAAAGACCGCCCTTGGTTGTCCTCCGACAACAGGTCCAGGATTAAGCCCCGAACCGACGGGAAAACTATCCGAAAGACCACCTCTGGTTATCCTCCGATAACAGGCAATGGATCAACACCCGATGCACAACAGGGAAGCTATCCACATTCTTGCCAACTACAATCTCCCTCAGAGTAATCAGCACGAAGATTTATTCTGATTCCTTATGATCAACAGCAACTACAGAGTCTAGCGTACGACTCAGTTGCCTTGGATGGCATCTTAAGCCCATCTCCGACTATTTGTCAACATCTCTTCACTTTCAGAATGCTGCATATATGGTTAAAAATCAATACAGACCAATAACTTCATTTAAAGTGAACACGAAGTCTAACGTACGACTCCCTTCGGATGGCATCTTAAGCCCATCTCCTCTCCGTTCCAGGAACATCTACAGAGTCTAACATACGACTCACTCCCCAGCATCGACCTTTCCAGATGGCATCTTAAGCCCATATCCGTCAGTTCTCCTATTAACAACCTCGATTCTAGCGTCGACTGCTCCCCAATAAGTCTCCAACTTCTCCAAATGGCATCTGTAAGCCCATTCCACATCACGAGTGCAAATTTTCGGTGTACTCGGTGTTCAATCATCTTCTACCTCCAGGTCACGAAAGACAAGCGTGTCAATCTAACCCTCCAGTACAAGAAGATTGAACAGGGGCAGCTGTCATACCCCAAAATTTGCCCTCCATCTACTCAAGAGATTTCATACATATATGCTCAAGGATTCTTCAAGAGTTGATCAGACAAACTCTCTCCTAGACAATCAACCCAAACTAGGGTTTGGTATCTCCCAAGTCAAGATGGATTTCCAACATCCCCAAGGGTCTTCATGCCTCCTCATATGCTTCAAAGATTCTCCATGTCAAGTTTCAAGCCTCACAAGTCAAGTTTCCTCAGGCAATTGCTCAGATGGTTGAAAATCGGGTGTATTGGACAAAAAGTCAACTGTGGTCAACATACAGTCAAACTTCATAATTTTTGGTCAACATCCTCATTTTGAAGTTACATTCATCATTTGATCAAGGGTTGATCATGATTCATCAAGAAAACTCAAGATTTGCTCAAAAGTCAAACTTTCTAAATTAGGGTTTCTAGGTGAAAAGTCAATGAACTTTGTGATCATAACTTTCTCATACTTTCTCGAAATTTTCCACCAAAGCTTATTTTGAAGGAAATTCAATTCTCTACAACTTCATGTCTCACAAGAATGTCCAAAAATGCTTCATTTGAGAGGTATAGCTCAAAACATTACAGTCATTTTCAAAGTCAACAAAAGTCAACTTTTGATTTGAAGATATATTGAGCATGGTAACTCCAATTGAGATGAAACAAAAGACATTGTTTAGAGGACTCTTAGAGATTTCCAAAAGTCCAAGAACACTCAAAATGTGGAAAATTGAGCAAGTTACACCATCCACAAGTTGGGCAATTTTGAAAGAATGCACAAAGAGAGATACTTCAAAAATCAAATCTTTTGCAAATGGGCCTACTTTTCTTCATCCTAACTTGTTCCTCATACAATTAGGAATGTCCAAGCCCAATGCCACGAATTTTTGATTTATTTTTCTATTTAATTTGTAATTTATTCATTTAAATGCAAATTAAATCTTAAAATAAATTATAAAATCAAAATTAATTGGAAGATTGATTTTTATTGCTTTCTTGTGATCCAATCAACCCATAAATGCCAGCAATTTCGAAAATAGATCAAATTTGGCAAGATTGGATTGAAATTGGACAAAGTTTGAAAATTTGATTTCATGAGAATATCAAATTTGATTTCCATTGAATATTGATTAATTCTTTCCAAATTCAATCCCAAATCCATCCGGCATATATACTTGATGCATCTCAATTGCAAGGGACGAAAAAATTGCTCCAGAAACCCTATTCTCAAACTGAAAAAACCGTGTGCTTGAAGCTACTAGCAATCCTAGTTCCATCCATCCCCAGCCGATTTTGAGGATTCCATTGCATTCCTTGAGGTCTTTAGAGTCGATCCAGACTCTTATATCATTCAAAAACATCAAGAATCGAAATCAAATCGGTTTGTCAAACTTTTTCCAAATTCGATTACTAACATTCATGCATTATTAACACGATTTGTTGTTGTTTTTATGATCAGTGATAAGTTTGCAAGCATTCTGGGTGGTTTGATTGCATTTCCATAGCCTGGAGCTCGATATACCATTGTTAGGGTTCCTGAACACGTTTTAGGGTTTTACAAAACAAGAAAAATTGGACCATGAGACCATGACCAATGAACTCGGAACGATGCCTGGAATCGAACCATGTATTTACAATGCATTTATATTACTTGTGCTTGATTTTCCATGTAGCCAGGGCCTTTAGCGTCGAAGAAAAGCCGACGCAAGCTTTTGAAAATTCAAAACGAAAGAGATGAAGTCTGGCGCGAAGGAGGAGGCAATGGCAACGCGTATTCCACTTACTCCAATTTCCAAACGAGTGCTGGCTCGCTTGGTCATTGCGGTTGGCTTTCGAGTTTGAGGCCAATGACTCGATTCGATCCCTGGCCATGACATTCTTTTACAAGTTTGCAATTTCCTCATATTTTCATATTTTCTTTTATTTTCAATATTTCCATTCAATTTTAATTCTTTTCTATATTTTATTTATGCATTTAAAAATTACCAAAAACATTTTTTCTTTTTACATTATTTTCATAAAAATGTTTATTTAATTTCTAAAATTAAAAAATATAATTTTTGCATGCATATTTATTTTATTTATATTTTTGCATTTAATTCACTTTTAATTTCATTTTAATTATTAAATCTTTTCCAAAAAATCCCAAAAAATTATTTTAGCTTATTTATCTTATTTCCAGCATATATTAATTTTCTCATATTAAAAATTGCATTTTTTTCTAACATTTGCTCTTATTTCGATTTCATCATATTTTCCGATTTTCTTATTCTTTCACAGGTTGCTCCAATTCGGACGTTTTCTTTTTATCGTTTTATTTTCCAATAATGTAACTGTTCATGGGATGTAATAGTTGAATCTAGGGTTTTATTTTCCGCATGTTAAATTATGTATCTGCCCCAAAGCCATGTAATAGCGTAGGTTTATCTTTCCGCACCTTTACATTCCCGCTTTACATTCCGCATTTTATTTTCCGCACCCTTATCAATTGCTAGTAAATAGGCGTGTATGGCAAGATAACAATGGACATAGCTCACACTAATCATCAAGATAAAATATCTGAATTTGACACACTTCTTTCACACATGCACCCCTTAGGGTAATTCTCTCTCGATGCTTTTCGATTCAAAATGGTCATGTCCCTCGAACGTAGAGGTATTCTAGCACCGTTGCCTTCCAAACAAATCATCATAGTCCCTTCGATACAAAGATCATAAGACCCACGATGTCGCCTCCGAATACATGATCTTGACCCTCGATTGTCGCCTACGAAAATGATGATAGTCCCTTCGAATGTGCTAGGATATTTCCTACAAGTTGCTTTCTATGACCATCCGATGTCCCTTCGAATGTCCCGCTTACATCCAACGAATGGAGCTACCTACTAACTAATGGTATGGCTAGCGCTATTCTAAAGGAATGTAGAAGTACAACAAAGCGACCAAAGTGGGTAAATAAGTCTTTAGTTGCTTGCTCTAAATCAAATACTTTTCACACCACACACTTTTTTCAAAGTTCAAATTCTTTTCAAAACAACAAAAACATTTCCGAACACTTTGTATACATTCCTACATGAATCATTACAAAGTCAAAGCGAAATGCCTTTTCAAAACATTTTTGTCAAACACACAAGAAAGCAATTTTTAAAAAGTGATCTAGAGCAACTAAGAGCCCGTAGATAACTACGGATGGAAAGGGGTGCTAATACCTTCCTTTTCATAACCATTCTCCGAACTCGAATCTAACGAAGGTCTTTTTCTGTTACTTTTACCTTCCCTTAATTGGATAAAAATAAAAGTCGGTGGCGACTCTTGCTATCCGCACATTTGGATACAAAAATCCTACAAAGTCAGTTCACCGTATTACATAGTGCAAACAATTTGTATTACAATCTCATCATTAGGAATTTCTGGCAAGAATCAGGTTTAAAGAAGTACCAGGCCTCATAATCTTGTTCAAGATTAATCATTGGTTAGAAAGAGCTTCATTTGCAAATCACAAAACAAATTGGTTCACAAAAAGAAGTTATAACTCAGTTTTGTTTATCATAGTCAAAATACTAGACAGCAGGCAGCAAGCAAAGAAAAGTTTTTAACTCAAAAAGCATTATGGTTATCAGCAAAGTAAAGATTTTTAACTCAAGGCATTATGGTTATCAGAGAGGCGAGAGGTAAGAGAGCAAAGCAGATTAGAACCAAAATACCAAGACAATAAAGACAATTGGGAAAAGCACAACAGGTCATAGCTAAAAGAAGCAACAAAAGCAACAAAAGCAACCACAGGCAGTAGAAAAACTTAGTTCCAAAGACAAACAGAACAGAGTTTCACCAATAGATAAAAGAACCAATCTCAAACAAGAACCAAGGCAACATCTGTTCAGAATTAGAAAACAACAAAAAAAGCCAATAACCAAAAAGAGCCAAGTTCAGAAACCACAGCTTGAGTTCAAAAAAAAAGAAACAAAAACATTGTTATGGTTCCCATAACCATTCCACGAAAAAACATAGCAGCCAACCTTAGTTCAAATACACAGCCTTCTCAGTTCCAATAAAAACCAAAAACTACAACAAGATAACTATTTTTCTCAATACCTAGAAACCAATCACAACAACAACATGGTTCTCAAATCACAGTAAACCAAAACAACATTGTTCCCAAGCCATCACAGAAAACCATCACAGAAATACCAGAACCTAGCAAGCCACAAACCCTAACATCATAAACCCTAACCCTCTTTCTTCATCATTTTCCTACCCAGAAACCCTTCAGAAATCTAGTTTTCAGAAAGCCAGAGGTTCTGAATAGAGTAAGAAGACAAGGAAAAGCCAGAAAGAAAGGAACAATCTCACCCGAAACGAGTACAGAAACCGATTCTTGTTGCCACCAAACGCGTCTCCCAGGCTCAGGTATCATCATAATCGCCGGAATCACGTCAGAGGAACCTAGGGTTTTCGAAACCCCTTTCAGATGTATGGAGATTCATCACTCATCTGCAAAATCAGATATCAAATCAAGCATCAGAGGTATAAAACGAGTTAGAAACATAAAGAAAATTGGAACGTCTTGGCCTCGCCGCCGCCGTCACCGCCGTGAGGCGATTTCCGGCGCGACTGCCCTTCATGTTTTCCGGCAAGGTTCCATCAGAAAGTAAGAGAGAACAGAGAGCAATCGAGAGGGACGAGAGGGTTTCAGTGAGTGAGAGGGACTCTGTGAGTGAGAGAGGTCACGAGAGAGATGATGAGAGGTCACGAGAGAGGCAACGTGAGAGGGTGAGGAAACCATAGAAAACAAGGAACGAGAGAGAGATCAAATGGGTTTCTATTAGTTTAAGTTTTTTTTTTTTTAAGTTTTATTTTATTTTAATTAATATTTTAGTTTGTATTAACTTAGTTTAGGTGTCTTGGTTTGGTGGTGACAAGTGTCACCACCTTGGTTTTTTTCTATTTTATTTTGTTAGTTAATAATTTTCTCTCCTAAATGCTTGGTAAGTAATATTCCATCTTGGCCATTGGAGTGTTTTGGAAAAGAAGATCAGACGCGTCCGAAATACCAACACGTGGAGAACTTGTGCTGACCAGTCATGCAAGATCAGATGAGCTTCTTCACGGACTTGGGCTATTCTTGCTTCCAATACCCCCCAGAATCACGACAATATCAGACCCATTTCTAAACTCTCATCTTTTAAATTAAATTATTTTTATGTAAATCATTTAATTTTTGTGCGATGTACTAAATAATAATTAGTTCTGATAGTTTTTATTTGATAATTTATCGATTAAACTATTAGTCGATTTCTTATCAAATAGAAAAAATCCATTCTAATAATTATTTAAATTTCTGATTGTATTGTGTGATAATTGTTCGTTTATTCGCTTATTCGGTATTTATTCACCATTGTACACTTCGCACACCACCAACATTAAAATTAATCCGATCTTCTTTTGATTGGCTCATAAGCCGATTTCTTAAAGGGTCTCATGGTTGAGGATGGGCATGGCCATCCTCACGAGGTTAATTAAAGCCCTTGTGTCTTTAATTAATCATAACCCGAAAATATCATTGGTCCATATACCAATCTTCCATGCACCAGGGTCTCATGGTTGGGGATAGGAGCACCTATCATCACAAGATTAATTAAGTCCATATACTTAATTAATCATAACCCGATTCCATTTCTCTTCTACGCGTATCGAATCTTAAAACACTTTCAAGGATCAAATTACTTAATTGAACTTGTTTTCCTAAATTGATTTTCAAAAACATTTAGATGGGGTTTGTTTAAATCGTTAGATGTTAGCCTAATGGTTTAAACAAATTTGAAGTTTTTTAGGTTGTTAGGTGATAGCCTAATAAGTTAAAAAACTTCTACCCATGTTTTAATAAATAAAAAACTTAGTGTTGTGACATTCGGTTAAATTGTTGGATGATAGCCCGACGGTTTAATCGAATTTAAAGTATTTGGTTCGTTAGACGATAGCCTAATGATTTAAATACTTTTATTCACACACTTAATAAATGTGAACTTTGTTTCACTTTATTTGTTTTCATAATAAATATTTTGGATGAGAGATGATTGGTTGAAATTGCTCGCCAAGTTCGAATACTTGAATCATTAGATGATAGCCTAATGTTTCAATATTTGTCATCCACAACTTAAAATCAACTCACTCAAATTCTTTTATCGCTCATAGCACGATCATCAAAACTCTTTTCTTATAGAGAGTGTGCAATAGCCATTTCAAACAATGAACGAGGACTTAAGCTTTTCAAACAAACTAAACAAGTCCAAATTTGAGCATTTGAAATGTCTAATACACGATTTTTCTTATAAAATCAACGCAACCAATAAAGACATTTTTGAGAGGAACTACAGAGTTTTGACTTTCCCATTGCACAAGGGAATACGTAGGCACACGGTTTCGAAACCGTGCTAAACTCAAAATAATAATAAACAAATTCCATTTCTTTTATTTTTCGATTATAACTTAGAAATTAGCAAATATACACACACACTTAGAACTAAACGGGTCCCATCGAGTACGATGGATGTAAGAGGTGCTAATACCTTCCTCTTACATAACCGACTCCCGATTCCATATTTTTGGTCGTAGACCGCCTTATCCGCATCTGTGGGATTTTATCTATATTTCCCGTTCCTTTTGGAACAAATAAAATTAGGTGGCGATTTCACTTATTTTTGAAAATTAAATGATTTTTGAAAATCGAGTTGCTTCAAAAGGGTTATAAGGAAATCATAATTAGAATTGTCATTTGGTGAAAAAAGAGAAGAGAAGAGAAGAAGAGAAGAGAAGGTGAAGCCCTAGGAAGTCAAATCTTCAAGAGGTAAGGGAGAATCTTCATTATTATGCATTTGCATATTATTGGGTAGTGATTAGTAACATGCTATAGGATTGAGTATCTCTAATTCTAGGTTTTTGGTTCTCAAATTGAAGTTGTAATTTGGGGATTTTGATGATTAAAACTAGATTTGATGATATGAATATGTTCCCTATAGTGTATACATGTTAGATGATGTTTAAATGATGATTAATAATCATTAAAACTATTTTGGAGATGTAATTTTGTGGCTGGTGCAGTGCTGTTCGCAGTAGAGTTTTTCTGCATAACGCGAAGGCCGCTGAGCGCGCCTTGCTGCATGCAGAAAAATAAGATTTATAATTTTGCATGTTTTGGCTTAGGGATTTGATTGCTTATGATTTATCATTAGGTCACATGATTTCTAATAATTGTATTGATGAGTTTTGGATCATGTTTGGATGCGATTTCGTTGATTACATGCTACTTGAATTAGTGTATGTATGTTTTGGATGGATTGTTGAGAATAACATGTGTTGGCTTGAATACTATGTTATTTGTGGTGTGTGATGATAGTATATGCTATGTGTATTGCCTGTTGTTGATGAAACATGATGTTGTGCAATTGGTGGATAATTCACATGAGTTGAATTATGGTGATATGCTTGAATTATTGAGGTTGGTGGATAATCTTAATTTGAATATGTTGCTTGGTGAATTGCACATGCATACATGGTTTACCTTGAAAATTAAGGTGGTGAAACTTTGGGTTCACATTTGGATCGATTCTTGAATGGATAAGTAGCGGTAAAACAGTGGATTCACAATGGTGATTTTGGTCTTGTCCGGATTGGAAGCGTGAATTTGGTTCTAAGTTAATGAATCGGAAGCGAGGAGAATAAATTGTTCCCAATGGTACCACATGTGTAACACCCCTTCTAATTACCCGCGTTTTATAGGATTAAATAATCAGAGTTTATCCATAATTAAGAGGCGTCACAATTTAAATCATAAAAATTTGACCAAACAGCGTCATGCTTTCACTGAAGAATATTCATTAAATAAATCATACTCAACGTCATGTTTAACAGCGGAAATGAAAACATAACCAAGATCCTGAATACATCATCCAACAGTTATTCCAGGATAATAAATCAACTTAATTCAAAACTATTCAAATTATCCATTGAAGGATTCCAAACAATCGTTTTCCCCAGTGTTACATCTACCAGAGCACGACACTGACACACGGACTAGATTAACTAAACTCGAATCTAGAGCTATCCTCACCAACTCCAAGCGGCTAATCACTTCGGATCTGAAATGTTAAAGTAAGGGTGAGATTTCAATTCAATATAATATGTATTATACGTTCTTAGATACAACAGAATAATTGGATACATTAATCCATTAATCAAACATAAAGTCATAATCAATTCACAAGGTAGGCAGTTCACACAATGAACATGTATACAACAAACAATGGAAATTGCAACACTGGAAACCATCCTAGCATGTTACAATCCCATATGCAATGCAGACTCTATGCATGTGGTACCAAAACGTGAACCGAGTTCACCCACTGCTCCGTTTACTCGTGGAAAGACAGTGTAATCCATGATTCGCCCAGAACACTGAGTCAAGAATCCAATCCATGATTCGCCCATAACCACCGGGTCAAGAATCTAGCCTCACCACCTCCAACCAGGTAAGTCTGTTGGCTCTGCCAGTTCGCTTCCACACAATGGGAATGAACCAATTTAACAAATGCTCATGCATGCATCATAAAAGCATGCAACATCAATTCAACGGAATATGATAACAACATAATTCCACATAAATGCCAATACCAATCTATCACATGATAACAACATAATCATGAATTAAATTATCACAAAGCATAAACATGTCAAACGCTTACTCTTAAATCAGTAAGACTATCACCAGTATATAATAACAATAACACTTGATACCAATACAATCATGAATGAACCACAAGGAAAAGAACATCACACGAATGTCAATCTCCATTCAACTTATCAAACAATCCAAACCAATTCACAGATTATGATCTCAACATAATTCACTTATTGCCAATTCACCAATATATCACATTCAAATCACAATGAATATCAAAATATAACATGGTATGCATTAGCTCTCATCCGGTAACTCAGACCATTTAGTATTAATTCCCCATTGTCCTTAAATATTCCATACCTTTCAAAATCGGGAGCTCGACTCGTTTGAAAATAATTTTTGAGAAAATAATATTTTTCTTTTCCAAAAGATAGAAATTTAAATTTAAGAAATAACGCCGAAAACGGCACTCGAATCGGAGTTACGGTTTAGAAAATATGAGTTTTTGAAGTTTTAGAAGTTTTGGAAAAATACACAGTGGTAATCGGTTCCTCAGGAGAACCCGTTCCCACAATTTGAAAATACACGCTTCTGGAAAATGTATGGGAACCGGTTCCTCCCACAGGAACCGGTTCCAGTTTTCAAAATGAGTCCCCCTGGATTTTTGTATGGGGAACCCGGTTCCTCCCCACAGGGAACCGGTTCCCATGTACAAAAATTCCCAGAATTTGAAATTTTACGCTGGAACCCGGTTCCTTCCCACAGGGAACCGGTTTCCACGACCTGTAACAGCAAAATTTGACATTTTTGACAGCTTTATGCATCCATAACCATTTCCAACCTTTCAAACACGAATTGTAATATCATGAACACCATTCTAACACCATTTTACACCATTTTGACATCAACCAACATAATTTACCCATTCCTATTTATTATCTGACACACTAGTGATCAATTTTCCATCCACTGACACAAATAGGGTTTCATGCTATAAACCTATAATTCCAATTCCTAACATACCCAATCATCCCATTGGTTCCCAAAACCCATAAGACATATTAATCGAATAAAATCACCCCTTACCTCGTGATGATTCTTCGGTTTCTCTCGGCGTCGGCTTTTCCTCTCTTCTCTTCTTTCTCCAACTCTACGTGAAATGATTTCTCCAAAACCTTCTCTTTTCCTTTATTTTCCTTTTTATACTCCTTTTAATATTCCTTATTAATCCAAATAAAATGAAATAATAATAATTAGTAAAGTAGAGTAATTTACTCCTCATACTCACTAACTACTCTGCACACCTCCAATCCTTTCCTCATTAAATGATCCAATTAATCCAATAATATAAATATTTAAGACTTTAATTAAATAAATAATTAAATTCCTATTTATTTAATATTTTAATTAAATCGGGGTGTCACAACTCTCCCCCACTAAAAGAGTTTTCGTCCTCGAAAACATACCTTAGACGAACAGTTCGGGATACGAGTCCTACATCTGACTCTCCAGTTCCCAAGTGACGTTTCCTTCAGCTGGTCCTCCCCAATCTACTCGTACCAGTGTTATCTCTTTACCTCGCAATTGCTTCACTTTCCGATCCTCAATTCGCGCGGTACTGCTTCAATAGTCAAATTATCCAGTACCTGAAGATCATCCACTTGAATCTCATGAGACGGATCCGCAATGTACCTCCTCAACTGAGATACATGGAAACATCATGCAAATTCGCAAGTGACGGCGGTAAAGCAATTTGATAAGCAACTTTCCCAACTCTCTTGGTAATCTGAAACGGACCAATAAAGCGCGGAGTCAACTTCTTTGACTTCAAAGCTCGACCAATACCAGTCATCGGAGTAACTCTCATAAACACGCGGTCTCCTTCATTAAACTCAAGATCTTTCCTCCTCTTATCGTGATAACTTTTCTGACGACTCTGAGAAGTTCTCATCTTCTCCTGAATCATCTTAATCTTTTCTGAAGTCTGTTGAACAATCTCTAGTCCAATCATCGCACTTCCTCCAGATTCATACCAACACAACGGTGTCCGACATCTCCTACCATACAATGCCTCAACCGGAGCCATACCAATGCTCGAATGAAACTATTGTTGTAGGTAAACTCTATCAACGGCCAATAGCTATCCCAAGCTCCACCTTTATCTAACACATAATCTCTCAACAAATCTTCTAACGATTGAATCGTCCTCTTCGTATGACCATCTGTCTGCGGATGATACGCGGAACTCAATCGTAACTTAGTACCCAGAGCTTCTTGCAATCCTGTCCAGAACTTAGAAGTAAACCTCGGATCTCTATCCGACACAATGCTAGACGGAATACCATGCAAACTTACAATTTTCTCAACATACAGTTCTGCCAACCTCTCCATCGGATAATCCATCCTTATCGGAATGAAGTGAGCAGACTTCGTCAATCGGTCGACAATCACCCAAATAGAATCACTCGGCAAACCGCACCACGAAATCCATTGAAATTCCATCCCATTTCCATTCCGGAACAAACAACGGTTCCATAAATCCCGATGACTTCTGATGCTCAACTTGGATTTCTGACAAACCAAACACGCATACACAACTCGGCAATTTCCTTTTTCATTCCAGGCCACCAAAATAATTTCTTCAAATCTTGGTACATCTTAGTAGCACCAGGATGAACACTTAATCCACTATGGTGCCCTTCTCCCAAAATACTTTTTCCAATCTCAGCAACATCCGGAACACACACTCTATCACCAAGTCTCATAACGCCATCCTCATCAATTCGGAACTCACCTCCTTGACCTTGGTTAATCAATGTCAGCCTATCCACCAAACCAACATCGGATTTCTGTCCATTACGAATCTCTTCCAAAATACCACTAGTCAGCTTCAACATGCCCAATTTCACACTATTCGAAGTAGTTTCACATACTAAACTTAAATCTCTGAATTGTTCCACTAAATCCAATTCACGAACCATTAACATCGACATACGCAAGGATTTCTTGCTCAACGCATCTGCCACGACGTTTGCCTTCCCAGGATGGTAATTCAAACCAAAATCACAATCCTTGAGAAATTCTAACCATCTTCTCTGCCTCCTGTTCAACTCTTCCTGATCAAAGAGATACTTCAGGCTCTTATGATCACTGAACACTTCAAACCGTGAACCATACAGATAATGCCTTCAGAACTTCAAAACAAATACACCGGCTACCAAATTCAAATCATGGGTCGGATAATTCCTTTCATGCACTTTCAATTGTCTCGAAGCATAAGCCACCACCTGCTTATCCTTCCTCAACACACCACCTAAACCCATCAATGACGCATCATAATACATAACAAGGGACTCTTCCGGATTCGACAAAAATTAAAATCGGAGCACTAGTCAACCTCCTCTTCCACTCTTGGAATCCTTCCTCACAATCAGAACCCCAAAACATTATACACTTGGTTTTACAAATCTATTTCTCTGAGCACCTTCCAATAGCTTCTTCAATTTTCTATATCTAAAGTTGACGTCTTGTACGGTGTCATAGAAATAAGTTTTGTACCCAGAACGACATTAACAACGACTCCGACTCTCCTCAACCATCATTACACGATAAATAAATTACTTACAGGTGCTGGAACCATTTTTAAAACAAAGTTCATCACATCATCTTTCCAACACTTCAAACGAAACTCAAATCAGACATCCAAAACTCCAATTATGGATTTTACAAGTTTTCGAAAAATAATGCTGTCAGCTTCAGGAAATCAATTCCCTATGATAGGTAATCGATTTCTCACCTTGTGAGAGTGAAAAATCCCAAAACATCATAGAATTCAAAATTTGAGATTCTAACTTCAACATACCGACACACATCATTACCATGATTAATTTCGTTACAGTTCCAATAACCAATTCACATCATTGCATACTTTATATCAACCACTGACACAATTAATCTTTTCAAGAACACAAAGAGGTCACTCACACTGACAACTTCACGATCAACCGGAAGCGTTGCAACATTCCCATCACACCAGCTTCATCTTCTAAGAGTCATTCTTCTCAATCACCAAATATCTTCTAGGCCAAGAATATGCATCGACTCATCAAAGCGATTCATAATCACTTGGTTTACTTCAAACATTCAACCCAAGGGTAGCCTCCAGCTAATCCAACATCTTGCTCAACGATGAGTCGCTATTATTCTCAGGGAACATTAGAATTCACACCCAACTCTTCCAACTGTTTCTTCAACTCAGACAACTCAGATGCCGACATGCGATACGGCGCCGACACCGGACTAGTTCCGAATTAAATCTATAGTAATCCTCCTCTCTCAGCGGAAATTCACCGACGTCTCCTGGAAACACCTCTGGACATTCATCCACCACTGGCAATCCAACTTACTCGGAACAATCTCCAGACAATTCTTCACTACCGGTAATTCATCGCTCTCAGATTTTCCTTTCACTTCCGTCGAAGAATACAACATAAATACCACAGCACCATCATTAATATCTACGCAACTCTAACCATCCCTCTCAATTCATTATTCTTATTAGAGTCTTCGTCCACTCATATGGTTCACAAGCTTCTACCACACTTCATTCATATTCATTACTTTATGTACCAATTAGATAGTAAGACAATTATATACCATCCAATATGATTCCGTCTACTATCAACAAGAGATTAAGGGTGATCAAATCCTCAATTTGCCGATAGACATCCGTTAATCATACTGGAGTATAAACCATCATTACCAACACTTCCTGTTCGCAGAATCATACTTGCCTCTTTGCACTTCCAACTATGATTCATGGTCCAACGATTCCAACAGCTCCAACCACTCTTGTACTGTCTTCTCAAGCAGTACCCCGTATCAATGACCTACAATTGGAACATATCCGGGAAGCACTTCTCCTCCCCCACTTAGGCTCACACTACTCCTGCAATAATCACTCAGAAAAGTAACAAGTATCGACAGTGTTGTACACACTTGTCGCGTACAAAGGGATAATGACATTAAGACACTGGTCACAAAGACTGACTATGCTCTGATACCACTATTGTAACACCCCTTCTAATTACCCGCGTTTTATAGGATTAAATAATCAGAGTTTATCCATAATTAAGAGGCGTCACAATTTAAATCATAAAAATTTGACCAAACAGCGTCATGCTTTCACTGAAGAATATTCATTAAATAAATCATACTCAACGTCATGTTTAACAGCGGAAATGAAAACATAACCAAGATCCTGAATACATCATCCAACAGTTATTCCAGGATAATAAATCAACTTAATTCAAAACTATTCAAATTATCCATTGAAGGATTCCAAACAATCGTTTTCCCCAGTGTTACATCTACCAGAGCACGACACTGACACACGGACTAGATTAACTAAACTCGAATCTAGAGCTATCCTCACCAACTCCAAGCGGCTAATCACTTCGGATCTGAAATGTTAAAGTAAGGGTGAGATTTCAATTCAATATAATATGTATTATACGTTCTTAGATACAACAGAATAATTGGATACATTAATCCATTAATCAAACATAAAGTCATAATCAATTCACAAGGCAGGCAGTTCACACAATGAACATGTATACAACAAACAATGGAAATTGCAACACTGGAAACCATCCTAGCATGTTACAATCCCATATGCAATGCAGACTCTATGCATGTGGTACCAAAACGTGAACCGAGTTCACCCACTGCTCCGTTTACTCGTGGAAAGACAGTGTAATCCATGATTCGCCCAGAACACTGAGTCAAGAATCCAATCCATGATTCGCCCATAACCACCGGGTCAAGAATCTAGCCTCACCACCTCCAACCAGGTAAGTCTGTTGGCTCTGCCAGTTCGCTTCCACACAATGGGAATGAACCAATTTAACAAATGCTCATGCATGCATCATAAAAGCATGCAACATCAATTCAACGGAATATGATAGCAACATAATTCCACATAAATGCCAATACCAATCTATCACATGATAACAACATAATCATGAATTAAATTATCACAAAGCATAAACATGTCAAACGCTTACTCTTAAATCAGTAAGACTATCACCAGTATATAATAACAATAACACTTGATACCAATACAATCATGAATGAACCACAAGGAAAAGAACATCACACGAATGTCAATCTCCATTCAACTTATCAAACAATCCAAACCAATTCACAGATTATGATCTCAACATAATTCACTTATTGCCAATTCACCAATATATCACATTCAAATCACAATGAATATCAAAATATAACATGGTATGCATTAGCTCTCATCCGGTAACTCAGACCATTTAGTATTAATTCCCCATTGTCCTTAAATATTCCATACCTTTCAAAATCGGGAGCTCGACTCGTTTGAACACAACAACTGGAAGCACTTAAATCCAGTTTTCGATTCTCACTTTTCCAGGTATGAACACGAACTGTGATATCATAATTCCTTGCATCAATTGAAAAAAACTCACGGCCATTCTCTTTCTGCACTAATAACGATCATTAACCCTCAAAAAAATCCAAGAATCATCAACCACACGTCATTTAATTTGAATTCTTAGATTCTAGGGTTCTTCGTGTTCTCAGAAATCAAAACAAGTTAGGCTAAATATAAATGAAATTAACAACTACCTTCATGTTCGTGATGAAAAACCGGTCTAGTTTGATTTTTATTTTACTCAATTTGGTTGAGAAACAAAGATTTGAGCTGGAATTTGGATTTCTGAAAATCAAACCACGAAGAACATGATACGCGCGTGTTCTTCATTTTTGAATATTTGAATTTTCCAATATTATTTTAACACGTGTTCCTGGTCCACTAACACCCCAACGCGTTTGGTCTAGTGGTTGCTTGCTTGGTCTTAAGTTTCTTTGCCACGCGTCCCACCTGATGGTCATGGGTTCAATACCCACCAGGACCATTCTTTTTTACAACTTTTCAAATTTTTCATGTTTTTTTACAAAACTTCCACAATTTTCAGAAAAAACTTTCATCTGATTAAATTTTAATCGAGCCGAAAAATGACGTTCTGAACACTTTTCAAACCTCCTTAAAAGGTGAATTTTTCAAGTTTTCGACTTCCGATTTTTTCAAAACTTTTCATAAATGAACCTCACCTTTCAAAATATTTTCAAATCATTTTTCAAAACTTTTTTCATCAAAACTTACATTTTTACCATGATCGATCCAATTTGAACGATAAAATCAAATTCGTTCTTTCTCGAATTTCTCAATCGATCTTGGGCCACCCTTATGGTGTAAGTCCCAATCCTTTATGTACATACTTAGTTTTTACTTGTACATACTCAAATTATCATTGTCAATATTCAAACATAAACAAATTTCTTTCGTTTGTTTATATACCGATACCATTGGTATTGAAAGGAGCATTATTCCCTGTGAAACTGCTTTCAAACCAATGGGCCTCCTTCACGGTGTAAGTCCCATAACATTCTTTTGTGTACATAATATTTCTTTGTACATATCAAATTCTTTTCAAAACACATACAAATTTTTATCTGTACATAACACAGATACTTCTTTTTCAAATACTTTTTATCTGTACATAATACAGATACCTTTTACAGATAAACTTCAATCTATCATTTTCGTTTCATCTGTACATTTTACACTGAATACCATTGATTTTGAAAGAAGCATTATTCCCTGTGAAACTGTTTTCAAATCAATGGGCCTCCCTTATGGTGTAAGTCCCAACCCTCCTATGTACATCCACCCTTCTCTGTACATAAATACTCGTTCGTGTACATATTCATTTCCTTGTACACAGTTCAAACTTGTAAATAATCAAGTTACGCTCGTTTTTTTAACGTTCGTTTCACAGACACTTGTTTATATTTCATAAACTCTGTAAATAAACATCATGCATTGTTTATATTTCCTTCATAAACCTCGTGAATACATATCACACACACACACACTTGTTTATACAAATTGTCTAATCATAACATAACAATTAGACTAATCAATAGGTTCCCACAGATAGCCTCCGCTTGGGCTTCATACAAGATAATTTATCTCAAGTAGTCTAGCCTTCTCTTGGGCTTTGTACAAAGAAAACTCTCCCCACGAGTTTAGCCTCCGCTTAGGCTTCAGATAAGACAAGACTGTTGAGTCGGCCTCCTCTTGGGCTTCGTTCAAAAGAACTCCTCATTGAGTTTAGCCTTTCTTGGGCATCATACAATGAAAGAGATAGAAATCTCTTAACACCTCCTATTGGGCTTCCAATACAAAGAATCACTGCGCTAAGATAGAACCACGAAGGATGGTTTCGGTGAAATCACTTTCAAATCCCAGAGTAAAATTTCCGGTGAAATTGCTCTTATTCAGAAAAGGATGGTTTCTCGGTGAAATCCCTTTCAAGCCAAAGCCAGCCATACCCTATAGCTTCCTCTTGATCTTCATACAAGGACCCTCGATGACCCTCGGAATGCCTTCTCTTGGGCATCATACAATGAAAGAGATAGGAAATCTCTTAACAGCCTCCTATTGGGCTTCCAATACAAAGAATCACCCGCGCTAAGATAGAACCCTGAAAGGATGGTTTCCCGGTGAAATCACTTTTAAATCCCCCAGAGAGTAAAATTTCCCGGTGAAATTGCTCTTATTCAGAAAAGGATGGTTTCTCGGTGAAATCCCTTTCAAGCCAAAGCCAGCCATACCCTATAGCTTCCTCTTGAGCTTCATACAAGGACCCTCGATGACCCTCGGAATGCCTCCTCTTGGGCTAACAATACAAGGACCCACGGGCTTCTTAAAAGCATCCCTTTAATCCAATCAATTTCTCCTTGAGATTTAGACATTTATCATCTCTATGGAAGAAGTGTCTCATCTATCACATCACATACAGTTAAAAACTTTTCAAACTATTTTCAAACAAAAAAAACATCTCTTAATTGTAAGTGGTAACGCTTGTACACTCGAGCAAAACACCCAATGCTTACAGTTAAAAGATTCAATCTTTTTCAAACATCTTTCTTAAACATGTAAGTGGTAATGCTTGTACACTCAAGCAAAACACCTAATACTTACGATGAAAGATTTTTATCAATCAAAATTTTCAAAAATGTATGTGATGAAATAGATTAGATACATTTTTCATTAAGATGACATTTGTCTGTCTCTTAATAACATCCGTTGCTTTCCACTAGCATAAGTGGGAACTACGATTGCTCGACTTTCTCAACATCCCTTTGAGAATACGTAGGCACAAGGTCTCATCCTTGCCGAGCAAATTTCTTTCTCTCTCGGACCAAACAAACCATAGATCCTCAGAGATCCGAGCTACAAATGCTCGATTCCCACTAGGATATGTATGCGAAGATCCAGATCTTTGCGAGCACAATAATAATAAACGCTAGAATCCCACACAATCTGTTTCTTAAAATCCCAAAGGAGAAACTTTCCCAATCATAGAAATAGCAATTAAAACACACAAACATATCAAACGTATTCATATATAAAGCTGTAGATAACTACATATATTTAGGGTGCTCCATCTATTCCCTTTATATAACAATCCCCCTTACTCAGAATCTCCCCAATGCGTTGCGTCTGTCGTACCCCAAAATTTGCCCTCCATCTTCTCAAAAGATTTCATACATCTATGCTCAAGGATTCCTCAAGAGTTGATCAGACAAACTCTCTCCTGGACAATCAACCCAAACTAGGGTTTGGTATCTCTCAAGTCAAGATGGATTTCCAACATCTCCAAAGGCCTTCATGCCTCCTCATGTGCTTCAAAGATTCTCCATGTCAAGTTTCAAGCTTCACAAGTCAAGTTTCCTCAGACAATTGCTCATATGGTTGAAAATCGAGTGTATTGGGCAAAAAGTCAACTGTGGTCAACATACAGTCAAAACTTCTGATTTTTGGTCAACATCCTCATTTTGAAGTTACATTCATCATTTGATCAAGGGTTGATCATGATTCATCAAGAAAACTCAAGATTTGCCCAAAAGTCAAACTTTCTAAATTAGGGTTTCTAGATGAAAAGTCAATGAACTTTGTGATCATAACTTTCTCATGCTTTCTCAGAAATTTTTCCACCACCTCTTGTTTTGAAGGAAATTCAATTCTCTACAACTTCATGTCTCACAAGAATGTCCAAAAAATGCTTCATTTGAGAGGTATAGCTCAAAACATTACGGTCATTTTCAAAGTCAACAAAAGTCAACTTTTGTTTTGAAGATATTTTGAGCATGGTAACTCCAATTGAGATGAGACCAAAGACATTGGTTAGAGGACTCTTAGAGCTTTCCAAAAGTCCAAGAACACTCAAAAATGTGGAAAATTGAGCAAGATACACTATTCGAAGTGGGCAATTTTGGACAATTGCACAAAAGGACATTTTGGTCAAAATGCAAAATTTTCCAAATGGGCCTATAATCTTTTGATCCAAACTTGTTCATGATGTTATTCTTGACCCATAAATGCTTGACCTTGGTTATTTTCTATTTTTATGATTTATATTTGAATTTTATAACATTTAATTCAAAAATAAATTATATAAAATATGAAAATTAAACATTTTTCTCAAAAGGAATGATTTTATATCTTTCTAAATGTCCAAGAAAGCCCAAGACAACTTCCAAATTCGTGATAGCCTTGCATTCATGAGAAAATCAAATTTTTTCCAATATTTGATTTGTTTTAAATGGAAAATATTTGCACATTCAAGAATCAATCTTTTTTCTACTCTTTTGCCATCCAATTTTCTTCTATAAATATCAAGCATCATAGCCAGCATCAAGGACGAAACCCTAGCTCAAAGCATAACCCTTATTTTGCCAAAATTTTCCATAAAGTTGCAATTTTCGATTTCCAATTTCCAGCCAAATTCAAGGTGTTTTGAGCATTCAATCTTGCTCAGGAGGTTCCCAGCAAGCAAAAGCATATCTCACTTGAAGCCAAGACTGCCCAGAACTCGATCCTAAGCCTGCTCCGATTTGGTATATTTATGAAATTCGAATTTCATTATTCATGTGTTGTTAATGCTTTTTGTGTGTTTGTTTATGTTCAGGACATTCATTAGAGTGCATTTGATACTTTACATGCAAGCATACACGTAGAAATCATCCATTGCCATTGTTAGGGTTCGAAGGACTGTTTGAATCGAACCGGTTAATACAGGCATTTTCAGGGCAAACCAATAGCACCATTGGATTCGGAAGGTCCGATTTAGGGGGGTAGGGTACCTTAGAGCTTTTTATTCTGCGTATTTTTTGAGTTTTCAGTTGGAGCAAGGAGAAGACGACCGAGCTAGGGCCCGCGTGATGGGTTTGACTGCATGGCTTGCGGGCGTGAAGGAACGTTCGATTAAATGCATTCGTATTGGCCCGGACGATTTTCAACATATCCAGGACGCGTCATCGCTTATGTGTCAATGTTTCTCACTTTCCAAACATCAACGACACGTTGTCCCAGTGGTTAAGGCTTGGCTTTTGGGAAGATTCTCCTCAGGGTCATGGGATCGATCCCTGCCAGCACCGGTTTGAGTTTCTTTTTTACAAAACTGCATATTTTCAATATTTTCTTATATTTTCTTATTTTAATATTTTTCCATTCTATTTTAATTCTTTTCACAATTTTATTTTTGCATTAAAAAATTACCAAAAAATATTTTCTTTTTATATTATTTTCATAAAAATCTTTATTTAATTTAATAAATTAAAAAATATAATTTTTGCATGCATATTTATTTTATTTATATTTTAGCATTTAAATCATTATAAATTGCATTTTAATTATTAAATCTTTTCCAAAAAATCCCAAAAAATTATTTTAACTTATTTATCTTATTTCCAGCACATATTAATTTTCTCATATTAAAAATTGCATTTTTCTAACATTTTTCCTCTTATTCAATTCATCTCGTATTTTCCGATTTCCCATTCTTTCACAGGTTGATCCGATTCAGACGATTCTTCCGTTTTTATTTTACTTTTCAATAATGTAATTGCTCATGGGTTGTAATAGTTTAATTTAGGACTTTTACTTTCCCACTCGATTATGTATCGCCCAAAGCCATGTAATAGCGTAGGTTTATTTTCCGCACTTTACATTCCGCATTTTACTTTCCGCACCCTTATCAATTGCTAGTAATTAGGTGTGTATGGCAAGATAATAATTGGACATAGCTCACACTAACTTCCAAGATAAAATATCTGAATTTGACACACTTCTCTCACACACGCACCCCTTAGGTTAATTCTCTCTCGATGCCTTTCGAATTCAAAATGGTCATGTCCCTCGAACGTAGAGGTATTCTAGCACCGTCGCTTTCCAAACAAATCATCATAGTCCCTTCGATACAAGGATCATAAGACCCACGATGTCGCCTCCGAATACATGATCTTGACCCTCGATTGTCGCCTACGAAAAATGATGATAGTCCCTTCGAATGTGCTAGGATACTTCCTACAAGTTGCCTTCTATGACCATCCGATGTCCTTCGAATGTCCGCTTACATCCAACGAATGGAGCTACCTACTAACTAATGGTATGGCTAGCGCTATTCTAAAGGAATGTAGAAGTACAACAAAACGACCAATTCTGAGTGGGTAAATAAGTCTCTTAGTTGCTTGCTCTATCAAATGCTTTTCACACTACACACTCTTTTTTTAAAAGTTCAATTTCTTTTCAAAACAAACATTTAGAACACTTTGTATACACTCCTACATGAGTCATTACAAAGTCAAAGCGAAATGCCTTTTCAAAACATTTTGTCAAACACAGAAAGCAATTTTAAAAGTTATCTAAGAGCAACTAAGAGCCCGTAGAATAAGCTGCGGATGGAAAGGGTGCTAATACCTTCCCTTTTCATAACCATTCTCCGAACTCGAGAATCTAACGAAGGTCTTTTTCTTACTTTTACCTTCCCTTAATTGGATAAAAAAAAAGTCGGTGGCGACTCTTGCTATCCGCACATTTGGATACAAAAATCCTACAAAGTCGGTTCACCGTATCACGTCTAGTTTGCTAGTCGTTACGCATATCAATATCAATTGAGGGTATTTGACTTTTCCCTTTTCATAATCATTAAATCATCTTTCTTGTGTTGAAAATAATAAAGCTTGATGCTCGCGAAATCTTTATAAACAAATCAAAAGATTTAAATCGTTTCGAGCCAGAGAATCCGAACTCATGTTCGCATCCTCTAGCGCGTCACCTTTTAACGCGAAATTTCCACGACTGTAATGAAAATTTGACATTTTGATGACTTTATGCATCCATAACCATTTCCAACCTTTCAAACATGAATTGTAATATCATGAACACCATTCTAACACCATTTTACACCATTTTGACATCAACCAACATAATTTACCCATTCCTATTTATTATCTGACACACTAGTGATCAATTTTCCATCCACTGACACAAATAGGGTTTCATGCTATAAACCTATAATTCCAATTCCTAACATACCCAATCATCCCATTGGTTCCCAAAACCCATAAGACATATTAATCGAATAAAATCACCCCTTACCTCGTGATGATTCTTCGGTTTCTCTCGGCGTCGGCTTTTCCTCTCTTCTCTTCTTTCTCCAACACTACGTGAAATAATTTCTCCAAAACCTTCTCTTTTCCTTTATTTTCCTTTTTATACTCCTTTTAATATTCCTTATTAATCCAAATAAAATGAAATAATAATAATTAGTAAAGTAGAGTAATTTACTCCTCATACTCACTAACTACTCTGCACACCTCCAATCCTTTCCTCATTAAATGATCCAATTAATCCAATAATATAAATATTTAAGACTTTAATTAAATAAATAATTAAATTCCCATTTATTTAATATTTTAATTAAATCGGGGTGTCACAACATGCATATTGATTCACATTGCATTGTTGTCTCATGAGTCATTGATGAATTGTATTGTGTGCATTGTAATTGTGATATTTGATTATATGAATAGTTGAACTAATTGGATTGGTGACATTTATGATAATTGTGATAAATGTGAGTATGTTATACTTGGAATGTTTGTATAATCATGTTATTTTGAAATATCACATGAAGTGTGTGGAATTCGTGAATAGATGTTGTTTCTATATTGTTTCCAATTATATACTTTTGGATAATGATGTGAATTCTCATCCTTCTGTTGCGATGTTGCCTCTATGTGGGTAACGTTCAGGTTTCAAGAATAGCGGTGCTTTGCACGAGACTAGTTGAGGAGTTTATCTATTTATTCCTTATACTAGATGGTGAGTCATTGCTCTGGTCATGTAACACAGAGATTATCTGGATTTATGCTTTTATGAGATATTTGTTATGTATTCTCATCTATGTTGGATTTGTATGTTGAGATAATATGCCGATGTGGCCTTGGTGCCAATGTATAAATTCTTATGATTTGATATATGTTATGAATTCATCTTTATTTCATCCAATGGTTATAGTATGGGATGTAATCATTGATAGTATCTGAAATATTAAATACTCCGTTGTGAAATGCATGATTTGGTTTTAAAGCATGAGATTCAAATATGTGTTATGATTATGACCAGTGTATGTATTGATTTAATTTGAAAGTGCATAAATATGTGACTCCCTCTTGATATGCATTCTATTTTTACTCTGATTGTTGCCATGATTATTAAGGTTTAGAAAAGGGGTGTTACAGCTTCAACATTGAGATTCTTTTTCCAAGTATCTAAATCCATTATATTCAGATCACTATGCTTCCCTTGGCTTCACACCTTCTTCCAAACTACTGGGCTCTTTCTGCTGCTAACATCACCACCAATCCACATGAAGGACCTACAGATATAATCAATTTTCTCACAAACTTGGGATAGGGGAAACATTGCACCCAGTAGTTACGGATATCAAAGGAGACATTATTGATAAGATGAAGACGCTTTGCATAACTCAAAAGCTTAATGCTCAAATGCTTAATCCTCCCTAAAATATTTTCATCAATCATCACATAATGGTTAATTAAAAGCTTCTTACAAGTAAAAGGAAAACTCAAATATTTGAATGAGAGAGAACCCTCCTTAAAAGAAGCCATCATAACATCCACTCCATCAAAGTAAATCATGTATTTACTAGGATTCATCTTCAAACTAGTAGCCTTAGAAAAGTCTTTGAAATCCTTCATCATTATCTCCACGGATCTATAATCACCTCTAGAGAAAAAGTGTAAATCATCAACAAATGTTAGCTTTGTGATATGCAATTTCTCACACTTAGCATGGTGGTTAAAGTATGGATTTTTCCGCATCTTATGAAGGGATATGTATAAGTATTCCCTAATAATAACAAACATCTAAGGGGACATGGGATCCCATTGTATTATACCCCTCATAGCCTTCATAATTTTTGTGCACTCACCATTAATGCTAAACCTTTAGAAGACAGAAGAAACATCAATCATAATCCACCTAGTAAATTGTTTAGGCATACCTATCTCCTAAAGAATGCATTCCATAACTTTGTAATAAACTTTATCATAAGACTTTTGAATATTTATCTGTATTATACATCTTGGGGTCCACTTTCCTAGCATAGTCTTTGATCAAGTCATGGACCAACATGATGTGATTGTGGATATGCTGGCCATGAACAAAATAATGAATCTGCCAAGGACCTTCCCCAATCTAGCTGTCAATATTTTAGATATAATTTTATAGACAATAGTAATACGCAATGAAATAGGTCTAAAGTCATTAATGGATTTTTCTTCACCACGCTTAGGGATTAAAGTTCCAACAATACAATTGAAGACCTTGTACAATCTCTTATTCCTAAAGAACTCCCTAAAAGCTATTATACCATCTTCTTTAACTATGTCCCAACTAGATTTAAAAATATGGAACCAAAATCATCTACTCCTGGAGAGTTCATATCAAATATACCTTTTAAAGCATTAATAATTTCTTGATCACTGACAGGGGCAACAAGAGTCTCTCTGCTCTGTACTAAGTCAGACATCCTTTCTCATGGCAATAACATCAATGTATTGCAGGTTATCACCCCTTCCCCCTAAGATTACGATAGTACTTCAACATTTCTTCATTAATATTTGCTTGAGATGGAACCATAGTACCTTCTTCCCTATACAAAACCCTTAAGCTCTTGGCATTCTGCTTTAACTAATATAAGCATGAAAATAAGAAAATAATTTCCATCTTCCATCCTAAGCCACTTTATCTTAGCCTTTTTATTTAACACATCCTTTTCAATCTCATTCCAACTTATTAAATTATCATTGCACTTCTTGACCATCTCTATTCTATTAGAGTTTATCCTGTTAGTTATGAGATCTTGCTGGGCCTTTGCAAGATAAGATCAAGCTTTTGCAATATGCTCTTGCAAATGGATAAGATGCCTGCTCAAATTCTTCAAAATTGGTTATAATCTTTTCAACTTGTTCCATAACACAAACATTGGTCTACCCTCCAGAGGTTCCACATCAACAACACAATTGGCAAATTTAAAGTTAGCTTTCTTGAATCTAACTAGATCATGACCTGTCTAGTTAGCTTTTTCGTCAGATTCATTATCTCTCTCTCTCTCTCTCTCTCTCTCTATATATATATATATATATATATATATATATATATATATATATATATATATATATATATATATATATATATATATATATATATATATATGAGTTCAAGACCGAATGATTTAATGTTACATCGACTATGAATGAGTTAAATATGAGAAACATAAAAAGGATGTCCACATGTCTAATTCTTTAAAATTTTGGGTGGAATTGTGTTGTTTCAATCTCTTATCATCTTGGAGCATTGGTCTATTGTTGCTCCCTACAACCCGTTACTCCTCGACAACTGGTATCACAATCTGATTCATTATGGTGGATGAATGAGAGTTGTATTCTTGTAATAGACCCTTTTGTAGAATGTGAGACATTAAGACGTGAGGGAGATATTATTGGATTTATGTGTGAGCGGTTTAGTCTCACACAGACAACAGAATATAAATATTGCAGATATAAGATAGGTGATCTATAAACTTAAGATTTTGATGGAGATGTGATGTCTTATTCTCTTGTGATCCTAAGGCATTGGCTCATTATTGCTCTGAAATGATATATCAAAGTTTGATTCGACTTGGTTTGGAATGAGAGACAAATCCTTATATTGGATCCTTTTATAAAATATTGAATACTTACATTTGAGAGAATATCATTCAGTTCAAGCATGAGTGGTTTGATCATACATCAACTATGAATGAATTAAATATTAAATATATAAGAGAAGATCCCTTTACCTAATGTCTCATGCTTTTCTTGTGTGTTTAAAATAGAAGAAAAAAGAGGGCTTTAGGAGAAAGATAAATAAATGTTCATTATAAATAAAATTTAACTTTTTAGAGTATTAAATAAAAATCTTCTTTCGGTGTAATTTATGAGTTCTTCCATTTTAGAAAGATTTTATATTATGATGAAAAATCTAATGTTAAAATTGATAGACTTTTATTTCTTCAATTTCTATTTTTTTTCAACTCACTTGAAAACTCCCAAATAATATCTTAAAGATATATTTGAATCGATAGAACGAAATATAGTGATATTTAAGATGCGTTTGTTTTAAGTGAAATAGAGAAGAAAAAACTTGTGACTCATAAATTGTTGAACAATACCAAATTTTTATTGTTTGGTTTGAAAATAAGAGGGAGGGATGATGTGGATCCTGATCGTACCTAATCAGAAGGTGTCACGGCCTAGTCTGCAACTGCGGTTGAAAGAGAAGAAGGGGGGGTACCTGCAAGACACTCCGATGCCAAAGTGAGAAAAGGCAAGAGGGAGCAAGCAAGTAGAAGTGAGAATGAATGAAGAATTACTTGACCCACTCAAGTGAGAGAGTATTTATAGCCCCCAGCGCTGGGCCAAGGTCCAGTTAGTGGGTAGTGATCCAAGCCCACTAACAGACTGCCAGGGCTTGTGTGTGCATGGAGGCCAGCACATGGCCTCCTCCCCTGGATCGTCGCTCTGGGGGAAATCCGGGTTTACTCCGGGATTTCCGGAGGGCAAATGGCGGTTGAGATGACGAAACCTTGGTCCGATATTCTCGGGGGGCACGTGGCAGTCAAACGACTGTTGGCCACGTGGCCCTCGCGCAAGTGACGCAAACTGTCTTCTTTATGGGCAAATGGGCCTTAGTTCTACCTACAAAATTGGGCCCCTATGGCTGTGGGCCAAGTGTTGGGTCAGTCCAGAACAGATCCCATGACTTTTTCTTTTCTTCTCTAAATTGGAAAGAAAGAGGAAAGACTCTAAATTGGAAAGAAAGAAGAAAGAAGTATGGTACTTTTATAGAATTTCTTAATGCATTCTAAGCGTCTATTAGACACCATAGAATTTCTTAATGCATTCTAAGTGTTTATTAGATATCATGTGAAAGTTCAAAAATATTTTTAAAATCAAAAATATATTTTCAATGCACACTCTCTCTATACACGTTAAATTCATTAATTTTTGAAATACACCTTGTATCATACTATTTTTTTTCCGATATACACTTCCAATGTATTTCGGTAACAGTCATTTATGAATGATATTTATTTGTTAATTGTTGTACAATTTCACAATTTTTTCTAAGGCTATTTATAAATTAAAAAATTAAAATGGAGGAAGTATTAGTCTTAAAACTTATTATCAAAACAAATGAACAGGATATTAAAGACATCAAATTTCATTACTTTAAAATTTCATAACAAATTAAAACAGTAAAAAATCTCTAAATGTAATAAAAACCGAGGATTCACAAACAAAATTTGATGAATGAGGTTATTATCAAAAATATATTTTTGATTTATATTAGAAGTGCATTTTCAATTTTTTAAAAGAATTTTTTTTAAAAAAATGTGTCTCAAAAATATATTTTTAAGAGATATTTTTGCTTTTTCATAAAGTATTTTTCTCTATACAGAATGCGATAAAAAATTATCTACTTTTATATGCTTCATTTTCATGAAGCTTCACGCAGCAAAAGGCAAGATGATGCTCATTTTCAAATTTAAATATAATGTTATTTTATGAACTTTGTGTAGCTAAAGTTTTAAAAATAACAATTAATTAATTAATTATACTATTGTTATTTTTATAATATTTTTTGTTTTATTTAAAAAATTATGTACATTCTTTTAAAAATAAAATAAAAAAGTAAAAGTTATTTACTTGAATTTAAAGTAAAATAATTAAATTAATTTAATTAAAAATATAATTTGTCATAAGATGTTATAAGAAATTGTATTTTTAAAAATACACAACACTTCTCTCTTTCTCGTATTTCTCTCTTTTTTTAAAAATATTTAGTGAATACATGACATATCTTTCTCTTACGATCCTAACATATAAATAAGTTTTTGTTCTCACGGTCTCCGAATAATAATCTCGAAACTATAGGATCATGATATTATTATTAGGGAGCAATTTCGAAAAAGGAATTTGATGAATGAGGTTATTATAAGAAATATATTTTTAATTTATATCGGAAGTGTATTTTCAATTTTTTAAAAAAATATTTTTTTTAAAAATGTATGTTTCAAAAATATATTTTTAAGGGGTATTTTTGGTTTATTTTTTCTATATAGAATAATATAAAAAATTCTCTACTTTTATATGCTTCAATTATTGCCCATCCTATTGTTTTGGTTGCTACCTGCTATAAAATTAGATCCAATTGCTTAATACTTTCATGAAGCTTCACGTAGGAAAAGGCAAGATGATGCTCATTTTCAAATTTTAATATAATGTTTTATTATGAACTTTGTGTAGCTAAATTTTTAAAAATAACAATTAATTAATTAATTATGCTATTATTATTTTTATAATATTTTTTGTTTTACTTAAAAAATTATTTACATTCTTTTAAAAATAAATAATAAAAAAAAGCTATTTACTTGAATTTAAAGTAAAATAATTAAATTAGTTTAATTAAAAATATAATTTGTCCTAAGACATTATAAGTAATTATAAATAATACGATCCTTAAATGATATCATCGATAGGGAACAATGATGAAGAAAAATCATTTATTTTTGGACACACATTTGTAAAAGACATATCACATATCCACCTAAAACACTTAGAATTTTAAGATAATAAATAAGTAGGTTCTCTCATTTATATATTGATGAATATTTTTTTTCCGAATCAATTTGAGACTTTTTTTCCGTAATTAATTCTCAAAAACACTCACCTATTTGTTTCATCCTGTACCTGATGTCATTTTCAAAACAGTCTTAAACTTGTACTTTTGTTGATATTTTTCTTCACCACTAAATTTATTGAGTTTTCCATGTTGCACCTTGATTAGGTAGCTTTTTCATGCCTCAAATATTTGCTCTACAACACACTTCTTTGCTTAGCTCAACAATCACTACTCAGGAAGTTAATGTGTAATTCCACCCAATTCTTAACCATTTTTTTGACTGAACTAACCGTTCAACTTTTTTATTTAATTTCCCTTGAACTAATTTTTATATTCAACCACTCATTAAAGTGCTTTTTTACCACTTTGTGCATCATTTGTATTTGCATATAAGAAAAAGAGTTTTTGCTTTTTAAGCTTGTTGAATCAATTGCTAACTATTGTACTGAATTAATGATATCTCACCTTAGAATGATGCACTATAAGACATCACAACTTGCTTGGTTGGTGCTTCTCTCATGTCCCTCCAATAATATGAACTAATAAAACATTAAGAAACGGTGTGGACCTATCTTCCATCTAATCACAGAAAAATCTTTCCACTAATGAACAAATTAGGAAATCAATATGATTTTGTCTCCTTAGAATTTGATTCTTTCATCCATTATGTGTGCAGGTGCTCAATATGATTTCTTACTTCTTTCATTATATATGAAATATCATTGAGAAAGTTGTAATTGTTTACTTCTTTCCTTATATATGAAATATCATAGAGAAAAGTGAAGTACTTTATTTGATTCTATTGTATTATTGGCTGTTGGTGTGCTTTTTGATCGGGTAGTCTTCATATATCAATTGTTTATATCTAAAATTGTTTTAGATTTCTATCAAAACAAAATGTGAGTTGATATAAGATTAGACAAATCCAATAGAGTCGAATCTCTCTAAAACTATCATTGTAGTAATAGAGTATTGTAAAAAATAAACCAAAATTATAAGAAAGATTGAATTTCTTGAACAAACACAAGAAATTCTATTAGATTTTCACAAAAGAGAGAAGAGGGAAGAAGAAGAAAATTAGGATGGATTGTAATTGTTTTTCTATTCACTTTCTTTATTGGGATTTATAGATTACAAGTGAATAACAACAATCAACCTCTATGAACAATCTAAGAAATTTAACTTAGGCTACAAGCTAACTTAAACAATTGAGTTAAACAAACAGACTCAATTCGACATGCTAACAAACCTAGCATTATTGACTACTGCACGTAGGACTTCGACATCAACACGTGAATAGACTTTGACAACATGCTTAAATTTCTCGAACCAAGAAGCTATCCCCATTGAGATAATAGAGTTCGGTCCAAAATCTCACAAATCTCTACCTTGGAACAAACTCTACAAATCAAGCGAACAAACCGGCTTACTTCATACAACTTTATCTACTTCATACAATGGACAATTTGCAGCTTGACAATGTCTTTGTAATCATATCAACAACATTATCTTCAGCCGAAACCTTCAGCACTTGAACTTCTCCATACTCGATTATTTCTCTAACGATATGCAACCTCACATCAATGTGATTGGTTTAATCACGATAGGCTGAATTCTTTGACATATGTATGTCACTTTGACTATCACATTCAACAGTGATAATTCGAATTTGAAGTTCCAACTCCTTAAAAAACATTCAAGCTATAACAATTCTTTCACAGCTTCAGTAAGGGAAATATATTCTACTTCGGTGGTTGATAAGGCGACAACCTTTTGAAGTGTCACTTTTTATTGTGTCAAATATAGTGCAAACATATCCAAAATTATATTTTCTGGAATCTATACAATCAACATAATCAAAGTCGACAAATCCTTTAATTTTTGCTTTGCTCTTATCATCACAAGCTCCATCGTAAATCATGACTCTGCTCAGAGACCATTTATTAACCATATAATACACTTTAATGCTTGCTAGTGCGCATTTTCAAGATTGACCAGATACCTTCTTAATGGGCCCATTCCATTAGTTATATATACCCTCGTACATACCATATAATACATTAAAGAACCTACTATACTAGCATATGAGATGAAATTCATATATATTCTTTCAGCTTTAGTACTCGTACTTTAAGTCATACTCATCTTAAATTAAGAATATGTTCTTGTCACAACACGCTTTGAATTCAACATACCAAGTTTGTTGAGAATCTTGAGAACAACATAATTGAATGATTTCTATCTCTCAGGATGTCAATCCCAAGAATTATGGAGGCAACTCCTAGATCCTTATTGAGTTCAACATTCACCTTTATTACATCCTCGACACTATTGCTTGCAAAGAGAATATCATCCACATTAAGCAACAAAATAACAAGTGAATTCTTAGGTTGAAATCGAAAGTAAAAATAGTGGTTGAACTGACTTCTAGTGATACCTATGTGTGCCATGTATTCCCCCTTTCCCTTTTTTGTATACCCTCCAGGTTGCCTTATCAGGATTGTTTTTATCTAAATCACCATACAAGAAAATAGTCTTAACATCCATCTGTTTCAGCTCTAGGTCAAACTTTTCCACTATGGATAACAGTATTCTAATAGATCTATATTTTACGACAGGTGAGAACACTTCATTTTATGTAACCTTTAAAATCCACTTACAACTAACCAACCTGTCCCATTCATGTTTCTCAATCAACTCTTAAGTGTTATTATCATGAATAGATTTCATCTCATTATCCATGGTCTTTATCTATTCAGTCTTATTTCGACTCTTCATAACTTTGTTGTAGACTCTAGGCAAAAGCTATGAGATTTTCATAACCAAATCTCGAAAGTGGCTTGATGACTATTCTTGACCTGTCTCTAGCCAACATGTAGTCATTATCAGTTTCCTCATATTCATCGGCAACTTATGCTTTTATTTCAACTTAATCTGGGTTATGAAATTCAACATGACTATGCTCCACCTCAATATGAATCTCTTCTTGTTCCAGCTCTTCTTCATAGATTTATGCATTTCGACCAATATCATCATTTTTCTTAAATGTCTTTTCTTCATAGATTTTTGCATTTCGACCTCTTGTGACCTGGATCTAGCTACCATATCCTATAAGCTTTAACTCCTTCAAGGTACCCTATGAACACGCATCTTCGAGATCTAGGTTTGACTTTATCCTGCATAATGGGAGCATAAGCTACACATCTAAATACTCTAAATTTGTTGAGGTTAGGTGGATGTCTCAACCAGACTTCTTCAGGTGTTTTCATCCCCAAGGCGGTCGAGGGACATCTATTTATCAGATATGTTGCTATTAAAAAAGCCTTAGCCTAAAACACATTCTTCAATTAACCACTAACCAACATGCATCTAACTCTTTCCAAAATGGTTCAGTTAAAATTTTGTTGAGGAGTAAGTGTAGTAGTTTTGTGCCTTGTAATACCAGTCGCAACACAATAGTTGACGAAAGATTCATTGTAAAATTCAAGATCATTGTTGGTCCTCAACCTCTTGACTTTCTTGCCAGTTTGGTTTTTGACCATAGTCTTCCAACTTTTTAAATTTTCAAAAGTTTCATCCTTAGTCTTCTAGATGGATACCCATAACTTTATGTAATAATCATAAACTATGAAGAGAAAATACATTGCACCTGAATGTTAAGTGTTATACCCAAAAATTTGCCCTCCTACTTCTCAAGACACTTCACATGTCCATACTCAAGGATTTCATAAGGGTTGACCAGACAAACCCTCCCATAAGCAATCAACCCAAACTAGGGTTTGGCCATTCTCAAATCAAGGTGAGCCTCTAACACTTCAAGTGGTCATCATGCCTCACCATATGCTTCAAAGAATCTCCATGTCAAGTTTCAAGCCCTAGGGGTCAAGTTTTCTCAAACAATTGCTCAAATGGTTGAAAATCAGTTGTATTGGACAAAAAGTCAATTGTGGTCAACATACAGTCAAACTTCATAATTTTTGGTCAACATCAATATTTTGAAGTGATATTCATCATTTGATCAAGGGTTGATCATGATTCATCAAGAAAAGTCAAGAATTGATCAAAAGTCAAAGTTTCTAAATTGAGTTTTCTTAGACAAAAGTCAACAGAACTTTGACCAGGCATAACTTTCACATACTTTATCAGAAATTTTTCCACCACAACTCATTTTGAAGAGAATTCAATTCTCTACAACTTCATGTCTCACAAGCTTGGGCAAAAAATGCTTCATTTGGAAGTTATGGACCAAAACATTACAAGTCATTTTAAAAGTCAACAAAAAGTCAACTTTTTGTAAGGAAGTGTTCATGAGCATGGAAACTTCAATGAAGATGAAACCAAAAGGGTTGTTTAGAATACATATTGAGTTTTCTAAAAAGTCCAAGAACACCCAAAAATGTTAAAAATTGAGCAAGATACACCTTGTCCAAGTTGAGCATTTTTGAGGAGGTTCACAAAGAGAAATACTTGAGAAAACCAAAAAAAATTTCAAATGGGCCTAACTTTTCTTGATTCAAACATGTTCCTTAGCTGAATTGGAACCTCCAAGTCCAAGGCCACGAATTTATCTTTTATTTTTTATTTATTTTGGATTTTTAATCAATTAAAACCAATTTAATTAAAATAAAAGATAGAAAATCAAAAATTAATTGCAAGATGGATTTTCTCTCATCCTTGAGGTCCAAGCAAGCCATTTAATCTAATTATTTTGAAATAATCATGATTGGTAATGAGATTTGATTGAAATTGGCTCAAAAAGGAAATATTTGGTTTGATTTCAAATCAAATAATTTCTCGTTGATTGGCTTGATTTTTTCTTACAATTCTTGACCTAATTCCTTACAATATAAATACATGATGATACTACATACACAAGGGACAAATTTATGGTCTCAAGAACCCAATTCCAAGCTTCAAAAACCGTGGCATTTAAGCAACCTAGCAGCCATAGTTTCAGTCCAATTCAAAGCATTCCAAGCCTTGCAATCAATTCCTGGAGGCCCTCTGATCGTTTCCAGACACTCACAAGCAAGCAAAACGTGCAGAAACACAAAATCAAACTCACGGTTTTCACACTTTTATCTTAAAATCGATTTCTGTTTTTCATGCATATTTAACATGTTTTGATTGTTTGATTGTGTTTAGAATAAAGTTTCGAAGCTATCTGGGTTGGTTAATTGAAGCTTAGATGTAGGAATCGTGACATGCCATTGTTAGGTTTTCTGAGCTTCAAATTGGGATCCATCGATTTAGGAAAATTTGGCCAAAACCAAGGTTATATTCATGATCAGGAGGATGAAAGCAATCGATCCATGTATTCCTAATGAATTTATATTACGTTTTCTGGATTTTGGAAATTTGCAGGTTCTATAGCTACAGACGATCCGTAGCTAAAAGTTGTAGCAACAGACCAAAACCGTAGCTAAGAGTTCAAAAATTCAAACGGGGACGATGAAGATCTTGGCGCGTGTTTTGGCATTCAGGAATTGATTTCCTTTATTTTGTTTTCGTTTCATATTTTAAACAGCTAAGCACCCCAGCTCAGATGGCAAGGCAGCGCGCGTGTTCACCCAGAGGTCCCTGGTTCAAAACCCAATAGCCTCACATATTTTTTATCACCTTGCAAAACTAACATTTTTTCTATTTCTTTTCATATTTCCTTTCCAATTTAATTTCTTTTCAAATAATTTTCTAACACATCAAAAAATCACAAAAAATATTTTGTTTTTGCATTTAGGTCAGAAAAATACTTATTTAATTTTTGACATAAAAAAATTATATTTTGCATGCATATTTTAATTAATTGTTAATTAACCAGAAAATTAACTTTTAATTATTTTTGCTTACTAAAATCAATCCAGAAAATTCTCAAAAAATTATTTTCTCATCTAATTAGGTTTACTAACCCTAAAAACATTTTCCTAATTCAAAAATCTTTTTCACTAACATATTTTCTCTTATTTGTAATTCGATTATTATGTATCTCCTTATAGGTTGTAATAGGTTAATTTTCTCGCATTTCTTTTTCCGTATTATGTAACTGCTCATGGGATGTAATAGCTTAATTAGGATTTACTTTCCACACTCCTATATTATGTAACTACCCCAAAGCCATGTAATAGCGTAGGATTTACTTTCCGCACTTTACTTTCCGCACCCATATAAACTGCTAGTAACTAGGCGTGTATGGCAAGATAAAAATGAACGTAGATCACTTCTAAATTCAAGATAAATTATCTGAATTCAACACACTCTCTTCACACATGCACACCCTAGGGTATTCTCTCTCGTTGCCTTTCAAAATAAATGGTCAAGTCCCCCGAACGTAGAGGTATCCTAGCACCATTGGCTACAAACATATCATCATAGTCCCTTCGAATCAAAGATCATAGTCCCTCGATGACCCTCGATGTTGCCTACGAATACATGATCTAGTCCCTCGATTGTTGCCTACGAAAAAGTGATGATCGTCTCTTCGAATGTGCTAGGATACTCCTACAAGTTGTCTTCTATGACCATCTGATGTCCCTTCGAACGTCCCTTTACATCCAACGAATAGGGTTACCTACCAACTAATGGTATGGATAACACTATTCTAAAGGAAAGTAAAATAACATGGAAACGACCGTTTTGAGTAGGTAATAAGACTTTTAATTGCTTGCTCCATCAAAACATCTTTTCACACCTCACACTTTTACAAAGTTAAAACACTTTTTCAAAACGAAACATTTCCGAACACTTCGTATACATTCCAGCGTGATTCATTACGAAGTCAAAGAAAATTGCCTTTTCAAAACATTTTCAAACACACACACAAAAAGCAAAATTTTAAAGATGAGCTAAAGCAACTAAGAGCCCGTAGATAACTATGGATGGAAAGGGTGCTAATACCTTCCCTTTTCATAACCTTCTCCCTTACTCAGAATCTAACGAAGGTCTTTTCTTGTTCTTTTCACCTTCCTTTAATTGGATAAAAGAAAAGTCGGTGGCGACTCTTGCTATCCGAAACATTTGCGATCAAACGCAAAACAATCCAAAGTCAGTTCTTCCACCATATTACAAAACTAACGACTCTGCTGGGGAGACACCCTAAAGAGAGAATACCTTAGGGATTTTTAGATCATATTTACTGCTTTCTGTTTGACTTGTATGCTTTATCTTAAAGGGTTGCTTGAGTATTATACTTGTGGGGGATCCTACACCCGGATTCAGGTTTCCTTAGGTAAGTAGCAATAAATCGTCACGACCGTTAGGCGTATATTGAAACGGTCAACATGATGGCTACGTTAGTGCGACACTTTGGATGTCCCGATGCTCCTCATGTCTAGTTGAGGAAAGTATTTGGCGTCTGCGTGGTGTCACCAACACTAACTCAACTTCTAGAACCCTAATGGACCCATCTTGGCCATTAGAAGGTAGTGAGATAGTCGAATTTGGTGTAGACTAAGGTTGGTTTATACTCGATGCTACACTCATTAAGATCCGCCTTTCGGGATGTTTCGGTCGGCCACTTGGTAGTCGTATTGAAATAAAGCCTACGAGAAAGATCAATGATATGAGATTCCTTGAACCCGGTTACTATTATAGGACAGGATGAACCCACTCAAACTTTGGTAGGGTAGACACCTACGCCTTATGCAAGCCTTAAACCTAGGGCTTTTGTGTGAATTGTTTGTGCTTGCTATCTGTTTAAACATGACATCATGACATCATAATATTGCATATTATTTCTAACCATTTCAAGGACCTAGGGATTTATCTTTGCTCTGTTTTGTAGGATTATGGCTTCCAGAAAGACTATCCGAGTCAACTTCATGGGCATACCTTCTCAACTCAAAGAATTAGTTTCAGAAATTCCTGATCATGCTTAGTTCATCAAAAGACATGGTTATCTGCTTGACTTGGTTATCCCCGCCTTTGAAGAAGATATGATGCACGTCTTATTCCAATTCTTCGATCCGAAACATCACTATTTTACATTCCCGGATTATCAGTTGGTTCCTACCTTGGAAGAGTTCTCTAAGCTACTTGGGATACCTATTCTTGATCAGACACCATTCACCGGTTCAGAAAAAGCTCCGAAGTACAAAGACATCGCATCAGCGTTACATCTAAAACGCTTAGACATTGAAGCCAATTGGGAAACAAGAACTGGAGTTAAGGGTTTGCTCGCTAAGTTTCTGATAAAGAAAGCTCGAGAATTCCTCAAAGCCATGAGTTTCCATGCATTCGAAGACATTTTGGCCTTGCTAATCTATGGGTTGGTACTATTTCCTAATCCAGATCAGTTCATAGACGTGAACGCCATCAAGATATTCCTCACTCGTAATCTTGTGCCTACTTTACTTGGAGACATCCTGCATTCTCTCCACACTCGTATCGTCAAACGACAAGGAACTCTCATGTGTTGCATACCGTTACTTTCCAGGTGGTTTATTTCGCACCTTCCTCAATCAGTGATGAAGAACGAGCAAAGATTGAAGTGGTCTCAAAGACTATTGTCATTGTCTCATTCAGATATCTGTTGGTGTCTCTTTTCTCAAAAGGATTCCACATTCATTGAGCGTTGTGGATAATTCCCTAACGTACCACTCCTTGGCATAAGGGGAGGTATCACTTACAACCCTTCTCTAGATCTACGTCAGTTGGGTTATGCTCGAAGAGATGGTCCTCATGATATGCTTCTCCAAGATATTGTGTTTGACTACAACCACGATCTCCATAACTACCGTCGAAGATTTGTGCACGCTTTGGGCATGGCAAAGAAGACTGATACTAAGACTTTGGGACATAGAAACTCCATTCCTTGGGAATCTTACCTCAAATGGGTGCGAGCTCAAGCTCAAAACCTCATGATGCCATTTACACCTGTGCTACCAGTGATTATGAAACCTGCTGCTATAGGTGATGTACCCTATACCGTTCTCCATCCTGACATGCCTACTGATTTTGAAGACTTGAAGAGATCCTGGATTCAACTTAAAGAAGAAAGGGACACATTCGAAGCTCAATGCTATGCAAGCGAGAAGAACGTACTAGAGTTGACCAAGCTACTTCACGAGGAGCGAAACATCAGCACCTACTTCAACACCAAGAGGAAACGCCCATGGGAGACTTAGAGCTTTAGGAATTTGTTTTTTTTTTTATTTTCCAAACTATCTTTTGTACTTGAGAAAAGAAAAAGAAAAACTAATAAAAGTTTGTTCGTACTTGTTTAACAAATTTAAATTCCTAAGGTCCTTGAAAATATTGCATTGCATAAACATCGCATATCATGGTATGACATTTTATAACAGGTACATTGAAGACCGGTTTTCTCATTTTCTCGCTATTTATTTTAGCAGAAATGGCTCTTGAACAGACTGCCAAAGATCTTCAGGCTCAGAATGCTCAATTCCAGGAAATGTTCACCAGCTTGGTCCAAGGCCAGAAAGACTTGAAGAAGCTCATCACCAGAAAGAAGAAGGTCATCGGTGTCCTCAACATGGGAAGACGTCATAAGGGCGGACCTAAGGTGGTCAGCCAGATAGAACTCTCAGACAAAAGCGGTGAAACTGATGGAAGTGTCAAGAACAGCGAAGGAAGCAAGCATGGGTCTGAAAACAGAGAAGAATACTATGAGAACGAGCAGTATTCTCTTGAGGATGACAAATACAAACAATTGGAAGACCGTCTGAATGCTGTGGAAAATCTGAAGATGTTCGGGCTAAATTTTGACGATCTGAGTCTAGTTCCTGGTGTGGTGATTCCCCGCAAGTTCAAGGTTCCTACTTTTGCCAAGTACGATGGCATCTCTTGTCCAAAGCTGCATTTGAAGTCCTATGTCCAGAAGATCCATCCTCACACTGATGACAGGAAGCTGTGGATCCATTACTTCCAAGAGAGTTTATCCGGAGCTCAGTTGGAGTGATATTATCAGCTAGAGAGTGCCCACATTCATACCTGGAATGACTTAGCAGATGCTTTTTACAAGTAGTACCAGCAAATGCTAAACTAACACCCACTCGCATGCAACTACAAAACATGTCTATGGGTCGTGATGAGAAGTTCAAAGAGTATGCTTAGAAATGGAGAGATCTAGCAGGTAGAGTTCAACCACCCTTGTCCAATAGGGAGTTGGTTGATATGTTTATGGGAACACTGACAGGCCCATTTTTCAATCATCTGAGTGAAAACTATTCAGCCGGATTCACCGAGCTGATATTGACAGGAGAACGCATCAAAGCTGGAATCAAGAGCGGAAAGATTCAGGTAGAGTCATCCTCAAATGCTGCGAAGAGATCTTTTGGTAAGAAAGAAGCCAATGCTGTGTATGGTCAGAAAAGTCGTGTCAAAACTGATCGTACTCAATCTGTGGGGGCAGTTGTGATCTCCAATCCTACACCAGTGCAACCTTAGCGATACAACGCATGTAACCAGAACGCGCCACGAAGACAGTTTACGAAGATCAACATGCCATTGTCGCAAGCATTGCAACACATGTTGAAAGCAGAGCGGATTACTTTGAGGGATCCTCCTCAACACATCAACACTTCCTCTCCAAAATACAATCCTAGTGCCAAGTGTGCATACCACTCCAACAACCCAGGGCACAACACTGACAATTGTTGGGCTCTGAAGAACAAGATTCAAGACATGATTGAAGCCAAAGAAATTGAGTTTGATCCTCCTGTCGAAACTCCGAATGTGATCAACGCACCAATGCCTAACTACAGAAAAAGTTCCAATGCTATTGACAAGAACTCTTATGTTTATGATGTGAACAACTTGACTATTCCTCTGATGACTGTTAAGAAGAATTTGCTGCAAGCCGGTGTCTTTCCAGGATGCCCGGAGAATTGTCGTTGGTGCCCATCTGTACCTGACGGATGTGCTTGGTTGAGAAGGCGTATTCAATGCATGATGGATAACCGAGAAGTTCTATTTCTGAAACCTTCACCTGTGAAGAATCTGTGTGAAGACATGTCTAAGAATCTGAAGATCGAAGATGTGAGTGAAGTCGTACCAGAAGTCTGGGATACCTTGGGGCAGCCAAGTGGAAAGTTTGATTTCATGGTGAAGTATACCGTTCCTGAAAGCTACAAGATTCCTATCGAAGATGTCAAGGCAACCGGATGGGGGACGATTTCCCAGAAGACTATGCTGATGTTAATACAATAAGGATCTCCTCTGCCGATCCTACACCTATAGTGGCTAGGGGTGTTCAAAACCAAATCAACCCAATAGAAAACCGCAAAATCAAACCAAACCAAACCGAAACCGCAAAAAACCGCATTTGATTTGGATTAGTTTGGGTCATTTTTTTAACAAAACCGCATGGTTTCGTTCGGTTTGCGGGTTGTATTTTACAAACCGAACCAAACCGAACTAAACCGTATTATGTTACAACTTAAATTTTACTTAACTCGCATCTAACCCAAATTTAAATCTATTATACATTAACCTTATGATTATAGACAATTTTCTCATGTTTACAATTATGATTTCATTTTCAATCTTCTTAAATATCTCCTAACATTATCACTTCATCTTCACCACTTACATCTTGTCTCTTCTTATCTAATATCTACTCTCTTATATTGTTTCCTTTGCACGTTCTTATTTTTTATGCAATTTTTCTCTCTTTCAATTTTATTTTATCACACATCTTTATCTCTAATATCTCCTCTCTTATGCTCTTTCTTTTTCATCTTCATTAATTTCTCATCTCATCTCATCTATTTTTTTTTGTTTTATTATAATATTTTTTATATTATTTTATGCTATTATTTTATGTTTATTATTTCACTTTTGTCTAATTTAACTTTTGCATATTAAATGAGAAGTTATTGTCTAAATATGATTATTTTTATGGTTATAATTTAGTAGTGTATCATGTATGAATGACCAAACACAAAGTTATATTGTCATATATATGAATGTATGACTCAACAAATTATTTGTAAAAAACTGAACCAACCGCACCGAACCAAACCGCATTGGTTTGGTTTGGTTTGGTTTGGTTTTTTTCTAAAAGTCAACCGAACCAAACCAAACCGCATGCCTTTTTCTCTCGCGGTTCGGATGATTTTTTGCGTCAAAACCGCCCATACCGCACCGCGAACACCCCTAATAGTGGCACCTTTCATCATTACTTCTCCCAGACCAATTCCATATTCCTCTGACAAAGCTATACCATGGAGTTATGGAGCTGAAGTTTACTATCATGGCGTCAAACAAGAACCTTTGACCGTTGAAGACATTACAGTTGAAGCTACCATTCCTGACATCGACAACATCACCGGATCAAGCAAAGTAACTAGAACCAGAAGAGTATTTTCTCCAGAGATCTCTCCTCCCAAAGACACTTCGACTCCAGCTCGCATTCCAACTATCGAACCAATTCCCGAAGCGCGAGGGAAAGAACCAGTAACTCATCTTGCTCAGACAGAAGTGCCAAAAGAAGTTGCTGAAGATACCTCCAAGCAAGAAATGGAGGAAATTCTGAAGATCATCAAGAAAAGTGACTACAATATTGTGGAACAGTTGGGACAGACTCCGTCCAAGATATCCATGTTAGCTCTGCTATTGTGCTCTGAGGCTCATGCTAAAGCCTTAGTGAAGTTTTTGAAAAATGCTCACATACCGCAAGACACTACTACTGATTAATTTGAAGTTTGTATTTCTAGCCTGGCTGCCAACAACGGTCTAGGCTTCTCTGGTGTTGATTTGACTTCTGCCGGAAGGAGACACAACAAAGCCTTGCACATCTCTGTTGAATGCAAGGGCATTACATTGTCTCATGTTTTGGTAGATACCGGTTCTGCTCTGAATATTCTACCAAAGAGTGATTTCGACTGACTTGATGTTGAAGGATTGGTCTTGAAGCCCAGTGACATGATTGTAAGAGCTTTTGATGGTTCTAAACGAAAAGTACTTAGAGAGCTCATTCTACCAGTTAAAGTCGGTTCCCAGACTTTTGACTCCACTTTCTTTGTCATGAACATCTGTCCAACTTACTCTTGCCTACTGGGACGCCCTTGGATACATGGGATAGGCGCTGTTACCTCTACCTTGCATCAGAAGCTGAAGTACCCAGTAAAGGGGAAGATTGTTACAGTATGCGGTGAGGAGGAATATATGATGAGCCATCTGCAGTCATTTCGATACCTCAAAATGGAAGGTGAATTCTTCGAAATTCCCTATCAAGCTTTCAAAATAGTTCCAAGAGTCATGCCTGTTGACTCTTCTGTCACCCCTGAAGTTGCTAAAGTTCCACCTAGAATGGCCTCACTGAAGGATGCTTAAGCTACAGTTAAAGAAGGAGGTCGTACTGTTTAGGGTCAGCTCCCTGATCTTCCTTTCAAATCTGACAAGACTGGTTTAGGCTTCACCACCAAAGGTCATAAGATGATACGCTACGAACGTGCCGACAAACTTCCCTTCCACATCAGCAAGAATGGAGTCCATGATATAGAAGACGACGACAGCGACTTCGACATCAGCGAGTGGATCTTCCCAACTCCCGACAACGGACTCAACAATTGAAAGACCGAAGACGTCATACCAATCTCCTTTAGACAGGAGTAATTGCTTTTGTTTTCTGTTATGCTTTTCATTCTTTACATGATAAAACTTGCAACCTATACATCCTTTCTAGAATTTAAAAATGCAAGAAAAATAAATAGTAGAAGAGAAAACTAGTAGTATTTTTGGTATTTTGAAAATTAGAGTTTATGTGAAAACAACCTAATTCTAATTGATTTTAATTAATTAGGAAAAATTAGTGAATACTAACCTAAATTAAATTAATTAAATTAGTTAAAAGAAAGGCATTTGTGAAATTATCTAATTAACCTAATTACTAATTAAATTAATCAATTACTTTTAAATAAAGAAAAAGCAGAAAATAAATAAAAATATAAAAAAAAACCAAGAAAACGAGCTTCTGGCAGAAGCTGGGACTTCTGGGAGTGGAAGCGCTGTGGGCATCTAAAAACTGGAGTTTCTGGTGAGTATCCTGCTGAGCGTGTCCAGAAGTTGTGGTTTCCTGCATCTGAAGGGGTCCAGAAGCTGGAGCTTCTGGGGGTTCTGGTGCTGGAAAGATCCAAAAGATGGAGCTTCTGGGATGTCTGGCGCTGGAAAGGGTCCAAAAGCTGGAGCTTTTGGAGACACTAGATCTGGGATGTCCAGAAGTTGGAGCTTCTGGGAATTCTTCATCTGGGGCCATCCAGAAACTGGAGCTTTTGGAAGATTCTGGCGCTAGGGAGACCTAGAAGCTGGAGCTTCTGGTGCTGGGGAGGCCCAGAAGCTGGAGCTTCTGGAGGTGTTCCTTCTGGAGATCTGGAAACCTGTAAAGCAAATAGTGAAAATAAAAAGCAAAAGGTGGGGTTTGAACCCACGACCTGAGAGATAGAGAGTGACATAGCGCGCGCAAGGTGAACCGCTGGGGCGTTGATACATCCATTCATACTGCTGGACTCATAAATATGTAAGTGTTGTTGGTCCTTGAGTCAGAAGCGTCGGAGCAAAGCTCCGGTCGTCTTCTTCGATTTGCATCAATCCTAAAAACCTGTAAAATGCATCAATTAATGAAAAGTAAAAGCCCAGATTGACTACATTGGACCCTGCGATCATGATGGTAAGGTTTGTTTGTCCTAAAACTGCTTGTATCGTGGAATCTGAAACTTCACTAAGCTCATGCCCTAACAATGGTATTTTGTGATTTAATCCCTAAAGCTCACATGTAACACGTTGTACCTGTTCTAAACAACATCTTGAGATCATACAAACACAGAAAAACAGTTAGTAATGCATGGATTAAGAGAAACAATTTTGAGACATTTACCAAATCGGAGCAGTGTGGGATGCTTGATCTGGAGCATTCTGGGATCGTGTAATGATGTGAATCAACACCTGGGAACTTCAGGAACACGAATGAGTGGCTGGAATGGCTTGAATCTTCCTGGAAATCAAAACACGATTTTGCCAATTTTGAGAGAAATTTCTAGGGTTTGTAAGAGGCTGGCTATTCGTGTAAGAGGCTATCCAAAATCCTCTTTGTCTTGTAAGAGTGCTAGGTATATATAGGAGAGTGGAAATAGGTCAAGGCTTTAAGAGAAAATATTTTCTTTAAATGGAGAATATTTGATTGGAAATTTGCATGAAATCTTTCTAAATTTGCTCAATCTTTTCCTCAATCTTCTTGCACGAATTTGACAGCTATTTTGGGCTTCCTTGATCCTCAAGACATGCACAAATCAAGCCTATCTTGCATTAATAATTTATCTTTGTATTTTATTTAATTAAATTTGAATTTAAGCCATTTAATTTAAAAATAAATAAATAAAAGGATAGAAGGCGTGGCATGCAGCATGGAAGTCATGGATAATCTTATAATCAAGTTTGAATCATAAAATCTTAAGCCCATTTGAAAAATATTTGCTTTTGCTAGGTATTTTCCTTCATGCACCTCCTCAAAAATGTTTAAGTTGCACAATTTATATCTTGCTCAATTTTCAATATTCTTGGGTATTCTTGGACTTTTTAGAAATCTCAAGATGTCTTCTAAACAGCCTTTTTGGTTTCATCTTCATTGAAGTTTCAATGCTCATGAAAACTTCTTTGCAAAAAGATGACTTTTTGTTGACTTTTTAAAAGGACTTGTAATGTTTTGATCCATAACTCCCAAATGAAGCATTTCCTGCCTAAGCTTGTGAGACATGAAGTTGTAGAGAATTGAATTCTCTTCAAAATGAGTTTTGGAGGAGAAACTTCTGAAGAAGTATGTGAAAGTTATGCTTGGTTAAAGTTCTGTTGACTTTTGTCTAAAGAAGCCCTAATTTGGAAACTTTGACTTTTGATCAGATCTTGACTTTTCTTGATGAATCATGATCAACCCTTGATCAAATGATGAATATTACTTCAAAATATTGATGTTGACAAAAAAATATGAAGTTTGACTCTATGTTGACCACAATTGACTTTTTGTCCAATATAGCTGATTTTCAACCATCTGAGCAATTGAATGAGCAATTTAGACTTGTAAGGCTTGGAACTTGATATGAGGATTCTATGAGGTATATAATGAGATATGATGACCACTTGAAGCATTAGAAATCCATCTTGACTTGAGAATAGCAAAACCCTAGTCTGGATTGATTGCTTAGGATAAGGTTTGTCTGGTCAACCCTTGTGAAATCCTTGAGAATTGAGATGTGAATTGTCTTGAGAGGTAGGAGGGTAAATTTTGGGGTATAACACATACACTTCAGGTCTCCTCATCAGGATTGTTTTATCTAGATCACCATCCAAAAAACAGTCTTCATATCCATTTGTTTCAGCTCTAGGACGAACTTTTCCACCATGGCTAACAATATTATAATGGATACATGATTTACAAAATGTGAGAACAAATCATTGAATTCAAATCCTTATTTATGAATTAACTCCCTAACAACTAATCTTGTGTGTATCTCTTCGACATCACTCCTTCAATTCCTTCTATAACATTGAAAATCAACTTACAGCTAACTAACGTTGCCCATGCAGGTTTCTCGATTAGCTCCCAAGTGTTATTATCATGAAGATATGTCATCTCATTAATCATTAATTTTATCTATTCAATCTTTTTTCGTCTCCTCATAACTTCCTTGTAGTCTCCAGATTCTTCATTAAGAACCTCATGTGTAGAGATTGAGGCAAAAGTTATGAGATATGCATAACCAAGTCTATGAGGTGGCTTAATGAATCTTCATGGTCTGTCTCTACCCAGTAGGAAGTCATTATCAATATCCTCATCTGCATCATCAACTTCTTCTTATTCTCCAACTTCATCCGGGTTATGCAATTCAATATCACTATGCTCCACCTCAACAAGAATCTTTTCTTGTTCCAACTTTTTTGTTTAGATATTTCTGCATTTCAACCAGTATCATCAGTTTTATTTAACGCCATTTATGTTTCATTAAAAAAATACACATCGACTTGTGATACACCTCTTGTGACCTGGATCTAGACACCATAACTTATAAGCTTTGACTCCTTCATGGTAGCCCATGAACATGTATATCAGAGCTCTTGGTTCAAACTTATTTGGCCTAATATGAGCATAGGATACACTTTTAAGTACTCGAAGTTTGTCGAGATTAGGTGGATGTCCCGACCATATTTCTTAAGGTGTTTTCATCCCCAAGGCACTTGAGGTACATTTGTTTATCAGATATGCTACTATCAAAATAGCCTCATCCTAAAACACATTCTTCAATCCAACACTAACCAACATGCATCTAAATCTTTCCTAAGTGGTTAGACTAAACCTTTTAGCTAAATGATTTTGATAGGGAGAATGTATTAGTTTTTTTCCTTGCAATACTAGTCACAGCATAATAGTTGTCGAAAGTCTCATTGCAAAATTCCAGACCTTTGTCGGTCCTCAACTTCTTGACTTTCTTGCCAGTTTGGTTTTTGACCTGAGTCTTCTAACTTTTGAAATTTTCAAAAGTTTCATCCTTGGTGTTTTGGATTAATACCCATAACTTTATGGAATAATCATCAATTATGGATAGAAAATAGCTTGCACCTATATGTGAAGGACATCTTACAGGCACCTAAATATCAGCATGGATGTAATGAAGGGATTCACATGTTCTTTGTTTAACTTTGTTAAAATTCAACCTAAATGATTTACCAAATACACAAGGTTCGCAAAACTTCATTTTTTATACCTTGTCACCATATAACAAATTGTGTTTCAAAAATTCAACCAGACCTCTTTCAATGAAATGGCAAGTCTCTTGTGCCATAGACCAGTCTTCAACACGGGTTTTGTAGATACCACATTTACTGAACGACTTACAAACTCAACCTTAAGTGTATATAGTCCTTTCCTTTTAATTCCTATCAAAACTTCTATGACTTCTTCATTACCCTTAGGATACCTTGCTTTCCTTTAAAGACACACAATTTCTTGTAAAATTCACCTAGAGAAATCAAATTTCTCTTTAGATCAGGTACATACATGACACCCGTCAATAACCTTATTGACTCATCATGAAGCTTGAATCTCACAAATCCAATACCTATAGTCTTACATGTTTTTTTGTTTCCCAACAACAACAATCCACCATCTTGACCACATAATTCCTCAAACACGTCTTTGTTTGGAGTCATGTGCCAAGTGCAACTTGAATCCATGATCCATTCTTTGCTATAATTGGTGCTTAAAACCACATTCAAAACCATATTACACAATGGTTATGTTACCATTGTACTTCACACCATGCTTTTATGTCGACCAGGGAAGACCTTTCATGTGTGGCCCTTCTTCTTATAGTAATAACACCTAATTGCAAACATATCACCAATATACAATTTCTTCTAATCTTTACCCTTGTTCTTTTAAAAATTACCATCTTTCTTCGAGAATTTCCCCTTAACAGACAAACCTTCACCAACAGACGATGGTTTATTCTCTTTCCTCTCATTCAAGTAATCTGAGTGCAAGGCAGATTGAACTTCTTCAAAGGTCAAGGAATCTTTTGCATACAAGAGAGTTTCTTTGATGTGAGCACGAGAATATGGTAAAGTACACAACAACAACAACACTTGACCTTCATCATTAATCTTGACATCGATATTTTTAAGATCAAGAATTAACTTGTTGAACATATTCAACTGCTCAACCAAAACTTTATCTTCACTCATCTTGAATGAATACAAAGCTTGCTTCAAGTAGAGGCGATTAACCAACGATTTGGTAAAGTACAAACTTTCTAATTTCAAGCACACACCTGCCGTTGTCTTCTCTTTCACAACATGTCGGAGAACCTTATCACCAAGGTTCAATACGATGGCATCGCGGGCTTTCTCTATCATCAATGTTTTCTCCTTATCCGTCAATGCAATGTCCATGGTTGCAACTCCCTTCAACTCTCTAGAAAACCCTGTTAAACTTGTAGTGCCTGAATCTTCAAGTGCCACTAAGCGAAATCATCCACACCGGTGAATTTCTCAATCTCATACTTCGTTGACGATATCTTCTCCATGCTCACATCACCAGTTTGTTGTAACGAAGTGCCATCAAGAACAAACCAAAACTATGAGAAAGATTGAGTTTCTTAAACAAACACAAGAAAACCTATTAGGTTTTCACAAAAGTGAGAGAAGAGGGAAGAAAAAAAATTAGGATTGGTTGTAATTGTTTTTCTATTCACTTTCTCTATTAGGATTTACAAATTACAAGTGAATAGCAACAATCAATCACTCTCAACAACCTGAGAGAACTGGTCTATTTATATACTACTAAACTAACTTAGGATACAAGTTAACTTAAACAATTGGACTAAACAAACATGTCCAATTCGACATGCTAACAAACCTAGCATTACCGACAACTGCATGCAGGACGTCGACATCAACATGTCATATATTTCAACAACATGCTTAAACTCCGTTGAACCAATAAAGTATCCTTGTTGAGATACTAGAGTTGGATCCAAAATCTCACAACTATCCATGTAGTAGAGCTATCCATGTGATAGATTTCGAATACATGCTTGGCTTGCAATAATCCAATAATGAAATTTATAATTAGAGGTGTAGGCAGATAAAAAATCGATTGAACATACGATTCAAATCAAATTAAATAAAAAAATTGTTTTTTCTAGTTCGATTTAAAAATCAAACTAAACTGATCAGTTTTGGTTTGTAGGAACCGACAAACCGATGAATCTAAATGATAATTATAATTATTCGCTTAATCTTTTAATCAGCCCATTACTAAGCCCAAATTTTACATCAATGCGACATTTTTTCATTTTTGTATAAGCATCAGCAACCAAAACAAACAAATCTTAAGTCACAAAAAACTTGCTCTCTCCAAACTGTTACTCTCGTCGACCACCACCACTCTTGCTCTCGTCACCGTCGCTATGCTCTATTCTAGTCTCGTCTTTGTATTTCAAATTCTCTTGGATAATTCTCATCTTTTCATGAATCTCATTATTGTTTGTAAATGCAACATAATCCATATAGTTGAAAAATCATTTACATTGGTTAAAAATTTGTTTGGAATGCAATTTTAAATGAGCTCAATGTATATCCAGAAAGTGAACAAGAAGTTCATAATGTCTCGATTCATTAAATAAAACGTGTTTTCATCTTGCCCAAGAGTAAAAGTTTGAATTCCTCAACTAAAATTTTAACTACGCGTCAACTTACAATATATATCAAACTTTTAAATTCATAAAATTTTAACAACTTTAGGAGATAGTAGTATATAACCAATAAATTAATTATTATACTAACTAAATAATCTAATTAAAAAAAAGAATATTAGAAAAAGATATTGAGTTGCGAAAAATTATCTGTATCAATAAACATATGTATGTTTTAACATATATGGTTGTTGATAAGTGTGGCTTAGTGCATCTTAAGGGTAAAAATGAAACTGTCTTGTGACTTAGACATGACAATCTACTTTATTTTATGCAAGACTACTCTCAACCTTACAACACGATACATTTCTCTTCCTTGGTGGTCTACTTAGTTGTTTATTTGTGATGATTCTTTTGATTTTGTGTGTCTGACCTTTTTTTTTTATGGATTTTTTATTCCACTTCATTCTCTTCTATCGCACCACATGAGTTTTTAATAATGCTCCTACAATCTGGAAATAAATTTCTGGTTCACATTCTATATCATGCAAATTACGTTGAAAAGAGTTTGGTGTAAATCGGAAGTATACCTCTAGTTTCAAACCGTAAGTATATTTTCGGTTCTTACGCGCACTTTAAGGGCGCCAGAACCTTTTCCCCTTCCCATATCAGCAAGCTTTTCAAAAAACACACTCAAACTCTCCTTTCAACCCTTTTTCTCAAAATCAATTTTTTCTGAAACAATCAACACACACCATCAAGCATTGGACAAATACAACAACTAAAGGAATCAAGCATGCAACAACCATCTTCAATCAATTAAGTAAGTGGATTAAGTTATTTTTAGAGTTTATGTAATTTCTATTGAAATTAGTGAAATAGGATTTTAAATGTGTTATTTTATGTAATTTATATAATTAGGAGTCATTATAACACTAGTTATAAACTATTTTTGACGATCAATCCGTGTTTTTTTGACGCATTTGGGAATTTGAGGTTGGTTGTAATAAAACTCTGTTTCTCAGAAGAAATCGGAGGTTTATTTCCAATTTTTGGGCAAGAACAAAATCGGAGGTTTATTTCTGATTTCTAGCTGCATTATTTTTTTTATTTTTTCCTATGTAAGCCACATGCTAACGGTTTGTTCTTACTTCCACAGGAGATATGTCTGAGAGACCGTCACATTTGAGGCGTGGTCAGGTTTCACAGCATGCTTATGTGCGGAAAGAGAGGAGTGAGGCATTACAGGCTCGATCGACATGCAAACAGGATAACTCAAATGCATATTCTTCTGGCTCTGATGCTACACCTTCTACATCTTCCTCCCATAACAGATGGGAGTATCCGGTCCATCCCTCGCCTCCTCCGTCCTACTGCAGACGCACATCCTCACCATCCTCACCACCGCGTATTTTAAGACGGGATCCTCATCTGCCTCGCAAAAGGGGTCATTTGAGATGAGACCTGATGCTACATCCCCAATATCTAAGGTATCAGTGCCACCCGAGGTACTAGTGGCATCAGAGGCACCAGCTGCAGAGGCGGCACTAGCGGCACTACAGGTCCCTCAGGTGTTTAGAGGGGATATTCTAACTTATCTCTGCTCGCTCTTATCCCACCCATGTGGCTAGACATATATGGGATGGAGAGGTATGAAATTTACAATTATATTACAATTATAAATTATGTTAAGAATATTATGAATTCTAACAATGAATTTTTTCTTGCAGGATCGCGATACACTGAAGGTCATAAGCCATGGGAGGAAGATCAGTAGGCTTAATCCCCCTATCGAGCCATGGTTTGATGATATTCTATGCATTACAGGGTTGAGAGATTTGATCTTCTGAGGATATAGAGTGGTCAACTGAGGATTGACCAACGCTTTTGTAGAGAGGTGGCATGAGGAGACGTCTTAGTTTCATCTACCATATGGCGAGATGACGATCACACTCGATGACGTTGCATGCCTGCTTCGCCTGACGATCAGATGGCGGTTTCTGGATCACTAGAAGTTGGAGAAAGACGAGGCCATTACTTTGCTGGTTGATAGGTTAGGAGTTATCATGGAGAAGGCCTTGCAGGAGGTTGATAAAACACATGGTTTCCACGTGAGATATAGTTGGCTGAAGGAGGTTTTTACACATGAGCTTGCGCTTGCTACAATAGCTGATGGTGATCCCGAGCAGTTTACCCTTCATAGGGGTTGTGCCATGAGAGCAAACCTTTTGTATCTTGTTGGCACCCAAATATTTATCAACACCAGTGTCACTTACACTGACATCATATACCTTATGTTCTTTGATGATGATGATGCGACTAGTGGGTGGAACTAGGGGATACCTTCTTGGTTTACTTGTATAACAAGTTGGCTGAGGGGACTAAGTGGAGGACGAGGCAGATTACCAACATCATGTCTCTATTGACGGTATAAATTATTTCTTTTAGCTTCGTTTTTTAATTATTCTGATTTTGAAACTAATTGATTTAATTTTAATATTTCAGGGATGGATCCTACAACACTTCCCCCGCATTTTTGGATGGGAACTTGTTGAGGGTTATACTAAGGATATGACGCGTGCCTGCGCATACGAGCCGCTCAGAGGAAACCAGGCGACACCGCCATATAGGATTTACCTGGACCAGATAATGCATGAGGACATTCACTTATGTGCCTACGTCGACCACCACGAGACGATACCATTTGATGAGGTTTCTCTATTTACAGGTTGGTTGGCCTGCAGTACTTGAAAGACTGTTGCTTATATACCCGAGCGAGTGATGCGTCAGTTCGGGTATACCTAGACCATTCCTCGGCATCCTGCTGTATCTGCCCCTCCCATATTGAAGAGGAGGAAGATGTATGAGATTTTTAATGATTTTTAGAATCATCTTGTACCTGAGAAGGCCATGAGTACCATGGCTCTAGACGACTGGAGTTATGCGTACGATTACATGTTGTAGTCAATCAGGAATTCCCATCCATACATGATACATGATGCTCCAGGGAACCCACCTAGGCTGGTTGATCAGGAGATCCTGAAGGAGGAGCAGGAGAGGAGGGATCATGCCCAGGACGTGCTTCCTAAGTGCCGCCGTAACATGGAGCCTGCTAGGGGTGGCATAGATACAGGGTTGTTTCCTAACAGGTCTGATGTCAGAGGAGTTTTGGAGGTCATCATGGCGGAGGCTCAGGGTGCCCTGTTATATAGGAGACAACAGAGCGACACCTCGAGGGTGACAAGTCGGCTCATCGTCCGCCATACACAGTAGTTTAGTTTGATTGTATTTTGACTTTAGTTTATTTTATTTCGTATTGTATCTAATTTGTATTGTGAATACCATTATTATGAAATACATTTTGGATAATAATTTGGGCTATTATTCGATTTAAAAATTGTAGGTCTTTAATTCGATTTATAAATTGAATAGTTTGTTAAATTGGTTATTGCTTTAGTTCTATTTTTATGCTAACTGTCATGCCTAGAACCGGATGTATACTTCTGATATGGAACCAAAAATATACTTCAGATTTTTACTCAAATATTTCAAAAAGTGGTGCACATCGGAAGTATACTTCCGATTTTCTAGGGGCATTTTCGAAAATGCATAGAGTTTAATTCCACCCCATGGGATGAATTAAGAAATTCACTTTTTTTTATAGGTAATTGAAAATTGAGGCAATGGGAAAGTGAAATAGATTGATCCCTCCTTCTTTAAATGTCATTATTCCAAAACAACGAGTATAAAAACACCTCAAGCTGAAACACCAATACTACTAAGAATAGACGAAGGTACAATTTTAGAAGATAGATAGGTATTGAAAAGAAAACCGAATATCACTATTAGAAAAATGATTTTTAACTACTTAGATTTAGCATCGGCCATCAACATTGATGCTACATAATTGATATAGCATCGTCCAGGCCCAAGCTACAACCACGCTACAAGTTTTTTTATTTTTCATTTTATATTAATTTTACTGATTAATTAACCACACCTGAATCAAAGTTAATTATTGTCACATTTTTATTTATTTATTTGATCACTTAGCCATGATATAGTTGACGCTACATATTTATTGATTGATTTATTTATCAATATGGTAGTGTCGGTCAGACCCACGATGCATTATTCATCCCAATATTAAACTTGTGCGATTAAAATTCATTTTTTCTATTTGTTTTTCTTTTAGCGCCAATTGTTTTAGTTTTATTATGTGATGATTGGTTTTTTTCATCGGTTGTTTTAAAAAAACAATGAAGTCGCCACCTAAGTTTATTTGTTCTAAAAAGAACGGGGAAATATAAGATAAAACCCACAGAATTTGGATAAGGCAGTCTACTTGACCAAAAGACATGGAATCGGGATTCGGTTATGTAAGGGGAAGGTATTAGCAACCCATACATTCATCGTACTCGATGGGACCCGTTTAGTTCTAAGTGTTTGTGTGTTAAATTGCTAATTTAAGTTATGATCGAGAAATAAAAGAAACGGGGTTTATTTATTATTATTTTGAGTTTGGCACAGTTTCGAAACCGTGTGCCTACGTATTCCCTTGTGCAATTGGAAAGTCAAAACTCCGTAGTTCCTCTTGAAAAGGTTTTAAATTGGTTGTGTTGATTTTATAAGAAAAATCATGCATTAGACATTTCAAATGCTTGAACCTGGATTTGTTTAGTTTGTTTGAAAAGCTTAAGTCCTTGTTCGTGTTTGAAATGGCTATTGCACACTCTTTGTAAGAAAAGAGTTTGATGATCGCGTATGAGCGAAAGAAGGATTTGAGTGAGTTGAATTGATTTTAAGTGGGTGAAAAGTACCGAACAATAGGACTAGCATCCTACAATTCAAATACTAGAAACAAAAGGAGCTCAATGCTCAATGAGTCGTCTATCATCCCACAGTTTTTCTTATGAAAGAGTGAAGTGAAACAAAGTTCACGTTTATTAAGAATCTTTAAACAATTGGACTAGCATCCAACGATTTAAAGATTTGAAGTTCATTTTTTTACAAGTGTTTAAACAATTGGTCTAGCAACCAATGATTTAAATACTTGGGTTTTTATTATGAAAAGAAATTTGAAAATGCACTCGACGTTGGATCGAGGTTTATAAGTTAATTGTGAAAGTGTTTTAGATGGGGTTTTGAAAATGATTTTGAAGGATATTCACAAGAAGTTTTGCAAAAAAGATTTAAGTTTGAAAGTTGGAAAGAAAACATTTTTGAAACTTAATAAAAATATAATCAAAAAGAAAATATTTTTGGATTTTTTGACATAATCATAAAATAGGCATATTAAATGACAACTATGCAAAAAATCATCTCAAAATGAGAAGTTTTGATTGGTTTTTGAAAATGTTGAAGTTTGATAGAAAATGTGAAGAAAACAAGTAGTAAAAATTTGATTTTGGTCCTAAGGAGGTTTGAACTCAGGACCTTTGGCTTAGAAGTGAAAAGTTTTACCACTGAGCCATGTGTTTAACTTGTCATTTACACGCTTCCATTTGATTATATTAAAAAACGAGTTTTGAAAATGTTTGAAAATAGTGAAAATGGAAAAGATGAAAAAAATGGTCTCAGGGGGATTCGAACCCTGGACCATAGGCAAGGAAAAGGACATGAAAAGCGCGTTGACTACCACTGGGGTGGCTATACATCCATTAATTTATTCTCTTCCATGTTATTATATTATAAACGAATTATTTGAATTTTCCAGAAAAACTGAAAACGCGCGCAACTCATCTTTTTCTTCCTCAAGCTTTGATTTTGTAACTTCTTCATTTCTCAATGAAATTAAAAAGTTGTAAACATGAAACTTGCTCGATTTGAACCCAGGAATATGATGGTGGTATTTAATTTTATTTATTTTAAACTTAAGATGATTAATTTTGAACGAGGACAAATGAACCCTAATTCTAAGAATCAATATGAAATCGTGTATGGGTCATGATTTGTGAAATTGATTGAGGGTTATCATTTAGTATGAGTGCAGAAACAAGATGGCCAAGCAATTTTTCATCTATAATGCACGAATCATAGAGTTTGAAGTTTGAGTAACTTACCTCTTTGAACTGAAATTGAATTCTCAGTTATAGTGTTTCCAAAAGTTGTTTGATGATTGTTATAGCTTCACTGGACCTTATGGAAGGTGTTTGAATGCTAAGCTTAGATTGAAATGGCCTGGATTAGTCTACCCAAGTCCAACTGCAATTCTTTGAAGTGAGTTTCGAATTTGAAGTTGGTGTTGTTACAGATCAATGATGAGAGCTTGGATCACTCGTATGAAGTGTATGGAATGTGTTTGAAGTGGAAAATTGAGATATGCACGAGTGAAATGGAAATTTGGAAGTTAAGGCTCAAAATTGCAATTTATGGAGTTTGGAGACAATTCTGAGTTTGGATAGTTCTTGGGCTAGCTTGAGGATTCTAACAACTCTCTAATGATGTTTAGAAAGTATTGGAAGCCTAAGTTTGCTCAGAAATTGCAAAAACTTGGAACTTGCACAATTCTCCTTTTTAGAACTTTGAAACTTGGATTTTAAGAAAGAAAGAAGGAAAGCTTATTTAGGAATGCTTTGGTGTGGTTTTGAATAAAGTGAGAACCTCTATTTATAGGCAAGAAATTCTGAAATGGCAAGGCAAAAATAAGCTTAGAGCTTTCAACTTGGAGCTTAAAGCTTAAGAAAGGAATATTCCTTCATTAAATGCAAATGGAATCTTGTAATCATTGCTTTAGAAAACTCAAGTGTTTCTATCCTTTCCTAGCCATTTCCATAAGATTTTTTCTCTAAAATCCTATCTCATTTGGTGACAAGGCTTCTAGAAGGGAGAAAGTTGCAAAATAACTTGTAACTTTGATGCATGTTTTTGGAAATCCATGGTTTTGGAGCTCAATGTTTCAAAATCAAAACCCTAGATAGACAAAGTGTTTTTGTAAGTTCTTGGACTTTTTAGAAAGCTTGTAACAAGACATACAACTTTCATGTTTTGAGTTTTTCTTGAATCCAAATGGATCTAACCATGTTTCTTAACACTTGAAACAATTTCTAAGTGTTAGAAAAAATTCAAATCTTGACTTTTTGTTGACTTTTTCATATTTCTTGATTTTTTATGATCATGATGGATTATTTGAAATGATTTTATGATTGAAAAATTGTGGACTTGAAAAAGTTGACCAAAAGTCAAAGTTTGACTTTTTTGAGCAGATGAATTTTCATCAGATAGTTCAGTATTTGTCTGATGAAGAAACATGAATTTTGCAATGTTTTGAATCAAGAAATTAGGTTAAGATGTTGCATTGAATATGTTAAGATCAATCTTTAAACAAATAGGTCATCCATTGAGCAGAAAGTCAACGATTCACTATCTTCGATTAAAACCCTAATTGGTCGATTCAAGGTAGATCATGAGAAAAAGTTGGGAATTTGAAGATCAAATGTTGATGATTGATTAAGATAGATCAATTGAGGTGACTGGAGACTCAAACCCTAATTGATAATATCTTGAACAGATGAAATTTTGATAAAACCCTAACTTTGACTTCTAGAAGCCACGCACGATCTATCCTGTTCTGAAACTGTTAGTGATGCAATGATCTTATGAAAAATACAAGGGAATAAAGTCTTGATCTTGTGCACTTTCAAAATAGTGTATTACTTGAAAAATGGATGTCTCATGATCACTCCTTATAAACATAAACTCAAAAGTCGCTTCTGGAAGTTGAAACCCTGAGCTTAGGAGGGTAAATTTTGGGGTGCGACATATTCATTTATTATTTTAATGTTTGTGTTAGTCTGATCGACACTATGTAGATTTCAATTGCTTTTATTTTCTATTTATGTTAATGTTTGTGCCATTCTTAATCGATATCGTTTGTGTTGGTATGACCGAGGCTATGTAGATTTCAGTTTTTTATTTTTGATTTATTTTAATGTTTGTTTCCGTCTTGACCGACGGTACTGTAAAGGTAAAATATTGAGATTAAGTTATTTATTAACTAACTCACAAAAGGAAGAGTCGCCACCACAATTTATTATTTTCAAAGGAATGCGGAAAGAGCGAATAAAACCCACAGAAAATTTAAAAACAAAATTAATAAAACAAAGAAAACAATGTTCGGGAGTAGGTTATGTAAAGGGAATGTATTACCACCATAAACATCCATGGTACTCCATGAGAACCTCTTGAAAATTTGTGTGTTAGGGTAAAATTGGTTCTTTGAAAAATATTGTAGAGATGAGAAAACAAATGGTTTTTATAATTTTGATTCAGCAAATCTTCAAGAGTTTTGTGCTTACGTATCTCTAATGTGCAATGAAGAAATCAGAACCTTGTAGTTCTTCTGAAAAAGGACAAAGTTGTTTGTTTGGTTGATTTTAAATGAAGAAATATTTTGTCATCTTAAATAGAATACTCAACCAATCATCCATAAACATGAGAAAGATGGACCTTTGCGTCACAATGAAAGAAGGGTTCCAACTTGGATAGGAATCAATAAGTGTGCCACTAACTCTTTCAAGTGAAAAATAATCAACATCGTATCAATCAATATTATGGAGATAGGAGAATTACATCTCACCTATGCAGAGGACTTATGTCTAATCTTTTAGAAAAGATTTAAAATGAAAAGGAAAAATGGAAAAATGGTTTGAATGAGTTTTTTGTTTTTAAAGTCTTTTGAAAAGGTTTTAACATGCTTAAGTGTTTTAGAATTTATTAAGAAATTTTGAAAAACACTTGACAAAGTCAAGATTTATTGAGATAGTGGTTTAAGTATAAAAACAAGAAGATTTTGAAAAAAGAGAGAAGATTTGTATATTAAAGATCTAACTAAGCTAGAGCAATCATCTTGACATAAGTCAAACTGTGCATTCAATGGTTTAAAGTTAGAAGAGATGATGAGCTTGTTGAATTCATGAATTATTTCCTTGTATGATTAAGTATGTGTTGCGTTAAACCACTTGCATGTTATTTAAGAAGGATTCACGACCTATATCTCATGATTTTGCATGTTCCTATTTCGTTTTGGCTAGATTGGTGTTGAGATACAGGTGGTAAAGTCATAATATTTGGAAAAACTGGTTTTTAGGCACATCTACGGGCAATAGTCGGCCCCTAGTTTTAACATGGGAGAGGGCATGGGCACGACTATGGGTCGTAGTCGTCACTATTAATGGTTGTAGCTGGCCCTAGAAAAATGTATTGAGAGGGCTTTATACTCAACTACAGGTCATAATAGCCACCACGAGTGGTCCTAGTATACCATTGACTCCCCCTTTATTCATTATTTGGAATCATATCTTATGTAATTTATGAATTAATCTTTTACATTGGTTGTGCCTGATGTTTGTTGATTAGAAATTAGGATTTTTCATAATGTTCATCTGAAATTCGAGAGGAATCATTAATTGTGAATGAACCGTGTAGGTATAGTGCTAAGTTCTTAGTCAATTAAAAGGTAGAGAAACTTGAAGTGGGAAACCCAAGACCTTATGTTGAAGTGCCATTGCAAGAAAAATATGGAACTGTAATGACATTTCGAGTTTGGAAAGTACTGATCGAATCGATTTCAGAAGAAATCAAGTTTAATGAGTATAATGAATGTTGAGACCCTAAGTCTTGTCGTGAAGGTAGTTTATTATTAGGAGGGAAATCCAGGCAAAGGGGAAAAGGATAGTTCGTAAAACCTTGCCTTATTGGACATGATCTTGCCAAAGTGAGGAAAATTGTATCGTAAAACCTCGCCTTAATGGGCATGGTTAGTAGTTCATCCTAATGGTAGTGGAAATTCGTTACGCTAACCACCTCCAAAGTTCTACATGGCTTGCGAGACTATGGTATTAACTTTCACATATTGAGTGAAGTTGGATGAGCTTTATTCCTCTTTGTTTTAATACATAATACGCGAGTATAGAATTAGTAACACGTGGATAGTATTATAAATCTTTGGTTGAGCGGACTTGTGGTTTAGTTCAGTGTAATACAAAGGGAAACAAAAGATGACTTGAAGTATTTAAAGACCATGTTATCTATGTTGTTATTCTGTTGTGTTTTTCTATTTAGTATTATGTATCGTACATGTATCAGATGTCATTTAGACGCTTTTTGTTGTACTCACTACCATGTATAACATGTCAAATATTAGATTCTAGACACACACACACACACACACACACACACACACACACACACATATATATATATATATATATATATATATATATATATATATATTGGGGTGTTACGCACCCTCACGCCTAGTGTCTGTTTGAGTTAAATGTCCATATTGCAGTCCTTAACCCAGCTCTGATACCATGTTAAATATGCTTGAATCTCATCCCTCAAACTCTAACTCAAATTGTGAGTTTACCCTCGCATGTTTATACATTCAACATTCCGAAAATCTAAACAACGTGTGACTTCAAACAAACTCCAACAATACAAATATATGTTCAACACGCATCATACCTAGTGTGGGTATGTGTCAAGTGCTCACATTGTAGTCTTCATACCAAGTTAAATATTTGAACCCCACAAACTAACTCGAAGGGTAATTTTGTCCTTAAATTTTTATATATTTAACAATTTCTCAGAATCTAAGCAATGTGAGACTTAAAACAAACTTCAACAATATATATATATATATATATATATATATATATGACTTTTTTACACCTATTCCCGCCTTGCAAGCTAACTATCATTAGACTCTCATTGTCATAGTTTCTTCTAAAAAGTGATTTGTGCACCAACTTGATGTGCTGCCTTTTTACATAGTGAACAAGAAATCAGTTCAAATTCAATTGACATGAGCTTGAACAAACTTATACAATTAACAAAGTGGTGCCAAGTTGTAATGAATTGAGGAAAATAAACGGTTGCTTATTCGCTTGCGTAACTAAACAATTTCAAGAATGAATGTGAATATTCCTTATGGGACTTAAGCACTTCATCATTCCAACGGTTGTACTTTGATCTAAAAAATGAATCATGTCACAAAATTATTCAATGATTGTTGCTTTATTTGACACATTAAATATCTTCAAATTTGGACAATGGGACCCCTCCACTTCTTCCAACAATTCTAAGGCTTCAATGAGAAACTCAAATCAAGTGTATAAAAAATACGTATTATGCATATCATGCTAGATTGTCAGTAGCACGAAATTTTGCGTAAGCACTTGCTTATTTTTTCAGTGGAGGACTTAAAAGTTTGCAGCCATAGCATTGGTTCGCGTGTTCTATTATTTCCACATTCCTCAGAATTGTAAATGATTTCCTCATGTTCATGACAATTGAGGGGCCAATAAAATAATAATGAACTAGATGTTGGCTTCTACACGTTTCGAAATATTGTATGAATAAAAAATATACTTACAAATGATTTTCAAACACCAAAATTTTAATGTATGAGACCAAAAAAAAAAACAATCAGATACATAATCCCAAACATTAAAAATAATAATAGGTGAGAATACAGAGAAATTATTTCTATGCTTAAAGAAAAAATATATTATATAATTCAATATATTTAAAAGTTGTTACAATAATTTATAATATGAGTTATAAGAAAATCATCTTTCAAAATTTTAAAATAAATAATATTTTCTATCAAAATATTTTTAAGTCTCTTCAACTCAATAAAAAATCACACAAACTCCAAATACTTAAAGTGTTTCCAAATCTTTTTGATAATCTAAAAGACTTACAAACTCTAAGAATTATAATCCTATGAATTTCTACTTGTTGCTTCTTACTAGGATTTCTACCCTATGTACCTCTTGCAATTTGTGTTACAACAGTTGAGATAAAACCATATCTAAAATTGGAAAAATTTTAACGGCCCAAGATATGACTCATTAACAAATAATCCATAAACTCCTAGTTTAACGAAATGTTTTTTTTTCTCTCTTTTCTTACTTGAGATTTTAAGGCATATTACAACAATTTTTAGCATTACTTTAAATTGATGGTGATGTCAATTTAACCACCAATCATGTTAGTGATCTCTTCAAAGCTTGAATCACTCTTCAACAAATTTGATCAATTATAAGCAATGCTTGAACTTTGACTTTATCATGTCTCGTACAAAGTATCCTTGTAGAACAATATTTTATCATGGGTGAAAAAATTCCATTGTAATCAATCACCCTTACTTGAATAAAACATTTATCTACAAGTCTTTCTTGAATTAAATCTTGGATCTTCAATTACTGAAATACCTTTCTTTTTCTTGAAGATCCCCTTACATACAACTATCATTTGGTTCTTAGGTAGTCTCACGAGCTTTCAAGTATGAATCTTTATTGGTTTAATCGTTTAATCATTTACTCTTATTAACCATCTTTGACTATCTTTGATTTTCATACTTCTCTAAGGATCTTTAGTTCTCATTCTTACAATGTTTCATCCATATTCGAAGTATAACAAGTAAGATCAATATAATCCTACCTTTGAGGTGGTACAATCTGTCTCCAAACTCTATCATGATCCAAATAATAAATTGGAGATAATGTATGTTGCCCTTCTATAATATTTCCCCTTTAACCACTTCTTTTAGTATCAGTAGTAGGGACCTCCACCTTAAATTGAGTCTTTTCCACCACAACTTATGATTCTTAAACCTCCATGTCTTTGCATTTCATCCACATGCAGGTCACATCAAAAGAAATATCCCCTTATAATAAATGTTGATCCTTCAGGATCTATCTTTCACAGTTTGTAACTCTTCACTCTTACGAGATAACCAATGAAGACATTTCACAGTCCTAGAATCAAGTTTGTCTTGTTTGATTTGAGCAAACGCCAAAGCTTTGAAAATATTCAAATTTGAGTATTTTACCGGTTTCCCATTCCAAATTTTCATAGGTGTCTTGAAGTTTATTTTGATGGATGGAAATGCGTTAATCTAGTAAAATCGTGTAGCAACAACTTCACTCCAGAAACTCATTGGTAACCTTACTTCGAACAACATTCACCTTACTGTCTTCAAAATGGTTCAATACATGTGTTCTGCTAAGCCATTATTTTGAGGTGTTCCAACAATATTTATATACCTCTTTCTACCATATTTCTTGTAAAAGTCATTAAAGTACTCTTAATTAAACTACATGTTATTATCAGTTCTTAATACATTCAGTTTAATTTCCAAATGATTCTTTATTAGAGTATATCAATCATTAAACTTTTCAACTATGACTTTTACTTTTTATAATATAGACTCATAATTTTCTATATAAATCATCAATAATATAGAGGAAATAAAATCCATCCCCATGAGTTATTACCCTTTTTCGATCCTATAAATCTTAGTGAACATACTCAAAAGGTCTAATACAATTATGCACGCTACTCTTAAATTTCAGCCTTAGTTGTTTTTTAGAATGCAATTATCACAAAACTCTAGTTTATTTAATCTCTCACTCCCTATCAAACCTTGTCTATCAATTTAAATTAAATATCTTTAACTAACATGTCATAATCTCAAATACCACAACTTAGATTTATTAAGAAGGTCTTGACAAGCTAGTGATACATGATCAATAACAGTGGAGTCATCTAAAATATACAACCCATACATTTTGGATCCTTTATCCATTATCAATGCACCATGTGAAAATTTCAAAACCCCTTGTTCAATTTTATTGCATTAGCCTAAATCATTAAACATGATTAGGGACAAAAGAATTGCTTAAGTTCTGCAACATACCTCACATTGCGTTGAAATAAGTCACAGTAATTAGAAATTTTCAATCTTAGTGTACCAAAATCATGAACTTAGCAATCATTATTGTTACTGATTCATACAACTCCACATTCTTTTAGATCCAAAGTTTCAAAATATTTTTTTCTTGGACAAATGTGATAAGAGAAACCTAAATTCACAATCCAACACTTCCTTGTTTTCTAACTTCTTAGCACTAGTAGCAATCACTTTCATGTGAGAAACCCTTTACTATGGATAATTTTGTATGATAGCAAATATGTGTGTTTGATTGTCAAATTAAGTCTGAAATATATGTGTTCTTGTCATGACATAATAACATGTTTAAAATTGGTCAAAGCATGTTTTTACTCATGTACAAACCTCTTAGGTCGGTCCAAAAAGCCATGCATCGATACATATAACTAACTAATTTCACAAAAATAATTTTCCTTCAGTATGAGTCGAATCATACGAGTTTTGTATCGATACATGTCAGTTTGATGGCTCAAAAATTTAAGCTTTGCATTGACACATACTGATATGGATCGATTCATATGAACATCAAAAATTGAGATTCACCTCTGTTTGTTGTTTGTATCAATACAAGATGTTTTGTATCAATTCATATCAGTTCTTTTATTTTAGAAAGTAAATCTCATAAAATATGCATCGATGCATACGTGTTTTGTATCGACTCATACAAGAACTGAGGTTCTGGATTCTTGCATGTTTTAAATCTTGCATCAATATATAAGTGTTTGATTGATACATTTCTTCTTGCATCGACTCATCCGTGCCATGCATCGACTCATGTTTTATTTAGTTCTCTGAAAGCTATTTTAATTTAAGATGCATGCATTTGTCGAATCTTGCATTTAACTTTGGAAGCAATTTTGGAGCATCGATAAAAACAACTTCTTTTATTCATTAACATCCGAAACTTGTATCAACTCATAAACTGCTTCTCTTCTACATCTTTCCATATACTGAATCGAGTTTTTGAGTTTAGTATACAATGTATACAAATTTGGGACATTTTTTCCAATTCACAATAAAAGAGTGAGACTTCATTTTCTCAATCTCAGAAGGTTTGAAAAGAACATTTCATCTTTCGATTATTATCTGGATCAGTTGATCTTAGATCACGTCAGATCGGTGATTTCAAAAATGTTTTCATTTCGATTGACTTTGAAAGATTCATCTAGGAAGTATGAAGGTCTTCTTGTGGGTTTGTTAGGATTGAATTTGACAAAATTCAGGTGTGAAGGGTTTTTGATAGACATTTCACAAAAGTCTTCGGTGAATTGTCTGTGTTAGTAGGTTTAGAATCGCGATCATAGATTAGCGTAGGATTTGGATTTTGGGGACATTCGGGAACCGGAGGTTTAGAAGCTTGTAGGTGTAATCTTGAGCTCATATCAAGAGAAGATTCATACAAGAAGAAGAAGATCGAGTGATTAATTTTTGTCTTTTATCGCAAACTTGTAAAGAATATTTTATCAATTGATATAGAAAATTTTCATTCAATCCAAGATGGAGAATACCCACACTCGAGGAACATGAATTGAACTTCCAACCAACGAGATTATTTCTCTCTCTCTCTCTCTCTCTCTCTCTCTCTGTCTCTCTCTATATATATATATATATATATATCTCTCTCTCTCTCTCTCTCTATACTTTATACACGCTAGTGATTCAATTATGGTGTGCAAATTCAAATTCATTGATCCAAGATGAAGAAACTCTTTATCAAAACTCCATTGTCATTGATCTTTGAACAAGCATACCCAACCATTGACAAAAGTGCTAGCTTGATTTTATTAATTGGAAATAGTGTTATAGTGATAAGTGCATTGATTAAATATAAATTCTATGTTAAATATAAATTCAATATAAAGTGCTAGCTTAATCCAGCAAACTATCGCATGTATCATTTTAGAAAATGTTGAATGCAAGTCAGAGAACCGTGTCGCTTGTGGTTTCGCTATAACTCGATAAATAATTTTAAATCCATGATAATAATAATTAAAATCAATTATCACTTGCCACACCGTCTAACATTTCATAACCATATTCATAGTAGGCAATCACATTTTGAAAAAAATTCACCCTTGTTCCTTTTTCGGAGCAATCCTCCTTGTAGTGGCCAATTTTATGATAAGTGGAATATTTAAACTTTGACTTATCAAAAAATTTGTGTCATGCCCCAATTTTTGACCTAAGATACTATTTCATATCATCACATATGCATCACTGACAATTTCAGAACAAGTTAGATCGTGTGTGTGCTCCTTGAGCCAAATTAGGGGTTTGATCAAATTTTTCATCTGTTCAAGATATGATCAATTAGTCTTTGAGTCTCCACTCCCATAAATTTATCTATCTTCATCAATCATCAACATTTGATCTTCAAATTCTCATCATTTCCTCAAGATCTATCTTGAATCGACCAATTTGGTTTTATCGAAATCCATTGATTTTTGCTCAATGAATGACCTAATTGCTTGGAGATTGATCTTAAAATAATAAATGCAATATCTTGACCTAATTTCTTGGTTCAAACATTCCAAATGCTATGATTGATTCTCAGAGAAATTTTGAATCATTTGACAAAAAGTCAATTGTTTAGATCAGTCAAACTTTGACATTTGGTCAACTTTTTGAAATCCAAATTTTTTCAGTCATCAAATCATTTCAAATTATCCATCATGATCATTTCAAGTGTTTTAAACATGGTTTTTCACCAATTTCATGGCCATTTTTCACCTAGACCCACTTTGATTAAAGAAAAACTCAAAACATGAAAGTTGTAGATCTTGTTCCAAACTTTCAAAAATGTCCAAGAACTTTCAAAAACATTTTGTGTAGCTAGGAGTTTGAATTTGAAACTTAAAGGTCCATAACCATAATTTTCAAGTCATTTTCCAAGTTTACAAGTCATTTTTTTTGCAAATTCTTCCTTCTAGAAGCCTTATCACCAAAAGAGATAACTAAGAGAGAAATATATGATGAGAATGATTGAGAAGAGGTTAAGATCATTTGAGATTTTTAACCATGGTTTGCAAAGTTAACCATGTACATTAAATGCAAAGATTCCTTTCTTAAGCCTTAAGCTCCAAGTTGCAAACTCATTCAATCCTATCTTGCCTTGGCCATCAGACCTCTTGGCCTATAAATAGAAGTCATTTCTTCGTTCAAAATCACACCAAAGCAATCCTAAACAAGCTTTCTCACCTCTTTCTTCTTTTGCAAGTTTCAAGTTTCAAAATGAGAGAATTTGCAAATCTAAATTGCAAGTTCTAATAAAATCTTCAACACTTCTAAACTTCCTAATTTTAGGAATCATTTGCCATAACAAAAACCAAACTCAAAATCATTTTTAAACTCCATATATGCACATTTGAGCCATAACTTGCCATCTCTCAATCCACTCGTGCAAATATCATCCATATACTCCATAGAAGTGATCCAAACACTTAGACCATATTTGTAACAACTCCAACATCAAAATCGAAACTCAACTTAAAGCCATTCAGTTGGAGCCAAGTTCAAGACCATTTCAAAACAAAATTTGACTTTCCTTGAGGTTGAAAATGATCTCAAACTAGCTTTGAGATCCTCAAGAATCATTCTCACTTGAACATTTTGGAGCTTGAACTTTGTAGATTCTTGATTTCCTTCAAAAAAGATTGGATCTTGTTTTTGCAGCACTCATGATAATTATATCAAAAGTTCATTGTTTTCACAAAAAATTTATAATGTTTGCTTTAGTCAAATCATGGTTTTCTAAATGAATCAAGATCACCCTTTCAAATTAATTTATTCAAAATTATTTTTAATCGTAATTTTAATTTAACCTCATTGCCACATTTTAATTTTTAATACAAATTTTATCATGTCAATTGTCAAGAACTTATTAAATAAAACAAACCAAGGATTATGTTTAACAATGGGAACATAATAATCCGAAATAATTCAATCAATAATTATCCCCAACGAATTCAACATAACAAGTTTAAACCCAAACTCAAAGATCGTTCCTCTGTTACAACTTAGACACCGACTACGGAAATAGAAACTCTTATATGCTGTCCTCACCAATTTTCTCGAGCTCCCTCTCAATCATCAAATAAGGGTGAGATTTCATCAAGATTAAATGCATTATACATTTTTAAGACAATAAAACAACCAATTCGTTATTCCACTTATTGACATCATCGAATACGATTCACAAATCATTTCAATGCATACATCAATCAATGCATTATACCTAAACTATCCTAACATGTTATAATTACATATGCAATGCACAAATGCATGTGGTACCAAAGTGAACCAAGTCCACACCTTTCGCTTACCTCGGAAACAGATCAATCAATGATTCGTCCATACACCATTGGGTCAAGAATCTAGCCTCACCACCTCTGTCCATTAGGTACGATTATTGGCCCTGCAAGTTCAATTCCGCACAATGGGAATGAACCATTACCAAAATGCTCATGCATGCACATCAGAAGCATGCAACAATTCAAACATGGAATAGAATCACACAACATTATTTCAATTATAATCAATAACCATAACAGCATATGATAACAATAATCATGAGTATCCAAAGTTAATTACAAACCAAAGAATTAACATACTGCACATATACTCAACCAATGATTCACAAATTCACGAGTCCTTATTACGGAAGCCAAAGTAATTCTTCCAGATCTCAATTATTGGTGTTGAAAATATTTTTATTAGATAGTACTCGTTCTAAGCTTTCCAACGATATCAACTATGCCTAAATCGAGTTACGGTTGAAAAGATATGACCAAACTTTCAATTTTTCTTCGTCTAATACAACATGTATCGATGCATGCCTATGCATCAATAATACATATGTGTCGAATTACGACTTATGCATAATGCATAATATAAATATTTGTATTTCAAAACATTCCATCTGTCGAACATGCATTTATGTCGATATAGTCGATTGCTTGATAATCCATGAGATGAAAAGAATTGATCATCCAATTTTTCCCCAAGTCTTCTACATTTTGTTGTCGATAAGTTCTTCTACGCTTTGGTTTTCTCATCTTATCCTTGCCAGATTTGCATCTTAGATCTTTATTAAATCCCCAAAAATTCTTCATCGTACCGAATTTTCATTATCATCACCAAACCTCATATTTTAACATAATTTATTACCCATTTTAATCAATTGACCACGAATTAATCTAATTAACCTATTATTCACCAATTCCAATCCATAACAAAAAGGGGAATTTTGAAATACGCCGGATATTCTTAGCCGGATGAATTATTTATTGATTAATATTCTAATTATTGAATCATTCCAGATAAATATCCTACCAAATTTTCTCCCCTTCGATTATCCGCTAATGTTTTCCTAATTTTCTCTTCTTCTCAACCCTCCCTTTATTAATTTTTTATTTTCACTTATTCATTTTGGATTTAGAGCTTATTTTCCAAATGCTACAATCAATTAAAGGAAACTTCCATTATTCCAATTAACAATTCAAATTTAAATACCAATAACTTCCTTTAATTAAAATTAATAATTAATTATTTAATAATTGATAAAACATGCAAACAATCTGTTAAGTTAATTAGCAAGTTTCATATTTACATCTATTTAATTTCATCAAGACAAAGGAAGATCATCTTCCATTTGAATCTTGAAGGATTAGATGAAGCTTCCAAGATTCATTCCAGCTTAAATTAATTTTTGCCTATATTATATTTTGTTTTGTTTTGTTAATGAATGAAGCCGCCTTAAGTCTTTTCCATGCTAAGTCTTTTGTATAGATCCAAATCCTCGAGACCTTTTGTTTTCTTCAAACTTTCCATTTTTCAACTATTTTCAAACTGATTTCATAAACTGATTTTCATATATAATTAAATAGAAGCGTGTAAATAATAAGCCACATATGTGGCCCAGTGATTAATCTTTTCACCTTTGAGATTAAGGTCATGAGTTCAAACCTCTCCAAGACCAAAACCAATTTTTTATCACTTGTTTTCTTAAGTTTTTTAACAAACTTCAACATTTTCAAAAACCAATCAAAACTTCTCCTTTTGAGATGATTTTTTGCACACTTGTCATTTAATATATCTATTTTATGATTATGTCAAAAAAATCCAAAAATATTTTCTTTTGATATATTTTTATTAGGTTAAAAAATAGACGTTTTTTAAGTATTTTAAATACTTTTCAAAAAATGTTTTCTTTCCGATTTTCAAACCTAATCTTTTTCAAAACTTTTTGTGAATATCTTTCACTTTTCAAACATTTTCAAACTTTCAAAAAACATTTTAAATGACTTACACACCTCTTTTCCATGATCGATTCTATTAATCTTTGAAAATACAATCCGAACTAGGTTTTTCCTCGAAAATCTATCGAAATCTTCAATGATCATGGGCCTTCCTTCGGTAATTCCTTCCTATATACATACTTAGTTTCCTTGAACATATCCACCCTTTTGTGTACATATTCAATTCCTTGTACATATTCAATCATCTTTGTAAATATTCAAGTATAACAAACTTCGTTCATTTGTTTTTATCCACTTGTTTATACACCAATTCCACTGGTATTAAGAGAAGAATTATTCCCGATGAAACTATCTTATTCCAAGGTATCTTAAGGTGTAAGTCTCACTCCTTTATATATATCCAAGTATACTAGCTTATCCGCTTGTTTTAAACACCTTTTTATATATTGCTCACACTCCTTTGTATATATCCAAGTTCACTTGCTTATTTGTTTGTTTTATACACTTGTTTATATATTTCGTGAACGTGACAATGCGCATACACATTTTGTCATTTATACTTGTTCATATACTTGTTCATGTTTATTCATGTCATTACAACTAGTATAACAACTATAGCCTTCGTTGGCTTTGTACAAGATAACTCACTTGTTGAGTTAGCCTCATCTTGGGTTCGCAAAAGATCTGGGTTTGTATAAGGGCATCATACAAGAAAGAGATATGGAAGACTCTAAATCTCCTATTGGGCTTCCAATACAAAGAATCGCTTTTCTGGATAACCCTAAGAGTATGGTCTCAAGAAATCTCTTAAAGCCAAGTCACCATACCCTATCTCTTCCTTCAAGCTCAGACAAGGACCCCGTTCCTCAACTTCTCATCATGATCAAGGACCCTCGATATCCCATAGCCTCCTTATAATATAAGGACCCACAGTTTAAAAGCATCCCTAATCAATAATCTCTTCTATAGATTTAGACATATATCATCTCTATGGAAGAAGTATATCATCTATAGCATCATATACAAATCAAAATTTTCATCAAACAATTTTTCAAAACAAACACTTTTTTCAAACAAAACATCTTTCTTAACTTGTAAGTGGCAACACTTGTACACTCAAGTCAACCAATGCTTACAACCAATGATTCAATGAAACATTTTCTTAACTTGTAAGTGGTAACCTTGTATACTCAAGAAAACACCCAAATGCTCACAATGAAAGATTTAATCAATCAAATTACAATGTGAGATTAGATCAAAGACATTTTCATTAAGATGACATTTGTCTTTGTCTCTTAATAAAATCATCATTCTTCCAATAGATAGTGGGAACTATGATTGCTCTAACTTTCTTAACCTCCCATGAGAATCGTAGGCACAAGGTCTCACGGCGAGAGCAAATGATCTAAAACTAAACAAACCTTTAACCTCCCTTGAGAATACCGATGGCATATTCGGTCTAAGATATGCATCTTCTGATTCTTCCGAGCATAATAATTATAACAAACCTTATTTTATCCTACCATCTTAAATCCAAAGGAGAAACTATCCGCATAGCATAGAAACACAACAAAACTACAAATAACCTATATCTTGTTCCTATGGAAAACTTTCCCTAAGGTAGTATAAAACATTCTTTCCATGCACTAAAATGTTCCCAAAACTCTCCCCATTGAGTTCTCTATCACGCTAGTACATATAAGAACCTTCCTTTGGTCTCATCAATGGAAAATTCTGTTGGTGCTCACGACATTTTATCAAAAAAAATAAATAAATTTTCCCTTTTCCATCTTGATCTTTCTTTGTCAATTAAAGATTCTCACAACACTTTTAAATTGCAATGGAAATAAAAAGAGTAAATCTTCCTTTGAGCCTCTCGACTTTCATTCCTCTTCTCCCTAGCTTTCACCTTATTGTCAACTTTACTTTAAATAGATATCTTCCTTAGGGTTTCCTTCACTCAAAGGTACACTTGATAAATTAAGCCTTCACCATTATTGTCAACCTTAGTTTCAAATGATAAGATTTTTCTTCACGGTGGTGAGCTATCATGTTCGCATTATTTAGTATGATTTGTTATGAATTCATTCACATAGGAATAAGTGATGCCTTTGAAAATTCTAGTGAATGTTATACTCTTATAGTAATCCAATTAGAAAATAAACTAAATATATTGAGAAATCACAATGGCTTTGTTTCAAAGACTTTTAATAATCTTTGCATGAAATAAGGTATCTAGAGGCATAAAATCTTAGGTAATCCGGTGATTCAAGTAAATATATTGAGAAGTCAAATGGCTTTGATATATCGCTTTAATAATCTCATGTCCACAGATTGTATTATTGATCGTTCTAATTCTATCGTTAATGAGTTTGGATTAAATGGTTGAAAAGAAAAGATAAAAAGTAAATGAACAAAACTTAAAGGATAGATAACTTCGCTTAGGTTATATCGACATCACGGACGAAAATCTATTCTGTTATACTCACCTACGAAAACTTCTGTGTTAATCTCTACAACAAATAAATTAAAACCCATATTCAATTCCAAGCAAAACCTCAATATAGTCTACCTCAGCACGAATCAATCTTTTTTAACACTTCTCAACCCGCTCCTATCTTCATTCTAAGCTGCCTTCAACTCATTTCTAACAATTCATAAACTCAAATGATCATCATGGTAAGAAACTAGCAATCTTGTCTAGCAACCTCAAATCTCCTAGAAAGTCCAATCTTCCTCACTTTCGTCTTCGAATTTAATTAATTATCAATCAAATTTAACAAATAATATCATTTAACGAATTTGAATTATTCTAGCAGGTATCAGGGTTTGTGTAAAACCAAGCTTTTGAATTACTAAAAACTAAAATAATTAAAATAAACATTGAATGGAAAATAATATTGAATGAAATTATGAGTAATGGATAATTATTTCAAAGATTAATGATGGCGAAGGTACTAGGCTAAAGTTTATTGTTCAAATTAAAAAATAATATTAAAAGAAAACAATTTATTTATTTTATTAAATAAGATTTATGAGATTCGATTAATTAAGGAAGTGGAGTGGGAAGATATATTAGCCCATTCGGTAATTGTCGGTATTATAGCAGGATTTGGCCGATGAGAAAGGAAGAGGAATTAGGTTCGGAAAATCAGGTTGACTTGATGGTGAAGGCAAAGAGTTTGTCAAAGTGAAAGGATGATTTGAGTGAACAAATAGTATAGTGGAAACGCACTGAGCATTTTACCAACCTAGGAAATTGTGTACTTAGGTGTAGTTAACTGTCATGGGTGGGATTGTTTCATGTTGACATATGAATTATTAATTGATATGGTATGATGATATGCATTACTTAATTCCAAAGTAAAAGATACCAGTTAATTGTTGAAACAAAACATATATAGAAACTAAACCATGTATCAACGGAGTAGGCAAGTGTAGTCATGTCCATGACAAAGAAAGTGGAACAATATTCTTGGCCGATTAATTAATTTAGTTTTAAATAGACTTAGAACATCAAAAGTTGCTAAATAATGTAGCGTTTAACGAATTCTTATACATAAAGTTGATCATAAGGTATATCCAATATTTACCGTAGCGTACATACCAAATTGACCATAATTAGTATTGAGAATATATACATGTTGTAACATACATTTTAATAGTATTCCATTCAATTTGTATATAATAATTGGCGGTACTGTATCATTATGTGATATGAACTTAATACAAATCATGACATATTATTGTATAGTCTATGTTACTCATATATATTATTTTTTTAGTATATAATAATAATAATAATTGTTTAGTATTATAAAGTATAGTTAATTTTTAGGAGTTTTAAATTAGAGGATAATATTTAGACTATATAACTCATTTAAAATAATTTCTATTCCGTTAGAGGTGTTTCAAGAATTAAATAGTATTGTTAGAATGAGTCAATTTTTTTCGAGTAATGGATTGAAAATGTAAGAGTGATTGATTTGTTTTTGGAAGAGTATTGGAGTTGAAATTTGTTCGGGTCAAATTATTTGATCCTGATGTTGTATGTGTGAATGGTAGTTGAATTGTAAGATTTAATGGTTATTATTATTGACTAATGATAGTAAAATAGCCCTTAATTACAAGGAAAGGTGAGAAATTTAGAATTTATTTTAGAATAATTAGAAATAATAGAATTAATAACTATAAACCTTATAGTATTAACTAAGGTTGTTTGTGGGAAATGCACTTATCGTTGATTTAATTTTAATAGGATTTGTAGCCGAAAGGTAATTCAATGTAATATATTTATTAGTGAATAAATTTAGATGTAAATTAATAAGATTTAGATTAACTTAGACATTTGTTAATTCGAGTTTTTCGTAAATTATGTGGTTATAATATGTTGAAAATTTAATCAAGATATATGATGAAGATGGGCCAAGACAATTGTTGATGATTGATTGTAGAATTATGACAAATTTGAGGAATTTGATGTCATATGTTGATAAATAAGTATCATTCGATTGGAATTGTTGTTTGTTGTTGCATTGTTGTATTGAGTGTCAAGTCATATTTATTTGCTTGCCAATCATAGTTGTTGTTGTTGTTGACGTTGAAAGTTGAAGCTTATGCCTGGCGTGATGGCACCATGGTTGAAGGCTTATGCCTTGTTAATACCTCGATAAACCGGCATATGTTTAAGTTGGGAGTTCCTCCAAATGGTACCACATGCATTTGAACATGAGTCGCAAGAGCGCGTGTTAAAGTTGTTGTTATTATTCACCGCTTATTGACCGTAGAGTTGTTGTTATAAGTTGTGTTTGTTGTAAATTGTTGTTGTAATTAAATTGTCGAGGTTGTTTTGATAAATTTTTGTTGAATAAAAGTTGTTGTTAATTAAAAAAGATGTTTAATTATTTGATGATTATTGTGAATTTTATTATAAGTTGAAGCGGTGACTTATGTTATCTAAATTCTATAAGTTGTGAATTATGATTGTTGAATCTATGTTCTTCCATGCATATTAACCCTCCCTATTGGAAATGGGTGGTTACTCAAGGATAGCCGGAATTTCGATGTACCATTGAAGTTGTTATAGTTCGATAGAATTGTTTTGTGTTGCATTGTGATTTGTTGTCGTTGATTGTATCATATCGTTGCTGTTGTTTAAGTAATGTGAATATGAATTCTTAGTGAATAATAATTAGAATTGTTTGATAAATGTTGAAGTTGAATTTAAAACTTTGTTTATCAAGATTGATCTTGAAATAGGTTAAATAATTTTGGCAAGATCTATTGGATAAGTTGTATTTGGTTGTGAGAATGCAATGTTGTAAGAAATGATCCTTGTGGTATGTTATGTTTTCCAAAATATTGAATAATATTCCTTGTTTGTGTTGTATTCACAGATTCATAGCAACTTTATGCAACGCCAAGGGCGATCATATATACATGATAGAGTAGATTACATACAATCCAACAAATAGAGCAATACATAGAGAGGAGAAGAGATAAACCACAAATTTATACCGGTTTGTTAGAGCCTATCGAAGAGCAATCCATCTCCAATCATCCATAAGCAAAGCCTAATGTTGTTTTATAAGCTAATATCAAAAACTATATTGGAATTTGGAGCTTTGGGTCAAAACCACCCAAAATAAATAATCAAATGATGAAAAAAATCTAATGATGTTAATTATGCATGGGCAATTTATGCATGCATGCGATGGTTCATTTACACTTGGCTCACAACTTGCCACGCCCTCATGAACAAAATTTAAACGCCTATTATCTTTTCGACTTTTAAAAAAGATTCTTCAAAACAATAAAAGAAAACATTCCAAAGCTTAATCACCCACGCGATCCCTTGGTGCCGATGCAGACGCGATTTTCGCCTCGACGATGAAGAGTCCAACAACTTTTGTTTCTTTTCCTTGCATAACTTCCGGCTTCATAGCCTATTCTTTATTGATCCTATGCTCTTAAGCCTTCAAAATTATTCTCAATGCTCTAATAAGCAACAAATACCTACAAAATATATATAACTAATCAAATTACTAAAACACAAAACACAATAAAAGTTTACATGAGTGCACCCATTCAAATAAAATAATAGATAAGTGCCACAAAACATATATCAAAATCTTTGGCACTTATCAACTCTTCCTAACTGACACATTGTTTGTCCTCAAACAGTCAATAACTCAAAGAAACAATGATAATAAAAGAATCTCTTCAACAAAACCAAAACGTAAAACAAACAAATAATACAAAACATATACCAAATAATACATTACCATACTACAAACCAATAAATGAAAAACCTTTAAAAAATCAACAAAATATCAAAAAACATAACAAAATTAATCATGAATCACACCTCAACATTGTGTCAAAAACCAAATCAAGTAACTGCAAATAAACCACTTGAAATAAAAGATAACCATGCAGTTCCAAAACTTTAAAATACAATTGCAAGAATCACAAGGGCTTTTCAAGGTTGTAATGTGGCTTGGTTAACAAATAAGTGATAAGTCCTAAAGCTAATCGAGACAAAAACTTGCCGAAACCTAAGGGAGTAATCAACTCGAAAAGACTCAAGCATAAAATCTCAATCAAAATTATTCTTCATTACAAATTGTAAAACCAAAACACTTCACTTATTAACACATTTTTCTCTTTTTTTCTTTCTTTTTCTGATCTTTATTTTTCACATTTTCTTTTTCTTTTCTCTTAACCTCATACCAACCACAATATAAGTACATAAACATTCTTCTCCCCAACTTGAATCCAACCAACATCATTATGTGAATACTCCCTACTTTCTAAGGCAAGGTAAAAATTCATACAACAACATATAGTTCTTCTTCAACAAAGAAACCAAATCAATAATAAAGTGAATTCAACATTCATGGACAAGCATCAAGTTCAAATAAACATGGATATTGATAAAAGCTCAAAGGGGTTAACAAATGATAATACACTCACAAGGTAAATTGAATATTTGACCAAGGTAGTTGTGCTCAAAATCAAACAAAATACCTTGATTATTTTCATGCATTCATACAATCAACAAAAAACAAAAGATTAAGAATAATAAAATCTAGCTAAAACAAGAATGTGGCCTCCAGCATATGTAAACAATGGAAAGCTTCCTCACATTTATGGTTAAAAAGGCAACTAAAGGGATTCAATTCATGAGCAAGTAATGCAAAAAGATTGAATGACATGGTAATTGTACAAATGATAAATTTTCTAAACATGTTATGCTATAGAAAGCGATAAACGAGTATCTGACGTGTGCCAACTATGAAACTATCATTACCATACATCCGCGAGTTGAAACGATCAAACTCGAAAAATCACAAAATGCAACCTCAAACTACCAAACCAAAATTCGAGTCCAAACAACAGCAAATGAATTATAAAATTAAAATGTACAAATTTACAAAATTTACAAGGAACAAAACTCCTCAAGCTAAACATAACAAGCTTGCGGAAATCACAATTTGACAAAACAAAACGAATACAAATAACAATACAAAAAACCGAGTGAAAGTGAATTAACAAGTTGAAAAGTGAAGATTTGCAATTAAGACCAAGTCTTGTTTCAACTTGTTAAAACAAAAGCCATCACACACATAAACAAACATAAACAAAAACGTGATTATTTTACGTCGTAAGCTCGACGCCCTTATTGTGCGAGCTCTAGTAACCTCCTCTCATTATGCCATGGTATTGCCGCACCGCGCAAACCTAAAGAAAGTGTCCTATCATTCACACAACAAATGTTACGAATATGAGACAACTTACAACAATACTTGAAAACAAGGAAAAACACACATATGTACAATTATGGAAAGTAAACACAACATGTACAAGTAACAATATACAAGTTCATATACAAAGTCTATACAACATACACATTAATTACAAAACTCAAAAACAACGGAATAATCGCAATACAGAAACAATAAAATTAATCCCCGGCAACGGCGTCATTTTGTTTGGATGCAAGTAAAACAGGAAAGCAAAAAAGTAAAGTATTATTTTTACAGGGTGATATATACCGGTTAGGTTATATCGTATCGTGTCCACAGAGATTGGTTATTGATTCGTCGTTCAACAATTCTATCGTTAATGAGTTTGGGATTAAATGGTTGAAAAGAAAAGAAAAAAAAGTAAATGAACAAAACTACAAAGGATAGACAGCTGTTGCACTCCAAAATTCATCCTCTTAATTTAGGCTTATGTTTTTTTATAAACATCATATTGCATTGCATTCATGCACTGTGTAGGATCAATGTTTCTCGGTTCGTACGACTATTTACAAGACTTTTTGGTCAGGAAGCTATTTTGGCTTGGTTCCACAATCTATGGAATCATATCAATATGTCCTCCAGATTATCTGTTCAAGTTGGAGGTCATTTCGTCAAGAAAACTGAATTTATTCGCTTATTTCTCAATAAAGTGGATTTTGGGTTTTCGGTGCGTTTCGGGAACTCCAGACAGCGTATCTCACAGCTCGTCAAGTATTTTCTAATGAATTTTGACTGGCATGTCCCTCTCATTTTTATCTATAATTTTTGTTTGAAATTCGGAAGCAAATTATGTGAGGAAGGTCTCCGAAAAATTCAATTTCTCAAGAGGATTAAACTGAATTTTAGTGCTGAACCGTGTGTTCTGCCCGCTAGAAAGTTCATATCTCTTAGCTGGAAACTCGAAATTGAGTGGGGCCGATTTCTAAAATTCTGTATCAAACCCTTCTACAACTTTCATTTACAACTCGGGAGCTGATTTCTCATCTTTTAATACCAGTATTTTATTCTTCGGACGTAATTTTGAGCTGAACCGAACAATTTTCATCTGGTACACGAACTTCAAAAAATCATATCTCGCTTGTTTTTTATCGAAACAAGATGGGACCAGTGCCAAAAGCTCATAAATTTTGTTAGCTTCGGTTATCTCAGAAACACTCACTTGCAAATTTTGATCAGAAGACCCTCGTTCGAGGCATTTTCTCTGAAGAGCGCATTGAGAATTCTGCAAGCGTCGGACGCTCGAAAACTGTGCTGAAACTTCAAAAATTCATATCACCTTGACCGTTCATCCGATCACGTCAAAATTTTGATTCACTTAAGCAAAATCACGTTCCGGACATTTTTCGTTCGCATTCCGACTTCAAATTCTGCACGGATTAGGCTATTTTGGACTGTGTACGAAAATCATTTTGATAATCGCGATTAGGACTTAATTGTGGATCCGAGACACTCCAAAGCCCAATTTTTCATATTATAAATATATTTAACCACTCACAAAATTGGTAGGGAGAATCATTTGTAAAATTTGACCCAAGAGCTCTCACTTTTCTCTCTCAATTTTCTCTCAACTCAAAGTTGCACAACCACCTCAAACCACCAACAACCACCACCGGAATTCTAAAACCACCGCGCCGGAAAACTTTTTCTTATTTGTTTCTTCCTCTCTCCTTCTCCGGTACATCCCCATACTCTTCTATTCCCTCTCAACACTCAAGGATCAAATCAAGCTTTTCATCAATCAAGAACATTGAAGAGCGTTCAAGGTGTCAAGGTGTCGAGGTGAAGAGTTGAAGCTTTCCTCTTCATCAATTCTTCAAGGATTCAAGATCCTCCTCTCTTATTATCATCAATTCAACTTTTATTTGGTATTTTCTTGGAGAATTACAAGATTTTCCTCATCAATTTCAACTCAAAGCTTCAAGTACAAGTAAGTGCTTATTTACTTAAGTGCTTATTTCAATCGATTTTTCAATTGTTGAATTTCTTGAAATTGAATATTGAGACTGCTTGCAAATTCCGTGTGGATTCCGATTATAGTATTTGTTTCGTCGAATTCATTGATCTTGATCTGTTTTTGGAGCCTTAAAGGTGTCGGTGTGAAACTTTCTACACACTACACACACCTACACTTGTGTTGTGACTTTGCATTGTATTTAGGTACTTGATGTGAGCATTTTGGATCACAAATTATATGGTCATGCATCAAGTAATATGTAAATTCTTTGACATGCATTGAATCATTAATTTGAGGCTTATTTCGTGCATTGAAATTATGTTGAAATGTAGAAACTAACACCTAGTTTTTAGGTACACTTGCACTACACCTACACATTGCACACAACTCACATGGGCACACTTGAATTCATACATTATGACATAAATTACATCTTTGCATATCTATGTATTTGCATTTAAGATAGTTTAACTAATTTGATGTGGTGTTGTTCAACTTTGATGACATGAAAATATGTTAAAATTTCACTTTTCACAATACTTTACCACTTTGCACATCTAATTTCTTTCAACATTCTTACATGATTGCATAGCATTTAGGTACTATTTCATTGAGTATGTATCACTTGCACATGATATCACATACACTTGCATTTTTATTCATCTAAATACCACTAAAACACATTGGAAACAAGTTTATTTGAGTTTGGTGGAAAATAACTTGACACTTTGAAAATTGATAAAGTTGGACATAATATTTGTTTTGGCTCTAACTTTTGAGCGTAATGCGTTTTTTCGACTTTTCTTAATGTAAATCATGTTTCTAGAGCCATTCCAAGCTCTCTACGCGGACGTTTTCTTGATTTTGACATGTTTCGGTCAATTCTGGGAGCTGCTGACTTTTGTGCGAAAATTGTATTTTTGAACGAGATTTGACCGAACCGTTCGCATTTTTGAGACCGTACGCGTGTGCATAGCTTCCGATATTTTTGATAAATCATTTTGATTTTTTTCTTTAGCTTATGCCTTGTGTTTTGGTTCACTTTTCAAATTTATCCATAATGGTGTTTTTTTTTACTCGAAAAGTGTCGGAGCGAACCTTTTTTTTGTACACTACACACATACATTTGTGGTGTTGATTTTCTTTGCATATAATGTCTAATACTTGTTCTAACCTTCAACTAACCTCTTGACTAATATGTGGGCATGTTTAAGTAGTTGGCTCTTTGATTTAGAACCCTTAATTGAGTCATATAATTAGGATCCCATGGTAGCTAACCGTTAGAGCGACGATTGATCGTTTTGGCTTCATTTTGTGCACGAATATGTTTTAAGTATAATTTTTCTTGTGCACTTCATTTGAGATAATTTAGTATGAGTTAGATAATGAACTTTTTTGTCACATTACTCTCTCATCTTGCCTCTTCATCATGATTGACTCATTAACTTGTTTGCTCACTCAAAATTAACTTTAGGGTTTAGAATCACTCTTTTTCATTACTAATCTTTGCACCATGAATGATTGTGAGGCATGATGATTGATAATTGTTTTATGTTTGTGTGAGCATCATGTTCATGTTCCATCACTCATCTCACTTCATAGGATATTTGACACAAGCATGATTGAGTACACACACAAACACTTTTCATCACACATTTCTAGTATGCGCATTCATGTTTTCCTATTGAAAGTTGTTCATGAAAAGGTTTTGATGATTGTGTATGACATGAGTGCATCTATACCATGATAACTACTGACTTATATCATTTTTCATCATCTAAATGTCATACCTCTTCACCTATGCCGTGTCATGTTTCATTTGACCCCTAAGTGCATGTTTAGGACAAACCCTTGACTAGTTCTTCTTGCATTAGCTTTTGTTTTCTTTTCTTTTGAGATGAATGTAATTTGTTTATGTCTAACATGTATGTAATATCTATAGTACACTAATGAATTCACTCAAAAATGACACCACAAGGCATGTCCACAACCCCACATCCATTCACATCTTCACCACACACTTCTAGATGCATACTTAGGTTCTTCTAGCTTCCTTTGTTTGTGGATTTTCATGATGAACATGTATATGATGATCATGCATTCTTACCATGATATATACTTCCTCCCATGTCTTCTTACGCTATGAGTTTCACTCTTTTGCATTCATGCATTAACCACGCTTCATTCAATCCTTAGTTGCATTCTAGGTCAAACCTTTAACTAGTTTTTGCCTAGGTGTTGTATATGTAAGTTGAAGCATCTTATGACTTGATAGTGTATAACTTGAGTAGCTCTTTATCATGTTTTGCTTCTGATCCCACCACTATTTGAAACTTAACACATGTATGCACAAGCACAAACACACATACACGCACATGTTTACCCCCACTTGCACGAATCCAATGCATTTCTTTTGAGTGTTTTGCTTTTGAGTGTTTTACTTTTGAATCATTTGAATGCATGTTTAAATGATTTTTTTGATAATATAACATGTTTTCTACTGTATTGTATGAATCTTAGCCTTCCATGGTTCATTTTCTCTCATTCATGTCTTTTCTTGGCTTCTTTTGATGCGTAAACGCTTTCTAGGTTAAAGTTTTAACTTGTTTTTGCACTAGTGTTGTAATTGCATCTTTGTGACATTTTCTTTATGATTTGATTACCATTTACTTCATTTGATGTTGCTATTGTAGTCACCCCATCTTGACACTCACTTTGTATATTATGTATGTCACACACTTGTATTCACGTCACCACACGCAATTGTCGTCCGTTTACGCACTCTTGTAGAATTTCGTTCGTGAAACTTCTGTGGTTTGGTTTTCATGATGTAAATAGGATATTAACATGTTAGCTACTGACTTTTATGTCATTTTATCATATAACTCTTCCTTCATCTCATCTATGCTTAATATCTTGCATGATTTGCTTCCCGCATGCTTTTAGGGCTAGTTTCGACCTAGTTTGTCAATTAACTTGGCATGTGTGCATTCATAATGATGTTTGATGTTTATTAATGGTTTATATAAACCTTGTACAAGTATGTTGTGTCTAATGAAATCACTTTACATGACACCTTGCATGGTTTCTCAATCACTTCTTTCCATTTTATTTTCTTCCCCATTTTCTTGGTGTTTAGCCATTGTGGTTTTGTTTGAGATGCGTTGTCATCATCTATTATCTCCTTGATGTATGGTCATTTGTAGCTTAGTGTTTTATCACTCTACCTTGTTATTTATAATCAATTTGTTGAGTGTTCAAGGGATTTCTATCTGATGTTCATCTGATGCGCGAAGCTTTGTCTCATGCCTTGAAGTGCACCTGAGGCGATTTCTCACACCATGCGATGAAGTTCTTTATTTTTAGTTAATCATTTGATGTATTTCGATTGGGTTGTATTATTTGGAATTTTATTCGGACTTTTGATACGATACATCCCCATTCATAAACTTGTATCCCCATTCCCATATGGTTTGTAATAGTTTAGAATTACTCCACCAATGAACACATTGCCTCCTCTTGGGCTTTTCACCAATGATCACATGGCCTCCTCTTGGGCTCTTCACCAATGAATACGCCTCCTCTTGGGAACTTCACCAATGAACACATAACTTCCTCTTGTGATATTTATTAATGAAAATGAGTTTATCATCGTTTGTTGATACAACTTGGGCACACTTGGATGGACGATGGCGCTTTTCAGCATAGCTTTCTTACCTTGTGTGTGTTAAAGGGGAAACGTACTTTATCCGTTAGGTATCATCATCACCCTCTTTATACATGATGTTTCACCATCATTTTCATACATATTTTACATGATGTTTTGCCATCCATGTCTACTACCATGATGTTTTATCATCCATGCATGTTCTATCTTTCTTTACATGATATTTTTCCATCCATGTCTATTATCATGATGTTTTGTCATCTATGCCTGATGTATCATCGTCCATGCATATTCTATCTTTCTTTACATGATGTTTCGCCATCCATGTCTATTATCATGATGTTTTGTCATCCATGCCTGATGTTTTGTCATCCATGCATTTTATTATCCTTTACATGATGTTTTGCCATACATGTCTTATCATTCATTCTAAATGTGATTGTTTGCTTCTTTATCTCTTTTATGAGATTGCCATGTTCCCCATAGGATCTTTAGTTCATTCTTCTCCAAGTTTGAACTAAATAGACCTTAGGTTTGCTATCCATGCATGATAACTTTAGGTAGATTTCCCCTTGTTTATACCCACAACTTAGGAGCAACTTTGTATGATAATGTTAGGATTAGAAATAGGTTAGTTTCCCTTAGTCATTTTACCTTTATCCTTTTGCATTCTTAAAACTAAAATCTTGTTTTGTCAAGTGCATTAAAACACTCTAATAATCTGAAACTTTTTCCAAAGTAAAAGATACAAACCAATTAGTCTAGGATGTTTCGTCGTCCTGTTTGTTGTTCATGCTTCATCGTCCTATTGCTGATGTCTCGCCATCTCATCCTATGATGTTTCACCATCTCATCCTTTGATGTCTCTTCATCTCGTTTGCTGATGTTTCGTCATCCCGTCTGCCGATGTTTCGTCATCCCGTCTGTAGCTGATGTTTCATCATCATGGAGGTGTTTCGTCATCGTTTGTTGTTTCGTCTGCTAATCTAAAAAACACAAACCAACCAAAACAAGTGAGCCAAACTACGGCGCTCTTACTTTCCCATTGCTCGAGGGAATACGTAGGCATCCTGTCGCGGGGCTAGATCGAGCAACCTTTGTAAATATTTCCTTCTTTTCCCCGTGTTTTCCTTCCTTTATTCTCTTCTTTATTCCTTTTTCTTATTCTTTTTGCATGCATTGTACCATATACAAATATAGATAGACCTTTACACCCATTAGATAGAAAGTAAAAGCGGATACCGTAGAGTACTACAGGCGTATGGGGTGCTAATCCCTTCCCCTTGCGTAACAGACTTCTTTACCCGATCTCTCGGTCGCAAGACCGTGATTTCTTCGTTTCAGGTTTACTCGATGTTTACCTTTCCCTCTTGGCGGGATAAAAAACGTTCGATGGCGACTTCACTGATATATAGTTATATCCTTTGATTTTCGGCCAGGGTGTTTCAACAGCTTGTCGGGAACGAATGCACACTACCCGTCACAGACTAAAATCTAACGTCCAGTTATACTCAATCTACGGTACTCGTCTGTATCATCACATATCTCTCATATCTAAGCTATTTCTAACCCAAATTGAGAATTCTACCGCATCACCTCGATAGCTATGTTTGGCCTACCTCAACAGCACAGAAGTCAAGCGCGTCACTCGTAACGATTATCTCCAGCTCGAAACAACCAACACCGAGGCATTAAGAACAAATACTCTAAGTAAATGTCAGCTCTAAACCCATTTCTAGCATTCATAAACTAATAGATAATCATCCTAGGTAAGAATCTAAGCAATCTATGTCTAGCAAAGATCAAATCCCTAACATAGAGTAAAAACCTAAGACAATTACCAACACAGATTCATAAAGCAAACTTTATACAACGCCAAGGGCGACAAATATTCATCAGTAAAGAGTAGATATATATACAACCCAACAAATAGAGCAATACATAGAGAGGAGAAGAGATAAATCACAAATTTACACTAGTTTGTCAGAGCCTATCGAAGAGCAATCCACCTCCAATCATCCATAAGCAAAGCCTAATGTTGTTTTCTAAGCTAATTTATCAAAAACTACAAGGTGATGGAATTTGGGAGCAAGAATCCACCCCAAAAACCATAACCATCAAAAATGAAATGAAAAGGAAAGTATAAAGAAAATCTGGTCTGCACGCATCGTCCGGCGAAATAAAGCATCGCCCGGCGATGGTTCATTTACACTTGGCTCACAACTTGCCACGTCCTCATCTGACCAAAAATACCTACCATCGCCCAGTGACGGTCAGCTTCGCCTGGCGAAATAACTTTTCCTCGCCCAACGACCCAGCAGCGAAGCAAGGCAGAGCGAATTCCAAAATTGGACCTTTCCTCACGCTCCAACGTCGCCCGACGACGCAGACGCGATGGCCCCCGTCTGGCCATCGCCCGGCGATCTAAGATAGTCCAGTAACTTTTGTTGCTTTTCCTGCATAACTTCCATGATTTCCTCTTTTAGCCTTATTCCTTTATTGATCAACTATGCATCTTGGAGCTCCATTTGGACTTTATTCTCAATGCTCTAATAAGGCAACAAATACCTACAAAACATATAAAAAACTAATCAAATGGTACAATATGTACACAAAACACAATAAAACGTATTTACAACAAAAAGTGGGGTTGTTTAATGATATTAACAACAAAAGAATAGATAAGTGCCACAAAACATATATACAAAATAACTACATTTTGGCACTTATCATCCACCTCGATAAAATGTCTTAAAAGAACATTTGAACATAACCATTTTGTAGAGATTCTGGCGCCTGTTACTAGGAGTTGGGTTATCAAAGAGTTTGTGGGATGAGATTTTTGCTATATTAGGTTACTTGATTAATCAATGTCCATCAACAGGAATAACCTACTAGACACCAATGGGTGTTTGGACTGAGAAACTGGCTGACTAATCAAATTTTTAGATTTTTAGATCTTTGGCATTTTCTCATATCCAACAAGACAAGATTAAAATTATGGTTATGAAGTGTGTCTTCATTGGTTATACTTGAGAGGTGAAGGACTACAAGTTATGGAAGATGGATCTTGGAGGATAAAAATTTATCATAGGAATGAGTGTTAGTGTTGATGAGAACTGCATAGGGATGAGGTGCAAAGATATGGAAGTTAAAGAATAAAAAGTCACAATGGAATATTACTTAGCTTGAGGTGGAGGTTCCTACTAGTGAGACTATAGACTATGACGTAGTTGAGACTTGTATTTCTAGTATTATTTAAGGTAAACATATAATGTTTCCTATTATCATTTGGCTTGTGATAGTTTTAGGATATATTTTTAAGATTGTAATGTAGTTGAGGGTTTGCAATACTCGGAACCAAAGTCCTTTAGTGATGAAGAAAAAAGAAAAGTTAGTCAAAGATCGTTGATGGTGGTAAATAATGAGATGAATTCTTGATGAAGATATTACTTTGGAGCTTGTTATACTACCTAAGAAATAATTGATGGTTGAATTCAAGTGTATATTCAAGAAGAATGAAGGTATTGCAGGAATTGAAGAACTAAGATTTAAGGTTAGAGTTGTAGCAAAGGATTTTACTCATGTAGGGGGGTTGATTACAATAAAATAATTTTATCGTTGGTAAATCATTTTTTATAAGGGTACTTTTGGTAACTGTAAATTAATATAATCTTGAGTTAGAACAGATGAGTGTCAAAACAACTTTCTTATAAAGATTCTTGATTATGGCATATGAAGAAGAAAGAGATATCCCTAGTCTCACTTGTCAAATAGTTCCAATTGAAAGAGCTAGCAATGTTGAGTCAAGCAAGGGAACTTGAAATACTGAAATTATGATACTGAAATTATGAACTCAAATATGTGAAGTGGGGATGCTTGGATGATCCTACGCTTATCACTTTGGCTTTGATCAATTTATTGTAAAGGAACGAGAATGAGTATTAAGGTAATAAGATAATATGTGTGTGTGCATACACGCACACACACATACATAAGTGTTTTTAAACCTCTTATTTTTTTATAAAACATTTTTAAAATTAATTCAGACGCGTGCTTAATTGATTAGAAGCTTGTTTAATCAATTATAAAGGTAAAATTACACTTTATAATTAATTAACGAATATCTTTATCTTATTAAATAAAAGTGTAATGTCTCCTAAGAGGATTAATAATCAATTAAGTGGCGTAGAAAATCAATATTTTCTATTTTATCTTGATTAATAAATTAGCATGTGCTTTTAAATCAATTAAACTATTGCAAAGATTTATGGTTTGTTTCATAGACATGTTTTTTCCTATATAAAAAAAAGTTTCTCCTCATTTCAAAATATACCAATTTTCTTAGTAACTTTTTTTTACTTTTCTTTCTTTCTCCCATTCTTTTATAAAATTATTTTTTAACTAGGTTTGTGTTAGTACTAAGAAAGTGAAAAGTTACATCTGAGAGTTGTGTTGTAGTGGTTAAGATTGATCCAAGATAATTCTTTGATGTGACTATATATTCCTTATCTTTACTTATTTTATGCTATTTATTTTATTTAATTACTTATTTTTATGTCTCTTCTCTTCTCTATTATTTTGTTGGTTTATCTCTTCTAACATCAAGGTTATTAAAATCAAAGTTTACATAAACCTGTTTTTTGGAATTTACAATATCTCAATACACCTCTTTTCCCTTTTATGTTTTGAGTCATTTGGTCAAAAACATTTGTGTGGATTAAAACAAAGTCCAAGACATTGGTATAATCGATTTGATAAATTTCTTCTTAAAAATAATTTTGTAGAAGTAATTAAGATAGTTGTCTATATATACTTTTGAAATTGTAATTATTATTAAACTATTTATAAACTAATTAGAGATAATTGAGGAAATAGGTGTTTGTGAGTAAGATCCGGTAATGTGGTGAGAATTAGTAAAATAATAGAATTATAAAAATAATTGAGTTTATTTGAGTAATTAGATTATCATTTAATTAAATTATTATTTAATAAGAACATTATTTGAGTTAGAATAAAACAAATATTTTAGAATTTTATTTAATTAATAGAATAATAGAAATATTAGAAAATAAATATTATGATTTTCGAAGAAAAAATCATATAAAATAGTGTAGTAAGGAAGATTTTGCAAGAGTTGAGATTTGATTTTTATAAAAAAATAAAATAAGTAAATTAGAATAATATAAATGGACGAGTTAGATGAGATTTTCGTCTGAACGTGAAATTTTAGGGAAAGAGCAAGCGGTCGGAAAATCTATGGAGAGCTATCATAGGAAGGAAGAAAGTGGTATATTCCAAAGGCAATAAAAATTATCGATCATCAATTCCGAGTTAAGGGGATAAAATTTTCATATAGGGGTGATTTGGTTGTCAGATAGTAAGGAGTTCTTACACTCATATTTTCTTCTTCTTCTTCGTTATTTGGGATTACGTTTATGGAAAAACGGTTTTCCTTAACCCTTTTTACTTTCAATTCTTGAATATTGTTGAGTTGTTTTGTTTAAATCTTTGTAATGCTTTAATGTGAATATATGAGTTGTTTCTTTGTAATGTTTTGGCTGTCGATATTGTTGGAACATACACAAAAGGTTGATGGTGAATTAATGGTGAAAAGGTTAATTGGAGAAGATGAAATTTAGAGAGAAATTAGAAATTGAGAGAAAGAGAGTAATTGAGGAGAAAATTATATTTATTCACAATGGCATTACAAAGCACATTAGATGAGGAAGTATTTATAATGTGTTAAACACAACACAAAACAACTAATAAACAAAACAGAAAACGGCTACATATAATAGTGCAGAAAAATAAAATTTCGTGACAAAAATCGGTTTCCATATATGGGGAAACCGATTTCCTTTTCGAAAACCGAAATTTCTGCATTAGTAGCAGAACAGCTTTTCGAATAAGTTGTTTTCTAAATCATCTTCCAAAGGCTTCTATATTGCACTTGACTTAGACATAACATCAAATAAATTACCTTAAGTCAAGTGCTCAACATTCCTCGTGCTCAAACTCCTCACAAGCCTTTCGAACACTTCATTCGTTACCGCTTTCGTTAACAAATCAACAAGTTGTTCTTCGCTTCGACAATAACCTAGCTTCAGTTGTCCTGAACATACTAGTTCCCTCAAGTAATGAAACCTCATTTCTATATGCTTGCTCCTCCCATGTGCTACAGGATTCCTTGCAAGGTTAATAGCCTAGATGTTGTCAACAAAGAGCATAACAACTTTTACATCATTATTGTCCAGCTCTTTAAGTAGATTCATTAGCCACACAGCCCAACACGCACACATCGACACAGTGATATACTCGGCCTCAAAAGAAGAGAGTGCCACCACGGGTTCCTTTTTAAAACACTAAGAGATTAGCACTCCGCCGAACATAAATACATAACCAGCTATAGACTTTCGATCATCTTTATCTTCGCACCAATTAGAATTTGTGTAATCGAGTATCTCGCAATTTTTGTCTGTATCAGCTACGAGAAAGAGAATTCTGCATCGAAGATTACCTTTGATGTTGCGAAGGATCCTCTTAACTGTTGCCAAATGAGACACCTTTGGTCTCTCCATGAATCAACTAGCAATACCAATTAACCTTCTATATTGAGTTGGATCCATATCAGCCTCATCTTCATTCTTCGACGGCTACAACCTCACTTCCATAGGTGTATTGGCAGGATTACAATGTTCCATATTAAACCTCTTCAATATTTCATGAGCATACTTTCTTTGATGCATGAGCAGTCTCAATTTTGACTTATGGAACTCTATGCCAAGGAAGTATGTCTTGATGCCAATGTAACTCATCTCAACTTTTTCCATAAGCTCACCTTTGAACTTGGAAATGAACTCTTCATTGCTTCCCGTAATCAATAGATTGTACAAATATAAGTAAAGTATAATCACATCTTTGCTTGCATCCGATTTCACATAAACACCATGTTCGGATACACATTTCTTCAAGCCAACCTCAATAAGAAAAGTATATATGCATTTGTTCCAAGCTCTAGGTGCTTGTTTCAAACCATATAATTCCTTCCTTAACTTATAGAGTATTCCCTTTTGATTCACCATAAAACCAGGGGGCTGATTTACATAGACTTCCTCTTCAAGTGGACTTTTTAAAAATGCGGATTTTACATCCATTTGATACATCCGCCAATTTTTGCTAGTGGCGATACCAACAACCAGCCGTATCGTCTCTAATCTAGCCACCAGAGCAAATACATCATCATAGTCTATACCTTCTCTTTGCAAAAATCCTTTCACCACTAGTCAAGCCTTATGCTTGACAATTTCGCCTTTAGGATGTTCCTTCACTTTATAGACCCATTTTACTCTGATTTCCTTCTTTAGTTTCGGTAAATTAACCATCTCCCAAGTACTATTTTTCTCAATGGATTCTATCTCTTCTTTCATTGCACACACCCATTTTGAGTTGCTTAATGCCTCCTTCGTATTCACCGGCTCGGATTCGGTGATAAGCGCAAAGTGTATAAGATCACCGTCATTGTTGATCTCATTGTCATGGAATACTTCATAATCTTAGAGCCTCTGAGTATACCTCTACGCCTTGTCGGTCGCTTACTAGATTCACCATTCTCAACTTCAATCGAATTTGGAACTTTGTAACCTGCTGAGTTTCTACATTTTCTGGAGGAAGTCGATTTCCAGAATCAAGGGAGCCGATTTTTGCTTCCAGAAATCTCATTCCAAAGCCTTCAATATGCAAAAACCGTGAAGGAAATTGGTTTCCTTCTGTTGATAAACTGATTTCTGTTGCTATCATCTGCATTTTTCTACTATCAAACAGCCTCAGCTCATCCACTATCACGTCTCGACTAATCACGATCTTCTTGTTACTCATATCAAACAGTTTGTAGCCTCTGGTAGGATGATAACAAACACGTAACATTACCTCTCCTTTGTCATCAAACTTTTTCGAACTTGACCCGAAATATGTCAAAATGCTATCGAACCGAAAACCTTCAAATGACCCAAGTTCGGTTTATGACCAGACCATACCTCTTCCGGTGTCACTTTGTCCAGCTTCTTAGTATGGAAACTATTCAACAAATAGGCTTCTATAGTAACTATTTCACCCCATAGTTCCTTCGGTAAGTTCTTCCCTTTTAACATGCTATGAACCATATTCATAATAGAGCGATTTCTTCTCTCGGTGATACCATTTTTCTGAGGCGTATAAGGTGAAACAACTTAACGCACTATACTCTCATCAGCACAATAATTCTCAAACACACTTGAGGTATATCCACCCCCACCATCCGTTTTGAGAATTTTCACCTTGTGACCACTTTGTCGCTCCGTCATGGACTTAAAACACTTGAACACATGAAACACCTAATTCTTCCTCTTTATAAGATAAATCCATAGCTTCCTACTAAAATCATCAATAAAAGTGACAAAGTACCTATTTCCGCCATATGAGTTGACTTGCATTGGACCACGCACGTCGGAATACACCACCTCAAGATGTTGATTGGTCCTATGACCCACATCCTTGCTGAAATTTTTTCTTATGTTGCTTCCCTTGCACACACTCTTCACACATCTCAACTGAATAATTTCTCTTGGGAAGTCTGGTCACCATACCATGCCTTTACAATGCGTCGAGGTCTCTAAAATTAAGGTGTCCAAGACGGTAGTGCCACAACCACTCATATCATAACGAATTGTCATTGTAGCAAAACACTTATGCTATATTACCTGCAACTCTATATTGAAAGTACGATTTACAGCCATAGGTGCTCTAATGATTAAGATTCTATTTCGAACAAAAACGCGTAAAATCTTGCTTTCCATGCGAATTGTGTAATTCTTCTCAAGTAATTGGCTAATGCTCAAGAGATTAAACTTTATTCTAGGAATGTACAACACATATTTGATCAATGAATGACTCTCATCCCTCTTTATGATCAAAACATCACCCACACCGTCGATCGCCAAAGTGATGTCATCTGCGAATATTACTTTATTCTTCGTGGCTTGATTAATCTTCACAAACCAATCTTTTCTACCCATCATATGAGTTGAACAAACAGAACTCAAGTACCACTCATCACTTCCTTGGACTCCACCTCGAACAGTTACCATTGAGTTTTGCTCAGAACGCGTTTGTGGATAAAATTCTACACTGACAGTATTGATGTCCACCCTTTGACACACACTATTGTTGCTGTCAAGCAACTCTCTATTGCCATTTTTATCTTGTGTGATCATGACAAGAAGCATATCATCATCTTCTACTTATTGCCTTGCAACTTTGGCCTCATCCCCTTCATTTTCCTTCGATTTTGCATTACATTCCTTTGCGAAATAACCAAATTTGTGACAATTAATGCACTTCACATTGCTTTTATCATACCTCTTATTGTTGTTGCCTTGACCACCACTCTTAGAGTTGCTCTCTCCTCTTTGAGACATAAAGACCTTTGAATTTTGTGGATCTTTTCCACCAAAATTATGGAAATTTGCCTTGCTCTTCGAAGAACACTTTCCTTTCGACCTATTGTTCTTCTCATTGAACCATGCTTGCAACATAATTTCCGCTTTGGCCTTATCATTTCCCCTTTCATCCATTCTTTGTTCATGTGCTTCCAATGATCTTTGAAGCTCCTCCTTGCTCATAGTGAGAAGATCTTTTGACTCTTATATTGCCACCACTATATTATCAAATATTGACATTAAAGAACGCAAGATTTTAGCCACTACATTTTATACTGAAACAGTTTCATCGCAAGCCTTCATTTGATTCACCAAACGCATTATACTTGTAATGTAGTCGTTGGTCGATTTCGTTTCTTCCATTTGCACCAACTTGAGCTGCCTCTTGTGAGTTTGTAACCTCACCACCTACGTTTTGTCGGCACCTTCATAGGCTTTCTTCAAGATCTCCCAAGCTTGTTTTTCCGAGGTACAATCACCCATTTTCTCAAAGTTGTCATTATCAACGCAAGAATGTATCAAGAAGAGAGCTTTGTAGTCTTTCTTCTTCTCTTCCTTAAAGGTAGCTTGTTGGACTTTTGTAACTTCTGCAACAAGTGGTGTAATTCCATTATTCACCACTTCAAGAACTTCTTCTTGGAATCAATAATAGGGAGGTTGGTAGGGATTCGATTGGTGGTTGACATGTTTGCAGCAGATTAACAGATCAGAACCAAGGATCTCGATGCAAAATGTTGGAATATACACAAAAGGTTGATGGTGAATTAATGGTGAAAAGTTTAATTGGAGAAGATGAAGTTTAGAGAGAAATTGGAAATTGAGAGAAAGAGAGTAATTGAGGAGAAAATTATGTTTATTTACAATGTAATTACAAAGCACATTACATGAGGGAGTATTTATAATGTGTCAAAGACAACACAAAATAACTACCAAACAAAACAGAAAACTGTTACATACATCAGTGTAGAAAAACAAAATTTCGTGACAGAAACCGGTTTCCATATATGGGGAAACCGTTTTCCTCTTTGAAAACCCGAATTTATGCATCAGTAGCAGAACAACTTTTCCTATAAGTTGTTTTCCAAACCAGCTTCCAAAGACTTCTATATTGCACTTTGACTTAGACATAACATTCAATAGATATATGCTATGTATCTTTTTGACAACTTTTGCATGATTGATTTGTGGTTGTGCCCTTGGGGAAAATTATAATAATTTAATCTAGTGATATTTTTGTTTGTGAATAATGATTTGGATTCTTGAGTCGTTAATGAAAGTAAAAGAAACCCAAATTATAAAAATTCAAAAAGTATATAAAAGTCAGGAAAATAAAAAAAATCAAAAAATGGAAATTGGGGGGGAAGCAGAAGCATTGAAGATCGGAGATAGCCGTAAATAGTGTTGTGCGGCGGTCCTCCGTTGTCGCTGAATAATGCTACACCAACGATCAGAGGATCTGTTGGAAATCGGGTTCCGCACCGACATTCGATGGCGACAGCTTTACATGATCTTTTGAGTAATTTGTAGTTTAATGAGTTTTTGAGTGTTTGGAAAAATTAGAGTTATTTGATTGTATCGGAGTTGTCAATAAAATTGTGAGAAATATTAATTTAAAATAAAATATTATTGAGTTAGCGTTAGAATTTATTGGTTATTTAGAGTTAATTGGCTTATTTTAGAGTTAAGGCATAGGTTTTAAGTAATCCTTATCGAAGAGTAATTAAAGGTTTTTGGTCGAATATAAATAATATTAATAATTATTATAATTTGAGTCTTTAGAGTTATTACTGACATTCTTTTGAGTTGTTTAGAGTTACTTTTGAGTTGTTTTTTTACTCTGACAGATTTTGAGTTGAATTATTAATTGATAAGTTTTGGTGAATAATATATGATTATGTGATTGAGCTGAATTTATAAAATATAATGAGTTGAGTAGCTCAGAGAGGAGCTGTATTTTTTAGTTGATTAATTCATAGAGGAATTATGTTTGGGCTTACGTTGGCAAAGTTGTCGGTTAAGAGAGGAACCTTGTTTTTAGTTTGAGATGTAAATATGTTTACTGTTATGAATTGTGAATATTACTGTATAATGCATGCATTCATGTATATCAGAGTTAGGTATGACTTCGGTCTAATGAGGTCTCGGTTTAGAGAGGCACCAATGACGGGTTCACATCTAGAGAGACATTGTTCATAGAGGAACCTAAGGCATGGATAAATCAATATAACAACTATGAAATCCAAAACTTGGTACCACATGCATTTTATGAGGAGGACTGAATTAGCATTTCATGTTGCATTTTTTAATTATTTATGAGTGTGAATTAATGTGTGATTGATACGAATGTTATTAAAACTATATGTACTGCTTTATTCATCGATAACTTGTGTGGAATTATTTTCACCCCTATTTGTTTTATTTGTGGTGTTTTGTACTTGTTTGGAATACATATAATCAGGTAGATGGGTATTTGTTATGTGAGCTAGACAATGGCGTTCAGGTCTCTTCGTCTATTTCTGCTTTCTGCGATTTAGTTTTTCATCAATGCTCTAATCTGCAACACTGGGGTTTGGGACATTATCGTTGTTTCATTTTTTTTCAAATTTTTTTTGAATTAATTGCTAATTTTGATATTACAGATATTTAATTCATGATTTTCAAGTTTGGACTATTTTTTAGTTTCTGCTTATATGTTTTAAATTGAGGGATTGTCATTTTTAGTTATGATGTGACACCCTATGCTGAATTTTGATTATATTTGCATGATTATATCTCAAGTATTTATTCGAGGTTAGGGTCAAGTTCAATGATATCTTGAGTGGTGAATTCGAAATGAAAGATCTTGGTGGAGCTAAAAGAATTATGGATATGGATATTATGACAAAATGCAAGAGGAGTTAATGGTTTATCTCAATCTAGTTAATTGAATAAAGTAATAAAGTGGTTTATAATGCAAGATGCTAAAATCGTCAACAGTCTTTTAGCTTATCTCATGAAACTTTCAATTAAGAAATGTCCTCAAATTGAGGAAGAAAATAATATAATGGAGAGCACTCCTTATATAAGTTGTGTTGTATATGTATGGTATGGTTTGTAGTAAAACAAATTTAATATATGTGGTTAACATGGTAAGTTGGTTTTAGAAATTCTTGGCTAGGTTCATTGGGAAGATTTGTAGTGGGTGTTGGTGTATTTTAATGATTCTCTAAAGGGAGGTATAAAGTACACAAAATCAACTCTGGAGGAAGATGTTTTGAAGGTTTTTGGAGATTCACATTATGTAGGTAATGTGGACAGTAGAAAAATATTATGGTTGTGTTATCTACTGCTCAAGCAAAATATTTTTCCCTTGTTGAAAGTTCTGAGGAAGTCATATGAATGAAAGCATGAATAGGGAGTTAGGGATTACTCGAGAGTGTGAGGAGATAAATTATGGTAGTTAAAGTTTCATTCACATGGTCAATCGTCAAGTTTACCAAGGGAGTACAAGACACGTTGAAATTTTTTTAAAACTTCATTGGGAAATTTAGGTTTATAAAGTGTCCTCAAAAGAGAAACCAATAGATATGTTCACCAAATCATTTCCAAGATCAAGGTTAAAACATTGATTGGACTTGATCAAATATATTAAAGAGTGATTCAAGATTTGGATATAGAGACAATGTGGATAGTGTTTAAATTGACATCAAAGGTGGAGAATTGTTATAATATGCCTTAAAACTTAAGTGAGAAAAGAAAGAAAAACATATTTCAGTACTGTTAAATTTATGGGCTTGTTTGTGGATTTGTTCATTAATAGGTTATATCTTTGGCTCGTTAAGATTTTGGAAATTATAAAGACAATACTCTCACTTTTTGTTAACACGAGTTATAGAAGGCACATAAGATGAAAATCCTAGTGAGAAACAAAGGATGGAAATTTCTAGGATTATATTATTTGAGTTTGGCAGCCTTTCTAGGTTATAAAAAGGATTTGGAAAACACTTTAAATATGTTTGATTTATGTGATTCTTATATTGAGAGTTTGAGAGGTAGGGTGTTGAAATATTAGATCAGATTTATTAAAATATTAGATTAGATTTGATTTGATTTAATATTTAAATATAATCTGAGTTGTGTAAACCCAAGCCCAATTAGGGTTGTATATAAATAGTCCTAGTCTGTATCATTATTTTTATAATTCAATAATACAAATCCTTATTTCCTCATTCTCTCTATTCTCTCCTCACTAAAAGTGCCTCACGCACTAACAAATTGGTATCCAAAGCTTCTGGTTATTGTTCTTGATCGAGTAATCAAAATTTTCACGTTAGAGATCGTGTTTCCAGGGCAAGTGAATCAACTGCTACGAAGATGGCTAGTCATAAGGGCATTTTGAATTCTCTTCTAATGCTTGTCAGCAAGAAATGGATCCGATAGAAAAAATAGATGCAATCCTTGTTTGGCTTCCGTGAAACCCTAGAGGTGGTTACCGACGACGTTCCTGCGTTGGCTGCAAATGCAACTGAAGCACAAAAAAAATCCCACAGTAAAGCCAAGAATAAAGATTGCAAGGCTGCTTATTGCATTCAGATGGCTGTTGATGTTGCTAATTTTGACAGAATCTCTCATGCTGAAACGACGAAAGAGGCATGGGATATTCTGGTGAAGTATTATGAAGAAGGTCAGATATTCAAGGTTGTCAAGTTACAAACCTTGCATCGATAGTATGAATTGTTATCAACGGGAGAAGATGAAAAAGTTGTAGAATATGTGTCGAAGGTTCAGAAACTCGTCCATCTCATGAAGGGTTATGGTGAAACCATAACTGATAAGATGATAGTTGAGAAGGTAATGAGAACATTGACCTCTCACTTTGATCCCGTCATCGTAGCTATTCAAGAATCCGACAAACTTGAAACCACTAAAGTGGAAGATTTGGTTGGTTCGTTGGAGGCGCATGAGATGAGGATTATCGAAAGGAAATGAGTTCAAGACTCGATATAGGCTTTATAATCTCAGTCATTGAAAAAGGATGGTGGTTCCAACAAATTCAAAGGCAAGCTCGACAAGTCTCAGGTAAAGAATCCTTGGTCGAATTTCCACAAGAATAAGGTCAAAGATAGAAATTTTGAATCCTCGAAAAGGGGAGGAGGAAACTATCAAAAGGACAAAGAAGACAATGGTGGGCAAGGATGAATAAAACCGAATTGGTTATAAGGAATGAATAATAACCATTCGATGATTCCTCGACTCAGGCTTCTCAAATCACATGACTGGTTGAAAGGAGTGGTTGGCAGACTACGAAGAGTCGAAGAAGAGCAAGGTAAAACTTGCTGATAATAGTTCATTGCAACAGAAGGTACTGGCAACATAGTTTTTCAAATGAGTAATGGAGGGAAAGTTATGATTAAAGATGTGCTCTATGTACCTGGAATGAAGTGCAACTTTCTAAGTGTTGGACAACTGGTCGAAAAAGGTTTCTTAGTTGTTATGAAAGATGGAGCTTTGGAATTGTTCGACACCAAGAACAATTTGGTCTTAAAATCTCTGTTGTCGAAGAACAGGAAATTTAAGACTATGATCAGTTCGACAGACGTTCAATGTTTAAAAATTGTTGTTGACCACAAGGATAGTTGGTTGTGGCATTTGAGGTTTGGACATTAAATTTTTGATCACTCAATCAACTGATTACTCAAGATATGTTTACTGTAATTCCAAGTCTTGAGATGCCTAAAACACTTTGTAAAGGTTGTTTAGTCAGAAAGCAATCCAAAAATTCTTTCATTTCGACTATGCCAATGAGATCATCCAGCATTATCGAAGTGGTACATTCAGATGTATGTGGTACATTCGAAGAACATACCATTGGTGGAAATAGATATTTTATTCCCTTTGTTGATGAGTTTAGTCGAAAGTTGTGGATCTATGTGATCTAGAGAGAGGATGAAGTATTTGAAATCTTTAAGAGATTCAAGATACTTGTCAAAAACCAGAGTGAGAAAATGATCAAAGTTTTGCGAATAGATGGAGGTGGCGAATACACTTTGGAGATGTTTGAGAAATTCTGTGTAGAACATTGTGTTCATCATGAGGTAACTGCTCCTTATACGCTTCAACATAATGGAATTGCTGAAAGAAGAAATAGAACCATATTAGATATGTCAAGATGCATGCTAAAGTAGAATAATTTGCCAAAGTCTTTATCGGGAGAAGCTATTTTGACTGCAGTTTATATTTTGAACAGGTGCCCTACCAAGATATTGAAGAACAAGGTTCCTGAAGAAGTATGGAGTGGAAAATGACCATCAGTAAGTCATTTGAAGGTGTTTGGCTCTATGTGTTATAAGCATATTCCTGATGCAAAAAGAAGGAAGCTTGATGACAAGAGTGAACCTATGCTTCAGGTTGGATATCATAAAATTGGTGCATACAGGTTAATCAATCCAGTTAATGAGAAGATTGTGTTGAGTAGAGACGTTGTAATTGATGAAAATTCTGCCTAGGATTGGAATTCTAGTAATTCAATTAACAAGCCAGTGATGAGCTCTGATTTCGATGAAGAAATTGATGAGGTCGAAGTCAAAGGAATTACTGAGAATCCAGTCGAAGTCGAAGATGAAGCAATTGCTGATATTCCAGACAATGTCAGAGTCAAAGAGGGTGTGGCTAGCACAATCCATAGACCTCAACGAACTAGATTTCCTCCAACAATACTTTAGAATTATGAAGTGATTGGTGATGATGAGATAACACCAGACGGAGAATTAGTTCATTTTTCTTTACTTGAAGATGCTGAACCAATCAACTATAGCGAAGCTTTGAAGAGTAACAAGTGGAAGTTAGTTGTGGTCGAAGAGTTAGAGGCAATCGAAAGAAACAACACAAGGGAGCTAATCGAACTACCAGCACATACAAAATTTATTGAAGTGAAGTGGGTGTTTGTCATACCCCAAAATTTGCCCTCCTATTCCTCAAGACATTTCATACATCTATACTCAAGGATTCCTCAAGGGTTGATCAGACAAACCCTCTCCTAGACAATCAACCCAAACTAGGGTTTGGAAATTCTCAGATTAAGATGGATTTCCAGCATCTCCAATGGTCATCATGCCTCCTCATATGCTTCAAAGATTCTCCATGTCAAGTTTCAAGCCTCACAAGTCAAATTTCCTCAGACAATTGCTCAGATGTTTGAAAATCAGTTGTATTGGACAAAAAGTCAATTGTGGTCAACATACAATCAAACTTCATGATTTTTGGTCAACATCCTCATTTTGAAGTCACATTCATCATTTGATCAAGGGTTGATCATGATTCATCAAGAAAACTCAAGATTTGCTCAAAAGTCAAACTTTCCAAATTAGGGTTTTCCAATGAAACGTCAACTGAACTTTGACTGAGCATAACTTCTTCATACTTTCTTAGAAATTTTTCCACCACCTCTCATTTGAAGAGAATTCAATTCTCTACAACTTCATGTCTCACAAGAATGTTCAAAAAATGCTTCATTTTGAAGATATGGATCAAAACATTACAGGTCCTTTTCAAAGTCAACAAAAAGTCAACTTTTTGTATTGAAGATTCATTGAGCATGGAAACTCCAATTGAGATGAAACCAAATTGAGCATGGAAACTCCAATTGAGATGAAACCAAAGAGGTTGTTTAGAGGACACCTAGAGCTTTCTAAAAAGTCCAAGAACACTCAAAAATATGGAAAATTGAGCAAAATACACCTTGTACAAGTTGGGCATTTTTGGACAATTGCACAAAGAGAGATATTTGTCAAAATCCAATTTTTTCCAAATGGGCCTATAATTTTATGATCCAAACTTGATCATAATATTATTTGTGACCTATTGATGCCTTGCCACGACCACATTCTATTTTATTTTTTTTTGAATTTAAAAGCATTAAATTCAAATTTAAATAAAATAAAATATGAAAACAAGGTATATTTTCAAATGGATTGGATTTTTATCGAACTTGAGGTCCAAGATAGCCCACACAACTTGCCAATTTCGTGCTACCTCTCACATGGAAAGAAAAATCAAATTTTCAAAAGATTTGATTTGAAAGAGAAAATTTTTGCATTCAAGAGGAGATCTTTTTTCATTCTTTTTGCTCTCATTCCTCACTCTATAAATACCCAACACATTGCACAAGACCAAGGACGAAACCCTAGCCCTTACAACAACCCTTATTTTTCTCAAAATTTTTCCAAAGTTGTGAAATTCGAATTCCAAGTTCCAGCCACTTTCAGCCCAAGCCAGCCATCCCATCATGTTCCTGAGGTTCCCAGGGATCATTACCAATCCTTACTTGAAGCCAAGACTGCCCAGATCGTGCTCCCTAGCTTGCTCCGATTTGGTATTCTTTTGAATTTCGATTTCATAAATTCATGCATTGCTAATTGTTTTTGTGTGTTTATTTGAACTCAGGGCATGCATTAGATCACATTTGAACCATTACATGCAAGCTTAAACGTAGGAAAATCGATTTGCCATGGCTAGGGCTTTTTAAACTGTTTCGATCGAACCGGCTTGTACAGGCACTTTCAGGAAAAACTAATGCCACCATTGGATTCGCAAGGGTCGATTTAGGGGGGTAGGGTATTCCTTTGCCATTTATTTTTCGTATTTCGCAGGTTTGATGTTTGAGGTAGCCGGAGAAGACGACCGGAGCTAGGGCTTCGGCGTCGTTGACTGTGTTGAAGACCGGCGAGGCATGCGTGGCAAAAGCGAGCGATCCGATTCGTTCATCCGTTCCAGCTGGGGTCCACGCGTGTTGACTGTGTTTGAATCATATCTATGACACGTTTACACATATAATCACATGTTTCCAACTTCTAAACACAAAACACACTTTGGCTCAGTGGTAAAGGCAGGCAAGCGTGTGGATTCTCTCAAAGGTCACCAGTTCGATCCCTAGCAAGACCATCTTTTTTTTACTTTACAAAACTAACATGTTTTTCTTATTTTCTTTAATATTTTCCATCCAATTTAATTTATCTTCAATATTTTTTATCATGCATCTAAAAAACACCAAAACTATTTCTTTTTTTGCATTATCGTCAGAAAAATACTTATTTAATTTTTAAAATTAAAATTATTATTTTTGCATGCATATTTAATTTAATTTCTAATTAATCATTAATTTGACTTTTAATTGTTTTTAAATTACCAAATCGATTCAGAAAATTACCAAAAATTTATCTTATCATATTAATGTCATTACTAACATAAAACCTTTTTCCTCATTCAAAAATATTTCTTTTTACTAACATTTTTCTTCTTATGCAATTTTCTCGTATTTTCGATTATGTATCTGCTCACAGGTTGTAGCGTTTCAGACGATTTTTCTTGCTTTTCTTTTTCAATTATGTAATTGCCTATGGGATGTAATAGTTTAATTAGCACTTTTATTTTCTGCACTCTTATTACGTAACTGCCCCAAAGCCATGTAATAGCGTAGGACATTTACTTTCCGCAATTTACTTTCTGCACCCTATAAACTGCTAGTAATTAGGCGTGTATGGCAAGATAAAATCGGACATAGATCACTCATAATTTCAAGATAAAATATATGAATTGACACACTCTTTTCACACATGCATCCCTTAGGGTAATTCTCTCTCGTTGCCTTTACGAATACAAATGGTCAAGTCCCTCGAACGTAGAGGTATCCTAGCACCGTAGCCTACGAAACAAATCATCATAGTCCCTTCGATACAAAGATCATAGACCCACGATGTCGCCTACGAATACATGATCTTGACCCTCGATTGCCACCTACGAAAAGTGATGATAGTCCCTTCGAATGTGCTAGGATACTTCCTACAAGTTGCTTTCTATGACCATTCGATGTCCCTTCGAATGTCCCTTCTACATCCAACGAATAGGGTTACCTACCAACTAATGGTATGGATAGCACTATTCTAAAGGAACGTAAAACAACACGAAAACGACTATTCTGAGTAGGTAATAAGACTTTTAGTTCCTTGCTCTATCAAAATACTTTTCACACCTCACACTTTTTGTCAAAGTTCAAACTCTTTTCAAAACAAAAACATTTCCGAACACTTTGTATACATTCCTACATGAATCATTACAAAGTCAAAGTGAAATGCCTTTTCAAAACATTTTTGTCAAACACACAGAGAGCACAATTTTAAAATGATCTAAGAGCAACTAAGAGCCCGTAGATAACTACGGATGGAAAGGGGTGCTAATACCTTCCCTTTTCATAACCTTCTCCCTTACTCAGAATCTAACGAAGGTATTTTCCTGTTCTTTTCACCTTCCTTTAATTGGATAAAAGAAAAGTCGGTGGCGACTCTTGCTATCCGCACATTTGCGATACAAAATTTCTCAAAGTCAGTTCACCGTATTATAGTGTTCAAGTTGAAACACAATGTTGATGGTTTGATAGCAAGACATAAAGCAAGATTATTAGCTCAAGCGTTTATTCAAAGAGAATGACTTGACTACTCTGAAGTATTTGCTCTAGTAGCAAGATTGGAGACTGTTCGACTAGTAGTAGCATTGGCATGCAACCAAGGCTGGTCGACATTTCATTTAGATGTGAAATCAGCATTTCTGAATGGTCCTTTAGAAGAAGAATTTTATGTCACACAACCTCCTAGGTTGCACAAAGCGCTATATGGTCTCAAGCAAGCACCTAGGGTATGGAACAAGAAGATCGACTCATACTTAGTCAAATTGGGATTTGTCAAATGCAAATCAGAGTATGGTTTCTATGTTCAGGTTGTAGTATAAGATATAAAAATCATCTGCTTATATGTTGATGACTTGCTAGTAACTGGAAATAGCTTGAAGAACTTGTCGAAGTTCAAAGAGTTGATGACTAAGGAATTTGAAATGTCGGATCTGGGAAAATTGTCTTATTTCCTAGGCATGGAATTTCAAATAACAAATCAAGGTATGGTGCTACATCAAAGGAAGTACGTCAAAGAGATACTCAAGAGATTCAGAATGGATGGTTCAAATCCTGCATCCTCACCTGTCGAACCAAATGTGAAGTTGGAGAAGAATGGAAAGGAAGACAAAGTTAATGTAACTTTGTTCAAGCAAATTGTGGGATCTTTGAGGTATTTATGCAATAGTCGACCTGATATAGGTTTTGCTGTCAGATTAGTGAGCAAATATATTAGTGAACCAAGAGTGTCACATATGAAGGTTGCAAGAAGAATCCTGAGATATCTGAAGGGTTCGATAAACTGTGGAATACTATTTCGACGAAATTCTGAAGATAAAATAACAATAGTTAATTTTTTTCCAGATGCTGATTGGTGTGGAGATAAGGAAGATCCAAGAAGCACAACTGAATATTTCTTTCAAGTATTTGGTGCCCCAATATCATGGTGTTCGAAGAAGCAACCTGTGGTGGCATTGTCATCTTGTGAAGCTGAATATATAGCAAGATTCTACGCTGCTTGTCAAGCAATTTGGATCAAATTAGTACTTGAAGAAATGGTTGTCAAAGTGAAGAAACCGCTGGTGTTTCAAATCGACAACAAGTCAGCTATAAATATGGCGAAGAATCCAGTTCTGCATGGAAGAAGTAAACATATCGAAGCTAGGTTTCACTTCTTGAGGGAAAAGGTAAATCGAGGTGAACTTGAAGTTAGGCATTGCTCAAGTGAAGCACAGTTGGCCGACATCTTCACCAAAGGATTGAAGATTGACATATTCCTGAATTTAAGAAATTAGGAATAGTTCAGATTGACTATTTTTTAGGATGATCGACAACTTGGATTATGGGGGTGTGTTGAAATATTAAATTAGATTTGTTTAAATATTATATTAGATTAGATTTAATTTGATTTAATATTTAAATATAATCCAAGTTGTATAAACTCAAACCCAATTAGGGTTGTATATAAATAGTCCTAGTCTGTATCATTATTTGTACAATTTAATAATACAAATCTTTATTTCCTTATTCTCTCCTCACTAAAAGTGTCTCGCGCACTAACATAGGGAAATAGTTGGATAGAAAAATAGGGTTTAGTTTAGAAACTCCTAAATTTATTTTACAGTAACTCATATTGTAATCTCTTGTAGCAACTTTTGAAATATATTGAATCAGAGATATGTTATCTTCCACGGACTTAGATTAATTTGATCGAACTAGATATAAAATTTATGTGTTCACGCCTATTGCTACTTTTGTTTCTTAAAGCTATTTAGTTGGTTGTCATTGTTCTTTATCTCATGAATAAGAATTTTTATGTGTAAAAATCATATGTATCTGCTTTAAAATATTTTAATATATAAATTATATAATTAATGATTATATAGAATTTTGATAATTTTCAATGACAGATATTTCATAATATCATCTTGTCATATTATCAATTAATCATCCTTATCATTAAAAATTATATCTAGATGGATTGGAGATGAAAAACTTGGATAAAAAATGAGGATCTAAGAAACTAATTTTTAAATATAAGATAAAAATTATAATAAATTAAAAATATGGATGATCTAAAAATGAATTTTAAGGTTCTTCTCTTTTCTTTAATTTTATTTTTGAATTACTTCTCACTTTTAGGGGTGTTTACGCATCCTTGTGGAAAATCAAAATTGCTCCTAAAATTTGGAAATGTATTTTCGAACGCACTCCAGTTCACATTCAATCTATTCGTAAATGAATTAGACCCTCATTTTTGCCAAAAATTAATACGAAAATGTATCTCCGTATAAGTTATGAAAATGCACCTCTGGATGGGATTTCAATCAAATACACGTCAGACCCTCCCTTTTCTCCATATCCAGCCAAAACTCTTCTCTCTTCCAAAAAAAACATTCAATCCAAGTTTCCTTTCTACTTCATCTAATCCAAGAAGTTTTTCAATTGTTACTCGTAGCATTCAGTTAATCGAAGTGCTCAATATCGACTACACATTTAGTAATTTTTAATCTATTTTTTCATATTTTATTTGTTTATACATGCATTAAGAAATATGAACATTAGGTTGTGTAATATTCATCAATATGTAGGTAGTCAGTTATTATTAGGTTGTATAACTAAGCAATGTGTTTCGTCCTTTTTTGGTTTCCCTGCATTTTTGGCATTTTTTGCTTTTCAGAGTTGCAGATTACTACGTATATGCACTTCGCTATTGTTTAAGAATTTGATTTTCAATGAATAGAGAAATGCATTTTAGTATTTTGTTTGTCTGCATTGTTTGGTATGATTTTTAATATCACAAATCTAGGTTTATTTTTCTACTTTGCCTAGCTTGTATAGTTTAATTATATGTAACATGGCTGAAAGCTAAGGTCAATTAAGGCTCACGACCATCGGTCGATGCTAGTTCATTTAATACGGTTGTGTCAACTTCTAGTGTCCAAGTGTCTCCTGCTTCGTCTTCCCGGAGGCAAGTATCACGTGTTGCTGACCCTGAAGCCCAACCAGTCGAGGTTAATGCACCTGCCTCTGGTTCAGTTGTTCTTGATAAATTTGGAAGAGCCCCATATGACACACCATTTTTGCTTGTGTATGTGGACCATGTTGTTAGGTACATGTGAGATCGAGAGGTAAAATTTATTTGTATTTATTATTTGAAACATGTATGTTATAATATTTGAAATTTATCATGATGATATATTTTTGTAGTATCGTGATGCTTTAAAATGAAACAATCATGGTCGAAAGATTTCAAGGTTACATCAGCCTAAGTAGTAGTGGTTTCATAATGCCATGCAACTATCTCCGTTGCGAGATTTATGCATGGCTACTTATACTACTATTAACCAAGGTATGTTTTCAATGTTCGCTGAAAGATAGAATTTTTAGACATGATCTTTTCATCTTTTGCATGGTGAGATGTCCATCTCATTGAATGATGTGTCATGCCTATTACATCTTCCGCTATAGGGAAGATCTTATACCACTTCTGGATGACCATGCCTAATGCATTGGAAATGATGGTGAACTATTTAGGAGTTAAGCCACAGGATGCTTTGGAGTAGATAGAAGACACCAGAGGGTGTCATGTTAGATTTTGATTTTTGGAGAATTTATATGCACACCACCTGGCTACGGCGGTGTAGGACGATGGTGATGATAAACAAGTTATGTATCATAGAGCATGTGAATTAAGGTCATACCTCGTGTACTTGGTTGACACATCCATATTTGTGGATAAGAGTGGTTATTATATCAATGTAGTTTACCTCAAATACTTCATAAACTTGGAGCAGATTCATGAGTACAATTGAGGGTCATTTGTTTGGTTTACATGTACTTCAAGTTGGCTAAATTTTGTCTTTAGAATACCAAAGAGGTGACAGATAGTTGGGCATTATTGATAGTAATCTTGTGTTATACCATTACTAATAAGTCATATGTACCATTTTTTGGCATGGATCCTCCAACACTTCTAACACATTTCCAGATAGTCATATGTTGATGATCACTATGAGGATCAACCATGTGTTTGTGCATTCATCCCGCTTAGATGGAATCGAGCGACTAAGCCTTTTAGAGTGTTTCTTGACCTAACTACAATAGATGATATATGCTACACATTGTTTGATGATCACCATAAAGCGTGTCCCTTAGATGACATAGTCTTCTACTCTTAATGGTTATCTTATTGGTCACGTATGATGTATCCACATCTGCCTGAATGAGTCATGTGTCACTTCGGGTATATGCAGGTTTATTCCAAGAGAACCCTTCGTGTATGCTCCTTCAGCTATGCCCTGTAGAGATGTAGATGCCCTGTATGATGATTTCCTTAATCATTTAGTATTGGCTGAAGCACGAAGTGTCTTAGCTCCTAGCAGATAGAGTAGTGCATTTGGCTTCATCCAATGGTATTTTAGAATTTCACATCCTTACATGAGACGACATGCTCAGGGAGATCCACCTAATTTTGCTCATCTGAAGATATTAGTGGAGAAGCCGACTAGGAAAAATTATATGGTTGATGTGTTACCCCTTATAACGTCACATTATGGATTTTGCGTGAGCGGACATATAGAGGGAAGACTTTCCAAAAGGCACTTCTGGGAGGTCCATTATAGATGTCATTCTATCTAAAGCAGGACAACATTGTAGTACTGAAGACAGAAAAGGAACAGGGGGTGTGATATACCCAATAGGATAGTATTTGTGTTAGGGGTTATTGATAATATTATTATTTGTAATTTGTTATTTTAAGTGTATTATGGTTTCTGGTTTGATTCATTTATATATGACATATTCTTCTTTTTAGATCAGGGCATGGTTTTAATTGATAAAAAATTTATTATGATAGTATAATTATAATACACTAGATTTAGACTCGCGCGGCTATTAATTAATTTTTATTTATTTTGTATTGAGTTTTAATTATGTTAAAAAACTTAATTTAGTAAATATGGGTTACAAATTTATATTATAATATAATCGAGACAATGATTTCAACTAATCACAAATAAAAAAATGTACATTATACTTAAAAGAAAAGAGAATTTATGTTTGTAAGTTAAAAGTGGCATACAAGATTTTATTTTGTAAATTTAAATAATATTAATAGATAACAATTTATATTTTATTTTGACCAAATGTATTTTTTTTTAAATGTGTTTGTCTCTCTTTTAGATATTTAATTATAAGTTGTTCAAGATATGTAACAATTTTTAACCTTATTAAATAAAAATTACTTTATTTTCAAATATTAATGAATAAAGTATTCAGTAACTTTACAAATTTATGCCTCTAATGAAACATTGTAGTTATATATGAGAAATCGAGAATTTTATTGTTTATCTTTAATTTATTTTTGTGATATTTTAAGAAAAATGTATATATGAAATATATAATTTCGTTAAAGAGTTTGACATTCTCTATTATATTTTTAGATAATTTGAGAGTATTTTTTAAGTGTTGCTTTTGTTGTTTGATTTCAAGAAAACAAAAGTAATTTAAGAGTATTTCAAGAATACATGGATAATATTGTTATTCTCTAATATAATTCTCGATCAATTACGAGTAATTTAATTCTGAAAAATTATGGAATATATACTTAACATTAAAAATATTTTTTAAGCATTTCTTTATATGATTTCAGGAAAACAAAAATCATTTCAAAGTGTATGAATTTGAACATCAAAAAAATATATTTAGTTAGAGTAATTATTATGTTGTTAGGATATTTAATTAAGGATGATCAAAAATCTCTTTATTTTAAATATTATTTAAAATAAGGATGAATCCCAAACTATTTATCAATATGCAAGAAAAATATATATATGTGAATTTTGCAGTATGGTTTTAAAATTAAGCGATAAATCCAATATCATCTTTAAATGTTAGTACTATTTATTTAAAATATTTTATGAATAAGTATCATCTCATTTATTTATTTATTTAAATTAAAAATTATGAAATCATATTAGAAATACTAAGTAAAAAAATGTTTCAAAATTTGTTTTGTTTCATTTTTATAATTAAGAAATTATTTTTAGACAAATATGTATATATTCTAATAAGTTTATGAAAATAATATATTTGATCAAATCAGTTGTATGTTGAAAAACGATTAGTTGAGATTTAGTTAAAATTTAATTATATTTGTCTAAAAATGTAATGCATTAAAATAACAATAATAATAAGTTTATTGTAATTAAATTAGTATGATATTTTTGGAAATAATAAAAGTTAATAAATAAATATAAGATTATTATATTTTTGCAATTGTGAGGATTCAAACTCGTGACTTTCTATAGAAAATAACATATGTTTTAACCTTTGAAAATTGAAGACGAATTTTGAGAGATGCCACGTAAAAAAATAGATATTGTGGCATAAAAAGGAGTTGAAGTATAGCAAGATATGAGTTGAAGTGTTGCGACATAATTTGATGCATTGAATTTAATAGATACAATTAGATGGTCTATCATATCAATATATTTCTAAACAAATATCAAAATTTACTACCTAAATGATGATTGTGAAAGTGTTTATTCGTATTGGTTACATAGATGAATCTCTGAAATAAAATATGACAAAATGAAGAAGTGACACAGCTACGAATATATGGGGTTTATATTATTTCAAAAATGCATCTCCGAACTAAATTATAGTAAAAATGAGGGTGTTGATCAATTATACATTAATTTGGTGTAAATGAGTGCGTTTGAAAATATAGTTAGACATTTTTGAATTTATATATGGGAGATATAATGCCATTTTGTTTTAACAAATTGTATGATATGATATGAAATTGCTTTATGGTTAGGGGGTTTCTTTCTACACCTCTTATGGGTGGGGAAAAACTCCTGAATACCCAAAAATATCCTTCAGAGATGCATCTCCGAACACACCCTAGATCAAGGTGTTTCGGAGATACACCTTCGAAAACAATTTGTTTGAAATTGGACGTTATGTTTAAACATGCAGTGATATTTTCGGAGATGCATCTCCGAAACATCCTGATTTTGGTCTTTCAAAGGTGCATCTCAAAAACCCTAGACAATGTTTTTTTTTTAAATCTTCAATGTGTTGATAAATAATTAGTTGAAAAAGATAATAAAAATGCCCTTTAAAAATGATAAGACGTGAATAACGATAATAGACCAAATAAGTTGTTGCACATTTAAAAAAATAATACAATAATTTTTCATAAATTGTTCTAAAATAAAAATAAAAATAATAAAAATAATAATAATCATAATAATAATAATAATAATAAGAATAATAATAATAAAGCATAGCCTATTGCGTATGCATGACCCTCGTTCTCTAGCCCCTCCTCTGTCTATTGTATCTTGTCGCACTCTATGCCTCCCTAACCATCTGCTCCATAATGGCCACCATCTCAGGATCACCCTGGTCAATGATGCATATGTCCAAAGTCTCCCGCCCAATCATCTTCATCCGGTGACAGATAGGCAACAGATTAATGACATGGTCATCCTCAGCCTGCTGGTTCTCTAAGATTTCTTCATGAGCTGGCCTACTGTGTAGAACCATGTCACGTATCCCTCTATATAATGCCAACTATTGGTCGCCTACATCATTCGACCCTCCTCGGGAACCATATGATTCTCCCAGTTCTGGAAGATGTCATCGAGCTCCTAGCGGACAATGGTGTCAGGTCATGAGCAGCCTGAAAGGGAGATCTGGGCATGGTCTACTCATAGCCAAAGCTGCATGCAACAGTCAGGCAGATACCTAACCAGAGTGTTAGCCCCACATGCCAACCACCCATAGTATAATGATATGTGTTCGAACTGGATAATATCCCAATGCTCTTCGAACGTCATCAATAGGATGCCATCATGGACAGTCCTATCTAGATACACCCAGAAAGGAAACACAACTTGGTTCTCTCTATGGGGGGGAATACCAAGCAACCCTTAGCACATGTTCAATATAATCCCGAGCATAATCGAAACCATGGATGCGGTGGAAGTGTGAAATGATCCATCCATGAAAAACAAATAAGATTCATGTAAAAAAGTTATAGGTATTAATAGTAAATAAAATATCATAGTTTAAATGATCATTATCATTAGTAGTGTAGCAGAGTTTGTCATCTATTGTGTCCTTCAGTTAGAGGCTTCATTTAGCTGTTGGTATCCCCTAGTTTCACTCCCTCACTGTATCCAAATCCATGAAGTATTAAAGGTATTCTACATCCACGTAGTTGGCGCTTTTGTCCAAAAAAATGGACATGCCAACTAAGAATATAAAGTAACACCTCGGAGCACACTAACGGTGATAAATAACAAAGAAGGTGTCTCCCTCTCACTGGGAAGCAGCTGTCACAGAGAGGTGTTAGTTATACTACTCTTTAAGGAATGAAACCTATCATGAGCCTCATTGGTGGAGGAACACTACTTAAATACCTCTTCTGGGTCAGCTCTAAGATATTCGACCATCCATTCTATCTCTAAATTACGATCGATTTGGGAGTGGTTAAGTAACCTCACTCTGATAGAAAGGTGTAGCAGGCAGGAAACATCATTAAGTGTGATTGTCATCTCCCCAACAGGCATGTGGAAATATGACATCTCCCTGTGCCACCTTTCCACAAATGCCTCGTGCATGCCGTAGCTAATATTGTTATAGCTGGAACAACAAAGGTCGGCAAGTTCGAAGCCAAAAATGGCATATCTAAATCAAGCCTCCTCAAGGTGATACAACTCTGATATCTTCTGTGTGTGGTTCATGCACTTTAGTGGATTACGTTCCTGTAAAGATAAATAATTAATATCATTTCTTACATGTTAGTGAGTAAATCATTTAAATTAAAAGTGTAACAAAGAATAATATACTTGTCCCTCAATATATCAAACGACATGATTGGTGTAATACATCAAGAGGGAGGTGTCAGATGGCTCTCCTGCAAAACTCGGGTTAGCCTAATCCTCGGGTTCCAGAACATCATCAGTTTCGGGTTTCTGAACCCGCTCGGGTTCCTCCTCCTCTTAATTCCTAGATGATGGCGCACTTGAAAGTCGACTCCTCTGAGCAAAAGTCGATGTTTCCTCCACTTCCACCCGTAGGACTCGACCGCGTCCTCGATGACTCGCAGTCTGCTCAGCTCTTTCTTGTTGAGCGGATGCAGTTTGGCTAGGCCTACAAAGTCGTAATCTGTTGAGGTTCTCTATCATTATTCTGGAAAAACAAATAATTATTAATCAAATCAAAAGGTAAGCAAATGAACAAGAACATCTTTTAAAATTAAAAAATTAATAAACCCAAATATTTTTTCGAAGATGCAGTTCTGAAACATATCAAATGGGCTTTCGGAGATGCATCTCCAAAAAAACATGTGGCTTTCATTCCCAAACTTCAACCTAACAACTTCAATCTTACACAAAAACCAAATTTTTACACTTAAAAGGGAGCTTTTTGCAGTTTGTACAAAATCTAAACAAATAAAAATAGATATGCGAAAATTAAAATGGATTGGAGAACTTACTCAAATTTGAAATTTTTAGAGATATTGAAATGTGATGAAATTGAGAGTTGGAGTGAGTTGTAACAAGTGCAAATGAGTACATCAACTTGAATGAGTTATGTAAGTAGATAGTTTTGGAAGTTTTGGGTGTTTGAGAGTTAGATTTTGAAAAAATTAACAAATTGGGGTGGTTGTTCGTATTTATTTTTGTAATACTCTAATTTGGATATGCATCTCCGAAATACCTTCGAAACAGCCCTGATTTAAAAAAATGTTCTGACAATGCATCTCTAAAATAACTCTAAAAACAAATAAATTATGGTACGTTCGAAAATACATGTCTAAAATTTAAAGATAAAAACGAAATTTCGTCATAGATGACTACAAAGATACAAGGGTGTAAAAAGAAAAACCCTTATGGTTATGGTAGCTAGTTTATAGTTCCGATCTTTCATGCCCCGTTAAACTATGGGCCATTGAGGCAATCAGTTCCTTGTTTCGTTCTTATGCTTAGCTAATAATATGATTTTCAAACCGTCTTATAAAGTTGTACTTTTGTTGATTGATATTTTTTCTTCCCCACTAAATTCATTGGATTTTCATGTTGCTCTTTTATTGGTAGTTTTGTCATGCATCAAATATTTGTTCTACAACACACTTCTTTGCTTAGCTCAACAATCACTACTCATGAAGTTAATGTGTAATCCCACCCAATTTTTAACTATTTTATGACTGAACTAACCGTCCATCTTTTTTATTCAAATCCCTTTCATCTCATTTTGTGTTAACAAATTGAAAAGAGTTTTTGCTTTTTAAGCTTGTTAAATTAATTGTTAATTATCGCACTAAATGATATTTCACCTTTAAAATCATGCATTATGAACCATCACAGATTTCTTGGTTGGTGCTTCTCTCATGTCCCTCCAATTATATGAACTAACGAAACATTAAGAAATGGCATGTGGACCTATCTTCCCTCTAATTAGGGGGTGTTTGCGGTGCGGTTTAGGCAGTTTTGACGAAAAAAATCATCTGAACCGCAAGAGAAAAATACGTGCGATTTGATTTGGTTCAGTTGGTTTTTAGAAGAAAAAATAACCGCCTCTAATTAGGGGTGTTTGCGGTGCGGTTTAGGCGGTTTTGACGGGAAAAAATCATCTGAACCATAAGAGAAAAATACGTGCGATTTGATTTGGTTCAGTTGGCTTTTAGAAGAAAAAAAACGAACCAAACCATACCAAACTAATGTGGTTTGATTCGATTCGGATGGTTCGGTTTTTTATAAATATTTTATTGAGTCATACATACACACATAGATGACAACATTAGTTTCGTATTTACTCATTTATACACTACCAAATAACAACAAAACTCATCATATTTGGACAACAACTTCCTATTTAATATGTATAAATTAAATTAGACAAAAGTGGAATAATAAATATAAAATAATATATAAAATAATATATAAAACAATATCAAAAATATTACAATGAAATAAATTTAAAAAAAAAGAGACGGGATATCAATGAAGATAAAAAAGAAAGAACATATGAGAGATTATAGAAGAAGATGTGCGATAAAAACGTTAAATAGAGAACATTTGCATAAAAATGAGAAGGTGGAAAAGAAAGAATATAAGAAAGTGGAGATTAGAGAAGAAGATGTAAGATGTATGTGGCAAACATGACACAATAATGTTAGGAGAGATTTGAGAAGATTGAAACTGAAATCATAAGTGTAAGAATGAGAATATTATTCGTAATCATAAGGTTAAAGTATAATGGATTTACCTTTGGATGGGATGTGAGTTACATAAAATTTAAATTGTAATATAATGTGGTTTGATTCGGTTTGGTTCGGTTTACAAAATACAAACCGCAAACTGAACCGAACCATGCGGTTTTGTTAAAAGATGACTCAAATAAATCCGAACCAAATACGATTTTTTGCGATTTTGATTTAGTTTTGTTTAATTTACGATTTTCTATTGAGTTTGTTTAATTTTGAACACCCCAACCTCTAATCACCAAGAAAAAGTTTTTCTCTAATGAATGAATTAGGAAATCAATATGATTTTGTCTCCTTGCTTTTTGATTCTTTCTTCCATTATATGAGGAAGTGCTCCACATGATTGCTTACATCTTTTCTTATATTAAATATTATTGAAAAAACAATATCACTCGGTCTATTTTATTTCAAATTTAAATTTAACTTTTTTTTGTAAGGTGGTGTTTTCTTTGTAATGCTTTTTATTTTTTATAAAGTTTTTAAATATTAAATTTTATTTGATTTTGGTTTTTAAAGTTAAAATCCGGAAAAAAAAATTATAAATTTCATGCAAATATACTTTTAACTTCTTTTTTTGCAGATTTTAATTTTAAGAAATTAAAATTAAAATAAATTAATATTAAGAAATTATTTTCAAAAATAAAAAATACATAAACAAAAATAACAAACACGTTAAGTTAGAGGAAACAAAAGAATATTAAAGCCTTTATTTTATTGCTACTGTTTTATGTGATTTTCATCATTAAGCTCTTTTTAAAGAGTTTAAGAGGGATAACAAACTTTTTAGGAGAATAAGTTTAGAAGAAAAAAGCATTGAAGTTTAGTTTTTTACATACAAATTTTTTATAATTTTAAAGATTTAAAAAATATTGAAAAAGATTTTTTGAAAGATTTGAATAAATTTTAAAATCAATTTATCTTGTTATAATATTCTAAATATTAAAAATATATTAATAATTAATATTTATTGATCATTTTATACAAAAACTCTCTAAAAAATAAATTAAAAGTTAAATACCTATCACTACTATAAATAAACTAATTCAGAATACATGTTTTGAATCTCGATAATTTTAGTTTATATTTGTATTTCATTAGAAGTGGCGCCTTTCTATACAAAAATAATTCATTTTTCACTTTGGTTATGTTTTTCAACCGAGGTAAAATAGTTTACTCTGATATATATTATACATTATACATAGAATTAATCGGTACTTATCCAATATTAGTGCTTGACGACATCATTATATATACATGCCTAAAATTAAATACACTACTATGGCACATGATATACAATAATCCCTAATAAAAAAACTAAGATCTATATATAATTCTACTATTGTACAAAACCCACAGCGAAAGATCGTCATCATAAAGTCTTTGAAACATCATCAAACAACTTCTTACAAACACCTGGAAAAACAATAATGATAGTGGTGTGAGATGATAATGTGAGTGAGTTCTCATATCTTATGGGTCCACTTATCTCTTATCTATCTCAAACTCAAGTCTTTAACTTTCATTGTTGTCACTCACAAAACATAACTAAGACTTAAGCATCTAAGGAATATTGGTATTGTATGGACAATATGTAACTTAACTTCACATAACTCAATAAATCACTATTCTCCTATCTATAACTCTAGATTTATTCTCACTCTTCATCATAAAACTTACTTTATTCTCTATTCATTCAACACATACATTTAACATACTATGACACACATATGAGAGACATAATATTACACTATATTACACATATACGGCATTGACGCAAGCATACAAAATGTAACACACACAAACTAATACACAAATGGTTGTTAAACACTTCATGCTAGAAAAAATTGTATTATTTTCGTATGAAAACCACATTACACATGTTATACATCCACAGACAAACAATACGCACACATATGATACAATGATGAAATGATCACAAAGACAATAAAAAAAACACATGTATAACACACACGCAAAAGTGACTTGATGAAACAAGGTGAAACTCACACATTATTACATCATGATATAGTACCATACATCATCAACACAACAAATGCATAATTTAAACAAACTAACATAATTATAGCAGTATGAAAAAATATTAGTGCTTAATTAAAGAAAAACTAACCAGCATTATAAATAAAATATTATAATTTATCACAATGGTCACCATATAATTTCACATTATGAATAAATTATCAATACAACGACAATACACGAATCAACACCGCACAATTTCAATATATAATCTCATAACATCAATACTCAACAGCACAAACATACAATATCAACATAACATATCATCATGAGTTGCTAACAATAACACAATACATGTCAAGAATCATGTTTCAATTATAAATTTCACAAACATAGCAAAGATTCACAAAACCTAATTTCCAATTGCATGGATTTCACCCAAAAACTAAAGCTAACTAGGAACTCACCTTGATTCAAGAAGATGATGAAGAAATTGAGATGAAGTTGGTGATGATGATGGTCCTTTCTTTTTCCTCTCCCAAGTTTTTTCTCTTCTTCTCTTTTTTTTTCTCTCTTCTTACTGTCTTTCAATAAAATTAAGAAAATAAAGTTGGTGTAAGTTTTGTAGAAAACTTCTTTGTCTTCTAGTGGCATCCCATGGACAAAGACCATTTTACCATTGCTATTTTCTCAAAAATCAAAAATGACATTGTGGCTAATTTACCAAATTGTCCTAATTTACCAATTAGTAAGGATTAAGATGATTGAGTAAGAATTAAGTTTGTCAACGTTTACTAATTACTTTATCTGTTTCAAGAGACGTCAACTAACTACTAATATAGCATTCAGAAACTCAATATCTCCCTACTGACAACAATTGACAACTAATAGCTTTTTCAGTTCACTTGCCTAAAAATAACACACTAAAACAACACACGCAGAACCCTAATGAAGAATTGTAAATAATGAGAGCCCTAAACACATGTAATCCTTAATACGAAGATGATATGAGTTTTGGGCTCTCATTAGATACTTGTCTAAATGAAAGATCGAAATCATCTCTTTCCATTCTTCTTCAATGATCTAGTGTTGGTGTTGGTGTTGTTGTCATTGTTATTGTTTGTTGTTCTTGTTCTTGTTCTTGTTAAGACCCGAATCCCTAGAGGTTAATTTTGTTGTTGTTATGGTTTAAAATGAGATTGATTTTATATGTTGTTTTTTTATGAGATAAGTATATTATAGGTTTATTGAGATTGGTGTTATAGGTTTATTGTTGATGTCGATTTGTTGAGAGTTATTTTTAGTTGTTTTGTAATGTTAGTTGTTGCTTAGATTGAGAATGAATGTTAATTTTGTTGTTGTTTTTGAATTGTCGATGTTATTGTTGTTGTGGTATAGTCGTTCTACTTTGCAAAATTTTGGCAAGCTATATGTTGTTAAGTAGTTGTTGTTATTTAGCTTGAGTTTGAGATTGAGATTATATTTTTGTGATTCTTTGTACAACTCTTTTCTTGTTAAGTCGAACATGTCAAGAATACATTATAGTGATAGAACATGCAATTGTGTTTATTATATGATTTTTAGTTTCACTAACCCCTCTTTAAATAAATAACTTATTAAACTAATTTTGGAAATAATAATATAAAAAATTATGTTGTATTTTAAAAACATATTACAGACGTTCAATATTTTTCGAGCATTATCTCTCATTATTTTATAGTTAAAATATCTTCAATGCTTTTAGTTTTCGTTCAACTTTCTTCCTTGTTCATTTTGCAAAGTATCAAATTTTATGCTTTCAAGAATGAATCAGTATAAAAGAAAGTGTTGAATGAAGAACTTGAAACATTGAAGAGATTCTAACCATTAAAGAACGGGAGATGAATGATGAGTTATATAATGCTCAAAAATCATTCATTAGTGTAGGTTATTCTTCAAATATAACATAATTTTTCATATAATTATTTTTTAAACCAATTTGAAAAGCTATATATTCAGTTAGGGCTTTTCGAAGTAAGCTATCAACATTATATATAATAAACTCAATCGTGTTTTACCTGTCGGTTAAATATCAAAACCAAGAAAAATATATTTTCACCATTTAAAAAATCCAAATGGCATCGAACTCATAACCTTTACACCTTACCCGTTAGAGGAGTTAAAACCAAGAGGTAACACACTTTTTAGGATGTCCTTTGTCACCTCTCATATGTAATCGAGGTAATTCTTCATAGGGGTGTTCAAAATCAAACCAACCCAATAGAAATCCGTAAAACTGAACCAAATCAAACCGAAACCGCAAAAAACCGCATTTGATTCGGATTAGTTTGGATCATTTTTTAACAAAACTGCATGGTTTGGTTCGGTTTGCGGTTTGTATTTTACAAACCGAACTAAACCACATTATGTTACAACTTAAATTTTACTTAACTCGCATCTAACCCAAACCTAAATCTATTATACATTAGCCTTATGATTACAGACAATTTTCTCATCTTTACAGTTATGATTTCATTTTCAATCTTCTTAAATATCTCCTAACATTATCACTTCATCTTCACCACTTACATCTTGCCTCTTATTATCTAATATCTACTCTCTTATATTGTTTCATTTGCACGTTCTTATTTTTTATGCAATTTTTCTCTCTTTCAATTTCATTTTATCGCACATCTTTATCTCTAATCTCTCATCTCTTATGTTCTTTCTTTTTCATCTTCACTAATTTCTCATCTCTTCTTTTTTTTTTGTTTTATTATAATATTTTTTATATTGTTTTATGCTATTATTTTATGTTTATTATTTCATTTTTGTCTAATCTAACTTTTGCATATTAAATGAGAAGTTATTGTCCAAATATGATTAGTTTTTTTGTTATAATTTAGTAGTGTATCATGTATGAATGACCAAATACAAAGTTATGTTGTCATATATATGTGAATGTATGACTCAACAAATTATTTGTAAAAAACCGAACCAACCGCACCGAACCAAACCGCATTGGTTTGGTTTGGTTTTTTTTTTTTTAAAGTCAATCGAACCGAACCAAACCGCATGCCTTTTTCTCTCGCGGTTCGGATGATTTTTTGCGTCAAAACCACCCAAACCGCACCGCCAACACCCCTAATTCTTCATATCTAACTGAGGTTGTTGTGGTGTAAAGGTTCAAATTATGGTCAACCAAACTCAATGATAAATATGGGTTAAGGGATAATATACTAAGCAAAAGAGAAATTCAAGTCATCAAGTATAATTAATTGTTTGGTTAAACGTGTGTAAGTTTTTAGTTGCAAGTAATTATAAATTGCATTATTCTCTTTTTCGATATTTTTTATCTCATATTTTTCTAATATTGAGTTAATTCGTTTTTCTAAATACATGTACTTTTCTTCTTCTTTCCAATCTTTCACGTCAAACACATACTCTTGCCAAAAATTCTATGAACTCTTTTAATTTATTATTTGAAGCAAATCAAGATTTCTTATAGGGTTATTCATTCAGAAGATTTTTTATTTTTTTCATATAAGTTTTAAAACCATTAATCTCATCTTCCATAATGATTTTTGGACCAGACGATCAACATGTGGGAGATGGATGTGATAATGATTTAAGACAATGAATTACTATAAATCTTAGACGAGTTATTTGTAACGCCCCGAATTTAATTAATTATTTAATTAAATTATATAAGGAATTTATTGGTATAAATCTAAGAGGCGTAGTTGGATTGATATGTCAATCGGAGTTGTTATGTTTTTAGTCGGATTAATTAGTCGATTTAATCGGAGAAATAATATTAGAAATAATATTATTATATTGGACTATTTATTTAATTAAGTTGGTTTGGTTGTTGTGTGGTAAATAGCAATTTGAGGTGTATTAGTTAGTGGACCCTATGTGAGAACTAGTGGCCCATTATTATTTTTAGTGGCTTAAGTAGTATTATTTAGAAAACAAGTGGGAGAATTGAAAGAAACAAAAACATCACGTAGCAGTGGAAGAGAAAGAAATTGATTTGGGAACAAGGGTTGCTGGCAGTGGCAAATTGCAGTCCGAAGGTTGCAGATTTTCGATCGACTTTTCGAGCCCTCTTCAATCCAAAGGTAAGGGGTGGGGTTCGACTTATATAATCAATTGTATGATGATTTTTATGTGGAATTTAGGGTTGTATAATTTTGCTGTCAATTCTTGTTTTGTGATGAAATTGATCAATCTGTGTTGAGATTATATAGTCTGCCATTGATGTTGTTGTACAGTGATAATATTGACTTATGAGATAGAAACTAGTAATTTTCGTGATGAATTTAGCAGAAGAATTATGAAGTGTCAGTGGGAGTAGTTACGGCAGTAGCAGGTTTCTAATAAACACTGATATTTTAGTAGCAGAACTGAAGTTGGTTGACAGTACGATTTTAATGCAGGTTGATTAACTATATCGGTATAAGAAAAATTATTATTAGATAGTTAACAATTAATAGTAATAGCAGTGAACGAAGACAGTGTCGGAATTAGCCGGATTAGTAAAATAGGCGGTAAATTTAGTTGTCCAGAATTAATTGAAAATTTGCGAGGTAGCTAATATAAATTAGTAGATAATTATGGCTATTTTATTTTGTTGAAAAGATGTTGGATGAATTAATTTGTAGTGTGGTTGATAGTAGTAGTATAGACTAGTAAAGTTAGCAGAAACGATGATAACTGGTGTATTGGAATTGATAAATAGTATTGGTAATGTTCTAGAATCCAGTTTGTAGCAGTGTTGAAATTTGTTGACAGTATAGTATTGATTGGCAACAGCAGCATTAGTGAAGAATAATAGCAAAATGAGAATAAATTAGCAGAGGTATTTTGTAGTAGTAAATAACAGATTATTATTAAGGTAGCCGAGTATTTTGGAAGTAGGTTTAGTAAGGAAATACATGGTTGGTACATACTTATTAGTAGCAGGATGAAATTAATTTAGTGGCAGATTGGTTTATGAAGCAAAAGTATTTCAAATAACAGAAAAGTAATGTGTAGCAGAATTAGAATGGTAGCAGGGACGTTTAGTAATTGGTACATGCTAGTAGAAGTGATGGTCAGAAGTTCTGATGGTTAGAAGTAGAAGTGATGGTTAGAAGTTCTGATGGTTAGAAGTAGAAGTGATGGTCAGAAGTTCTGATGGTTAGAAGTAGAAGTGATGGTCAGAAGTTTTGATGGTTAGAAGTAGAAGTGATGGTCAGAAGTTTTGATGGTTAGAAGTAGAAGTGATGGTCAGAAGTAGAAGTGACGGTCAGAAGTTCTGATGGTCCAAATTAGAAGTGATGGTCAGAAGTTCTGATCGTCAGAAGTAGAAGTGATGGTCAGAAGTTCTGATGGTCAGAAGTAGAAGTGATGGTCAGAAGTAGAAGCAATGGTCAGAAGTTCTGATGGTGCAGAAATTCTGATGGTGCAGAAGTTCTCGTGCGAAGTTCGATGGTGCGAGTTCGATGAAGCGTGTTCGACGTGCGAAGTTCGATGGACATAAGCAGAAACTTCGGATATTGCCTCCATAAGGATTCAGTATAACAGAATAATTTTAATAATGCAGGGAATAGTAACAGTCCCAAAATTTAGATAGTAGCCCGAATTAAACGGTATATTTAGTTGCTCGGAATTGAATGAGAATTTATCGGGTAACTAAGATTAATTAGTAGATAATTATGGTGGTGTTGTTTTTGTAAAAATTGGCAGGGTAACTGAGAAAAATTAGTAGGTGGATTCTGTTAATTTATTTTGTTGGAATTGTGTTGAGTACGCGGTGTTGTTATTTTGTTTGTGAATTAGCAATAAAGTGTATTATTACTGTATGTTGTTGTTGATTTATGCGAAGTTACAGGATGTTTCTATGTTGATATAAATTTTGTTGTGACATTGTGATGTTTGTGATGTAAAGATGAATAATGTTGTTGTGGATTACGTTGATATGTTGATTACGTTGTAGGCCTATGGCAAGTGTTGAATTGGGATTACGTTATTGTTGTGTGTTGTCATTGAGTTTTTCGTCGTTGATTGAGTTGATGTTGTGGTTGTGATGGCATACATACATTGCATTATTAAGTTGGCCTTGATGGCAAACACGTTGGTCGTTGGGGGCAAAGTTGATTATGTTGAAGGCTTATGCCTTGTGCCTCGGAATTACTGGCAAATGATTACGTTGAGAGTTTTACTCCAATGGTACCACATGCATGTGCATTGTTTAGAGTCGCATTATAAATGAATTTGTTATTGGTGATGTTGTCGTGATAATGTTGGTGATCGTGTCATGATGATGATTTTGTTGCAATATGTTGTTGGTGACTTAATGTGAGTTTATGCTAACGTTGTGTTGTGACAAGTACTGTTGAGAAGCTGTGAAAATAGTAATTATAACTGTTATTATAATTGTTGTGATTTACTATGTAGTTTTGTTGATTCTTATGTTGTAGTTGGTTGAAGCAGTGAATATTGTATGTTTCTAGATCTAATATATTAGTTATCATACTCTTGCTTTTTTCGATATCTCACCCTTTCTATTTGTTTCGTCGTTGTCTTTATATTGGTAACGTGCAAGTATTCGAGAATGAAGAATTTAGTTGTTGTTAGTCCAAGTCGGTCTAGTTGCTCTGATACGTAGCACTGGGGATGTTTAATTTATGTCGTTTTTCAGTTGTTGTTATTGATGTTGTATTTTAAGTTGAATAACAAAAAGTACTATGATGTTTCAAGTTGTCTTAATTGAATAAAGATGATCAGTTGCTTGATTTGAATACTTACGAATTCCACTGCATATTAAATAAAAGGTTGTTTTGTTTTAAAAGTTGAAGCGAGTGGTATGTGATCCCCTGTTAATAAAGGTGTTTTGTATCTGTTATGTTTATGTTATTAAAGTTGAAATGTGGCATCTCATATGTTGTATGAAAAATTAAAAATACTCTGATTTGCTTTATATTTTCGTAGAATTTGAGGTGTTACATTATTAGTAGTAAAGTGTGATATAAAATAATTCATGAAACAAAAAATAAAATAAAATAAAACAAAACAAAAAATAAAAAATTTGATGGCGATTCGCCAAGTGTATCAAATCATTGCAAGTAATAAAGTAGAAGATAAAACTTCATGTATCGAACTCACATAGTGAAAGTTAGTTAATTTATGTTAAATGATTTTATCATATTGTTTAAATTAAAGAGAAGGATTTGATATATTGAAAGATATATGAATATTATTTAAATTAAAGAGAAGGATTTGATATATTGAAAGATATAGGAATATTGTTTAAATTAAAGAGAAGTATTTGATATATTGAAAGATATAGGAAGGTAAATAGAAAGAAAGCTTAAATTAATAATAAAATATTGGTATTAAAAATGTCACGGGAAAGACAGTCTTTCTTTTCCCTAAGTACATTATTAATATGATTATTGATTCTCTAATTTATTTATTCCTAATTTTTTAAGGAATAAACCTCTAATTTTAAGTCGATCCTTAATGTTTTTAGTGAATCAAAAGAAAACAATAAGTTATTTGTTTATCAAGAATACAAACTATTTTGGTTGAAAATTCATCAAAATCTATGGAGAATTTCTATCAAACTTGATGAACAAGATTGTTATTACTACAGAATTTTGTGAATACAAGTTGTGAGTTATTATAAGATAGGGGTTACTCCCTCTATTTATAATGAGTTTGATTTCTCCTAATCCAAAAATCCCAAAACTATAAAAGCCCAAAATATCTATTTTAGACCTAAGTTGAAATCATGTGTGAATCAACCTGCTTCGACATACACAACTCGAAAAACAATTCGACAGCTCACACTTAGGCTTCGACACACCTTATGTCGAGCAACATGTTGCTTTAGAAACAAGGAATTACACTTTAAACACACCACCTAATTCATTGTATCTAAATTATCAACATTCATCATAGCTCGTAGTCTTCTGAACACTTCGACCTGCACACCCTTTATCATGATGTCTGCAATCTGATTCTCAGTTCTGCAGTGTTCCAAGTTCATCTTCCCATCTGCTACCAAATCTTGAAGATAATGAAACCTCATATCAGTGTGCTTGCTTCGACTATGTGTTATCGGATTCTTTGTCAATTTTATTGTTGACATGATGTCGATCTTTATGGTAATTATCCCATGATCTTTACCTATTATTTCTTCGACCAAGTTCACCATCCATGTTGCTTGATATGCGCAAAGAGAATCGGTTATGTACTTTACTTCGCATGATGATAATTTCACTACTGGTTCCCTTCCCGAACTTCAAGAAATTGGTGCACCACCTAGCATAAACACAAATGTTACTGTGGATTTTCGATCCTCAACATCTGAATCAGTGTACTCCACTAACTTTCATTATTTTCCTTTATTAGTTGCGGGAAATAAAATGTCATAATCAAGAGTTCCTTTTAGATACATCAATATCCTCTTTGTCGTTGCTAGGTGTGATACCCTTGGCTTCTGCATGAATCAACTTACCATACCTACGTTGTATGTTAAGTCATACCTTGTGTGAAAAATGTATCTTAATTACCCAATAAATCTTCTGTATTGGGTTGGGTTGACATCATCTTCATGTGCATCTTTCGACAGTTGCAGTCTTGGTTTTGCATGTGTCGAAGTCGAGTTACACTTTTCCATCTCAAATATCTTGAGAAACTCACTTGCATATATTCTTTGATGCATCATCAAACCTCTATTATTCTTGTAGAATTATATTCCAAGAAAATATGAAATTTCACCCGGATCCAACATTTCGAATTCCTTGTTGAGATCGTCTTTGAAGTTTTCAATCTCCTTCTTGTAGCTACCTATTATTAACAAGTCATCGACATAGATATATAGTATAAGCAATTCACTATTGTTTCTTCTTACATATACTCTATGTTTATTTCATTACTTCATAAGTTCATTCTCCCTTAAAAGACTATATATTTTCTTATTCCAAGCTCTTGGAGCTTGTCTTAATCCATACAGGGCTTTATGCAGCTTATACACCCTTCTCTCTTCTACATGCTTCACAAACTCAACTAGTTGTGCAATATAAACTTCTTCATCTAAGGGTCTATTCAAAATTCACATTTTATGTCCATCTGACATATATGTCAACTATTCATTTCTGCTAGACCAACAACTAACATGATTATTTTGATTCTAGTCACAAGTGAAAAGACTTCATCGAAGTCGATTCCTCCATTTTGGAGAAATACTTTCGCCACAATTCTTGCCTTGTGTCGAGTTACTTCCCCTATGGGATTGAACTTCATCTTGTATATCCACTTCACATCTATTTCCTTCTTGCCTTGAGGCAATTCAACAAGTGATCAGGTGTTGTTGTCTTTGATGGACTTCACTTCTTCATTCATTTCTTTCAACCAGTTCGACATCTACATAGAAAGCACAATGCAATAACTCACCTTTATCATTGACTATATCATATGATGTAATCACACATTCTTGCAACTTTGAAGACATGTATCTTGTCCTCTGAAGCCTGCTTGTACCTGGTTGATCTCTAACTTCCTCTTGTCAAACTTCTCTTTCGACTTGAGTTTATGGTTCTTCAAGTAAGGTTCTCACTGAATATTTCTTGATATTTTCAGTCCAATCTCATTCTTTAAGCTCATTTATGATCACGTCCTTACTGATCACAATCTTCTTGTTCATTGGGTCAAACAACTTATAATTTTCTATTAAATGGTATCCAACTATGATCATTTGACTCAAATACCATGGGCGAGGAAGTATGTCTACGGGAGGATAGATGCAGTGATGGATGAACTGGAGAATCTCGTGTGTTGTGGGAAGACGATGTAGACGGAGTAAAAATAGGAACACTAGAGGTAGAGCCTACAATACGTGCATCTAGCTCAGCCTATCCAGATGCAGGACAAGCATGGGATGCTTGACTCATTTCCTTTTGAATAAAAGCATGATGTGCAAGCCTGTCGTGCCTCAACCTAGATGGTCTCTCAACTATTACTCCTGTAGAAGTAAAAAATAAATGTTAACATAAGGACTGATGTTCAAAAATAAGGGGGGAAACAGATTAAAACTGGAAATGCATTACAGATTTTGTTCAACGTTAAGATGAAAATCGAAAATACATTCCCAGTTTGACCTGCGAATGCAGAGGTCCATCAATGGCGAACCAGGCCCCCTAATGATCTAAAAAACCTTATTAATCATGAAAATGACATTACCAACACATTTCTAATGATTCCTAATATTGAAAACACACTACAAAACAATAATATCAAACCTAAATCACTTATTTGAGTAGAAATTACATAAACTCTAAAAATGAGATGAACAACTTACAATTGTTGATTTTTCTTGATCAAATATGATTGGAGACTTGAGTTAACTGATGCTACTCAATTTGTGAAGAGTTTTTTGCAAATGCTTTGATTTTGTAACAATGGGGTATTTTGTGTTTGGTATGTTATGTTTTGTGGTTTGAAAAGCTTCTGAAATGGGGGAGGGGAAGAGTGCGTCTTTAAGTCGCAGTAGAAATCTGAGATATATATCTGGTATATACCGTAATTGCAAGTTCGGTTTATATATCGCCTTTCCTGGAAATGGGGTTCCAAGGCCACAGTTGTGTGTGTTTTAGTTGCAACCATAAATTCATTTACAGTTGCATCTGTATGTGTATTTCTGGTTTGTCCCAACAATTTTATACATTTTATGACTAATATTATATACACTGGATACATATTTTTTATTTTAAGAAGCATTTAAGAATTCCGTATGATGTGCTAAAAAAATATAGGATAGAAAAAGAAATCCTCAAAAAGTAAGGGACCAAGAAAATATCCAATTTAATAAGGGACCTAAAAATTTGATAAAGACCTTAGGACCTTGTTTTTTAAGATTTTTTTAGACTCCTCTAATTCCAAGTGGTTGAAGTGCAATTTGTTAACATTCAAGTCTTCTCAACTTATTCACTAATTTTTCTTCTTCTTTTTCTTTTAACTTTTAATTGTCTACATTAATTTCCTTAACTAATTTAAAAAGTTAACAAATTTTCAAACGAAGAATAAAATTCACTTTAAAGTAACTATTTGAAAAAAAGAAAATTAATCTTAAACTATTAGTCAATTCCCTCCACCAAATTTTTAGTTTGACAACACCGATGTCATTAGTTTCCATTGCATATTATAGAAAAATTTACTTTTGAACCCCATTAATTAGACTTGTACCCCTACAATTTTTTAAAAATACCAATTTTATTCTTTAATATTTTTAATTAATTTGTCATTTTTTAAAAGAGTTTTAGCAACGGTTCAAAATTGTAATAAAAATTGTTTGTTTTTAAACTATCGTACCGGAACACTTTTTAAAAGTGTTTCGGTTGGGTGTATTATTAAGGTACCGGAACATTTTTTGAAAGTGTTCCGGTTTTAAAAATTTCTAAAAGAGTTTTAGCAACTGTTAAAAACCGTAGTCAAAAATGTTTTTTTTTTAATTATCATTCCGGAACACTTTTTGAAAGTGTTCCGGTTTGTATTTTAAGATACTGGAACACTTTTTGAAAGTGTTCTGGTTTGTATATTAAGATACCGGAACACTTTTTGAAAGTGTTCCAGTTTGAAACATTTCTAAAAGAGTTTTAGTAACGGTTCAAAACTGTAGCCAAAGCTATTTTTTTAAAAAAATACCATACCGGAACACTTTTTGAAAGAGTTCCGGTTGGATGTATTATTAAGATACCGGAACACTTTTAAAGTGTTCCGGTTTGAGAAAATTTCTATATGATTTTGCATCGGTTCGAAACCGTGGCCTAAACTGTTTTTTAAAAAAAGTATCATACTGGAACACTTTTTAAAAGTGTTCCGGTTGGTGTATTATTAAGATTTCTAAATGAGTTTTAGTAATGGTTTAAAACCGTTGCCTAAAGAAACGAAATTATTTTTAAAAAAAATTATTTTACCGGAACACTTTCTTTAAGTGTTTCAGAAAACATGTGTCAGGGTGCAAAATTTAATTTTTTTTATAAATTAAAGGATAGAATTGACATTTTTTAAAAATTGTAGGGGTATAAGTTTAATTGTAAGGGTACGAAGTAAAGTTTTCTAGCATATCCATGCTATCGCACGGAATTATTACAAATAATGTTATTATCATTTAGTACCCGTAGTAAATACATGTCTCATATTTTTTTAATATTAACAATGTCAATTATTTTTAAAAATATATCAAAAAAAATATAAATTTATAGAATAAGTTCATATCTTGCGTGTGATTTTTATAAGGATTATAACTCATATATTACAACTATTCTCACCTAAAAAAATAAATATTAAATCCAACAAATTCATTTGTAATAAATTATTTGTATGAGAAATATCAATATTGGTTTATCTTTTGAAATATGTTAATTATGTTCAAAAAGAATTGTTCACGTAATTGTAAAGTTGGTGAGGTACGGATAAATATTTGTGATATATTGCTTTAGCATGCAAATATTTTGACGTCCAAATAAATTTTTATCGGATGTTATATATATATATATATATATATATATATATATATATATATATATATATATATATATATATATATATATATATATATATATATATATATATATATATATATATATATATATATATATATATATATATATATATATATATATATATATATATATATATATATATATATATATATATATATATTTTGATTTGATATTTTATTGCTTCTCTTATAAGAGTTTTCTAGTATTTTAAAAAATTTAATTAAAGATTATTAAAATTTTATAATTAGTTCTTTCATGTGAGGTCCTTCTTGAATTATTTGCTTGAATCAGATCCTTCCTATGACGGATCTATGCTTATTTCTGAGATTATAGAACCTTACTCAAATATATAGTTGAAGGTAAGACATCTTTTACCTTAACTCAATGGTTTTACGTTATAATAGTGTATTAAGTTGAATGACCTCTTAATTTTAATGACTATTATTGAATTGTGCGTTATTAAATTACACATGTTTTTATTGTTATTTATGAGACTGCATGTGTTTTAAGTCATAGAGTATAATTTTAGTCGAAGTGAGACATATATCAATTTTCTTTTAAATTTATAAATTACATCAATGTCTTGTATATGAATTTTATTAGGGATTATAAATCATATATTAAAATTATCCTTATTATTCTTTAAAAAGTATTTTTTTCTTCGATAAAATCTTTAAAAATATTGAATTTAACTAATTTGATTTATGATAAAATATTAATTTTGTGGATGAATTATTCATTCCAATATCATCTTAGCTTGCTTATTTTTAGAAAGAGATTAGAAAAGTATGATAAAATATAATTAGTGTAATATAACTATGCCTTTTTAATATTGACAATATTAAAAAACACTAATTAATTAATGATAAATACTTATCATATATGACATTTATTCTAAATTATAATTAGTTAAATATTATTTTTATTTATCTTTTTTTATTTGTAGACTAAGTTACAATAATTACTAACCTCATACACGACTATAAGTTTGGGTTTACGAATATGTATTATCATTTTTATATGGAGGATATTTTAAAAAAAACTATTGTTTAACTAATTAGTTAGTAACAAATATTTGACAATTATAAAAAATTTATGTTCTAATATTTTGTTAAGCGACTCATTTTCTAAAAAAGGTGATTCAAATTTATTAAATTATGAGAAAAATACATTTTGAATTATAATTTTTTTCCTTCATTTTTTTCCGACAATATTAAATATTAATTTTACTTTAATTTTTAGTTATAAAAGAATATTTTATATGTATACTTCATGAAAAATATAGTATAATTGATATTTTTTAAAATGTAATTTATGTATTATAACTATCCTAATTTTAATTAAAAAATTATTAAAAAATATTGAATTTAAAAAAATTAATTAGTCACGTAGCATATGTTAAGTGTATGAATTTAATTTTAAATATATAATATGTCAAAATTATAATTTATTTATTATAATTATTCTTATTTTTATTTTTATGATAACTATATTTAAAACTATTAATTTCAACTCTTTTTTTGTTACAAATATTTATTTTATGTATGATTTTAATAATAAAATGTAATTTATTTATTATTTATTATTTTTATTTAAAATATATTAAACTTAACACATTTTTAAATATTTCTCAAAAAAAGAAGTAAATAATCAAATAAGATTTAATATGTGTCAAAAAAAATATGAAACTTAGTTTTGATCTTACAGTGATATATTATTTATCAAATAATATTATGAAATTAATACATTATAATAAATTGGTATTATGAAACTAATCAGTTTAATGTAACATTGAGAGGTTTTTCTATTTTTAAGTTTAACATTTCTTTAGGATGGATCTTGAGTTCAATTTATTATATAATATTCTTAAATTAGTTTAATATTACAACTTGACATTATTAAACTAATAAATATAATATAGTATTGAGTTTAAAAAAATTTCAAAGCCATTTCAAAATTCAACGTGTCATAATATTTGCTATAATAGTATATTTGGTGGCAATTTAATTTTCTGAATCTATAAGAGATAACTTGAATAAAGTTGATGTGAAAAAAGTTATAGTTAATAGATTATAATTTTTAAAAAATTTATTTTTAAAATATTAAAAAGATATCAACACTAATTAATTAATAATCAAAAGTATTTTTTTGTATAAATTTCTTATAATAAACTCAAATTATTAAATTATAATCATTTTAATTTTATTTAAAAGGTATAAAACATATACTAAATTTAACTAATTGATTGGTGATATTGTTTGTGCCATTAATTCAAAGAAAGTTTTCGTAACTCATTTCCAAAATGTAACGATAAATTATACTGAATGTATTATAATTGTTCTTCTTTTAAAATGGAACTTTAAAATGGAAGATATAAAAATATTAATTTGAAATAATTTTTATATCATTTTTAGAATCAATTAAAATTAATTAATGAGTTATAAATAATTGTTTCATGTGTGAATTGTACGTCTAACTTCATATTTCAGTGGCTAAATAAAATATAATTTTTTTTATAATTGATATATTATAATTGTTCACTTTTTATATCAAAACATTTTTTTAAAAATAATTCTTACTCATTTTTTAAGTAACATACAATTGTTTCTAGTATATTTTATATTACAATTTTTTATTTAAAAGATATAAATAAAATCATTAAGATCAAGTGTAATATTTTAATTAATATAAAAATTATATAATATTATTTAATTGAATGAATACATATAATTAATATACAAATTCAAGTGTATTTTAGTGTTCACCTTATAATTGAATTGATATATTAAATGATATAATATTATTGAATTGAATTGATATATTAAATTAAAATAATTAATCAATAGCAATAATTAATTATATATGACTTTTATATGTTAATGACAACCTTTAATAATTTATTTGTTAAAATATTATGAATTAATGACAACCTTTAACAATTTTTATCGTATTATTAATTAGGCCGTAAAACAGTATTTATTATTAAGTTAACTAGAAAAAATCTATAAAAAATTATTAAATTTGTTTGGGACAATAAAATTTAAAGTAAAATTATTTTAAATATAAATAGTTATAGTATTATTAAATTAGTATAACATAATATTAAGAATTTTTTTCATTAATTAATAAATATAGCGCAAAAATAATTATTTTTCTTTAAAAAAAATTTAGTATTGAATGAATTTGAGGAAATTGATTAAAAAATATTATTTCTTATTGTATATACAATATTTGTTATTAAATTAATTTAAAAATATCAATAAGAAATTATTAAATTTGTTTAGAACAGAAATAATTTATGTCTTAGTGTATATACAGTTTTTTTTATTAAATTAACTTGAGATAATTTATAAAAGGCTATTATTAAATTGAGTTAGATAGTGTTATTAAATTAGCTAATTTAATTTCACATTAAGAGTAAAACTTCTAAAACACCCTCTAAAAATGCAACATGCCACACTAAAAAGAATAGTTAAAAGGATAAGCTAGAGTAACTTTGGTGATAATTTGGTTTCTCAAGTCTATAGGAGATACATAAAATATTAGATGTAACATAATACATAGTTGGAGTAAGAATAATGGTGGTTTTTTGTATGTGGCCACAATCACACTCTTTTCTTTTTCTTTTTCTTTTTCTTTTTGAATCGACAATCAATCACACTCTTCTAAGTGCCAAACTAATTCTTCTACCTATTTTCCAATAAAATAAAAATTAAGAAGCTTGAATTCCTTCATACTTTTATATGGTAGATTTTATATATTTTCAATATTCTAATTAAATGCTCCTAGCTAGTTGGAGAACTGGCCAGGACTTCCTAGTTTGTAGTATTATTCATATTTTCCATCTTAGCAAAGTCCAAAGTCCTCTTTCCTTGTAACTTATTTGTCACATAATGTTTACTATACTCTCCATGATTGTATCTCCTATACTTGCATGGGTGATCTTCATCCACAAATTCTTGCATTGGTCCAAGCTCTACTTCATAGCTAGGAGCATAAAATGTCACAATTGAAAGCCTATCTTTTTCCTCATGAGCCACAGCCCTATGCTCCACACTCTTGTATTTTCCATTTGTAAGAACCTGCAAAATCCAAATTAAAATCTTAGTCCATGACAAAATGAACAAAATATCCGGCCTTCGTTGAGGACGTGAAACGTGGAATACCGTAAATGACGTAAAATGTGTCATGGTTAAACAGAGATAAACAATGCCTCAAAACATATTTATCAAATATTTATCACAATTCACAGATAAACAACACTAAAATAGTATCTCTATTTATTGTGTCATTGTTGAATCTTGGCTGATCTATTCATAAGCAGTGAGTGAGCATTAAAAATTGAAAGAATCTTACTTCTATTGTGTCACCAATGTTGATGACAAGGGCATTTGGAATTGGTTGAACAGGGACCCATCTGTTGTCTTTAAGTATTTGAAGGCCCACTGGGCTCCCCTTTGCTTGTTGTAGCACAGTAAGAGCACTTCCATCTGAATGAGGACTCAGGCCCAAAACAAGGTCAGGTCTTGAACATGTTGGATAGTAATTCATCCTTATGGCTTGTACTGATTCACCAAACATCTCCTCAAAAACATCTTCTTCCAAACTAAGGCCTAATGCTATGTATTTCAGCAAATTTTGACAAAGTTTCTTGATTTTTCTTGAGTACAATTCTATTGTTTCACTGCATGAGTATAAAAAGAAGAAAAAAATCATTTTACCAAGTAAAATATATATTTTTGTTTACTAAAAATATGGTCGACTTTGACACAGTTAAACCACAAACTTCGTAAAATCTCTGTCATTGTTAAAAGGTGATTAAATAAAACCTCTGAATATTTTTGTCATGGTTAAACCGTGATGGGATCTCCAAAAACTTAAAGACGGCTCTGCATAAAAATATATATTACCTGAGTCTTGCTGGTTTCTTTGGCCAAAGACTTGGGTCCCTAACATAGTGAGGTGCAATACCTAAAGCAAACATGTTGCACCAATCAAGTTTCTGGTCCTCTGAGAAAACAAAAGCTTGTCCATATCCTTGAACTGTTCCTGGAGCCATAGGGTACTTTTGTTTCTCTTCCAAAGGTAGCATGAAAAACTCCTTACTCATATCCTCTATGTTCTCCATTAGATTGATCTCAACCTCATGATTAATCACCTAATGACAGCAATATTAGTTTCAATTAACAAGTATGTCCTAAAAAATCTACGCAATTGAGTTTATCTCCTGACATAAGATTGTTTGTCAGAGCTTATGAAAACATCTAATGACATATGTTCCTAAGTTGTTTTCACCTTACTTTCATAAATTTTTCAAGATATAAAAAATATCTTTGTAAGCGCTTATTTACCTGAAAAAATCCCCACTCTTGACAAGCGACAGAAAGCTTGCGAAGTTCATTGAACAATTCCTCTTTACTCCCTTGACTAAGCTTAGAGAAATCAATGACAGGCATGTCACTATTTTGTGGTGAAAGAGATGTTTGAAGTGTTGGTCTTTCTGTCATGTCTCTTACAAATCTTTGAGGAACTGTCTTTGGTTTAGTTCTTCTTAATTCTTGTACATCATCAATGTGTCCTACGTTGATGGTAGAAATTGGTACAGGAGCCATGAAAACAGAATGGTTTTGAACTACAATTTTCTCTTGAACTGATTGTTATATATCTTCATCCTCTCAACTAAGGTTGTATTTATAGTGGAACTGAATATTAGGCTCTTGAGACATTTACGGTAAAATATCAAAAGAATAATGTTGCATACGCAATACTATGAGTTATAGTTGTGCATAATAATAGTCATACATGAAAATATGAATTTTGTGAAAGAAACAAAATTTAGTTTATTAACCTAGAATTTCACTTCTAAAGATGAATAGACAGAGTGTCGCAGATTCTACCATGTGTTATTCAATCGCATGTCAGTGCGGAGCTACGAACTAAGTTGGTTTAACCAAAGTTAATCTTTTTATTTTAACATTTTAGTTAGAGGTTACATAAAGTAAAGTGTGAATTGTGTGTGATTTTGACTCTTATTTAAATATCGACCATATTTTAATGATGTAGCAAAATAAGTTGTTAATAGTATTACATCGAATAATTTTTTGTCTTAACTTGTGATTGATTATAAATGGAAGTAACTCTCTCCTAAAAGTGATTTTTGTAAGAATGAGTTAGACTCAAATCACATTTTTTTAATATAGTATTAGAGTCTGATTTAAGATTCGTTAGGTTACATGTTATTAGGTTTCTACTTTCGAACCACTCATCATTTATTTTCATGTTCCAAATGTTCAATCATGAACATAAGAGAGTGTGTTAAAATTCTCTCGTCGAATAATATAATCTAAATATTAGATTATAAGTAGGGACAATAATCATCTGAAAAGCCCATTATGTAAGAATGATATAGACTAAACTATTTTCTTAACCCAAATTACATAAAAGTGTTTAGGACTGTTCAAAATTTGCACTTTTCAAAATGTGCACATTTAGTAATCTTGAGGCCAAAGTCACGAGAAAAACTAAAAGAATCCGCACATTTAAACCAAATAACTCACTAATCAAATGCATTAACACAAAACCACCTTTGTCAAATACCATTGAATCAAAGTTATTGCATCACCTTTGCTTTCTTTTTCCCACAACTTGTGTTTACTTTGTTACTATAATATGCATTACATCACCACCCATAGTATGAAAAAGAACTTGTAAAAAAATCAGGGTCATATAATTGTATATTGTATTATAGTTTATTAAAAACAACTTAACAATAACAATAACTAACGGTAGATATTATTCTGCCCGAGTTGCTAAGAAGCTATATACAATGTGAGTGGTAAAGTAGGTCCAAAAACAATGCCACCAATTTCCAAACCAAATATAGTGTTATTTTATTTGTCATGATGTTGTTGTCCACCCTCCCATGTTTAAATGTTTTACTGTTAAGTCTGGCATCACTTTATTGTAGCATGCATATGTCAAAAACACACATACTTAACTTGTAGGAACCCTACAAGTTTTTTTTTTCAAATCTTGGCAATGGTACAAAATGGAAACAAACAAAATATTGTGTGGTCTCTGCGTCTGATATATATAGTACCTAGCACATGCATGATACTTACTATAGTACTCTCTAATTAATATCATTGGTTCCTTCCCTATTTGTCCTAGTTTGTTTTTATTTTTTCTTCTCCTTAAAAGAAATAATGGGGCTAAACAATTCTTTTTTAAAATCTTTGTGGATTTCCGCTTCTTACTCAAAATGAATCAATCTATTCACAATTTATCTCCTTCGTTTGAATCAAACGGATCCTAAGGCATAGTTAATCAGACTAAAAAAATTTAGAAGTAGCGAATCATGTACAAAAATCTAACTCATTTCTGAGTTAAATAGTCTTAAGGCTACCTGGTTATATAACGGCTCTTAAATAATCATGTTGGAGTAGAAATATGATACCATTTTTTTAGAAGTAGCGAATCATGTACAAAAATCTAACTCATTTCTGAGTTAAATAGTCTTAAGGCTACCTGGTTATATAATGGCTCTTAAATAATCATGTTGGAGTAGAAATATGATACCATTAAAAATGGGAGAATTCTAGCAAATGACGCGTAACCTTGATAATATTGGAGGAAACACACAAGACAAATCATCTTTCTTGTTCAAAATAAGATCATGAATACCAATTCTTCCATGTGAGTTGTAACTCTCATAATCATTCAATTTTACTAGGCCGAGTTTTGGAGGTTGTCATCACACATCCTTCATGACCTTATATGCTATTGGAAGAATAAATTCTATTTTTCCTCTTTTAGTATATTGTAATAATGCAGTCTTTCTTTTAGGCTTTACTTTGTTATTGGGCTTGAGTGGTTATTCAGGTAGAGGCTCATTTACTATATAAGGCGGTGGTATCTCTCTATATACTAACAACATTTTTATATTATAATTAAGATAATGCATTATGATTTCAATTGGGCTTTACATCACATTTGCATAACGTGTAATATGGTATCACGAGACTAAACCATACCTTTCAAAATTTCATTTTTTCCCTCATTTCACCTCAACCTCTTTCCTTGAGCGCTTCATCATTCTCCCCACCTGCCGCATCTTCATTCATCCACATCCATATATGGCTTCCAAAGATTCAGATACCAAAGATCCAACCAAGAGATGTTCAACCCTCAAACCTTAATTTGAACCCACTAATCATACCTTGAATCCAAGAAGCCCCGTCTATGTTCATCCAGGAGAAAACATGGGTGTCATCTTGGTTGTGTCGCCACTGGATGATCCCAACTATCACAACTGGAGAAAATACGTGTGTCGCGCACTCACATCGAAGAACAAGCTTGGATTCATCAATGGATCCCTCGTCAATCCTTCTTTTTCAAATCTGAATTTCGACATATGGGATCGTGCAAATAGTATGGTTATCTCTTAGATCAATCAAACTTGTTTGCCTCACATTGAACAAAGCACCATATGCTTTGACTCAGCTTTCGATCCTTGGAACGATCTATAAGAACGACTCACCAAAGGCAATCAATTCAGATTCTCATATCTTCTTTGTGATCTTCATTCTGTAAAACAATGTGATAGATCTCTTTCCCAATACTTCACTGGCCTAAAGATTCTTTGGGATGAACTTAAGGATCTTCGAACAACACCTACTTGTTCCTTCCTTATTCCATGCACTTGTAATTTTGCCAAAGTTGTACGACATTATAAGCATGTGAAGTATGTATCTTGTTTTTCCAAGGGTTTGAAAGACACTTACCTTCGCACCCAAATCTTGTTGCTCGACCTTATTCCCAGCATTAGTCGAGTTTACTCGCTTATTTCTCAACAAGAACTTGCTTTTACTACCCTTCTATTGTTACTCCTACCATTATATATTCTTAACAATTCCAACAATGGACGTGACAAAGGACGAGGGAGCTCCAAGAGTTCGATGATCTGCACAAATTGCCACAAAACAAATCACACATTGAAAACCTATTAATTCAAACATGGTTTTCCACCTGGATATCGTAGCAAAAACACCACAAACTCTGTTGAACCAAAGTCCAACACAACTCATACCAAGATGGTGTCATCTCCAAGGAAGACTATCAGCAATTGCTCTTCCTTCAACAATCAAAGAAAGAAAAGCAGAATACCAATGATAATCACATAATTTCAAATATCATCAAAACATGTAATCCCATTAATTGTTCATCTGTGTGGATCCTTGACTCGGGGGCATCTGACCATGTATTACCCCACATCAAATGCTTTGCTGACATTCGTATCATTGATCCTGTTTGTATTCATATTCCCAATGGGAATTTTATTACTACCAATTTTCTAGCACAATCATTCTTGATCAATTTATTCACCTTCATAATATTTTTTACATTCATGAATTTACCTTTAGCCTTATCTCTATATTTGAACTTTGCAATGATTCTCATTTCACCATTTCCTTCTCACAAAGCTCTTGTTATATACAGTATGTGTCTATCAATATGATGATTGAGCAAGTGGTTCATTATATAAACCTTTATATTCTTCACAAAGAACCTATACAAAATCCATGTTACAGTGCCACACACATTGATAATTTGACAAATATTAGTTCCCCTACCTCTTCAAATTTATGGAACCATAGATTGGGTCATCCATCTAATGAGGTTTTACACCATATGTCTCAAAACTTTCTTAATATCAAGTAGTAACACGTTAGGAGAATTGACTTGTTTGTTTTGCATTTTATCGTAAATGTTGTAGATAGCAAGAGTCGCCACTGACTTTTCTTTTATCCGATAAAGGAAAGGTGAAAAGAACAGGAAAAGACCTTCGTTAGATTCTGAGTAAGGGAGGTGGTTATGAAAGGGAAGGTATTAGCACCCTTTCCATACGTAGTTATCTACGAGCTCTTAATTGCTTAGCTCACTTTAAAAATTGTTGTGTGTGTGTGATTTGGAAAGTATTTTGAAATACATTTCACTTTGACTTTGTAATGATTCTCGTTGGAATGTATACAAAGTGTTCGAAAATATTTGTTTGGAAAATGTTTAACTTTGTAATGATTCTCGCTGGAATGTATACAAAGTGTTTGTAAAAAAAATTGAAAGGTGTGAGGTGTGAAAATGATTTGTTTTGATTGGAGCAAGCAATTGAGTCTTATTACCTACTCAGATTGCTCGTTTCTTGTTATTTTCCTTCTCCTTTAGGGTATTGTTATCCATACCATTAGTTTGTAGGTAACTTTATCTGTTGGATGTGAAGGGACATGCATAGGGTCATTGTATGGTCATTAAAGGCAACATTGTAAGGATACCTTAGCAAATTCATGGGGACGATCATCACTTATTCGTAGGCAACGACCGAGGGACGAGATCATATATTCGTAGGCAACATCGAGGGTCATCGAGGGACTATGATCTTTGTGATGATATTATTCGTAAGCGTCTTTGCTAATGGTACCCCTACGTTCGAGGGACATGACCATTTTTATTCGTAAGGCAACAAGAGAGATTACCCTAAGGGGGTGCAAGTGTGAAAGAGTGTGTTTAGTTCATATATGTTATATTTGAATTAGGGTGATCTAAAATTGATTTTATCTTGTCATACAAACCCTAGTTAGCATACATCTAAGCAGTTTATAGAAAGTTTATAAGAGAGTGCAGAAAGTAAAGGTGCGAAAAGTAAACCCTACGTTATTACAAGGCTTTGGGGTAGTTACATTATTGGAGGTGCGGAAAGTAAATTGCGAGAAAAGTAAATCTACGTTATTACAAAAATAACCTTGCGACCTATACATCGATTTGTAGAATTTTAAGTGTGAAATAGTAAATAGAAAAAAAATAGAAAATGTTAGTAAAATGTTTAAAGGTTAGTAGAAAATATTTTTAGGGTTAATGCACCTAATTACTATTGAGAAAAACATTTTTTTGTATTTTTAGAAATTGATTTTAATGTGAAAAGAAATTAAAAGTTAATTTCATGGTTAATTAAGCAATTAATTAAAAAAATAATTTTTATGATAAAAATTAAATTAATAATTTTAACCTAATTCTAAAAAAGAAAAGATATTTTTTTGTGATTTTTTAGGTATTTTAAAAAATATTTTAAAAGAATATTGGAAAAGAAATTAAAAATAAGAAAAATATGTTAGTTTGGTCACACGTGCGCTCTCCCTGCCATCTGAGCTACCTGTCCAAGCTGTTAGTGTAATAAAACAATAATAATAATATAAGAGCAATTTATTTTCTGGAAATCCTTTAAAACAAAAGCGCGCCAAGGCTTCATCTTCCTCGTTTTGAATTTCTAAAAACCAGCTACCCACGGCTTGCTCATGAGTATCAGAGCTTACCCACGGCCATATCTCCAAACCTGCAAATAAACATCAATTGATGCAAACTAAAAGCCCAGATCACCAGAAAATAACCTCACAAATCGAATGCACATGTCAATTTGTTATAAAATCACTTTTAACTAGGACTTCGAAAAGCTTGTCCGCGGAACCCTAATAATGGTAATTCACCATTCCTACATCAATCTTCAAAATTAATGATTCAAATATGTTCTAAACAATCATATGAACATGAATATATGCTTAGGTTTCATTTATAATGCGTGAATCATAGAAATCGAAATTTGAAAAAAATATGCAAACCGTGTGAGATGGTTAGGGTGATTCTGCGTGCTTCAAGGCTTGGTGATGATTGGAATACCTTTCTGAGATGTTGATGAAGCTTGTTTGATCCTCAAAGGTGGTTGAAGGAGGTTGCAACCCTAAAATTGAATTTGCCTTAAAGCTTGAAATTTTTGCACTTTGAATAGGGTTTCTTAAGCAGAGTTTACGTATCCTTGTGATCTGAAGGTGTTGTATACTTATAGAGGATTGAAATTAGGCCAAAAATATGGAGGAAATATCTTGCATTGATGTTGAGATATTTGATTGAAAGTTTGCACCAAATATTACCTTTTTTGGATTCAATCACATTCAATCTCTTGCCTAATCAAGCATTTTCGAAATTGCCAGCTTGTAGGAAGCATCTTGGTCCTCAAGAATGACAAATATCCAGCCTTGCACTAATTAATTTTTTGGCATTTTATTTTAATTAAAATTGGATTTAAATGAATAAATTCCAAAATAAAATAAAATAAAATAAATGAAGGCATGGCGTGCAAATGAGTTTAGAGATCATGGGTCATCTTAAGAATAAGCTTGAATCATAAAAACTTAGTCCCATTTGGAAAAAAAATTGATTTTTCCAAGTATTTCTCTTCATGCACTTCTTCAAAAATGTCAAACTTGCACAAGTTGTGTCTTACTTAATTTTCAACATTTTGAAGTGTTCTTGGACTTTTTAGAAAGCTCAAGATGTCCTCTAAACACTCTTTTTGGTTTCATATTCATTGAAGCTTCCATGCTCATGTACACGTCTTTGGAAAAATGACTTTTTGTTGACTTTTAGAAAGACCTATAATGTCTTGATCCATAACTCTCAAATGAAGCATTTTTGGCCAAAGCTTGTGAGTCACATTGTCGTAGTTGTATAGAATTGAATTCTCTTCAAAATGAGCTTTGGTGGAAAAAAATTTATAAAGTATGTGAAAGTTATGATTGGTCAAAGTTATGTTGACTTTTTGTCAAGAAACCCTAATTTAGAAACTTTGACTTTTGATCATATCTTGAGTTTTCTTGATGAATTATGATCAACCCTTGATAAAATGATGAATGTGACTTCAAAATATTGATGTTGACCAAAAATGAAGAAGTTTGACTGTATGTTGACCACAATTGACTTTTTGTCCAATACAACTAATTTTCAACCATCTGAGCAATTACTGAGCAAACCTGAGTTGTGAGGCTTGAAACTTGACATGATGATACCTTGATACATATGAGGAGGTATGATGATCACTTGAGGCAATGGAAACTATCTTTGACTTGAGAGAATCAAAACCCTAGTTGTAGGTTGATTGCTTAGGAGAGGGTTCATCTGGTCAACCCTTGAGGAGATGTGGGTTGACTTGAGAAATAGGAGGGAAAATTTTGGGGTATAACACAAGTTTAATATAAATCTAATTTGGCATGCTTTTCACTTAGCTAAACAATGTTGGTTCCCCTTTCCTACTAGCAATTTGATAACCTCTAATTGCTTTGAATTAGTGCACGTGGACATATGGGGACCTATTTCTCTACATTCTTTAGATGGATTCCAATACTTTCTCACTATTGTTGATGATTTTATATGATATACGTGGACTTTTCTTATTCATAATAAAGCTAAAACTAGAACTCATATCAAGAACTTCATTACATATTGTCAAACTCAATTTTCATGTAACATTAAAACAATAAGAAATGACAATGGTAGTTAATTTCTTATGCCTTCATGTTATGTATATATTGGTATTATACATCAAATAAGTTTCATTGAGACACCTCAACAGAACTCCAATGTTAAAATAAAATATAGTCATTATTGAACATTACTATATCCCTCTTATTTCATACTAATTTGCCTAAATGTTTTGGTCATTTTATCTTTGTCATGCAACATATTTAATTAATAGACTTTTTAATCCCATTATTCATAACAAAACACCCTATGAAATCATATTTAATGAACCCTCGTCATTCAACACTTCAAAACCTTTAGATGTTTAACCTATGCCACCACTATCACTAGACATTGAAATAAATTAGACCCTAGGGCCACAAATTTCTTATTCATAGGCTTCCCTAATGGAACTAAGGGATATCTTATTTTTGAATCCCACAATGTAACCACTCTAATATCTAGAAATGTGTTTTCTATTAATCTATTTTCCCTTACACACCTCCTAACTAGATACATAACAATTCTGAACATATATCTGCCATTAACCAACCTATCAACCCTTTCATATTTGATTTCCCTACTTCTCTAAATCATCCAAACCTGCCTACCGTGACATCTGAAAAACCTAATACACCCACTCATGATATACACCCTAACACATAACCCATGGACACCAGCTCTAACCCTTATTTCGCTCACAATGACATTGCGCCTAACCAAACCCTAATAAAAAACATTGAACCTTCCATTTCCTCAACAACACAGGACAATCCAGCATTAGAAAATATATTATAAACAATAATCCTCCTACATATCTCCATGAATTTTTCTATAACGCACATCATACTCTTACTCTTTATGACATTTCTAAACTTATTTCATACCATCAAAGATCACCTATTTTATTTTCTTTTATTTATGTTATTACGACTACACATGATCCTCATACTTTCAAAGATTCTCGTCTTCACCCTCACTGGATTAAATCTATAAATGATGAAATTCAAGCTCTTACAAATAATCATACTTGGACAATGGAGTTGAAAAGTTTTCATACTTGATTTGGATAAGAAGGGTTGCTGCCTTTAGGTAAGGACATATATAATTCTTCGTCCAAATCACCATGAAGAAAAGAATTGTGTACATCAAGTTGATATAGATGCAAATTTAAGGAAGAGGCTAAGGTAAGAAGCAATCTTAGAGTGGTTAATTTGGAAACAGGGGGAAACGTGTCAAAGAAATCAATACCTTTGAATTGTGTGAAACCTTTTGCAACTAATTGTACCTTGTGTCGATCAATGATGTCATTTGAGTGGAGTTTGGTCTTATAGAACCATTTTCAGCCCATAGCTTTCTTATCGTGTGGAAGGGGTGTAAATGTCCAAGTATGGTTATGTGTAATAGCTTGAACTTCAACATTCATGGATTTAATTCAATGAGGGTGAAGATGGGCTTCTTTGAAAGTAGCATACCCAAAAAAATTTCATCTTAAAAACAAGGTAAAGGTAACTCTGCAGCATCACTTACGCATCAAAGATCTTGGTACATTGAAATACTTTCTAGCACTGGAGGTAGCTGTGAGCAACTAAGGTATCCACATATTCCAAGGAAAATATACCCTTGATCTTCTCTCAAAATTTGGATTACTGGGCTGCAAACCGGCATCTACTCTCATGTCTAGAAATATAAAATTGAATACATATGAAGGCACACCTTTGCAAGATCCCATTGTATTTGGAAGACTTATTGGGCAACTCGTATATTTGCTCAATACTCTACCTGATATTTCTTATTATGTCCATTAACTTAGCCAACAAATGATTAATCCTACTGATCTTCACTATAATGTAGCCAGTAGAGTTCTTTGTTATCTCTCGCGGATTCACTGAAGCGAAATACAAAGTTATGGCTTGTACAGTGTGTGAACTCTAATGGTTGACTAACATTCACAAAGAACGTCACATCAGTTTCATTGAACGAGCTTTATTGTATTTTATTTTGACAATGCCTTTGCGCGATATATTGCAAGCAACTCTTCTTTCATGAGCAAATCAAACATAGTGATTCAGACTGCTATTTGGTTTGCGAAAAGCTTTGTATTGGTTTGTTTAATCTTCTATTTATGTCCTCTTCTTAGCAGCTCGGCGATATTTTCATGAAACCTTTGGACCTGTAACCTTTCTCCTCAAATCTCTTTAAGCTTGGTTTGTATTTCATTTACCCCTAAGCTTATGGGGGTATTGGAAGAATAACTTCTATTTTCCTCTTTTAGTATATTGTAATAGTGCAGTTTCCCTTTTAGGTTTTACTTCGTTATTGGGCTTGGGTGGTTATTCAGGTAGAGGTCTATTTGCTATATAAGGTTACGGTCTCTCCCTTTGTACTCACATAATTTTTATATTACAATTCAAATAATTCATTATGGGTCCAATTGGGCAATTCAAATAATTCATTATGGGTCCAATTGGGCTTTACATTATAGTTACATATTGTGTAATATATGCTTCTTCAATTGATTATTTTCATAAATTCATTGATTTGTCCATCCTTATGTTGGTGTAAGTCCTATAAGTCAATGATTTAATGATTTAACTTTAAATTTGTGCCATGTTAATTATTTAAAAAAAATTACTTTTCTTTATTAGGTATGATTTTTTTGGTAATTTGATTAGGTTTGTTTTCAAAGTAAGAAAGTTACTATAATAGTTAGTTTGTTTAATAGAACAATAAGTGAGGCATAAATGTGAGACAATATTATATGTAACAGTCTCATTCTAAAATTATTTATTGTCAAACAGGACAAGAGTAATATATAGAGATTAATGTGTAATTACTCTGATGATCATATATTATCGGTCATAGATATGATATATCGAGTCTTCATATAAATATAAATATTTGGATACTTACTTAATACATATTGTTTCGTTCTGGAATGAAAAATGTGAATAGTTGTGGAATTTGTGGAAGAGTAGAGCTTCAGATACGAAGTAGTGTGGGTGTATCTATTAGATTAACACTCTAACATTCAAGCTAGTATATGAATGATGAGAGAGTATTCAACTTATGTTTGAAACTTGTTACTTAAAATCATGTCATTCCACGTATATAGGGAAAAGGAATAATTGTATCGCTATATTTGGTGAGAAATGTGGATGACAATTAGATGTGTTATAGGAATTGATCTTCCGGATATGGGTATGTGGTGGTTCAAAGATCAAGAGAATGTTTTAGAAGATGTTTGATTATTTAGTGTGAAACTAGGATGTTGTGTCTAAAGATAGCCAAATCAAAAGGAAAATAGTCGGCCCATAATATTTTCTCCCAAGACTTACATGGGATCTTAGGGACCTTGAAATATTTAGCAGTCATGGTCGATTATATCAAAAACTTATCCCGATTTCTTTTAAAATTGAAACGTTTTGAGTGCTTCGCAGAAATAATGAGCATATTTAATGCATTATTGTCGCCGATTCTTTTTCTACCTTAATTGTTAACATGTTTCCTTAGGTACATGGGTTAGGAACCAATTACCCTAACTAGGTTACTCGATTGTTTTCCTTTCTCATGTGGTTTAATGGGACAAAAAGTATGTTACTCTCATATTGTTTGATCTTGACTGTTGATCTTCATTTTTCCTTTTCCTACAAGAGTTTAGGCTCTACTTCACAATTTCTTTTTGTGTCATTACCTCATACTTGTCTATTTTCTCCATATCACTATGTTCTATTACGTGAATCTTAGATCTTTACTTTAACTGCTGGTTTGATGGCAGCGATCACGGTGAAAGACTGTTCTTGGATCGAACCAATGGATTTAGCCCATGAATCTGCTTTCGTTCAGGAGAAGGAAGTGCCACTTTATCCTCTAGAAATATGGGTTTCTTCCAATTTGGAAATCTAACAAGTTCTAGCAAAAAGGATATTCCATAAGTTTGAAAGGTGTTATGTCCCTTTTTATGCCTACATTTTTTCAGGATTTAGACGTTCGTCTTTCGGTAACCAATTTCGAGAAAGAGGCTTTAGATCATTTTCTTATTTCCACTTCACAAATCCATCCATGTGCTTAATGTTTTTTCTGAGTATTCCAATAATGGTATAATATCAAGGGAAGACGGGTTCACAATCTCAAGATCTCTACTTTCATCTTTTTAAAGTATGTCTCGCTTTGAAGGGTATCAATGGTTATGGGTTGGTTTCCCTTCATGGTGCTCAAAACATATTCTTCAAGGTTTACATTGATAATTGGATTTTTTTTTAATCTAATTACTTCCTGAATAAGGTTCTTTCTGCTCTTTATCATAAGGAATTTTGCGTTGTTTCCCTTATGCCAGATGGGCAAACTAGTTATGCGTGACGGCAAGGGAAATTATGGTCTTCAGAATATTTCTTTAAGTGTTCTGAAAGTTATTGGGTATCTTATAAAGATCTTAATGATACTGATAAAGGTATGAATATGATTATTATTTTTTTAGACGATCTCACACCTGCAAGGAAGTGGCAAAGTTGATTATATGGAGGGACAAAAAAATGTGTTTGGTAAGTTGTTTATTTCTTTTCCTTTGTGAACATATGGACCCTTTTAGTCTTCACTTTTTTACTTTTCCTCCTCCTTTTTAGATAATTACAAGTAGAACATGATCTTGTTACAGTATGGGGTTACCCCAATTGGCTTGGCCCCTTCTAAGGATCGGCCTAAAAAGAAGCGTGTAAGGACTATTGTAGACGCCCCCGATAAAGAATAGGTAAATAGTACAAAACGAGTACATGTTGAATTTGTGACTGATATCATTAGAGGTTGTGAAGGTTTCTTTCTTTGTTTGCCCTCCCTATTGGATAGTCTTGCTTTTTAGCAATCTAGGGGAGTAAACAACATCATTCTTGTTAGGGATTATACTTTTGTTGGCCGACTTTCCCCTTCTATTTCACGTGACTTGGTAAAGGAGACAATTGCATGTGTGATGAGGGAAGTTCTTCTTCATAAACAATTATTTGTTGACCCTGAAGAGTTTATAATTCTTTCCATTCTTCCCCGAGAGGTGCAATCGCTAATGATCTGTTGCAACCTTGTAGGGGCAAAGAAGGTGGGTCTTGATAAAGAACGTTTGGAAAAACAGGGTAGAGTGTGGGTTCATACTATCTAAAGAAAGGCTTCTCCATTGCTCCCTAACAGAATTAGTTAGGCATGTAGAGGATCTTGAGGATCGACTTAGGAAGATTAAAGAAGATATATATCGGGGTGAACTTAATGCACAAGCTATATCCCTTGGTTTATGGAGTGTTGTAGAAAAGGTTTTCGGATGGGAGGAAACCATGGTTGAAATAGAATAAAGTCTTATAGGTCAACAGACTACATTAAATGTCCAATATCAAGAACATATTGATATCAATCTTTGAAAAATGATGCCTACTGAAGTGTATTGCAACAATTATAATATCTTACTCTGGAGCTTCTTGCTTTCCAAGCTTATTTCTAACTTCTTTAATTATTTTATAATTTATTATATCACTGAGTACATGCATGGATAATTTTATATGTGGTGTTTTGTACTTTAAGATACCTCAGTGTATTTAGCATTTTGATTATATGTGTTTTACCTCGTCTAGCGAGATAAACTCATGCCTTTGTGTTTGTATTGTGCTCTGTCTCATAGAGGATCATTCTCTAGTCGAAGATATAGGATAATTGTCTATATCCCCGAGGTATGACTCGGATCAAGGTGTAACTTTCCAAGGTACACCATGCACGTCCTTTGGGTTGGTTAGATTTGAAATGGGTGCGCCAACTACGCATAAATGCATGCATTTATTTGACAATTGGGTATTTGAATATTGTATTCTCTCGTGCAAAGTCTGATAGAACCACTGGGGGAATTGGATTTTGTAATCATATGTGGAATGTGTCTTCGGCAGCTCCCCTAAACTCTTTTAGACGTGTTTGGAACTTGGGGTATTGATAGTTGTAGTCATATGTGTAAAGCTTCTTCAACAAACCCCTATTTGTTGAAATTACAACTCCCTAAAGAGGGGGAAATATACAAACAAAATAAACAAACGAAAAAATAATAGAAAACTGATTTATTTAAACATTTGTCTGTTTCATATTGTCGAGGTTGTAAAAGCAAAATCATTAGATTTTATTTTTTAACTATAATATTATTTGAGTTTTCCTATCTTCCATGTCCTCCATGCCTGATCTCCTTCTAAATATTATAACTTATATGCTCCTCGTATGGTGCTTTCTTCTACTAGATAAGGTCTTTCCTAATTTGATGCTAGCTTTCCATCATGGGCATTCTTGCCTTCGATGTCGTCCCTTTGCAAGACTAGATTACCCAACTAAAATTATTTATGCCACTTGTGGGAGTTGTACTTGTTCATTGTAGTATTATGGACGATGGAGCTTGTGAAGATGGCTGACAGTATTTTTTCTTTCAATAAGTCTACCTTTTCTTTTAAGGCGACATCATTTATTTCTCCGGGAAGGGGATTAGTTCTTCTCCATGTTAGTTATTTTATTTCCACCAGGATAACTGCTTCCACCTTGTAAATAAGTTGATATAGAGTTTACCATGTTGTGGATTGAGGGTTAAATTGTATGTCCACATGACGTGTGGTAGTTTATATGCCCAATGTCCTTTTTGGCTTCTTTTAGCCTCTTTTTTCAAAACTATAACAATTAATCGGTTGGCAGCTTTCGCTTGGAATTTGGTTTGGGGGTGTTCGACTGACGAGAAATGTTTTTTAATTCTTAATTTCTTCATCAGGCTCTGAAATTTATCGTCTGTGAATTGGATCCCATTCTCTACACACCAGATTAGGGATATGTGAATCGTGTCAATATGTTCTTGAAAAACTTCAAAACATTTGTCATTGTGATCTTTGCTAAAGATTCGTATTCAATCCATTTTGTAAAATAGTCGATGGATATAATTAATTATTTGAGTTGGCTGGGTGTTGGAGAGAATGGACTAAGAAGTTCCATTCCTCATTGCATGAAGAGTCAAGGTGAGGTAAGGACATGTAGCTTGTTGTACGGGGCGTTGAAGGAAGCTCTGTGTCACTGGAATTGGTTTCATTTCTTAACATACTCTCAGGCATATTGGACCATGGTCAGCCAAAAATACTATTCCCTTAGGATGTTTTGGCTAAAGCTAAAGCTCCTATGTGTTGATCTATTATCCACATGCATACTTCTTAGAAAGTGTAATCGGCCTCCTCCTTTTCTAGGAATCATGATAAGGGTGGAAAGGCCTATCCTATATAAGGTTCCCTCGACCATTGTATATTCATCAACCCTTTTCTTTATGAGTGTAGCTTCTGATGGGTCCATAGGTAGATTCATGTGTTCAATGTACTCTTTAATAGGTTGGATCCAAGAAAGAGAGGTTATTGCACTTACAGACATTATAGTTCCCCCCATTCGATCTATACTTGGTATTTTCTTAATCTCCTGGATGAAGGATTAATTGATTCTAAGACTCTGTGTATTGGCTATTCAGGATATCACATCATCTTGGGTGTTTTACACATCGGGAACGTGGAATATTTCAAACTCTTTGAAGTTAGCTAGGTTTTCCTTAGCCAATGTGTGGTATTTTTGCAATAATGATTCTTTGGATTTCGCTTAATCCCGGATTTGAGATACGACTAATTAGAAATATGCCCTTAACTTGAGGCATTTTGCCCCAATTAACTCGGCTAATGATATTCCTGCAATAATTGCCTTGTACTCGACTTGATTGGTAGTGGTCAAAAATGCAAATCTCAAAGAAACTTATATCATGAGTCCATAATTATTTGTTAGAATGACCCATGCTCTGCTTCCACGGCAGTTAGATGATCCATTTTTAGAAATTACACAAACGTGGTTCAACGTTGATGGTGTTGTGGTCATTTATGCTAGGAAGTCGCAAAATAGTTGAGCTTTAAGAGCCTTCCTATCTTCAAAAGAGATTTTGAATTCGAATAACTCGACGACCTATTTCGTCTAACTCACTGTCAGGTCTGGTCGCTAAAGTACTTGCCTTAATTTTAAATTCGTCTGGGACATTATGGAGTGTGCCAGGAAGTACCTCATGGGCTTTCGTGATTCCATTACCACGTCTAGGGAACATTTCTCAATATTTTGATATTGTGTCTCTCTCCAACTATGGCTTTTGATACGAAATATATAAAACTTTTCCGGTACCTATTTTTCTTATAAGGACGAGCTTATTGCCTCAACGACTGATGCTAGGTAGAGATATAACTTATCCCCTCCGGTAATGGTCGAATGAGTATTGGAGGGATAGCTATAATCCTTTTCATGGATTTGAACTTGTTGTCGTATTCAACGTTTCAATTAAACTTATTATGCTTCATCAATAACCTGTAAAAAGGCAGTGCATCTTGGGCTGATCTTAAAATGAACTTGTTCAAGGCAGTCAGTATCCCATTTATTTTTTGGATATCCTTCTTCTAGGTTGGGGCCTTCATCTGGATAATTGTTTCACATTTGTCAAGATTTAATTCAATCCCTTGTTCCATCAAGTACCTAAGAATTTGTCGGCCCTTATAGATAAGGTGCATTTCTTGGGGTTAAGTCGCATGTCGTATTGTCTGGCCCTTTTAAACACTTTGTTGAGATGCTGAGCATAAACGGTATTTGTGTTGAATTTCATTATCATATCATCATGTATAATTCCAGTGTTTCCTTTATTTATTCTTGGAAGATTTTGTTCAACACTCTTTGGTAGGTCATTTCGGCGTTCTTTAGCCCGAACGGAATGACATTGTAATGATAGTTAGCTTGCTCAGTCATGTACGTGGTTTTTACTCGGTTGAGACTGAACATTTGTATTTGGTTGTATCCGGAGTAAGCATTCATGAAGGATAATAGTTGGTAGTCATCTGAATTATCGACAAGTTGGTTGATGTTAAGGAGTGAATATGAATCTTTTAGACACGCTCGATTGAGGTCGGTGTAATCGACACATATCTTCAATTTTCCCGAGGCTTTATTAACTAAAACCACTTTAGACAAGCATTTGGTATATTTCATTTCTGAAATAATCTTGGCATCTAACATAAACTCTTAATGTGTTCACAGTGTCATCGGCCTTTTCTAGGAGATCTTTTTCTCCATCGTTGGGATACGTACCTGAAACTGATGCCCATGTTCAACTAATGATAAGCCACTCAAGGGTCGATATCGGGCATCTCATGCGAGAGATAGTAAATATGTTAGTGTTTGATTAGAGACATTTGATTAACATGGACCTTACCTTGAAGGAAAGCCTGAACCCGATCTTAACTGGCCTGGTCGAATTATCTCCTATTTGCACTAACTTAAACTCGACGTCCGGGGTAGGTGTGATTTCCCCTTGATGTCGATGTCAGAACATCCTCACATATTACCTTTCTAATTCTTCTTGTTTCCCGTAAATATGCATTTATAGTGACTGGTACTCCTCTTTTGACGTGGTATGCTATCTTCAGATGGACTACAGAAGCAACCGCGTTCAGCTTCGTTAAAAAGGACTTTTCTATAATGCTTTTAAAGAAACTTTTACCCAGCACCACGAGGAACGGGGGAGTAATTATTCTCTAAATTGTCCTTTCTCCAATTGGTAGTGATAGATCTATCGCTCCACAAGGATGAGTGGTTGAAATGTTGAAGGCTAACAAGTCTTCTCCGCCATACTGACTCACATTTTTCCGTCAGAGGCCTAACAATTCAATTTTGTCTTTGTAAAGGACATTACAAGAGCTTACATCGTCTACTAAGAGTCATGTTTGAGTTAGATCAATAATAACAACTGTGATAACTAAAGGCAAATTGAAGTTCGTATTTCGTCAATCTTTTCTCGATCCATTAATTCTAACCTTGATCGATCAATTTATTGAATCCTAATTGTCTCTATCTTTCAGACGTGAAATACGAAGGATTGTTGAATGTGTTAGAGATATAATATCGTGCAATTGAATATATGATGGTTCGGAGGTCAGAAGAATGTTCTAGAAGTTAATTAAGTGTATGGTATGAATCTAAAATATTTTGTCTTAAGGTGGCCAGATCAAAAGAGATATGGCCGGTCTATAACACATATCAACCGTAACAAAGGGTACCGGCAAGGGTATTGGCATATCGGTAAGTATCATATAGGATTTTAAAACATGTGTGTTTCATATATTTAATTATGTAACCATGCTTGAGTGATAAAATGTATGAGTTAAAATGTATGTGTGTGGTTAAAATCTCACGTCTTTGGCGGATGAAGAGAATATCAAATTTATAAACACATAATAATTCAGCTAAAGAGAATATCAATTAGGTCAAAAATAATCTAGTGCTAAGATCATGGAATATGTTCCTTTTGTTTTTAACTATACTGATTGTAGTAGGTGTTGACCTTCAAAAGAAAAGGAAAAAAATAATAATAACACCGTGTCGTGAAATTCCCCTCCGCATTGGGATTTATAGAAAAAACATACTAATTTTATACGTTTTTTATAATCATGTTATAGGTGTGGAATATCTATTAATTTTAAAACAATGCATGTTGGTCCTTAGTCATGTGTTATTGGTCATGGAATCATGTTATAGTTTAAACTTCAGACCAAATGCTGTATGATACCTGATAAGAGATATTGCATATTCAAATTTACATTTCAATATTTTTAAGAGATGTCAAATTTAGGTAAATGTAGCATAAAATCAAAATTTTAAAAGTGGAGTTATTTGTTTGGTTTTTTTACCTAAATAAACAAGTAATGCTACTATGTAGATATCGTGAGCTTATCCTACCAACAAATACGAAAATAACAATAAGTTTTATTCTATTAAGTTGAGCCGATTATATGAATAATTTTTGTCTTTTGTCTATGATCATATTTAGGGATGACAATTGTATTCATCCTCATTCTTAATAAATATCCTTATATGTATGCTTATAAATTTTTACTTTTATTATTATATGTATGCTTATGAATTTTATTAAACTTATAAGCGTTTTAATAAAAGTCTGTTTATTTTTTAACTCGACAATGATATTCTGTAATTTTTTTAAAATGTTAAAAACTTAAAATGACATGATAAATAACAATTTATTGATATTTTTTTATTAGAAATACGGATAAATGGACACGGGTATGGATACTTGGGTACCCATAGGGTACGGGTACAAAAGTTAGTATTCACGCAGATATGGGCTCGGATACGGAGATTTGTTCAAACCGTACCCTACCCAGATCCTGCTCATTGTCATCCCTAATCATGTTTCTATCCAAATTATTAATCTTGAAATTTTTTTAATAATTTCTCTTATACGGAGTAATTTTTCAATTTTTTCTCTTCCTTTAATTATTTGACTTCTCTTTATTTCATCTAAGTCTATTTTTCACCATCTTCTCTAGTAATTGTATAGACGTTATCCTGACACTATATTTTCATTTATAATCATATCTTATCTAGTCTTACCATACATTCAATATAATATCATCATCTTTGTTACATTTACTTTAGTGGATTTCTTAATCCACTCCGTGACCTTCTTGCCCACCCCGGCGAAATTCCCAAATTGTCCTTGAAAACCGGAAATATACTTCTTGTTAGCACCCCATATCATAAAAATTACGTTGAAAAGAGTTTGATATAAACCGGAAGTATATTTCCGATTTCAACCTATGTGTAATTTTTAAGACTGTAGTTGTTCATCAAATATTGGGAAATTATTTTCAATTCAGTCTCACATACACGTTTTATTCTATTGATTCTATTGGTAAAATAAAACAATTTGATTTAACAAAATAAAATCAAACATTAACATTTAATTTAGACAGATAAAAAATATACCGTATGTTTTGGTCTAAAAATCACGCAAAATCATGATCAATAATTACAATCTTAAATAATTTTCCAATATTTTTAAAACTGTAATTATTGATGTCTGGTTTTTAGACCAAAACATACCGTAAATTTTTTATCTGTGTTTGATTTTATTTTGTTTAATCAAATTATTTTATTTTACTGATAGAATAAAGTGTGTATGTGAGACCAAATTTGGAATAAATTTTTAATATTACATTATTTAGTATGGAACCGGAAATATATTTCCGATTTTCACCCAAATATTTCAAAATGTGGTGCATACCAGAAGTATATTTTCGGTTTCACTCAAAAATTACAGTAAGTAGTGCGAACCGGAAATAAACTTCTGATTTTATGAAGGATATTTTGGAATTTTCATGGGGTGCGCCCCACCCTTATAGCGTGGGTTAAGAAATTCACTTTAATTTATTATCGTGTTGATTCTTAACTGTCCAATAATAATATTGTTTTATTATCGTGTTGATTCTTAACTGTCCAATAATAATATTGAATAATATTGTGTAATGTTATGTCTTGTATAATATCTCACTGCAATCCGATAAAATTTCTCCTTCCGCTTAAACAATACCTTTACGTCACATAAAACACCTTAAGTTCATCTCCATTTCACTCACTTTGCATTACATAAAACGATTGAATTTGATGGGTTAACCCCCTTCTAATTCTCTATCATTTTGTATTACAAAGGATTATATACTTTAACCCCTTCTAATTCTCTATCATTTTGTATTACAAAGAATTATATACTTTCATCACTCTTCTTTTGTTACACTTACATTCCAATATATTCTTTGCTTAGGCAAAAAACCATGTGTTTCAAAAACTCATCTCCAACCTCTTATTTAAATCCTCATTAACCAAGGGCTTTGAAATTTAAAAGTACAAGGCTAGAAATTTAAGCATCTAGAGTCAATTGGTCTTTGACTATTTTATTTTATAACTCATCTATTTATATTTGATGACAGACACAGCATACAAGTAAATCAATTTTCAAGAAGGATTTAAATTCATTCAAAACTTGAGATATGGTAACACCAAAGGAGATTCTTATGTCATAAAAAAATGGACCTACTATAACTATATCAGTATTCAAAGCCCTCAAAAATGGCTGTTGCCTAACATCTCCATACCCTATTCCTTTTTTCTCTAGGGCTCCAATTAAGTGGAGCAAAGAATGTAGCACTGAACTCTAAAGCAATATCCCTTCCCTCTTTTTTCTAACTCATAATATAAGGGTGTGTTATGCCCCTACTAAGAAGAACCCTTAATTAAAATCTCCTTACAAAATTTTCTGAGCAATCATATTTTTTGTACAAATGTACACAAGAGTAACATATGCTAACTTTGCAGATTTCCATGTGTCAATCTTTCTTCCTTTCAGAATATGCGGCCGTCTTTAGTGCAGAAGCGAGTTCCAGAAAAATACAATATATATACATGTTGACGACGAGTTAATCTCTAGCACCACCAAGACCAGCACCACTTATTGCCTTTGTTGCATTCCGAACCAGGCGTACAAGCTCACCTACGTCCTGGAAGCTGAAATCAATAACCCTCTTAATAGAAGTTATACAGTCCCTATTCCGTGTTTCTTCCATCGTCGCATTGGCAGCGGAGAAAGTGCTATGAGATTTTGTAGCAGCCTCCATTGCAAAATTTATATCCTGAGTCTGCAATATCACAGAAACTATCACCAAACATTCCATAAAATAATAGGCATACACAATAAGTCCTTATTAAGATTCTAAACTTTTCATCAAGGAATGAACCAATGGGAAAAGGCTTGGTTTGTTCTTGTATTCTATCAAAGACAGAACCAAATTTCCAACTAATATTTCTATCCCTAAACTTTGGAGGTGCAATCCAAGAAATCCATGGTGCTTAAGGATCAGCCCAATTAGATAGCTTCCAAATTAAATGCGAGGTTCATAAACGCTTAAAACTTACAAAATCGAGAAGCCTGAGCAGACTTGGACGAGTTCGAACAGATATGACATGGTTACCAGCAACATGAGCATTAGTAACCTTGGGCAAAGTAGGCTTATCCATTGCCACGTGATTGTTTAAGTTATCAACATCAGATGCTGAAGATGAAGGAGATTCACCTATAAAAAAAGTAGTGCACTAATTTTGTTTATTCATTACTTGAAGAAGTGTGCAAGTATATAGAAGATGGACCAAACACGATGCTGCCTGATAAGCCTCCAGATGTAAATATTGACATCAAACTGTGTTTTGTTACCTTGAGAAACCACTTGAAGAGTTGATTGCAACTCACACCGATCTCGATTTGTACTAGAATGTTTGCAGTAAACCACTCTCATGTATGCCACCTCCATGCATTTATATGCCAATGCAGCTGCTGCCATTTCTTGACGACTTTCATATTCATGGGCACATGACCTGAAAAACATTTCAAGGTATTTTATAATTGAAGGCATAACAGAACAATAGTTTCCAACCCCAACCAAACTTTTATGACATAAATATTCTATGCAAAAAGTTGTAAAGACAAACAAGTGAAGTAACAGCGAGAAGTACAAAACAAAAAAAAAACAATTGATCTAGGCAAAGAGTTCAAAAAGAAATTGAGATGTGCATCCTAAGGAAAATGATAACTAAAATCAACTGCACAGGCTCAAGCAAACAATCTAGTTTCACACTCAATGAAACTCTAACAACAAGGCGAAGTAGGTGCACAGACATTTATTTTTCTTTCTCAAAATGTACTTTGACCAATAATTGAATTAACAACAAATCTAAGATCCTAAAGAATAATAAATTCACTTATAGCTTCATAATATTTTCACATACTTGAAAAGTTTGGCTGCCGTGGCATAAATTTGCATTTGACTCATCTCCCCGTACTTGCTAATCTCATTGTGACAACTTTCTAATAGATATCCTCCGTGCAGAAACTTCAAACCAGCTTCAAAGTAGGTCTCATTGCTTTCAAAATCAAATCCGGAGTTCTATGAAATAAAACAGTATTGCATCATCAGTTAGAAAAAGAAAGCTAAAATTTTCGAACAAAGAAGTGAAGTAAAATCTTGAAATGATCAATTAACCTTATAGTGATCTGCCATATCTTTTTGTTTTGTGGCATCTTCCAGGGTGTCAACTGCAGTTTGCTGAGCACTTGTTCTCACAGGACTTGACACAGTGAGTTGTTGGCCAGGAGCAACACTTCCAGAACTACAATTAACTAAGACATTGCCACTAGAATCAACAGAATTTCTCACTAACTTGGTCAAACCACTGTTACCGGCATAAGCTGGATCTTCATTAGAGATATCTCCCTTTTGATACCGTGGTACAGCTAATGTTTCCCTTTTAATTTCATCATCAGCAGATAAGAGAACTTTGGATTTCCTATCTCTTGATTCCGTGCCTACGTGATTAGCTTTGTTTTCTTCCTCGGCATCCTTAGTCACGTTTTGCTGGGACATACCCTTTCTTGTACTACCAGTACAACGTTGAGGGTCCATCTTCATAACAGATTTCTCAAAGTCTTTTTGTTTCAGCTCAGTTTGCTTTCCAGTTTCAGTTGACCCGTGTCTTAAAGCACTCTTCTGACTAACACTGCCAATCTCACATTTAGACATAGGAGAACGGTATTTAGCATCATAACTTGTCTCGGTACCTATAGGGTCGACTTGTGAATCATGCCTTTCACCATTTTTAGAAAAACAACTCTCTGAAGTCAAAACCTTCATCTTATCTGTACCAACCTGAGAACCAGACCTTTTGTTCTTTTCCATGCTTTGTAATGATGTCATCTTGTCGGGTTTCTTCCCAGACAATTCGTCCCGGTTGTTCCTGCCCACTTTCTCCTCATGACGCGCGCCACTATTGTCATGTTCTTCAGAAGTTTTTGCTTGGACCCTGACTTTGTTGTCTTTAGCTTCCTTAACTTGGTACTCTGTTGAAGTTAATTTGTGGGGTGCAGGATGTGCATTATTCGAAATCTTGTCCCCTTTCAATTTTAACGATAACTTCCCCTCCCCATTATTCGCGCCTCTTCTTGAGGAGTGGCTGACTTTTACAGCACCATCCTTCACTGAAATATGCCTTGCTGTCAAAACATGTTTATCTAGGTTAGAGGACCTCAAAGGTGACGAAGTGACGGATTCCACAGGAGAACCTTTCACGTCATCAAAGTTGGTTCTAACTTTATGAGAGCCTGAAACCTTTGAAGAGCTTGAAGTTGCTGCAAATGCTAGTTGTCGTCCAGAGCCCAATGGAGCAATACCATCAAAAGCTTGATGAGATGCAATACTTTTTCTGCGCTTCGTTGGCTGATAGTCATTATCAACATATCTTCCTTCTGTCTCAACAGTCATTTGGTCCCGACTGCCTGGTAAGGAAACTCGCCTGACCCTGCCTTTCCTCAATTTATCATCACCTTCAGCAACTAAACTTTCCTCTTTATTCGAAATTTTATACTGATTTTCCTTCCGAAGTTTACTTGTGCTTCCCTGTTCACCACACTGTTTATCACCATGCAAAGAGTTTGAGCTGTTATGCTTCTCAGTCTCATCATCTGGCCAGTCATTGAATTTCCGTTTCTTTCTTAAACTGCCATTTTTACTGCTATTCTGCACAGTCAACAAGCCAACACCAGAAGTGACTTCAGCCTGATCTCCCTCTTTCTTTTCAGGGACTGGTAAGCTATCCTCATCATCTATGGGTAAACCAAACTCATCATAATTCCTTACCTCCTTTCTGCTAGATTTTGTTGGTAAACTGCCTCTTGCATTAAGAACCACCTTCCCAAGGGCCGTGCCAGGATTCGGTTGTTTATCAGCATAGGGAACATGTTCAGTTTTTGATTTCTTAGGAGTTCCAGAACTAGATTGATCAGCATCCGTCTTACGTTTCAACTTAATATACTTTCTGGTACCTGCACGTGTGTAAATAAAACATTACATATTTAATCACGAATTTCAATTTGCAAATAAATAAATAAATAAAACAAAAAAAACAATCTCAAATAGCAATATATTCGAATGAGGTACCTTCACTTGTTTGCTTTTCTCTCTCTTCGGACACATGTCTCTCTTCTATCGTGTTGTTAGACCTGCTGGGATGTTTCATCTTCATTGGTTTTGAATCTGTAGAATGTTGATTCAAGTTTCTATTTTTTCCTGATGCTTGAGCATTCAGCTTTCCCAACATTATCTTTTCCTTAAAAACGGGTTTCTTCTTTCCTTGGTCAAGCAACACATTAGAATTGGACTTTTTGTGATTCAGACCAAACTGTGATGCATCAGCAGAGGTCACTCCAAATGCAGTTTCAGAGGCATGCATTTGCAAGTTATTTTGACCCTCAGAAATCGGCACTTGATATGAAGCATACAATGCCTTTGTTGTCTCGTCCTCACTGAAGTCACAAGAATTCATCCCAGGCCTAACAACAGATTCAGAAGAGCAATGAGGCAATAAAACACACAGCGCACAAAAAAGTATGCACAAACTAAGTCTACAACTAGCATAATATGATTGTGCATAGTTCCAACCAATATGAACAAGCAACTTACAGCCGAAATGAACAAGCAACTTACAGCCAATATGAACAAGCAACTTACAACCAATATGAACAAGCAACTTACAACCAATATGAACAAGCAACTTACAGCCAATTAAGCATGACACACAACCATTTCTCTGGAAGTTGCTCTGGCTTTAAGCCAGTAGGTAGAAGCCGCCATTGCTGGCATCTGTCGCAAGCTACCCAATCTTCTGCAATAAGTTGAGGTGCTGCTACTGCTGTTGGAATCATCTCCAGAGCAGCATTATTTTCAGCCATTGGAAATGAATCCAGATCATCTGTTTTGCGTGGCCCAGCTAGCGAGTGGTTAACCACTTTATTGCCACTTGGTCTTTCCTTTACTTTAGCGCCAAATGCAGTATGTTTTTCATTATTATTGTTAGACTTAGAAGTCTTAACAGCACTATTACCAGGAAAATCATCGATTTTCTGATCTGAGTTTTTCTCTTTCAATGACCCTTTGCTACTATCTCTGACCTTATTATCCTTCTGCACCTTTGTTTTTATCATTTTATTTCTACTAGACGTGCCAAAGCCAGCACTCCCTTTATCACTTACCATTGCACTATTAGCACCACCAAAGCTATCTTTTCGGGCAACAGACTCAGGTTTCCCAGGACTTTCATCACCTTTTGACTTGCTCCTCCCTTCAGATACAACCTTCACCCTCTTAGGGGTCTCATACTTTTTATCAATTTTACATTTGCCTGCATCACATTCAACATTTTTGGAAATCGAGTAAGCATTACACTTTCTGTCATTCTTAGGGTCAGCAGAACTGTCCTTTAGAGAATTTTCCAATTTTTCTTCTAGAACAGTTTTCCTAAAACCATTTCCCGCACTTTGCTTTTCAATCTTCTTAAAATCCTGACCAGATATAGACTCCAATGACTCCTCCTTCAATGTTTCAACAGACACCTTTCTGCCTTGCACGCCATTCTCACCAAACTTTTTGGAGACATTAAAGGCTTTAGCAGTGGCTACTGCAGCTTCACCAGCATCACAAATTGAACTTGACAGAGGTGTCGATTTCATGTCAATAGAGAGAAATTCATTGCAATCTGGTGTCCTATTTCCCAACCTTTTCTTCACATGCAATGCCATATCACTTGCAGAAAGGGTGTCATTTATTTGCTCCGCTTCCAACTTCTTTTCCTTTTGTCTAACTATTCTAACTATCCTCTTCTTCGAATGCCCGTCCGCAACTAAAGAATCTGACTCATCTGTAGACATGGAACGAGGTTCTTGATGACAACTACGAGAAGACATATATCTGACATCTCCATGATCTTTTTTGTTTTTCACTGAGAAGAGCAAACTTCCAGGCAGAGGTGATAGTAAGACACCTCCGGGGATCGCAAAGGAAGTCATAGCCTACATCATCGTTTAACAAAAAGTAAAAATTTGAATTTTTCTAATAGAACTATACAATGTAGAAATAGAAAAACTCAGCTACCTTAATAATTTCAATTGCAGAATCTTCAGCTTTCGCTTTAGATACAGGTGGAGGTGGAGGAGGAGGTGGGAGTGGAGGAGTGCCTTCACTTTCCACAGGGCTGTTCTCCATTGAGGAAGACGGGGAGTCATCAAGCCCAAGGCCACTATAAATTTCTGCAGTCTTCTGCTCTAAGAAGTTAGAATTCATTTTGAGTCTAAACTTCAGCGGTCTTTGGTCAGTTGAATTTCCCTTCTTAATTGGAGTGTCATCTTTCAAAGTGCACCTTCCAGCTACATCATTGGAAGAAATTCCACTGTCTTTCTTCACTGAGACATCTATTGAAGCTGCCCTTACATCACGAAACGAATTTGAACCATGAGAAGTATTTCCAATCCTCGCAGCAGGAGCCATATTTGAGGGCGCTTTTCTGTTATCAGGCACAGCCTGAACAACAATATAACCCCATAATATACTCGATTAAACTGTATTCCCTCTATGCCATCTATGTTGGCAGCATTTATTACATTTCTATAAAACAGTGTTAAAAAAATAGAGAGAAAATTTTGAATTCGTCTGTAATTTCTTGAATCAGTAAACTATCTCTAACAAACAGCAAAATAGATAAGCTAAAATATAGTCCTACCTCCTTGTGGAGAACAATAGGAGATTGTGGTGAGCTTTGGTTTCCTTGTGGAGTCTTTGGATGAGAGCGTTCATAGGTAGGTAGAAAGGAACCATAGCCACCAAATTTTGAACCTGAAAAATATCATTCATATCTGATAACATCGCCTTGTGGACGCAAAGACGGATCTTTCATTTCTCACTACAAGTTATGACTTTTATTATGCCACTTACCCAAATTTTCAGCAGAAACACCACCTTCAAAATCTTTTTGAAAATGGCCCAAAACATGTTGAATCCTCTCGTCCTTCACGAATCAGGAAACATCATATTAGTTTGTCATAAAATTTAACCAATAGAACTTTCAAGAAACATCATAATCACAGGAATATGAACCACAAAAATAAAAGACATTGTGAAGATCAACAAGTACGTAAGGATTACCAAGTGTTCTATTATAAACAATCAGAGAACCATCAATAAGATTAATGTGCATCAAGACCCTTATGAAAAAGAACAAAGGGTGTAGCACAAAAATTTATTTCCTAGTTAACGATGATAGTTGGCGGTAGATACAGTTACTCGGTAACCAATAAACTATGCTTATATTCATGATGTGGCAGTGAATAGGCATCTAAAGCATTACAATTTTAAAAGGCCAACAAAACCAACTCATAATCTGTGTTGGCAGTTTCCAAAGACTTTTTTATTTTAAAGCTTGGTATCAAGCCTTGCGATTGTCTAATCTGAGGGGATCAATCCCACCGCCCATTTAGAGCCCGAGCTAAGCTCTATATGGACTGGCCCGACAAAATTGTTAGCAACTAGCAGGATTTGAACCTAAGACCTTGAGAGGAGCACAATCACACTCACAGGACTCAAGTCTTCACCAGGCCACCCCTTTGGGGTTAGTTTCCAAAAACCGATTCACCTTTTGTAATGTTGACAAGAAAGTAAAGACAATGTTTCCAAAGCATTACGCCAATGCGAACTTACAAGCCAATAAAAGACAATGTAGGTATGACCATTAAGGTCAATAGTCAAAAGTTGTCCTCATATTGAATTACAACGATTTCCGGATTTTACTCCCTTTAAACAGAAGCTTAATTATGAGAAATTCAATAACCTTTCCAATCCATATACGATACATTCAAAGAATATAGTCAACGAAAATACAATGATTAAAATTGTACCATTATCATCATCATCATCATCCAAAGTACTAAACCAGAGCAAATTCAAAAGTGAAAAAAGTTTAAAACTGTATTGGAGTAAGCCCTTACAATGTAAGAGAGAGAATCAAGGTCAGTGTTGTCATCATCATCATCCTTATAATAGCAAGCCTCTCCTTCTTCAAGCTCGGTATTATTATCATCCATGTTCGCCCACCCACACACACCAACAATTTTCAAACCCTAGACCAAACTCCAGAATCAAAACAGTAGCCCTTACACATTGGAACCTTCTCTGAAGTCCAGCATCACTTCAATGAAACCCCCAATAAAATTGGTTAAAAAAACCCCAAAAACCCAAATTAAAAAAACGATTTTTGTAATTTCAACAACAAAAAACACCGACCCACAAACGACCCAGAAAAGAAAAAACGAAACCCTTTAAACCCAGAAGAGAAATCCGCTAAAACGCACGATGATCATGCCATGGGACAATCATTCAAGGATGATGGAGCATATAAACCAAAATAAAAATCATTACTTTACTTGAATTAATAAAATCAATTTATGGGGATGAAACCCGAGAATTTGATGAAGAGGATGAAGCGGTGGAGATCGATGAAACCGATCAGTGAGCACTGGAATGAGTTATGACGGCGAGTTCAAAACGGATTCCAAAGATTTTCACTTCGCTTTCGCTCTCTCTATTTTGATGTGCGCATGTCACAGCAAATAATGCTTGGGCTTTGGTTTCTCACTATTAATTCATTATTATTATTTGTTTTTGTTATTGAAACTTATCATATAGTATCATGTTATAATAAAATATTACAAGGTTATATTACATGTCCACCCATTTAACCTAATTCAATAAATTATTATTTTTTTATATTTTAAATTCAAAATATTTTAATATCATCTCACTTTTTATAGAAAATCAATTAAATATCTATTTTTTAACTGTAATAATAAATAATAAAGTGTTATACCAAAAAGAAATAATAATAATAATAATAGTAAAGTGTTACAATAAATTTATATACAATGAATTTTCATACTTTACAAAATATTTATCAAATTTATCGTGTAAAATAATTTTATATTATCAACTAATCACAATTATATATTCAATTATATTTTACTTTTATTTTTTAAAATAATTTAATATATGATAGATTGTTAACTTTCTATAGATTGATTGTGTAAAAAAAATTGCATTGATGGTGTATAAATATTATTCTCTTATAAAAATAAAAAATGTTGTTAGTTTTAAATGTAAAATATGATAAAGGATTAAAATTATTTAAACTTAAAATGAGAACATTATTTTTAGGAATTAAATAAAAAGAGGACTAACACTATAATTAAGTCAAACTACAAATTAAATATAATAATTTATTACGAAATAATAATAATAGTCAATAGGGTTTATTTTTTATCTTTGGTGTGAGAGATCTTTATTTATTTAGTTTCTTATAAGAGGAATTATATTAATTAGGTCTATGTTAATCTTTGATTGTGCTTGAATAAAAAAGGATGTATCTTCCATTCAAATGAAAATTTTGAACAATTTGGCATTTTTTGTTAGGTGTGCGTCGTTTGGTTTGTCTTTATATAAGAGAAGTATGTCCTATAGTTGAATTGTAATTTGAACTTTCTTTAAATGTCTTTGCTCATTATTCTACGCGATGTTCAACTGTCTTTTTCTTTATTCAATGTTTGAGCAACTGATTTGTTGCCAATTTCAAATATTACGACCTTTATACAGTAGTGTATGATAAAATCAATGGATTTAGTTAGCGTCGTCATTTCAACATTTATAGGATTATCATCGCCTTAAACAAATTAGGTATTGGATGTCATTGTCTCTCCTTAAAAGTTTATAAGAATTGCTCATATACCCATCTACCATTTGTATTCATGCAAGCATCCAAGTTACATTTGACCCAGTTTGGGTTAGGGCGTTTCTAATTATTATCCTGTTTAGCCTGAGTGATGTTAATGTTATTCTTTTAATTTTTGTCGGACATCTATTTATTGGCTCTGAATCGGTGGTCTTCACAATAATTTAGATTCATGTTTTGAGGTACAACATTTGTTTCATTGTTTCCTTTTTCATTTTCCGTAATGTCTTCCTTATCTTATTTTTTATGTATGTTAGAGTTTCCTTTAAGAAGCGTGTACTCTTTCAGGCTTAAACATCTTGTGTGTTTTTATTGTGAAGCATAATGGAGTTATAATTAGCAGAACTTTTGCCATTGGTTTAATTTTTATTTCTTTGTACCATTGTCTTCTAATAAATATGATTTCTAGTATACTTGAAATTATGTGTAAATGTTGAATTGTGCTTGTTATTTGAGATTTGGATCTTGTTCTTATGGCTTTTGTTGTTGATATTGTTGATTTTGAGGCTATAGCACAGGCTGATGGGACTTAGGTCAAGGCAACCAGTATTGTTCCCTTCATAGTTTCCCTTAGTCATTTGCATGTTTTGATCTTGTTTCTTATCCTACATGATCACGTATTTGGGGAAACTAAAGTGTTGATCTGGTTTTCCAAGGTAATGTTTAGTCCTTTTTAATGTTATTGTTTGTATTTAGGATATCCTAGTTATAATTGTTGGAGATGTTAACACTACAATGAATATTTATAGGAAGGTTGTTTTGGTTGAAGGATACATCTATTTTCTTGTCATGATATTAACAACTTCATTAATTGATGGATGCAACAATTTGCTTATCTTGATGGATATAACTTCCTTAGTTGATGGATGCAACAGTTTGTTTATCATGATGGTTATAGCTTCCTTAGCTATGAGGTAAGACCATGTCTTCAAATTTTATGGTATCAATAATGACCTTATTATCAATATTGGTGGTGATCTCGTTATTGTTGCTATTTATATTGATAGAACGATTAGCTACTAGGAATTTGGTGACTCCATTGTAGGCTCTAGTGATGATATCTACAACAGGTGTGAATTTGTTTTGAGAAATCATGTTTCTAGCTTGTCATACTTGGTCTACGATATTTATAGTTAGGGTAGTGTTGCTTATTTTTGTTTAAAAAAACTTTACCCACTGCTAAAAAAACATTATTCACAAAGATTGTGAAATTCATATCATAATGGTCGTACGTACATTATTAGGTAGCGTGTGATAGTAAGTATGTTGTTTTCCACTATGAACGTGTGATTGTGGTGATAAGGTAAGAAGTGTGCTACATATCACAACGATTATCGTTAACAACTGTTGTGAATATATATGAGAGAGATCAAATTACACCCGAAGAGTTACACCATGAGTTACACTCGCTCAAAAACGTCAATTTGGATTAACATTTTTTAAAAACAACCGTTGGATTGAAACATACCATCATATAGATCATACCTATAAAGTTTGAGATTAATCTATAATGATTAACTATGTAATTGAACTACATCAAAATTAATGTTATATGAAAGTCCATTTTGACGTTAATCTTTGGATATCTTGATCGTATAATAAATCATTATGGATTAATCTCAAACCTTATAGGTATGATCTATATGATGGTATGTTTCAATCCAACAGTTGATTTTAAAAAATATTAATCTGAGATGACGTTTTTGAACAAGTGTAACTCATGGTGTAACTTTTTGAATGTAATTTGATCTCTCCTTATATATATATATATACACACACACACACTAGTGTATATGCCCGTGCGAGACACGGGTTAAAATTTCTTATACTAAAAAACTATTTTATAATTAATTATGATTTACAAATTAAATTACGGTAACATTATAATATATATTTGTGATTAATAGTACACAGAATATTATAATATATATTTGTGACTAATAGTACACAGAAAATATGTTCTTCAATTTAAATATGTATCCCAATAAAATTGATTTACATTCAGGATAATTATATATAATAATTATATAATCTCTATAAAGAAAAAATTGATTGTATTACTTAAAATGATTGAAATATTATAAATATGTGTATAAAAAAAATTTAATAATTTAAAAATTTTGAGTTTGCATTTCCAATATAATAACAATAATAAAAAATCTAAATATATATTGTAGCGTAGAAAAGGACACTAATTTCTTTTGTTTTTTTACAGAAAAATAAGAATTTGTTACACTATTATCTTTTCTTGATTATCCGCAGCGGCGGTCGGAGACAAAGGGGTGGTGGTCGAAGGCGATGATGTTCAAAATAGTGATCTACTCAGCCCATCAGAGAGGCCAAGGTATGGGGTTGCAAAAATACAAATCATTTATTCGTTTGAAGGTGTGATGGCCGAAAAAGGAGGAGAAGGAGGATCGGCGGTTGTAGCAAGAAATCACAATTAATTTGGTTCTACAAAAAAAGTAATAAGATGATGACTATGAATATGGAATTTTTTTTCTATTAGAGGAGACGTTGACGGAGATGGGTTCGGAAAAGGGGGCGGTGGCTATGGTTTCAGAGAGAGAGAGGGAGAAGAGATGTTACATTCTTAGACTATCCATGAGAATAAATCCAAATTGACTGTTAAAGTCTTCATAATAAATGGATGAATACATTAATCAGGATTTGGAAAATTGGAGAAAATTAATTTCTACAAAATTAAAATCAAGGTTGGAATGTGATGAGGCAGAGGAAATAAATAAAATATGAATGAATAGGAAAGGTAGCCGACTGTTGCTCTTTCCAATAGCGCAAGCATTCAAATTTTCACATGTCTAACAAACAAAGTTTTTCTATTATATTTATTTTATTTAAGAAAATAATTGAATTACAGTATTAAATAAAACTTTCCTTTTATAGCAACTTGAAAAATATAATAGAAGAGCTGAGAATTTGCCAAGTGTCAAACTTGCCAAAGTACTCATCTAGCTATATTATATATATGTGTGTGTGTGCGCGCGCGCGCGTGTGTGTTTGGTCTTTATAAATTATCAAATTTTGTTTTTGATCCCTATAAAATAGCATGACATATTTTAGTCCCTACAAAATTTATACATATAGTTTTAGTTCATGTTGTGAAACTGATGTATATTTTTGAATGATTATTTTGCATACATGTTTAGAACGTTATAAAGGTTATGGGTTTGAAACTCAACAACTGCAATTTAATTAGAATAAAAATTAATATTTCATCACGGTTATCTTAACTTTGACGTTAATATTAATCTATATAAATCAAAGATCGTCACAATGACAATCCTAGTCACATGTCATCTTGGTAGCAAGTTTAGGCACAAACTCTAATTTTGTTCTATAATAATTTGACCCTATATTAAAAATAAATAATAATAATAATAATAATAATAATAATAATAATAATATAATATTCAATTACCACTATTAAAACTCCAAATGAAAATCATTATTAAAAAATCTTTCATATATATATATTGACTTATCTTATTCCACCATTTGCAGAAAAAAAATTCTTTCTAGAATGGGAATATTAAATTTGTCATTAGAAATGGTGATGGTCCATCTCCAAATCCAAGGAATCTGAAATTTAGTGAAGAAAAGAAATGGACATTGTCCAGTTATCAGATTTGATGAAATGTTTAACACCAGTGGACTATTTTCACACCATGGAGTATACAAATCATTTAACTTTTTTGGTAATATTTCCAAAGAAGGACCAAATTTAATCCACGAGGCATAAAACCAATTTGGAATGGGTCTATTAATCACTTCTGAATTAATTGAGAAAAACCAAAAATGTTTATTCTTGGGATTCTGGTAATAAAAAACTTGGGTGAAAGCTTGGACATAGTCCCAATAATTGAAATAAATGTATTTTCCTTCGGCAATTCTTATTGCCTTTTCACCATTAGTGTTAAGACCCCATTCTCTTGGTGATAATATCCTATTAATATGGCATTTGCTGAAGTTTATAAAACTCTCAGGATTATTGTTTTGATACTGATGAGTAAAAGTTACTGATTCGGTAACTGCCAGTAATATCTCTAGATGTGGTCTTGATTTACCATGAAGGCCTGGAAATCCTCTTGATTCATGGTATCTTGTTTTAATAGCCCATCCATCATTTGGACTTATTTTTAGATCTTCATCATCAATATACATAATTTTTTCTGTAACTGAATTCTCAAAATAATCAGTTACTTGCTCTTGAGGTGGGTCATTGACCGCAATTTCTTTGTAAGATATAATCTTTTTAGAGGATATAGAGGAAGGTATATCTTCCTTTTTTGAGGTAGGCAATTGTTGCATATTTCTACCTTTATAGGTTGTAGTCCAATCCCCTATTAGAGGAATATTTACTTCACTGTGGGGTAACATATTGTTATTCCCTCTTCCAAGGCCTCGGCCTCTTCCTCCCCTAGATGGGGGTGTTATTTTCTCCCTGCAAGAATTCACGGGTAAGGTAATCAGCAAGTGAATTATTTTCACCTTTAATATGTTTAATATCAAATTTAAACATTGACAATTGAGATTGCCATCTAGCAAATATTTGTTTTGCAACAAGATTTTTGACATCTTTTTCAATAATAGATTTAGTAGAGTTGCAATCAATTTGTAATAAAAACTTTTTATTAAGTAAATCATCTTGAAATTTTGAAACACATTTTATAATAGAAAGCATTTCTTTCTTGATAGTCGAATATTTCGACTGAGTAGGATTCCATTTTCCAGAGGTGAACCTAACCAAAACTTCTTTAGATGTTTCAGGTATAATCTGTTTAAGAATTTCTCCATATCCTAAGTCTGAAGCATCGGTTTCAACAATTTTAAAATACTTGGGATTAGCTAGAGATAAGCAAGGCAAACATTTAACCTTATTTTTAATTCTTCGGACTGCTTGAGAATGTTTATCAGTCCAAGGGCCGAGATTTTTTCTAAGCCTAGCATGTAATATACTAGTATCCATGGCAAGATTCTCATAGTAATCAGCAATATAATTAAGACTACCAAGAAACCTTTGTAATTGTTTCTTATCGGTAATTATATCATAAAATTTAGAAGCAAATTCAATACTTCTTTGAATAGGAATAATTTTTCCTTGATCAATTTCATGTCCTAAAAATCTAATTTTAGTTTGAAATATTTTCATCTTAGGAGTAGATATAACTAATTCATTATGCTTAACTAAACCCTTAAATATTTTTAAATGTTTAACATGTTCATCTATTATTTTGGAAAAAACTAAAACATCATCAATGTAAACAATTATAAATTCCATATAAGGAATAAAAATATCATTCATATTATTTTGTAATTCAAAAGGAGCATTTTTTAGCCCAAAAGGGAGAACATTCCACTCAAAATGTCCAAAAGGTACAGTGAAGGTTGTTTTATATTTATTAGATTCATTAATCTGAACTTACCAATATTCAGATTTCATATCGAATTTAGAAAAGATTAAAGCAGTATTTAATCTATCCAATAAATCCTTTTTATTATGAATATGATATCTAATCCATTTCAACACCTTATTAAGGAGTTTATAATTAATAATAAGTCTAGGGACACCACGTTCTCTTTCAGCAGCGTTATTAACATAAAAAGCAGTGCAGCTTCAAGGAGATTTAGATTTTCTAATTAAACATTTCTCTAAAAGATAATTTATCTCTTTTTTGCATAGTTCTAAATACTCATGATTCATTTGGGCTGGGCTGGCCTTAGTGGGAATTTGACTTTCATTAAAGTCATCAAGATAACGTAAGGAAATAACATGTTTCTTTCTATCCCAAAAAGCATTGGGTAAATCATTGCATACCTCATTTTGGAACTGTTGATCAATCAATTTGATTTGTCTTTTTATTTCATCTCTATTAAGTTGTTCATTAGTTTTAATAAACTAACTTCTTCTTTAAGAAAACATAATTGTTTTTCTTTATTCAAGAGAATACTTTTAACTTCATTAAGCATCTTAATATGAGGGTCAATAATAAATTCAAAAGTGATTGTTTTACCATTAATCATGGTAGTAATGTCTTTAGTGTCAACATTAATTAAAGGCATAATGTTATTTAAAAAGGGAGTTCTAAGAATAACTCTATGAGTCGTATTTTTAACTAAAATGAAATGAGTAGGTAAATAAATATCTTGATTACAAACGTATGTATTAGGTAATTTATAATTAACCGTTAATTTATCACCACTAGCTTGAGCAAGTGTTTGGGGGGTTTTAGTATAATACTTGGTAGGAACAATTCCTTCCTGAAGACAATTAAGATTCGTGCCACTATCAATAAGAGCGACCTCATTTTGTAATATAAATGTTCTATTAATAATTAAAGTTACTTTAACAAACCATTTTTGAGAAATTACTCTATCAATAAGAGTTAGAAATCTATCATTAGTGGGAAGACTGCTGGTAGAAGATATTTCTTCAATTTTAGGATAATCTGTTTCTAGTAAGGGGACCATTTTAGATAATTTTTTATTATCTTTCTTTATCTAAGCAATTTCATATTTTAAGAGATTAATTTCTCTATTTAAATCAGTAAGGAAACAGGAGTTTCACGGATATGGGACTGTTGAAATCTAGATAAAACCTCACTTAATTGGTAAGGGGCTTCAATAATAATAGGAGATTCTTTTTTAGAATTTTTTTGAATTAATACTTCAAACATTTTTCTCTTAAGATTATTATCAGAAATGGACTCAATAGCTTTTATGGCTTCATCTTGTTATGTAGTTAGAACATTAAGACCATTCATGTCTACAATAGACTTCCAGTAATCTTACTTATGGTCAAATTATTAGCACTTGCATTAATGAAGGATTAACCATGTGTAATGATATTAAGCTTAGAAATCATCTTAAAAAACAGAAACTTTCTGAAAAACACCAAATGGGTGAATTCTATGACCAATTCGCTTTCGATCTTGGAAGATCTAATGAAAATAAAAAGAAAAAAGAAAAAATTATTAGGAATAAAACTCACAAAAATAATAAGGATAATTATAAAAATTCTTATAGTAAGTATAAGAAGAAGGGTCACTTTAATAAAAATAGACCAAAAGAAAAGGCTTTTAATCATAAAGGCAAAAGAAAAGCTAAAATGCTTGATGTATCTTGCCACAAATGTGGTAAAGTTGGTCATTATGCAAACCAATGTTGGACCAAGAAAGCTCTTAATGAAATCGAAGATGAGCAATTACGCTCTCAACTTGAGAAAGTTTGTTTGCTTAAGTCTGACTCGGAAACCAATTCTTCTAATGAAGACATTGACATGATCTATAAATCATCAACAAAATATTCCTTTGATAATTCTGGCAATAATAATTGTCAATGTAATCAAATACATTAAGCTTATATTGGGAGAGACATCAAAATAAACTGGTCCATGACACAGACTTGTCTCAACTAAAGCAGCTAAAGATTGTTTAAAATCCTTACATCTACCATCCCTAATATATCCCAGAATGCTAGCATTTAATCCTAACAAAGTCAAAGATTTAACAACAATTTGTATTAAACCAACATGAATATAATTATAATTTTTAAAAGGAAGTAAATCCTTTTATGTTAAAAGTTTGATTGTTTGAGTACTTTTAAAAATTTATATATATAAAGTGTTCCGATAATTTTTTCTTCTTATTTATAGCATAAGTACTACGTCAATCACTTACGATATAATAGAGAAGAAACAAATTAAATTTAATATAAGTATAAATTTTTTATTTTAAAACATTATGACTCAATAATTAAATATTTATGTTTTTACATTATTAGATCTTAAAAATAGCATACCTTATTCACACTTATTCATATTATATTTACTTTAAAAATCTTAGCTAGAAACAAAGGTATCCAATTACAAAATATTTTACTTATTTATATTTAAAAATATATATGTTATCCTTATAAAATATTAGCTAGAAAAAAATGTCCTTGTAAAAAATATTTTCTTATTTAACATCACAAATACTACATAATACTACATAGATTACTTGAAATTAAAATCATATTATTTATATAAATATTTTATATTAGAGGAGAAATAAAAAAATTTAATAACTTTTTAATATAAATAAAAAATTATAATGCTTTTTTCTATTTATATATAATATTTATATATAAATAATTAAGATAATTTTTAATTTTAAATATTATGTCTCGATAATTTAATATGTTATGATTTTACATTTTTAACTTTTAAAATTTATAATTTCGTGAAAGTTGTAGAATCCTTATGTTCTGGACTGGACTAGCATCTGACTCATTGATATTAAAGGTCCAATTCAATAGGCATAAGGACCCGAAGGCCCATCTATCCATAACTGCTAGGGAAGTCCCCATGTGCGTGTTAAGGTCACGTGGCCAACAGTTACTTAACCGTCGCCACGCTCTCCGAGAATAACGGGTCAATCTTCCCTTGCATCTCAAAGCGGTAAACCAGGGAGGAGTCCACGTACTGGACTCCTTACACACGTAACCCTGACAGTCCCTTAGCGGGCTTGAATAAGCAGCCCACTAACTAGACCTTGTCCAAGCACTAGGGGTTATAAATACCCTCTCATTCGAGAGGGTCAGGTAATTCTTTTCTTTTCTATTCATTCTCTTGACTTGCTTTCTCCTCTTGCCTTTTCTTACTTTGGCTTCAGAGTGTCTTGCAAGTAGCCCCATCTTTCTCCAAACTGCAGCAGCTTAGGCCATTGACGACCCTTTTGATCAGGTACGAACAGTGGCGTCGTTTGTGGGAAATCTTGTTTCCACGTCTCTTTCATTCTAAGGACCAAAACAAACTCTTCTTTGTCGTTATGGCCGACCAAGCTAGTAACACAAATGAGAACACTCTCTTCACTGACCTGGCCAATACAAACAACAACAACATCCTCGAATCTGACCCCAGAGATGGGCACACAGCCTCCTATTCGACAGGCTCTCACCGGGGCGGCGCACACCATCAACACGTCCCTAACCCTGCCGTTTTTCAAGAAATTCAACCGTTCGCCAACATGGATCCTACCGTCGCCGTCCTCTTCGCGGCCATCAACCAGACCAACCTCATGATGTTCAACCAGAGGAGCGACTCAATATGCTGGAAATCTCTCGACGCTCACCGAGGAGGCACCGAAGACTAGATTTGTGGTCTCCTTCCCCGATAAGGCACCGCTCCCTGACTCTCCCGCGGAGGACCAGAAAAGAGGACTCTCTTAGCCCTACTCGTCGACATAAAGGGCGAGCACCTGTCCCCGAGAGAAATCAACTTGAATAGCCCGTCAAGAAGCAAGCCCTCTCCCCTCCCCGCAAAGAACGTCGAACGGAGGAACTGAAGAAGAACAAGGCTCACGGAGGTGGAAACCCTTGATCAGAGGATCCTCCCCAGAAGCATCACCGCCACCATCGCTCCCCATCCCACTCCCAGGAGCATAGCGAGGAGGAAGACCTCTGCGGTCCCTTATCTGCCAAGATCATGGAGGTTCTCATCCCTAGGGGCATGGAAAACCTCCCCAACTTACCAACTACGATGGAATGGACGACCACATCGACGGTTTTGAAGTAATGCTTCACTACCTCAACGTCGGGGGCCCCATCAAGTGCAGGTTGTTCCCCATCATGCTGAGAAAAATAGCCATGGACTTGGTACAAAAGCTTGCCCCTTGGGTCCATCCACTCTTAGAGGGATCTGAAGACCCAGTTCATCAGCACCTTCACTGCCTCCCACAGGCACCCGAATACTGAGGCCTCTCTAGAGGCCATTATCTAGAGAAGCGACAAAACTCTCCGGGAGTACATCGACCGCTTCAACAGGGAGACCATCCAGGTCCCTTGTGATGATCATATGAAGAGGAATTTAATCGAGAGGGGACTGCTCCCCAGCACAGACTTCAGAAAAGTGGTCGGCATCGAGCCCCTGGCAACCTTCGACGCCCTCCTCGACAAAGCTCACGCGTACATCACGTACGAAGAGAATGAGGCAACAAATTACGCTCAAGAGTTGAGGAACCACTAATCAACCGATTTCGCTCGACATCTCGACGCCAGACAACAAGAAGTTGGATCTTCCCGATGCTCCGGGGAAAAGCAGAGGGAGGAGAAGCCTCGGGAGGTCCGCGAGCATCACGGCCCTGTCAGGCGCTTTATAAAATACACCCTGCTAACGACTTCCCATGAGAGGATTTTGGCTGAATGCTCGGCCGCATAATTCAAAGACGACGGTGTAGATGCCCAAAGCCTACACCCCCCGAACCAGGGGCCGACCGGTCGAAGTACTGCCATTACCACTGCAGCCACGGTCATCTCACGGAGGATTGCGTCCATCTCAAGGACGCAATCGAAACGCTGATCAAAGGTGGAAGACTCAGGCAGTACAAGAGACCAGGGAAGTCAAAGAGGTCAACGACAAGACCAAGGCACATAGGGGACACAAGCCCCTTCCAGATCTCCTACTCGGTGACCAGACCCGAGGACTTCAAATTCCCGAAAACCATGGATGATGACCTTCCTCTATTCACTCACAGCAGGTAGGAGAGGTTCCCCGCGGCCATGGTCATATCCGGCAGGGGGGACAGTGAATTTTCGATCAACTCTGCTAAAAGGAAGTTTGACGAGTTGATCGAGAAAGCCCCAATCAACAAAGTCTCCCTTGAGCATTTTTGAGGAAGGTTGGAACCAATCACGTTCTACCTCGAGGAACTTCTTGACGGACCACCGAACTCCCACATCCCACTCCTCGTCAAGGAAAAGATGGTGAATTTTAAAGTGCATCGGATTCTGGTCGACGAAGGTAGTTTTGTGGACGTGATGTACACTCACCTTTTCCACATCCTCCAACTTGATGAATCCCACTTATCACCATACGTGGGATCTGACCTGCATGGATTCAACGGTTTAACCTCCAGGCCTTGGGGCTATGTTGATCTCTTCGTCACATTTGGCGAAGGAATCGCTTCTCGACAAGTTAAGGTGCGTTTCTTGGTGGTAGATTGTCACTCGCTGTACAATGCGATCCTAGGGAAAAGCATCCTGGCCAAGCTCACTATCGTCTCCTCGACGGTCTACCTCAAGATGAAGTTCTACACTAAGAGGGGATGTGTCCCAACGATGCGGCCAGAAGACATATCCTAGTGGACCCGGGACCCCAACAGGACGACGTGAGGGATAGGTCGGACAATCTCTGCGTCGAGCCTCAGCGGAACGACAAACCACAAGGCCCAAAGGTGGACTCAATCAACCTCGACACCAGATTCATGAAGGAAGAAGTTGAAGGTCAGAGCGGCGACCAAGATCCCCTCCACTCGATCCTAGACGGCGAGTTCAAACTCGTTCCTCTAGGCAAGGACCCCGATAGATGTGTGAAGATTGGAGCAGGGCTCTCCGACCTGGCTAGAAAGTAGCTCAAAGCATGCCTCAGAGACAACACGGACTTGTTCGCTTGGAGCGCGGCGGAGATGCCTGGACTTGACCCTTAGGTCTCTTGTCATCAGCTAGCAATAGATTCGGCCGCTAAGACCGTAGTACAACGTAGACGTAGGCAGTCTCCCAAAAAAGCGGAGGCTGCTGAAAAAACTATAAAAGACCTCCTAGAGGCAAATTTTATTCTTGAGGCCAAGTATTCAACTTAGCTCTTCAATGTTGTACTCGTTAAAAAATCTAATGGAAAATGAAGGATGTGTGTTGTCTATACTGATCTTAATCGGGCATGACTCAAATACGCTTTTCCTTTGCCTAACATAGATATGCTGGTCGACAACTCGGTCGACTATAAACTCTTGTCTTTTATGGATGCATATTCACATTACAATCAAATCCCAATGACGACGAGCAATAAATGTTGCACGACCTTCATGACGACCTCGGGCAATTATTACTGCAACGTAATGCCTTTCGAAATAAAGAACGCAAACGCCACTTACCAAAGGATGATGAACAAAGTCTTTTGCAGCGAGGTTGGAGACATGCTCGAGGTTTACATGGATGACATGATCATAAAATCTCATGCAAAAACCGATCACGTTGCACATCTAAAGAAAGTGTTCGATCAGCCTCGGCGATGTCACATGCGGTTCAATCTGGAGAAATGTAATTTCAGAGTCAAGGCGGGCAAGTTCCTAGGGTTCTACCTTACAGAATGCGGAATCGAGGCCAACCCAGACAAGTATCGGGCATTCTCCGAGTTACCTACGCCTAGCTCCAAGAAATCAATCCAAATCTTGAACGACATGCTCACGTCGCTCTCCCGATTCGTCACCAAATCCACCCAACACACACTTCCCTTTTTCAAACTTCTGCGGAAGGGTCCAACTTTTGAATGGAACGAAGAATGCGAACAAGCTCTCCTCCATCTCAAATGGGCTCTCTCCCAACCACCGATATTATCACGACCTCAAAGTGGGGAACCCCTATTTCTATATTTGGCAGTCTCGAACGAAGCCGTAAGCGCGATCCTCATCCGTGAAATGGAAGAAGGGCTGAAGCCCGTCTACTTCACGAGAAAAGCACTACAAGGACCCGAAACCAGATATCAGAAGATCGAGAAGGTAGCCTTAGCCCTCATCACTATGGTGAGGAGACTTCGGTATTAGTTCCTGGCCTATACCATTGTTGTAAGGACCGAGCAACCTATAAAGCAACTCATCGGCCACCCAGATATGGTCGGACATATGCTTAAATGGTCCCTCAAACTCTCAGAATTCGATATCCAATACGAGGGTCGGAAAGCTCTAAAAGCCTAAGCATTAGCCGATTTCGTCACTGAAATGACCGCTCACAAACTATCTTTGAGCGGAGACAAAAGGCGAACTATCTTCGTTGACGGAGCTTCAAGCTCGACGGGAAGCGGTGCGGGCATCCTTCTCTAATACTATGAGGGGGTTGTCATCGAGCACTCCCTCACCCACTCATTCCCGACCTCGAACAACCAAGTCGAATACGAAGCGTTACTCGTCGGGCTAAGGCTTGCTGAGGATCTGGTCGCACGAGAAATCTAGATATTTACGGACTCCCAACTCGTCGTGTCGCAAGTCCTTGTAAAGGAAAAAATGAAGAGCTTCGACCGGGATGAAATTAAACACGTTCCCCGTGAGAAAAAAACTTAAGCTGATATGCTTTCAAAACTTGCAAGCACCAAAAAGAAGGGAGAAAACAAATCCGTATCCAAGAGTCCCTTTCCCGACCGAGCATCGAGAGACCCTCTCCAATGCTCGACATACAAGTCATCAGGGACGTAGACTGCTAGATGACTCCAGCATTCAACTACTTGACCAAGGGAGAACTACCCACGGATAAGAAGGAAGCCGCCCCTACCAAACGTTGGGCATGCTCCTTTGTCATCCTTGAGCAACGCTTGTATCGATGAGGGTTCTTCATCCCCCTCCTAAAATTCATCGAGAAGTCTAAAGTATCTGGCGTGTTGCACGAGATACACGAGGGCATCAACGCCTAACACTTGGGTGGACGATCTCTCACCCGAAAGGCATCACAGGGAGGATACTATTGGCTTACTGTACAACAAGACGCTAAGGAACATGTAAAATAATGCGACAAGTGCCAACACCACGCTGATATGCATGTAGCTCCACCCCACGAGCTCACCACCCTCACATCCCTGTGGCCTTTCAGTTGGTGGAGAATGGATATCCTAGGACCCTTCATGCAAGACTCCTACTAAAATAAATACCTCATTATGGTCGTCGACTACTTCACGAAGTGGATAAAGGCCGAAGCCCTCGCCAAGATCACCTCCTTTAACATCTTCCATTTCTATAAACGAAACATTCTCCTCCGCTTTAGCATCCCGCAAGCACTCATAACAGAAAACGAGACATAATTCACCGACCAGAATTTTTGAAGCTTCATCGCAAGGTTGGGTACAAAGCAACACTCCACCTCAGTCGAACATCCCCAAACTAACGGTCAAACCGAAGCTTCCAACAGGTCCTCTTATGGGGGCTTAAATGACGACTAGGTGAATCCAAAAAGAGATGGGTCGAGGAACAGCACAGTGTGTTATGGGCCTATCGTACAACCCCGCATTCGACCACCAGGGAGTCTCCTTTCCGACTAACATACGGAACAGAAGCGGTCATCCCCGTGGAAATCAGGGAACCATCGCGACGCACCAAATTCCCTATAGACGAGGAGACGAACGACGAAGCACTACGCGAGGAGCTGGACTTGGTCGATGAGATCCGCGCAGGGGCAGCCTTCCGAGAGGCCTAGCTAAAGCAGCAAATTACTTTGCGCCACGACACAAAAGTCATCAAGCGAGAGTTTGAAGTCGGCAGTCTGGTCCTATGAAAGAATCAAAGGAATCCCGTGAGGGGAAGTTGGCCAACAATTAGGAGGGCTCCTACCGCGTCTGTGGCAAAACAGGCACGGAGGGGTATTATTTAGAAAATCTAGCTGGAGTACAACTCCCTCGACCTTGGAACGCTACGAAGCTAAACCAATACTACAGCTAAGTCCAGCAACTCTTTCTCGAGAACTTAGAAGTCAACAAGTCACCTCCACCAGGGGGAATCGCTTGACCAGGGGTCACAGGATGGTGCTAGTATGCACCCAAACTTAACGGACAGATGGTTCCTCGTAAGTCCCTGAGTAGAGCCTCTGCACGACGCGAAAACCTTGAACAAGCTCCGTAGATGATAAAGTACCTTGTGGTAGGACGTCCGACTCACGACGGATAGTTCACACCCTGAAGTTAGAGTCCCAAACGCGACTATGGCCTCGCCTGGCGGCCTCTGAGACCGCCTCTTTGGCATGTACGCCGAGAACAATAACAAGGTCGAGCAAATAAAATAACAAAGCATGTCAAGTAGATAAAATAACAAAGCATGTTGAGCATATGAAATAACAACAAATATCAACAATTCGACCATCTAGGCCGACAAAATATTACATAACCAAATGTACAGGGACTTAGCCTAATAAATTCCAAACAAGTCAAATAAAACGGCACGCAAGCCAAACATAACAAGGACGCGCGGGTCCACCAAAACGCCAAAAAAAATTGTAGACCTCGGGCGGAGGCTTGATATTCCCATCGACCACTCCGTGAAAAAGACCAATCTCCGCGGTCACTAGATCAACCCCGTCGTTGATCACCTGCATTTGGAGGACGGCTTGGTCAAAACCAAAGGTGAGCGCCTCCATAATGTCATCTTCAAGCACCCGAATCCTGCCGACCAGATCCCTCCTGAAGAGAGAGCCTTCTCGTCGACAGATTCCTCTTAAACTAGAGCCACCACCTCCTCGAGCTCCTTCATACAAACAGTCAATTGCTTGTTCTCTATAGTCCAGGGGTCCACATGTAACCTCAGCTCATTCAGCTCCTTGGTCAGTTGAATATGCCTATCGTGCTACCCCTGAAGCTTCATAACTTCATTATGATATTCACTGTTCTGGGTGTCTAACTCATATATCCTGGCACGAGCCTGGTTGAGAGTAGCTTTGAAGAAGGCGACATCATCGTTCAACGTCAACACAGTCTCGAGCACCCTTATAACAGCAACAGCATCGGTGTTGAGGGCTTGCTTCTAAGTCTTCTTGTCGGTCGAGAAGATGACCTTTCTTTCAGCCTCGTGGACCCCCAAGGAGTTCACACTATCAAAAATATGTCGGTTACCATAAAAATGGGGCATCACAAAGACCTCCCCAATTGTAGTCGACGTCCCCAGGACGCCTTGCTTTGAACGCTCCCCCTGTCTCCTCTTCAGGGACTACTCCGGAGAAGACTTGAGGGAAGGAGTGAGGCCACCTGCTTGGTCGTCTTTCTTCACCTGCTCCTGTAATTCAGCAACACGACCTTTGGCAAGGCCTCTGGCGGCCTTCGGCTTTAACTTCAACATGCATTCCTCGAGAGAGGCCATCTGGGCTATAAAATCAAGAACAAACAAGGTTAGATAATCAGTAAAATAAGACCTCGCGGGGACCTGCGAAGAAGTTACCTAGAAGTGCCAACGCATCTCTGTCCGTTGGGCAATCGAGAAGGGCTTTTATGTTTATTAATCGTCTGACTATTTCAATCTCCCCACTGGCATCCAGGAGGATATTCCCCTCACTATCCACACAAATAGTCGAGGTAAAGCTTTTGACATAGTTCGACAACTTCTCATACGAGAGCTGGTCTTGCACATCTAATTGTTCGTGTTTCACAAAATAAAATATACTCCTCGGTTGTAATGTTTCCTCTTCCACTCCAACGGAGACCGCGCGGTCAGCTGCTCGACCCGATCGCCTTGCTCATCAACTTCCATGGACTGAGTGTACAACGTGTCTTCGGCTTCCTTAGTCAAAGGCTTCACAACGTAAAATGTAACACCCTTCTAAATACCCCGCGATTATTATATTATATTCAGATTTAACATGTATAAAAAGGACATCACAAATGATTAAAATAAAATTCCATAAAATGTCATGCTTTACTAAAGAACATAATTTAATTAATCATTAACTGTTCATGTTCTACACAGCAGAATAATCTCAAAACTTGGATAAGTTCAAAACCAACAAAACTTCAAAGGTCTATGCCTTGAGAAATCAAAACAAATATCCAAATAGACATCCAAAACAAAATAGAGTTTAACAATGACTCTAGATAAGCTTTTCCCAGTGCTACAAATCAGAGCATGACACCGACATATGATAAAATAAAAGCATAGCTCTACGAGCCATCCTCACCAACTCTTAAGCCGCTAAAGCTTCAATCTAAAATAATCAAAGTAAGGGTGAGACTTCATCATAATTAAAATGCATTATAAATTCATAAAACAACAGAATTTCATAAGTTATTATTCCACCCTATTCAGCATAATCAGATTTATTTCACAATCCAAGTCATAAACATACATTACACGCAACAACAAGATTATAACATTGTAAACCATCTTATCATGTTATAACTCATACAAAATGCAATGCAAGACTCTATGCATGTGGTACCGACAGTGAACTAAATTCACATACCGTTCCATTCCAACTCGGACACAATATTAACATCTATTCTATTCCAACTTGGACATAGATAAAACCTCATCGCCCATTCCAACTCAGCAACGGATATTGGCCAACTCACTAATTCCACACAATGGGAATTAGCTACCACCAAATGTATATGCATGCACATCAACAACATGCAACATTCAACAACAACACATGCTATCAACAACCATCATGAATATACAACATCAACAACAACACATGATATCAACAACCATCATGAATAAATCATCAGAAAGATAGCATGCAAGCATTTACTCATCAACCAGTAATACCAACTATAACACATACATGCAAGCATCAATATACATCCAATTCATCAGTACAATAATATATTAGTTTCCTCCTCCAAGTACACTAAGTACAAATATCCACAAAATCGGAAAAACCAACACTTTCCAGAATAAAACCAATTAATTATTATTTTCTTCATTTCATAAAATAGATTATTTAATTTAAAGAATATTGTCCAAAACGGTGATTAAAACGGACTTACGGTTTGAAAGTTATGAATTTTTAAAGTTTAATAATTTTCCAAAAAGTTACAGTGGTAACCGGTTCCTCCTAGGGAGTAACCGGTTCCCACTCTCATAGTGAAAACACGCTCCTGGAATTTGTACTGGGAACTCGGTTCCTTCCAGCAGGTAACCGGTTTCTTAGATACATAGGAAAACACCTCCCTGAAAAATATACTGGGAACTCGGTTCCTCCCACCAGGGAACCGGTTCCTCAGACACAAAAATACCACCCTGCTGGAAAATATATTAGGAACTCGGTTCCTCCCACCAGGGAACCGGTTCATGCGACCTCCTATAGCAGGAAATTTCATTTAACAACATTCTTACTATCCCAACTCAATTCAATCATCCAAACATGAATCAAACCACAGATTATCACCAAAATCACTCAACAAACAACATTATGATGCACAAGAACACAATTATTTCATATCCAACAATCCTATAACAAGTGATTGATTCAATTTCATGCAAACAGACAATTTAGGGTCAAATTCCATAAACCTATAAAATCCTAAATTGGGATTCCTAACTACTCAATCAATCCTATCATTCCAAAAATCTATAAGGCATAATAACTAGATAAAATCACCCCTTACCTGAGCAAATTCCTTGAATCCTTGAACTCTTGGTTCTTCTCTTCCTTTTGCCTCTTCTCACTTCTCACGTACGATCAGTTTTCTCCAAAAAGACTCTCAATTCTCTTTTTCCTCTTTTCCTTCTCTTTTATTATTATTCTATAATAATAATAACCAAATAGTAAGTTTAAAGGCTTTTACTCCTCACCCCCTTCTACTCTTTACACCAACAACCCAATTTCCTTCTTATTTAGTTAAATAATTCCAATAATCCCAAAAATACCAATAATTCACTTTCTAATTAAATAAATAATTAAAAATCCAAATTATAAAATAATTGAAATATTGGGGTGTTACATAAAACCTCCCTTTAAAGTCACAGACATACTTCAGATAAGGGCGAAATAACTTCCCCGATTACTTGAACGCCACCCAGTCATGGAGGTCATCGACCGTCTGTCGTTGGAGGTGAAAGATCTTAAAGAAGAGTGACAATGTGGCCCCAATATCAAGGTAACGACAAACCAGTTCAAACACACGCATGAAGGCCAGTGTGTTCGGATGAAGTTGTGAGGGAGCCAGATTTAACCATGTAAAGACTTAAGTCTGGAAACTTGTAAAGAGCATACGCATCCCCGCTTCTCGAAAAGCAAATTCATACATATGGAAGTGAGTCCTCGCGTAGGCGGAACATATCCTCCTCGTTTCTCCGGGGATTTGGACGGCCCATGAGGGTTCCATTCCCTCGTCCAAGTCCTCGATCACATTGAAAGCCGAGGAAGAATCAGCAGCAAACTCAGACTTGATATTTCGCGGTTCATTCGTGACCCGCGACAGATGTGCGGCGTGATGAATACGTCGTTGAGTGCTTGGGCCTTATCCGTATATCTCCTCTATTGGTTGGGCCATAGCACCTCAAAAGCAGCAAAAGAAAAAGTGAATTCGACATAATCAAATCTACCCTTCCACCGCTAGTCAAGTGAAAGGGCGAGATGCTCGACGTAACAAACGCCACACGAGATTGCCCGTGACTCAACCCTTTAGCCCTTTGAGTCGACCAACCTACCTAAAGATTCATCCACCCAAGAGAACAACTTTCAGTCCCCATGATATCCATAAAACTCCCCGAGATATTCATGGTTTTCCCCGCGATATCCATAAAACTCCCCGAGATATTCATGGTTGTCCCCGCGATATCCATAAAAATCCCCGAGATATTCATGGTTGTCCTCGCGATCTCCTGAAAATTCTCCGAGAGATTCATTACCATCCCCGCGATGTTCATGAATCTCCCTGGTGTATCCATCCCAAGAGCAAAAACATTCATTAGAAACTTAAGCGTCTCCACAAATATTCTTCCCAAAAACCCATATTTATGAAGAAACATACAAATAAATTGAGGAGCCCTTACTTGAACGATGGAGTTTGTGGGAAATCTTTGGAAAAAACCTTAAAGATCCTTGGAACCTCGTGTAGAGAACCTTGAATTTCAAAATAAAGGAATGGAGGAAGAATGGGTCAAACGAAAACCCTAACTTCCTTTTATAACCAAAATTTCCCAAGCATATGAAGAGTCACGCCCTATGGAGTCTCTCACACCTCCTAAAATGGGACGTATGGTCTGGATGACGACACGTGTCATCCCTAGGCTGACATGTAAACGAGTCCACGCACAATGACACCTCGTTCATGGTCAATACCCCGACTTACGTTGGGCCCATTGGAAGCGAAGGCGAATTTGTGCCCACAACGATATGCTAAAGTAGTATAACTCGACCATGCACCACGCCATGGGCAAACCTTTTTCCTCGACGAAAAATACCACACCAACAAGCTAATTGATGTTCCTAATATTGGGGGCATATTCATGTAGTTTAATGGAGCGAGCAATGTGATGAGCGGGTTGGATAAGTTTTTGTTGTCATCAAACTTAATTAACATGTGGAATATCACTAGGCAGTGGGTGAGGCGTCGAGACACTAATGATTGGAGTCGAACTGACTTTTAGTGAAACCTATGTGTGCCATGAACTTATCATATATTCTATTTCGTTGTCGAGGATATTATTTCAATACATATAAAGATCTATTTAGATTGCACACATAATCTTCCTCTTCCTTTTCTACATACCCTTCAGGTTGCCTCATAAGGATTATTTTGTCTAAATCACCATATAAGAAAATAATCTTCACATCCATCTGTTCCAGCTATAGGTCAAACATTGCCACCATAACAAGCAACATTCAAATAGACTTGTGCTTCACAACAAGTGAGAACACACCATTGAAGTATACTTCTTATTTCTGAGTGAACCCCATAACAACCAATTTTTTCCTTGTATCTCTTTGACATCACTCTTTTGAATTTTCCTTAACCTTGAAAACCCTCTTATAACTGACTAATTTGGCCCTTGTAGATTTCTCGATCGGCTCCCACGTGTTATTATCATGAACATATTTTACCTCATCGTCTAGTCTTATTTCGATTCCTTACTGTTTACTTGTAGTTTATAGGTTCTTCATCGAGAACCTCACTTGCAGAGATTGAACAAACACTGTGAGATATGCATAACTAAGTCTCTAAAGTGGCTTGATGACTCTTCTCGACTTATCTCTTGCTAACAGGTATCCATTTTAAGTTTAATCAATTTCATCAACAACTTCAGCTTCTTCTCCAACTTTATTAGGATTATGCAATTTAACTTCACTATAATCCACCTCGACAAGAATCTCTTCCTATTACAGCCCCTCTTCAGAGATTTCAGCATTTCGACCAACATCATCAATTTTCTCGAATGCCATTTATGCTGCATTAAAAACTACATCTCGACTTGTGATACACCTTATGTGACCCAACTTTTAGAACCACAATCTATAAGCTTTGACTCCTTCAGGGTACCCCATGAACATACATCTCGAAGATCTAGGTTTGACCTTGTCTTGCCTAGTCTGAGCATAGGCTACACAACCAAATACTCCAAGTCCGTCAAGATTAGGTGGATGTCCTGGCCAAACAATTTCAGGTGTCCTCATCGTCAAGGCTGTTGAGGCACATCTATTTATCAGATATGTTGTTGTCAAAACAACCTTAGCCCAAAACAACTTCTTCAATCCAACATTAATCAACACACATCTAACTCTTTCTAAAATGGTTCGATTAAACCTTTCAGCTAAACCATTTTGTCGGGGAGTAAATGTAGTAGTTTATGCCACAAATATCAACATCTTGCAATACCAGATGCATCACAATAGTTATTGAATACCTTCTTGCAAAATTCAAGACCAATGTTTGTTCTCAACCTCTTAACTTTCTCGCCAATTTTGTTTTCAACTAGAGTTTTCCAACCTTTGAAATTTTCAAAAGTTTCACCCTTAGCTTTCTGAACGAATACCCGTAACTTTCTAGAATAATCATCAACTATAGATAGAAAATACCTTACTCATGAATATGAAAAACATATTATAGATCCCCAAAAATCATCATGAATATAATAAATGGATATATGTGTCTTTTTGTTTACCTTTGTTAAACTTCACCCTACAGGATTTACGAAATACACAAGGTTCGCGAAATTCTAGCTTTTCGACCTTGTCACCACATAATCGAATTTGTTTTGACATTTCGACCAGGCCTCTTTCACTGTCATGGCTAAGTCTGTTGTGTCATAGCTCGGTCTTTTATACAGGTGTTATGGATACCACATATGCTGAAGCACTTACAACCCTAGCCTCAAGAGTATACAATCCTTGCCCTTTGATGCCTCTCAAGACTTCCTTCGCCCCCTTCATTACTCTATGATACTTTGCTCTCCTCTAAAAGCATACACTTTCTTATCGAATTCACCAAGAGAAATCAAATTTCTCTTCAAATCCGGTACATACCTAACACTCGTCAATAACCTTATTGTTTTGTTATGTATCTTGAATATCATAGATCCAATACCTGCAATTTTCCAGGCTTTGTTGTTCCCCAACAACACTAATCAACCATCTTGATCACATAATTCTTCAAACAAATCTCTGTTCGGAGTCATGTGCCAAATGTAACCTAAATCTATAATCCATTATTTCGAAGAATTTATGCTCTAAACCACAAGAACATCAGATGATTCAAAATCATCTTGCACAATGATTACGTTACCAATGTCCTTCACACCATGATTGTTTTTTGATTTGGGCACACCTTTCATACGCGACCCAATTTTTTTTTACAGTGACAACACCTAATTGTTGAAGTATTACCACCATAAGATTTTTGCTGAGATTTAACTTTTTCATTTCAAACTTACCATATTTCTTAGAGAATACCCCCTTAATGGACAAACCCTCACCAACAAACAATGGTTTATGCTCATTCCTCTTGTTAAAACTTCTTCAAATGTCAAGGAATCTCTTCCATAAAAAAAGAGTTTTTTTTTTGAAGTGAGCATGAAAACATGGTAAAGCACACACCAACAATAACGCTTGATATTCATCATCGATACTAACCTCAATATTCTCCATATTAAGAATCATCTTGTTAAACATATCTAACTATTCAACAAAGACATTGTATTTACTCATCTTGAATAAATAGAGAGCTTGCTCCAGGTAGAGGCGATTAACCAACAATTTAGTCATGAAATTTTCGAGTTTCGACCACACACCTACAACCGTCTTCTTCTTCGACACTTGTCAGAGAACCTTATCACCAAGGCTCAATACGATGACACTATGAGATTTCTCTACCATCGTCGTTTTCTCCTTCCTCGTTAGGGCATCATCCATGGTTTAAGTTCCCCTTAACGCTTCTAGCAAACCCTGTTGAACAAGAAAGGTTCACATCTTAAAGTGCCATAAATTGAAATCATTCACTCTGGTGAATTTCTCTATCTCAAACTTTGTTGATGGTATATTCTCCATGCTCACCGCACCCGTTTGTTATTACAGAGTATCGTCAAGAATAAATCGAAATATGAGATTCTTGACCAAACACAAGAAATCCTATTAGATTTTCACAAAAGAGAAAGAAGACGGGTGAAGAAGAAGAAAATTAGGATTAATTGTAATTGTTTTTCTATTCACTTTCTCTATTAGGATTTGCAGATTACAAATGAATAACAACAATCAACATCTCTTAAAAACCTAAGAGAATTAATCTATTTATAAACTATCAAACTAACTTAGACTACACGATAACTTAAACAATTAGACTTAAACACATGCCCAATTCGACATGATAATAAACCTAACAATATCGACTACTAATGTTAAAACACAATTTGACTACAACTACAATATGCACGACTTCTTCATGGTAGAGAAGAATTACACACAACAACATCGCGAGCAAATTGCTGCATAAGTATGTTTCATGCGTTTCACAATCAAATAAAACAACAGAACCGCACGTGCACATCCCACGCCCGCTTTTATCAATCTTTTTGATTGGTTGCTTTCATAATCATTTCTTAAATTACTAGAACATTAATAATAATAAATATATAAATAATAATAATAATAATAATAATAATAATAATAATAATAATAATAATAATAATAATAATAATAATAATAATTGACTCTGTTCCATTTTGTTTTTTATTTTTAACTAGTACATTTTTTCATGTTCCGTGTTTTATTTTCTGTTTACCCATTTCAGGAACAAATCTCTCTCCTTTTTCTTCATTCATTACTTCTCATTTCCCAATTTTTCTCTTTTTCTTCTCCACCCTTTGCTTTTTCCAGATTCCATTTTCAAATTCGCTGTTTTTCAAGGTTCAATTTCGTCTATTATTTGATATATATATTTAGGGTTAGGTTTTTTTTTTGTTGCGGTGAAAAATGGGTAGTTTCTATTTATGATTTTTTATTCGAATAAAATATAAAAATCTGAGCTTTTTAATTTTTGTTTTTGTTTTTGTTGTCAGTGGAATTTTTATTTGGGATGGACTATTTTTTCTTTTTCTTGTTGTTACTACTTGTGTTTTGGGCTTCATAATGCATTGAGTTGGTGCAAAGTGAACAAGCTGTGATACTCTGATGAAGTGTGGTGATTGTAAGGTATTGTGAGCGTGTAGCATTCTGAATTGGTTAGATCATGGATCCTGTAAGAGGTGTGGGTAGTGTTGTGGGGACTGTGCTGATTCCCATGCGGTTTGTGTGGCCTTATGGTGGAAGGAGTGTTTTTATCAGTGGTTCTTTTACAAGGTGTGTGTTTTATTGATTCATGCTACATCAACATGTTGGTGCATGTTTAGAATTGTGGGATTTTGTTGAAGCTCTTAAGTGTAGCTTTTGCTTTTTGTTAATCTAAACATGCACTTAAATTATGTAATAGAATGAGCTAGTTTACTTTGGCTTCTCTCTGTCTAATGTGAAATTGTTAATTTTCTTTGAAAGGTGGTCTGAGCTTTTGCCAATGTCTCCGGTGGAAGGTTGCCCAACAGTGTTTCAAGTTATTTATAGATTGCCCCCTGGTTACCATCAGGTCGGTTTATGATGATACCACCAACTTAGCTTTTTATTTGTGTGAATAGAAAAAAATATATCATTTATAGTTTTATGTGAAGTGTGGTGGATATGGAAGTGCAATTGCAATGGACAGAGGTCTATGTTGTTAGTCTCAGCAGCAGTGTGACCCTAAAACTGCATTTAGAATTTGGGTTAGACCTAACTCAACCATTAAAAAACCGGCTTCTAAGGTTGGAAAAGCCTTCCACTTATTAATTCATTTTTAGGCCATACCTCATCTAATGTAAGACTCTTAGCACATCCCCCGGGGATTAACACGTGGGGGGTGATCCAAGTGGCTAGCTAGTAGGTGGCCCAACGTATATTGGATAGACCATGATGCCATATTAGAATTTGGGCCTGGCCTAACTCAACCCTTACAAAACCGACTTGTGAGTCTGGGTATGTTTTCCACTTATGAATTCATTTTGGCTAACGCTGTGTAGCCGGATAACATGATAGCCACTATTGCAAAGACTAAAAAATGACATACAAACCAAACTTAAATCCCAATAGTATACATAAATTCTCAAAAAAAGCACAATTACCAAATAAACTGAGTAATCAATAATCATACTTATTAATAATAATGAACTCTTGTCATTTGTCACTCATATTTAAATCACAGCCCAACTATTAAAGTAATCAAAATAACATCATGTGTTTAAGTTGCAGCTTCTAGTCTCTGTCTCCATAACCTTTGTAGGAAAGAACGGTCTTCGTCATCTGAAACTGAAAAACACAGTCGTTCTTAGGTGTTTCTGCAGAGAACAAATAAAAGGGGAAGGGGGTGATGTGGCTTTGCGTGTTTAACAAAGAGGTTTGAGTATCTATGTGAATGAGAGTGGGAAGATGCATGGTCACTTATACTAATGAAACAGAGACAAAAACATTAAAAAAGATGAATGAATATAAGAAGGGGGGTAAATAGGAACTTTCAAACCCTTGCCCTAGTTGTGGATGCAACAGCTCTATTCAACAGCATTTTTTCTGCTATTTGCAGCCACAACTATTGCGCCTGCTAGACGCCGGTAGCCTGCAAAATGCGTCGTAGACCTGATTCCGCTTTGCAAACCCGCAATTGCCCTGCTATTGATCACATATGTTGAGGTTATTTACAGATGATTAAAATCCCAATTCCTGTTTCAATTTTCAAGATTTAGCTTTTTAAGACTGTTTTGATTTGAAGTGTTATTTTGTCTTCTCAATGAGTGTTATCCAAGTTTGAGCGGTACATACTGCTCATGTTTGAGATTGCAAGTTTCTCATTATTGAGAAAATCTCAAAGCCCCACACTGGTGATAGAGCTTGGAAAGACTTTATATAGAGTGACGCCACTCACCTTTACTAGCCGGCTTTGTAGAGATGAGTTGGACCAAACTCAAATTCTAATACTGTCGGTTTTGTAGGGATGAGTTATACCAAACTCTAATTCTATTACTGATTATGATATGCATAGGTGAAAATGATAAAAAATGCTTTGAAAATTTGGTCTTTATTCTTGACCGCCAGATGCTTATACTTATTATGTAATTGTTTTAACGCAGTACAAGTTTTTTGTTGATGGGGAATGGCGGCATGATGAGCATCAAACTTATGGTCACGGACAATATGGGATAGTCAACACTGTCTTATTGACGACTGATCCTAACTACATACCTGTTATAAATTTAGACATTGCTCCCGGTAGTAACATGGATGTGGATAATGAGACTTTTCGCCGCGCGGTAACAGTTAGTCATGCCTCAACGGCATTATTTGTTATTATTGACATGGCTGATATATTTGTGCTGGTTTTGACTTTGTTGTACTCCTGACTTGTTTGTTTGATAAAAAAATGTTGCTATTTGTTTACATCTTTGAATCAAGTAATATTAAATTATTGATCAATATGTTCTTCCTAGTCGTCTTTTTTGTCTTATATAGAATACATAATATAGTTATTAGAAAGAAAGTTGGGTATCTCCCATTGCAAAAAAGATGGCAAGAGTTTTAGGTCCTTTATTTAGACATGCATGGGGAAGGCTTATAGAAGGGTCATTGAGGGTTGATCAGATATAGAGGGTAATCCAATATGGAGAGATAGTGAAAGACCTAGGAAATTTTATATTAAACCATTATTAGAGGTAAGTAGTGTATCTCTGAACTTGATACACGACAAGGCATTGTGGCCTCATTTGACCAGCGAGAAAAGACTTGCTTGCTTGATGTTGCATTGGTGACTTACAATGTCTTGTTATACATGTTTTGTTGCATTTTTTAATATTATTTCTACTAGTACTAAATGCCCATGCCTAAAATTGTACTGTATTTGCATTTGAAATTTGATTGTTCCAGCATTAAGTATAATAGTAGTGTTTGCATATAAAGCAGGTTCAGGTGACAGAAGGTACATTGAGTGAGGTGCTCCCAAGAATATCAGATGCTGATGTACAGGTCTCTCGTCAGCGTATTTCTGCATTTCTGTCTATGCACACAGCTTACGAATTACTTCCCGAGTCAGGCAAGGTTTGGATGTTTTACCATTGACCATTTATTTTTGACTTTATGAGTTGCTGACTTGCTGTAATCAAATGTACAACCACACACCAGTCACTGATTTAGCGACTCCTGGCTGCAGATTGTTGCATTAGATGTTGATTTACCAGTGAAACAAGCATTTCATATACTGCATGAGCAGGTATACCTTTAAAATATTGAATAATTTTACTAGAACTTGTTTGATTATTTGCCTTTACCCTGATAAACGATGCGAAAAGATCAACGCTTTTTGAATTTCTTTCTGGAATTTTAACCGTTGTTTTGGAAACTTCCCTTGACAATTATTCAGTTGTTTTTCCCTCTTTATTTAGTTGTATAGAGATATGATATAAATAAAACATTATGGTGTTGTTTGAGCCATGCAGCCGACCCCACTTAGTTTTCCGGGATAAAGCTTGTTGTTTTTCTTTCTTTTGTCAAATATCTTTCATAGCGGATTGTGGTGGCGGAATTTTATCAACCACCATGGCCAATTTGTGAAGGATGGCAGCACCATGGTGTTTTATAATGGATATAGTGGCTTAAAACGGTGTTTTTTTTGGCTTTTTTCCACGGTTCACCATCCATAATCGTTGACTTAGCTTTCATCATATTATGATTTTTCAGCTTTAGCGTTATTGCATTTTCATACATTGCTGATTAGAAATTTGTTTATGGAATTTTTTCTGACCGGGATTATTTACAGGGAATATACATGGCTCCTCTGTGGGACATGTGCAAGGGGCAGTTTGTTGGTGTTCTCAGTGCTTTGGATTTCGTCTTAATTTTAAGGGAGGTATGTGTTATGTTTTTTCATTTTAATTTTAGTTGAAGATCTTAAATCCAAGATCATGGTTTCTTTGTATAGGCAAGTTACTGAATATCCAAAGCTCTTCTCGTTATCGTCAGTGTGGATTTTATCTTCCTGTATGTTTGTCTAGAAGAAAGAATTGTGTGTTAACAAAGTATTATTGATGTCGAGGATTAGTGGAATATGTAGCAATAGTTCCCTTTTACAACATAAGCAAATAATATTTCAATCGCTTACATTTCTACCAGTAACACTCATATTTCATTGTTGAAACCTGTCAATTGTCATTGCCCTATTCTCAGTTAGGGAATCGTGGGTCTAATCTGACAGAAGAGGAGCTTGAAACACATACCATATCGGCTTGGAAAGAAGGAAAGTCATATCTAAACAGACAGAACAATGGACACGGAACTGCATTTTCTAGACATCTTGTTCACGTAAGTGTTTTGTAGGCATGGTTTTAGTATGTCACAAGTCTCACATTTTTGTATTACATACAGATTATGGTATGTACAACATTTATGAAGATGCATGTGTCTAATAGTGTATAATATAATGATCTGTTTGATTTAATTATAGCTATGGGATATTTTAGTTTCTATTTCTATTTCTGGATAACTGATTTGATATGGAATAGTGTCTGCAACAAGCGTAAAGGAATGAAAACGAAATATTAACAGTCTATTTTTAAAAACTATCTGGAACTTATGCCGGAGAGACCACAAATCCTTCCTACTGTGTGTCAATGTTAAAAAGCTGGAATGCATGGCTGTGGAAATGAGGGAAATGAGTGTTTTTGAAACTATTGTCCAATTAATCTGAAAAATATATTCTGGTAACTTTTCACTAAGCTGCTAACAGGTGGCTTATCCAAAAGAAAAGAGTCTTTTTTCTGTCAACTTTAGAAACAATATTTATTGGTTATATTTATTACCAATATGTTAAGACTTCAAATTGCCAAGTGTAACTATTACCATTCAATGACCATCTATTTTCATGTCAGTCATTTCGGGTTGACAAGAAATTTAGACATTTGTTTTGAATGCCAAGTTTCCATTGACAGTCAAAGCATGAACTTGCAGAACAATGGGAGATTGTATCAAAAATTGAAAGGAAAAGGATCTTGAATGTTAATTTTTTAGACATGAAAACTGCGTTAGTAATCTTCTTGAAATTTTCTCTTGGCTTAGGCCTGTATAAGTGTGCTCTCAAAACCATGAAATGATTGAATAAATTTAACTTCAGTCTGCTTGAGTGAAGTGATTTTGGGTCTATGTTTCTTTGTTTTACACTTTAATTAAAGTTTACTTTCTATTTCACTAACTGTTCTGTTAGCTCACTTACTATGTCTGTCACTCTTTTTGGATATTATTTTATGATTCAGGCAGGGCCATATGATAATCTGAAAGACATTGCCATGAAGATCTTGCAAAAGGAGGTTTCAACAGTTCCTATTATCCATTCATCTTTGGAAGATGGTTCTTTTCCGCAGTTACTACATCTTGCTTCACTGTCAGGAATACTCAAATGTAAGGTCGCATGATAGTATTTTTGATAATGTTATAATGGATGCTTTATTCTTACCAAATTGATTTTTCAGGCATTTGTAGGTATTTTAGGAATTGCTCTAGTTCATTGCCTATACTACAACTTCCAATATGTGCAATACCTGTGGGCACATGGGTGCCCAAAATCGGGGAATCAAACCGGCGGCCTCTAGCAGTGTTGAGACCAAGCTCTTCTCTTGCTTCAGCCCTGAATTTATTAGTTCAAGGTGTGAACTTTTTGTCTGACCTTGAACATAATGTTTCAAAAAGAAATGCGAGAGAGAAAGAATGAAGAAATTGGTATCTATCCCATTTTACTTTTGAGGTATTAGGCTGATGATAGATGGCACTGTGTCCCACTTTGAGAAGAATGTTGATTTGTGATTTATGATTAACGATCAAAAGAGAATATGAATTTCACGGGGAATATCATTTTCAGCTTCAAGCCTCAAAATATATAAGAAAATTTTCCATCTATCTTGAGTGTAACTATACTTACATTATTTTTGGCCCTTTACTTTTGCAGCACAAGCAAGTTCAATACCAATTGTTGATGATAATGACTCATTGCTGGATGTATATTGTCGGAGGTTTGTTTTTTTTCATCATTAGTATACTTTGTTCTAATATAAAAAAAAAAAATCAAGTTAGCATGCTATTGTCACTAATATTCAAGCTCCTATTTTTCCTCTTTTATCTAAAACCTATAACTTCAATATGGTATAAAACCAAAGTTCTAATATGGCATCAAATCCCATCGATTCGAATCATCCACTATAGTATCTACTCACCAAGGCCAATCAATAGTTCTAGTCATGAAAGGGTGTGTTAGGAAAATCCAAACCCTACATTGAAAGGATACAAGAGCTTGAAAGAGTTTATAATAAGAAACACACTTCAAATAACAAACCAGTTTTATAAGAATGTATTAGACCCAATATAGAAACATAATTTACTTCATTATGTCTGCAAAGTCAATTTATGGTTGAAGCATTCAATTATCCTAGCATTTCTTTCTTTCCAATGGCTTGTGAAAAGTTCTCACTTTTGCTCCCCACCATTTATTTATAGTGATATAATGGCTTTGGCAAAGGACAGGGCATATACACATATCAATCTTGATGAAATGACCGTTCAACAGGTATGTTTGTATTTCATTTTTGCATACAAACAAACTTCTGTATTTTGCTAGTTGAAATACAACTTTCAAGTAAGTCCTGATTTCATTCTTTCCTTATTATTAAGCAGTTTTCTTGCTGATCTAGGGAACACTAGAATGATTTAGGGAACACTGTAGGATGATCTTGGGAATAAATAGATTTATATTTAGTATTTAATACTTTTTCTTTGTCAGGATAACATCTTCATCTTTGTTGTCTTACTTTCATTGATGTTACTTGAGGCTTTTTATTTTACTATATGGAAAAAAAGGAAGATTTCACTTTTAACTTTTAATGTTAGTGTCACTATCAGTTTGTAGTCTAAGCTAAGGTTGCATACTTTGTCTATTTATATGGACTATGGAGGCCCTTGTTTCTTATTTTTATTAATTTTTTTCTTGACATCGTAGTATCTCTTGTTTTATTTATTGTTCAGGCTTTACAGTTAGGCCATGATGTGTGTAGTCCCTACGAACCTAGAAGTCAAAGATGTCAAATGTGTTTGCGTTCTGATTCACTGCATAAAGTGATAGAGCGTCTGGCAAATCCAGGTGTGCTTCTTTTCCTTTGTCTGGAGAAGTTTTTTTCCCGATATCCATTAACATTATTTTGAGGATTGCCGTGCTGAAAATTGTGCTGTAAAATATTGGATTCAGGTGTGAGGAGGATTGTTATTGTAGAAGCTGGCAGCAAGCGTTTAGAAGGCATCGTCTCATTGAGTGACATATTCAAGTTCTTTCTAAGTTAATTGTTTGGATTGGTAATGAAGGAGTAAAAGGGTATGTGCAGTACTATATCAAATATTTAGTTTCGGTCACCATCACCATCACCTCAATGAAATTTATGTTTTGATATGTTCCCATTTTGTTGTAATACAGTTAGATTGGCCTCTTGCTTTGGTGCCTCATTTTATAATTCTAGGCTAGAGAAAGAGGCCTGTAAATTCTGAGTATTTATTTCCCTAAATTTATTCATCTTCCCATTTGTATTGTATCTTCGAATTCGAATGTCTGTGCACATGATACAGATAATACCAAAAAGGTGAGTAGGGGAGCAAAAGATCTGTAATCATTCCATGTTGTGAAGATACAAAGTTTGAGTAAAAAAATTGGCATGTAGATTTAGATACTCTTGTTTTATGCTTGTTGATTGAGAATCTTTGTTCTATTGTTATCTTTGGTTATTCTTATGTACTGTGAGTATGTTTGAATTGAAGCTTCAACTGCCAACTTCTTTATTTTTACGTTGAAATATGTTGGGATGTGATTTCTGCTGCAAACGCTCCCCAAAGATTGGTTAAGTTTGTTGAAATTGTTTTAAGTTTTTCGTTAAGGAACAGAAATTATATATAGGAACTAGTTTTTTTAACGTTTTAATTTAAATGGTTATAATAAAAGAGAAAAGTAGACTGTGGACATTTAATCAGTTGAAATTTTTGATATATTAATAAGAGTAATTGAGTCATTTCACAAGAATTAATATATGAGAACAAAGAGTATGCATGACCAGGATGTTATAATTTTATTAGATGGTATAAAACTAGTTTACACTTGCATTATCTATAGTCTCTTAATGTATTATCCAATTTCACAAGAATTAATGTGTTATTCCAGCTTTATTATTAATTGAATAAGATTTTAGCAAAATGGTACATGTGAAATTTAACTATTTCATGTATTTTAAAATTTTGATCTGAGTACTAAATTTTTTATAATGATTATATAATATTTCAAGTCAAGTAAAGACTACTACTTAAGTATCCATTAAAAATTAAATAATGAAGTAATTAAAAATTAATGAAAGGCATTGTCGTCTTTTCACCTAAATTATTTATTGCTTCGAAACAAGTTATAGTTAAGTAGAATTTAATAAGAGTGGTTGGTTCTTTAAGCCATAACTAAGAACAAATTGGTAACAATGAGAAGTATGTAAGTCCTTTAACTTTGGCTCGGGGTCTATTATGGTCCTTAACTTTTAAGAAGTACAAATCAATTGTTTAAATCTTAAAAATGGAGTATGTAGGTCCTTTTTGTCTATATATTGCAAATAGACGTTGGGTATGCAGACTTGTCAGATCACATGGCTTGTCTTTTTTCTTTTCTCTTGTCTATTTCCTCAAATCCTTCTTAGACGTTGGGTATGCAGATGTGTCAGATCACATGGCTTGTCTTTTTTCTTTTCTCTTGTCTATTTCCTCAAATCCTTCTTCTTTCTTCGCATCTAGGGTTCAGTTGGTTTTGATTTCCAAAAATTGAAGCTTAGGGTTCATTCTCCATGAAATTATCTTTTGAATCATCCCCACGAATAAGAGAAGCCATGAAAGTCTGAACTCCAGTGTATTCACGAGCTTGAATCTTCTATGGAAATCGAGTTGTCATTGTGGAAACACGACTATTGTTCGTAGGTCTTTAATGACAAAGAGCTATAAAAAACATTTTTGGGGTTATTCTCATTTTAAGGTATGTTTGTGATATGTTCAAGCTTTTTATCTCAATTGTCATTGTTTGACTAATCCATTGTAAAATGCAGGAAACAAGGCAACCTGGGTGTGAGTATTTTGAATGGTTTTATTAAGAAACTCAAGATGACAAAGGGTAAATTATAATGTCTAGATTGGATAAGTTATCAAAGAAATTAGATGATGCAACAATGGAGATTGAAAAAGTTAGGTTGACAAATGAAGAATTAAGGAAGGAGATTATTCAGCTTCAAAATGAGATGAACAAGATTTTGAAGTTGAATTTTTTTTGGATGATATTTGTTATTTTAGGTGCAACAGTTATGGGTTTGTTCACGATGAATTGAAGTGTTTTAGTTGAATGTTCATGTTCTGATTTTTACGGTATTCCAAAATAGTTGAACCTTATAGCAGTTCTGATTTTTTATGATATAGTGAAATGCTTTGGTTTGTAATAGTTGAACCTTGTAGCAATTCAATTTCATCAGTTGTTTGTTGAAACACATAATTTCAATTGTATCAGTTCAGTTGTTCATTGTAACATTGTTCAATTATGCATTAAGGACGGTGGGATTGTCCCTCTTGAATTAGTTGATTGCAAGGTCGTATACTAAGATTTCCAAAAAAAAAAAAAATCAAATTTTTTATTTATGTATTTTAATATTTACGAAGGAAAGAACGGTAGTTTAGGATTTAAATTGAAAATGGATGATATATTTGTAAAAATTTCTGGAAAAAGCATCTCCCTGCAAATATAATAAGTTGAAACCTACACATCTTTGAAATACACTATCCTGTATATCTTAACCTTAGTTTGAAGTAGAATATCCGGTTTCTTCTATGATGGCTACGCTATCCTGCTTCTTCATGTTTTTGCCCCACGATAAATCTTGGAAAACACCAATGTTGAAAATGAAAACCCTAAATCCAATCCCAAATTTCAATTCTTCTCTCTCTTTGAAATGTCACTCTTCAACCACTTCACCACAGATAAACCAATTCGCAGTTTCATATCTCGTTACCAATTTCGGCTTCTCATTAGAAGCCGCTACAAAGGCTTCCAAAAGTGTTCGTTTCACGACTTCCGAAAGGCCTGATGCAGTAATCGCCATCTTCACAAACTTGGGTTTCTCCGATTCTCAGATAAACCGCATCGTCAGAAAATCGCCCAACATTCTTTCATGTAAGTACCCTCACAAAAGTATTTTCTCAAAGTTAGAATTTTTACTCTCAAAAGGTGCTTCAAATTCTGATGTAGTGGAGATTGTAAACAGAAGCCCCAGAATTCTACATGCAAGCCTTGACAATTGCATTATCCCTACTTTTGAATTGGTAAGAAGGTTCTTTCAATCTGATGATGAAGTTATCCAATACCTACTTAAATGTTTCTTTGTTCATGGATTAATGAAAAATGTGAAGTTGTTGCTTGATCATGGAGTCAATGACTCAAATATAAGACATTTGTTACTTAACAGACCCTCTCTATTATCTCGTTATGACATAAGCAAGGCTTTGGATGCGGTTAAGGAAATGGGATTTAATGATCCTTCCAATGTAAATTTTTCTAAAACATTGTTAGCATTGTTAGCCAAAAGGTCCTTGTCAAAATCCAAAGTTTTGGCCTATAAGAAATGGGGTTGGTCTGATGAAATGATTCTTGAAGCACTTAGGAAGCAACCGGAGTCTATGCTATCATCCGAAGAGAAGATTAATAAGGTCATGAGATTTTGGGTGAATGAGATGGGTTGGAACTCTTTGGCTCTTGTCAAAAGGGCGGAATTTTTTAAGTATAGTTTGGAGAATAGGATCATTCCGAGGGCTTGTGTTGTTTCATATCTGATTTCCAAAGGTTTGATAGAAAAGAATGATGAATTGTCTACCCCTTTTGCTGTTAAGGAAAAGAAGTTTCTTGAAATGTATGTGCACCGTTTTAAAGAGGAAAGACATAATCTGTTAAAGCTATACCAGGAGAAAATGGATGATGGTAAGAAAATCAAGGAAAATGGTGAAGCGTCTGTGTAAGCTATTGAATCGTTAACTTGTAAGCGCAAGTTTTGTATAATGCAACGCCCTAAGTTGCAATTGACTTAACTCTATTGTTTCATTATGTCGGGGTTGAAAATTGGAGCCCTTGTTCATGGATGTATTTTTCAATTCCTGTTATGTTACAGTTGTGATCCTGTGTTCTTTATTAACTATTTGATTCTTTATAAATGATTGAAGCACTAGTACATATTCTTGTCCATTCTGCTGTTGCTTCCTTTGCTAGAAATATTCAATCCTCCATCTTTGTATTGAGTATGTGCTTGGTTGGATATCTTTAGTTCTTCCTTAAAGCCAAACTCTCTTTTGACACTCTTAAATGCTTGCTATTTGGGATACAAATTCATGCCTTTTTTTATACAATCTGATTTTGATACATCTGGTACAACAGGACATGTCAAGTTCCTTTTGTATGCAAATTTGGGCATTATTGCTTTTGAGTGCTTTCATTATGGTGAGCTTGCTGCTAGTGCTCAATTTATTTTACTTTGTTGGCACTCTCCCCTCTCATGATAGTCCAAGTGTTAAGCATGCTTATCATACTTATCGTGTCAACCCCATTTTTGAGGTACCTTGCGATGGTCTGGATGTTTTTGCTATAAATTGTATGATTGCAAATTTAGGAGAGATATGAGCCTCGATGTCTTTGGTCTAAGTTCCAATTGGACCCTCATGTGCAATGAAGCTCATATTTTTCAACAATTCTATTCTACATATCACCGTGGAGATCATTGTTAATGCTAGTAGCTCATATCTAAGTTACACTACTATGGTTGAGCATCATTGATAAGAGTGGACATGATGTAATTCTTGACTTCCAAAGAGAGCCAGTCTCCATTGCAAGGGTATTCTCCATGCTTTTTCCTCTTTGGTACTCTCTTGTAGAGTAATGACTAAAGTCTTGGACTTAGTCTTCTCCTATCTTAATTCAAATTCCAATTTCTGTTGTAATTCCCCACTCTTTATTGAATCAAATTTGGATAGTATTCATCCTTTATTTCTCTATTGCTACCTTTTGTGTTGGAAATGAACCCCTAAGCCATTACACAAGGATCAACAGCTTACTTCATGGCTCAGTTCTGCAGTTCCTTCACCCCGTCTGATGAAAGAAAATCTGGGTTGCTTGCTGCAATAATTTTCGTTAAACTTTGGAGGTGAAACAAACTCATTTTTTCAGATTATTTAATTAAGTTTCGTCAAGTAGTGCTTTTAATTGAAAATGATTTGGAAAAATGATAATTGATATGTTTCCTATGATATATGGGAAATTAGAGTAAATATTATTGAAGGTACTTCTACTTAGTTATTTGATACGTGGAAATTGTGTTTTTTCTACTGTTCTAAGTTCCAACTATTATTCAATGGCTATGTGGTCCATTAGGTTGAAAAGTCATATGACATATTAAGAAGAGTTGCAATCTGGGATCATTCTGATTTCAAAAAACTTAATTAGATGACAATAAAAAGGAAATCAAACTATATTGAGAGTTTTGTAGTTTACTTGTCTCCTATTCCATCTTATCAACAACAATTGATTGTTGCGTGGATCTTCTACTTTCGTTTCTCGCAACAGTTATAATGACCACAATTGTAACACTTATGATGCTTGTTGCAGATTCACAATAACTACAATGATCACAACTCCAATACATGCAACAACTGTAGTGTGTGTAGCAACAACCATAATGAGTATTAACAGCATCATCTACTTTCATTTTGAAGTTAAATGATAAGTATTTGTATCATGGAGCTCATACAACTGATTAATAAGTAAGTGAAAAAGGAATATAGCATTGTCTTGGTGAGGGAACTTAACGTACTGGTTTAGAAGTGAACAGCTAGAATTTTTATTATGACCAGCTAGTGCAGCTGAAATGAGTTGCCGTAATTTTGTGCCTAATTGAATTGAAACTGTTGTGTCTAAAAATTGTCAATCAACTACCTAACTAAGAAAATAATATACCACTAAACACCCTAAATCACCCTTCTAACAAATGCCCTTTATGGTAATTTGCTAAATCAAATTTTATTCCAACCAATCAAATGTTTCCATACTTTCAAGTTGCACCCATTTTATTCAAATCTTCTTTGGTACACACCATTATCCGGGTTAACCTATTGACCGGTTACACTACTTTTCCATTTCCTCACTTTTCACTACTATTCCTATTATTTCAAATTGTCTATCTCTCTTCATCTCCGCCTCCCTCTCTCGTCCTCTCTCTTTCCTTCTCCAAACCCTAGCCCATTGCAGCCCTTTAATTTCTATCATTTTTCTTTAATCCAACATCAGAGGATTCATTCCCTTCTTTCTCAAAAATGATGAAGAACATGAAGAATGAGCTAGGGTTTCAACAGAATGAGAAAGAGGAAGTAGGTGAAGAAGAAATCGGGTTAACAAGTTTGTGTTATGGGTTTTTTCTTTTGTTTTTTTCCTATTTAATCCAAGCTTCCAGATTCTTTTGTTGTTGTTGTTTTATAACTATTAAACATATTTTTTTCTTCTGGAATCTAAATTTTGTTGTTGTTTTTTCTTATTATGATTTTAGGGTTTATGTTAGGAAGAAAGATGCAGAACAATGGCTAGAAATTGGAGAAAAGGTATTACAAAAGTTAGGGTTTGTTCCCCCTTCATAATTTATTTTGATTTTATTTTGTATTGTTCACAATCATCAGCTGTTACAAACCGAACTTGTGTGTAACCTTTGAAACGACTGGTCGAATCCTCATCAGATAGTATATCAATGAAGTCACCATCAATTATTTTCTATCCCACGAGAGGAAAGGAAAACATCGAGTAAACCTGAGAGGGAGAAATCACGGTCTTGCGACTGAGAGATCGGGTAAGGGAGTCGATTACGCGAGGGGAAGGTATTAGCACCCCACGTGTCTGTAGTACTCTACGGGATCCACTTTTGTTCGTTCTAATCTAATGGTGTGTTATATTTACTGCTTAAATGCTATATTTGTGTCTAATTCCTACAAGCTAAGGGAGAAGGTATGTAAAGGAAAGAAAATAAACAAACATGGAGAAAAGAAGGAAGTATTTACAAAGTTGCTCGGTCGAGCCCCGTAACCAGATGCCTACGTATTCCCTCGGGCAATGGGAAAGTCAGAACGTCGTAGTTCGGCTGATATTTTTTGATGGGTTAAGTGTTTTTAATGGACGATGCGAGTGAAACATGCCCTTTCTGAAAAGGTTTAAAACACAAAGAAAGCCCGTAGGCGAAAAAGGTTTGTATTGATTGGTCGCTTTTACCTTGAAAAGGAGTTCGAACCATTATTAAGTGTTTTAGTTTTTTTTTAAAGGAAAAGAAAGAAGGTTTTAGTTTTAAATGCAGATATGAGAAAGAAAACGCGGGGAAAAGAAAGGAATATTTACAACATTGTGCTCGTTCAAGCCCCGCGACCCAATGCCTACATATCCTTTTTGGGGAATCAGAGCGCCGTAGTTCTGCTCATTATTTTTAATTTGTTTGTATTTTTTATGGATGATGCCGGAGAAGCATGTCCTTTCTGAAAAGTTTTAAAGATAAAAGCCGAGTGGAAAAAGTTTGAGATGTGTTAATGTTTTTTTTTGCATGGATGATGATCCATTTATTTGCAAAAAATGTTTGAGATTTAGATCGCACGAAAGTATATGGATGACAAAATGATAATGACGAGAAGAAACTCGTTTATCACTTCACGATCACTTAAGGATCATGTTAATTCAATACTCATCATTACATTATTAAAAGTGTTTTAAAGTTTCTAAAAAAAAGAAGTTTTAGTCTTAATGCAAATGCAAAGGAGAAAGAAACTCTAAGGGGGGTTATCTTAACTTCTATCCTATTATTATTATACACATGGCCCTATGATTAAGATGTACAAAGGGGAACTCCTACTTGAAATACTCTATTTGAACACCTACCTTAATATCTAATTGTTCCTTCCCATAGAAAAGGGGAAAACAAACCCTAAGGGATCATGGCAACAATATCAAAGACAGAGAAAAGATAGAATATCATACAAAGCATAAATGCTAAAAGTAGTTGATGGATGTTTTTAGAAATTAAGAGATATGAAGATCACATGCTAATGTTTTCTAATTCATCAATACCCCAAGTGATTTCTTCAAACCCATGTGACGAAACACATACTAAGAGACGACACTCTTGCACAAACTTGGGATGATGAGAAGATACGTGAAAGATGAGATAAAATGATTCACATACAGTAGCACACCTATGAGATATCAACCATTAAACTATAATCAACCTATCTTTGAAAACTTACTCATACACACCACCAAACTATCTAAAGAACCTCTCACAAAAGTCTTAAATCTAAACTCCATGCATGGAGGAATTGATGAGACAAAAGAGATGAAGGTATGAATAAGGGCCTATTATTCTATCCTTATACCTATTATAAACTAATTGAAACCCAAAAGAGATTTGAAACTAAGCTATACACGTGCCTTTGAGCCACCTTACTAGGAAACTAGGTCAAAACAAAACTAGAAAGCGGAAGATGAGAATGCATTTATGATCAATGACATTAGTTGACTATGTAAATGATGAAATCATTAGATGATGTATGAATTTACTAACCTATAGAGACATAACAAACCTTACAATTTCCTTTAAGAAACCCTGAAACTTGCAAAACTAGGGGAATTGAGTGAGTATTATGAGTGAAGGACTTAGAACATTGATCATGGTTTGATAAGAAGGAAAGAGATGATGAAATAAAACTATGCATTTTATTCCTTATTTTCTACCCTTCTACCATGTCCTAATACCAATCCCCTAATGTATCTAAACAATGTTCAAGGCAATTCCTACAATCAAGGATTGATCCAAATTATCTATGAAATAAGAATGCAAGTAAGAATGGGGTATGACCATGTCTAAATGAGGTGAGAATATAGAGGTCAGTACATATATGGATGTGATGAACATTAATCAAATACACAACCAATTACAAAGAACTTACAAACTAAATAAGCGAAAGGACACCAATAGGAATGCACAAATTTGCCATGCCTTGGAGCATAGAGAATAGAATGGTTAAGGAAATGAAAAAATGTAAAATCGATGTTAATACTTTATCCCTCCAGTAGGTAATTACATCCATGAAGTTACCTCAAAATTATGTGCACAAAGTTGCTAGCACAATCCTACTTGTTAAGATACAATCCCACACATAGATGTCAATAAAAAATGGACTAAAAATAGAAATATGTTTTTATAAAATCAAGCCATTTAGTATTTGGAACCCTAAGACTCTATAGAAGTCAGAAGCAAAACCTAAAACTCTTTAATTGACTTGTAACCATGAATATGCATAGCAATCACTAAGACTAGTTGACCTACAGCTCGAACTAAAGAGATTTTGCAATTTATTTTGAAAAAAATTTGAAAACAATGAGAAAAATTCTAAAGAAATGGTTTTGTGCACCCTAAGACTCATTACAACATCAATATAATTTTTGTTGATTTTTATAAGGAGAGAAAGTGAGGAATTAGATGATTACTTTGGTCTTAAGCAAGAGAAAGGACTAAACTTAGTTAATTCAAAGGAAATTCCTAAAAATTTAGAAAAATTCTAGAAAAATTTGATTAAAAATTATGTGTAAATGGCATAATTCATGATGTTCAGTAGGTAATTTTCTAAGAATTTTATCTTCAGGGGAAAGTAGGTAAAGAAATTATGTATAAGCATGACGTTAGAGGTAGGAGGCTTACACAAGATCATCAACAATAAACCCTAAAAGACACACCATGATTTAGGAAAATTAAACAAAAATTTATATCAAAACTAGACTCAATCGGAACCCTAATATAGTTTTCATATATTTTTTTGGATTCATGGATGGCATAGAACAAAATTCAAACTTCTGTCTATCAAATAAAATCCTAATTGATTCCCACAATTTTTATATATGCTAAAAACAATTGAAAAATGCAAATAAAAATTCACTATTAGATTCTAGGTATGAAAATAGGCCCATGATATTTATTTGGTAATTTTTGGATAGTTAGAAATAATTAAAAAATATTTTAGAAAGAAATAAAAAATTAAATAAAAATTTTCATGAACAAATTCAATTACACCTGAGATTTGTATAAACGCTGTAAAAGGATTTAGTTCATGTTCAATCACGTGCTGCCACCTCATCATCCCTACCAACCTCAAGCCCTAACTGCGCGCTTTTGCACTTGGAAAACGTGATTTTCTGATCAAGATATCTCACTCGTTTCTCCATGAAACCGCCCGATTCTTGAGTCAAAATTGGAGTACTCCATGAGAACTACAACATGCTATCTTTAAATTCTTGAAATGATGCCAGATTCGACAAGAAAAACGTCCACAAACATGACTCCATGAACACGGCTTGAAAAATTCTAATCCATGCATTCAATTTCAGGTACTTCGTTCTCATTCATTTCTGACTCAAATTGAACGATACAAAGCTCAAATTGAACCTTGAACTACAAAGAACGCACTCATGCCATAAGATTATTCTAATCATACACGATTAACTCAAGCAATGCTTATGAATCTACTAGTTCAGCAAGAAACTCAAACAATTCACAGAGCATAATGTTCGCGGTAAAAGTGATGAACGAGGGAATCGAAATGGAATTCGAATCTCAGGCTCAAAACGATTTACTCTTTTGATTTGTTTTAAAAAAGATGCCGCAAACATCAAGCTTTATTGTTTCCAAAAAAGAAAATGAGATGAAAAAGAGGAAAGCTGAAATACCCTAAATAAATAATGATATGCGATGCGACTAGCATGAACTAGACGCAACGCGTTGGGGAGAGACCTGAGTAAGAGGGTTTGTTATATAAAGGGAAGGTATTAGCACTATATATATATATATATATATATATATATATATATATATATATATATATATATATATATATAGCATCTTTTGTATATATGAATATTTTTGATATGTTTGTGTGATTTAGTTTTCTACTCTATTCTTGGGAAAGTTTCTCCTTTGGGTTTTAAGAAAGGTAGGTTAGGTAGGGTCCTAAGTTTTGTTATTATTATGCTCGCAAAGATCATTGGGATCCTCTGCATACATATCCCCTAGTGGGAATCAGAGCATCTGTAGCTCGGATCTAAGGGAACTATGGTTTGTTTGGTTTGAGGGAGAAAAAAGTATGCTCGCCAAGGATGAGACCTTGTGCCTACGTATTCTCAAAGGGAGGTTGAGAAAGTCAGAGCAATCATAGTTCCCACTTATGCTAGTGGAAGCAAAGGGTGTTATTAAGAGACAAAGACATGTCATATTAATGAAAAATATATCTAATATATTTTATCACATACATTTTTGAAAGGTTGATTGATTAAATCTTTCATCGTAAGTATTAGGTGTTTTGCTTGAGTGTACAAGCGTTACCACTTACGAGTTAAGAAAGATGTTTGAAAGATGATTGGATCTTTAATTATAAGTATTGGGAGTTTTGCTTGAGTGTACAAGCGTTACCACTTACAGTTAAAAGATGTTTTTGTTTGAAAAAGTGTTTGATAAAGTGTTTGATTTGTATGTGATGTTATAGATGAGATACTTCTTCCATAGCGATGATAAATGTCTAAATCTCTAGGAGAATTTGATTATTGATTAGGGGGATGCTTTTAAGAAGCCCGTGAGTCCTTGTATTGTAAGCCCAAGAGGAGGCATTTCGAGGGTCATCGAGAGTCATCGAGGGTCCTTCTATGAAGCTCAAGAGGAAGCTATAGGGTATAGATGACTTTGTCTTTAAGAGTGATTTCACTGGGAAACCATCCTCTTAGGATTCAAGAGTGATTTCACCGAAAATCATACTCTTAGGGTTCTATTCTAGCGCTGGTGATTCTTTGCATTGGAAGCCCAATAGGAGGCTGTTAAGAGATTTCCAGGTCTCTTTCTTGTTTGATGCCCAAGAGAAGGCTAAACTCAATGAGGGAGTTCTTTTGAAAGAAGACCAAGAGAAGGCTAACTCAGCAGGGGAGTTGTCTTATACGAAGCCTAAGAGGAGGCTAAACTCAATAGGTGAGTTGTCTTATACGAAGCCTAAGAGGAGGCTAAAGGGAACCTAGTTGTTAAACTAGTTGTTATGTTATAAATGAACAATTATATGAACAAGTATATGATAAAGTGTGTGATGTGTATTCACAGGAATTTATGAAGGAAATATATAAACAAGTGTATAAAACAAGCAATTAAAGCAAGTGTAACTTGAATATATACAAAGGAGTTGAGACTTACACCTTAAGGGAGACCCATTGGTTTAAGAGAAGTTTCACCGGGAATAATGCTCCTCTTAATACCAATAGAATCGGTGTATAAACAAGTGGATGAAAACAAACGAACGAAGTTTGTTATACTTGAAGATTTACAAAGATGATTGAATATGTACAAGAAATTGAATATGTACACAAAAAGGTGGATATGTACAAGGAAATAAATATGTACATAAAAAGGGTTGGGACTTACACCGTGAGGGAGACCCATGATCAATTTGAAAGAAATTCGAGGAAAAACTTAGTTCGGTTTATCTTTAAATCAAATCGATCATGGAAAAAAGGTGTGTAAGTTTATTGAAATGTTTTTGAAAAAGTTTGAAAATGATTTTGAAAAGTGAAGGATATTCACAAGAAGTTTTAAAAAAGATTAGGTTTGAAAACTCGGAAAGAAAACAATGTTGTAACAAGAATTAAACTGAAACAAAAGCAAAGAGAAGAAAGAATTGGCGGACAATCATCGATGGTTGATTGAACGGAAACCAGTATGGCAAGATTGGAGCCGCGATTTGCGTCTGTTTGCGCTATGGTGTGGTGAAGGATGACCATGGAATAGAATATCTCCGAATGAGGATGGTGAAGCGCGGCCAGCGGATCCTGGGCAACTGCCCTACCTAGCCGAATGCTGGCTCCGCCCCTGCATTAACCCATAAACTTGTAATTTACAGAATTTCAACATAACAAATACTTGCCATTAACATAAATTTGTTCAAAATGACATTCTTATCTGTTACAAAAAATGACATAAATTCAAAAGGACATTCATATCCATTACACAAAATGACATCAATTCAAAAGGGCGTACATATGCATAACATAAAATAACAATAGTTGGTTCCAAATATCAGTTTAGACAATTACACAAAATGACAACAAATCAAAGTTACATCTTAAATAGATCTAAGTTCTTTTCTTGGGTGTTTTCCTCTTAGTTGGAGTTGTCCTCCTTGTAGTTGGTCCAATATCATTCTTGGCAGCAGTTAGTCTTGTAGTTTCTCCAGGAAGAACAAAAGGTGTTAATGGCCTCCTAACACTCAACTTACTTGGCCTTCTCAGTGTTGATGTTGCATGAATTTCTTGTTTTTTTAGTAGCACTTGATGTTGAGAATATTGAGCAGTTATTTGAGTAAGGTTGACATCATGTTGAGACCATTGAGTAGAAAATTTGGTGTCCCATGTATGCTTTCACCTAGAACACCTGACTGCAAAATATGTTCTCTTCATTCTTTTGTCAGTCCCATCCAGCTTCTGTTGCTCAATAGTTATTCTTTTATTTGGTCTTCCTGTCATCCTTTTATATTTAGGGGGATGGACATCTGGATATTCAATTCTCTCTTTCCCAGGCTTGTGCAAATGTAGATTTAACAACTTTCCAAATTATTTCCTTCAGCCTTTTCCCAGGATATTTTTCTATAAAATTGTTGTACAAGTGCATGACATAGAACCTTTGCTCAACATTGGGCAAAAATTCATCCATGGATGGTAGTAAACTGTGCAACACATCAAACAATATTAATATAAAGCGTATAAGAAGTCAGTCAAGTCAAATTAACTATGTTCACATACCTTTTATTGATCTGAAATAAATGTGTATCTAGTATGTGAGGCATTATATCTAGTTGTCCCTATTTTCTCATTCTACCACTAAATATGCTATAGGTAGCATTTGATTATTAGGATGCCTACCTATAAAAGCAAGTATTTTCCCTCCACATAGCCCCTTAATAAAACAACCATCCAATCTTATTATATGCCTAGAAATCTTGAAGCTTTCCTTACATGCTGCAAAGCATATATATATATATACACAACCTTTTGAAATATGGAATTTGTTTATATAAACCTTCTTGAGCTGATTCAACACCATCCTTCACTGTTGATCCCTTGTTTGATCTTAATAACTCATGACAGTAATCATATATTATGGTGTAACCCCTTATGAATGACCCATCAACCATTTCTTTAGCTTTAAACATTGCTATAATTTCCTTAGTTTTGTTGATACCTACATTCTATTTCTTTTATGTCTTGGACTTTATATCTTTGATTTTCATCATAGGATTGGTTTTTAAGGAGTTTTAGATCCTCTTGATCAGCCACTTGGTAGTCATCATTTGCATATTGTAATCCCTGCTGAAACTATGTATATTATTCACCTTCCCTAATTGCCAACTTTATTCATTTAACAATTTGGCACAATAGTCTTCCCAATCACATGCATCCTTAAATTTTACCATCACCCTTATCATTTTTTGTGAACTTAAGATTTATACCACTACGGACAACATATTTTGAGATTGCCTCCTTAAAATCATTTGCTCAATCGTTCTCGCTTTTCAAAAGTGATGGTTTGCCTTCACTTGACGATGGTTCATATTCAACCTTCAAGCTTCTCTCTCTACATGAGGACTTTGTGAAAGAGGTATTTGTGAGTGAAAGTTAAAGATATTCCATGTTAATGCCATGTAACATATCAATCATGTCACATACACACTCATTATGAACCCTCACTAACAGAGACATACGGAAGGGCAAACATGCTCCGTTTTTAAGACTCAAGGGATTCATTTTCACTTCTTAAAAGTTAAGGGACCATAATGGACCCTGAGGTAATATTAAGGGACAAAAAATGGGTATTTTCCCTTTTGTATAAGACAATTTTATGCAAAATCATTTCATTTTTATTTTGCCTCACTTCATACTAGGAGTAAAGAGGAAAAATAGACATTGTCTTGTGTGCAAATTATTTTTGCTTTCATGCAAGACCGATCCACCACCAATATCACTAATTCAAGAAGTAAGAATTAGTTGTTAATGAAGCAAGCACTCCTTTAAGAGAAATGCATGAATGATGCATAAATGATTAAGAGATATATGGGGAACACAATATCGGAGAAGAAAAGGAAAGGAATAAAACCCAAACCTTTTTGCCTTAGGGACTTTTCTCTTTGAAACCTTTTCAAAAAAGACATGTTAACTCCGTTCTATCGCAAACATACAAGCTCTAACTGCTAAAATGAGAACTTAGTATCGTCCATAAAAAACACATAACAAACCAACATTTTCGAGAAGAACTACAATATTCTGATTCCTTCACGGGATACATAGGCATTGAGTAGCAAAACTCGAACGAACACAATAATAATTTTTTTCTTTTTCCCAATAAATCATTCATGCATTTTCCCTTCGCAAGTAAAGAATTTAGATATACACACTTTTAGATTAGATTAAACAAAAGTATATTCCGTTAAGTACAACAGACATGAGGGGTGCTAATACCTTCCCCTTGTGTAATCGATTTATGTACCCTTCCTATTGGCTGTGAAACCATGTTCTTTCCCATCTTAGAGATTTTCTTGATATTTTCCTTTTACTCTTTGGGATAAATAAAGTTCAGCGGTGACTTCATTATCTTAGTGTTATTTAGAGGCGCTTCAATAAACAAGGGATCCAATAATGAGATTTTACTATAAAAGCACTCGTTAAACAAATTTTACCCTAATACTTTCTTATGTGAAGCCACCCCAAACTCGCATGTGTAATACCTCGATTTAATTAGAACTATTTTTATTTAAATAATTAGATGATGTGATGTGTTTATATGCGTTGGCGAATCTTTTGATGTATTGTTGTGCTTTTGTTGAAATTAGAGACCTTGAAAATTAAAAATATTAAGAAAATGGGGGTGTATGGATAAAAGTGTAGAACCATAAGGGTTAGAGATATAATTGACCTATTAGTATTATTTGGATTAAATAAGAGATTTATTATTATTATTTTATAACAATTAAATATAATTATTAGTAGAATAATTGATTTATTAGTATTTTATAACGATTAAATAATTAATCTAGTATTAAAAGGAGGAACATATTTGGAATATTGATTTAAGGGTCCAAGGGCTAGATAAGTAAAAAAACAAGAGAAATAGAAGAAGAGTTGTTTTTGATGATCGTGAAAATTGAGAGAAGGAGGGAACTTGAGAAAAGAAGGAAGAGCTAAGGGTAAGAGATACCATTGTTGGAGCTTAGAGGAACTTTCAATCTAAGGTAAGAGTTTGATTCTAACACTATAATAGGATACATAATGATGGGGTATGGTATTGTTTAGTTCTCATGATTGTTGTTATTAATTTTCACTCTATTTTGCTTGATTGGGGTTTTTCCCATTGATGAATTCTTTGATACATTTTATGTGTTATTGATGAAATTTGATGATATATATTGAATGTAATGGATAGGAAATGTTGGTGAATAATTAGTAGGATTAAAAGACATTATTTTGGTTAAAAAATTGAAAGTTTGGATTTTGAAACAATGGAAATCGTATTTGCAAAAATTGTAAACTTTTGGGTTCTGTAACAAGTGTACCCGAGTACCCTATATGCAGTAACCAAATACCAATGCATTTTTTTAGGGTCATTCGGCAAAACTGTGAGGTGGTAACCGGGTATCCTATATGCAATACCCGAGTACCACTAAAGCTGACAATATTTTTTGAAAACTTGTAAATTCATAACGTTCGCCTCGAATGTCCGTTTGACGTGTCGTTTGGACCAGTACGAAGCTAAAATGATTTTCTATACTATAAAGATGAATTGGAACACAGAAGATAATTATTTTACCAACATTGCTGCCTATATGTGTATATTCCTAAGTAGTGTGTTATGATTTATGTTGTAATTGATGTAAGATGATGTTGCATGAATGATTTGATGGTTTTGCATGACTTTGCTTGTTAATAATGATGAAGATGACCTGTATTGGTGTGACATTGATGATTATGAATATCAATGTAAATTAAGTTGTTGCATGCTGGTGTTGCATGCAATAATGAAAGATGGTCTATATTGACGTTATGATGTTGTTGCCCTAAGTTGGCATTATTAAGATGAGAGTCTTGCCCTATTACGATGGAATGTATTGGCGTTATTAAGATGAGGTTTTTCCCAATTGCGATGTTGTTGCCTTGAGTTGGCATTATTAAGATGAGGGTTTTGTCCTGTTGGTACCACATGCATATGAGTCAGTGTCAGTCTCATTGCATTACATGATTGTTAATGATTTATGTTTCTGGAGATGGAATGGGTATGAATTATATTATGATGGTTGCCATGTGTTGTTTGTGTGTTGATTGTATATTGACGTACCTCGTAGTACAATGAACGGTGTAAATGAGTGAGGCTAAGAAGTATGATTATGTGTACTTGAATTTCTATCTGCTTATTATTGTGCTTCTTTTTATATTGTTATGATATCTCACTCCTTCTGTTTGAATTTTGCCTCTTTATGGGTAACATGGAAATGATCTGAAGTAGCTCGAGGTAGAGGGATTTTTACACTTGTTGAGTAAACTATTGTCGAACTCTATTTGTTGGATTTTAATTAATGTATTACACATGTTGAGAATATTATTCCGCTACGAATAAATGACTATGTGTTGTGTGTCTAAATTATATGTAGCCCTCATTGAAATGTTTGGAAGAGAGATTCCGCCGGCGAGGGTGAGCAAGAGTACGGCGGAAGTGGATCTTCAGGAGAGAAGCACGTGGAAGGAGAAGGAAGGAATCACAAATAGTGAAGGGAGAGCTGTCTCGTTTCGAGATATCATGGCGGGAAGGGCTGGAGACAGCATTTAAGTGAATGCTGATGGTAGTCAGGGAGGGATGGAGAAGGATGAGGAGGAGTATGGAGAGATTAAGGTGGAGGAAGAGGTGAGTGGAGGCTATGAATGCCCGAATTTCATTTTCTCACAGAAGGAGGAGGCGAGAATCCAGAAACCTTGGAAACGGGGGGTCATAGTGAAATTGCTGGGGAGACGAATTGGTTATAAAGCTCTTGAGAATAGACTGAAGCAAATGTGGGTTCGTAAAGGTGTCATTACAATTATTGATCTCAGTAACGACTACTTTCTGGTGGCTTTCTCGCATGAAGATGACAAGAAGGTAGCGATGATGAAGGGACCATGGTTCATATATGATCACTATCTGACGGTCAAGGATTGGAGGCCAAATTTCAAACCAGAAACGGATACTATTGATGAGGTTGCAGTTTGGGTGAGACTATCGGATCTTCCGATAGAATATTATGATGCTAGAGTACTTTCGGAATTTGGAGATCGCATAGGGCATACTGTTAAAGTGGACAATACTACCATCAAACAGGAAACGGGGAAATATGCTAGAATATGTGTTTCAGTTAACTTGGCTAGGCCTCTTCTGGCTCAACTAAAGGTACAAGGGACAAGTTACAGGATAGAATACGAAGGCTTACATCTCCCGTGCTTGGCATGTGAGAGATATGGCCATTACAAGGAGAGCTGTCAGAGATATCTAAAAGGAAAGTGTAAGGAGGGAGGAAGTAGCGCGCAAGGGGATCAAGAGATTTCTAAAGGAAGCACGGTAAAAGGTAACAACAATTCATCGAGAGTGGTAGAGGATGGACCGTGGAAAATAGTTCAAAAGCCGAAGCGAGGAAGGAAGACGGTTGATGGTCGGAGGAACATTATGCCGAGCAACTCTAATGAGGACATTAATGTTGGTGGATCTCGTTTTCATATTTTGGAACAAGAGAATCAAGGAATTAATGCTGACAATTTGGTGTTTAATGGGGAGGATTTTATTTCGAAAGTGGTGGAGATTATTAAAGAACCTGGCTCAAATATGAATAATAGAGAGGGACCGGTTAAGAATATTCCACCCAGAAGTAGTGTATCTGCTAGTGAGAAAGATAAGGAAAGAATAGGGAATGATGAAATAGTGGAATCATTTATGGGAATGATAATAGAAAATGGGCCTAACAAAGAAGTTAATGATACTAGAACAATGAGGCAGGATAAGAAGCAAAATCTAAAAACAAGTAACAAAAGAAAGGTAACTCTAGCGACACGTGGAGGTATTCAACTAAAGGACAAAACGGGTGGCATTATCAAATCAGGTGTGGAAAACATTCTTGGAAAATTCCAACTTGGAGATACTAGTATGGCTGCTACTTATGAGACTTTTTAATTAAAAAGGAGAGAGAGTGGGAATAGAGTAGGTGGAAATATAGATATTGCAAGGGTTATGGAAAGAACATATGGAAGTAATTCTTTGGATTATAAACAAAAGAATAAAACAGAAGTAACTTTCCATGAAGAACCACCTGACTTGTTAAAACAGAAAGCTCAGCTCGAAGTTTTTACATTTGGGAAGCCTCAAACGAAATGTGTGCAGGATGCGAGTGAGGGTAATGCAGCGGAAGAAGAGTCTCAGGAGGATAGTTCTGAGGTGGTCCATGACATACCTTGATAGTTGGTTCTTTGACTCTCCTAGAATTAGTTATGATGAGTATAAACAAAAAGTTATTTTGATGGAACTGTAGAGGAGCAGCAAGTAAGGCTTTATTCAGATATGTCAAGCAATATATGGATACTTACAAACCATCTGTTGCTATTATTCTGGAGACTAGGTGTGATCCTGCTAAGATCAGGAAGACTATCATGAAACTTGGGTTTGACAGTATGGAATTCTCCGGGAATACAGGATATGCTGGTGGAATTGTCGTGGCCTGGAAGTCTTGTGATATTAACTTACAGGTGTGTCTGATTAATAGCCAGTTCATTCATTCCAAAGTTTGTATGAATAATATGGAGGACTAGTGGCTTACTGTTGTTTATGCTCGCCCTTGTGAGAGTAGTAAGACTATCTTGTGGGAAGAATTGATTAAGATTGCTACTGATATGAAGGATGCTTGGATGATGGCTGGGGATTTTAACGATCTGGAGAAGAGCACTGATAAGAAATGGGGTCTTCCAGTTTCAAACAAGAAATGTCAGAGAATGCGGGATAGAATGGATAAATGTAGAGTTAGTATTGTGGAAGCCACTAGACCGTATTTTACGTGGAGAGGACCTATGTTCCATGGTGGTCAAAGGATTTTTGAGAGACTGGATCGTGCCATGAGTAATGATGTTTGGAGAGGCCAATTCCCTGAAGCGTTTGTCAAAGTGTTAACAAGAGTAGATTTCTCGGATCACCACCCTATACTAATAAATACTCAAGCGGAGAGAAGAGTGTATTACAAGAAGCCTTTTCGTTTTGAGAATGCTTGGCTTATGAATGAGACATATAATCAAATGCTTAATGAGGCTTGGGTTGCTAACCAACCTATTCTTAATAATCTGCAAAATGTTATCTCTGAGATAAAAAAATAGAAGTATGAATCCTTTGATCAAATTAAAAGAATGAAACAGGGAATTATTAGAAGGTTAGAAGGAATACAAGTTAAATTACAGCAGAATGACAATACTGTAGGTATGAGGAAGTTGGAGGAGACACTGCAACATGAATTGAGCAACATTTTGAATAAGGAGGAGTTGATGTGGTTTCAGCGTTCCCGAAGCAAATGGTTTTCAGATGGAGACAGGAACACTAAGTACTACCATATGAAAACCATCTCTCGTCGAAGAAGGAATAAGATCCTAATGCTTAAAGATAGTACAGGGGGTGGATTAGTGACCATGATGCGCTTAAAGATCATGTTACTGGTTTTTTCAAAAATTTGTTTGCTTGTCCGGATCTTGGGGGCCACTGGACTCAATCTGAGGTGAGCTTTCCCAGAATTAATGAAGAACGTCTGCAGCAGCTACAGGTGGAGGTTTGTAATGCGGAAGTCCATAAAGCTCTTTTCTCCATGAAACCGTGGAAGACGCGGGTCCAGACGGATTTCCTGCTGGATTTTATCAGAGAGCATGGAGTACTGTTGGGCCGAATATCTGCAATTTCGTGAGACATATTTGGCAGAATCCTAACAGATTGATGGAGATAAATAAAACTGATATTTGCTTGATCCCCAAAGTTGATCACCCAGAGTCAATTACACAGTTCCGTCCCATCTCTTTATGTAACACCATTTACAAGATTATCAACAAAGTTGTCGTTGGGAGATTGAAGTCGTTGATGGCAGAATTAGTATCCCCGTACCAAAGTGGTTTTGTCCCTGGCAGGTCAATTCATGAAAACATTATAATAGCGAACGAGGTGATGCATTCAATGCATAAGAAGAAAGGGAAAAAAGGCTGTTTGCAGTAAAAATTGATTTAACCAAAGCTTATGACAAACTTAATTGGGAATTCATTTGGTGAGTCTTAGTGGAGATTGGATTCCCAGAAGCCATCATCAATATAATTATGATGGAGTGGGCACAGTGGAAACGAATATCAATTGGAATGGAAACAGGAGTGAGTACTTTCGGCCGTATCGTGGGATTCGAAAGGGAGATCTTATGTCTCCATACCTTTTTGTACTATGTATGGATAAATTAACACACTTAATCGAAGCTGCTGTTATGGAGAAGAAGTGGAAGCCTTTCCGTTTTAATAAAAATGGCATCAACCTATCTCACTTAATGTTTGCCGATGATCTCCTCATTTTTGGGGAAGCAAGTGATAAGCAAATTACGTGTGTCAAAGCTGTGTTGGATGCTTTCTGCATTATGCCAGGGCAGGAGATTAGCAATAATAAATCTAGTATCCTTTTTTCTGGGAATGTGCATGTTAGTGATCGTAGAAGACTGGCTAATATCATCGGATTCAGGGAGACTCACAATTTTGGTAAATATCTAGGAGTTCCACTTCATGGGAGAGGCTACAAATCTAGGGATTTCAGCTATGTTACAGAGCAGATTGCGATCAAGCTTGCTAGTTGGAAAGCTCGTCAGTTATCCTTTGCAGGTAGAATCACGCTTGCAAAGAGTGCCATTGAAGCGATTCCAGTCTATCCCATGATGACAAGCTTGATTCTGAAATCTTGCATTAAGGAAATTCAGAAAATTCAGAGAGACTTTATTTGGGGGGATACTGATGCGAAGAAGAAGGTTCATGTGGTGAGCTGGGACATTGCTACTAAATCTAAGGCTGGTGGTGGTCTTTGATTGAGAGACCTTACAACGTTTAATCAGGTCTGCATCATGAAATTGAGCACCAAGGTTATGAATGGCAGCGATGATTTCTGGTGCGCAATACTGCAGGGTAAATACAGAGCTAAAACGAACTATCTGCATGCTAAATCAACGGATTCTAGACCGTGGAGAGCCATTACGAAGACTGCCCCAGTTCTGATGCAGAAGGGGAAATGGATCATCGGAGACGGCAAAAAAACGCAAGCTTGGAGCGATGTGTGGATTGATAATGATCGAATTCTGTAGAATGAGATTTTAAATATTCCTCCGGACCTGAGACATGCCACTGTACACGATCTAGTGGGAGTGGATGGAAACTGGGCCAAATCAGATTGCAACTTTGTTTTTCCAGGCTGAATGGAAAGAGTGGCTAATTATCAATATTGATAAGAAGTTTCATGGTGAAGAGGGATGAAATAGTTATTGGGCTACTTGCTGTCATGCGATCTAGAGTTAGAGGAACAAAGAAATTCATTTGGCTGAATTCGTTAGACCAGTTCAGCAACAAATTACTAGATATAGAGAAGCACGACAGTAGAGAAATATATTAAATGGTATCCGCCCAAGTTATCCTCCAGAAAAATTAATGTTAATTTACATATTAATTGTTAACTAAATAAATTATTTATAAAATCTTGATTTTACATATAAAATTCAATTGGGGCAATTGTTAACTAAATAAATTATTTATAAAAATTTAATATTTAATAGGGACAAGTGATTTATCTCTGGTGAAATAATAAAATAATAAAAGTGGACAAATTGGCGAATCAATATTTTAATTCCTTCTTATTTGAATCAAATCATATAGAATATATATTAATATAATTAAGTCTTTTGTCTAATAATATGAAATATTTATTTAAATGTAAAAGATATATTAAAATTACAAATTAATTAATTTAAATATAATAATATTTTAATATATTTTATTATCAATTTTTATTTTAATAATATAAATTATTTATTTAAAATATTATCATTTTTAATTAATAAGATTTAAATTAAAATGTTAATTATTTATAGTTTTATAAATAACAACATAAAAGGTTGCGTAAAATTATTTTTAAAATTTTAAATAATTAATTTTCAAAAATAAAAAATAATTATAAAATAATTTAATTAAAGGATAAATAATTTAAATTTAATTATAAACAATGTAAAATTCGATTTCACATTTAAAATAAGAGAAAAAGAGTATGCATTGAAGGTTTAAAAAGACCTAACAAAGAGAAATTTAATTCATTCTATAAGAATGTAGAAGCAGTCCAGCAATGAGCCCGACGCAATAAAAAACAACGTGCGAGCAAATGACAGAACAGCAACCAAATTAGTGTCGCAAACGAAGAAATTGCCTCAAAACATCAGTGTTAAACACCGTTAAGGGACAGAGTGAGTTTGCTTCAATATATAAAACATGTTACAGTACTAAAGGGTCCGAAAGATCAGATTGAAATCAAATTCAGACGAGTGAGCCTGCATAGAAATTGATATTCGCAAGTATGTAAAAATAATTGATTGAACCGTAGAATCAACGGAGTTCAATCAAGAAGCTGACTTGCGTTTGCGTTTCAAATAACATAAAACCAGAATAATTTAAAAGAAAATAAAACACTAATCTATGTTGATCATATAAGAAAGAACAGAAAAAATAAGCATAATGAAAACGTTGTAGGTTGTATTTTGAGAGATGAGTCTGTGGTGTTTATATAGGGAATCATGGTAGCTGCTAGGGTTTTTGTTCACACAATCTGTAACTATGAGATATGGGTCGGGCCTTTCTGGATCTCTTTGCCGAGGCCCATTTTTTAGCCCAATTTTATTTTGTACTATTGAAGAATAAAAATAACGAAAACAAATGAAATTGTTGATCTCTATTTTCTTTTATTTTTAATCATACTAGTAGAATGTTAACCTATAACAACCACTGTTTTTTTTCTCTAAGTCTCATGTCTCTACAATCATTTAGTTTTTATAACACATAATTAAAAAAATTGGTATCCACAAGACTAGCTCATTTAAAATAATCAGTCTTATCGTTTATTAATCAGAAGTTTATTTAATGGTTGATCATATTTATATATGAATTGATCCAACATACAAATTATTTACACTTAATAATATTTAAAGTAGAGATTTTGAGAGGAACACACTCTTTACTCTTGGATCTCAAACCCTCACCACCAAATTAATCTGTAGAGACTAAATACATTTCTTATCAATTAAATAATGTCACATGTCTGATAGTTTATTGCAAGTTACGAAATAGCTATTATCTCGCATGGTTTTTGTTTCAAAGGACCACATAATTATAATACAACTTGTCTTTAACTTCATCCATAAGTCACCTTATCACCTTATGAATGAACTTCTACTTTGCTTTAGTGCACAAATATTCTTCACAAGTTGGTTTTTTTCTATTTCACCTTTATCGTTGTTGTTTAAATATCATTCTATTACATGGTGACATTGTTGCTTGTAGTGTCACCCCTTCTTCATTCTCACTTCATGTGCTTTTAGAGAGACTTCATGTGCTTTTAGAGAGACTTCAAGATCTTCAATCTTCAATGCAATTTTTTCTTCTTATTCTTCTATTATACAAACAATGTAATCAAAGCTTTGAATCAATGTTCTCAAAACCTTCATGAGATCACCACTAATTATTGTTCTTTCTAAAATTGCTTTGTTTGTATCGTCTTTATTTTGATATTCTATTTAATTTAAATTATCTATAATTTGATTTATTATATTTGTAATTTGTGTAATTCGTCTTATTTATTTATTCGACATAACGTTATAACTGAATTCAAAGCACCCACATAAGTCAAGAATCAACTACATCTCACGCATTAAGCCAAACCTCGACACTATTTCGAGTTCAAGAATCAAACAATTAGCATGTGCATTCAATGTAAATTAATCAATATAAAATCAATTAACACATGAATATCCTAATTCAATTAAACTTAAAGTCAATTTCACAATTAAGCAATTATACGAAGAAAAAAACACTTATTAAAAGCACTTAATTGAAGAAGTGGTACTAACCGAAATTGAGAATTGGATAAGGAGAATTGGAAAAATGAGCACCTGGCCGGAATCCTTGCACGATGGAGGAGAGCTTGCCAAAAAAGCCACGACGGAAGGACAACTCGTCGGAGAAGAACGTCACGCTTAGCGCAGACGGCGATGGAGGAGGTCGGTCTGGAAATCTCGCCGGAGGGAGCTGCTACAGTGGCGATCAAGTGGCATACCAGAGAAGGAGCGGTGGTGATCGGAGTTGGAGCGGTGGTCCGGCTAGAAAGCTTTTTGGAGGGAAAGAGTTTTGAATTTTTCTTCCTTCTGTTCCTGAGAGAATAGAGAGAGAAGAGAGAATTAAGAATGATTTGGAAGTGGAAAACTAAATAAATGATTTGTGTCTCCCAAATTACGAGAGCAAAAATTGATTTATATTGGAAAAAATGGGCTCAAATTGGCTTTGTCCGAATAAAATTCGTCAAAACGAAAAGGTTATTGTGAACCATGCGAAATATAGAATATGGCTCAACACGAAAAATCATGTCGCGTTGACAAAATTTCAGCTTAGTTAGACGAACGACGAATGAGATGTGATTTTTGAAGTGCCACTAACGTTAAGAAACTTCGACACATGCAGAATTTTTGTTGCACAATCAGGAGAAAATGCTCCGAACGAAAATCTCCGGGTCGAAATTCGAACTCGGGATATGAATAAAAGTAGAAGCCAACAAAATTTGTAAACTTTTGGCACCAGTCTCGTTGCGATCGAATAAAATAAAGAGAGATATGAATTTTTTAATATTGTGCGTCAGAAAAACTGATACTCGGTTCATCTCAAAAACTCTTGCAAAGTTAAAATTCTGGTCCTTATCCGTAAGGAATCAACTCTCGGTCAGAGAATGAAAGTTGAAGAGGACGTCGAGACAGAATTTTGGGCTCCGACGCCACTCATTCTGACATTCCAATCAAAAGTTATGAATTTTTTAGTGTCCCGAAAACACGGTTCAGCTAGAAACTCAATTTATTGCTCTTGAAAGATTAATTTTCCAAGAGACCTTTTTTCACACAATTAGCCCCCGACCCGAGAACGAATGTTGGAGATAATATCGAGATGGACTCAACATTCATAAATCAGTCAAAAATACCCAACGAATTGAGAATTATGAATTCCGAACGCCCGAAGCGCAAATAAGCATCAAGTAAAACCAATTCTGCTTCAGAGAAATTAAGCCATTCAGAGACTTTCCTTGATGAATGGTTCGAACATATGAAATGTAGAAAATACCAAGAAGATTCCAATTCTAGTGAAACCACTTCAGAATAGTATTCCAGTCAAAAGTTACGAATTTTTGAGTTTAAACCAGCAAAACTGCTGTCTCTAATCCGAACCATTGTAAATCAACAAAAACGCTTGGATTTCTCTGTCATTTGAGACTTGTTGGAACACATGATAGCTTGTCATGGTGATGACAGTTGAACATTGGTCGAGGTGTCTGGGTAGCCACATAATGCTTTCAACCTCAAAGAAGCAAATTTCTGACTAAATAGTAGCTCTTTTTGACGATCTTGCACGGAACTATAACTCTGTCCCATGGTTAGTGCCCAAATGACATGTATGCAATTCACCTAAGGGTTAAATGTAAGCCAATTAGTTTTAAAACTGTTAAGGGTGAATTTTGGGGTACAACAACTGCCCTTATTCTATCTTTTTCGACCGAGGGGGTGAGATTGGCGCAAGCCTTTCAAACCAACAAGGTATGAGATGATTGAATACTTAATAGAGCCATAAAATTCGCACTCTGAAGCCGAGCAGGAATTACTATATTTTTTTGGTTTTCTGTGTTTCTTGTTTAAACACATATATAATCGGGAGAAACATCTATACCAGGATGAATTCATTGGAAAAAGAATGAAAAGAGCACACTTATACAAAAGCGACCTCGAGGAGATAGCAAAAGAGAGAAGCACTTATACAAAAGCGACTCACCGGGAAAGGAAAGAGAGAACACTTATATCAAAACAACTCACTGGAGAAGTGAACATCTATGCAAAGATGAATTCAGTGGGGATGAGAATATCTATACAAAGATAAACTCCAAAATATACATGTCTGATCAAATTGGACACATACATACCTTTAGACGAAGAAATGCTTAAACAAAAGCGAATTTCGAAGATCAAAATGAGGACACTAATACAAAAGAGAACTCACAAGGAAGATGCCATTTATACAAAGACAAACTCAAAAGTACATGTTCGGTCAAATTGGACACGTAAAGACCTTTAGACGAAGAAACACTTGAACAAAAGCGAACTTCGAATATCAAAATGGGGACACTTATACAAAAGCGAACTTCGAATATCAAAGTGACTTCTTCAAGAATATATCTCTTAATGAGAACAGTCCCGCTCGGATATACAACTTACAATACGAGATATGTCAAAATAAATCTGCTAAACGTACTCCTCAGAAACAACTGATCTCAATGGCGAGATCCTTAAGCAGGGATGCGACCTACCGGGGAATACGCAATGATATCTCTTTGTTGAAACAAACTTTTCTTGAGAGACGAACCCTCCTGTCTGACTTAATTGGGGATAACACCTCGACAAAGGCTTGAACTTTACATGAGATAGGGAAACCAATGTCGGTGCCACCCTCAACAATTTTAACTCTTTCATTCGAACACTTATAGTTGTGAGCGACTTTCCAACCTGCAAACATGCAAATTAAAACAACACTTCCAAACGAGGAGTGGTACCTTTGGACATTACTGCGAACACTCAAATTCTTAAGCAATTTCAAATGTTTATATCACATGTTGTAGTAACTTCATTATATAAAAATGCAAAGTGTACCAAAAAATGTCGCACATTTTTTGGCAAACAAAACAGGAAAAATAAAAATATTGAAGCGCACTTGGAATGAAAAATGAATTTTATTGATTGAATGGCCTGTAATTAGGCATTTACATCAAGAAGCAAATCCTAAAAAGAGGATATTGCAGACACATCATAGTGAAGAAAACATGGACGACAATGTTAAGACACATTTTCATTGAATCCGAAGCATTAGAGGCACCATCAAACACCATCTCCCATCGCGATCCTGGTTCGGGTCCTTCTTCCGGGCCTAAGATATTACAATCCTTGATAAACATAATGTCCTCATCTGGAAATTCAAACTTCATCGGCATCGTCCATGGGCAGATGAGCAACGTAATCCGCCAATACACTATCCTTAATGGCTTTCTGAGTAGTATATTGAATATCATATTCTGTAAGAATCATCTGCCAACGGGCTACTCTTCCCGTGAGAGTTGGCTTTTCAAAAATGTACTTGATATGATCCATTTTGGATATCAAGAGAGTAGTATGAGTTAGCATGTATTGTCTAAGACACTTTGCTGCAACATGCGAGTGCGCACCAAGTCTTTTCCAGCACGGAGTATCTCGACTTGCAATCATTAAACTTCTTGCTCAGGTAGTAAATAACATGCGCTTTTCTACCCGTCTCATCATGTTGACCGAGTACACAACCCATGGAGTTCTCCAACACTGTCAAATACATGATCAAGGGTCAGCCTTCCACTGTAGGCGAGAGAATCGGAGGTTCATGAAGACACTCTTTTATTTTGTCAAAAGTCAATTGACAATTATTATTTCATTTGTCCTTCTGATCTTTCTTCAACAATTTGAATATCGATTCACAAGTGGCTTCCAGATGAGAGATGAATCTAGCAATGTAGTTCAACCTCCCCAAGAAACCACGAACCTCTTTTTCCGTCTTCGACACATGCATTTCTTGTATAACTTTTATTTTAGCAGGATCAATCTTGATTCTTTCTAACTTACAGCGAAGCCCAACAACTTTCCTGACCTCACTCCGAAGGTGCACTTGTTAGGATTTAACCTCAATCTGAACTTCCTCAACCCTTCGAACAATTTCAAAAGATGAACAAGGTGTTCTTCTTCTGTTTGGGATTTGACAATCATATCATCGACATATGCTTCAATCTCTCTATGTATCATACTGTGAAATAGAGTGACCATTGCACGGTGATAGGTTGCCCCAACATTCTTCAAACCGAAGGGCATCACTTTGTAATAAAATGTTTCCTAAGGTGTAATAATTGAAGATGATTAAGCTACATACTCTCAAGATTGACCCTAACAAATTGCCAAAGAATTTTGATGTTAATTCTCGTTGTGCTTTCCACTCTAATGTGCATGGGCATACTATGGAGAATTGTATGCCTTCAAGCATAAATTTCAGGATTTACCTGATTTTGAAGCTATCAATTTCGGCCCGACCCCAACCCCAAATATCATTCAGCAACCATTACCTCCTAATGGTGGTGCGACTATCAATGCGGTGTGTGATTATGAAGACCTTGACCCAATTATTAATGATGATCAGTTAACTACTCCTTTGATGTGGATAAAGGAAGAATTGTTGACGCTGGGAGAATTCCCTGGATGTGATTCTAATTGTGAAGATTGTCTGGTGCAACCTGGTGGTTGTGAATCTTTGAAGAAAGAAATTCAGAGTTTGATTGAAAAGAAAACTTTGTAGTTCAAGCGAGTGGTGGTAAATGCCCAAGATACTGCAGATGAGATTGATGTTGTGACTATCTCGGTTCCTTCAAAAAGGGTTCCGATAACAAATCCCGTGCTAGTGAAAAAGTCCTTTGTGACAATTACTCTACCAGGTCCAGTGCCATACTTAAATGAAAAGGCTATCCCATGGAGCTATGGAGCTACCAAAATGGGAAGAGGTTGAATGTCAATTCTTCGGCTGAGGAGGAGAAGCCTGAAGAAGATGATGTTGTGGGTGAAAGCAAAATAACCCCCAGTGGTCAAATTTCTCTCCACCAGAGACAAGGACTGATGTTAAAGCTAGGGAAAGAGAATTGTGACTGATGGTAATGAGCTGGTGCAAGGTGGTCCGACGCCTTCTTTGAATTCGTACTTGGCTAAGGATGTGGCCGAATTGATGAGGTATATCCGAAAGAGTGACTACAAGACTATTGACCAGCTTAGTTAAACACCTTCGAAGATCTCCATCTTGGCTTTGCAGAGAGATTCAGAGCCGCATAAAAATGCTTTGATGAATCTGTTGGGTATTTCTTTTGTGCCTTCAGAAATTTCTGTTAATCAGTTTGAGGGTGTTGTGAATAGCTTCTCTGCAAGTAATGGGTTGGGTTTTACTGATTATGATTTGCCTACGGAGGGAAGGAATCATATAATAAAGCTCTCCAGATTTCTATGGAAATTGCCCAGGCGACTTTGTCCCGTGTGCTGGTTGACACGGGGTCGTATCTCAATGTACTTCCGAAGTCAGCTCTGATGAAACTTGACTATGAATGGGTTGTGCTCATACCAAGTGATCTTATCGTCAAAGCTTTTGATGGTTCTAGAAGATCCGTATTTGGTGAGGTGGATTTACTGGTGAAGATAGGTCTGTAGATTTTCAAAACAACTTTCTTTATCATGGATATCAATCCATTTTATTGTTGTCTGCTTGACCGCCCTTGGATCCATAAGGCAGATGCGGTAACTTCTACCTTGCACTAAAAGTTGAAATTCTTGGTTAACGAAAAAGTTGTCACCATCTGTGGTGAAGAAGATTATGTTGTAAGTTGTTTGAGCTCATTTTGCTATGTGGAAATTGAAGGTGAAATTCATGAGACTCTGTGCTAGGCGTTCGAAATTGTCCAGATTACCAAGACTCCTCATGCTGAGGTTAAAACGCCAGAGATCTCAATGATGTCCTATCGCCAAGCCCAATATATTGTTGAATTCGGGTACCCTGAAGGTTGGGGTAGGGTGTTGGAGCTGCCAACACTAAAAGATAGGAAAGGTTTATGTTATGTGCTGGAGAAGGCTCTGCTGACTATTCCTATGCGCCTGAAGGTTCCTCTGCCTATTATGTTTGTTAGTGGAGAAGTTCAATTTGAAGACGTTGATGCAATTGGGGATGAAATGGACAGTGACTGCTATATGGACCGTTGGGTTTATCCTACTATTTCTGGTCAATAGCCTGCCAATTGGTTTTCCGAAGATGTTGCTGTCATCACTCATCTTCAAGAGTAATTTTCTTTTGTTTTTATTTTGCGATAATTCTTACACTCTGTCCAAGGTGTAGTGAATCATGTTCTAGGGCCTCATGTTTAAATTTTCAAAGTTTATCATCAATAAATGACATTTTTTGCATTCAAATTATCTAACAATGAATGGAATGAGAAAATCTCTATTCCAGCATAAAAATTGAATAAAATGATAAGGAGATCAACAACAACCGGTTCCATGTCCGAATAAAAAGAGAGAATTGTGTTCGACAATACAGACTCAACAAGCAACATAAAACTTTGTCGAATCTCTATGACACAAAATGATAAGCGGAGTTGTTAATAGCGGGCATAATGGCTGCTATCACGAAGCTCCGGAGAGGAGCGGAGGCCTACCTCGCGCGCACAGGGGTGTGGTGGCGGAGATGAGGTCGTGGGCGCTTTCGTCGCTATACCGGGTCGTGCGTCGCAGGTTTCTCCCGGACGGAGCAGATCCGTTTTTTCTCTCCCTTTTTTCGAATTTTTTTCCTATGTTTCTAAAAGAAAGAAGATGAGGACGAAGAGGAGAAAATCGAAAGACGAAGAGCTCTGGTGAAGATGAAGTGGGGACGAAGATGAAGACAACTTGTTGTCTCTCTTTCCTTCGTCTTTTGTTTTTTTCTTGTCTTATAAATAATATATTTTTTTATATTAAGGAGACAACTGTAAAGAAAAGAGAGAAGAGAGACAACTATACCGTCCTTCGTCTTTTGGTTTTTTCTTTTCTTATAAAGAATATATATTTTTATATTAAGGAGACAACTGTAAAGAAAAGAGAGAAGAGACAACTATAAAGAAAAAGAAAGACAACTGTAAAGAAATATTTGTGTTATAATAACTAATAATAAAAATAATAGTCACATATAGAGTTGTAAATAATAACATTAAAAATAAAAAAATAATAACGTATCCGTTTAATCTATTATTAAATTATTAATTAGACTTTTATAAAAAATTTATCTAACTATGTAATTTGTATATATTTAGTCTAAAAATAGTCAATTTTAAAAAGTCAACAAAAGTTATCCCGCTATCTAGGAGTGTTCAAATCTAAACCAATCCAAATAAAAAATCGAAAAACCGATCCAAAAAACTGAAAAACCGAAAAAAAAAAATCAAAATTTATTGGATGTGTTTGGATGTTATTTTGTGAAATCGATTGGTTCAGATCAGATTTCGAATTAATTTTTCAAAACCGATCCAAACCAAACCGAACCGCATACATACATTTTTATACTTATTTACTATTTACTTTGTATTAGTATGATATGTTTCATGAATTTATTATTACATGATAATAATTTTTTTAATAATATTTATTAGTTTGATATAATCTATTTATTTTTATTATTTCAATCATAATCAATCACACTCATTTTGTAATATCAACTTTTAATCTATTATATGTTATATATTAAATCAAATATATGATTTATTAGTAGTTTTATAATATTAATAAAAATATAATGTGTAATTTGGATATCCAAAAACCGATCCAAATTAAACGCTTAAAATTAGACCGGATTGGATTTTTTTTAATATATCATCTAAAACCGAACCAAACCGCAAGTAAATTTATTTTTGGATCGGATGAATTTTTGCCTTAAAACTTATCCAAACCAAACCGCAAACACCCGGCGCTATCCGGGATCCCGCTATTCTCACGTTTCCCATTCCCGGAGATCGGTCGCTCCGCTGTCTGGGATTAATAACTCTGATGATAAGGAGATCAATAAACAAAAATTGACAACTAATGTCACATCATCTAGTCCCTATTAACCTATCCATTTCCATTAACTCAAACATAACAGGAGCAATGAGAAGCTTCTTTAGGAACCACCATTTCATGGTCAACTAATTGCAAGTTAAAAATGTTTTCCAAGGAACTGTGAAACTAAAAAAAAGAAGCCACTGGTTCTGTGATTAACAGTAATGTGCAAAACAGATCAGTAGGAGGTATTGAATCAAAATATCATTACCAGCCACAAACCATTTCAAATATTTCTCCACAGGTAGTATGTTATGGTACATCCTACAATATTCAATTTATTTACCTCATTGGAAGGTATTTAATGAACAATTTTTCAAGCACTAAACTTTCCTAACACCTCAATGTCAAATACTAGGAAATAATCCAGAAGAATAAACATATATTCATACAAAAATGTTCCCGGTCCAGGGAGTACCTGATATGGTATACAATAAGTCTTTAGATGTCCAAGTTGATCAATCTGAAATTGCTTGTCACAAGAGATTCCAGCAGAAAGCATTTCCATAAATTAATGTCCAAATACCAGCGAAGTGAAGCACTTATCATAATCATGATTCTTCTATGCCTCTTGCCTTCTTATCTCCCAGCTTCATCATTGCATGATATAACTTCAAAAGATGGGAACTTTCCTCCTCTTTAAAACATAACACATACCGTTCCAAAAACAATTTCTCAGACACATAAAAAGGAGAAAGCAAGCTAGCCTTTTCACTTCTCATGCCATTAGCTAGAAGATGAAAAATAACCATAGCTCTCGGAATGATCCTTTTCTCCAAACAATAACCAAACATCCCTGGTCCCTTGACAAGGTGAGAAGAATCCCAGCCCATCTCATTAACCCAAAAACTCATCACCCTATTGATTTTATCATTCGACGCTAACATACATTTCGGCTGCCTCAAAATAGCTTCCAAAACAGTTTCCTCAGACCAACCCCAACTCTTAAAGAGATCAATTCTCTCATTCCATTTGGATTTACTCAAACCTATTTTTCCGAGCAATGCATCACCGAAATACGATTTAGACGGATCAAATCCCATGTTTTTCAATTCCTTCACAGTCTCTTCTACCTCTCTAGGTCTACAAAAGATAACATTAGGCCTAGTACGAAGAATCCTATGAATGCTAGAATAGCAAACACCATTCTCAACCATCATATTAATATTAGTAGCAAGATAATCATTACAAAGCAAAGAAGGACATGAAAGTATGGAAGCAATAGTCTTTTCATCAGATTGAAGGTATTGAGTTACCAGATTATAAATAGGGATAACACGATTATTCAAGCTGGATTTCATGAATCTAGGGTTACCTACAACGATGCGAACGATGTCAGAGGTAGAAGCGCCTTTGGAGAGTAAAAATCGAAACTTTGGGAGAACCCTTTTCTGGGTGTCGCAGGAAAGAAGCCAGGGCTCTCTTCGGATGACTTTGTGGATATCTGAATCGGTGAAACCGTGGGTTCTGAAGAAGCTGAGAACTGAATCGGGTTTTTTGGAGGTTTTGAAATGGACGAGTTTGGAGGCTTTAAGAGCGGATTCTGATGAGAATTTGAGGTTGTTGATGAAGTAGGAGACGGCGAATGAGGGTGAAGTGGTGGTGGTTGTGGTGGTGAGGAATTTGTGAGAAAATGAGAAATACAAGTTGCAGAGTATTCTTGAGGTTGTTGATATGGCGGAATCATTGGAGTGTAGCAATGCTTTGAACATGGTTAGTGGGTGAATCAATGGATTGTGATGAAATGTAGGGTTTTGGTGGAAGAAGAGGATTCAATTCAACTCAAATGCGTTCGCGTGGATAGAACAGAGAGATGCTTAGTGACTCTTAAGACTAAAATGCCGCCGTTACAAGAGAATTTTGTATAGGATTTGTTATGATTTTTAAATATGGTTTATAAAATAGACAAAATACTCTTTTTGTCCCTTAATTATGCATTGGAGTATATTTTGGTATTTTATCTCTAAAAAGTGTCAAAGTAGTCCTAAAGGACCACGTGTTCATTTTTTTCAAACGACGTTAACTTTTCTATCTGGTAATTGATATTTACCACTACAACACTTCACAATTGATGTCAACTTCTTCATTCAAGTATATTATTAAGTCACCCTGCAATAAGCAAGAGACTAAATGTGCATTACAGCATAACATATTTTCAATTTTCTAACAAAAATTAGATCTGTACTCTCTCACACTCAACGTAACTTCATCCTCTCTTTTCAATACACCAAGATTCCGGTGGACTTCCACGGTGGTCGGATGTCATCGGCGATGGCCGTTATGGAGAAGCTCCACGAGAGGTCCAAACAAACACCCAACCTGCCTCCTTTCAATGCCCTGATTACAAATCGAGTGATGGATTTCGCAAACAACAACCTTATAAAGCAAGATCTAAAAAGGGGAAATTCAACCCTAACTCAAATCAAACGTTGAAATAAACACAGAAATGGTAATAAAAGGGAAGGTGTTTGATTTCTATTCCAAAATACATAAGAAATCATGCAATCAACAATAACTTTCAAGACTGCCATAGCAAGCATGGAAAACCTCTCAGTCTCAGAATCCGATAAAACTCTTGCCCATACTTTTTGAGAGATTCCGATAAAACTCTTGCTAGTACTGCATATTAAAGGAAAACGCATGAAAAATAATGCAGTGGATGCTAAAAGAATTATATAAACCATTTTTGTTAACCTTTTTATTTGTCATTTATAAGATATGTGGTATAAGATAGCCATTGAAGTTGTATTGCAGTTTGTAACTTAAATATACACAGAGCAAAGTGGCCCGGTGGTAAATATGTTGTGCATCATCCAAGCTGTCCTTGGTTTGAATCTTATCTCAATTCAAAATCTTGGATTTTTTTTTATAGAATTTTGATGACCTTTGATTATGAATAGATGCCATGCGTACAAACATTGTGCCATGTCAAATGCCACCTAAACAAAAGTTGACGTCATTTGAAAAAAATGGACAGAAAGGATTAATGTGGCCTTTTTTGAACAATTAAATAACCACTTTGACACTTTTTAAAGATAGGAGATTAAAATGTACCCCGAGGTATAGTTAAGGGACCAAAAAAGGTATTTTACCTATAAAATACTAGTAGAAGACTCGTGCGTCCCCACGGGTAAGTTAAATCTTAAGATATCTAATGTATTACAAACGTAAAAAAAAAATTAAAAATTAAAATGAGGAATGTTAATTTAAGATTCAAAAAATGAAATGAATCTATATATAATATCTATGGGGAAAAAAAGCACATGAAAATGCAATAGTCATTCATATATGAGGTCATTCGATAAGGTTGAGGTGTTGGTGATATATAAGTGTTATTATAAAATCACTAATAACTAAAAATATCTAAAAAATAAATATTTAGCAAATCATCAATATGATAAATCCAATATATTTAATACCTATAATTAAAATATAAAAAAAGTATTGTGGTGATAGTGACCCGTGAGAATAATGAGTTTCAGTGATAAAATTCACATGAATTAGTAAACTTTATAAATATCAGTCATTGTTTCTTTATAATCAGGATCGTCTTAACCAATATTGAAGTCTAAAGCGATTAAGAATTGGATCTTTATAAAATTAATTTTTTTTTATAGTTGTTCAAATTAGATTGGGAGATCTTGGTTTGTTATGTTTACCGTAAGTTTTGTGCATACTTTCCCACATGAAGTGTGATCTTGATTCTAATTTGATGTTTTATGAGCACACTCGTGCTCAGATTTCTCTTCTTTTGTTGGCCGATTGTATTGAAGTCTTTACTTTTAGATTGATTCATATGTAATCTTTTATTCCATAAAAAGAGATACACTTTTATTTTTTCTGAATAGCCATTCGGACTTGCTTGTGGACCTCATTTTTTTGGTCACCCATAATGTAGCTAAATGAGTCATATTTCATCATCATTAAGGTTTTTTAATGGTACAAATTAGATGACATGAGTGAGTTCAGTTTTTATTGCTTTCTCCATTATATTGTTCTTCTTCTTTCATACAGTAGATTTGATCTATGAGCACTTTGTAATCAGTTAGAAAATGGACTCATCTAATGGTCATCACCTTAGCCACTATAAAAGTGTTACTAATCTCCATAGCTTTAGCAGGTAAAGGATCCTTATATCCTCTTTAGTTCTAGCAAAATTTCTCAGAGATTCTCCATTGTTTTGTTCTCCTTCTTCCTGTTCATCATAATATCTCAAAGATTCCACTCACCATCCATGGCGAGGTTGGCGTATGTATAGATGTAGTAAGTGTTTTTATTATCTATATTCTCATGGACATTATTCTTCCTTTGAAAAATTTTGTTTTATTCTTTCTCCTTTAACTTATCAACAATGAAGTTCTTTGTGAAATAATCATTTGAATTGGCTGCATTTTTGCAAAACAATATGAAAGAAGTGTTCAAGTTGGTTTAGATTGATTAAGATGTATGGAGGTGCAGAAGAGTCACATGTTGGACACGATGTCCCAACATGTTTCTACGACATTTGGATATTGAGCATCAGAACTTTACTGGTGCGTTTTGGAAGAATCTCAAATCAAAGATTGGACCAGATTTTATTGTTATTAATTTAAAAATGTGATTATATGATTTGTTGGATAGTTGTGAAGATCAAATCTAATATAAATTTGAATTTGTAACAAACTAAATCATATCTTTTTGTTGGAGATATTCAAGGAACAAATCAAATATCCAACTGAATCTACATTATTTATGGACGAAATTAAATCAAATATCCATGAAGAAAATCCCCAAAAGATTTATGTTATATGAGGAGCACACAACCTAATTTGGAATTCAAGCATTCAAGTATTTCCATTGAAGATTTTTAGTGTGGTAGGTCTTGTTTCTTGTATTCCATGCTAATGCCCTAATAGGATGTATAATCTATACGTACACTTTTATGTTTAAGTAACTTGGCATATAAGGTTTGTCTAGTTGGGTTATAAAATCCAACGTCATTCATCTTGTTGATTGAAGTTGATCCCTAGGGTTTAATGATTGTAATCTCCTATCACAGGTCATGTGATAGAGAAGAAAGTGAGTAGGTTCTCTGATTTAGGGGGCTCTCAATAGAAAGTCATTAAGTAGTATTAGGAAGAAGCATTAAAGAACATGAGCTTGTTGTAGCTTGTAAGTCTAAACATACTTAGCAACTAATAATGAATTTCCTTTTTTTAGGTTGTGGACTCAACCCTCTAGACATAGGTGTGGTTTCACTGAACTAAGTAGCCATAAGTGATGAATGGATATTTATGGGTTACTCTTCAAACAACATGGCTTATAGAGTTTTTAATTCCAAAACTGGAGTTACAATGGAATCCACAAGTGTAGTGATTGATGATTGATGATTGATGATTGATGGGGTATTTAGCAAGTGCAAGAAAAATATCAAAGTAATATAAAGAGTGTCGAACCCACAGAGACCTATTAGTCAAGCTATCGTTGTCTATTGCTACGATGTTTATCTAATGCGAATAAAAATAAGTGTTTTTAGTTGTGAAACCCTTGCCGTAATTTCTCTCTTTCTCTCTCACTCAAAGTCTTCATTTGTAGCAGTTAGCATTGAGATTGAAGGCAATTTGTTCATGTGGCATGAGTAGAGGCTTTGTTCTTCATCAATGCTCATGATCATTCATCCGGATCTGCATCAAAAGTTGTTGATCAGTGCAAGAGGTAATTGTTCTATCACTGGTCATGGTCATTCGTAAGGGTTAATGAATCATGATTTTCCTTCATTCCCATCAAAACAGACATATAGTGATGGGAATATTAAAGATACACTAAAACCCCATAAGCAGGACAAACTTTAACTAAGTATACGACAATCAATAGCTGAATAAGTGAGAAAAATTCATTGAAATATTATTTAATTTAAAAGACTAGAGACAACATTAAATTTCAAAGAGAAATCCTTCAAAAGTCTATATCATTTCTGCTCGACAAGCAACCTATTGATTATCTCATTTCAAAAACTCATTTCATCACGGGGAATCTAAATGTCTGAAAAAAACAACTCCAACTGGTCCATGATATTCTTGAAAGCATCATCTCTAAGACCCTCTACTGAAAAAGCTAGGAAATCTTTCTCTAACTGAGCCAACTCTTCCTAGAAGGTCTGCATCTCATCTGAGTAAGCATCTTCATCTTATTTTAGCTCATTTTCAATGACCATTGTGCATGAGGACAAAGTTTCCAAATAATATTTTGCTTCATAAGATTCTTTATTTTCCTCTTTAAGGCTGGACAACATATCAATCGTCATGGAAGCCAATTCCCTGAGGGGTTCCGTACCAGGCCACCTCATATTTGAGGGAAGAAAGTTGATATGACTCCCAATGAATCTCATGCATCCTTTCTTGAAGCAAAAGAACCTATGAGGTGGCAAGGTCATATTGATCATTCTTCCCCGATGATTATCCAATAATAAAATTACAATGTAGACTACACACAACATATAGAAGGTTGACTATGCAAATAACCCCAACTTGCCTATCTCTAAACAGAATGAGGATGAAAGTTTAATCATCAACAAATACATAAGCTCTTATTTACAGTGCTTAGCGAGGAACCTGATATTCAAAGATACTAGAAAGTTGGGCGAGAGGGGCATTATAATTGTGTGCTAGATAAATAGTGGCAAGAGCTAATATGTCTGGCTTAAGTATCTTTGAGCAGGGTCTCTGACACAATTCCTAGTAGTCCCCTCTAAAACAACAATCTAGTCATTGTTCTTTTGGCTTCACCACTCAAAGGACAGTTGATCAAGTCTCGGTCGTGCCTTTATCACTTTAATTACGAGACCCTAACCTCCTTTGCGGGAAGAGTTGTCATTACTGCCAATGTAATAGCTAGACAAGATAAGGGTTCCCATGATCCAAAGCCTTTAATATCATCTGAAAAAATCAACAAAAATGATTGGCAGTTGAAATTCTGGTATCATATATGAGATGTCGAAGGAGATGTCACGACACTAATATCTGAGGATTGAACAAGATATAACAGAATAATAAAAGCACCAAAGTAAAATTGACACAAATAAATTATTGACCCAGTTCGGTGCAAACACACCTACGTCTGAAGGCAACCAAGCCAAGGACGAAGTCCACTATCAGCAGTGTTAATTTAGAGTTAAATTCCCCCGTTTACAACCCTTCACTTAATCACTACACAATTTTTAACTTCTACCTAATAACTTCTTAGATATGAGACCCCTCTCACTCCCCCTCAATCACACACGGTGATAAACAATAACAATGATTTGAAGACACACTTCAAAGACACATAACCATTCTTTACTTCAAAGCTTATGAATGATTAACAAGTTACAACTCAACTAAAAACATCCAACTCTAGTATTAAAGAATACAAGAGTGGCTCACAAGAAAAAATTAACACAAGACTAAAACCTAAACTAAAAAACAGCACATTCAGCTTCCTTCAGTGTAACTAACTTTGCAAGTAGGGTTAGTTGTTCTTCTTATAGTAACCGCAGCTAGGGCTTGGCCCAAATCCGCTTCACATAAGTCTTCAAAACTTCCCATTACTCTCTCCATGAAAGTAGGACAAAAGATCTCCAAAAATATTGTAACAAAACTTTAAACAAACTTGCTAACTTCAAGCACTACAGAGATCAAACAACTAAACAAAACAACACCTAGAATTTCTAAACAAAAAAACCAGTTCAGTTTTGTAACATATTTCAAGACATATGCTTCGACATCTTGTAAAACCGCTGATACATTTTTTCTTCATATGTCAAGGCATCTTTCATAGCATTTTCCTGGAAGAATGTTTTACCAAAATTGTTGCGAACACATAACTAACCAAACTCCCCTTTTGGAAAATTTTGGCTAAAACATTATTTGAGCATATAAGCCATACAAGTAAAATCAGATATCAACACCATAAAAACAATCATGCAAACTCAGAGGGCATCATCACAACCACATACTATCAGAGAAACTACAGCAGACATAAACATACTAGCGAGAGGGAAGCAACACAAACATAATCTATCAGAGATACAGTAGCAAAAAATAAATGTTTAAACACCAGTTAAAACATCACACACGCACACTTAAGCTACACAATCTATTACTCCTCCTCAACCTCATCAGTCCATTCAGTCAGTAACATAGTTAAGCTCAGCTCTCAGTCATTACTCCCCCTTTTTAGCCATAATATACCAAAGTCAGAAAACATCAGAGTAAACTCATGAATAATAACAATAGTGAATATTAGTTTATACTAGCATTTAGTTGTTCATTGTTATTTAGAGTTACAAATTATAGGCATTACATACCATAATATCCATTTTTGAGCACACAAATGCCAAAATTTAAACAAAAGGGAGATCCAAAAGAGCCATAGGAAACACAAACACAACAACTTCAAGAGCACCACATTTTAATTCTCTTCAGAATCAACAAATCCACCAATTCCATCACTTTCTTCTTCACCATCAGAAGAACTTCCTCCTTCATGTTCAGAGTTGCCTTCTTCCTTACTCACTTCCTCAGCAGCATTTGCAGCCTCAACCATTTTAAGAATTTTGATAGTTTCTTCAAATTTTAGTTTTCTTACTGTGCTAATACAGATCACTTCATCAAGTTCTTTAGAAGCCTCCTTTAGTTGAGAAATCACATCTACCTTGTTTGAGGTCTTGCTTTCAACAGCGGCATATATCAAAATAATGTCTGGGACATATTCTTCTGCAAACATTTTATGGTAAAGAGACAACACATATCCTCTTTTGCAAGCAATATCAAGAGTGGATAGAATCCCAAGATGCTGATTGATAATGATACCGCATATCAGAGAAGGGAACGCAATGTGTAACATCCTGATTTTTAAATAGCTACTTATTAATTATTATTATATATTATAGTATGTTATAATTAATTTAATTGGGTGTTTTAATTTAAATTTGAATTATTTGAATATGTGTGTTATTTGAATAATTGAGTTTTATGAGTAGAATTATGGTTATTTAGTATTAGGCCTATTTATGAGAATGAAAGTAATAGAGAGGTGTTAAGTATTAATTCCATTAAGAAAATACTAGTTAATAAGGATTATAAGGGAATCATAATTAGAATTTCATTTGGAGAAAGAAGAGAAGCGAAGAGGAGAAAAAGGAAAAGAGAAGAGAAACTCTAGAAGAAGAATCTTCAAGAGGTAATGGTGGAGAATCCATGTTATTGTTTGATTGTATATTGTGGGTAATGGTTAGGAACATGCTAGGTTGTTCAATTTCAATTTCTAGAATCTTTGAATGTTAGGGTTTGAAAGGGAATTGTGTTCTTCAACTTAGAATGATGACCCATGACTAGAAACATGTCAGGATACCCTTTAATGATGTTATTTGGTTGATTGGAATGAGTTTTATGTGATAATTTCGTGGGAAAATGGATCTGGTTCGTAGAAGAAAATTTCTTGTATCGCAGACCGCGCTTAGCGCGAGATAGGGCAGGCTTAGTGTGAAATGTTCTGAATTTTGGGGTTGTTTGTTCAGCGAGGTGTGCTTAGCGCGATAGGTCGGGCTTAGCGTGACTTGGAACCAAAAATGTTATTTTTAGGATCTTTTGACATGAAATCTCATTTGATTATATTTATTGTAGTATTTTCATATATGTGATTACTTGATCCAATTGTGATTGAATGTGTTTTGGATTGGTTTTGAATACTATTTCAATGTATGTTTGATTACTTGAGTATAGTATGTGCTAATCTTATTTGATGGAATTTGTTGAATGACATTGGTGGAATGATGTCATAATGTTATTTGTGATGTGTGATGATATGTATAAGATACATGTAATGATCTTGTTGTTGAAATATAATGTTGTGCAATTGATGTATAATTCACATGAGATGAATTGTGATGATATGCTTGGATAATTGAGGTTTTGTGAATTATCTTAATTTGCATATGTTGTCTTGGTGAGTTGTACATGCATACATTTGGCTCGATCCTTGTGTGGATAAGTAGCGATGAAACGTTGGGTTCATAAATTGGCTCGATCCTTGTGTGGATAAGTAGCGGTGAAACGTTGGATTCATAAATTGGCTCGATCCTTGTGTAGATAAGTAGCGGTGAAACGTTAGGTTCACATTTGGCTCAATTCCATTGGGAATAAGTAACGGAGGCTTTTGGTCTTGTCCGGATCGGAAGTAAGAGCTTGGATTCTATGAATGAGTTGGAAGCAGGGTTAACGAAATGTTCCCAAAAACTTGGTATCACATGCATATTGCTTTACATTTCATTGTTGTCACATGAGTCATTATTGAATATGCAATATGTGGAAATGAACTTGTGATGTTTAATCATATGGATTAGGAAGTGTTTGGATGGATGATAATTATGCTATGGGTAATAAATATGAACATAATATACTTGTAATGTTTGTATGATCATGTTATCTTGGAACATCACTTGAAGTGTGTGGAATTTGTGATTAGATGTTGTTTCTACATTATTTTCATTTATATACTTTTGAATAATGATGTGAATTCTCACCCTTCTGTTATGATGTTGCCTCTACGTGGGTAACGTGCAGGCTCCGAGGATAGCGGTGCTTTGCACGAGACTAATTGAAAATTCTAGCTAGTTTATCCGTTACTAGGTAGTCTAGTCATTGATCTGGTAATGTAACACGAGGTTTATCTGGATTCCTGCTTGGATGAGATACCCGTTGTGTATGCTTATCTATTTTGATTTTGTATGATTGAGATACTATGCTGATGTGGCCTTGGTGCCGATGTATGAATTATGATGATTTGAGTATGTTATGGATTCATTGTTTTTCATCCAATGATTATAGTATAGGATGTAATCATTGATAGTATCTGTGAATAAGAATTAATTCGATGTGAAATGCATAATTTGTTTTAAAGCACGAGATTCAAATATGTGTTATCATTATGACCAGTGTGCATGTATGATTTTAATATTGAAAGAAATATCATGTGACGCCCTCTTGTTATGCATTTTATTTACTCTGATTGTTTAATAAATAAAGGGGAATTTGAAGGGGGTGTTACACAATGAGGATCTTTACAACACATGTTTCAGCATGCTTGATGGTTTGGTCAAATATATATGTACCATAGTCAAATGGCTTCTTGGTACCAACAACATAAATAAATTTTCCCAGCGCAACTGATATAGTTGAAGTGTGATTTATAGGAACCTAATTTGCTGCTCCAATTATGTGCAGTATGGCATAGTTGACTCTAAATTTGCCAGCATATAGCTTTTCTTTTATAGGCCACACACTTTCCTGGTTTGCAGTAATGGTTTTGCAAACCTAGTTGTCAATTATTTCTAACTCACACTACTCATCCTCACTCTTTCCTAGATACCTATTAATGACAGCATGAGAGAAATCAACACACTTTCCTCTCACAAAGACCTTTCTAAAATCCTTACTCTTGCTGTCAGCACAATCTTCAGGAATATTCACAATGAACTCATTTACCAAAACTTCATAACACTTGCAAACTTGGTCAAAATCTTCATTAACCCAGCACAATATATAAGCTCCATAACTTCCTTGAACTCCAAGGCATCACTTCCCAACTCTCTTTCAAGGGAAATTCTCCTTTGATATACATACTTCCACTACTTGACATAGTTGATAGAGTGGAATCAAATGTTATTTATAGGAGCATCATGCACATTATCAGATGGCCTTTTAACCACAAACTTCTTCACAGGTGTGATGTCCTATATATCATCTTCAACATCATATTATGAGTTAGACTCAGATCTAACTTTCCTCTTGCTGGAAGAGGGAACAACCTTACTCCATGATTTTGGAGGTCCATAGATTACTTTCTTCTTGGTGTTCTTGGGAGAAGCGTTAGTAACCACAACCTTGTTTTTTCTTGATTTGAGTCTTTTTGTAATGTCAGAATTCACATTAACAAGTAAATCATTATCAGATAAATCATCATCGTTCACAACATCTTCATCCACCTTGCCCTTTGTTTCTTTTGATATTGTAGCACCTTTCTTGGTAGATGCCTCTTTTGTAGGAGATGTCCCAACATTAGGTTCAACTTCTTTAAGTATAGAATCAAAAAATTTGGAAAGATTGCCTTAAGTTCTGTCTTTAACAGTCATAGATGGTTCAACAGGAGCTTGAGGTGTAACTGTTATACCCCAATTTCCCCCCCTAAGATTCACTCATACTTCATATCATTGCATGGCACAAAGGTCACAATTTTGAATATACCTCTCTCTCTTATATTTGGATTTGCCCTTAGAAGATCACCAAGCACCTTGTGTATGTGTTTATTTCTTGTGTGTGATGATTGATACTTAGCTAACAATGATACGTGTACACTCTGCTTGCTAAATGTTGTAGATGAATGGTGCACAAGTTGCTTATTCAAGGAGTCAATAGGTTCATGTGTTTATTTACATGCCTTATCTCCTTAGCTCTCAAGATTTTGAAAGTATTATCTCTCATTGAAGACTTATATTGTCCTCTACCATGGATTATCATCTTGAGTATATGCGTCATGTTTGAAAAAGATCATCAAATTCAAAGAATTCTCCATTCTATGGCCATCTATCCTGAAATTAGGGTTTTGGACTACTGAGAATCATATCTTGGTGTTTGTATGAAGTTTGTGGATAATTTAAAAGTCATTTGATTGTTAAGAGGAATTTAAATATGAATATTCTTGGACCCAAGGAGTTTGATTGATGAAAAGATTGTTTTAGAGATCTATGATTGGCCACTCCCTAGTTTGATGCTTCATCTATCTTGTATGACTTCAAAGGATCATGACTTGGGTATCCCTTGTCTCCTTGAACTTATTTTTCCTTCAAAACGAACCTAAGGATGTCTAATACAACTTAGTTCAATTAGTGAGAAGAGAAAATGCTTGGATATTTGCCTTTGGAGTCAAAAGATTACAAGTCCTTGGTGAATTTCTCAACTTTTGGTCAATCAATTTCAAATGATCATATCTTAATTATCATTTATCATATTGAGGTCATTATTTTTGCATAACAATCTTTAATATGTGAACTTTATCTCCATATAAGCTTTGAAGATTGAAATTGTTTGGAAGTTACTTGGAGAAGTCAAAAGATTATAGGACACTTCACAAATTTTCATCAAATTCACAAGATCATAACTTTCTCAATTTTTGGAATTTTTGAGTGATTCTTTTTGCAAAATGTTCCTTGAGAGGTCTACTTCGTGTCATCTTTGAAAATCGAGAGCAAATTTTGAATGGAAGAGCAAGTTTGAAGAAGAAATATTATAGGTCATTTTTAGAAAGTGGCGTGCTTGACCAAGGCCTAGCCAGGAAAATCAATGATTTTTCAAGAATCCTAAAGGCTCAATCTCTCAACTGAAGAATCCATTTGATTTGATTCTTTTTGAATTGTGTTCTACTCTTTGAATACTTCATTTGGCTCAAAGAAAATAAGAAAACGTACGAGGGAATTGGATTTGGCCTCAGCTCAAAGTTTGTGCAAAATTCTGGTTCGAGCTCACCATCAGTTTGTGCATTTGCGCGTGCAACTTGTTTTTAAGCCAAGTTAAGCCTTGATTTCGTGAATAATTGTGATTAGGAACTTCCCAGGATTAATTAGCACATCAAAATGCAAGGAATGGTTGAGTTTTGATGCACATAAGGTCACACTTTCTTCATGAACACAAGTGTGCATGATTTCCACTCAAATGTCATCATTCAACACTCACTTTGATTCCATTCGCCTCTCCTATAAATAAGGGAAACATTCCACTCATTTCCTCAAGCTTTGATAGGCAAAAAAACCCTGCCAAACTCTCTCTCGAATCAGATTTTTTGCAACTTCATTTTCACTCTCAAAGCCATTCCAGTCTGAAATTAACCATTCATTCTTCTTCCTTGAACCTCACTGAAGCTAATAGAACAAGAATTGTGCCTTGAAGCTTCTTAAATCATGCTATCCAAGTCCAATTTTAGAGCTCTGAAAGTGAACTTCATTCAGGTAGGAATCTCCATCAAACCTTGTAAAATAAAACATCATTGCACTCTCCACATCTCCCTGATCCTTGTGATCTTCACCATTTGCATTTTCATTGAGAATTGGCTCTAAATTTATGTAAACAAGTGTTCGCTATTTTTCTAATTTTCTTCAAATTGTCCTTTGTACAGATGAAATAAATTTTTCGGGATGGTACCATTAGAATCTTCTTGAAGAGACGAATCCAATGGTACCGGTCTGAGGAATTTATTTCACAGTTTTGGAAACACGAATTGGAGATGACAGGAGGTTGAAGACGACCTACGTGTATGTTTTCAAATCCGGTTCAGTGTGCTTGCCTTACCGTGCACACGTTATAGGAGCCCTTGGATCTGATTACTTTTATTAGTCAGCATCGATCCAACGCGTGACATTATTTCTTGTTTTATTTTTTAAAATTTGTAATCCGGTGTGAAAACCAAAGAGGTCCATATCAAGCACAGCGCACCATGTCCATTGAATGTGATTACTAACACGTTTTGACTATGATCAAATGGTCCACATTTTTTGGCTTTTATGTTATTTTCTGATTTTATATTTTTAATGTTTTAAACTTTAAAAAATCATATAAAATTCATTTCTGACTCAAAAATTATGAAAAAATTCACAAAAATATTTTGAAATAATATCTTTCTGAATTTTATTTTTTCACAATTTTATTTTTCAGATTTGATATTTTTTTTAATGATTTTTCTCTTTTATTTGATGTTTTTAATCGTTTTAAAATACTTTTTTGACATTTTAAAATTCTGAAAAAATTATGGAATGACCCAATGGTCATTTGACAAATATTGGTGACCTCATTTTTTTTATTTTTTATTTTACTATGTTTTTTTTCCATTTTTGGTTTATATCACCTTTTATTTTATTTTCTAAAAATGTTTTCTGACTTTAAAAACTTTTCAAAAAATTTGTCAACACTTGTTGACCTTGTTAGACTTTGGGTAATTTTCTTGAAATTTTATTTTGATGAAAAAATACTATTTATGTATTTCGTCAATAAAGTCCAATTAAATAACCTAATTTCAAAATCATTTTAATCATTTTTATTTGATTTTTGTTTTCATTTTATTTTGCTGACTTTTGAATTTATTTTGAAGTCACAAGTTTCCTCAACATCAATGAAATTTGGGTGTTGATAGGTCTCTTGACCAAATCCACCAAGAGAGTTGATTGATTTTGACGAAGTTAGATCGAATAAATTCATCTGATGCAAAATAAAATTGGAAATTATTTCTTCCTCTTCATCTTATTTTTCTTTTGTCCCGATTCGGAGAAAGTGATCAATTGGTGGCATGAACTTTAATTTTCTAACATAATTCCCAAAAGATGACTTCAGCTTTGATCTTGGTTCAACCCTTATGGCGCTTGTCGTGTGGTCGCGTTGATTTCTAATCAAGCTTATGGCAAGTTTCCACTAACCTTGTCCATTTGAAATTATTAATCATCTTTGATCAGGTGATATGATAATTCCAAAAACGGAGATATACTTGATAAAAAACAATTAAAACTTGTCGTGTGGACGCGTTGATTCTATCAAGCTTCTGGCAAGTCTTCATGCATAAGTTTCAAGATGGTCACCTTGTTGACGACTAACAATTAACAATTCGATGTTATACTTGACAAGTTTCAAGATGGTCATCTTGATAACCTTTATCAATTGCTTTTATCTTCCGCTCTTTACTTTCCTCTTTTACTTTCATGCTCTTTAGTTTTATGCACTTTATTTTTAGCATTTACATTTCATGCCATTTTTTCTTTGCTCATTTGAGCATTTTATTTTCTATGTCATTTTTCCTTTGCTCACTTTAGCATTTTATTTTCTTGCCATTTTAAATTTGCTCACTTGAGCTTTATTTTCCTTTTCCAAAATACCTAATAATTCAACTTAAACATAAAAAATTCTTAATTGGAATTGGTTACTATCCTTGTGCTTGGAGCTTGATCTTTGGACTTAGGATTAGGACCTCACCTTAGCTTGGAGATCTCAGTGCCCTTGGTGTTATTCTGTCTTGTCTGGTTATTATCTTTGTATGCAGGTTATTCTGTTATACTTGATTAAGATTGAATTTCCTCCAAATATAGTCGTTACTTTGCACGTTTCTCTCAAGACAAGAGTTCACTTAAAAGCATTGATTTATCTGAAGTTTGGTTTTTGTCTGGTTATTGGTTGTTTATGTGGTAATCCAAAGGGTGGGATATGGTATTGGCTCTTGATGTCAAGTGTTATTCTTCTCACTCGGTTAGGTCTTTCTTTTCTCTTACCTTTTACTTTACGCACTTAGGTTAGCCTCTTCATCTCCTCCCTATTCTTTAATTTTCAAAATCTTCCCTCTTTTTCAAAGGATTCTTGTTTTCAAAACTTGAACCGCTTTCATAAAATCACTTGGACTTAGGTCCAAGCATTTTCAAACTTCTTTTTCTTAATAAACTTTCAATTCATTTAACAATACTTTGACTTTTCTTTTCATAAGACTAAAAAACACCTAACCTCATTCAAACTTTTTGAGACTTTTGTGGCTTTTCTAACAACCATTTTCTTAAAATCAACCAACACACAATTTTGGTCTTTTTTAGCTGAACTACTTGGTTTTGATTTCAAAATTGCACATTGTTGGTATGTAGGTCTGGAACTCATTGGAAGTTCTATCAAACCAAAAATTATAAAATAAACATTTTTTTCTCCCCCCACCATCCATTTTGTACATATACTCTTTTTAGCACACATATACAAATTTTCAAAAAGGTTCATGCGGTGTACCATAAATGCTTTGGGTGCCTAACACCTTCCTTTTGCATAACTAACCCCCGGTCCCAGATCTCTGGTATTTTTTTAGGATTTTATTCACTCTTTTTCCTAGTCCTTTGGATAAAATAAAAGTGCGGTGGCGACTCTTTTGTTTATTTTTGAGTTAAGTCAATTCAGTGGCTTATACTCGTAATTTTTGCAGCTACAGAAAAGTGGTGACTCAGTTGGGGATGTTTGACCTATTGTTGGACCATCTCTAAGTAGGATGACCCTATTTTTGTTTATTTGTATATATGTGCTATATTTTGTATCTTGTGTACTTGTTTGTCTGGATATTTTTTTGGTTTTCAGGGGTGCTTGGTGATCTTCTTTTTGTGTCCTATACCCGGACTCGGGAAAACTTAAGATAGGACGGGAGTATAGTCATGTTAACTTTTAGGGAGTAATACCGAAGAAGGAGACATGAGATACCCCACTTAGTGGAGACCTCCTTAACTGTGGTATTTTGTTTTCCGAGCAATCAAGAAGACATGACTGTTTTTGACCTGAAAGTCCATGAAGCTGAGCATTCGTAGAACCCTTGACCCATCCTGGCCTTTTAGGGTTAGTGTAGGGACTATTACGGAGCTATCCGGAAGTAGTTTCTACGCGATACTGCACTCAGACGAGTTTCACCTTAAGGTATTGCTAATTACCGAGTATATCGAGAAGTTGGTAGTATTGGATGAAGGGATGAAAACTCTGGGGGATTCCTTTAGAACCTTGATCTACAGGTGACAAAGCTTAGAATACCTTGTGGGTAGTACCTTTTGACTCCATGCTTGTGCCTTCAAACCTATGGACCCCCTTGTTTGTGATCTTTGTGTGAGATTGTTGCATCATGCATTCATGCACCCATACACATTTTTTCAGATATTTATTCAAGGAACTTAAAATTGACCATTGCAAATATCTCAGGTATACTTTGACCATGAATTATATACAGAGGAGGACTCAAAAATATAGTTTCAATGAACCTAAGATTGAGGGACTGATGAGCTTGATTGATGAGATTGAAAGTCCAGAGGATTTCTAGAAGAAGTATGAGACTATTATACCTTTGATGAAGACGAAGATGAAGGATGGTTTGGTTTTCACCTTGGTTCAGTTCTATGATCCGTTATACCATTGCTTCACTTTTTCTGACTATCAGTTAGTTCCTACCTTGGAGGAGTATTCTTATCTTTTTGGTCGACCTATTACTAGTGTTGTTCCTTTTACTGGTTTTGAGGAGGAGCCCAGGTCTCATGAGATTGCTGCTATTACCCATTTGAAGAGGTCTGAGATTGAAGACAATGTGACTACCAAGGGGTGTATTAATGGACTATCGACTGTATTTCTTTTGAGGAAGGCTCATTATTTTGCTGATATGAAGAGTATGGAGGCTCCTAAAGCCATCTTTGCCTTGCTTTTCTATGGTTTGTTCTTGTTTCCCAATGTTGACAACTTTGTTGACGTTAATGCTATTAGAATCTTCATGATTGGGAATCCAGTTCCCACACTTCCTGCTGAGACTTATTATTTTGTTCACCTTCGAAACTTCTGTCAAGAAGGAGAGATTATCTGTTGTACACCATTGCTATATCGTTGGTTTGTTTATCACTTGCCTATAACTTATGCTTTTTGGAGTCCTAGAAGGGAACCTCGTTGGGCACCAAAGATCATGGCTCTCACTCATTCTGATATTCTATGGTATCATCATGTTTATTATGATGTAGATATTATCGACAGTTGTTGTAGCTTTCCCAATGTGCCTCTTATTGGTACAAAGGGATGTATTAGCTATAATCATGTTCTTACGAGTCGTCAACTTGGTTATCCAATAAGGGATAAACCAAAGAGTATTCATATGAGTGACTTCTTTCTTAAAGATGGTGAAGACCATAGTGCAGCTAGGAAGGATATAGAGAAAGCTTGACATCATATTCATAGGAAAGGAAAAGAGAATCTAGGGCAGAGAAGAGTTGTTTCTTTGGGGCCTATCTTCTATGGGTTCAAGCAAGAGCTATTGAGTTGAAGATGTCATATTCTTGAGAGGAGCCTCTTACTAATTTGTTCTTGGCTACTACTCATGGTTCAAATAACATAGAGGATCTTCAGCTCGCTTTGGTTAGGAAGCAACAAGAGAAGGAAGCTTAGAAGAACAAGTATCATACCTTGAAGATGTCTCATGCAATAGAGTTGGAAGAAAAGGATGATTTGATTGAGATTCTTGAGATTCGTGCTGTAGAGATGATGAAGAATCAAGAGGATTTACTTTCTTCAAGTGTTTATCCAGTTCTTAGTGCTCATGTTTATTATCACACTTCTCCCGAGTCTAGTGCTTGGAAAGGTTATGTCGACAGGTACATATTGGAGAATGAGCAACTGAAGGAAGAGATTAGGAAGTTTAAGAGGAAGAGGTCGTCTGAAGAAGGTTCTTCTACAGATTTGATTCTTTAGGACTTTAGTTTCTATATTATGATTTCTCTTTTGTACTTGGGATCATTGAAATTTGTATTGAAGAGTTGTAATCCTCAAAATATTTTATTAATGATATGAGTTTATTTCAGTATTTCAAATGTGTTATACTTTGATATTTGCAAATTATATTGTCTTTATCAAGTTCCTTTAATAATAAGAAATAATAAACAAATCATATGCATTGCATGTCATGCATCATAACACACACATTCTTGCATTTTCATACTTTCCCAGGTGTCTTATCCATTTCTCTGCTTCATTCAATCTTCAAGTTGTTGCATCGGTATAACACTCAAGCCAACTCCAAGAATAAGATGGAAAATCTAGAGCAAGAGAATCGCGAGCTGCGCGAAGAGGTTATCTCCCTAAGGACCGATATGGCCAATTTGACTGCTATGGTAGAACAATTGGTGGCTGCTCATAATCAACCACTACCTCCTCTGCCTTCTCCTCGTATCATTCCACCTCAACCGACAACTATTATCTCTGAAGTTCAAGATGTTAATGTTTCTTCTATGCCAGTGCTTTCTACCGTCCATCACCGTATGCCTTTTGGTTATCCTTGGGGAATGCTAGAGAATTTCATGCCTGAAGGTTACAATCCTGCTGCTCAAGTGACCTCATTGGCCTAACCTGCTATTGTTTCCGTACCTCATGTGGTGCATGCTACTCCTGTTTTCAACAAAGAGTTTGATAATCCACTCCCTCCTCCGAGTGAAATCTTAGACTTATATGATCAAATGAATGGTTTCCAAGAATAGTTTGACAAGATGCAGATATAGCTGAAAGCCCTCAAAGGGAAAGAACTTTTTGGTGATAATGTAAATGATCTGTACTTAGTTCCTGATGTGAAAGTGCCTGCTAGATTCAAAGTTCCATAGTTTGAGAAATACAAGGGAAATTCTTTTTCGCGTGACCATTTGATGATGTATTTGACAAGGATGTCCAATCACACTGAAGACTAGCGTATGCTCATTCACTTCTTTCAAGATAGTTTGACCGATGCAGCTTTGAGATGGTACATGAATCCAGAAAGCAGTGACATCCCTACATTCAATGATTTGGGTGAAGCTTTTGTGAAGCATTACAATTACAATATGTACATGGCGCCCGATCGTGATCAGCTGAGGGCAATGGTTCAAAAAGATAAGGAATCATTCAAAGAGCATGCTCAGCGATGACATGAGTTGGATGCATAGGTTATACCTCCGCTAAGTGAGCAAGAGATAGCCAAAGTTTTCCTAATGGTCCTTTCTATTACAGGAAGATGGTGGCCAGTGCACCTAATGATTTTGCGGAAATGGTGAGCATGAGAGTCCTTCTAGAAGAAGACGTCTGAGAGGGACGATTGTTAAAAGAAGAAGGATCGAGTGGGGCTAAGAAGCCATCCTTTAGATTCTATAAAAAAAGATAAGAAGTTAATTCCGTTGTCCAAGAAATGAGAACCATACCTCCTAACAGACGTCCTCAGAACCAACAAGTTGCTGTTGTTACTCCTGTTATTGCTACAACTCCAACTACTATCCCTTATAAGAAGGCATCTCAGCAAGGGCAAGGCCCATAGAGAGAACCATTTGATCCAATTCCGATGACTTATGTAGAGTTATATCCAACATTGATTCAGAGATACTTGGTGCATCCAAGGGCACCTCCAGCTGTTCCAAATCCTTTGCCATGGTATTACAAGGCTGATCAGACTTGTGCATACCACTAAGGAGCTCTAGGGAACAATATTGAGAATTACTATGCGTTGAAGTCAAAAGTGCAAAAGATGGTCAGGTCAAGTCTTTTGTCTTTCAAAGACATGGGTCCTAATGTGCAAGGGAATCTGTTGCCCAAACATGGAAATGTTGTGAATATGGTTGATGGAGAAATCAAGGTTTATTATGTGAATTTGATCATTGGAGATCTCGTGAAGATGCATGTTTCTCTCTATAAAGTTGGTTATTGCACTCATGATCATGCTGCTTGTAATATGTGCAACGAGGATACTCGTGGTTGTGATAAGATAAAGAGTGATCTTCAAGATATGATAGACAAAAACCTTATTCATGTTATCAGGTTAGAGGATAATCCTAAAGTTTAAGTAAATGATGTCTATGGTCCTCCTAGAGAAGTTCAAATTCGTGATGTGAACGCGACTAATGCTAATTTAGTGAATTTGCACACCGAGTTCAATTTTATTGAAGGGCAAGAGGTGCATCAATATAGTGAATGTCCAGTATGTAGCACAAATCATCGTGGTTGTGATGTTGTGAAAAGAGATATTCAGTGTCTTTTAGACGAGGGCATTATTCATATTATAGTAAGTAGGGTTGGTTTCAACAATGGTGTCAATATGATCGAAAGTTTTTCTGAAGAATCTGATGATGAATACGTTTCTGCTGATGGGTATTTCTCTGGTGATGAGTCCGGTGAAGAAGTAGATGTAAACGTCATTGTGCCATATTTTGATATTCTCACTCATGTGGAAGTGACCTATTATAGTAAGCCTCTAGTTACTCCTTTGGTTATTAGCCTACCTAGACCTGTCCCGTATAGTTCTAACAAGGCTGTGTCATACAAGTACAACGCCACCATTCTAGAAGGAGATGTTGAGTTTCCAATTCAACTGTTACCTCAAGTAGGAAATATTGCTGATGTTAGTCGAATGACCAGAAATGGTCGTGTATTTGCCCCTGTATTTCCAAAGCTGGTTAATGATGGTAAAAAGATTGTGGAAACTAGTGTTGAACCCAAGAAGGTTGAAGGGCAGACCAGTGGGGTAACCCAAGAGAAAGAAATGGATGATTTGTTGAAAATTATCAAGATCAGTGATTACAAGATCGTTGAGCAATTGCTGCAGACACCGCCAAATATTTCAAGCCCAACTTTGTTGATGAATTCTTCAACTCACAAAGAGTCTATAATAAAGGTTTTAGATCAGGCGTTTGTTGATCATGACGTGCCTTTGGAAACTTTTAATAGTGTGGTTGGAAATATCACGGCTTGCAATAACCTGAGTTTCAGTGATGAAGAGTTGCCCGCTGAGGGAAGGAATCACAATATGGATTTGCACATTTCCATGAATTGCAAGAATGATGCATTGTCCAATGTGCTTATTGATAATGGTTTTGCGCTGAATGTTATTCCCAAGAGTACCCTTTCAAAGCTTAAATGTCAAGGTCCACCGATGCGTCATAATGGTATCATTGTGAAAGTGTTTGATGGTTCTCGTAAATCTGTTATTGGGGAAATGGATTTTCCATTCACATTGGCCCACATCTATTTCAGATTACCTTCCAGGTGATGAATATATTTCCTACTTATAGCTGTTTGATTGGACGACCTTGGATTCATGAGGCTGGTGCTATGACTTCGACCCTCCATCAGAAATTAAAGTTTGTCCGTGAAGGTGTTGTGATTATTGTGGAAGGAGAACAAGTTATGCTAGTTTATCATTTATCCTTGTTTTCCATAGTATAAGCTGATAAAGCCGTTGTTGGGACACAGTTCCAAGCTTTGTCTATTGATAGTTTCCAAAGGAGTGAAGACTCCATTGCTTCATTGAGAGATGGCCGTAATATGGTTCAGAAAGGTTCTAGCAATGCTTGGGGATAAGTTATTGAGCCAAAGGTGAATAAGAGTTGTTTTGGTTTAGACTTCTCCACAAAGATTAGAAGAGAACTGCTGAAGTCAGGACCTGTTGCGACCAAATATCCAGATGTGTTCCGAAGTGCTGGTTATCTTGATCCTACTATTCCAAAAGTCAATGCCATTATTGAAGATGGATCAGAGCAGGAAATGCCCAACTTTGTGACACATGGAACCAAAGTTTGTAATTGGACTGCTATTGACATCCCCACTTGCATTCACGTATCTAAGTAATTCACTTTTTCTTGTTTAAATTTTCAATAATGATCCTTTCACTCTTCCCAAGGTGAAAGTGATGTTGTATGGGCAAAATCTGTTTGTTTTGAAATTTAAGATCATTAATAAAAGTTTGTTTTTCTTTCCAAATTGTGTCTTTTATTTTTTGCTTTTTCTTGAAAAATGGTAATCAGAAAAAACCTTTCACAAAAAAAAGTAATAATTGAATTGAATCTGCATAATCACTTGTCACATGTGTCAGTTTCTAAAACCGATCATAATCATATGTGCAGATTAATTCATAAAACCGTTGAAAACAATGACCCTACGCCCTCTTCCAACTTTGAACATCTTATATATGTAGTCGAAGAAGAGAAATTTGATGATATCCCTGAAGAATTTGTTACACGCATGGTTCGAACCATGGTTTGCAAGGTTGTTAGACATTATGTGCTACCACTCAACCAATATACATATATTGATTAAGCATTCATTGATAAAACTAAACAACACAAATTCCTGCAACTTGACAAAACCCAACAATGAAGGATTCTTTCACCATTCACACAACGCATCCGGAGAACAACAATGAAGGCTTCATTCATTTATAATAATGCTTTTGTTCTATCTCTAATTTTCATTAAAATATGGTTGGTAGAATTGAATTAGATTTAATTACCCAGAAACAAAGAAACTTAAAAATTGGATTAGTATTTTGTATTAAACGGAAATCAAACCCTCAGCCCAAATCAATTTGGGAAATTCTGGTTTGCAGAACCAAGTGAAAGAGTTTTGGAAAATTGGGTTTACAGAACCAATCGAACGAATCAAATGGAAAATCTGGGTTTACATCAAGTGGAAAATCTGGGTTTTCTTGATAATATGAGTTTTCTTGATAAAGGTTGAAGATTGTGAGGCAATACAGAGAGAGTATTGAGGCGCTGAGGAGTTGTCACGGAGATAGGCGAAAACAGGGAGTGTGTATAGGATGTAGCAGCGATGGTGTGAGAGAGACGAAGACGGGGGAGTATGGATTTGACGGAGGCTATTATGGTGAGGAAAGTTTCAAAGGTTGTTACTGGGTTTATTCGGTTGATGGAAAGGGAACACGAATGGTGGTGATGGGTTGTTTCAATGGGTTGTTTCAATGGGTTGTAATCAAGGAGAAAATCAAGGAATTGTGCATATAAATATGTGAAATCATATTAATCATTATAAGTTTTTCATGAATTTGCATTTGTTTAGATGTATTATGCTTTGTTAATCTGAAATTATACACAATGGAAAAATAACTATTCTGAAAATAAATAATGTCTAATTAAAGCATTTTTGAGAAGATGATAAATAAACTAAAAACAACTTGGATTGAATATATTTAATTTTGTAAATTAAATTAAAAATGTGAACTAGTGTGACGGTTAAGTATTTATCCTAGCAACCCATGTGACTGCATGTAAAGGATTACATTGATAATTTTTAAAGATAACACACCTATATTGCCTAATATTTTCCTTTAAACACAAATTTGTAAAATTAGTTTATATAATTAATTTTAAAACTAAAAAACAAAACTCACTGTTATTTGTTCCAAGTTCTCAAGACTTGTGTCAAAAGAGTCTCTGTAAGCATTTGAATTGAACTATAAACCGACCCCTTTCTCTTTTTTTCTCTCACAAAACAAAATGCTTTGTAACACCATCTTCAATTCCCACCATTGCAGATCATTTCTTCCCTTTACCCCCCCAAAACCCCCCATTCATTCTCCATTGCAATTTTCTCACAATTTCATTCTCTGTACCACCACTTCACATTCCGAATCTCATTCAGACTCTTTCACTATCTCCTACCTCATCAACACCATCGGTTTCACACGTGAAGCAGCTCTCAAAGCTTCAATACGACTTCGTCTCATGTCCCCAGAGAAACCCAATGCAGTTTTCACCTTCTTCAAAAACTACGGTTTTTCAGACTCCAGCATTAAGAAAATCCTCATAAAAGAACCATGGCTTCTTTCCACAGATACCCACAATTCAATTCTTCCAAAGTTTGAATTTTTCCTCTCCAAAGGCGCTTCAATCTCTGAAATTTCTACCTTGTTAACGGTGAGCCCTAGAATTTTACACAGTAGTTTGGAAAATCGAATTATCCCTCTTTTTAAATTTTATAAGAGGTTTTTGAATTCTGATAAAGTTACCATTTGTTTTATGATTCGAAATTCAATCACATTGTCATACAATCTTACTATGGATAATGTTAAGTTGATGGTCGATTACGGAGTTTGTGATTCAAGCATTGCTAGATTGTGTCTCACAAGACCAACTGTACTTGGGACACCTGATTTGATTAATACTTTGGAGGAAGTTAAGGGTTTAGGGTTTGACCCTTCAACTACCTCTTTTGGGGTAGCTTTGATTGCAAAGAAATGTATGAGTAAAGCACTTTGGGATGAGAAAGTTGATGTCTTTAAGAAATGGGGTTGGTCTGACGAAGATGTTTTTCAAGCATTTAGGGTGCAGCCTGGTTTGATGTTGGTTTCAATTGATAAGATTAATTTGCTGATGAGTTTTTGGGTCGATCGATTGGGTTGGGATTCATTGGCACTTACTAAAAGGCCACAAATGTTCAGTTCTAGTTTGCAGAAAAGGGTGATTCCAAGGGCATTAGTTCTACAATATCTTATGAAGAAAGGTTTGTGGAAAAAGAATGCAAGCTTAGTGACACCATTTACTTGGTCTGAGAAAGTGTTCCTGAGCAAATTTGTTGTCTGTTTTAAGGATGAGTCTGATCATTTACTAAGACTCTATGAGGAAAACATGAATCTTGCATACACCAAGGAGAATATTGACATGCCATTCACTAAACAGGTGAGTTCATAGTCTTGTTTTGCAATGTAACATTAGCTTGTTAGTTTTTGGTTGCTCATGTTGTTTTGCTAAAGAATCACATATTGTTTTACAAAATTAGACTATACATTCAATTTTTTTTTGGGTGATTCCAAATCTCCTTGCAACTTGAATGCCTATTGACTGTGAAAAAAATAGTTATTGATTCAAATAATAGTCTTTAAGTTTTTTACTTTCTATGTTTCCTAGTTATTTTCATATTTTTATTTTTATTTTAATTTTGGCCTTAACAATGGTCTAGAAACATACTCACTCATTCTCTTGGCTTTTTAAAACATTACTATTTCTTTTTTGGATTCCTTTTTAAGAACTTGAAAGAGGATTTTGAATGGAAAAATTCAAGAGTGCACATTATATAAAAGTAATAAATTCAGTGAAACATGAGTGACAAATTCAGGAGTGTAGCACTTAGTTGAGTGGAAAGAGCATTTTATTTTGTTATTATTGTTACTTGCTTTTTCTTTTTTTGTTGGTATTATGATGAGACCTAATGCAAGAGATTATGATGAAGAAGAAATGAGGTACAAAAGAAATTAGACATAGAAACTCATACATCCTAGGTGAGACCTATGGAGTAGGTGAACGAGGTCAAAATCATAACAGCATCTTTATTAGAATTTTTTTACTGTTCTAGCATCTTTTTCCAACATATTTCCCATTATACCATTTCATTCCCCAATATTTCCCATTCTACCATCTTTTCAAAAAAAAAAACGTAAAACATGCACCATCGCCGAAGCAATGGGCAGTGGCCTTAAAAAATTTGGAACAACCGCCCTTTCCTTTGCATGGCATATGTAGTTCCCTTTTTTTTTTTTTTTTCATTTTTAATTAAAAATATACAAAGAAATTATATATATATATATATATATATATATATATATATATATATATTTATATATTTATATATTTAATATATATTTCTTTTTAACAAATAAATAATTTATTTAAATAAATAATTTAGTAAATCTTATTATTATTTAAGTATATTAAATTATTTTAATAAATTATTATAATAAATAATAAATATAATTTTTAATATAATAATTAAATAATAAATATTATAATTATAAAATTTAATAGTAAGTACTATAAAAAAATTAAATATTTATTTTTTTATATTATAATGAAATATTAATTTATTTATATTATAAAAGTAAAACAATTAAAAATAAAAAAGTACTTCATTAATTTTTGAACCAATATTTACAAAAAAGAGAAGAAAAAGTACATGAAAACAATTGAAATTTAATGCGGATCTTGACCCGGACGTTTAAAGCGTTGGTGGGTTCCACAACGAGGAGCTTGTCTGTTGGCCCGTAGACGCATACCTTGACGTTGCTCTGCATTTTGTTGTTCTGCATGTTGTGGTTGAGTAGAAGGTCCAGCGTCATTGTCATTCATCAAAAATGTCGTTATCATGTCATCATTGGTAAAAGTCGGTTCAGCGACACTTCCATAACTTAATCTTGTACCCTTGAAATTCCAATTAGGTAGGTTACCGGCTGGTGTTTGGCTATGCATTGCGGGTTGGTAACATTCGGGTGTGGTAAAATATTGGGGTTGGAAAAAATGCATTTGTTGTTGGGGTGTTTGGTAGGTGTGGTATTGTGGGGTTTGTAGAGTGTGGTATTGTGGGGTTTGTTGAGTGGAGTATTGTGGTACGTTATGTGATGTAGATGGAAATTTTTTTGAAAATAGTTGTTGATGGGATTGTTGGGTTTGGGTAAAAGATGGTTGCGTTGGGAAGAATGGTAGTTGGGTGTTAGTGAATTGTTGTTGGTTGGTCATGAATGAGGGTTGGGGGTAGGTGTTTGATGATGGTCCGGTGTGTTGTACGTTTGAAGATGATGGTTGGTTACGAGGGTCAAATAAATAGTTATTTGGTGACAAATATAAATATGAAACAGACTTATACCAATTCATGTAATCTTGACTCGGTTTACATTCATCTGACATGATTTCTCCTTGTAAGACTCTATTTGCGCGGTCTCATCCTTGACCACCCCAAGCTTGTAGTAGTGTTGAACAATCGGCAAAGTTATGAGTGTTCACTTTAGCGCATCTACACAAATTTCGGTATAGATGCGCTAAAACTGCAGATCCCCAACTGTATTGTGCTATTTTATTGAAGTCAGATAATAATGGTAAAAACATGAGATATATTGTATTACCATTAGTGTCAGGAAATAGTAAAGAACCAAAAAGAATTAAAATATAAATTCTAGTTTTTTTGATGAAATTGTTCGATGCTAGAATTTTCATCTAAATGAAATGCAAGGTATATTTCTTTTAGCCAAGTAATTTTAATGAATTGGCCCCTTCTAGCCGTTTCGGGCAATTCAACACCCAAAAGATCTTGAACTATTGTGTAGTTCAAATTTGTTCTCCCATTCACGGCTAAACCATTTATGCGTAAACCCATCAACATGTGAACATCTTCTAGAGTGACAGTGGCTTCACCGGTTGGAAGATGAAAAGTGTGGGTTTCTGGCCTCCATCTTTCACATAGTGCAAGAATATACTTTCTATCAACGCCATACGACGTTATGGTGCAAACATGTCCAAAACCGGCTTGGATCAAATACGGACGAATGTAGTCGTCTATGGCCACGAAGGAATGACTACGAGGCCTAAATTTTTTTCATCCTATAAAAGAAAATAATTAAAGTAAGAATATGGGTAAGAAAAAAATATATAATTTGCATGGAGCAAATTCTTAGAATATGGCTAAGATGAAATATAAAATTTGTATGGAACAAATGTTAGTACACTTACATATGCCAATATGTTTGCCAATGTTCCTCGATGAGTTTCTCCGTAATGTAGCAGAGCCATTGTGTGTATATGAATATATGAGGATTGAGGATTGAGAATATGGTGTAGATTATATGAAGAGAAAGAGTTGAGAGTTGATGATATGATGTAGATTATATGAAGAGAAAGAGTTGAGGGTTGATGATATGGTGTAGATTATATGAAGAGAAAGAGTTGAGGGTTGAGTTGATATGGTGTAGATTATATGAAGAGAAGGAGTTGAGGGTTGATGATATGGTGTAGATTATATGAAGAGAAAGAGTTGAGGGTTGATGATATGGTGTAGGTTATATGAAGAGAAAGAGTTGAGGGTTGATGATATGATGTAGATTATATGAAAATTTGGATGGTATTTATAGAGTAGAATAGAATGATATGGGTAGATAAAAATTAATTGTAGATAGATGGTTGGGAAAAATTTATTTAGAAGAGTTAAATTATGGTTGGAGAAATTTATTTGGAAGAGTTAAATTATGGTTGGGGAAATTTATTTGAAAGAGTTAAATTATGGTTGGAGAAATTTATTTGGAAGAGTTAAATTATGGTTGGGGAAATTTATTTGAAAGAGTTAAATTGTAGTTGGAGAAATTTATTTGGAAGATTAAATTATGGTTGGGGAAATTTATTTGAAAGAGTTAAATTGTAGTTGGAGAAATTTATTTGGAAGAGTTAAATTATTGTTGGGGGGAAAGTAATTTGAAAGAGTTGGAAGATTTAAATTATAGTTTGAGAAATTTATTTAGAAGAGTTAAATTATTGTTGGGAGAAAAATAATAAATTAATTTTTTTAAAAAATAATAAATTAAGAGTTAAATAATTTAAATTAACTTTTTTTTTTTAAAATTAATTTTAAAGAGTTGGAAGATTTAAATTATAGTTTGAGAAATTTATTTAGAAGAGTTAAATTATGGTTGGGGAAATTTATTTTGAATTTTTAAATTATGGTTGGGGAAATTTATTTGAAAGAGTTAAATATTGGAAGAGTTAAATTATTGTTGGGGGGAAAATAATTTGAAAGAGTTGAATATTGGAAGAGTTGAATTATTGTTTGGGAGAAAGTGTTTTGAAAGAGTTAAATTATACATGCATGCAGTGTGGTACGTGTAGCTTTTCATTGAAATGTCATTCATTGACACCGCAGCTAGGATGGGCGGTGCTTCTTCTTTTCTCTGACACACCTCACATGCAAAGGGCGGCCCTTTGTTATTCCCTGACACACCGCAGCTTGGATGGGCGGTGGTGTGCTTGCTTTCCTGCCACGTTCTGTCCTCCGCAGGGTCAAAGGGCGGTGGTATGTTAGCTTTTCCATTTGGAATCTTGACTGCAGTTTGACTACGGAAGGAGTTAAATATTTTATAAAATCAATACTACAATGTTATAAATCTAGCTTTTAGTGCTGTATTTTTTATCAACTCAAATATTTCTCCATAAAACTCAAATATTTCTCCACAAAACTCAAATATTTTTCCACAAAACTCAAATATTTTTTCAAAAAATTATGTCTTCAAATCAACAAAATTATGTGGTTGATGCTCATTACAACGGAGAGATCCTTGTCTCCAATGATATGGGCATTGTATTCGAAAATACCGATGTTTGTCGAATCATACTGCAAAGAAATTCTAAGTTTGAATACCTGAAGGAGATGATTCAAACGAGAATGCAATCTGAAGATGTTTCACAAATTATATATCGAAATGCTGTTCATTTTGGTGATAACAACGTGAAATATGTTCCATTGAAAATCCGCGACGATGATGATGTGGAAACAATGTTTTGCAACCATGAATTGTCTGGTTTGTATGCGATTGATTTATATATCAAATTCCAAATCAATAACCTGTTGTACCGAACCTCCATAATTCCAAATGAAGAAGTTGGTGACGACGATGAAGAACAGAGTCCGAGGCGCAGTTGATGAAATGTTCGCAACCTTATTTGAAGAAGAAGATGGTGACGAGGCAGATGCGGTCAACATGAATGAACATCACATTCCATTGATAATGTATATTGTCCACCGCCCACATGACCACTTTGGGAACTAGTGGCGATGACTCATCATTTGAATGGCCCCACAATCCTCGCCTTCCTCTGAGGATGACATAGTTGGTAACCGCCTGTACAACTGATTGTATGCTTGCGATATCCAAATATCACATGAAACACGGTGTTGATTTCAACGATCGCTTCGACACGACGAGATATCAACTTCTGTAAGCGTAAGAGTAGTGGTTGCAAATTTCGCCGTGGCATCGTATAGGAAAAGGAGCGAGCTATGGGAGATAGGAGTCATGGAGCCCCCACACAGTTGTTCAACAACTATCTTTAACCAAGATCATCGACAACTTAGCTCTCGTTTGATGAGTGCTCGATTAATGCCTCTAGTTGAACAAGATCCCTCTATCAAGGTGAGCGTATGTGTTAACGAAATTGTTTCTATATTTCGATACACTCCCACTTACAAGAAAGCATGGATTGCAAGAAATAAGGCAATCGAACAAGTTTATGGAAATTGGGAAAAGTCTTACAACGATCTTCCAAATTACTTGTTAGCACTTCAAGCTTTTGTTCTAGGTACAGTGATAGATATGCAAACAGCTCCGATGTATACAGATGACGGAACTCTTGTTGCAGGAAAACAAATATTCCATAGACTTTTTTGGGCATTTCAGCCATGCATACGAGGTTTTGCATATTGCAAGCCTATATTGCAAATTGATGGTACATGGTTATATGGTAAATACAAAGGTACACTACTAATGGCGGTAGCACAAGATGGAAATAGTAATATTTTCCCAGTTGCGTTTGCCATTGTTGAAGGTGAGACGACGGATGGTTGGGGTTTTTTTTCTAAAGAACTTGAGAATTCATATAGCTCCCCAACCTGATCCGTGTTTGATTTCGATGACACGCATCTATTGAAAGCGCTTACAACAATCCCAAAATGGTTGGCATAATCCTCCATCTTTCCATGTTTATTACATCGACATATCGCAAAATTTTGTTAAGGAAATCAAGGACCAAGCCTCCCGAAAACAATGATCAACATGGGTAAGTCTATTTTATTCACGCTTTATGTAACATTATTATTACACCTTAATATTAACACCTTTTTCTTAAACCATATAGGGTACGTTGAACCAACCGACATTTAGGTATTATCGCAAAAGATTGGCATGGCTAACCCCGATGCTTTGGCGGATAGACAAAATTCTTGTTGAAAATGGACAAGGGCATTTGATGAAGGTCGTCGATGGGGCACATGACAACGAACCTTGTCGAGTCATCAATCAGATTCAAAGGAACTCGTAATCGCCCATCACAAAGAATTATACAAACAACATACTATAGAATGGGTACACTTTGCTAAAAGGGTGCAATGTGGAGCGGAATTTCGCCAATCATTTACGGAGCAATGCGTGAAGGTCATGAAACACGAAACATCAAAATCCTCCACGCATCGGGTTAGCGTTTTTACTACAATAATAACACTTTTAGTGTGAAGGAAACCATTGACCACGGTGAGGGAAGCCTATGGGACGTTATAAGGTCAACTTGAGCGATTATTGGTGGATGGAAAGTTTCAAGCATACCGCCCTTGTTCACATGTTATCGCAACGTGGTGCGAGTGACGCATATCTTTTATTACGACGTTTACAAGGTGCCTAACCTTTTGGGGTTTATAGTACAAGTTTTCCCGCTCTACCGTTAGATGCGTGGCCTACTTATGAGGGAGACCAAATTTGCCACAACCCAACCATGAGGCGCAATACAAAAGGTCGCCCTGTAAGCACCAGACATAAATGTAAATGGACAATTTTAATAAATTGAGAGAAATGTGCATTGTGTCGCCTCCGGGCACAACCAAAACGATGCCCTAATGTAGGAACTAGTAACAATTAGTTTTTGTTTTCATGCTTCTAAGTTATATTATATAATGACATCAAAAAAATTAGTGTTTCATCCACTACTACTTTTGCATTTAATATAAATTTTACATCACATTAATTACCTACTTCCACAAAAATTAATAAGTAACAACAACATTTAACCTAAACAACATCAACAAGTTCAAAACACACACACAAATTAAATACTTAAACAAACATAAATCTTTGACACCAAAATATCTCTAGGATATTACAATCAACAACACGATCTCGGTTGATCTCATCATCATCATAAGGACACTTGCATCGTGGTGAACAAGTCTCCAAGAACAATTTGGTCCGTTTAAGCCGGGTTCCACAACTAGCCTCTTAATCTTTTGGATCTTCTCACCTTCCCCCATTTCTTCCCCAACCATCCACCAAGTGCCTATGGAGCGCTCCAATCTCTGCGTGTTAAGCGGTTTGATCTTCATCGGAGGCTTCACAGAGAAAAATCAAAGTTGCATCTCTTTTCATGTATGGAAACTCGGGAACTCTCTCATTGAAGACATTTTATGAGAGAAGTGAAGAGTTATTTGTAAGTGTGGTGATCCAACATCAATGGTATTTATAGACCACAATAAAAATAATAAAATAATAAAATAATGAGACTCTCCGCCCATCACAGTGGCGGAACCGTACAAAAATAAAATAAACAATGTCTCCGCCCATCACAGTGCGGAACCGTACAAAAATAAAATAAACAATGTCTCAACCCATTACAATGGCGGAACTGAATTTAAATAATAAATTAATAAAAATATATATTTAATATATATTAAATATATAGTAAATATATAAAATATATAAAAAATATATAAAATATATAAAATATATAGTAAATATATAAAATATATATAGAAATATATATTAAATATATATATATAATTACTTTTATAATATAAAAAAATTAATATTTCATTATAATATAAAAAAATTAATATTTAATTTTTTTATAGTACTTACTATTAAATTTTATAATTATAACATTTATTATTTAATTATTATATTAAAAATTATATTTATTATTTATTATAATAATTTATTATAATAATTTATTAAAATAATTTAATATACTTAAATAATAATAAGATCTACTAAATTATTTATTTAAATAAATTATTTATTTGTTAAAAAGAAATATATATTAAATATATAGTAAATATATAAATATATATAATTTCTTTGTATTTTTTTAATTAAAAATGAAAAAAAAAAGAAGGGAACTACACATGCCATGCAAAGGAAAGAGCGGCTGTTCCAAATTTTTTAAGACCACCGCCCATTGCTTCGGCAGTGGTGCATGTTTTACGTTTTTTTTTTTTAAAAGATGGTAGAATGGAAAATATTGGAGAATGAAATGGTATAATGAAAAATATGTTGGAAAAAGATGCTAGAACAGTAAAAGATCTCTTTATTATAGGTTTCTTATTGCAAAATTTATTATAGCTGACATAAATAATATAATAGGCAGTAAGTATGACATAGCATGCAGTAAACTAAAATTTAGTAACCACCGCTGTATGTAGAAGCAACATTAACTATTTAATTTAAAATATATAATATTGTTATTATATTGCATAAAAAGTACCCATAATAAAAAGTACCCATAATAATCTAAGGATATTAAAATCAACGATTCTATTCAAAGTAGCAGTTATATTTATATTTTTTTTCCCTTTCTATAAATATGCAGTAACTTGCATTTTTTTACACAATTTTATCTTCAAACTTTTTTTTTTCTTTTAATTTTCAATCATATTTAATTTATCAAATGGATCCCAATCAATGGAATTCTTATTGTAATTTTTACAAATTTTTATCGGTGATAGGTCTCAAAATTTTCAATTGTGTCTACGACCATCGCTCCCTATTGGTGACGGTTCTTAAAATTCTCAACCTTTTATGTTTCAATCACCACCATTCTCTACCGGCAATAATTCTCAATATCCTCGATCTTTTATGTTTCAATCACCACCAACCTACATCACTAGCCAATATACACATTCAATGGGTACCAACGATGTTGTAGAGTCTACTAACGTTGAATTTGAATCACTAATTGGTTCCACTACAGATTCTCAAATGCCAGTGTTCTCCATTCAGGATGGTATATAAAATATTACTTTTGTGGAAAAAGGAGAACATTCAACTCAAAAAAATAGTGTGCCAGGTTCTTAGAAGAAGAAGATAAATAGCTTATTCAAACATGGCTTAACATTTTCAAAGATTCAATTGTAGGAGTTGACAAAAAAGCAGATAGTTTTTGGAGTAGAATCAAAGATGACTATAACAACTATCGTAGATCACTTATAGTGAGAGAATGGTCTACACTCAAATCTCGATGACATCTATTGAATAAACATTGTCAATGGTTTTGTGGTAGCTGCAAACTAATTGTTGCTAATAAGAAAAATGGACAGTCTGAGACTAACGTCATGGGTGAGGCACATAAATTTTTTATACAAGTACGTCATCAACGTTTCACAATGGAGCACGCGTGGAGGTTGTGGAAGGATGAACCTAAATGGAAGCGACAAGAAATGAATAACTCTTCAAAGAGGTCAACGATATCCTCTACTGTGACATATTCATCGACATCTAATGTAGAAAATCCCATAGATTATTCAGAATACAACAACGCAACTCAGCCAGACCGTCCAACAAGACAAAAGGCAACAAAAAGGAAGAGCAAGGGAAAAACATCTCCATCTACAACACCCATAGTTGATTTGACTGACATGGAAAATGCCTCAGAAAAGAAATTAGCTATCTATGGTAAAATAGCTGAGGCAAGGTTGGCAGAGAGCATACCTATGTTGTATGAAATTCTCATGAAGGACAAATCAACAATGGATGATGAGCAATGTCGAAAGCATGAAGAAATTTATCAAAGTATCAAGGAGAAGTACTTCAAGAGTAGTTAAGTGTATTAATATTATTATTGTTGTTTTTGTTGTTGTTGTTATTATTATTATTATTATTATTATTATTATTATTATTATTATTATTATTATTATTGTTTATGTTTAAATATGTATTTCATATTATTGTAATTTTGTTCTAAATGATTAGAATTTTAATTTTGTATCTATGTTTCAAGTCAGTTATGAAAAACTAGTAGTTGTAAAAGTAATAGTTTAAAAACTAGCCATTATAAAAGTATTTGTTGTAAAAGTAGTCGTTGTAGAAGTAGCCGTTGTAAAAGTAGCCGTTATAAAAGTAGTCGTTGTAAAAGTAGTCGTTGTAAAGTAGCCGTTGTAAAACTAGCTGTTGTAAAAAACCATCCTATATATACCTCACATGTTCTCCCATTCTATTATCATTAGCATATCTTCAATGGATCTGAAATTCTGGTATCAGATATGAGATGTCGAAGGCGATGTCACGACACTAATATCTGTTATATGACCAACTAATAGTGCAAAATTTTAAATGAAGAAAACTAAATAACCCAATGAATTGTTTACCCAGGCCGGTGCTACACACCTACGTCTGGAGGCTACCAAGCCAGGGATGAAGTCCACTATTAGCAATATTAATTCAGAGTTAAACTTTCCCATTTACACCCCTCACTTAATCACTACCCAATGACCCTTCTACCTAAGAAACCCTCTTAGATATGAGAATCTCTGCTCACTCCACAGTCACTCGCGGTGACAATAAAAAACACAAATATTGAAGACACTCTTCAAAGACACATAATCATCTTTGCTTCAAAGCTTATGATGATTAATAAATAACAACTCAACTAGTGTCCTCCTCAAGTATCAATTAATACTAGAGTGGCTAACAATGAACAACCAACAAAACTAACAACCAACAATTAGGAATACTACATTTAAGTTCTTATGGAATGGCCAACTCTGAAAACATGGTTAGCAGTCTATTTATAGAATGACAGCAGCTAGGGTTGCTTCACTCTTTAGTCTTCAACGATTCCTGATCCTTCTCCATGAAAGTAGGACAAAAGCTCTTCAATTATATTGTTGAAGATCGTTCCAATGCTTGCTTAATTGAAGCATACAATTTAAAACAAACTGACTCCTAAAATATCTGAACTTAAAAACTAGTTCAGTTCAGTTTCACATGTCAGGACATCTGTTGACATCTTCATAAAACTGTTGTTTCAGTATACTTCATGGCATTTTTCTGAGCAGATGTTTTACCAAAATTGCTGTCAATCAACAAAACTAACAAGATCCAAATGTTGAATGGGATAAAATCTGGAATGAAGTCGTAGTGGAATGCCTTAACGACAACATTGAAGAAGAGGTTATAAGATTTGTACGAGAGGTGGAACAACAACCAGAACAGCGATAGACCAAAGTCGTGAAGAAGGGCATAATCGATTGTTCAGTGACTACTTCTATGAAAATCCTGTATACACAAAGGCTCAATTCACACGAAATTTCCGTATGAGAAGACATGTGTTCCTTCACATTGTTGAAGCTCTTGAAAATCATGATGAGTACTTTCAAAGAAAGATTGATGCAGTGGGTAGAATAAGACATTCATCATTGCAGAAGTGCACCACTACTATTCTTATTCTAGCATATGGATCATCAACTGCCATTGTGGATGATTATGTTCGCATTGATGAAAACACGACTTTGGAGTGCTTAGACATGTTTGTAATGAGTGTTTGCACAATATTTGGTGCTCAATACATGAGAAGGCCAAATAATGAAGACATTGCACGTCTACTACCAATTAAAGCGACACGTAACTTTCTAGGTATATTGGGTTCAATTGATTGTATGCATTGTGAATGGAAAAATTGTCCTGTCGCAAGGAAAGGTCAATTTTCTAGACGTGATCAAGGTAAACTTACAATCATACTTGAAGTTGTGGCATCTCAAGACTTGTGGATTTGGCATGCATATTTTGGCACCGTAGGTTCTAACAACGACATTAATGTGTTAAACACGTCTGATGTGTTTAATGATGTTTTGAATGGAAAAGCTCATGTTGTGCAATACACAGTGAATTAGACAATATATCATATGGGGTACTACCTAGCAGATGGCAATTATCCTGAGTGGGCAACATTAGTCAAGACCATCCCTATGCCACAAGGAGAAAAGAGAAAGTTATTTTCCCAACGACAAGAATCAGCATTGAAGGATGTTGAACGAGCACTTGGAGCGCTCCAAGCCCGGTTCGCTATTGTACGTGGTCCAATGTGTGCTTGGCATGTAAATACAATGAAACACATAATGTTAACATGTATCATATTATATAACATGATTGTCGAAGATAAGCGAGACACATATGCTGATAATTTTGATTACGACCACATTGATAATATTTTTATCCACTATCGAAATATCCACTACTCCTGATCCCAATTTGACAACATTGTTTGAAAGGATATCACATGTTCATCAAAAGCAAAATCATCGCCAACTTCAAACAGATTTGGTGGAGCATATTTGGGAGAGATTTGGTCATGGGAATAACGAAAATTAATTTTTGTCTTATTTTGTATTTCGGTTAAAAATATAATTTGTTGGTTATTGTCATGTATTATTTTATATTCCCATAAAAATGTACTTTTTATGTATTATTATTGTGCATTTTGCTTCATTTTAATTTATTTAAATACTTTTTTTTGCATTTTAAAAATTAACATGTTTTTAGTCAAAAAATAATTAATATTTTTATGTATTTTAATTAAAATAATTTTAATTTTAATAAAAAATAATTAAAAATAAAAAACATATATAAAATATGGGATCAAATTTTAGTTATTTATAAACAACCATCATTAAAATAAAAACTACTCAAATCAACTATAAAGATTTTAAATTCTACAAATTATTTTGGACCCACAAAAGTATCTTAGTGTATCCACTTAGATTACTCCCACTAAAGATGTTCTAAGTAGTAACACCAAACCTCCTAGCTAGCCTAAAGAAGAGGTCATCTGGTCCAGACATGAAAAACAACTCACAATTGTTTGTATGAAGCCTTGTCGCCATAAGATAATTGATCCAGGGATGGTCCCGCACACTCTAGTCATTCATCATACCATCTAACATGAGTATATAAGAGTATCTACAATTTGTAGGACCCATTAAGTCACATCATCGTGAAGCAGAAAACTTTACTTTGTACCCTCACAGTTAATCCTGTACCCCCACACTTTTTTAAAAATGACAATTTTACCCTAATTATAATTTAATTATTTTACTATTTGATTTTTAACATTTACGAAAAAGACAAAATTTACGCCTAGAAAACACTTCCTAACACTTCCAGAAGTATTCGCATGTAAACACAAACCGAACAGCTTATAAAATGTGTCCGGATTAAAAACCATTCCTAACACTTTGTGCAAGTGTTAGGAATGAATGCCAAATTATAACAAACCGTAACACTTAAATGTGTTCCGGTTTGTAGACAGTGCAAACCGGAACACTTTCAGAAAGTGTTCCGGAACGCTTTTTTATTTATTATTTTTTTTCCATGTATGGAAATTCAAAAAAAAGAGTCCTCCATAGATACGACAGATGTATTCACTACAACAGAAACATTCGCTACACGAGAAAATGTTATTAGTTGGATCAAAGAAGTTGGATTAAGAAATAAAATCACCGTTATTATTAAGCGCTCGGACACTGAAACTGGCAAGAGAGGAAGGAGGAACAAGATAATTTTTGGGTGTGATAGAGGCGGAAAATACAAGGATAAAAGTGGAACTCAGAGCGCAACTAAGAGATGTGGATGTCCGTTCAAAATAAGATCGACTCCGTCAAAAGATGGGTTGAGATGGAAGGTAGATGTAAAGTGTGGAGTTCATAATCATGGATTACCTGATAGGCTTGAAGGGCATGCGTTTGTTGGCAAGTTGACCTCAGATGAAAAACAACATGTTTTTGATTTAACAAAGAGACATGTTCCTCCTAGACACATCTTGACTTCCCTGCAAGAGAGAAATCTTGAAAATATCACTCGGATCACTCAAATTTATAAGCAGAAGAGTGTGATACAAAAAGAGATAAGGGGTCCAAGATCTGAGATGCAGCATTTGCTAAAGCTAATTGAGGATGCAGGATATGTCTACTGGAGTAGAAAAAGATATGGTTTGGATATTGTGAGAGATATTTTTTGGGCGCATCCCATCAAGTTCCTGAATATTTTTCCCATTGTCTTAGTTATGGATAGCACATATAAGACAAACAAATATAGACAACCTCTCTTTGAAATTGTTGGCATGACATCGACGGAGTTGATTTTTGCTGTTGCATTTGCTTATATGGAGTCCGAGCGCATGATAGTTTTTGTTGGGTCTGGAGAAGTCAAGGAATTGTTTGTGCAGAAAGATCTGCCCAAAAGTGATTTTGACGGATAGAGATCTAGCATTGATGAAAGCTGTGGAAATTGTGTTCCCTACTACACAAAATTTGCTATGTCGTTTTCATATTGACAAAAATGTTGGGATGCGATGCAAGCAATATGTGGTGAAAGAAATGCGAGAGACTATTGACACATTATGGGAGGAAGTTGTGTGGGCTAGTGACGAGGTTGAGTATGCTCAAATGTTGGAACAACTTGAGCAAGCCTATTTTAATTGTGCTGACTTTATTGATTATGTGAAAGACACATGGTTGATTCCACATAGACATAGATTCGTTGGAGCATGGATTGATCGAGTACTTCATTTGGGCAACACCACGACTAACCGGTATGTATTTTATTTTATTGTTATTATTATATTATGCATGAATATTATTTATATATATTATGCATTAATATTATTTATATATATTATGCATTAATATATATTATGCATTTATATATTATATTGTTATATATATATATATATATATATATATATATATATATATATATTATGCATTTATATATATTATGCATTTATATATTATATTGTTATATATATGTTATGCATTCATTTTTAGGGTTGAATCCGCTCATTGGAAGCTAAAACAGATGTTGGGAAATAGTCTAGGTGACATGGTCAATTGTTGGGAAGCTATGAACAACAACCTGAGGATACAAATAGGCAACATTCGTGCTTCGTTTCAAAAAAGTTTTTATGAAGTTGAGCATGCACATGTTAGTCCATTGTATGGTAAGTCGTAGTTTTGTTTCAAGAGCCGCCCGAGACGCATTGCACAAGAGTTAAAGAGAGTTGATTATGTTGGAACTTCTAGAGAAATATGTAGGTGTACTCATAGAACAAATTATGGGTTACCTTGTGCTTGTGAGTTAGGTAGATATGTGCTTAGTGGTGTACCTATACCTATTGAGAGTGTTCATGATCATTGGAGGAAGTTAAGTATGGAAGGTGAATTGCAGTGAAGGAGAAAATGGATCGAGACCGACATGAATAATGTAATGGAAGAAATATGGAGAAAGTATAGATCATCGATGTTTTTGAAATTGCTTACCCCACAACAACTTCCTTATGTCCACCACCTGACAAAATAAAAATCAAGGGAGGAGTCAAGAAGAAAGGGAATAAACCAGTTGGGTATGATGTTTACAGGGATCCTTCACAGCATGAGTATGTTGAACAAGCATCTCAAACTTCACAAAGTCTCGTAAATCCCAATCAAAGAGGGATTCAAAATCCAAAAACCCAAGAAGACTACACTCCTCAGTTTCCAAGTCATATCAGGTCATATAAAATTATTATGCATTAATATGCATAGTGTTAATTATTTTATGTTTATTATTATATTATGTATGTATAATGCACTAATATTTATACTGTTAATTTCTTAGATCATATATTCAGGAGATTGTGGATGTTGAATCAGATGGTAATTGTGGATTTAGAGTCATTGCATCGTTGAATGGGTATAGTCAGGATGGTTGGGCAATGGTTCGTCGAAAGTTGGACATGGAAATAAGGGACAAGAAGAGTTTGTATAAGAAGTTATTCGGAGATAGACTATCAGCAGTGAGAAGCGGGTTGATGATACAGTCCACTGGTATACAGCCAAAGGAGAAATGGTTGACACTACCAGACATGGGTTACTTGATAGCGAACCGCTATAATGTCATTCTTGTTCATTTAGGCAATCCCTGCTTGACATTTTCCCTTTGACATCATCACCTTCACATAATCCTACTATTTGGTGTATAGGTTTAGTCAACGGTAATCATTGGGTTCAGGTAATAATTTATATATATTCGATAATAGTATTTTCAATTATTATTTTCTATACAAAGTGTTGGATTAATTGTTTTTTATACTCAGGTAAACATGAAAGGTGGATTCCCCTTACCCCCGGTGCCTACAGATTGGAAGAAGTTTCGTCACACGGATGCAACTGCATGGATGATATCATTAGCGGGACGATTGCAACTATGGCTACATCTTTCGCCAGTTTTACCTTCTTATATTTGCTTAGAATAATCCTATTTTGTGTAATGTATTTTGTGTAATGTAGAACTAAATTGTTATGAAATGTAACAAAGCATTACAACAGACGCTTTTTTTATTCATCCAAATATTCAAATGATAAATTAATGATAACATACACTAAAGAGAAATAACGCATAAATCAAATGATAACATATATCATAAAAATAAGTCACAAATATTTAAAGAGTTACTAAAAATTACATAAATCATAAAATCACTCTTCATTACATAAATGCAACGCGGTAAATAAATCCGCAAACTGCGGATCATCCTCTTCAGCAACAAATTTTTGTAGATGATGATGAATTAATGCGGAGATACGAGCCAACTTAGGATCGGATGGCCCTGTTGCAAACTGTGGAACTGGCACCTGTCTTGGTTCATCAACCGGCGGTGGTACCAATCGAGGGTGTGACACCCGATAATACCAGTCCAAATAATTTTCCGCAGTCTCGGAGGGAAATATGACAGCAGTTGTGTGACCAACTACGTCTACAACACTTTGGTCGTAACCAATCCAGTTAACATCCACATCCGCCTCAATAATATCAGTGGGTGAACGTGGTATATACTTAATAAGACCAAACTGACGTAAACATCTGTCAGCCAAATATAATACATAAGTACCTCCCCAACAGAGTCCTCCTCTGAAATAAGCAAGCTCGTCGAACGCACGAAACTGCCTATGATCCTCAAATGGACGCCACACCACGTCAACCGGTGTCAATCTATTGAGGACAGCTCGCAATGCATCCACCTTCAACGCTCCTTGCTTGTATGCCCATCTCATCGCTCTCGGCATTCCAACGTTCTCACTTGGATGCCAGTTTTCCACTACTCTTCCAATTCCAGGAAAATACTCATGGATCCAGCACTGTGTCAATAAAAATAAATAAACAATTAATAATAATTAAAAATTATCTAAACAATAAATAAAAATTATCTAAACAATAAATAATAAATAATAAATGAATTACCTGAAGAAGAGTCGGATAACCAGCAAGTTGTTTGGTGTCAAACATACATGCATCTCCAAGTGACTCATAAAGGTCACCAATGCAATCGCTTCAACCGTATCTTCCAAAGACCTCCAAGTCCGCAAAGAGAGATATATATTTTGCTTCGACAAGCGTAAACGTCTTGTCGGCAAAAATAGTGCAACCTACTAACATCATTAAGTAAGCTCTGGTCGCATATGCCCAATTATTAAGAGCTCTATGGGCAATAAAGGTATCATACAACCATTCCAACTTATAGCAGCACCTCTGCACGAACTCGAGTCGCGGCTTCTACGTGACACCCTAAGTATGTCACAGAAGCTCAAGAAGATCATCTTCATGACATGTGGGAGTCCGAAAATACCTCTAATAGGAGGTGGAGAATACAAGATACGCATCGAGTAATCGTCATCTCACCAAATGGCATGTGAAATGACGATGTCTCTAATGCCACCTCTCTACAAATGCATGATTAAATTCGGATCTACCTTTGTCATACTAGATCTTTGCAAATGTGCAAGACCCGAATTTGTCACCAAGCTTTCCATCTCTAGGGAGTTGCAGGGAACCCATTCTTTGAGTTTTGACTGCAAGACATTTTAATTGTTTTTCGGTCCTCTTTCCCAAGAAAAATGTTGAAAAAATGTAACATATTAATAAACTATGCCAAAATTAACTTAATTCATTTCATTAAATTTTCATTTACTTACCTCTCCATACCACAAATGTCGAGCACAAAGGTCGTATCTAAATGAGATAAATCGATGGTCCACCCGGAATCCCTAGGCACCTCCGAGGATGTGATCCAGATGCACCATCGCTTTCTCCGAGGAGTCGTCAGGCCTAATCGTCGAGGCATTCGAAAAATAATAACATAAAAATATGAAGAAAAAAAAAGAGAAAAACTCAAACCGGAACACTTAGGGGAGAGTGTTCCAGAATGAATTTCGGAACACTTTTAGAAAGTGTTCCGGAATGCAATATTGCAAACCGGAACACTTCCTAAAAGTGTTACGAAAAAAGACAAAAAAAAATAAAACCGGAACACTTTTATTTGATGTGTTCCGGAGTGCTTTTTTGTGAACCGGAAGAATTTCCCAAATTGTTCCGGAATGCAATATGTTTAGAGAGATTTCGGAACACTTTTAGAGGAGATGTGAAAAATGAAATTTTTTAAAAATCTTATGCTTTTTATATGAGGGTATTTTCGTCAAAAAATTACTGTAGCGGGGGTATAGGTCAAAATGTGGGGGTACAAAGTGAAATTTTCCTTGAAGCAACTCACTCAATTTTCACTCCAATGATACAACTCTAATGAACTCATATTAGGTCTCACATCTTTACTTTATATATTAATATTTTATTCATATTAAATTTTATTTAATTTAAAATTATTAAAATTTAAATTAATATAAATAAATAAAATTAAAATTAAACATAAAATTTAAAATGATAATTAAAATTAATCTAAAATACATGACATATGATTAAAAAAAACAAAAAAAAAACATAATTGTTATGAAATTAATGAGAAAGCAATGTAATAGAAGAGTAGAGACAGAGGAGAGAAAAAGAAGAGAGAAAATAAGATTGTATTATTCTGATTATCTGTGTAGATTTCAATTACAATATGAGTCTTATTTATAAGATATATGTAATAAAATAGAAAATCAATTGAAATCTCCTAATTGATGGACATCCATAATCATTCCATTTATAACACTCCCCCTTGAATATCCACAAAGAATATGCCTCATTAAAACCTTACTAGAAAAAACCCAGTGGAAAAAATTCTAGTGAAGGAAAAAGAGTACAACATTCTATGTGAGGGAGCTACCTCGTTACTATTCAATACAGATTATTACAAATAAGAAAATTATTGGGAGACAATAATCCAGTATTCATAATAGTCTCATTGGATGTTTGTTCAGGATATGCCTCGTTAAAACATTACTAGAAAAAACCCTTTGAAAAAAAAATCTAGTGAAGGAAAAAGAGTACATATCCTTTTTAGAAGAATTCATTTCTCCCCCTCAGCTGAAAGAATTTGGTCCCCCCTCAGCTGAACAATCATTTCTTCTATGATGAAGGCCAATCTTTTGCACTAAAAGGTCGGTAAGATTACCGGATGAATAAATTTGTTGGAGCTTATATTACCACTTTTCTGAAGATCGTAAGTGGAAAAAAACTTTGGAGAAACATGTTTTCTTTGATCTTCTTTAATGTAATCATCTTTCAATTGAGTAATGCATACAATATTTATCTTCATATATGGTTGTTGTATTTATTTTTCCATAAATCAACCAACAAGTCTTTTGCCATGATTAGTTTCACATGTCTCCATGAAATAGTGTTACCAACATAAGTAAACAAATAATTTGTGTGATCTACCATTATGAGGATCTGAAAAGTATTATGTTTATGCATAACATGTTAATTCAAATTTGGATACGTATAAACCAAACTCATGTCCATTTACTCCCAAAATAACGAAGTATATTTTTAATTTGTTCCAATGTCTTCGTGTAGGCGAAGAACTATATCTTGTTAATAGGTAATAGTACTTGATACATCATGGTATGTATAATTAGCAAGATAGGTCAGTGCTTGAATTACACTAAGATATGGTACTTCAGGACCAATTAGTTTTCCATCCCCTTCTTGACGTCTAAAAAGATCTCTTGCACATTCAATTATCTACTATCATACAGGTAGGCTATATACGAGATTTGTCCACATATGAACATTTTAACATTTTGCTATACACGAGATTTTTCCATATAGAAATGTTTTAACACTTTTTCTATATAACCTTCTTGGTGTACGCAAATTCTATCGTCTAAATTTTCACGTTGTAAGAACTTTGTATTTTCCAAGTCCTTTACATCAAACCATTTCTTTTAAACAATTTATGGCTTTTGTTAACTCTTCAGGAGCTCCAATAATATTTATGTCATCCACATGAATATCTATTATATCAAATTCTTTTCCAGATATAAAAAAACAAAGAGACTTGGATTGATTTGTATATCTCTTTCTTAGCAAATATTCACTAAGACGATTATACCACATGTTTCCATATTAGCTCATAAAGAGACTTGTTCAATTTTATGGAGTAGCTTTCTCCATATCCAAAATTAGTGTCTCTAATATATTAAACTCTTTAGGAAGTTTCATGTAAATGTCACTATCAAGTGATTCGTATAAATAAGATGTCACAACATCCATCATGTTCATATTAAACTCTTCTTGTGCTACAAGACTAATCAAATATCAAAACAATTAATTGAATCCACCACTGGGTAATCAAAATCATAACATCATCTTTATTATAGGTTTCTTATTACAAAATTTATTATAGCTGAAATTTATTATAGCTGACAAATAATATAATAGGCAGTAAGTATGACATGGCATGTAGTAAACTAAAGTAAACTAAAATTTAGTAACCACCGCTGGTATGTAGAAGCAACATTAACTATTTAATTTGAAATATATAATATTGTTATGTTATTATATTACATAAAAAGTACCCATAATAATCTAACGATATTAAAATCAACGATTCTATTCAAAGTAGCAGCTATATTTATATTTATATTTTTACCTTTATAAATATGCAGTAACTTGCATTTTTTACACACAATTTTATCTTCAAACTTTTTTTTTCTTTTAATTTTCAATCATATTTAATTTATCAAATGGATCCCAATCAATGGAATTCTTATTGTAAATTTTTACAAACTTTTATCGGTGATAGTTCTCAAAATTTTCAATTGTGTCTACGACCATCGCTCCCTATTGGTGACGGTTCTTAAAATTCTCAACCTTTTATATTTCAATCACCACCATTCTCTACCGGCAACAATTCTCAATATCCTCGACCTTTTATGTTTCAATCGCCATCAACCAACATCACTAGCCGATATACACATTCAATGGGTACCAACGACGTTGTAGAGTCTACTAACGTTGAATTTGAATCACTAATTGGGTCCACTACAGATTCTCAAATACCAGTGTTCTTCACTCAGGATGGTATATAAAATATTGCTTTTGTGGAAGAAGGAGAACATTCAACTCAAAAAAATAGTGTGTCAGGTTCTTAGAAGAAGAAGATAAATAGCTTATTCAAACATGACTTAACATTTTCAAAGATTCAGTTGTAGGAGTTGACAAAAAAGCAGATAGTTTTTGGAGTAGAATCAAAGATGACTATAACTGCAACACCCCAAATCTACCCCTCGAATATTATTCAAATCAGAGTGCGGAAAAGATAATCATACGATGGATGTCACAATTTCTTCGCAAAACAACGTGCATTTAGTCACAACTATACAAATACATAACACTTAAATCATGGATGAACTTATAACAACATATTCTCATTAGATCAATTAAACAGATAAACAACATGATTAAAATTCCTCAACAGTAACAACTTGTTCTTTTATTCAACGAGAAACAACTTCAAATTATTATTATTATTCACTTAAAAAATATTCACATTATTCATAAACTCAACAACTTAAACAACAACGATGATTAAATAACAACGTTCATCCCCCGAGTATTACGTATCAGAGCAAGACACCAATTCGAACTAACAATAACTAACGACTTCATAATGCTACTTTGAACTTCCACGGCTATCCTTGAGTACCTGCCCATTTCCCATGGTAGGAGAAATATCAGCAGAAGGGGTGAGATATCAACAACTATAAACAAGTGTATAATAAACAGTATATTAGATCGATTCATACAAATATCACCACTTTCAAACAACCATTAAAACGACAACCAACGATAGCAGTTATAGCAACAATTTTAGCAACAAATAGTAACAGTAATGATAACAATGGTATAATGGCTACTTCGCAACAACAACAACAACAAAACATAATAATAAAAACAACTTACTAACCGTAACAACTTAGTAACAACAACGAAACTTAAATTAACACAACATAACAACAACAACTTAATAACAACACCAACTTATATCAACAACAACACCACGACAATCAATAAACAACGAGTAATAACAACAACTTCAAAATGCAACTCAAATGCGACTCAACTATGCACATGCATGTGGATCCATTTTGAGTAAAATTCTCAACTTAAAATAATGCCAGGTTATCGAGGCATTCAACAAGGCATAAGCCTTCAAATTTCAACTTGTGCCAATCCAAGCCAACGTGGGTGAGCATAGCTCCAACATAAGAATTGCCAATCCAGGTCAACTTAATAATGCAAATGCTATGTATGATACAACAACCACAACATCAATTAATCATGCATTAACTGCATCAACTTAATCAACATTGGTCATTTAGACCTACAACTCAAACAACACAACAACTTTCAACGTTGGCTATTAAGCCTCAAACTTAAACTCGTCCTTAAATTGGACAATACAACGTATACGGCTGTACCTGCAAAACAACTTATTTGACACCGTATCAACAAAACAAATAATCCAATATTACTTACTAATAATTAAAGACTACTCCGACCATTTTCGGTTAATTCCAAACAACTAAATTTACCGCCTATTTTTTTAATTCGGCTAATTTCGACACTATTTTCATCCACCAATATTACTGCTAATTATTAACCAACTCTTATTAATTTTTAATAAACTGATATCATTGGTCCTACTAACTTTGCTTGCCTATACTGCTGTTATCAGCCACACTGCAAATTAATTCATTCAACACCTTTTCAGCAAAACGAGTGAACCATGATTATCTACCCGTATGCACGAATTGTCCTGTAAATTTTCATCTGACTCCGAGCAACTCAAAATACCGCTTAATCTTTGGTCTGTCTAAATTGAGACTGTTTTCTACTTTCTGCCCCATTACCACCTACTCAATTAATTCTGTCAATTTGCATCCAACTAATACAAGTTATTTTCTACATTATTAGAATTATTCCATTCTACTAATTCTATCACCTGCCATATCTTTTAATTACTGCTAAATACCAACCTGCTAGTAGTATTACTAATGTTCTGCTATTTATTTATCTGCCATTAGTTCTTCACCTGCTATAGGATTAACATACTAGCTCAATTATTATATTTACTATGTTACTTATTGTTACTGCATAAGACAAAACTATTCCCTAAGTCGTGACCTTCTTTTCCAACCAACACACAAACTAACACACGAGGAGAGAGAGAGAGAGAGAAGAGCTTGAGGCGCCCTTCCCCAGGCTCTGAGGCGTCCGCCCCTGGCCAGGTGTTAGCTGGAAATTTCGAATAAATAGGTTATTTGGATATCAAAAGGATATTTTAAATAAACGTATAAAAGCTAAAACAAATTGACATCAGTGATGAATATTGGTTAAAATATAGAACCTTTGTTCTATATGGATCTTCGATTTCTAGTGATAGATGATGGACTTCGATTTGGAATTTTTAGTGTTTAGATATAAAGAGTTCTTTTGTGCAAATGTGCAAGAATTAGAGCGGTCCAAGCAAATGATTTAATTCGAATCAACGAAACTAGCAAAATATTTCGCTGATACAGGATTCGAATTTCAAATAAAGGCGCCCTTCGTAGAGGATGCGTGGAAGCCAGTGAACGAGAGAAGCCTGCATGCTTCGAACGTGGCATGATTTTAGAGTAAGACCATTAGGGTCGAAATACTATAAATAGGTGTTTTTATGTTAGAATTAGTGTGTTCATTCGTGTACTAAAAAATCTCAAAATACTCAAACTACTGTGACTTAAGGGAAACGAGTTGGAAGACAAAATGTACGCATGAACATCATGACTTTTTATAATTTAAATCCAAGTCTCTTTATATTACTTTCGTTGTTACAGTACTCTTGTTCTTAGAATCTTTCGATTGCCTTTTACGTTCTAGTTATACTTGCCTTTACATTTCCAGAAAACTTAAACATTTTTATCCCTTCAGAAACTTCATTTTATTACTTTGTTCTTTCATTCAAACATTTTATATTCTCAGAAACTCTTTATCTTTACATTCAATTGTTAAATCTTAAGTTCAATTCGAAGCCTTTCTTTACGTATTCAGTCAGTATATTTTCATAGATAATTTTAGAGAGGTCTTTTAAAAAAAAAACTTAGATTTCGCATCAATACACAATATACACTTATCAAAATAATGGGTATGAACATAGAAATGAATTATGACACATGTGTCCTAGGATCAATCTAGTCGATCCTGCAAGTAACCAGTAATAACTAATAATTGGAAGACTAGCGGTTGTTTACTAGAAATCACTGTAAACACCAGGTGGGGCCCACCTCTCTCTTATTCATCCATGAGGCGATCGTTTCGCAATTATGTTTCTTCTTCATGGGGCGCCCGCCTCCCCTTGGTGGCCCCTGTCTCAGTTTCCAGCAGCAACTGGTCCAACAACACAATTTATTTTGTCCACAAAATCTCCAATTTACGGCTTAACCACAACATTGATTAACAGGGCATAAAATTTATCAAATAAACAACAGAACAACCTTTATCGAAATCTATTCAATTTCCTAACATCAAAACATCACAGACCCGACAAACGATTCATAGTATCAATTCATACAATCTACCCCACATACGGTCTATCATACACCCGGTTATAGAGATTGAATCTCACCCTTACCTGGATTCAAAAGCAGTTCAACTCCTTGTTTGCCTTCTGATTTCCGGTTGAGTTCCGATTTGGCTTTATATTGGATCTATTATTCACACCTCCACTAAATCCAATTTAATTAAATAATGATCACATATAATAATATTATTTCTAATATTATTTTCTACATTTTCTCATCCATCGATTAAATAACACCAACTTGCAAATAATATTATAATAGTAATTCTCCGATTAAACCAACTAATCAACTAATACCCATAATTCGGCTCTTCTCCGAATAATTCCAATTAAATCAATAATATCATCCTTAATGTTATTCTTTCGATTTATCCGACTAAAATTCGACTTAATAATTCAAATATGCCTCTTAAATAATAATACCGAGAAATCCAATTACTCCGATTAGTTTTCCAACTTCAACAATTCCAATAGATAATTCCTTATATAATTTAATTAAATAATTAATTAAATTCGAGGCGTTACAATAACAACTATCGTAGATCACTTTAGTGAGAGAATGGTCTACACTCAAATCTCGATGGCATCTATTGAATAAACATTGTCAATGGTTTTGTGGTAGCTGCAAACGAATTGTTGCTAATAAGAAAAGTGGACAGTCTGAGACTAACGTCATGGATGAGGCACATAAATTTGTTATACAAGTACGTCATCAACGTTTCACAATGGAGCACACGCGTGGAGGTTGTTGAAGGATGAACCTAAATGGAAGGGACAAGAAATGAATAACTCTTAAAAAGAGATCAAAGATATCCTCTACTGTGACATATTCATCGACATCTAATCCAGAAAATCCCATAGATTATTCAGAATACAACAATACAACTCAGTCAGACCGTCCAATAGGATAAAAGGCAACAAAAAGGAAGAGCAAGGGAAAAACATCTCCATCTACAACACCCATAGTTGATTTGACTGACATGGAAAATGCCTCATAAAAGAAATTAGCTATCTATGGTAAAATAGCTTAGGCAAGGTTGGCAGAGAGCATACCTATGTTGTATGAAATTCTCATGAAGGACAAATCAACAATGGATGATGAGCAATGTCGAAAGCATGAAGAAATTTATCAAAGTATCAAGGAGAAGTACTTCAAGAGTAGTTAGGTGTATTATTATTATTATTATTGTTGTTTTTGTTGTTGTTGTTATTATTATTATTATTATTATTATTATTATTATTATTATTATTATTATTATTATTATTATTATTATTATTATGATTGTTTATGTTTAAATATGTATTTCATAATATTGTAATTATGTTCTAAATGATTAGAATTTTAATTTTGTATCTATGTTTCAAATTAGTTATGAAAAACTAGCAGTTGTAAAAGTAATCGTTTAAAAACTAGCCGTTATAAAAGTATCTATTGTAAAAGTAGTCGTTGTAGAAGTAGCAGTTGTAAAAGTAGCCGTTATAAAAGTAGCATTTGTAAAAGTAGCCGTTGTAAAACTAGAGGTTGTAAAGTAGTCGTTGTAAAACTAGCTTGTAAAAAACTATCCTATATATACCTCACATGTTCTCCCATTCTATTATCATTAGCATATCTTCAATGAATCTGAAATTATGGTATCAAATATGAGATGTCGAAGGTGATGTCACGACACTAATATCTGTTATATGAACAACTAAAAGTGAAAAAATTTAAATGAAGAAAACTAAATAACACAATGAATTGTTTACCCAGTTCGGTGCTACACACCTACGTCTGGAGGCTACCAAGTCAGGAATGAAGTCCACTATACCTAAGAAACCCTCTTAGATATGAGAATCTCTGCTACCTAAGGACGACCAGGCGAAAAATATGGAGTGAGGAACCAGAAAAAAAAATAGACTGATGAATTCAACAAAGAAATTAGGGATTGAATCTCTAACGTTATCTTCTCTTTCTATTTATTTTAATTGAAAATTTATATTTATTTAAACAAATAATCTTAACCATTTATTTTATTATAAGCCAAATGTCATTAAATTAGTCAAAGAAATGTTGATCTCAATTTCCTTAGAAAATGGAGATGATTTGAACTCAAATATGCTACCTGATTGCAAAGAACAACCAATAAATATGCTAAATTACAAAAATCGTACCTATAAATAGCTCAAAAAACTACAGTGCCAACAGAAGACATCACAAAAAATACAGAACAAGGACAAAAGGTCAATGGCAGTTTATAACAAGATGTCAAAATGTGACAAAATCAAGTGCTATGTTAGACCTCACATGACTGTAAAGTGTTTTAAATAACTGTACTCCACAACCACAATAGTAGATTTGTATCTTCAATATTGAAGTTTGAGAGGTCTCCACAGTTTCACAGCAGCCATGACTACACTTAGTTTTGCTATTTGCAAGCAACCTATTCAAGTATAATTTTAAGACCTTCCCTTAATGTGGCACAATGATAACTACCAAGTATATGATATAACTGTGCTCCACAAATCCAAAACCACAAGTGCAACATCGATATTGATTGATGTACGGCAGATCTTCAAAAGTGCACAACTACCATTATAGCTGTATTTATAGATATAGAAATCTGATCACAGCATGCAAGTCTTGTTGTCCCTGGTGTATGCAGGGTTGAGTTTTTCCTTATACAACTTTAATAGATAACAAGACTCGTTCTTAAAACGTTTTATAAACATATCCAGAAACATCTTCTCAGACATTATAAATGGATAAGTTAAGCTTGCATTCTTATTTGCCAAACCTTTATTGAGAAGAAATTGCACAACAGCGGCCCTTGGAATTATCCTTTTTTCCAAACTCAACGATAAAATATACGGTGTTTTCGCAATAGCCATAGCATCCCAACCCAACTGATCCACCCAAAAGCTCATCACTACATTTATTTTATCAACAGATGTTAACATACAATAAGGTTTCTTTCTAAATGCTTCAATAGCGTCTTCATCCGACCAACCCCACTTCTTTAACGTTTCAACTTTTTTCTCCCACAAGGTTTTGTTTACCGATGTTTTCGCCATCAATGCTATTGAGAAAATTATTTTCGAAGGATCAAACCCTAAATTCTTCACTTCCTCCACAGACTTCCGCATGTCGCGTGCCTTGAATATCTGACTCCGGATCCGAAGCAATCTAGCAATACACAAGTCCGACACTCCATTCTCAATCAGTATTGTAATATTCCGCGGCACACGATGATGAGAGAGTAAATCTGGATTCTGAATTGCAAAAGCAATAGTGTCCTTGTCTGATTGCAAGAATCTGTAAAGCAATTGATAGGTTGGGAATATATGATTGTTGAGGCTAGCAGACAAGACTCTAGGGCCCTTGCTGACAAGGTTAACAATGTCGGAGTTAGTGGCACCTTGGGAGAGTAAAAATTGAAACTTTGGTACGACCCTTTTGGAGGGGTTGCAGGAAAGTAAGCCGGGGAGCTTGGCAATGATATTGTGAAGTTGGGTGTGTGAGAAACCGTGGTTTCTGAAGAAGTTGAGAACAGAGTCGGGGTTTTGGGTGGTATTGAATTTAACATGGTAAGTGGAGCAAAGTTTGGAAGCAAATTGTGGGGAGAAACCGAAATTGTGGATGAGGTAGGAGACTGCGAATGAGGTTGAATCGGAAGTGTTGGTGGAGAAATGAAGAGAGAATAGTGATGGGTGGGGGTGGAAAAGAGGATTAGGGTTTGGGGATAGTGGTGGTAATCGCTTGAGATGGATTAGGGTTCTATTGAAGTTGAACATGATTGTTAGAAAATGGATTCAAGTATTGAATGTGAATAGAATGTTTTTGGTACCTTCAAATGTATAGTTGAGGGTTGCAGAGAGGCAAAATATGGAGTTCATGATTGGGTGGCTTGACTGGCTTCACGGCGGTGGTGCGGTGGTGCGGTGGTGCGGCGGAAGTGAACTAGAATACATAGTTATTCGCCGTTTCGACAAAGCGGAGATGAATAATTGATTGACAGCATTTTTTTTGTTTTTTTTCTTCTCATTTTTCAATAGTGTTAAACATAAAAACATTAGGTTTTACCTTTTAATTATAATATTCATTTTGTGTTAATACAATAAAATTCTGTTTGAAACGCTTTGATACCCATAAGTGATTTTTTTTAATCTACTTTATACGCTGGAATTAAACATGGTGGATTTCTCAAAAATTTGTTTAAAATTAAAAGTATATTTTTGGTATATATCGTATTTTAAAATATTTAGGTAAAAATCAAAAATATATTTTCGGTTCTAAATTAAATAATAAAATATTAAAAAATTAATTCAAATTTAGTCTCATATACATGTTTTTATTAAAAATTACATATAATTTAAAATCGAAAGTATATTTCTGATTTACACTCAATTCTGTTCAATGTGATTTTCATGATATAAGATGCAAATCAGAAATATATTTTCAGTTTTTAAGGACATTTTAGAAAATTAACGTGATGTACAAGAAGATTATGGAGTGAAATAAAATATCCACTAAATTTGAGATGTGTTTGGATATCTTTAATATAATTTGTTTTAATATCTTAATTTATTTTAAAATAAAATAAAATAAAATATGGTATAATTGAATTATAGTATCTATTTCAACGAAACGAAGATATTAATATCCAACTAAATTTAATAATATTAAAGTGTTAATTTTTTAAATTGAATTTAATAGAAATACATCGATATTGTAAAACAGTTTGACAGTCATTATAATCATAAGTCATAACTATTAATTTTTGTAGAAGTCTGACTTTTTTTTAAAAAATCATATATGAAATATTTCTTCATTTAAGAACGGTGATGTATTGACCGTTTAAAATATTTTATATTGATATTGCACTATCTTTAAGCTCTTTTAAATTTATAGTTTGTAATTGTTTTAAAACTATTTAAAGTGGTTTTTGATATTATAATTTTTTTAATTTTCTTTTTCGTTTTAAACTTTAATATTTTTAATCAAATTTTATTTTTTATTTTTTATAATTTATAATTTATTACAATTTAAAGATTTAATCAATTTTAAATTTTTTTGGACCCTTTGTCTTAGTCCATTAGTTAATAGATAGTATTAGTTTAAGACAAAATAGGTGATACTATCACGGTGTAATAGTGTCATCTAATGAATGATAATATGGTGGATCGACCATATTATACCGATAATTTAAAATATTTTTTATGATTTGACATATAGTATTACTTAAGATAAAATATGTGATACCCTGTCACTCTGTAAATAAATTTTATATAATTGTCCAATTATAAATTATCGGTCAATTTAGCTCTTATTTTAAGTTCTTCAAAAATATATATTCGTCCTTTACTCTATTATATATATTTATTTTTAATTTATAATACATCAGATGAAAACGTTTTTTACATATATTTTGTTGGACAATTTGTTAAATGTGAATTTCGACAAGAATAAAATCTAAAAAATAAAGATTGCTTTGTGATAAAGAGTGTAATAGAGTGGACGATAAATGGCAGTCGAAGTCAAGTTAATGTTTTATCTTGTTCTCGGAGACTGCGAATTATTTGACAAATGAAGTCCATGTGATGAACACGATTTCGACTACAAGCAATTACTTCATTCACTAAATGGATAAGATCAAATAACGTACACTGAAGAGATCGACGTTGAAGATTTGTGAAAGAATGTTATTGATCTCGATGCCACATAATAAAGATACGTACGCCTCAAGCATGTGCATAGTAGTTATGGAAAACGGTTACAAATTTAATAGTATAAATAGATTATTCTAATATCAGGATTAAAGTTAAATTTAGTAGTATAAATAGATTATCCTAATATCAGGATTAGGATCACAAATTTGCATACATCACTCTAAAACTTAAAACAACCGCATAATAGAGAGAAACAAGTCTGAGAGAAAATGTATGATCTTATGCATCATCTTTTATATCATGCAATTTACTAAAGTTGTTTCCAGCATAGTTTTCCTTTACTTTATTTTCCATTTAGTCCAACCGGCATTTTCTTTATCACTCAAATTAAACACATACTTTAAATACTTCTAAGAATTCATACACCAATATGTCTTGAGATTAACTAGTCAATCTTACAAATAACTCTTTTGAAAGACTAACATTTGCATGTCAAAAATACCGGCAAAACATGTGGTTAGGGTGCATCTGGATTCTAATATCTAGAAATTTCGCCAAGGGAGGTATAGTGAATAATCCCCTAAAATATTTAATGCGTTCATGAACATTCAGCTGCCAAGCCTCATCCATATAATGTTCCAATTTCGTCAACTCGTAATGATTTAAAAGTATATTACTCGCTGAAAAGAAGAAAAGAAAATCTTCTAGTGTTATTTCTAGGCCACAAAACTCAATTGCACCATTCAAAATAGGAGGCGAAATGGCTGCAATTTTATTAACTATGCGTGCAGAAAGGCAGGCTTTTAGAGAATCTAGATAACATTCTCCATTAGCATCCAGCAGTTCCATCACAGTATAATTTATAGAAAATCCATGTCTTCGAATATCTAAATTTGTTAATCGTAAACTCGTTTCAATCCAATAACTATTTCAAATACTCACATATTTCCCATTACAAATAAGGCCACATAGTTGCACAAAATTTGGAGTATTGGAGTATGAGAGGCACTTCAAAATACTTACCATTAAACTGCGTCTCCGGGAAACCCGAGACTTGAGTCAACTGATTTCTAACATTCTTAGAGAAGAAAAAGCTGTTTTTTTCATTACTAACATGCTTGAAATGCCACAAAATTAGTTAAGAATATTAGCAACACAACACATTTGTTCTTCAGTAGCTTGACTAAAAGGTATCTGATCATCCACAAACATCATGTGAGACGCAAAAGGACCATTCCTACCCGCACTGAGGGCACCCTTTCCACTGCTTCACTAATAAGATGAGACACTTTATCCCTAGAGATAAGGTAAAGATAGGATTTAAAGGATCACATTTCCTCAATCCTTTGTTTGGCAGAAAACAATTCCCACACACGTCATTCCATTTCACGTTCGTCTGAACCGAAGTAATTGAGTTGAGTGCATAATGATGTTGATTAAGTCATGTGGCAACCCAAATTCCTTAAGCATATCCAAAATAAATCTCCAGCTCAATTTATCAAAAGCTTTCACTAGTCCACTTTGATTGTAAAGTATCCCATTTCCCTGGTCTTTTTAAACATGATATGAATCAACTCTTGCGCTTCGACGATATTCTCATGTATACTCCTACTGCGAATGAATCCAGTCTGAGTTGGAGAAACAATCTAAAACAATACTTGAGCCAATTGACAATAACTTTACTCAAGATCTTATAAAGCGTATTTCAAAGAGATATGAGGTGAAATTGGTTAACAAATTCAGGCCTACTCACTTTAGGAATTAAACAAATATTTGTGTAATTGACTGCAGCCACCTCCTCTGGGTTGTTCCACACCTTTTTAGTAAACACACAGTTTTGAAAATTTTGACCAGATAGATTTTTTTTAAAGTACAGGAACACTACTTGGCAGCACTAGCAAAAATTCCTAGTTGTTCAATAAAGTATGAATATGTATACATCAATGAATTACAGTTATGGATTACCTCTAAACCCCATCTTAGATAAAATTGTATCCCATGTAAATACAAAAATCCTAGCTTCAACCAGAATCAACTCTACTTGAAGACAACCAAACATGTCAAAACCAATTCTACACATCTATAATCAATTTTGGGTATTCCAAACGTGAAACCAAGAAACAGTAACAAGTATAATTCAACTTCAATGAAACCAATTCATGACCACACTCTTTCAGCAAAAATTAGAAGTGTGGCTTCAATATTGATGTATCAGATGTCTACACATTTGCACACCTACTATATAACTACGGCGGTGTTTGTCCATGATTACAAGCAAAACTTAAAACCATTTAAAATCCAACAATATAAGATAGAGATAGAGAGAAAATCATAGTCCCTAAAGATAGCAAATATCTCCCCCTAAACTAGCTCCAATCACAGTCTGTACCAAACAAATTTCAAATCAAATAAGGAACAACAATACAGTAAGGCTGGAATACCAGAAAATCTAATCATGACATGCAAGTTTTGTCCTTGGTGCATGCAAGCTTGCGTTTCTCCTCGTACAACTTTAATAGATAAGACGACTCCTTAAAATCTTTTATAAACCTATCAAGAAACGACTTCTCAGGCACTACAAATGGCGAAGTTAAGCTTGCGTTCTTACTTCTCAAACCATTATTCAGAAGAAATTGCACAACGGAAGCCCTCGGAGTGATCCTTTTTTCCAAACTTAAGGAAAAAACGGACGGGTTTTTGACAAGAGCCAGAGCATCCCAGCCCAATTGTGTAACCCAAAAATCCATCACTGAATTAATCTTATCAACTGATGTTAACATACAATAAGGCTGCTTTTTAAATGCGGCAACGACATCTTCATCAGACCAACCCCACTTGTTAAAGGCATCAACTTTCTCCTTCCACCTAGCTTTGGTTACTGATGTTTTCGCAATGACAGCCACACCAAAAGTTGTTTTCGAAGGATTAAACCCCAAACCCTTTAATTCCTCCAATAAACTAACCATATCACGCACCTGGAATGTCCGATTCCTGTTTCGAAGAATCCTCGCAATGTTTGCGTCGGCTACTCCATTCTCAACGAGCAATCTGATATTTTCTGGCACATTGCTGTCTCCAAAGAAAGACGGATTGTGAGCTGCACAAGCTATAGTATCCTTGTGAGACTGCAAGAACCCATAAACCAATTCATAGGTTGGAGCTATATGATTGTCCAAGCTTGGACACAAAACTCTAGGATTCTTACTGAGAAGGTTAACAATGTCAGAGTTAGAAGCACCTTTGGAGAGAAAAAAATCGAACTTTGGCAAGACCCTTTTGGAGAGGTTGCAGGAAAGTAGCCATGGTGCCTTGGCAATCATGTTGCGTAATTGGGAATTAGAGAAATTGTGGTTTCTGAAGAAGTTGAGAACGGAGTCGGGGTTTTGGGTGGTTTTGAAACCGAGACGGTAGGTGGAGCAGAGTTTGGAAGCGGATTGTGGGGAGAAATCGAAATTGTGGATGAGGTAGGAGACTTCAAATGGGGTTGAATCGGAAGTGTTGGTGGAGAAATGCAGAGAGAATGGTGATGTTTGTGGGGAAGTTAAGGATTTGAGATAGATTAGGGTTTTGGTGCGGCATGGATTGAACTTCAACATGGTCATGGTTGTGAAAATTGAAAGAAAGGGATATGCATATAGGGAATTTCTCTTTACATAGAATAAGGCTCAATGTTGTTAGTGCGTTGAAAATCATTTGTTTAAGTAATGGAAGACATGGTAAAAACATCATTAAAACGTTGCACACTTCAATCTAATATGTAACGCTCTGAATTTAATTAATTATTTTAATTAAATTATTATAGAAATTATTTATTAGAATTAGATGAATTTGAGAGGAGTAATTGGATCGGTCAATATTATTGTAAGAGGCGTGTTTAGATTAATTAAATTAAAATTGGATTTAATCGATTAAATCGGAGGAATAATATTATTTATTTATTTGAATATTTTATTTAATTAGATTAAGTTGGATTGTGAGTAGCGAATAGCGAAGTGGAGGTGTGAATATATTAGGCCCATCAAGAAAATAATGGTAATTATATTATTATTTGATTTATTGGATTAAAAGAAAATATAAGGAATTAGGTTTAAGAAGAAAGAAAAAGAAGTAGGTTGTTGTACGTGGGAAAAAGAAGAGGAACAAGTATGGGAATTAGCCGGGGAGAAGATTGCAGACCGAAAAGCCGAATCGAAATGCGACCGAAAATTAGGATGCGATCGGAGAGTTGAACTGCTTTGAATCTAGGTAAGGGTGGGATTCTAACTCTATAACTGGGTTTATGATTAATGGTATGTGGGGATGAAATTATATGGAATTATCTCTGTTGGTGTAGATTGTGCGTAGAATAATTGTCTGTGATTGTGTATCGGTTCTATTGACTTTGATTGTCCATGAAAATTTCATTATATGTGAATAATTTTATTGGTTGTGATGGTTGAGGCTAGCTGAGAATTAAATTGACGAATCGATGAGAAAATAAATTAAATTGGAACAGGTAAAGCGAAGAAGAGGAATTTTTGGTATGGAAGATTGAAGTACAGGTAGGTGGCGTGGGCCACCCTTGAAGAATTAGAGACGGTGGCTATAGGGGTGGGGCGAGCGCCCCTTGTACTATAAAGAGGGAGACGAACGTATCTATGGCAAGAAAAGGAGTGAGTGTTGGCTGAAGATTTTGATATTTATGGTCTCGGAGCATTAAATCAAACAAAAAGAATAGTGTTCACTAGAATGAAGGAAATGTCATAGTTTGGAATGAAGGAATCACTCGAATAAAATATTAAAACCGGGCTTCAGTAGCAATTGTGAAGGAGCTTCAAATGGTGGAAGCGTGGTGTTAGCAGCTCGAATCGAAAGGTAGTTCGAGATTTGAAATTCAAAATATGAGCGGATAAATGGGAGTTCGAAAGTATGCTACGGAAAACGGTTCAAGACGTGGAGGCTAGAGAGGCATAGTATTCTCGCATGTCCAAACGTGGCAAGCTCTCATAAGTCGACCGCTATGGTCGTATAAATAGAAGTCTTAGTGTTAGGATTTCGTGTGTCATATCTATTGTACTAAAATTCAAGAATATTCAAAATACCACATGGATAGGAAACGAATGCACGAATGATGTAATGATGATTGCACCACTTTTTATCTTTCAAGAATGTATCTTTACTTTTCCGACCTTTTATCTTGCATAAATGTCATTCAAATATTTTATATTCAAAGTCATTTAATCTTTCATGCATCTAAACGCTTTTCGCTTTGAAGTCTTTTACTTTTGAAACTTTTACATTCATGTTCTTATTTTCCGAAAAACTTTTATATACTTGCTTTTAAATACTTGTCTTTTCGCTTCATGCTTTATTTTGAAAGTCTTTTACATTCAAGAAACCCTTTAAACATTCCCGCATTTTATATACTTTTTGCAATTCAAGTCTTTATATCGTACTTGTTCGAATTAGTTTTATATTGTTTTACTTAATTTCGTTATCAACTTATTGGACATTATAACCAAACACACTTGGAATATAGATATAAAATATTCAGAAGCGAGTCTTGAATATGAACCATCATTTTAAGCTTACGCCAACGACCAATAACCCCATATGATCAATCTAGTCGATCCTGCAAGTTACCAAAGGGATTAAACAACAATCATAACGCTTGTTTGATAGTTTGGAGGACTAGCGGTTGTTTCACCAGAAATCACTGTGAACAAATTGGCACGCCCAGTGGGACCGAGATTGGTTGTTGCTAATTAAACTTAACGATTAAAAACTTAGTTTTTGTTAAAAGGTTCTTCCTGAGTAAACAAAGTTCATTAGTATATGAACCTTAGGATTGGTAGAATAACTAACAGTAACCAACCCTTACCCAGAAGAAATCGAAATAGTAGGATGTCAGATCCAAATAACCCACAGGAACAAAACCCCACACAGCACTAATGCATCTGTTTCGACCGGACGCCCAACACGATCCTTCGAACGCACAATCTATTGCATCTTCTACTAACAAGATGGCGCGAATGGAACAAGTGGCATGTCAACAAATAATTCGATCCTAGGTAGTACAGAACCACTGGTATCCTGGGGATTCATCCCACCGCCGGCACAAACCCATTTCGCTACCCCACCACCAACTAGACCATTTAGTTTCGACAAGATTAGACCCGAAATTCCCAGATGGAATGCCAACATCCTTTATGGCGTGATTACAAACTTCGACGCCGAACGCGCCACCACACTTAGGGTCGTTCTGGGCTAATCAATTTATGACAAATAACCAAGGGTCAGAGGTTATGGTACGCCCATCTTAACCACGTAAAATCAAATGGCTTTTAGGCGTTAATGGATGATAGTAACCATAACATGATAGGAGTATTAGCACAAACTATGCAAGAAATCTTTGCCCCAATAGTTCAAAACGTTATCGTGACAAAAGAGAACCGACAATACGAGTTGAATAACATATTTCTTCGCTCCACCGAAAAGGCGTAACTGCATTGGTTCGAGCGAACGCACCTATCATAGAACAGATTGCGATGACCCACCTTATAGGCCAGAGAGGGGTTAACTTGGGGCAAGAGCACAAAGGGTAGATGTCCCATTGATTCGAGAAGAACCACAAAGGAATTGATAGAACCACCAAAGAAGGGTCGAAAGATTTGAGGTCCCAGTGATTCGAGAAGAACCACAAGGGGAATTATTGAGCTAGGCAAGGGTCACTGCACTAGAGGTCCCATTTCGAGAAGAACAACCTAGAGGGGTTGTCCGGTAGGTCGAAACCAAGATGTCGATGCGGTTCAGGGTTCGACATGACAATATCTTGGCGAAAATAACCTAACCACCATGATAGAAAGGATCATGGCCCAAAACGGTATTAATACAGAATTAGAAGGCCAATTACGCTTCCCCATAGCAGCATATGTAATCCATATCGATTTGCCAAGGGATACAAGATCCCTAAATTTACAAAGTTTTGGGATACAAATGAGTCAACAATGAACACATAGCTAGGTACCTAACGAGACATAGCAATAACGAAAACCTTAGGATCAAATACTTCCCAAGCTCCCTTACTAAGAATGCTTTCACATGGTTCACTACTTTGCCTCCGGATCCATAGACACCGGACCCTCTTAGAAAGGTTGTTCCATGAGTTCTACATGGGACAGCCTAAGATAAGCCTAAAGGAATTAGCAAGTGTTAAAGGAAGTTCACCGAACCTATAGATGAATACTTAAATAGGTTCGACTCTTGAAATCTAGATGTTTCACAAAGAGTCCCCGAGCATGAGTTAGTCGAAATGGCGGTGGTTTGGACTATTCTATTCGAAAGAAATTAGATACTCAATACTTGAGGGACATGGCCCGTAGATAGGGTTCGACAGTCGAAGGCCGAGAAGGCCGGGCTTCTAAGAGTAATAAGAAGGAAAGAGTCTCCTATGTCGAATGGAGGAAGGTGAAGACTACCCCAATTCGAGGAGATCGAAATAGATCTCACGAATTGAAACAGCTCCACCTTACGCTTGTAAACCCTAGTCCCTACAAAGGGAAAGAAATTGGTGAAAATGAAAAATGATAAATTTCCAAAGAAGGTGTATACCTTCGATATAACAAAATGTGATGAAATTTTCGACTTACTAGTCAAAGATGGCCAATTAATTGTGCCACCAAATGTCAAAATGCCCCGTTAGATCAAAGAAAGAAAAGGGATTTTGTAAATATCATAGTTTCCTAGGCCACAAAACCTCACGTTTCTTTTCGTGGACTTGATTCAAAATGCAATTAAAGAAGGCACTAAAGTTTCCGATAAACCAAAGATGAAGGTGGATGAAGACCCTTGATATTGCAGACACCAACTACTCCGAGCCTTCGAGCATGGGAGACATCAATATGGTGGAAGCGAAGGGCCACCACCTTGAAAGAGGAAAGCATCGAGAGTGAGAGTGGGTGTTGGTCAAGTCAACAATGGAGTCATCAAGACGCCCACGAACGAGAGCTTTCGGTCGAACCAACTCACCGTTGTTTCGAAGGAATCAAAGCACCGAGGGTCGAAAGCTAGAAAGAAATTGACACAAAGCATCAAGCCCGAGGCTCAAACCGAAAAGGTTCAAAAGAGATATGGGATACCTTGGTGAACCCGGAAGTTCGACTATCCGTAAAGTATTCGCCCGATAGTTCAAAAGTCCGAATCGAAGACATCAAACCATCAGGATGGGGAGATGATGGTACAGAAGGGGAAGATAAAGATGATAACGTTCCTCAGAAAGAGACCTGGGACACCTTAGGAGAGCCCAGTGGGAAATTTGATTATATGGTAAAATATTCTGCTCCAGAGAGTTCAAAGGTTCGGATCGAAGACATCAAACCATCAGGATGGGGAGATGATGGTACGAAGGGACCAGATGCGGATGTCAATATGGTGGACATGGGGAGACCCTGTGCTGAGATGCAGGAAATGGAAAGATATCTCGAAAAAGAAAAATACAAAATAGAGGGTGGTTACGCTCCAGATACCAGCCTAAAACAATATCTCATGCTGTACCATAAGGGACATGCTGAAATGATGATTTGTCCAAGATGCAGCATTATATGTAATGACAGGATCGCCATGGAGTTCGAACGAAAGCAAAGAGCTCGAATCGAGTAAATGGCGCCAAGACAACCAACTGCTCGATGCTACCTAGAGCCGGGAAAGTTTGTTGAATTTTTAGTATTGTCACAAAGGGCAACCAAGTGCTTGATTTGCCCAAGATGTTCAGCAGTATATGACCAGAATATGGCTGGAGCTTTCGAAACGATTCCCTTCATCCCATGCTGGAATCACAAGGAAGTTGGTCAAATGAGTCGCTCGACGGTAGTCACAACGAAAGCCCTGATAGCCCATATCCAAAGGGTGCTCAAGGGTGACATTTAAAATCCCCAAGTACCAATGCATGATGGTTACAAGTCAAAACCAACAAAGGGAAGGATAGATGGGAGGAAATGAGCGAATGCGCCATGCCATGGTATACCGAGACAATTCAACACAAAGAAAGAGGAGGAACCGAGGTGGAAATTATAAAGGTAAGAATCCCATGTCAAGATCCCAATGGCGAAGGCAAAGGAATCGAAAAGTCAAAAGGAAAGTTTAGCGACAAAGGAGCAACCAACAAAAAGAAGGCCAAGCACCAATCAAGTTCAACAACAAACAACAAACAAAATCAAGACAAACCTCCGGTTAGTAGGAGGCTCTTTTCCGAAGCAAAAATAGATGAATCAAAAGATTACACTCCAAGTCCACAAGAAGACGAGTATATGCTTACAGATAACTTCGAATCAGAAGGAGAGTCCTCCCTGAACCTAAACTGCAATGTGGTATCAGATATTATCCGAACCGCCAGAGACCGAAATCAAGAACAGAAGAAGAAGACACCATTAATCTGATGAAACACAGACCAGTCTGTTATTATGTAATGGATAATGGCGCGGTCGAAGAGCAGAACACATTCTTCGAACACCCAGACCCCACAATGAAGAATCATCTAAAGCCACTGTTCATTCGAGCAAAGGCTGGAGCCCATGGGGTGAACAAGGCCTTAGTAGATGGAGGCGCATCTAACTGATGCCCAAATTCATGCGAAAAGTTAGGCATTCAAGACGGTGATGTTAAACCTCATTACATGGTTTTATCCAACTATGAAGGGAAGGTAGGACAAACATGGGGTAGTGCAAGTGGAGTTAATCGTCGGATCAAGTGCAGACCCACTATCTTCATGGTGATCAAGCCAAAGCAAATTATAACTCGCTATTGGGAAGAGAGTGGATTCATGGCGGGGCGCCCCTCGCCGATGCACCGAGGTTAGTCCTGTGGAGAGAAGATGGGATAGTAGAGAACATCAAGCGGACAGAGCTACTTCATGACAACAACAATCTAGTTAACAAGAGGAATTATGACAAGTATCGGCTAGAATAGCCCCTGTACCCCAAGTGACGAATCGAATGAAACAAGAGATGTACATTACTACGACCCTTCGCCATGATGGCATGTATTGGGACAGAAAATAATTATGGCGAAGGAGGCGAAGGCACTTCACAAAGACGGCCACCAGGCTGAGAATCTGACGACCCTGATCATGACTGAGTCCTCTTTCTTTGAAAGGATTTCGGCCTATATGGATGAGAACAAATTGAAAGCGGCTTTAGAGGCTGCAATAGAACATACAGTTGAAGTAAACGAACTCGAAGGGAATGGTCCGAGAGATACACCCTGTGACGAGAACGAAATGGATCAAAGACTTGATGCCATTTATGATACAGAACCCTTGGGCTTCGAGAAGGATCCAACAAATTCAAGTGCTAAGATGTTGGCACAGGACCCACTCGAAGAAGTAAATTTAGGGATATCAACACAAAAGAATCACCTATATAAGCGAAACTCACCCAAGCCTCAAACAAGAAGTGATCGAAGTCCTCAAACAGAACAAAGATTGCTTTGCATGGGACTATGATGAAATGCCTGGTTTAAAAAGAGAGTTAGTAGAGCATAAACTTCCAATCAAGGATGGCAAGAAGCCCATCAAGCAGACTCCTAGGAGGTTCGCGCCAGCAGTGCTCACGAAGATCAAAGCAGAGGTCGAGAGGTTGTTACCCTGCAAATTCATCGTAACCACAAGGTATGTTGAATGGTTAGCAAATATAGTACCGTTATTAAGAAAATGGTTCATTGAGAATATGCATAGACTTTAGGGATCTAATATCGCAACCCCAAAGATCAATATTCTATGCCCGTGGTGGAAATGTTAATAGATTCTGCAGATTCAATACCTAAGCATGCTAGATGGATACTCGGTTATAATCAAATTTTCATTCAAGAAGATGTTGCTAAGACAAGATTTCGCTGCCAGAGCCTTAGGCACCTATGAATGGGTAGTGATGCCTTTGGTTTAAAAAACGGGCAACTTACCAAAGAGCAATGAACTCCATATTTCATGATTTCATTGAGACATTTATGCAGTGTACATTGATGATATAGTCATCAATCTATATCTGCAGAAAATCATCCGCATCATTTGAGCCAATCATTCGAAAGGATGAGAAAACATGGCTTAAAATGAACCCCTTAAATGTGCATTTTGTGCAGGAGATTTCCGGCTTTGTGGTTCATAAAAAGGAATTGAAATTAACCGTAACAAGACCAAAGCCATCATGGAGACTAAAGCCCCACATCGAAAAAGGAGTTACCCGCTAGGGAAGATTAATTTTCTCAAGATTCATTTCGAACCTAAGTGGGAAGACAGCTTTCTCCATCGCTTCATTTAAAGCAAGACCAAGCCTTCGAATGGAGCGAAGCACAGCAGGAGGCCTTTGACAAGATTAAAAGATATTTATCTCAACCTCCTATCTTGTCTCCACCTTCATGGGGAAAACCCATGAGATTGTATATATCTGCGTCTGAACTTACTATAGGTAGTATGTTAGTACAGGAAGATGAGTGGCATCGAAAGAGCTATATATTACTTAAGTAGGGTGTTGAATGATGCAGAAACTAGATATAGTAATATAGAAAAGTTGTGTCTGTGTTTATACTTTTCTTGTATGAAACTCAAGTATTATATAAAACCTGTTGATGTTTATGTTTCATCTCATTTCGATGTTATTAAACACATGCTTTCCAAGCCAATAATGCATAGCAGAATTGGTAAATGGGCATTGGCCTTGACAGAATATGCTTTGACCTTTATGCCTTTAAGAGCTGAAAGGCCAAGTAGTTTCGATTTCATTGTGGACCATTCATCTCGAATGTCATGGGTTATGTCGAAATGAAACCTTGAAGCTATACTTTGATGGTTCGACCCATAGAGAGGTGGTGTTGGAGTTCTCATAATTTCTCTGAAGGAATTCCAACAAAATTCAAGTATAAGTTAGATGGCCTCGTTGCTCGAACAACGAATATGAAGCGCCATTGTTGGACTTGAAGCTTTGTTGGAATTGGGGCAACTAGAGTCGAAATCAAGGGTGATTCAGAGTTAGTAGTCAAGGATAACTAAGGAATACAAATGCATAAAGGAAAATCATGATATATCGTCATAGTTAATAGGCTACTCAAAAATTCAATACATGGACATTCAAAGACGCACCTAGAATAGAAAATCAAGAAGCAAATGACCTAGCACAATTAGCTTCGTGTTATAAAGTCTCTGAAAACTTAGAGGATTTGATTAAGATAAGAGGAAGAGTCATGGCTACCAGACTTACACCATCAGATCTAGAGAATATCAAAATAAGTTATGGTGATAAAGATAGGTTCGAAGTATTAGCCATAGACACTTTAATGATATGATTAGCGAAATCCATTAATAAGGTATTTAGAAAACCCAACATTGAATGTAGATAGAAAAATAAAATATAGAGCGTTGTCATATGTCCTTATGGGAAATGAATTGTTCAAGAAGACCCAAGAAGGTGTGTTACTAAAATGCTTAGGAGAAAGTGAGGCATATCTAGCACTATCAGAGGTCCACAATGGGGTATGTGGAGCACATCAAGCGGGTCATAAAATGAAGTGGTTGCTATTTCGATATGGTATGTATTGGCTCAGTATGCTCAAAGATTGTATAGATTTTGCTAAAGGATGTGAAGAATGCCAGAAACATGCAGGGATTCAACATGCTCCTGCAAGTGAGTTACATTCGATCATTAAGCCATGGCCCTTCAGAGGATGGGCATTAGATTTAATAGGAGAAATCAATCCTGCTTCATCTAAAGGTCAGAAATATATCCTGGTAGGAATAGACTATTTCACTAAATGGATCAAGCAATACCATTGGTAGTCAGAGATCAAGAGACTATCATCGAATTCATACAAAAGCATTATCTATAGGTTGGGTTTCAGAGAGCATAACCACGCACAAGGATCGGTGTTCGGTAAAAGATGCAAGAATTTGCCCAAGAAATGGGGTTCAAGTTGCTAACGCCAACACCATATTATGCTCGTGCAAATGGTCGTCAAGCACCAACAAAGTAATAATAGGTCTAATAAAAAACATGTTGGTAAAACCAAGAAGTTGGCATAAGACTTTAGATCAAATACTATGGGCATGTAGAACATCTCCCAAAGAGGCTACTAATACTACACCTTCCAATTAACATTTGGTCATGATGCGCTTACCAAGAGAAATTCATCTACAATCGTCAATTCAAAGGCAAAATGAAATCTCATCTTCTTTATATTGGGAAATGATGATGAATGAGTTGGTCGAACTAGATGAAGTCAGATTGCATGCATTAGAAGTCCTGATGAGGCAAAAAGAGAGAGTGGCCAGATCATATAACAAAAGGGTGAAAGGTAAAACATTCAGTATTAATGATTTAGTGTGGAAAGTTATATTGCCCATGGACAAGAAAAATAAAGCATTAGGTAAATGGTCACCTCATTGGGAATGACCTTTTCGAATAGTGAAAACATTTTCAAACAATGCGTATGAAATCGAAGAGGTGGTAGATGACAAACGAATCCTAAAGGTTAATGGGAAGTATTTAAAGAAATATAAACCACGCCTGCAGGAGGTTCGAATAGTAGCAACGTGAATCATAAACATATAACTCGAAGCCAAAATGGTGAAATTAGTTGCCAAAATGGCATTGTCAAGTGTTACAAATAAACATTCAACTAAAATACAAGATTGCCTTAAATAAACAAGTTCAGAAGTGGGTGTTGTTCCTTAATCGATCGAAGATATTCTTGAAAGATTCAAGCTTGTGTTGCAGTCCGGGCTCCTTCCAAGATAGCAACTTCTTCATCAAGAAGCCCTTTATTCGAAGTCTTCAATCGAGTACCAAAAGTATTGGACTCATATGCAATTTGTTGTCTTGAGCTTCTTTAATTTTATGTCAAGTTCCCGGATCCGCTTCTCCCATTGAAGAATGGATCGAGCTCAAGATCATAGTCAACTTTGGCTTGCTTGATGTGCATGGCGTGATCTTCAACCTCCTTAGTGAGCTTCGAGGCGTGTTCATAAGCGTCCATTGCACTTCGTTTTCTTGGACTTTATTGCCGCAGATTCATTTTGAAGAAGGCATCCGCCACGTTATCAATCGTGATCAAGTTCAAACAAAATGGTGCGACTTCCGTGAACATGTGGCGAGATTGACTTGATTGATGAGTCCCTTCATCACGGCGCTATACTATCTTTTCTCGAGTATTTCAATAAATCCACATCAAGTATGGTTTTTCGAATCTTGTGAAGAAGTATGACTCTATCATCGGAAGGTCAATCGAGGTCGAACCAAAGATTAGCCTTAGGGAGAGGAGTGTTTCTCGAGCTAGTTTAGCCTTCATGTACCCAAGAGGGTCGGTTTCAAGAGGGCTAACTCCTCTTCTGTTTGGCATTTCAAAGACTATGGAGTTCCATACGCAATGGAGTGACATCCACTCAACATCCATTGGTTCATTAGTGGGAACATCATTGCCTTCATTATTCGCTTCTTCATCATCCTCTTCATCATCAATCAAGTCCACCACCTCGATGTTATCATTTTGATTACCACCAGCATCTGATTCCGTCCCTTCGCTCGAACCTTCTTGAGCATCATCTCCTTCTTCGTCCTCATACCCCTCCTCACTTGAATCTTCACTCTTGGGAGGTATTGGTTTTTCTTCTTCAGGAATTGCCTTTCACTCTCTTGATAGATTTTGGGAGGAGACTCGGTGAGAAGTCTCCGAGGCACTTCGTAGCATCTTCGAGCATTGTTTCGCTGGTCTCCTCGAGGAGGCGAAGTGTTGGTCATCCGTCAGAGGTCCCAGCTTGAACCGCCATATTGACGAGCCTTTATTCTGCACCAAATTGCTTGAATCTCCATGAGGAGAAGAATGGATCGGAGCAGTTGTTTGTGGGGGAGGAGTCGAAGTAGTGGGGATCGGAGTCGAATCATCCTACACGGAACAAAAGAAGATTAGAAACTTACGACTAAGGTACGAATAATCATTGTCAAAAATTCAAAGTGAATTCACCTGTGGATTATCTGCAGATATGTTGCTGTCTATATGTTCCAACATTACGTTGGAGGTCGAAGGTGGATTTTTGGATTTGTGTGAGGGAGCAACATCCTTGGAATCAAGTCCAGAGATGTTAGTGTCTGTTGGAATGTCTTTCTTATGTTTCTTTGGTAAAACGGATGGTGAACTTTCCCCAGCCTTGAGAGTCTTTCCACTAGCACTGGGTTTTTTTGGAGTAGTTGGGGAGTCTGCTAGGCTGAAATAATGTGAACGTGAGTTAGATTTCAGTTATAGACTTGAAATTATTTCGAAATACCTAAGTAAAACTGTTTACCTTTGGGGTTGGAATAGTTGTTGTGATTGGATCAGGTGTTGGAATCTGAGTAGTTGTTGGAGTCGGAGCAATGGTGTTTGTTGTTGTTGTTGTTGCAGGAGTGATGGTTGGAGTTGCCTTGAGTACATTGTCATCAATTTCGTTAGTTGTTTGGGAACTACTTCCTTCTTTGGTCTTTGATGCAAGCTTTTATTCGATAGTTGAAAAGTGAGACACATAAGACAAATGTTAAAATAAAGTAACTAAGACTTATGTGGATTTCCCAAGCATTCGCACGCGCTTCATTCGAAAGAATCGACATGGCGAAAGGTCGAGCGAAGATGCCATGGGAAATTATGGAGCCAATGTCGAGCCCATGTCACGCCTCGATGGCTTTAGTTTTGAGATTTGTACTTGAACATCTCTTTGCAAGTAAGCCACCAAGGGTATGAGGGAAACCAAGCCGAGCCGCCCGAGGTAGGTAGTTTGGGAAACTTAGGTGGATGCATTTCGAGTACCAACCTATACCTATCCTCAGGTGATAGTCCTGAAGGAAGTCTGAACTTAGAGACTTTTTCTGTGAATTTTTCCTTCAAGGTTTGGGACGCTCGATATACCGTGGACTCTAAGCGTGTAGGATCATAAGTTGTTTCGAAGTAAGTTTGAAAAGCTTTAATTTCTTGAGCGTGAGTGAACATACCTTTCTTCTTGTGTACCGCACATCGCAAGCTTTATTCGGATAGTGAGAGTATCAAACATACAAGATTGGTAGAATCTACTCCACCAATCCGTAAAACCTTGGATGGAAAATAAGATGGTTCAAGGAAATCAATTTAAATTGAGCAAAGCCTTGATATTGTTCTTGTTGAAGTTTGGCTTCTCTAGCTTTGAAAGTTCGACCAGAGGTAATGGAGTCGTGAGTCTGAAAGAGTGGCTCAGGAATCAGTTGGCATAAACCAAATTGTCTTGAGACAAAATTGGGTTGGTAGGCGAATAGAAGGATTTGATTCTTGGTCGGGGTAATCCTTGAAGAACTTAGTCTTGGGAGCAAAAAGGCTTTCCAGATATCTTGAATTTCTTTGACCTTAGCAGCCTCCGAAAGGGGCATAGTGAACCATGATGGTCCATGAGTCCTCGAAGCGAAAGGCGCCATAGTCTCTTCGAACTTCCGCTTCTTAGAAAAGAGCATAATGTATTGGGAAAATAAAATCTGGAAATCAGCCTTGTCATCACTCGGAGTCAGCCTTCTCAATCTTGTGCCTTCGACATTTCGATCTGCTATTTCTGGATCATGGTCAACAATAATATCCGCAGTAGAAAGGGAAGATTCGAACATGGCATTAAGCCATAGCTGAAGCAACCAGAAAGGACCAAGTAGGATATTCTTGGGGTGTGGGATTTTAAGCTCAAACGGCCGACCTCAAACTTTCATAAAGGTCAACTAGTAGGAGTTCACTTAAATTAATCCTCCTATTCTCATGTAAATCCTTGCTAGGGAATGAACCGCTAGCCACTTGAAGTGATCTACTGCAGAAGACGTATCTTGATAGCCAGAGGATGAGGAAAGCAATGTGTTCAACGTCGGAGACACTATCACCTTTAGTGTGATAATGACTGATAAACTTGGAAAAGCTAGCTAACTTGATGTCGAAGTCAATTATACTTGAGTGCTCCTCAGAATCAGGAATGCATGTTTCTCCTATTGGTGATAGGCCAGTGATAGCAGCTATATCAAAAAATGTGGGTGTGACCATTCCTCCCGGGAGGTGAAAAGTGTTGTAGGTACTATCCCAGAAGTACAGGGATGCAAAGAGCAAAGGATGGCTGTAAGTAAAGCCTGGTTTCGATAACTTGAGAAGATTATAAATACCTAGTTCCTCCCATCGATGGGCTTTCTTAATCTCTACTTTAGCAAACCACCGTAAGCTATATCGAGTAGGCGGGATCGAAATGGCTTAAAATTACTTTTAACATAATCTAAAATGAAAGGATCCTTTGGGGAATCATAGGGGTTTCGTGTCTTTAGAAGCGAGGTTCGCTCACATTATCGCTACTCTAGGGTTTCCATTTTATTGAACAAAGGTTTGAAATCATAGCAAAGGGAATATGGTTCTAACGTCCTTCAAAATCAAAAACCGTGAGAGGACCCATTAGGGCGAACCTCTTTCCGTAGACATTAGTTGGAATCAATACCGAGAAGCGCATGAAGTTCTCTTCTTTGGAGATGCTTTGAGGAATAAGTACCGATTGGCCATGGTGAGTATCAACCTTGCTTTCTAGGATCGCTCCAGGTTCTTGGTCTTCTTCTTAGAAATCTTTTTCTGAGATGTTGTTGTTGAAGACATTGTTGGAAGCTGTTAAGGTTTTAGGGTTTTTTTAGCAAAGAGAGAAGAAAAGGTTCAGAGTGTGGAAAAAGAGTAAAAAGACTGAGTCTGTTGGGTTTTATAGTAAGGAATTTGAAACGATCATCAACTAAAGCCAAGATACGTGGAGAACGTGGGTTGGACACGGAGTGAGGTGGCATAAAGTAAGCATTGGAAATAAACATGATTAAAAGACAATCATTACCTTTAATAACCGCACCATACTGTGGTAACTGTTTGAAGCAAGTTCGGAAACCCAGGAGCCGTCATGACTGACGTGATGGAAGTTATGCATAGTGTCATATTTTGCTCAAGGTCACATCAAAATCTTGTGGATATATTTAAAATAAGTATTTCTCAAATAAGGATTCGAAATACATATTTTAAAGGGGCATTTTGTTGGCTGAAGATTTTGATATTTATGGTTCGTAAAGGGAGCATTGAATTCGAAACGAAACAGTAACAATGTTCACTAGAATGAAGGAAATGTCATGGTTTGGAATGAAGGAATCAGCTCTTCGAATAAAATATTAAAACCTGGGGCTTCGAGTAGCAATTGTGAAGGAGCTTCGAAATGGTGGAAGCGTGGTGTTAGGCGCTCAATCGAAAGGTAGTTCAGAGATTTGAAATTCAAAATATGAGCGGGATAAATGGGAGTTCGAAAGTATGCGCTGGAAAACGGTTCAAAGACGTGGAGGCTAGAGAGGCATAGTATTCTGCATGTCCGAAACGTGGCAAGCTCTCATAAGTCAGACCGTTATGGTCAGAATAGTATAAATAGAAGTCTTAGTGTTAGGATTTCGTGTCATATCTATTGTACTAAAATTCAAGAACATTCAAAATACCACATGGATAGGGAAACGAATGCACGAATGATGTAATGATGATTGCACCACTTTTTATCTTTCAGTAATGTATCTTTACTTTTCCAGTTTACCTTTTATCTCGCACAAATGTCATTCAAATATTTTATATTCAAAGTCATTTAATCTTCCATGCATCTAAACGTTTTCTTTTCGTTTTGAAGTCTTTTACTTTTTGAAACTTTTTACATTCATGTTCTTATTTTCCGAAAAACTTTTATATACTTGCTTTTAAATACTTGTCTTTTCGTTTCATGCTTTATTTTGAAAGTCTTTTACATTCAAGAAACCCTTTAAACATTCCTGCATTTTATATACTTTTTTGCAATTCGAAGTCTTTATATCGTACTTGTTCGAATTAGTTTTATATTGTTTTACTTAATTTCGTTATCAACTTATTGGACATTATAACCAAACACACTTGGAATATAGATATAAAATATTCAGAAGCGAGTCTTGAATATGAACCATCATTTTAAGCTTACGCCAACGACCAATAACCCTATAGGATCAATCTAGTCGATCCTGCAAGTTACCAAAGGGATTAAACAACAATCATAACGCTTGTTTGATAGTTTGGAGGACTAGCGGTTGTTTCACCAGAAATCACTGTGAACAGTGAGACAGCCACCTGGGAGACTGTGGGGCCATGCTTCACGTGAAACCTCTCTTAATTATGTTGTTTGTTGGTTTTGTGCCTGTTCTGCTAATTATATTAAGTTTTCATTCCAACCTTTAATGGATTAGGAAAATGTGGTGTAAATAATAAAATACAACAGTGATGGTTAGAAGTAGAAGTGATGGTCAGAAGTTCTGATGGTCAGAAGTTTTGATGGTTAGAAGTGATGGTCAAGTTCGATGGTCGGCAGAAGTGATGGTCAAGTTCGATGGTTAGAAGTGATGGTCAAGTTGTGATGGTTAGAAGTAGAAGTTCGATGGTCGGTAGAAGTGATGGTCAAGTTCGATGGTCAAGTTCGGTCGGAGAAGTGATGGTCAAGTTCGGCGGAGATGATGGTCGAAGTTAAAGAAGGTGGTCAAGTCGATGGTCGGTAGAAATGATTGTCAAGTTCGATGGTCGGAAGTGATGGTCAGAAGTTCTGATGGTTAGAAATAGAAGTGATGGCCAGAAGTTCTGATGGTCAGAAGTAGAAGTGGTGGTCAGAAGTTCTGAATGTCAGAAGCATAGACTTTTGATATTGCCTCTAGAAGGATTCCCTTTGTGGAAGGGTGGGGACGATCGCCTAGGAATTGTAGGGACGTGTTGAGCTTTCCTTGAAATTATGCTGTTTGATTTTAGTTTGTCTATTTTGCTAATTAGATTAAATTACAATATAGCCTTTTAATTAATTGAATAAAGGTGCTATAATCTTGAAGTATAATAGTGATAACATGAGAGACGGACGTCATGGCTGAAGTAGAAGAAGAATAAAAACAAAAATAACATAACACTAGTAGTATAATAAATATGTAGGTACTAGAAGGGTATGTTGTAATAATATAATATTGATGGTATTTTGAAGCAGATAACCTTGATGACAGTGAAAGAATTAGTAGAAGAAAAATATTATATCAGTGATATATATATGTATACTTCGCAGAATGGTAGAAGTTACTTAGTATTAATAGTAGAGCATTAAAAACAGTGCCGAATTAACTGAGTTAGTAAAATTAAGCAGTAAAATTAGTTGTTCGGAATTAACCAAAATTTGTTGTGGTAATTCGTATATATTAGTAGGTAATTGTGGTTAAGTTGTTTTATGAAATTACGTGAATACGTCGTGTTGTTGTTTTCTTATAATATATCAGTGATGTGTATGTTGTTGTACGTTATTGTGGATTTATGTGAAGTTGCAGGATGTTATGTACTTATATTAATTTTGTTATGATACGTTGTTGAATACGCTGATGACGTTGTAGGCCTATGGCCAGTGAAGTAGTGATATAGGCGTACGCCTTGTGAAGTGAATTTATGATGTCGTTGTATGTTGTTAGCATTACATTACATTTGCATTGTGAAGGCCTGTATTGGCGGATTGTGAAGAAGGCTTATGCCTTGGCCTTAATGGCAACACGTTGAAGGCTTATGCATTTTGCCTCGATAACCTGGAAATTATTTAAGTTAGGAGTTTACTCCATTGGTACCACATGCATATGCATTGTTGTGACTCATTTAAATTATGTTGTTGTTAACTGTGAAGTGAATTATGTTGTTGTTAACTGTGAAGTGAATTATGTTGTTGCTAACTGTGAAATGGTTTTGTGTTGTTGTTAATTGTGAAGTGAATTATGTTGAAGTGAATTATGTTGTTGCTAACTGTGAAGTGGTTTTGTATTGTTGTTAATTGGGAAGTTGTTGCGATGTATTAATTGCGATGTGATAATTTTGTATGATATAATCCTTGCATATTATTTATCATACACTTGTTTATATTGTTGGATATCTCACCCCTTCTGCTGATATTTTCTCTACCATGGGAAATGGACAGGTACTCAAGCATAGCGGTGGATGTTGAAGTTAATTCTTGAAGTTTTTACTTCGCTTTATGATAAGTCAAAGGGGTCTTGCTTTGATACGTAGCACTCGGGGGGATGAACGTTGTTTGTTTAATTGTTGTAGTGTTTAAGTTGTTGAAGTTTAAAAAGAACTTATGAATATTTGTTAAGTGAATAATAATAATAATGTGAAGTTGTTTCTCGTTGAATAAAAGAACAAGTTGTTACTATTGAGGAATTTTAATCATATTGTTTATATGTTTAATTGATCTAATGGAAGTATATTGTTATAAGTTCATATTTGATCTAAGTGTTATGTATTTGTATAGTTGTGACTAAATGCATGTTATTTTGCGAAGAAATTTTGACATCCCCTGCATGATTATCTTTTCTGCACTCTAATTTGAATAATATTCGAGGGGTAGATTTGGGGTGTTACATAAGTGGTATCAGAGCAGGTCGGTCTGTCCGGCCAGTGTTGTCTAACGTTATTTACTTCCTTTGTACGCAACAAGTGTGTGGAGCACTGTAGGTACTTGTTGTTTTCTGATTGTTGTTGCAAGAGTTAGTTGAAGCTAAGTGGGGGAGAAACTTTGCTTCTCGGATGTGTTTGGTTGAGAGATATCATATTAGTATGTTACTAAAGGACACAGTGCAAACGTTGTAGGAGCTTGTTGTTTCTCGAATTCGAAGGTAATACAAATTTAAGATTTTAGTTGTTTAACAAGTTGGAATGTCTTGGAAAAGGATAGTTGATATGAGATGGAATTTAGTAAATTGTTGTTTAAGTAGGCCATGTTGTAGAATTATTGGGATTGATTTAAAAGTTGTAGAATTTGTTGGAGTTGTTGGGATCTTTGAACCAAGGGTGCAAGTTGGAAAAAGAATACTATTAATGTTAGTGACGACGGTTTAATCTCTATTATGGTTGTCGACTATCTATTGACAAATTAAGGAACTGATCACCCTTAATCTCTTGTTGATAGTAGACGGGATCATGTTGGATGATATAGAGTTGTTTTGCTATCTTAATGGTAAGTAAGTGGTGGATGCTACGACGAGAATGTTGTTAAGTGAGGATACCATGTTGTACAAGAAATTAAGCGAGTTGTAGTTGTTACTATTTTGTAAGATGTTATTTCAAGGTATTGCTAGAATGGTTGGAGAATGGTGACGATTATGTTGCAAGAGTAATTGAAAGATTGAGGTATAAATATTGGATTTAAACTGTGATTGAGTTGTTGTTGAATCGAAGGACTAGCTACGAATGTGATGTTACATATGGTTGTGTCGGATGGATTTTCGAAGAAGAAAATATCCTAAGTGGGGGAGAGTTGTAACGCCGTGAATTTAATTAATTATTTAATTAAATTATTAAAGGAATTATTTGTTAAAATTAGACGAGTTTGAGAATTAATCGGAGTAATTGGATCTGTCAGTATTATTGTAAGATGCGTGTTTAGATTAATTAAATTAAAGTTGGATTTAATCGGTTAAATCGGAGGAATAATATTATGAATAATATTATTTATTTATTTGGATATTTTATTTAATTAGATTAAGTTGGATTGTGAGTAGCGAAGTGGAGGTGTGAATATATTAGGCCCGTTAAGAAAATAATGGTAATTATATTATTATTTGATTTATTGGATTAAAAGAAAATATAAGAAATTAGGTTTGAGAAGAAAGAAAAAGAAATAGGTTGTTGTACGTGGGAAAAAGAAGAGGAACAAGTATGGGAATTAGTCGGGGAGAAGATTGCAGATCGAAAAGCCGAATCGAAATGCGTTAGGATGTGATCGGAGAGTTGAACTGCTTTGAATCCAGGTAAGGGTGGGTTCTAACTCTATAACTGGGCTTATGATGAATGGTATGTGGGGATGGAATTATATGGAATTATCTCTGTTGGTGTAGATTGTGTGTAGAATAATTGTCTGTGATTGTGTATCGATTTTATTGACTTTGATTGTCCATGAAAATTTCATTATATGTGAATAATTTCATTGGTTGTGATGGTTGAGGCTAGCTGGGAATTAAATTGACGAATCGATGAAAAAATAAATCAAATCGGAATAGGTAAAGCGAAGAAGAGAAGTTTTTGGTATGGAAGACTGAAGTACAGGTAGGTGGCGTGGGCCACCCTTAAAGAATTAGAGACGGTGGCTACAGGGGTGGGGCGAGTGCCCCTTGTACTATAGAGAGGGAGACGAACGTCTCCATGGCAAGAAAAGGAGTGAGACGACCGCCTGTGAGAGTGTGGGGCCATGCTTCACGTGAAGCCTCTCTTAATTATGTTGTTTATTAATTTTATGCTTGTTCTGCTAATTATATTAAGTTTTCATTCCAACCGTTAATGGATTAGAAAAATGTGGTATAAATAATAAAATGTGGTATAAGTTTTCAAAATTGAAATAGTGCTCTCAAAATCTTCTGCCAATTAGAAATTTAGAAATTTGTAATTTGAATTGAATAGAAGGTTTGCTTTGGTTGTGCCACTTGTACAAACTTTAAATTATCATTGGTCAAGATTTTGTATTTAATGAATTACGAAAAAGGACATAATGTAGTGTAAATTAATTTTGAAAAAAAGGGTAAATTAGGGAGTTCATAAGCATCTTCTAATAATAGGTAGGTAGTTGATTCACGCTGCAACACCACAATCGGCATTGCAGAAGCCGCAATAAGTGCAACCACAGTCTCCGCAACGGCAATTTAAGACCATGCTTATAAGTAATTTGATACAGCATAGAAACACAGTAGTTCATAGCATTAACCATATTGAACGTACTACAAAGTGGAAGTGTGTTTCTACCAAAATAAAATAGCAATGTTCTTATGATAAAAGGAGTTTTCGAAAAAAAATCTTATAATACTATTAGTAACATTTCTAGGATTTCTATGAAGAAAATTATTTTATGCTGAAATTGAAACTTATTTGTATTATGCAGAAGTTTAGGAAGTTTGTTGTCGTTGCTTCGCTTATGTCGCCAACCGTTGTTTTGTATAAGTTGCTGTCATTACTTTGCTTATTATCACAACCGTAATTGAACTTTAACTTCAACTTCAAAACCTAGTGCTATCACTTTAACTTCAACTTCAAAATCTGGTGCTATCACTTTAACTTCAAAACCTGAAAATTGAATTAATAAACCAGAACACCATATCTGCATCAGGCTCCTAACTTTTCCATGCTTAATTTCAATAGAAAAACACAAATGTGACACAATCATCGGAAAAAACAATGATGACTACCTTCTCGAATAAAATTTGGGAAGTCATCTAGTGCATTGTTATGTTTTTGTATATTCCTATTTTGTTGTTAACACCCTATGTTTCATCTTCGCATCAGACGATAAAGTTGGAAAAATAACAGTTGTGACCAAAGCAGAAAGCACAAGTTTCCTTCAGAAATCTTACATAGGTACATGATATGGGAATTTCCATTAACGCAGTACCAATGGCATATGCGAGGTACTCAAAAAGCATCTGTCTGCATACTGCAAAATGAGAAAGTGAACTATAATTATCAGAGTTGCACATGCACATTTAACCAATTTAGATTATCAGCTAAATCACTTTATGTATTGCATCTAGAAAATAAAATCCAATTTTGATACTTACCACATAAGTATCATCTAAAAGCTTGATACTTACCACATAAGCATCTTTATCATCCAACAACTTAGTTACAAGCTATTTGTCTTGTTTTGTGTTAGATATCTGGACTACTTGAAATCGCACAGCAGATTGGGAACCATATTTGGTCTACCAGAAATGATGACTGGCACTAAATAGCAATAAACACAAATTACAATCTATATGTCAAGGCGAACCTGGTAGGCCTGCAACTTTGATTGCATGTCATCAATATATGCTTCACACCTAGCAACCTGCTCTTCCTTTTCCCGTTTTTCTCCCTCGGTTTGTCCAATTTTTTGAGTCAATCTACAAACTTCATCCTCCAGCGATTGGCAGATTTATTCCGGAGTCACATTTTCTGTTGCGATTCCTTTCAATTCTTCATTAAAATGCCTGAGTGCAGCTTCAGCATTCTTCAATCTTCCAGAAAGTGTATTTTTCTCCTTTACTATTTTCTGTAAAAAAAATAGATTACATCAATAAGGAACTTTCCCCATTCAAGACATAACGGCTGACTACTTATCAATTCAGAATCGAAAATGAAGGTCCTTCTTCCAAAGGTACACCACTTTTCAAATTTGTAGTTGCTCCTGCTATGTATCTTCAAATTTGTGCTTTGTGTTCTCAGACCACGCCCTGTAATGGACTACCACCATAAACGATCTAGGTAACAATCATAACTTGAATCCAACCAGAAAATGAATCAGATGGTTTGAACATTCAAAACTTTATCATGATGAATACATCACATACACAGTTTTACGGTAGACAAAAACATAACATTTTGATAATGAAAACATAACATTCACGCAGACAAAAACTTTATGAAAATCAAAACTTTCCACATTCGAAGGTAGAAGCAGCCGAGAATATTTAAAAGTTTGGACAAGGTTGTTTTACCCTCTTCAAGCATTCATATGACATCATGCATAGGTGATGATATAGGTGATGAGATGAGGACATCTTGCTTGTGCATACAAAGAATGTAGATTCTTGGATGTAGAGTAGGAGTAAGATTGTGGTTATCTGAGTGGGTGAGGCATGCGGGGGATAAAAGTGTGAGGTTTTATATCCTTCTCAAATATGATTTGTATTCCTCCTAAAGATTTCTTGAGATATTGAGGAACTTAAAGCATTGGTTGAGTGCTTCATTGGTTGAGTGCTTCATGACAAAATGCAAAAATTAGGGTTTTGGGATTGAGCAAGGAATTCTTGGAATTCTCAATCAAACTCTTTTCTACATGTCTCCATGTGATACTAGGCATTCATGATTGAGAAATTGAGCATAAGTTGTGGCAAGATACAAAGCATTTGTCTATGAAGGGTAAAATGGTCATTATTGGCCAAAATTAGTCAAAGTCAGAAGTTGACCAAATGGACTTTGGGTTAAAATTCAAGTTCAAACATATTGATTCCATATTTCAGGGCCAAATGAACCATTGGATCCAGGAAAATGAGAGAAATAAAGATAACTTGTTCTTGAAGAAATTTGGAGTTTGAATTTTTTTTTTAAGTCTTTGCTCTATAGAGCTTTGCCACCTCATAACTTGCTCGATATTTGGCCAATGGTAGCAAATTATATATTTTTGGAAAGGTCATGAAAAATGCCACAACTTTGTCAATATACAAAAAATCTCAAAAAATACTCCATTTAAAAGATATTGGCCTTAGAAGAAGTTGTGCACAAGATGCAAGTATGGTATGCAAGCTTGCCTTGTCCTTGGACAGACGTGCGTGACATTTCTACAAACAGCTTGCAGGCAAGAAGTTGAAGTGAATTTCTCCTAACTTAGGCTTTATTTTGGAATTGTGTTACGTACATTGTAAAGTTGGCATGGTGAACTTTTGAGCAAGCTCAAAATCACTTCAAAAGCTTAAGAGATGAGGAAGTTATGGTCATGAGAAAATCGTGACACAACCTGATGCCTTGCCTTCTCAAATCTGTGCGCAAGCTTGCCCATGATAGGGATAATTTTCTTAAACTTTGAGTCACAATATCTCCATCATTAGGACTCCAAATCACGAAATTCAAAATAGTATCACGATCTATCTTGAGAGAGCTATTGAAAGGCTTCATGAATGACAAAAAGGCACGAGCCAATTATGAGATAAATGGAGCATAAGTCATGGAGCTGGGCAGATCACACTCTCAGTAAGAATTGCAAAATTGTTGTGTTTTGGGCCTTCTTGCGTGGTCCAGATAATTTGGAGGCCTGGTATTCATTGTATTTGCCATTTTGAGATAAGCAAGAGCATGACGTGCATGCATATACGTCATTCTATTCAAATATTTCACTCCATACAAAGGCATAAGCCAACTCAACATAAATAGCCAACGTCACCTTATTTTATTCATCAAATAAATACCAAAACACAAGCCTTGAAGGAGATGTAACATGTGAAACGCAAAATGCCATGGGAACTTCAAAATTTAACAGTTTTCCACAATTTTCCTCCAACGGTTTAAAACCTTGGAGTGATTGATTTTCCTCGTGCTCTCACTCTATATAAGCCATACAAGCCTCAGAAAGCAAGGGAGAACGTGCCTTCACCCTAAATCCAAGATCTGAATTTCGCTCCTTCTTCAAGACTCCATTGAAGCTCTGCAACTTCTGCTTGTGCAAGCTTCGACTCTCTTCGTTCTCTCCATCATCAAGAGCTGGAGATCAAGAATAAAAGTTTTCCTACTTGTTCAGAGACCCCTAGTGAATTTATTTTTCACCAATTCAAGGTAGGTTTTTCTTGAACTCTATTCTTCATCATCTCTCATCATTTTCTTCTCAATATTCATAGCTAGCCGGATCTTAGATCTGAAGTATGCATGCTTGGAATTTGTGGTGGTTTTATGCCCTGTGAATTGTTTGAGTTTCTTGCTGAACTAGTAGATTCATAAGCATTGCTTGAGTTAATCGTGTATGATTAGAATAATCTTATGGCATGAGTGTGTTCTTTGTAGTTCAAGGTTCAATTTGAGCTTTGTATCGTTCAATTTAAGTCAGAAATGAATGAGAACAAAGTACCTGAAATTGAATGCATGAATTAGAATTTTTCAAGTCGTGTTCATGGAGTCATGCTTGTGGACGTTTTTCTTGTCGAATCTGGCATCATTTCAAGAAGTTAAAGATAGAATGTTGTAGTTCTCGTGGAGTACTCCAATTTTGACTCAAGAATCGTGCGGTTTCATGGAGAAACGAGTGAGATATCTTGATCAGAAAATCACGTTTTCCATGTGCAAAAGCGCGCATTTAGGGCTTGAGGTTGGTGGGGATGATGAGGTGGCAGCGCGTGATTGAACATGAACTAAATCCTTTTACAACGTTTTTACAAATCTCAGGTGTAATTGAATTTGTTCATGAAAAATTTCATTTAATTTTTTACTTCTTTCTAAAATATTTTTTAATTATTTCTAACTATCCAAAAATTACCAAATAAATACCATGGGCCTATTTTCATACCTAGAAGCTAATAGTGAACTTTTCTTTGCATTTTGCAATTTTTTTAGCATATATAAAAATTGTGGGAATCAATTAGGATTTTATTTGATAGACAGAAGTTTGAATTTTGTTCTATGCCATCCATGAGTCCAAAAAAAATATGAAAACTATATTAGGGTTCTGATTGAGTCTAGTTTTGATATAAATTTTTGTTTAATTTTCCTAAATCATGGTGTGTCTTTTAGGGTTTATTGTTGATGATCTTGTGTAAGCCTCCTACCTCTAACGTCACGCTTGTACATAATTTCTTTACTTACTTTCCCCTGAAGATAAAATTCTTAGAAAATTACCTACTGACCATCACTAATTATGCCATTTACACATAATTTTTAATCAAATTATTCTAGAATTTTTCTATATTTTTAGGAATTTCCTTTGAATTAACTAAGTTTAGTCCTTTCTCTTGCTTATGACCAAAGTAATCATCTAATTCCTCACTTTCTCTCCATATAAAAATCAACAAAAATTATATTGATGTTGTAATGAGTCTTAGGGGGCACAAAACCATTTCTTTAGAATTTTTCTCATTGTTTTCAATTTTTTTTTAAAAAATAAATTGCAAAATCTCTTTAGTTTGAGCTTTAGGTTAACTAGTCTTAGTGATTGCTATCCATATTCATGGTTATGAGTCAATTAAAGAGTTTTAGGTTTTGCTTCTGACTTATATAGAGTCTTAGGGTTCCAAATACTAAATGACTTGATTTTATAAAACATATTTTTATTTCTAGTCCATTTTTGATTGACATCTATGTGTAGGATTGTATCTTAACAAGTAGGATTGTGCTAGCAACTTTGTGCACATAATTTTGAGGTAACTTCATGGATGTAATTACCTACTGGAGGGAGAAAGTATTAACATCAATTTTACATTTGTTCATTTCCTTAACCATTCTATTCTCTATGCTCCAAGACATGGCAAATTTGTGCATTCCTATTGGTCTTCTTTCGCTTGTTTGGTTTGTAAGTTCTTTGTAATTGGATGAGTATTTGATTAATGTTCATCACATCCATATATGTACTGACCTCTATATTCTCACCTCATTTAGACATGGTCATACCCCATTCTTACTTGCATTCTTGTTTCATAGATGATTTGGATCAATCCTTGATTGTAGAAATTGTCTTGAATAGCTTGATTTCATCATCTCTTTCCTTCTTATCAAACCATGATCAATGTTCTAATTCCTTCACTTATAGTACTCACTCAATTTCCCTAGTTTGACCTAGTTTTGCAAGTTTCATTAAAAGTGGGTTTCTTAAAGGAAATTGTAAGGTTTGTTATGTATCTATAGGTTAGTACATTCATACATCATCTACTGATTTCATCATTTACATAGTCAACTAATGTCATTTATCATAAATGCATTCTCATCTTCCGCTTTCTAGTTTTGTATTGACATAGTTTCCAAGTAAGGTGGCTCAAAGGCATGTGTATAGCTTAGTGTCAAATCTCTTTTGGGTTTCAATTAGTTTACAATAGGTATAAGGATAGAATAATAGGCCCTTAGTCATACCTTCATCTCTTTTGTCTCATCAATTCCTCCATGCATGATGTTTAGATTTAAGACTTTGGTGAAAGGTTCTTTAGATAGTTTGGTGGTGTGTATGAGTAAGCTTTCAAAGATAGGTTGATTATAGGTTAATGGTTGATATCTCATAGGTGTGCTACTGTATGTGAATCATTCTATATCTTCTTTCATGTATCTTCTCATCATCCCAAGTTCATGCAAGAATGTCGTCTCTTAGTATGTGTTTCGTCACATGAGTTTGATAGAAGTTTGGTGTTTCGTCACCGTTCAAAGGGGTATTGGTTTTCTTTTATATGAAGTAGCAACCATTAGTATGTGATCTTCATATCTCTTAATTTCTAAAAACATCCATCAATTACTTTTAGCATTTATGCTTTGTATGATATTCTATCTTTTCTCTATCTTTGATATTGTTGCCATGATCCCTTAGGGTTTGTTTTCCCCTTTTTCTATGGGAAGGAACAATAGATATTAAGATAGGTGTTCAAATAGAGTATTTCAAGTAGGAATTCCCCTTTGTACATCATAATCATAGGGCCATGTGTATAATAATAATAATAGGATAAAAGTTAAGATAACCCCCTTAGAGTTTCTTTCTCTTTTTCATTTGCATTAAGACTAAAACTTCTTTTTTTAGAAACTTTAAAACACTTTTAATAATGTCATCATGAAGATTGCATTAACATGAGCCTTAAGTTATCGTGAAGTGATAAACAGGTTTCTTCTCGTCATTATCATTTTGTCATCCATATACTTTCGTGCGATCTAAATCTCAAACATTTTTTGCAAATAAATGGATCATCATCCATGCAAAAAACAACATTAACACATCTCAAACTTTTGCCACTCGGCTTTTATCTTTAAAACTTTTCAGAAAGGACATGCTTCTCCGGCATCGTCCATAAAAAATACAAACAAATTAAAATAATCAGAACTACTACTCGATTCCCAAAAGGATATGTAGGCATTGGGTCGGGGCTTGAACGAGCAATGTTGTAAATATTCCTTTCTTTTCCCCGCGTTTTCTTTCTCATATCTGCATTTAAAACTAAAACCTTCTTTCTTTTCCTTTAAAAAAAAACTAAAACACTTAATAATAGTTCGAACTCCTTTTCAAGGTAAAAGTGGCCAATCAATACAAACCTTTTTCGCCTACGAGCTTTCTTTGTGTTTTAAACCTTTTCAGAAAGGGCGTGTTTCACTCGCATCATTCATTAAAAAACACTTAACCCACCAAAAAATATGAGCCGAACTACGGTGTTCTGACTTTCCCATTGCACGAGGGAATACGTAGGCATCTGGTTATGGGGCTCGACCTAGCAACTTTGTAAATACTTCCTTCTTTTACCCATGTTTGTTTACTTTCTTTCCTTTACAAACCTTCTCCCTTAGCTTGTAGGAATTAGACACAGGTATAGCATTTAAGCAGTAAATATAACATACCCTTAGATTAGAACGAACAAAAGTGGATCCCGTAGAGTACTACGGACACGTGGGGTGCTAATACCTTCCCCTTGCGTAATCGACTCCCTTACCCGATCTCTCGGTCGCAAGATCGTGATTTGTCCCTCCAAATTTACTCGATATTTTCCTTTTCTCTCGTGGGATAAAAAATAATTGATGGTGACTTCATTGATATACTATCTGATGAGGATTCGACCAGTCGTTTCAAAGGTTACACACAAGTTCGGTTTGTAACAACTGATGATTGTGAACGATACAAAATAAAATCAAAATAAACTATGAAGGGGGAACAAACCCTAACTTTTGTAATACCTTTTCTCCAATTTCTAGCCATTGTTTTGCATCTTTCTTCCTAACATAAACCCTAAAATCATAATAAGAAAAAACAACAACAAAATTTAGATTCCAAAAGAAAAAAAATATGTTTAACAGTTATAAAACAACAACAACAAAAGAATCTGGAAGCTTGAATTAAATAGGAAAAAAACAAAAGAAATAAACCCATAACACAAACTTGTTAACCTGATTTCTTCTTCACCTGCTTCCTCTTTCTCATTCTGTTGAAACCCTAGCTCATTCTTCATGTGCTTCATCATTTTTTAGAAAGAAGGGAATGAATCCTCTGATGTTGGATTAAAGAAAAATGATAGAAATTAAAGGGCTGCAATAGGTTAGGGTTTGGAGAAGGAAAGAGAGAGGACGAGAGAGGGAGGCGGAGATGAAGAGAGATATACAATTTGAAATAATAGGGATAGTAGTGAAAAGTGAGGAAATGGAAAAGTAGTTTAACCGGTCAATAGGTTAACCCGGATAATGGTGTGTATCAAAGAAGATTTGAATAAAATGAGTGTCACTTGGAAGTATGGAAACATTTGATTGGTTGGAATAAAATTTGATTTAGCAAATTACCATAAAGGGCATTTGTTAGAAGGGTGATTTAGGGTGTTTAGTGGTATATTATTTTCTTAGTTAGGTAGTTGTTTGACAATTTTCAGACACAACAGTTTCAATTCAATCAGGCACAAAATTACGACAACTCATTTCAGCTGCACTAGCTTGTCATAATAAAAATTCTAGTTGTTCACTTCTAAACCAGTATGTTAAGTTCCCTCACCAAGACAATGCTATATCCCTTTTATTTTCACTTACTTATTAATCAGTTGTATGAGCTCCATGATACAAATATTTATCATTTAACTTCAAAATGAAAGTAGATGACGCTGCTAACACTCATTCTTGTTGTTGCGACACACACTACAGTTGTTACATGTATTGGAGTTGTGTAGTTATTGTGAATCTGCAACAAGCATCGTAAGTGTTACAATTGTGGTCATTATAACTGTTGCGAGACACGAAAGTAGAAGATCCACGCAACAATCAATTGTTGTTGATAAGATGGAATAGGAGACAAGTAAACTACAAAATTCTCAATATAGTTTGATTTCCTTTTTATTGTCATCTAATTAAGTTTTTTGAAATCAGAATGATCCCAGATTACAACTCTTCTTAATATGTCATATGACTTTTCAACCTAATGGACGACATAGCCTATAGTTGGAACTTAGAACAGTAGAAAAAACAGAAAAAATACAATTTCCACGTATCAAATAACTAAGAAGAAGTACCTTCAATAATATTTACTCTAATTTTCCATATATCATAGGAAACATATCAATTATCATTTTTCCAAATCATTTTCTATTAAAAGCACTACTTGACGAAACTTAATTAAATAATCTGAAAAAATGAGTTTGTTTCACCTCCAAAGTTTAACGAAAATTATTGCAGCAAGCAACCCAGATTTTCATCAGACAGGGTGAAGGAACTGCAGAACTGAGCCATGAAGTAAGCTATTGATCCTTGTGTAATGGCTTAGGGGTTCATTTCCAACACAAAAGGTAGCAATAGAGAAATAAAGGATGAATACTATCCAAATTTGATTCAATAAAGAGTGGGGAATTACAACAGAAATTGGAATTTGAATTAAGATAGGAGAAGACTAAGTCCAAGACTTTAGTCATTACTCTACAAGAGAGTACCAAAGAGGAAAAAGCATGGAGAATACCCTTGCAATGGAGACTGGCTCTCTTTGGAAGTCAAGAATTACATCATGTCCACTCTTATCAATGATGCTCAACCATAGTAGTGTAACTTAGATATGAGCTACTAGCATTAACAATGATCTCCACGGTGATATGTAGAATAGAATTGTTGAAAAATATGAGCTTCATTGCACATGAGGGTCCAATTGGAACTTAGACCAAAGACATCGAGGCTCATATCTCTCCTAAATTTGCAATCATATAATTTATAGCAAAAACATCCAAACCATCGCAAGGTACCTCAAAAATGGGGTTGACACGATAAGTATGATAAGCATGCTTAACACTTGGACTATCATGAGAGGGGAGAGTGCCAACAAAGTAAAATAAATTGAGCACTAGCAGCAAGCTCACCATAATGAAAGCACTCAAAAGCAATAATGCCCAAATTTGCATACAAAAGGAACTTGACAAGTCCCGCTGTACCAGATGTATCAAAATCAGATTGTATAAAAAAAGGCATGAATTTGTATCCCAAATAGCAAGCATTCAAGAGTGTCAAAATAGAGTTTGGCTTTAAGGAAGAACTAAAGATATCCAACCAAGCACATACTCAATACAAAGATGGAGGATTGAATATTTTTAGCAAAGGAAGCAACAGCAGAATGGACAAGAATATGTACTAGTGCTTCAATCATTTATAAAGAATCAAATAGTTAATAAAGAACACAAGATCACAACTGTAACATAACAGGAATTGAAAAATACATCCATGAACAAGGGCTCCAATTTTCAACCCCGACATAATGAAACAATAGAGTTAAGTCAATTGCAACTTAGGGCATTGCATTATACAAAACTTGCGCTTATAAGTTAACGATTCAATAGCTTACACAGACGCTTCACCATTTTCCTTGATTTTCTTACCATCATCCATTTTCTCCTGGTATAGCTTTAACAGATTATGTCTTTCCTCTTTAAAACGGTGCACATACATTTCAAGAAACTTCTTTTCCTTAACAGCAAAAGGAGTAGACAATTCATCATTCTTTTCTATCAAACCTTTGGAAATCAGATATGAAACAACACAAGCCCTCGGAATGATCCTATTCTCCAAACTAAACTTAAAAATTTCCGCCCTTTTGACAAGAGCCAAAGAGTTCCAACCCAACTCATTCACCCAAAATCTCATGACCTTATTAATCTTCTCTTCGGATGATAGCATAGACACCGGTTGCTTCCTAAGTGCTTCAAGAATCATTTCATCAGACCAACCCCATTTCTTATAGGCCAAAACTTTGGATTTTGACAAGGACCTTTTGGTTAACATTGCTAACAATGTTTTAGAAAAATTTACATTGAAAGGATCACTAAATCCCATTTCCTTAACCATATCCAAGGCCTTCCTTATGTCATAAGAAGATAATACAAAGGGAATTTTAAGTAACAAATGTCTTATATTTGAGTCAGTGACTCCATGATCAAGTAACAACTTGACATTTTTAACAATATTATAACTACCAAAGAAATATCTACATTTAAGTAGGTATTGAATAACTTCATCATCAGATTGAAAGAACCTTCTTACCAATTCAAAAGTAGGGATTATGCTATTGTCAAGGCTTGCATGTAGAATTCTGGGGCTTCTGCTTACAATCTCCACCACATCAGAATTCGAAGCACCTTTTGAGAGTAAAAATTCAAACTTTGACAAAATCCTTTTGTGAGGGCACTTACATGTAAGAATGCCGGGCGCTTTACTTACAACGTAGCTTATCTGAGAATCGGAGAAACCCAAGTTTGTGAAGATGGCGACTACTGTATCAGGTCTTTCGGAAGTCGTGAAACGAACATTTTTGGAAAGTCTTGTAGCAGTTTCTAATGAGAAGCCGAAGTTGGTAATGAGATATGAAACTGTGAATTGGTTTATCTGTGGTGAAGTGGTTGAAGAGTGACATTTCAAAGAGAGAGAAGAATTGAAATTTGGGATTGGATTTAGGGTTTTCATTTTCAACATTGGAGCTTTCCAGGGTTTATCGTGGGGCAAAAACATGAAGAAGCAGGATAGTGTAGCCATCATAGAAGAAACCGGATATTCTAGTTCAAACTAAGGTTAAGATATACAGGATAGTGTATTTCAAAGATGTGTAGGTTTCAACTTATTATATTTGCAGGGAGATGCTTTTTCCAGAAACTTTTACACATATATCATCCATTTTCAATTTAAATCCTAAACTACCGTTCTTTCCTTCATAACTATCAAAATACATAAATAACAAATTTAAATTATTTTTTTTTTTGGAAATCTTGTATATAACCTTGCAATCAACTAATTCAAGAGTGATCAATTCCACTTCCACCTCTCATTAACCGGGTCTCATTTAAAACCAGAATTTTATTCCTATGAAATTTTTTATGCATTTAAAATCATATTTCTTAAATAAATCCGCAGATAAACTCCACGGATAATAAACAAATAATTTAAAAATTACACTTCCGTCAAATGAATAGGCAAAACCTTTTCATTTTGTACACTTCTGTCCATTGAATGGGTAGAACCTCTTTACTACTAATAATTTTTTTTTTGAAACCATGAGATATTGGTATATATTGATGAATTTGGTGTTAGTTCGGTATTTCTTTTCCAAAAGGATGGTAGGACATTAAAAAATTCCTTTTTCCACCTTAAATGCATCATACATTATGGAAAATTCAAAAATGTCGTTTTTAAATTTTTAAAAGATATATTTCTGACATACCCAAATTACATTAAAATGTATTATTTTGAGATTCATTCTACATTCACCAAAATATATTTCTAAGATACATCTTTGTATGCTATTTGGATATGTTTGAAGATGCATTTCTGAAATATTTTTTGAAAGTTTTTGGAAGCATGTTAATAGAAAGGAAAAATTATTTGAAAGATCCATCTCCAAAAACCCATGTATCATATCAAAGTCCAAACATTATGATTTTTTAGGTCAACTTATATTAGAGTAAAATTAAAGTAAAGTGAAGTTATATGAAAGTAAAAAGTCATACATTAATTCACAAAATCAAGAACATACATATCATTTTTTCAAAAATACAAAAAAAAAAGAAAAAAAAATCAAACATAAACTAACTATTGAGTATGTCAAACCCCTGCCCCAGCCTCTCTGATGTACTGTACAATATTCCATAACTTGGAAACCATGTTCTTCATGAGGATCAACTACGCGTTGTCAACGTCAAAGAGTTATAACTCTATGTCTGCTCTATCCATCTCCACAGTCTCGGTGTGGTAATCATAAGTCTCAAGTACCTCATGGTTATAAGCCCATTGAAAAGGAGTTGGCACCCGGAGATACTCCTCTGATACCAAGTGTTTATCGGTATTTTTGACAAATTCAAAAGGGTTACTAAGACAGAGGTTTTCCTTGATGAATCGTCTTTCGGTCCGAACATACGAACTGAAGAAAATACTAAGACGGTTCCAATGCTTAAGGAACCACTTGAAAACAGTATTCCAGACGACAATTGCAAATTTCTGAGTTTGAACTAGCAGAACCACTGTCTCTAATCTAAATTATTGTAAATTAACTAAAACGCTTGGATTTTGCTACCATTTGAAACGAGTTAAAACACACAAGATCTTGCTATGGTGATGACTCGGTGGAGCATTGATTGAGGTTTTTGGGAAACCACATAACGCATTTAAACTCAGAGAGACAAATTTCTGCTTTAACTGTCGTCTGACAGAATAATTACTCTTCTTATCAAATCTTCACAGAGAAGTACCTCAAACACATGGTTAAGGCACCAATGACGTGTATGCAATGAACTTAAAAAATTAAGTGTAAGCTAATTGGCTATTAAAAAGGAAGAGGTCGAATTTTGAGATGCAACACACTTATTAACTCAAAAAATCTTGTTATACTTAAATTGTGGATTGACATGTTACCCCTGTGAAAAATGACATAGTAGAATATAGGGAGAGCTTGGTCACACATCTTTGTCCCTCTTTATTTGATTTTCTTCGTGTTACTTACAAGTTGGAGAGTTTATGAATCGATAACTTTGACCTTCAATGGACATTTTTTATGATACAATGGATGAACTTGATTTATGACATTTCATTCAAAAGTCTCTCAGACGCTGGTTAAAAAATTCATCATAGTCCAATATTTTTTTTTATTTTCAAAATACTTTATAGATTTTAAAGGACTCTATCAATTTTTTTTATATAAAAAAGATATAATATTTTTTTTGTCCCTTAAATTTATCAATAAAATTTCTTTAAAAAATTGTTAAACCCATGATCTAAACTCAGGTTCACTTAGTCGCTAGTCAACATATAAAACCACTACACCGGTTCACATTTATTTGTAAGTCTCACATAAATTTGACTTTATTATCTAAATCTAAATTATAATAAATATTATCTATTGACAATAAAAGATATTTATTATGAAGTCACCATTGTTATATCCATCACTATGAGATTTCTGTCATCTCCATGCCATTTGTAAACTCTCTTCAAGATTAATGTATGTATTGTGCACACCATTTCAGTAAACGCCTTGACTGAGCTACATGATAAACAAACCAAAATGGATAACCTTGACGAGGCAACTAAAAATATCAAAGAACTGTATTCATATTTGAAAGTGTTTAATTAACCTACCTTTTCTAGTGCCAACATTGTAGATTTCAAATTTACAAGAACTTCATTTTATTTTTTTAATGAAATTTTTTTCCTTTCTAAGAGATTTTTCTTGAGAATAGTCAAAACTCTATCTAAGATTTCCTTTGAGAATAACCAAAACTCTATATTATGTCTTTAAATTCTTGCTCTCCTGTAAGCTCTAAGATTGTCACATTTGTAAGCATATAAGAGATACATATTTATAATAGAAAATATCCAACAAACAAAGTCCAAAATCACAATCCAATTATACATGGATACATGGATCAAACTGAAAGAGCCAAAAACACGCAAAACGAGAAATTGTCAAAAAAACTCAAAAACTTGAAATCATTATTCACCGCATGGGTAACACTATTCACCGTACGGATACACTATTCATTCGTACGAGCAACATTATTCACTGACTGATTTTTTACCAATTTATATTTTCGACTTTTTGTTCGATCTGCGCGATAAATACAATCTCTAAAATATGTATTATTTCTCTTAATCAAAAAAGGTTTTAAGGCACATTTACAACAATCTTCACCTTGACTTTAAACCGTGTTGATACCAATTTAACAATCAACAATATTACTGTTCTCTACCAGATTAAAACTCTAATCAATAACTTTGATCAAATTCAAACAACCCTTGAATCTTAATTTGACCACTTGCATCCACTTATTACAATAACATTCCCGATTTTTTATTCTTATTTATTTATTTTATTAATTATTATATTATATAGTAATTAAATTGTGTGATTTAGTATATATATATATATATATATATATATATATATATATATATATATATATATATATATATATATATATATATATATATATATATATATATATATATATATATATATATATATTCTTTGGGTTATTAAGTGTATTAATGAAAGAAATAACCTATTGGGCCTAATAATGATAAATAGAAGTAATGAGGGGCTGTGAGTTACTAAGCCCAATAAGAGAAACTATAGTTAGTAAGGGTTATTTGAAAACAAAGATTATAATCTTCGTTTTGTGAAAAGAAGATAAAGGCTCCAGAGAAGAGGAGAAAAGAGAGAAGTGGGGGATAACCCTAAAGTGTTCAACTTAAGGAGGTAAGGAGGAGTTTTCATGTTATTGGGGATTTATATCATATGAGTAATGGGTAGGAACCATTGTGTAGAAATGGGTAACTCAAATTCTATGTTTTGGTATGTTTCGGTTTTGAGAGAGATTTCATGAAATTGAGGTTAGAAACAAGATTTTATGTTTATAATGTGTTGAATACAAGTTATAATGTTATAATCTTGTGAATTTGGCTGATTGAAATGAGTATTGTGGATCAATTTCGTGGAAGGGAAATGCTGCCAAAAAAAAGGATTTTTCTCAAAATCCTAGAGGGCGCTTAGCGCGGTAGGGTGCGCTTAGTGCAAAAGCTTGTGTAACTCGGCGTTTAGCACCGAAGGACGTGCTTAGCGCGACCTATGTTATGAAATTTTGTAATTTTGATTCTTTGACTCGGGATCCTATATGCTTATGTTTTATGGGGAATTTACATGTATTTTAATAATTTATTCAATAGAGTTTGGATAGGTTTTGAATTGAAAATCAATGGATATAAGATACTTGATTTTAATATATGTATGTTGTATCTTGGTGGTTATTGAAATAACATTGGTTGATTTGTATGCTACATGTTATTTGTGAATTGTGATGATGATCAATACTATACAAATGCATTGTTAATGATGTTTATATGATACATGATATTTTTGTACAATTGTTGATAGATAATTCAATGTGTTGAATTATTATAGTATGCTTGGATGATTAAGATTATGTGATGATCTTAATTGCATATGTTTGTTGGTAATTGCACATTCATTCATGAGGAGATTGTGTTCCGTTTGGTGGCTTTGTTCCTTGTGCGGATCAAAAACGGTGAACTATATGTTCATATTTGGGCTTGGACCCTAGTCCGAATCGGAAATGTGGCTCTGATTCTAGATAAGGAATCGACAACGAGGTGAGGTAGATGATCACATTGGTACCACATGCATGAGTCGCACTAAATTGCACTAAATAAAAGATAATAATTAAACTAAAAAATAATACAAATGTGAAATATTTTAATAATAAAATGATTTTTTCATAAAAAATTAACAAAGTGATTTTGATAAGCTAGTAACATTTGTTTAAATTATTCCATTTTTTAAACACAACAGTTTAAATATATGAAGCATCTGCTGTTTTTTTCTTTAAATAAATGGTGAAAGAAAGAAACTTGCAGAAGTCAAAGAAGCTCGCAGTTCAAATCTATGAAGCCTCTAATGTTTTTTTTTTTTTTTAAAATAATTGGCAATTTTCAGACACAACAGTTTCAATTCAAAAGGGACAAAATTACGGCAACTCATTTCATTTCAACTCATTTCAGCTGCACTAGCAGGTCATAATAAAATTCATAGCTCTTCACTTCTAAACCAGTATGTTAAGTTCCCTCACCAAGACAATGCTATATCCCTTTTATTTTCACATACTTATTAATCAGTTGTATGTTAAGTTCCCTCACCAAGACAATGCTATATCCCTTTTATTTTCACATACTTATTAATCAGTTGTATGAGCTGCATGATACTAATACTTATCGTTCAACTTCAAAATGAAAGTAGATGCTGCTAATACTCTTTCAGAAGAATGTCAACCAAATAGCAGTCTTGGTTGCGTAATTGTGTGAACCTGCAATGACTGAGTTGTTATTTATCAGAAATGCCAGGATGTTTAGTAGCTGTTGACAATGACACGACTACTATAATTATAAGTGCATATGTTCACGACTATTTGCACTTCCGGTATTTGTGAAGTAAACATTGACTACAAATGCAACTGCTGCTTGAAGCCACTTTGAATTCAGTAAACTATTCCAGTATAGCTGAATGTATGCAATAGATTGTTATACAAACTACTAACCATAATTGCAACCAACTGCTATTTGAAACCATTCTGAATTCAATCAGGGCCGGTCCAACATAATGTGAGGCCTAAGGCGACTATGAAAACGAGGCCTTTTTATGGAAGAAGTTATAAAATTATTTTACGACTAAATCTTGTGTATAAGCGAAAGTAACACAAGAATAAATTTTACAAAATTAAAAATAAAAATTATTTAAATAATAAAATAACCATTAGTTCTAATAAAAAAGATAATAAAGATTTATGTTTTTGTAACTCAAGAAAAGTTGAACACAAGACCTTCTACATATATCAACATTTGTTTACCAAGTAAGCTACACAAGTTTACCAAGTAAGCTACACAAGCAATTGTTTATTATTTTCGTTTACTTAAAATGTACTTAATTTAAATTTTTTGAGGCCTAAATCACCTTTAAAAAAAAAAAATTTTTTGAAGCCTAGCCCGCCTTCCCCTTGGGCTGGCCCTGTATTCAATAACCTATTTGAGAATAGTTGAATGTATGCAATAGATTATTAGACTAAAAATTACAAAAAATGACACAATCACAAAAAATTATTCCTGCCCCTATGTGCAAGAAAAAATCAACTTTTACTTCATGATATACATCACAATTTTGAAAAAGAATATCAATCAAAACAATAACAATTGCGCAGGTAGGAAATGAAACAAGCTCAAACTATAACTACAATCAAGTTCTCAACAAGCGTTCAAATTGAAGAAGGAACAAAAAAGCAAATTAAGGTTAAAATACCTGAAAATTTGTTCAAACCAAGCTGGTTTTGTCCTTGTTGTGTGCAAGATTCAGTTTTTCTTCGTAAAGCTTTAATAGATAAGAAGACTCCTCGTTAAAGCGATTTATATACACTTCAAGGAACTTCTTTTCGTTGATCACGAATGGAGAAGTTAAACTTGCATTCCTTTTTAGCAAACCATTCTTCCAAAGATAATGCACAACCGAGGCTCTTGGTATGATCCTTCGCTCCAGACTGGCCCCAAAAACCCTCGGCACTTTGGCGAGGGCAAGAGCATCCCAACCCAACTGATTAACCCAAAAGCTCATCACTGAATTTATTTTATCAACCGATGTTAACATACAATGAGGTTGATTTCTAAATGCTTCTAGAACATCTTCATCCGACCAACCCCATTTCTTAAAGACATCAACTTTGGCTTTCCACCGGGTTTTGGTAACAGATGTTTTCGCATTCAATGCTATTGAGAAAATTGATTTTGAAGGATGAAACCCCAAATGCTTTAATTCCTCCACCAACACAGGTAAGTGATCTATATGAAATAACTTAAACTGGCTCCGAAGCAATCTTGCAATATTCGGGTCCGTTACTCCAATCTCAACCAGCAGTTTGATGTTATGCGCCACACGGCTTTCTCCGAAGCAAGTCGGATTGTAAGTTAACATAGTAAAAGTGTCTTTGTCCGATTGCAAGAATCTATAAACCAATTCATAGGCCGGGACTATTTTGTTTTCTAAGCTAGCAGAAAGAACCACAGGGTTCTTGCAGACAATGTTAACAATGTCAGAGATTGAAGCGCCTTTGGAGAGAAAAAATTGAAACTTTGGTAAGACCCTTTGGGAGGGGTTGCATGAAAGTAGCCATGGAGCTTTTTCAATGGTATGGCGTAATTGGGATTCGGAGAAATTTAGGTTTCTGAAGAATGTGAGAACGGAATCAGGATTTTGGGCGGTTTTGAATCTAAGACGGTAGGTGGAGCAGAGTTTGGAAGCAAATTGTGGGGAGAAGTTAAAGTTGTGGATGAGGTAGGAGAGTGCGAATGAGGTTGATTTGGAGGTTTTGGTGGAGAAATGGAGTAATGGGTAATGGTGGGAAAGAGGGTTAGGGTTTGGAGATGGTGATGGTGATGTTGGTGGGAAAGTTAAGGCTTTCAGATAGAGAGTGGTTTTGCGGCGATGAATTGTTAACATTTGAAATGGGTTTTTGGTTTTGAAGGAATTGAAGTTGAAAATGGAGAAACTATGTTGACCAAAACAGAGTACATGAAAAAATGAAAAGTGAGATGGGTTCCTTACAATAACATGGAAAATGTGAAAGTTGCAAGAGAAAAAGAGGGAACAAGGTAATAATAAAAAATAATTTAAAAAGTAATTTACACAGATTCAATCAAAATTTATAATTTTGCATGTTATATAATTTATGGGTAATAAAAAATTTCTTCTACCAAATTATACAGTCTTTATTAAAAGTTTTTAATTAAATTTATATTTATTTTTTAACACAATTCTTTTATTTGTAGGATTCTTAACATGTATCCATGTTAGCTTTATCTATAATTTATTTAAAAATAATAATTATTAATTATTAAAATTTTAATTGATTGATAGTATAATTATATATATATATATATATATATATATATATATATATATATATATATATATATATATATATATATATATTAAAAAATTATCGTACAAATTTGTGTCACTATACCAAAAAAATATTTGAATCACAAAATTAAATTCATTTAAAATTTGTAAAATCTATTCCTAACAAATTGGGAAATTTTTTTGCAATAACTAATTTTGAAAAAATACACAAATAACCACGTTGTGAAGAAAATTACGCAAATAATCATGTTTTCAGAAAACATTAACTTGTAGTAGTCAAGTCAGATGGTGCATGTACTTGACTTTTGGCCTTAGACGTCATCTCACATGGCGCATACATTTCCCTCAAGTCATGTGCATCCTCTATAATTATGGAAGTAGGCGCTATCAGAGATGACTTCTACATACAGTTGTATTTTCTATAAATAAAACATCTATTTCTCTATCATTCTTCACAATTTCTCACATTCTTTTTCCCGACCACCAAACCTTCAATGAAAATGAAATTTTGACACATTTATTCCATGAAGAAACTGAAGAGGAAGTTAATTCGATGGTTAGAATGTGACATCGAAGATGAGGAACAAATTAATAGGATCCAGAGAAGAAGGACGATCACCTCGTTTGTAACTGGAACACCTCAAAGTTGGTTGAAGGAAGTCAAAACAGACAGAGATGCAATGGTGATGATGCACAAACCGATGAAATTGTTTTGACGGTTGTAATTTTTTAGATATGTTGTTGTGTTGTTGATGTTATTTTGATGTGGCGTAAACGTTGTTGGTTTATCTGGTGTTTATGTTGTTGTTTTAGTCGTTATGTCATTTCATGTCTTGACTGATGGCATCACAAATAAACCCGCCTCCGGCCCAAAATTAGTGGGAAAACCCAGTTTAACCGGGACAGATGTAGGGAAAACTCGTTTTTTATTTACGGGTGCGGGGGAGGGTGATGTTAATACCCACCCCACACCCGCACCTGCCAACTAAATTTAATTTATTTTTAATAATTTTATTTCTCATTTACACTTTTTAATGTTATAATATCATGTTTATTAGAATTATTATTTATTTTTTTGAAAATAAAATTTAAATAAAAATATCAAACTTAACAAGTACTTTTAAAATAATCAATTATTTAGTTTAATTATTGATTTTTATTTTTATTGAAAAAATATAAATTTTTAAAAAAAAAATTATTTGGGCGGGTGTGGGGAAACCCCGTTTCTTGGGGGTGGGGGAGGGTGAATAAATTTTAGCTCCGAACAGGTTTGGGGGCGGGTTTGGGCCTGGGACTGGGTAGCGAGTGCGGGTCTAGGTGTGCTTAAATCCGTCCCAAATCCGCCCCGTTGCCATCTCTACTTGACTGTGTTTGGTATGTTGTAACAGAAATTCATACTGAAAAAATGTCGTTGAGAAATAAAAAAAATGTACTTATTGTGAATACATTTTTTATGTTGTCAACCTAGTAGCTCGAGTGAGACAATTTTTTCGATTGTGGCCATCCTGACGACATAAACCACACTTTATTTCTTGTTTGTCAAGCGAGCCCATTTCAGTTATGATGCATTTTCTTTTGGGACGACCCTTTTCTAAAACATGATTATTTGCGTAATTTTCTTCGAAACATTATTATTTGTGTATTTTTTTTAATACCTGATTATTGCAAAAAAATCACAAATCGGTGCATGTATGCAGAACAAAAAACAAGATAACTATTATCATTTCTTTTTGTTCAATAAAAAACATATTTTTTACTATTTATATTATTAATTTTAACTCTATCAATTAAATGTATGCTACGCTTATTTGGTTTATCAAATATATTAGTTATCATATATTTTGGAAAAAATATTTCTAGTAGTGGTAACATTTCATCTACTCAATCTATTTTTTTTTCTTTGGCTAAATTACAGTTTTAGTCCTCTTATTTTGGTGTTTTCACGATTTTAGTCCTCCTATTTTATTTTTAAACACTTTTGGTCCCATCCCCACTTTGGCTACTAAAAACGCCTATGTGTCACTTTTTAAAATATGTGGCATATAGTAAAATACCAATTGTGTGTTATACAATTACGAGGAGGGAAAGGACGTGTATTTTAAAAAATGACACATAGGTGTTTTTTGTACCAAAATGGGGACGAGGGATCAAAAGTGTTTAAAAAACATAGGGGGACTAAAATCGTGAAAACACAAAAATAGGGAGACTAAAACTGTAATTTAGCCTTTTTATTTTCAAATTGTAAGTTCCTCAATTTTAAGGGTTGACTTAATTTTGTAAAACAAATAAAAACAGCAATAATGTAATGTACAATACGATATTTTAACTTGTTGTAATCCTATTGGAATGCCTAAACATGATGTGTTGAAGTTTTTCAACATCTAGAACAACATGTCAAATGAGATGTCGAGACATTAGACATCAGACATCATGCTACTGAACTGTCAAAGTTTGTTACAGTTTTGTTCCAATTGTGCAGAATATTCTGGGAATAGTATGCAACATATGTGGCGTGTAATTGAAGGCATTTGTGGAGGTCCAAGAGCTAAGGAGAAAAATCAGCAAGGACCTTGATTGCAACAGAAGTTATCTACTTATTTGTTTTCTGCAGAAAGTTTGTTACAGCTTCAATCTGTTATTTGAAGGTCCAAATCCAGTTGGATAATAGGTTATAAATAAGCAGTTGTAACCTAGTTTTAGTAAGTTATCTGGTTTTAGAAAGATGTAGTCTTTAGGGTTAGCCAGGTAAGTGAACCACTTGGATTGTTGGATGGTCACTGATTTGTACCTCGAAGCCTATAGGCAAGAGGATTATTTTACTCACTCAAAAGCTGTGAAGCAATGAGGGCAGTTGTGTCCTTGGAAGAAGCTGTGAAGCAATTCCAAGTTTGTTTGAGTCACAAGTTTGACTATTTTGTGTTTGGAGTGATGTTCTCCAAACTATTTGTGTTTGAAGAGTTGATAGATATCAAGTTATTGATGCAGTGGCTGGGATGTTGACTGTTAGACATCATTGCGATGATTGGAAGTGGAATGGGGATATTCCATATCTAGGGAGGACCTAGGTAGAAGGGTCATTGGGTAGGGATTAAGTGAAAGGTGTAAACAGGGAGGTTTAACTCTGAATTAGTACTACTGATAGTGGACTTCATTCCTAGCTTAGTATGCCCCCAGATGTAGGTTGGTTTGAACCGTACTGGGTGAACAATTCTGTGTGTTCCTTTTGTTTCCTGCAATGTTAATTTTAATTCTACCTTGTCTGTTTTTATAATGTTAGATCAGATATCAAGATATCCTTATATGACATCTGAGTCTGCTGTTGCACTAGAATTTCACAAACTAATAATACACATTAAATTGTGCACAAAAGAATAAGGGTCGGATTAGCTTTAAAAAAATTTATAAAAAAAATATTAACCGTTTTCCATAAATTATAAAATCAATTTTTTACATTTAATAATATAAATATACATATTGAAGTTTTAAATATAGTTAAAATGACATAATTTGTTAAGAATATATTTCAAAATAATTTTTATAAAAGATTATTTAAAATCATTTCAAATTTTATTGATTTTTGAAACTTTAATATCCTAAAAAATACAAAAATGATGAAATACTTAAAATAATATTTATTTGAAATATTGTTTTAATTCTTGGTAGAATGTTTAAACAAATATATGTAGTATATATAAATCATATAAAAAAAGTTAAAATAAACTAATCCTAAGTCATTAATATTGAAGTGTACTTTTACTTAAAAATAATTATCTATTTGAATCTATTTCGAACTCTTTCGAACTCTAAGACCAATGAATATCATTAGTCAAATTAAGTCAAGACGCAACGGTCATTGACGATCAGATGGACATCCATCAACGGACACTATGTTGAGAATCAAGTGTGAGGAAGAAGTCTCACATTGGTTAGAAAAAAGAAGAATGAACACTTTATAAATGAGAGAACTCACACACCTATCATCACCTTAAGGTTTTAGGTGGAGATGTGGTGTATCTCTCACAAAGGTGATTCCCATGTAACATGCTCCCTCCTTGGAATTTCCCCCTAACAGTGGTATCAGAGCCTGGTTTCGAAATAGGGACCGACTAACTTGTACCGAAACACTTCTCGGAGGTGGTGGGTAGAAGGTGTTCCGTTGGAGAGTGTCAACGGTGGTACAAGTGAATGTGGAAGAGTGAGCTTTCACATGAGGGGGAGCACCATTGGAGAGTGTCAATGGTGGTACAAGTGAATGTGGAAGACAAAGCTTTCACATGAGGGGGAGCATTATAACACTTTATAAGTGGGAGAAACCACACACCTATCACCTTAAGGTGCTTCCCATGTAACATGCTCCCTCCTTAGAATTTCCTCCTAACATACCACACATGAGCATTTCCTTCTTTCCATCAAGATTGTTGATCAACATCCATGGACTCTATGCCCTTTATGTTGGATATCTTGAAGACAGGTTATAATCCTTACTCTATAAGAGTAACTCTAAATCAAAATCACATACATTTTCACTCATACTTACTAAATTAGACCTCATTCATATATTGACTTAAAACGTTAAGAGTGCTAATTTTTTGTTTTAGATATCTCCTCCAATCATTGGAAAATTTTAACCACCACATCAAAAGTCTCTCCATGATGACCATCATCCACCTTTCAGTAACTCTATTTCGATACATAATATAATGGGAAAACATTGATGCTTATAACATCAAGAGTAAGTGTAAAAAACAAAGATGAATAATAAGATGGTTTAGTGGCATCAATAACCAAAATGAATCAGAAAAAGGATCATATACTTTGGTTGCAATGTAAATATCAATTTGGTCCCTCCCTCAAAATAGTCACTATCAATTTAGTCCATAAATTCATTTAAGTTCTCCTATTAGTCAATTTTATAAGGTACCAAGTTCATTTTACTAATTGTATTATTCTCTATTATTTTGTCCATGGAAGCATTTTGATGAACATTTTTAAGAGCTAACATACAAAGCAACAACACAATACAAACAAGGTCATTTCTATTCTCAGAACTACTTGTCAATCATCCATAAAAGAAAAATCATCAAGTTCTCAAAATCCCAACCAAGGGTCATATACATTCAACAGGAACCATATATCAATTTTGCATATCAAGTTCTAAACCATGTGTTAAGTTCCTTCTCAGGAGATGTATGAGCTCTATGATTCCACAAAAGAACTTATCAATCCTTCGAATTGAAAGTAGAAGATAATGTTGATACTCTTTTAGCAGGAATGTCAATCAAACAGCAACCTCAGTCCATACAAAAAAAATGCAGACAGCCAAAATTTGATCTGAAACAATATTGAAACATGTCAGAGTCTTCCATGAGGATAATGTCACTTAGTAAATACCAATAACAAGTGCATTTCTGACATACTATATCTAAGAGGTGGATAATGTCACTAGAAAGTCTGCTACTGGCTGGTGTATGTTCTTAGGAAATGCTCCTATTTCTTGAAAGTGTAAGAAACAAGATTCGGTTTCAAAGTCATCCACCGAAACAGAATATCGTGCAGTGTCTGATGCTTGTTCTAAAATAATATAGATGTGCATATTCTTACAGATGTTGGATTCTCTCAGGCACAACCAACTTTGTTGTATGTTGACAACACTAGTGCTATTTCAAATTGCCGCAAATCTAATTTACCATGAAACAAACGAAACACGTCGAGGTTGATTGTCACTCTATCGGAGAAGCTTATGATCACGGAGTCATCAATCTACCTCTATGTTTCCACATCTGTTCAAACAGATGACATCTTCACGATAACATTGATACGTCAGTGACGCAGTTTTTTAGTTAGTAAATTGATACTTGGTTATTTACCAACATCAATTTGAGGAGGGTGTCAATACGTTTATCGTCTGCATTTGTTAGTTACCAACTAACAATATTGAGTTTACATTGTTAGTTGGACATAAACAAAAGATGAGTTAGTTCAACAACTCAAACAACTCTGTCGATGTCGTTTAAATAATTTCAATTGAATCAAATCTTATTTTCTTTAAATCAAATGAAACATATCTGAAAAATGATTTTGTTGTATAAGACACTAATTTCTATATATTGCCTCAATCAAACAGAAGCTTCTGGTTGCCTTATAGGAGAGATACTTTAGAAAACCTCTCTTTACAGAGTAAAAAAAATACAAGTACATAAGCAAAATAAGCGGTAAGCTGTTGGTTTAGTACTTAATAGTACTAAAAGCCAACAAAATTCTCAACGATGATATCAAAGTCCAGTTTGGATTTGAGACAATATCCGAGAGCGGTTAAGCAAAGTATTTCTCCAAATACTCCGGACAAAAAGTTGTTGGAGCAATTTAGTTGTTGAATGAATGATGTTTTCGTTTAAAATAGAGAACATGGACAAAACACCAATGGCATTAATCAATATAACACTTATGAACCATGATATCTAGACCTACTCTACCATATTTATATCAGCAGGCCAAAAGGTTAAAATAACAAGCAGCAAATAGTAAAGTGCTTTGTAAGGATAAACTATGGCATGATGCTAATTGCATCGTGTGTTAAATAATTGCAGTGGAAAACTATAATTACAACCTTAATATTGAGTTTGGGAGCTCATCGCAATTATATCGCGGCCATTATGACAACATCATTTGTCCACAATTATTTGCATTTCGGGTATTTGCAAAATAACTACAGTTGCAACTGGATCTGAAAAATTAGTATGACTCGACAACCTAGTCTGGTATAGCTAAACTTATGCCATAGATTATTGGACTACACAAACATGGATGGAGTAAGGATATCTATCACAAAAAGTATTATGTGCCCATAAATGCAAGAAAAAATAAACTTTTACATGCATTACTAGGAAATTATTAGGCATTATTCAGACAAATATACTTTTGAATAGATAAGATATCAATCAAAACAAAACCAACATTTGACGGAGTTAGGAAATGAAACAAACTAACTTAACTAGCTACAGTTACAGCTTGTACCAAAAAGTATTTAAATCGAATAAGAAACAAGATAACAAGTTAAGGCTAAAATACCTGAAAATTTGTTCATGACATGTCAGTTTTGTCCATGGCATCTGCGAGATTCAGTTTTTGTTCATAAAGCTTTGATAGATAAGACTCCTCCTCCTTATAATGTTTTATATATCTATCACGGAACAACTTATCGCAAACTACCAACGGAGTAGTTAAGCTTGCTTTCTTTTTATGCAAACCTTTCTTCAAAAGATATTGCACAACCGAGGCCCTTGGTATGATCCTTCTCTCTAGACTGGCCCCCAAAACCCTTGGTAATTTGGCAATGGCCGTAGCATCCCAACCCAACTCATTGACCCAAAAGCTCAAGACTGAATTAATTTTATCAATGGATGTTAACATACAATGAGGCTGCTTTCTAAATGCTCGAAGAACATCTTCGTCAGACCAACCCCATTTTTTAAAGGCATCAACTTTCTCCTTCCACCTGGTCTCGGTTACAGTTCTTTTGGCAAGAAATGCTATTGCGAAAAGGGAACGTGAAGGATCAAACCCCAAATCCTTCACTTCCTCCACTATCTTGAGAATGCCAGTTGTGCTGAGTATCTTGCTATGCATCCGAAGCAATCTTGCGATGTTTGAGTCTATCAGTCCATTCTCCATCAACATTCTAATGTTCTGTGGCACGCGATGGTCACTAAGTATAGTTGGATTTTGAATTGCACAAGCAATAGTATCCTTGTCTGATTGCAAGAATCTATAAAGCAATTCATAGACCGGTACTATATGATTCTCCAGGCTTGGAGACAGGATCACAGGGCCCTTGCTGACAAGGTTAACAATGTCGGAGTTAGAAGCACCTTTGGAGAGTAAAAATTGAAACTTTGGCAAGACCCTTTTGGAGGGGTTGCAGGAAAGTAGCCCAGGTACCTTGGCAATGATAATGCGTAATTGGGAATCTGAAAAACCTTGGTTTCTAAACAAGTTGAGAACTGAATCAGGGTTTTGGGATGTCTTGAAATGAAGATGGTAGGTGGAGGAAAGTTCGGAAGCAAAATGTGGGGAGAAACCAAAATTGTGGATGAGGTAGGAAACTGGAAATGAGGTTGAATTGGAAGTGTTGGTGGAGAAATAGAGAGAAAGGGGTAATGGGTTTTTTGGGGACGGTGAGAAAGTTAAGGCCTTGAGGTAGAGAAGGGATCTATGGCGATGAGTTTTCAACATTTTAAAAGCAGAAACTATGAAGAAATTAAAAACTGAGGCACGAGAAAGAATTCTCCGATGGTCCACTCAATTGCTACCGAGGTTTTTTTGGGGAACTCATTAAATCATATCATCCGGAAAGAATTCTTTTAATAATGCAACTTCAAAAAATCTATATTAAATCTCACATCTTTATTTTATATATTAATATTTTATTAATATTTAATTATTATTTGATTTAAAATAATAATTTAAAAATTATTTAAATTTAAATTAATATAAAATAAATAAAATTAAAATTTAACATAAAATTTAAAATGATAATTAAAATTAATCTCAAATACATAACATATAATTAAAAATAAATAAAAAACATAACTGAATTATTCAAATTTAATTTTCATCGTCCTCATGTCCAAAACGTTCCCTAATATGCTCGACTAGATCTCCTTGAAGTTGGCGATGAACTTGTTTTTCACGAAGACTTTCTCTTCTTTGTAGTCTTGTTGTAAGATTCGAATGAGGACCGTTAAATGTTCCAGTTGTTGAGTACGTGTCATCTACATTATCATAAGAGTAATCAAAATCACCTTCATATGTGTGTCGTTCATCTTCAACAATCATGTTGTCCAAAATGATGCAAGCATATATGGTATGCTTGAGGGTTTCCATATGCCAGGAACACGTTGGGCCACATATAATTGCAAATCGAGATTTGAGCACTCCAAATGCCCGCTCAACATCCTTTCTAGCTGATTCTTGATGTTGAGCAAATAGTTTTCTCTTTTCTTCCTGCGACATTGAAATGGTCTTGACAAATGTAGCCCATTCAAGATATATACCATTTGCTAAATAATACCCCATATTATATGATGTTCCATTGATTGTATAGTTCACAGTGGGAGCATGTCCTTCCAAAATATTGTTAAACACATTGGATTGGTTTAGCACATTAATGTCATTGTTTGAACCTACAACACCAAAAAATGCATGTCAAATCCATAGGTCTTGTGATGCCACTGCTTCAAGCATGATTGTGGGTTTACCATGATCACCTCGATAAAATTGTCTTTTCCATGCAACAGGACAGTTTTTTCATTCCTAGTGCATACAATCAATGTTATCCAACATACCTGGAAAACCACATGACTCTCCCATTTGTAAAAGATGTTCAACATCTGTGTTGTTAGGCTTTCTCAAATACTCGGCCCCAAATACAACATTCACGCCCCGAACGAATCTTTCTAAGCACTCAACTGAAGTGTTTTCACCGATTCGAACCTATTCATCTACACTTTCAACGAGAGACCCATATGCCAACATACGAATAGCAGATGTGCATTTCTACAATGGTGAAAGACCCATTTCACCAGTTGCATCGACCCTCATTTGGAAATATTCATCATGATCTCCAAGGGAGGCTACAATTCGAAGAAACACATGCCTATGCATTCTGAACCTTCTTCGGAATTGAACATATGTGTATACTGGAGGCTACAATTTGAATAACAACTAGTTTGAATAACAACTAGTTTGAATAACGGCTAGTTTAAATAACATCTAGTTTGAATAACGGCCCATTTGAATAACAGCCCATTTGAATAACGGCTAGTTTGAATAACAACATAATATTTATTATAAATTAAATTGGTACTAATGACCATTTTACATAGGTGTTGATACATAACAAGTACTACAATTTTTTATCATGACTAAAGTCCATTTTTTTCCAACTTATTACAATATTTTTCATGAATATCTCGTTGATTATCATTCATCTTAGAAGTGTCTTTCGAGAGTAATTGCATTGTCTTATACTCCATCTCGTCCTCCTTACATTGAGCTAGTCTTTCCATTAATTCTACTCTTTTATTCCATGCATCTTGCACAATATTATAAGGTGATTCAGATGCATTTTCCTTTGCCTTACTCTTTCGTTTTTATGCTTGTTGTCCCATTGGACCATTATTATATTTTTTTGAATCATTATTTTATTTTACCTTTTCAAAAAAATAAGAATATTTAATTACAAAGGACCGTTGCATTGCAATGGGATGGTTGCCCAACATGTACAACTCCAACGGTTGAAAATAATAAATGCACGTGGGCCACACTAGAATACAAGAGAAACAACTCCCGTTGGAGTTACTCTTATATATACTAAGGCTTAATACCCTTTTTGTCTCTTATTTATAATTTTGGATTCATTTTAGTCTTCTTTCTTTTAAAAATGTTAAAGTTAGTCTCTTACGTCTTCAAACGGTATCATTTAAATGTTTTTCGTTTAATTTTCACAAACAGTGTAGGCCATTTTGGTGCAAGAGAAAAGTGCTTACAAGTGAGTCACTTCACAATTATTGATTATTATTACATTCAGGTTTGTTATTAATTCACCATTGTTATATCATGGTGATAGCAACATTTCACCTGCTCATGAATATGCTCTCCAGTATTGTTCATCAATATTTCCGGCAGCTAGAAAATCAACAGATCAAAGACAAGTCAGTAGAAATCTATGAAGCAAAAAAACAAACATGTAATATTCAACACCTATAACTTTTTTCTCTTCTGCTTTTTTCTCAATAATGGGTCTTTCTTTGATTTGTTATGGTATCTCATCATCACCTTATTTCAATGAAAAATGCAGAACTGAATTTTCTGTGGTAATATGATAATATTAAATACGAGGTAATACTATCGATTTGTTTAGTTTTCAGATCACATGCCGCTAGTATATAAAGTGTTCTACAGTATCTTCTAGCTATAGTTATGTATCACGATTAATTTTGTTGTGTTTAATCTCACTTCAATTTTTTTGTTATCCAATACTTCATGTAAAATAAAGGGTGACTGGATAACAATGGTGAGTTAATAACAAACGTGAATGTAATAATAATCAACAATTATAAAGTGGTTAAGTACCTTTGTCTTGCACCAAAGTGGTCTGGGTTTGTATCCTAGTAAATTGCAAAATTTTGGAATTTGTTTTAAAATTTTGATCACCTTGACTTTGGTATGCCGCGTGTATAAAGATATGACACGTCAGATGTTAGCATAGAAAAATAGACGTTGTTTGTGAAAATTTAACAGAAAGAATTTAAATGATATTGTTTAAAGACGTCAGGGACTAACGTGTTTGAAGACGTAAGAGAATATAAAAGAAAGAGCATTATAATTGACCCAGATGTATATGTAAAGGACTAAAATGTTACACAATGACACTAATAAATTATAAAAATAATAATAACCTCACGATATTAATTATCTATTTTTATAATAGATCAACTTTATAGTATTAAAAATAAATGAAATAAATATTAGTTGAATTTGGTCGGAGATAATAATCACCCGTCTAACCGAAACAATACCATGCTATCCAAATTAACTAACTAAATATTCAAACATCTTACCCAACCCGATTTGTTAAAAAAATAATGGATCAATAGTCGATTTCAATAGCACGATTCAAATTTGTTCGTCCTTTCTTCAAAACACGTTGAGAGTATGTAAATGTTTGAATTGATAGAAGATAGTGGAATAGAACTGATCAAAATGATATAATAAATTTATATTCCATTATTTTGACTGATTAAAAATGAATGAGAATAAAGTGGAACACTATAAAAAATATTATATTTCATTCCATTATTTTTTTATACCTTCTAATATAAATAAAATGACAAAATCTCTATATTCTATCATAAAATACACAAATAATAGAAATTGTTATGAAATTAATGAGAAAGTAATGTAATAGAAGAGTAGAGACGGAGGAGAGAAAGAGAAAAAATAAGATCGTATTATTCTTATTATCTGTGTAGATTTCAATTACAATATGAGTCCTATTTATAAGATATATGTAATAAATAGAAAATCAATTGAAATCTCCTAATTGATGAACATCCATAATTATTCCATTTATAACACTCCCCCTTGGATGTCCATAAAGAATATGCCTCATTAAAACTTTACTAGAAAAAACCCATTGGAAAAAATTCTACTGAAAGAAAAATAGTACAACATTCTTTGTGAGGGAGCTACCTCATTACTATTCAATATAGATTATTACAAATAAGAAAGAAAATTATTGGGAGACAATAATCCAGTAATCATAATAGTCTCATTGAATGTTTGTTCAGGATATGCCTCGTTAAAACCTTACTAGAAAAAATCTAGGGAAGGAAAAAGTGTACATATCTTTTTTAGAAAAGTTCATTTCTCCCCCTCAACTGAACGGAGTTGGTTTTCCCCCTCAGCTGAACAATCATTTCTTCTACGATGAAGACCGATATTTTGCACTAAAAGGTCAGTAAGATTATCAGATGAATAAATTTGTTGGAGCTTATATTACCACTTTTCTGAAGATCGTAAGTGAAAAAAAAACTTTGTAGAAACATGTTTTCTTCTATCTCCTTTAATGTAATTATCTTTCAATTGAGTAATGCATAAAATATTATCTTTATATATGGTTGTTGAATTTCTTTTTCCATTAGTCAACCAACAAGTCTTTTGCCATGATTAGTTTCACAGGTCTCCATGAAATAGTGTTACCAACATAAGTAAACAAATAATTTGTGTGATCTACCATTATGAGGATCTGAAAAGTATTATGTTTATGCATAACATGTTAATTCAAATTTGGATACGAATAAAACAAACTCATGTCCATTTACCCCCAAAATAACGAAGTATATTTTGACTTTGTTCCAATGTCTTCGTGTAGGCGAAAAACTATATCTTATTAATAGGTAATAGTACTTGATACATCATGGTATGTATAATTAGCAAGATAGGTCAGTGCTTAAATTACACTGAGATATGATACTTCATGACCAATTAGTTTTTCATCCCCTTCTCGAGGTCTAAAAGGATCTCTTACACATTCAATTATCTACCAATATAGAGGTAGACAATATACAAGATTTGTCCATATATGAACATTTTAACATTTTGCTATATATGATATTTTTCCATATAGAAACGTTTTAACACTTTTCTATATAACCTTCTTGGTGTACGTAAATTATATTATCTAAATTTTCACGTTGTAAGAACTTTGTATTTTCCAAGTCCTTCACATCAAACCATTTGTTTTAAACAATTTATGGCTTTTGGTAACTCTTCAGGAGCTCCAAAAATATTTATGTCATCCACATGGATATCTATTATATCGAATTCTTTTCCAGATATAAAAAAAAGGAGATTTGGATTGATTTGTATATCTCTTTCTTAGCAAATATTCACTAAGACGATTATACCACATGTGTCCATATTAGCTCATAAACAGACTTGTTCAATTTTATGGAGTATCTTTCTCCAGATCCAAAATTAGTGTTTCTAATATTTTAAACCCTTTAGGAAGTTTCATGTAAATGTCACTATCAAGTAATTCGTATAAATAAGATGTCACAACATCCATCATGTTCATATTAAGCCATTCATGTGCTACAAGGCTAATCAAATATCAAAACAATTAATTGAATCCACTACAGATGAATATCTTTCATCAAAACCAATCTTAGGTCTTTGTGAAAATCATTGAACAACAAATCAAACTTCATATCATTCTTATTTTACTTTTTCATAAAACTCATTTATATCTCATTAGTTTCACACCTCAAGGTATCGGACTACAAGTCCAAAAAAGATTCGCTTTTAAAGTGGGATTAATTATTCTTCAATTGAATCTATTTATTTTGGTCAATTATCACATTGTCTATAATATTAGATAGACTTTGATTCATGATCTGTTCATTTTGGTCAATTATCACTTTGTCTATAATCTTTGATAGACTTTGATTCATAGTCTGTTCATTTTGACCAATTCTCACTTTGCCTACAATCTTTGGTAGACTTTATTTCATGATCCTCATTATCGTTTATCTCCTTTAGCGCTATATTGTATACACGATATTGTCAATGTCGACTTTATTTGGTTATCTTAATTTCGGTTCCATTCTATTTCATCCAAGACATAATTTATCGAGATCTCTTTATAGTTCTTTTGGAACTGAAAAATAAATTATGTCAAAGTACTCTTAGAATATTAATATCCTCACTTGAGTCATTTTTAACTTTAGTTTCTTATCTTAGTAGAGGAATTTTACCATTGGAACCAATTTTTATACCACGCTTCAGGTGCGACTACGACTTAATTGCAAGATTAGCTTATCCAATAGGAGAATCCACTTTGAGTGGAGTATTAACAACTGATAATTTATTTCATAAACTTTGCAAATGAATAATATTTTGAACTTTTGGTTCATATTGGTTTGTACGAGGATCAAGACAACAATTTATTTTATCAATTGAACTTTTGGTTCACATTTGAACTTCTGATTCACACTTTCAGTTGCTTATTCTCTCCCCTTAATATTGAGAAAATTAATTTATCAATTGATAGTCAGCCTATTAGACTTCAAACAAGTATCCAATTATTGGATCAAGAGATATCCTCAAACACGGGATTCATATAAAAAGTATTTTCTCAATATTCTTTCAAAACTCATCTTAGCGTACTATATTGGAGCAATTGAATAATCATAACACATCCGAAATTTTACTTAGATGAGACATACTAGGTTATTATCCTAAAATAATTTGTAAGTTAAGAGGAGAATAAACATATACTATCTTGTTGGCTTAATGCAAATGAATATATTAATATTCATATTTTGTGTTTCAAATATCTAATTTAGAGCTTATGATCTTACAAGTATCAACCATACAATTAACTTTAGACGTCTAAAGAATGGATCTTCAGACCAATTGTTTTTTATGAGCATATGCTACAAGATATTCGATATTAATTTTAATAATATATGTGATACTTATCAAGAAAGTTCTGAAAAATTCAGAATCTGATATCTTAGTCTGAGAAGACAACTTCACAAACTTCTGGTTGTAGTGAGTAAACAATAAATATTTGCATAAAGAATGGGTCTTCAAGTCCATTTTTTTTGTATGAACATATATTACATGGTGTTAAATATCAATTTTAAAAATATATGTGATACTAATTTAGGCATTTCAAAAAAATCCAGAAAACAAGATCTTAGTCTAATTAGTTGAGAAAATAATTTTACAAACTTCTGGTTGTAAATAGACATATGCATGATTTTTAGTCGATGCAACAATTAATGTCATAAAAACTCAATTTCTTTTAGAAACACACAAATTTTATTGGATTGAAAAAACTTCTGGTTCTTCAAAACTAACTCTCGCATCATAATACATTCTGGATGACCCAACCGATTTTGCCAACATTCTTAAATTTGATTTGTAAACTTCTTGTTTACAATTATGCTTGTTTAATTTGTCAAATTTGATTTGTAAACTTCTGGTTTACAATTATGATTTGTAAACCCATTATGCTTGTTTACAATATACAGTGAAAATATAATTGAAATTTTATTATTATCAAAACATAAAGATAAAATAGATATTTTAAACAAACGATTAATTTTCATTTAATTTAATTGTTATAAACTAAATCTAAAGAATAAAAAAAAGTTATTCATTAATAACTAAATAAAATAAAAATATCATAAGCAAATTTCAACAGAATATAAGAAATAAATAAGAATTGAGAAAATCAATATTGATATTAAGAGACGATATCATTACACTATAATATTTTAAACTGCTATATTAAAAATATAAAATATTTTGAAGATATTCTTGAAAGTATTTCTTCGATATTAAAATAACGATATTATAAGAAAAAATACATTCTTTGAACAATCCTTCAGGGATGATGTAATATTTTTGCTTGTTTTTCAAATCTTTAAGTAAGAATAAAGGGGGAAAAAATTACGCAATTGTGAAATCCTCCTGGATACTTCACTATTATGATGCAATACTTTTGAAATTGGATAATATTATTGATGCAATCATTTAGCTAATTTTTTCCTTCTAGGATTCATTAATATTATTTAGATCAAATCCTTTTAGGATTCGTTAATATTATAGATGCAATCTTTTGGGATGCGTTATAATCAAATCCTTCTGGAATGCGTTATAATCAAATTCTTCTAGGATTTTTTTGGGATTATTTAACCTGATTGATTCCTTATGAGATTAGTTAATATTATAGATACAATCTTTTTAAAATTATTTAACATGATTGATGCACTTATTGTAGGATGCATAAAACTCATCATTGATTTCCAATCAATAGAGACATAATATGTTATTAATAATAATATTAAATTTTAAGTTCTTTTGGAACTATAAATAATTTCATCAATCAAAATTAAAATATCTTCATTTGCATAATTATTACTATAACATTATTCAATAACTCAATCACAAATCATTTTATTAATAAAAATAATATTTGTAATTCTTCAATTATTTAGGAATTATAAAACAAATGTATTATTTTGCTATCATTCAAGGGATTCTTCATATGTCCTTTAGAAACTATATAAGAGATTCAATATTTTCCGATCCTGTAGGATGCTTCATATGTTCTTTAAAACAATATAAACTTTTTTTTTTTTTGCTATCCTTCGGGGATAGATAAGTTTTTCAAGAACATATATAAATATTATTTTATTTTGCTATTCTTCCGGAATAGCTTTAACATATGCAATCCTCCTGGAATGCATGAAAATCATCACTGATTTCCTTTTCATTTTCTAATCAATATATTTATAAATAACACATAGAAAATATATTTAAAAAAAAAGGTACATTCTAAGTCTCGGAACTTCATGCTAATAACGTGTTATGAAATTAATGAGAAAGCAATGTAATGGAAGAGTAGAGACGAAAGAGAGAAAGAAAGAAAATAAAATCGTATTATTTTCATTATCTGTATAGATTTCAATTACAATATGAATTATATTTATAAAATCTATAATAAATAAAAAATCAATTAAAATCTCTTAATTGAAAGACATCCATAATCATTCTATTTATAATGAAATTTTTATTTTATTTTGCTTGACTTCATTATCCTTGTTTCATTTTCCTATATCTAAACAAAGCCCCAAAGACTGAAGTGACAGAATTCAACTGATCTTTGGGTCGAAGCTTCTCGGAACATATAATCATATTGAAACAAGGTTAGCGTTAATTCTCAATCTTAGTTTGAAGTACAAGATCGAGTTTCTTCTATGATGGATACACTATCCTGCTTCTTCATGTATTTGCCCCACGACAAATCCTGGAAAGCTCCAATGTTGAAAATGAAAACCCTAAATCCAATCCCAAATTTCAATTCTTCTCTCTCTTTGAAATGTCACTGTTCAACCACTTCACCACACCTAAACCAATTCGCAGTTTCATATCTCGTTACCAACTTCGGCTTCTCATTAGAAACCGCTACAAAGGTTTCCAAAAGTGGTCGTTTCACGACTTCCGAAAGGCCTGATGCAGTAATCGCCATCTTCACAAACTTGGGTTTCTCCGATTCTCAGATAAGCTACGTTGTAAGTAAAGCGCCCGGCATTCTTGCATGTAAGTGCCCTCACAAAAGGATTTTGTCAAAGTTAGAATTTTTACTCTCAAAAGGTGCTTCAAAATCTGAGGTAGTGGAGATTGTAAGCAGAAGCCCTGGAATTCTAAATGCAAGTCTTGACAATTGCATTATCCCTACTTTTGAATTGGTAAGAAGGTTCTTTCAATCTGATGATGAAGTTATTCGATACCTACTTAAATGTAGATATTTCTTTGGTAGTTATAATGTTGTTAAAAATGTCAAGTTGTTACTTGATCATGGAGTCACTGACTCAAATATAAGATATTTGTTACGTACTAAACCGTCTATATTTTCTTTTTATGACATAAGGAAGGCTTTGGATACGGTTAAGGAAATGGGATTTAATGATCCTTCCCATGTGAATTTTTCTAAAGCATTGTTAGCAAAAAGGTCCTTGTCGGAATCTCGGTGGAATGTGAAAGTTATTGTCTTTAAGAGATGGGGTTGGTCTGATGAAATGATTCTTGAAATGTTTAGGAAGCGACCGGAGTCTATGCTATCATCCGAAGAGAAAATTAATAAGGTCATGAGATTTTGCGTGAATGAGTTGGGTTGGCACTCTTCGGCTCTTGTCAAAAGGGCGATAATTTTTTCGTTTAGTTTGGAGAAAAGAGTCATTCCGAGGGCTTGTGTTGTTTCATATCTGATATCCAATGGTTTGATAGACAAGAATGTTGAATCATTTACCCCATTTGCTGTTAGTGAAAAGAAGTTTCTTGAAAAGTATGTGCAATGTTTTAAAGAGGAAAGACATAATTTGTTAAAGCTATACCAGGAAAAAATGGATGGTAAGAAAATTGAGGAAAATGGTTAAATTGCAAGTGCAAATTTTATGTAATGCAGCGTCCTAAGTTGCAATTGACTTAACTCTATTGTTTCATTATGTCGGGGTTGGAAATTGGAGCCCTTGTTCACGGATGTATTCTTTCGATTCCTGTTATGTTACAGTTGTGTTCTTGTGTTCTATATCAACTATTTGATACATCAAGGTACATTGCAACTTGTCAAGTTCCTTTTGTATGCAAATTAGGGTATTATTTATTGCTATTGAGTGCCTTCATAATGGTGAGCTTGCTGCTAGAGCTCAATTTATTTGACTTTGTTGCTATGTAGCACCCACATCTTTGAAAAAACTCATGTCCGTGTCGATATCACACACCTGCACCGACACTTGTGATTACGTTTAATTTATTTATATTTTGAAATTATTACTATTGTCGTCGTGTCAATGTTGAGTCTTTTCGGGATGGATGTGCTTCATAGCTTTGTTGGCACTCTGCCCTCTCATGAAAGTCCTAGTGTTAAGCATGTTTATCATACAGTCATACTTATCATGTCAGCCCCATTGTTGAGGTCCATTGCGATGGATATGGATGTTTTTGCTCTAAGTTGCATGGTTACAAATTTGAGAGAGATATGAGTCTTGATGTCTTTGGTCTAAGCAACAAGATATCTATCCAATTGGACCCACATGTGCATGAACTTGCTGAAGGAAACATTTTGTTATTCTGATTTGTAAGGTACTGTAAATGCCAATGTAAATGCCATCCAAGTGGTTATTTTGAATTACTAGGAAACTCTCATTCCAAGGCCACTTGCCCCCTCATACTCTATATCATTTGTCATATCCCTTCCACCCAAGATGTCTATTATATGAAATCTATTTCACTATAAACTCTGCGCTTCATCTCGTCAATGGTTTAGCATGCAAGGATCCAATCTTTGGTCACTAGGGTAGTAACGATGATGAAGGTTGTTTTGGTACACTTCAGACATTTTACAAAGAGAGTCCGTCTCCATTGCAATATTGCAAGGGTCTTCTCTATGTTTTTCCCCCCACTTTTTGGATGCATTCCATGTGATTACATAACTTAAAATTAGGGATGTCATTTGCCCGGTCCAAGTTATTGCACTTTAAATCTTTAAAAAATTAAGGAACAAAGTTGTTATGTAACTTTAGTTTTAGTCATTTTTTCTTGCTTTTTTTTTTCTTTTTCTTTTCGGAATTAGTTTTCATACTTTAAATTTAAACAATTTTAGTCATCTCACATATTTTCATTAAAAGTTTGATAATTTATCTTTTTCCTCGGCATGTTTTGTTTATGAGGAAGGATACCTTTAGCTAATCTCCAGAGGAAACTCCTGTCTGAATTTGGTAGTTTCACGTGCCAGATTCCTTTCCAAAGCCTGTATATTTCACCATTTGAAGATCCATGCACCATGGCTACTTTCATGCAACCCTTCCAAAAGGGTGTTACCAAAGTTTCAAAGCCCCATCGTCCTCAAAGCAAGTCTCAAGAATCAAATAATCCCAACCTATGAATTGGCCTATAGATTCTTACAATCCGACAAGGACACTATCGCTTGCGCAATTCAAAACCCATATTTCTTTGTAGACAATCGCATGCCACATAACATAACATTGTTGATTGAGCATGGGGTGACAGGCTCAAACATGGCAAGATTGCTTCAGAACCGAAGTCGGATACTCAAGGACCCTGCATGCTGAAGTTCACGAAAGAATTAAAGGATTTCAGATTTGATCCTTCGAACACAGAATTTGTTGTTGCATTGAAAGCCAAAATATCAGTGTTAAAAACCAAATGGAAAGAGAAAGTTGATGCCTTCAAGAAATGGGGATGGTCTGATGAAGATGTTGTCGTATCATGATCAGATTTGAAGCGGCATTTATTGTGGAAGAACTCTCTTAGCAGTTAGCATTATGCTTTAGATCGGTAACTGATTCTTATGATTTCTAAGAGACCTAAATTTAAAAAAATAAATGAGCCACAAAATAATAAAATAAGTAGAGCCTCTAGAGTAAAGACCCTTAAATTTAAATAAGTCTTAAGGTCCTAAAATTTTCACACATTTTAAAAAAAAAAAATATTTTTAATCAAAAATTGACTTTTTATTATTGAAAAAAAATCATCTTTTTGTATTTAGGAATTTTTTTCTTCAGAAAAATAGACATTTTTATATTTTCGACAAAAAGTCGTTTTTTTTTTCAAAAAATTGATATTTTTCTGAAAAGATCGACTATTTATATTTTTCGACCAAAAATCATTTTTTTACAAATCGACTATTTTTTATTTTCGCCATAAAATCGTTTTTTTCCCGAAAAAATCAACTTTTTGTATTTTCGACAAAAAATGATTTTTTTCTGAAAAACCAGACTTTTTATATTTTCGATAAAAAATCGAAATTTTTTTTAAAAAAATCGACTTTTTGTATTTTCGCCAAAAAATCAACTATTTATATTTCCAACAAAAAATCGATGTTTTTCGAAAAATCGACTTTTTGTATTTTCGTCAAAAAATCGGTTTTTTTCTCGGATATATCGACTTTCTATATTTTTGACAAAAAATCAGTTTGTTTTTGAAAAAGTCGACTTTTTATATTTTCGAAAAAATCGATTTGTTTTTGAAAAAGTCGACTTTTTATATTTTCGACAAAAGTTCTGCTTTTTTCCGAAAAAATCTAAAATTTTATTTTAAAAAAAAAATCGACTTTTCTTATTTTCAAAAAATGCACGTTTTTATATTTTCAAGAAAAAAACTATTACTCTTTTTTCCACAAAAAATCATTTTTTTACGTAAACGTCGACTTTTCATATTTTTGGAATAATCGATTATTTTAGTTTTCTAAAAAAATAAAGTGAGTTTTTAATTTGTTTTAAAAATATTTTTTATTTTTTAAAATAAAATTAATTTTCAAACGATTTAATTTTTAACAAATTATAATTTAAGTCATTTACTTAGGACCCCATAAAACATCAAAATATGAAGGGCTTACAAAAATGGGGTCCAAAAAATTTCCTTTTAATAAGGGGTCTAAAAAAAATGACCTTATAAAAACTTAATTGTTAGGACTTTATAATTTAAAGCTTTTTGACTATTCTAATTGTAGGACACAAATTTAAAACTTTGTACGTTTTTAATCTAGAAAAAACATATATAAATGTCTGTGCCGCCAAAAATTCTACATACAACTCACACAAAACACCTCACACAAAGTAAAAATTTCTGCATACACCTTGGACAAAACTTGGGGCAAGGATTGACTAACTTTAAGTTTGGGTGACTTTGCTACCTTTCTCTCTGTCTCTCTTAATCTTGTTTCTCTCTCATCTAAATAACTTATTTAAATTACTCTTATATCCTTAAGTTATAACTAAAGTTACCAAATCTTGTATGTCATGATTATATTTTCAGGTATTTTAATCTTAATATGTTATTCATGTTCCATATTGTATTAGATTTAAGAAAAAATAAGTTATAAACTTAAATAAATATCATTGCTGCGTCATTTGATTTGATGAAATTATCTATCTCTCTTAAGCTAAACTTATGCCAAACTTCAAGTGGAAACCTTTTCACCATTGAAGCTTCACTTAAATTTTTATTCTTGTATGATTCATGTATTAATTCTGAAATCTTGTTATTATTTTTCAAAACATGCTTTGAAGTTTTTGATGGATCAACAGGTTTTGAGCGAGGATCAATTCAAATGGACATTGAATGCTCATGTCATATACAAATTAGGTTGTGACAATGGTGCTACAAATTCTTTATATCACGGAAGATGACTTTATCTCCTGTTCTTACATTTTCTAGATCTAGAAGATTGGGAAATAGAGATTCATGTTGATGCTAAACTTAAGAAAATTTCCATGACTTATTACAAAATTCTCGCTCATCTGTAATACACTTTCCAAAACAAGAAATCATTGTACAAAGAAAATTTGGTCTTACTTAGGTGTTCCTTCCAAATTTCAACCTTATTATAGGAACATCATTGTTCTGTCGTAGGGGTCATTCAAGACTCTTCATAATATACAAGAGAAATGAAAGCATTTAAAACTTTTGTGAGTTTCTGAGCTTCCTTGGTATCAGAGTGAGTTTGATAGATCACAGCGAGTCATCGTGATGTTGCAAAAGCACTTCAACAAAACCATAGAGCCTCCGTGGTTTTGTCTCAAGTCTCATACCAAATATATATCTTACTGCAGCACTCCATATTTTCTTCATCAGGAAGTAAGCTACTGATCCTTATTTGAACATAAAGACTACAACAGATGATTCCATAATTTTTTTTGCCGCAGTCTCCCATTACATTTCCCAGCTAAACATCTAAATCTACAAATATCAACATTTTAAGTCATTCCAGCTTTGTCTTTGCTTAACATTCAAGCAGCAAGGATGGTTAATGAACATGTCTAGCAAAGGCAGAAACAAGAGCATGTACATTCAGCTAGGTGACAGATAAGCATTGGATATTAAAGAATTTGTACCAATGCTTCAATTGTCTAGAAAGCATCAAATAGGAATTGAAGAATACATCCATGAACAAGGGCTCCAATTTCCAATCCACCCATAATGAAACAATAGAGTTAAGTCAATTGCAACTTAGGACGTTGCATTACACAAAACTTGCGCTTACAAGTTAACGATTCAATAGCTTACAAAGAGACTTCACCATTTTCCTTGATTTTCTTACCATCCATTTTCTCCTGGTATAGCTTTAACAGATTATGAAACTGTGAATTGGTTTTGCTGTGGTGAAGTTGTTGAAGAGTGACATTTCAAAGAGAGAGAAGAATTGAAATTTGGGATTGGATTTAGGGTTTTCATTTTCAACATTGGAGAATTGAAGAAAGATTGCAATACATTAGCACAACTTGTAACCATCATAAAAAACAACCACAACTGGATATTGTTGTACTTCAAACTAACCTTAAGAATCAACTGAGCCAACTTCAAAATGATTTGAGAACAGATTTAACATTCTAAATGTTAAAAATTTTAACCAGGACAAAATGGATTGTAAGAAAATCATTTTTAATATAATTTAAGGCCTGTTTGTTTTACTAATAATAATAATAATAATAATAATAATAATAATAATAATAATAATAATTATTATTATTATTATTATTATTATTAATTATTATTATTATTATTATTATTATTATTATTATTATTATTATTATTATTATTATTATTATTATTATCACTATTAGTACTATCACTATTATTATTATTACTATTACTGTTATCTTTATTAGTACTATTAGTATTAGTATTATTAATTATATATTATATTATTATTATTATTATTATATTAGTATTATTATTATTATTATTATTATTATTATTATTATTATTACTATTATTATTATTATTATTATTAGTATTACTATTATTATTATTATTATTATTATTATTATTTTTTATTATTATTATTTTATTATTATATTATTACTATTATTATTACTGTTATTACTACTATTATTACAACTTTTATTATTATTATTATTACTATATTATTACTATTATTATTACTATTACTATTATTATTACTATTATTATTATTATTATTATTATTATTATTATTATTATTATTATTATTATTATTATTATTATTATTATTATTAGTAGTAGTATATTATTATTATTATTATTATTATTATTATTATTATTATTATTATTATTATTATTACTATTATTATTATTATTATTATTATTATTACTATTATTATTATTCTTATTATTACTACTACTACTATTATTATTATTATTATTATTATTATTATTATAATTACTATTATTATTATTATTATTATTACTATTATTATTTTATTATTACTATTATTATTATTTTATTTTATTTTATTATTACTATTATTTACTTTTTATTATTATTATTATTTTAATAATTAATTTTATAAAACTGTTTTTTAAAATTTATAAGTATTTTATATTTTTTTAATTTGAATGATCTATTTCATAAAATTCATTATTAAAAATTAAAATATAGACGAAATTATAATTTTTTTTCAAGGTTAAATATGCTTTCAACCTTTAGAAATATTTTATTTTAATCTCTCTAAAATTTTATTTTAAACAATGATCTTCCTAAAGTTTTCAGTCTCAAAATTTAGTTTTTGTTGTCAACTTTTATTAACAGAAGCTGACGTGACACACCACATGAAAGACAACTTGGCATAAATATGAAAATACTTTAGATTGCAGGGTTTCAAACCTCCTCTGAATGAGAGGTTGATTTTGAACTTGCCATATGAGAGATCCCTCCTAATTTATCATGGGAACCGTATTGGCCGTTATGTCTGAGGTGGAGAGGTATTATAATTTTTATCGTTATATTTCTTATTATTTATTTTTGTTTATTGTCCGTTCTTTTTTATTTATTTTCATATACTGCCCGTTCGTATTATTTATTCATTTTCGTTTGATTCTTATGTTTCAGAAAAGGAAGGCCCTGAAACATGCGAACCACTCTCGCAAAATCTTTGAACTATATGCTCCAAAGACTCAGTGGTTCCTCAATGTTACCCTCGCATCCGGTCTTGCAGGATTATCAAGATCTTATTCTGTACCATTAGCAGGTGCGAGATGGCATAGGGGACGTCATCTTTCCACTTTCTTGTTGGGGAGTTGACGATCACCCTCGACGATATTGCCTGCTTGCTCCGACTACCTATCAAAGGTAGGTTACTCAACCATTCCAAGATAACTAGAGTTGGGGCGGTTGAGATGATGGTTGGGCATCTGGGACCTGATCCATACAAAGCTGCTGAGGATTGTGACTCCACAAACGGGGCACACGTGAAATTCTCCTAACTAAAGGAGTTATATCAGGAGAACCTCCGTCAAACAGCTCTTGCAAAAAGAACTGCACAGGCAGCTGGGGAGCCTGTGGAGGCAGATTTTTTTGTTTAGTTTTACTATGGTTGTGCCATCCGGTGTTTTCTGATGTACTTGGTAGGCACATCCGTCTTTGTGGACACGAGTGGCCACTACACTGACGTGGCCTACATGAGATGTTTTGCAGACCTTTCTACAGTTCAGGGCTGGAAATGAGGTGTCGTTGCTCTTACCTACCTCAACCAAAAGTTGAATGAAGCTTCCAGGTGGAAGGCTAGGGCGCTTACCGACTCGTGCACACTCCTCACGATACGTTTTTATTTTAACAATAAATTTTAATTAGTTTTAATTGATTTGTACTTACACATTATATTTTTGTTGATGCAGAGCTGGACTATATCGTACTTTCACCGCATCCATGGTTACTCCGCGGATCCCGACTATCAGGACTTCATGCCCAGGGATGCCAGGTTTATTCTCAATAGGGGCGACCATAATGTGGTTCCTTATCGGGTGTTCCTCGATCGCACCAACCATGACGACATCAACTGGATCCCATTTGAGGACTACAGGGAGGTTGTCCCCTTCGATACCATTTCCTTATACTCTGGGTGGCTAGTCTGTGGGGCTAACATGATGGTCCGGTATTAGCCCGAGCGGTGTATGCGTTAGTTTGACTATGTGCAGATCATACCCTGATCTCTTTTCCAAGCTGCTCCCAACACCATGACACAGAGGGCTCTAGATGATGTCTTTTAGGACTGGGAGAATCATGTCGTGCCAGATGAGTATCGGTTGTTGCGGGCATCCCGTATTTGGAACTCTATGGAGGGGTACACGACATGGTTCTTTATAGTGTCACACCCTTACATGACACCGGAGGCTGAAGGACGTCTGTCGAGGCCAGCATATGAGGAGCTCTTGGAAAACGAGCAGACCAAGGATGATCATGCCATTGATCTACTGCCATCTGTCAGAGTATTCGTCAGATTGGATATGAGGCGTTAATGACAGGATTGTCGATTGGGACGGACCTGATGCGCTTGTCGTGGTAGAGAGGATGGTCGCCGAGGCAGAGCGTGCAGCGCATTTCCATAGGCAGAGGAGGGCGCAGGGGTCAGGATTAGGCATACCCAGTAGCCTTTATGTTTTTTTAGTTGATTTTGTTTGATCGCATTTTTTTCAGAACAATTTATATAATTTGATATTTTTGACAATTTTTCTCCTTAATATTTATAACATATTAATATTTACATGGTTTGCGTATATAGATATTGCGTATATTAAAATTTTCTGACAAGTTTTCTCTTTAATTGAATTTATGAAAACAAAAACATAATCCGAGATATTGTGAAAAAAAACATAGTAGTTTCAAACATGGTTTTACACATTTAGGAAAGGTTTTGTAAGTTAACTTACGAATTCCCCAAATAAGGTGAATTCGAAGTTCACTTACGAAACATTTCCTGAATGTGTAAAACCATGTTTAAAATAATGAAACATACAAAAATAAGGTGAATTCGTAAGTTAACTTACGAATTCGTAAATTAACTTATGAAAGGCATTTTTGGTTTTTCAAGAGTGTTGGAGAAACCCACTAGATGGGTGAAGAAATTTTCATAAATATTCTCTCACCATAGACCTTGTGTCACTATTTCATCAAGAATTTTTCCATGTAGTGCAATTTTTTTTTTTTACATTCCATATGGATTTTTTTAAATATTTTTTAATTAATTTTATAAAATTCATGCGGATTTCGTAAAATAATTTTTTTAAAATTTTTAAAATAACTTTTTTAATCCTTAAGATCTCATATGGTTTTTCAACCTAATGGACGACATACCCATTGAAGTCATAATAAAGCATCTTTAAGAAAAACTGTACTTTGTATCCCCACTACTAGTATAATACCCCTACAATTTTGTAAAAATATCACTTTTACTCTTAATATAATTTAATTATTTTATTTTTTCACTTTTACCATTCATAAAAAAGTCAAAAATAAACAGTTCAAAAAGCTGATCCGGAACACATTTCGGAACACTTCTGGTAAGTATTCCGGTTTGTTTAAACACAAAACGGAACAGTTTAATGATGTATTCCAAAAATCACAAAAAGCATTTCGGAACAGTTTGTATAAGTGTTCCGGTATAAAGGACAAATTATAAAACAAACCGGAACACATACGAAAAGAGTTCCGAAATTTTGGAATATAAACCGGAACACTTTGCAAATGTGTTCCGATTTGTAAGATATGCAAACCGGAACACTTTGTATATGTGTTCCGGTTTGCAAAAGTGTTTCGGAATGCATTTCGGAACACTTAATAAGAGTGTTTCAGAATGCAGTTTCCAAAACCGAAACACTTTTACTAATTGTTCTGGTGCGTTCTTTGCAAACTGGAACACTTTCTAAAATTGTTCCGAAAACAATTACAACAAATCACCAAAACCGGAATATTTTTGAAAAGTGTTCCGGTTCATTTTTTTCCGGAACACTTGCTTAAACTGTTTCGGTTTGCATTTTTGTAAACCGAAAGACTTTAGGGAACTATTCTGGAATGCAAGCTAGTGAGAGAGAATTCAGAACACTTTTGTAACGAAATGTGAAAAGTGAATTTTTTAAAAAATCTTAAACTATTTATATGAAGGTATTTTAGTCCAAAAAATATTATAGTAGGGGTACAGATTTAAAAGTCGGGGTACAAAGTAAAAAGATGATTGGTCAGAATCATTATACTAGCTTGGACTTCAATTGGTGCAGATTCTTTTCCTGAGGTTCCCATAAATAAGGTGTAGATAACCAACGAAAAATTACTTAAAAGGATTACTTACCAATCTAAAGCAAGGACTTTTGTCGGGAGAGCCTGTCAAGCAATTTATGTGCTTGTTTGGTGGTTTCGCACTGAGTTTGGTAAGATCACATAGAACCACCGCGTGTTGAAAAATTCCTTCAACAAAATCACGGTACCACTGTGATTTGGTCAATCCACCATGATATCAAACATGAACTATACTAATAGTTGGAACTTGGAACAGTAGAAAAAACAGAAAAAATACAAGTTCCGCAGATCATATAACTAAGTAGAAGTACCTTCAATAATATTTAATCTAATTTTCCATATATCAAAGGAAACATATCAATTATCATTTTTCCAAATCATTTTCAATTAAAAGCACTTAACGAAACTTAATTGAAGAATATGAAAAAATGAGTTTGTTTCACCTCCAAAGTTTAACGAAAATTATTGCAGCAAGCAACCCAGATTTTCTTTCATCAAACAGGGTGAAGGAACTGCAGAACTGAGCCATGAAGTAAGCTATTGATCCTTGTGTAATGGCTTGGGGGTTCATGTCCAACTCAAAAGGTAGCAATAGAGAAATAAAGGATGAATGCTATCCAAATTTGATTTATAAAGAGTAGGGAATTACAACAGAAATTGGAATTTGAAGTAAGATAGGAGAAGACTAAGTCCAAGACTTTAGTCATTACTCTACAAGAGAGTACCAAAGAGGAAAAAGCATAGAGAATACCCTTGCAATGTTGCAATGAAGACCGACTCTCTTTGGAAATCAAGAATTACATCATGTCCACTCTTATCAATGATGCTCAACCATAGTAGTGTAAGTAATGCTACTAGCATTAACAATGATCTCCACATGGTGATATGTAGAATAGAATTGTTGCAAAATATGAGCTGCACCTGGCTGAAAAAGTTCCTATTAAGCAATGGCAGCAGGGTGTCGATGTAGATACAAGATGTGGAGATCTTTATTGCACGTGAGGGTCTAATTGGAACTTAGACCAAAGACATCAAGGCTCATATCTCTCCTAAATTTGCAATCATACAATTTTTAGCAAAAACATCCATAACCATTGCAAGGTACCTCAAAAATGGGGTTGACACGATAAGTATGATAAACATGCTTAACACTTGGACTATCATGAGAGGGGAGAGTGCCAACAAAGTCAAATAAATTGAGAACTAGCAGCAAGCTCACCATAATGAAGGCACTCAAAAGCAATAATGCCCAAATTTGCATACAAAAGGAACTTGACAAGTCCCGATGTACCAGATGTGTCAAAATCAGATTGTATAAAAAAAGTCATGAATTTGTATCCCAAATAGCAAGCATTTAAGAGTGTCAAAAGAGAGTTTGGCTTTAAGGAAGAACTAAAGATATCCAACCAAGCACATACTCAATACAAAGATGGAGGGTTGAATATTTCTAGCAAAGGAAGCAACAGCAGCATGGACAAGAATATGTACTAGTGCTTCAATCATTTATAAAGAATCAAATAGTTGATAAAGAACTGTAACATAACAAGAATTGAAAGAATACATCCATGAACGAGGGCTCCAATTTTTAATCCCGAAATATTGAAACAATAGAGTTAAGTCAATTGCAACTTAGGACGTTGCATTACACAAAATTTGCACTTGCAATTTAACCATTTTCCTCAATTTTCTTACCAACCGTTTTCTCCTGGTATAGCTTTAACAGATTATGTCTTTCCTCTTTAAAACATTGCACATACTTCTCAAGAAACACCTTTTCATTAACAGCAAAAGGGGTATACAATTCACCATTATTTTCTATTAAACCTTTGGAGATCAGATATGAAATAACACAAGCCCTCGGAATGATCCTATTTTCCAAACTATACGAAAACATTTCCACCCTTTTGAAAAGATCTGAAGAGTTCCAACCCAACTCATTCACCCAAAATCTCATGACCTTATTAATCTTCTCTTCCGATGGTCGCATACACAACGGTCGCTTCGTAAGTGCTTCAAGAACCATTTCATCAGACCAACCCCATTTCTTATAGACCAAAATTTTGGATTTCGACAAGGACCTTTTGGCTAACAATGCTAACAATGCTTTAGAAAAATTTACATTGGAAGGATCATTAAATCCCATTTCCTTAACCGTATCCAAAGGCTTCCTTATGTCATAAGAAGATAATACAAAGGGACTTTTAAGTAACAAATGTCTTATATTTGAGTCAGTGACTCCATGATCAAGTAACAACTTGACATTTTTAACAATATTATTACTACCAAAGAAATATCTACATTTAAGTAGGTATTGAATAACTTCATCATCAGATTGAAAGAACCTTCTTACCGATTCAAAAGTAGGGATAATGCAATTGTCAAGGCTTGCATGTAGAATTCTAGGGCTTCTGACCACAATCTCCACTACATCAGAATTTGAAGCACCTTTTGAGAGTAAAAATTCAAACTTTGACAAAATCCTTTTGTGAGGGCACTTACATGCAAGAATGCCGGGCGCCTTACTAACAACGAGGCTTATCTGAGAATCGGAGAAACCCAAGTTTGTGAAGATGGCGATTACTGTATCAGGCCTTTCGGAAGTCGTGAAACGAGCGTGTTTGGAAAGTCTTGTAGCAGTTTCTAATGAGAAGCCGAAGTTGGTAATGAGATATGAAACTGTGAATTGGTTTAGGTGTGGTGAAGTGGTTGAACAGTGACATTTCAAAGAGAGAGAAGAATTGAAATTTGGGATTGGATTTAGGGTTTTCATTTTCAACATTGGAGCTTTCCAGGATTTGTCGTGGGGCAAATACATGAAGAAGCAAGATAGTGTACCCATCAGTTGAATTCAGTCTCTTCAGGCTTTGGGGCTATGTTTAGGAAAATGAAACAACAACAATGAAGTGAAGGATAACGAAGTGAAGCGAAAAGATAAATTTCATTCTATTATTTATGTACTTTATGGTGGAATATAGATTTTATTATTCTATCTATATTGGAGGGTATAAAAAAATATAATGGAATGCATTCTATTATGTTTTACTTCAGTCTCATTTATTTTTAATCAATCTAAATAATAAAATATAAATTTATTATATTATGTTATTCCTTTCTATTTCACTCTCTTCCATCAATTCAAATATACTTTTCCGTTTTGTTTTGAAGAAAGGATTGACAAATTTGAGTCATTCTATTAATATTGCTTATTGATCCATTGTTTTTTTTGCTAAAGATTGGATTGAGTAAGATGTTTGATTATTTAGTTAGTTAGATTGAATAATACAATATTGTTTCAGTTAGGTGGATGATTATAATTCCGATCAAATCTAATTAATATTTATTTTATTTATTTTAATAATATAAAACTAATTTATTATAAATATTGGATAATTAATATTGTGAGGTTGCTATTATTTTTAGGGAAAACCGTAGATATAAATGACTTTTATCTAAAATTTTGAGGACAAATAATTAAATATAAAGTATGTTTGATAAGACATATTTTTGAGCTTATAATTTATAATTTATAAACTCATATGATATTTTAGACATGTTTGATAACGGTTTGTGCATGAGTTTATAATTTATTTTGTTAGCTTATAACTTATTTTCTAACGTTATTTCAAATAGTGTTTTACCTTATAGTTTATAGCTTTTTTCTTCTTTTTTATCCTTATTATTCAAATAAAAATTATATTTTATCCTCGATAATTTATTTTAATTTAAAATAAAAATAATTATATATAAAATATCTTTTATGTCATTTTACATTTATAAGTTAGTTGAACCTCTAATATTACCAAACACTTCAATTAGTTTATCAGTCATGAGTCTCAATCATCAACTATAAGCTATATGCTACCAGTCATCAACCATCAGCTATAAACTATAGAGTAATACAAGACAAATAAAAGTACAAGACAATAATTATAAAAAGAAAAAGGTTAATACCTTTTTACCCCCCTGCTATATAGGGTCTTTCCAGAAACCCCCTGTAAAAAAAAGTCACATAAATAACCCCAAGTTTTGAAAAAAGTTACACATAATAAAACCTTTGTTAGGCCAACTCATCAAAATTGCTTATGTGTCAATGTTTTTCTGATATTTTTATTATTTATTAATTCCACATGTGTATTACATATTTTGCTTAGACAGGAATACCATTGGGGTAGATGACAAAATAAAAACCCAAAATAAATTCCCTAAACCTAATTTCATACCAAAAATCGTTCCAAAACCTAATTTCAAAATATTCAAATGTTAATCTTCATCGTTGATTCATCCATTTGAGCGTAATCGGTACTATTTCAGTGATCATCGTTGACAACGACCTCAACGACAAAGACAACTCCATTGAAAAATTTCAAAAAGGTAAGGTTCTCAGTGATGTTAGTGGTCCCACTTTGCATGCCATTTTCTGCGCTAATTTACTCATGACTAATTGTTTCCATTGCAGAAAATGGGGTTATTCACGGTTGTTTTCCACCACGGGGATAATTTCGTTGAAGATAAACATGTGTTTTACAGAGGAAGGGGTGAAACATCCGTCGAAGGCTAAGACTCTGACAAGTGGAGTTACTTTGAGGCTGTTAGCTTGGTGAAAGGCTGAGGGTATGAAGGATTCAGGCTATGGAGAAAGATTCCAGGAAGGGATAAAGATCTTACTCAGTTCAGTGATGATGTTCAAGCTGGAGAGATTGTTGATCATTGTATAAGTGGTAATGTGGTAGGGCATATATAGGTTGAACATGGTGTTAAGGATATGAATAGCAAAGTGTTAAGGCCTGATGTTGATAGGTTTAGTGACAGTAGTGATGATGACAACTTTGGTGATGGTGGATGCATAAGGTTCAATGATAGTGAAGAAGAAAGAGTTGTTGAAGTAGATGCTAAATAATTCGTTCAAGTTGAATTAGACATACCAGAATCAGGCACTAGGATTAATGTTAATGGGAAGTCTTTTAGATTCAATAAAATGGCATCCAAAGATCCAAAAAAGACTAAAGATGGTTGCAGGTCACCCAAGGTGAATGTATTGGTTCCTAAAGTGTATTGGTTTTAGTTTAAGGAGGAATAATGTGGGAAGTAAAGAGGTGGATTACGATAGTGAAGAACTAAATAGCTCTGACCCTGATGAAAGTGAAAATGATAGAGAAAAAGCCAAGCCAAAAGTATGAGAAGTTTAGACGTGAGATGCTCAACAAAGACTTTCAATTCAAACTAGGTATGAAATTTAATTCCTTGTCTGAATTTAAAGATTCTATTAGGGAGTGGTCAGTATTAAATGGAAGAGAGATAACCTTTGTGAAAAACGAGAGTTATAGGGTTAGGATAGAATGCAAGGGTAAATGTGGTTTTTTAGATTTGTGTAGTAAAGTGTGTGATAAACACACTTATCAATTAAAAATGTGGGTGGAGTCACATACATGTGCAAGGGTATTAAATAACAAGTATGCCAATGCAAAGTGGGTATCTAAGTTGGTTGTTGAAAAAAGGAAGTCACAAAGGAAATTAAAGGTGTATGAGATAATGTATGAACTTAGGCAGAAGTATTCTGTGGGTATAACCAAGGGGAAGGCTTGGAGAGGTAAAGTCATGGCAGATGAAATTATTGAAGGAGATGCAAAGGAAAAGCATACCATGCTTTGGAGTTATGCAGCTGAAGTGAAGAAGCGGTGCAGTGGGAATACAGTGAAGACTGACACTAAGAGGCCAGTACCAACTCTCCCACCTAGGCTTGGAAGATTTTATTTTTGTTTTGATGGGTGCAAGAAAGGTTTCACCAAGGCATGTAGGCCCTTCATTGGAGTGGATGAGTGTCACCTTAAGACACAGTTTGGGGGTCAACTTCTGGTTGATGTTGGTAGAGATCCAAACGACTAGTATTATCCTTTGGCTTTTGGGATAGTGGAGACTGAAATTAAGCAAGTTGGAAATGGTTTATGCAATTACTAATGGAGGACATTGGGGTTGACAGAAAGTACGTGTTTATCTTAAATCAACAAAAGGTACCAAATGTTATTATGAGTTGTTAGTTAGTTAGTTTGTTTGTTATTATAAGTTGTTAGTTAGTTATAAGTTGTTTGTTAGTTATAAGTTTGTTAGTTTATTTGTTATAAGTTGTTAGTATGTTTGTTATAAGTTGTTAGTTATTGTTGGTTATGCTTGCAGGGTCTAGTAAGTATTTTTTATAAGTTTGTTAGTTATAAGTTAGTTTGTTATAAGTTTGTTGACCCATGTTACACAAGAGATACTTACAAAACTTGTTATGAGAACAATGTAAGTCCTATAAATGATATGGATATGCGGCCTCCAGTTGATGTTGAAGACATGATGTCACTTCAATATAAGAATGGTCCTGGTAGACCTAAAAAATTGAGGTTTAGAGAACCTGATGAAAGTGGACCAATGATGAGGAGATATGGTGTGACTTATAAATGTACAAAGTGTGACAAGCTAGGTCACAATTCAAAGAAGTGTAAGAGCAAGGAGCAAGATCCAAATTCACTGGAGAGAAAGGTAATTTTATATATTTCTTATCTAATGTCATAATTATGCTACAAAACTTGACTTTTTTGTGTGCAGATGAAAACACCAAGGAACAAGAAATCAACCTCTGCTACTGATGGTGAACCTAATTCAAGTACTGTTGCAGGTGTGGATCGATTAAATGAAGTTGATATTGATGAATTACTTGATGAGATGATAGCAGCATATGAAACACAGCAATCCCAAGTCTGCAACCCAACTTCAGTGCCTCAACCAAATGAAGAACATACTACACAGCCTGAGGCAAGTCAGAATGTTGATTCTACTGTATCTCATCAAACTGAGAATATTGATTCTACTGTGTCTGCACCAATTGAATCACATACTACACAACCTGAGGCAAGTCAGAAGAAGAAAAGGAAGCTATGCAAAGTTGTTGATAAGAAGAAAAAGGTTGTTACTCAAGCACCTAAAAGAAGCAATGATAGGTTGAGAGTTGTGGGTTTGGCTAAGAAATATGATGGGTCTGGTTCAAAATCTAATGCACAACTGGTTATTGATGAAGAAGAAGAAGAGGATACTGTAAAGGGGAAAAGAGTGTGGGAAGATGTTTCTAGGAGAATGACTCAGTAGACATAACTATGTTTATTTTGTATTGTTTTGGAACAACTTATGCTTGTATTGTTTTGGAACAAGTTATGCTTGTATGTTTATTTAGTACTGTTTTGGAACAAGTTATGCACATCATGTGCCCTTTTTGGAACAATTGTCTGTTATGCACATAATGTGCCTTATTTTGTAAACCTTATTCTGTAACACAAAGTTATGTATGAAAAACTTCTGATATGGTTTTACATTACATATGATTTTTATTACTATGGTATAGCACAAAATAAGACTTGGCAACTACAACAGAATAGATTGCATTAACACAGATACATTACTATGATAGTAACTAAATCATTCTTTCATTAATTCAACACATAACCATAACCTAATATAACCAAAACCTACTTCCAATTTCATTAGTCTAAAACAAAGAACAACAAGGTACAAAAAATTACAACAATCAGAAATGTCATCTTCTTCCTTAAGCCTTCAACCTCATTCTTCACTACACCATCTTTCCAACTATTTCTTTATCCATTTGCTTCAAGGGCTCCAACATATCTCCATATGTAATTCCTACCCGTTCACCATAAAACTCATCATGCCAAATAAAAACGTCACAATCCTCTTCTTTACCCCAAAACTTACACTTCTAATACTTTCTACTAGAGTTTGAAACCGATTTTGAAACAAACAACTTCATGGGGAGATTGTGACCACATGTAGGTGTTCTTCTAACGTTTGAATCCATGCTGGACATGCTTGACTGTGAACAACCGAATTTTTCATTGACAGAACTTAGTCGAACACATAATATTATTTGCTGCGTTAGAGGTGTTGTGTTAGAGGTCGTGACAGTGTGGGGAGAAGAAGAAAAGGTCATGACAGTGTGGGGAGAATAAGAAGAAGATTAGGGATTCCACATTTTGATTTCTTCGTTGGGTTTTTATTTTGTCATCTACCCCAAGGCTATTCCTGTCCAAGAAAAATATGTAATACACATGTGAAATTAATAAATAATGAAAATATCAGAAAAAACATTGATACATAAGCAATTTTGATGAGTTAGCATGACAAAGATTTTATGTGTGACTTTTTTTCAAAACTTGGAGTTATTTATGTGACTTTTTTTATAGGAGAGTTTTCCGAAAAGACCCTATATGACAAGGGATAAAAAGATATTAACCCAAAAGAAAATATGTGAGACAAATATTTAAGAATAAAAAATATAATACATATAAAAATATGAAGAAAATTTTTTGTATCACAGATTTAATATATATTTGATATTTTATAAACAAAATTAAAAATAATAATTATAATAATTTTTTGTTTAACCAATCAATTCCGATTCACATGGTCTTTAATGAAAGTTTTTTCCTCAATAGAGCTCAAATACTTGAGTATTATAATAACGTATTAGTTTAAGTCTAATATAAACATAAAAAAATAGTTGTCATTGAACCGTTTTTATATTGTTTTTTTGTCATCTAACTTAGAAGTTAGCTAGAATTCACCCTTAAAAAATAAAAGGTGAATGGTTGCGGGTTTGAACCCACTAATCTACACCCTTTTAACACTAACAATTGTTAATAATGTTCATCATTCTTATTTTATCCAAAATATTTATTAATCAATTTAAAATTTCAGCCTCAATTCATACTAATAAGGACAAGACTACTTTATTTATACATGACACATAATTCTCATTGATAATTCTAGAAAAATACAGAATAAATATATTTTATTTATACATAAAATTCAAGATGCTTATGACTCGTACAAAACAGGAATTTGCCTTGTTTCCTCGTAAACCAAAACAACAAAATGTTTCCTTCAGCAAGTTAATTGCATAAGTGGGTCCAATTGGATAGATATTTTGTTGCTTAGACCAAACAAGAAGTGTGTTTCATATAAGGATTTAATGTTGTTGGTATATTCAGCTGATGCACCTATTTCATTCCCCAAAAATACACAACATTAGCGCCATGGGAATCACTTATCTCAACATAAAAACTACTGCAAGAAATCATTCCATAAAAAGAATCTGCAGCAGTCAGTCACCCAATAACTTTCCCAGCTAAACATCTAAATCTACAAAATCAACATTTAAGTCATTCCTACTTTGTCTTGCTTAACATTCAAGCAGAAGGGAATAAGTGAAATATGAAGATTCTTATATTTCAAATTCCACAAAGGTTTATCAGGCTATGATATCTTCGCCAACTCACCTTTATATCTAAGCTGAATGCCCAAAATCCCTTGAAATTATTTCAAATCGCATGAAAAACCAATAAATTAAGATTTATAAAACTAAGAACTAAAGATCTATCCCAAAGTATACTCAAATATTTCTAAAAAGGCAGCAACAACAACATGGACATTCAGTAGGTTATAAATAAGCATTAGCTATTCAAGAATTTGTACTTGTGCTTCAATCATTTATAAAACATCAAATAGTTAGTAATAGTATAAATCACAATATCACAACTGTAACAGGAATTGAAGAATACATCCATGAACAAGGACTCCAAGTACCAACCCCGCCATAATGAAATAATATGGTTAAGTCAATTGCAACTTAGGACATTGCATTATACAAAACTTGCGCTTACAAGTTAATGATTCAATAGCTTACACAGACGCTTCACCATTTTCCTTGATTTTCTTACCATCCATTTTCTCCTGGTATAGCTTTAACAGATTATGCCTTTCCTCTTTAAAACGTTGCACATAGTTTTCAAGAAACTTCTTTTCCGTAACAGTAAAAGGGGTAGACAATTCATCATTCTTTTCTATCAAACCTTTGGAAATCAGATATGAAACAACACAAGCCCTCGGAATGATCCTATTGTCCAAACTATACTTAAAAAATTCCGCCCTTTTGACAAGAGCAGAAGAGTTCCAACCCAACTCATTTACCCAAAATCTCATGACATTATCGATTTTCTCTGTGGATGATAACATACACAAGGGGTGCTTCCTAAACGCTTTAAGAACCATTTCATCAGACCAACCCCATCTCTTAAAGACAATAACTTTGGCATCCCACCGAGATTCCGACATGGCCACTTTGGCTAACAATGCTGTACAAAAATTTATATGGGAAGGATCATTAAATCCCATTTCCTTAACCATATCTAAATCACTCCTCAAGTCACGAGACAACAATATAGACGGTCTAGTACGTAACAAATGTCTTATATTTGAGTCAGTGACTCCATAATCAAGCAACAACTTGACATTCCTAATAACATGATAATGACCAAGGAAAAACCTACATTGAAGTATTCTTTCAATAACTTTCTCATTAGATGGAAGGAACCTTCTTACCAATTCAAAAGTAGGGATTGTGCAATTCTCAAGACTCGAGGAGAGAATTCTAGGGCTTCTGCTTACAATCTCCACCATGTCAGAATTGGAAGCACCTTTTGAGAGTAAAAATTGAAACTTTGGCAAAACCCTTTTGTGGGGGTCACATTTAAGAATGTTGGGTACTTGTCTAACAAGGACCTTTATCTGAGACTCAGAGAAACCGTAGTTTCTGAAGATGGCTATTACTGAATCGGCCTTTTCGGAAGTGTCGAAATGAAAGTGTTTTGAAGCGGTTTCTGAGGAGAAACCGAAATTGGTAACGAGATTTGAAACGGTGAATTGGTTTTGCTGTGAAATGGTTGAAGAGTAAGGAGAATTGAATTTAGAGATTGAAAAGAGTGCTGTTGTTGGGAGATAGAGAAAGATGGGTTTGAAGCTCAGTGATTTCAACATTTGAGACTTTAGGTTTTTTTTTCTGATGTTGGTTTCACAACTTTTATTTTGTCAGTTTGTCTCTAGGGTTGGGTATTTGTATATTATTCTCATTATTTTAAACAATTTCAAACTTTATTATAATTAAATATATAGTATAGAGATTTTTATTTTTGGAATAACCATTTATTGGGAAAAAAACTTAATAATAGCTATATTTCCTAAAAAATTATTCTCATATTTTAGAAGTGGGTATGCACCTAAAAATTATTTCATATGAGATAGTGTTTAGCTACATTTGATTTCTGATAAGCAATTTCGTATTGTGCTTGGGTGTAATATAATTTTTATTTTTATTTTAAATTATTATAAACAATTTTCTTATAAAAATATTTAAATTTTTAAGAAAATGAATGATTATATTTGAGAATAAAAATTATATATTATTTAATTGACACTCAAAAATCAATAACGGTTAGTGGTTCTATACTCGCGTTTTCATCTAATTCGTTATGTGCTTCTACGATTTTTTTTCGCGTTTTCATCTAATTCGTTATGTGCTTTTATGATTTTTTTTAAATAATTTAATTGAGATTTTTTTAAATATGGAATAATCAATTTCTTGATAAATTTGCGAGTTTGTCTAACACTAACACTAGCAAGATCTATGCTCTAATATCAATTTGATATCGAATCAGACCTATAATTATAATAAAAGACACACTCATGAGAGGATTGGAAGAATACTAGTATGTTATAAACTCACAATTTATTTCAACTTCGTGTTGCTACATTATGATTATAATACATTTATATAGGGTTGAAAACAAAAATCTTATAAGCAAAAATATGGCGGTTTTAAAATGGTGGTACAACTATACTTTAATTTTTAAGCACTTTAGTGCTACTATATTAATTTTTTAAACATATTAGTGCTCCTATAAAAAAAAATTAATTATTAGGTCCTCAAATATCGTATTTTATATTTTTTTTTAAAGTTTCTATAATAAAATAGTTTAATTTGCATTATTGAAATTATGAGGTGACATTTTTTAATTGTTGTCACGTCATAAAAAATAGACCCAAAAATATATATTTTAGAATTAAAATTTATAATATATAATTTCTAAATAAATATTTATAAACAAAAATAACAAAAATAATTAAAAACGTTCAATTATTATAAGAAAAACTTTAAAAAAAAATTAAATATTTATAATAATATGACATCAGTTAAAAAAATATCACTTCATAATTTCAATGTTACTTATGCAAATTAGACTATTTTATTTTATCATGGGAATCACTAAAAAAAAATATGAAATATGATATTGGAGACTTAATAGTTAATTTTTTTATTAAAAAATTAATATAGAGATAAAAAATGCATTTAAGCCTAATTTTTATTAACTAAGGTAATTGAAACTTATCTATTAAGTAAAATTGATAAGGCATCTTTTAATTTTTTTTTATTTTGTTTCAATGACACTGCTTTCTTAGTCAAGAAGAATGTCAACAATTCTTTTTTTCTATACCTTTCTAAGTCAACAACTTCACACTTTCTTAAATATTAACACTCATTGTAAATTCACATAATTTTTTTAAAAAGCTTAAGCTTTATGTTTATGTATCGCTTGCTTTTGCACTATTTCATTCGGTTTGTTATTATGAAATATGGGTTAAATATTATATCTACATTATCATGTTATTTCCGTTGCGTTTCTGATTGTGGCGAATTTGATTTGTGGATTACTATTGCGTGCATAATATTATGGTTTGTGTAATTCTAAATAATCACGTTTCTATCGAGCTTATTTTTGGTGTACTGTCACTATGATAATTTTTACTGTCATGTTTACTATGTTGTATTTTTTGAGTGTTTGGTTGTTCTATTTATATAATCGATGAACTACCTATTTATCTATTTATCATCATTAATTATTTTTCTGTGTTCCATTTCTCTCTATCATCGTGTTGAAATTCAAAACATGGTGCCACAAAACCTAATAATTTATCTCAAGGGCTTAACTTACCCCCAAACATCAACATTCCTTAAATGTACCATCATTTTCTCTGCATTTTTACCCCAAAACTTCTGATTCAGTCTCATTTTCAGTCTCTTACTGTTAGTATGGGAATTTGAGTTGAAGAAGTCGACAAAGAATAAGAGGGACCACGTTTGAAAATGATTAATTGTAAAAAAGACTCAATCTTCAACACACAAGTCATGTTGACCAAGATGGTTCAACTAGCTTATAAGATGATTTAGAATCTGTTTAGTAAGACCACAAAAAGAGCTTTTATCTTTTAGCTTTTCAACTCATATAAATAAAAAAAGTTATTTGGTTACTGATTTTAGCTTTTAGCTTTCTTACTAGTTTTTGCCTTTTTTTTCAAAACTATTTGAAGTAGAGCTTGTAGTTTTTAACTTGTGATTTTTTCTTTCATTTATACCTTTATTATTTTACCAAAAATTCATTCTTACCCTTGGATGTATATATATATATATATATATATATATATATATATATATATATATATATATATATATATATATATATATATATATATATATATAAAATAAATTTTGAAATTGTGTTGATAATTATCAAGTTAGTGAAATATCGTAGGACAATCAATGAGATAAACTAAGATATGAAGAAAATTCACAAATTTATTGTATTTTTATGATAAAATATTAAATAATAAATTTATTTTTTTCATTATTTATATTAACTTAACTGAATAATTTTATGTGTCTAGTTAAGTTTTATTATAAAATTTATATATAAACTTAATATATTTTGATGCTGTCTAAAATTTTTCAAATACACTAAGACTGTTTTGTATGTTTTTATTCATACTTTTATTTTTATCAAATAAAAATTAATTTAATAAATATAATATTAATCATAATATTTTTAATACGAATGTCCATTTATGTCATTTTGTATTTATCAGCAATTGTAACAACTAATTTACTAAATTCTTAAATTAGTTTATCAGCTATCAGTCTTCAGCTATCAACTACCAGTTAGTTTTACTAAACAAAGTCTTAGTATATTTTAGAGTTCAAAGTATAGAGAACCAAGACACCCACTAAACCTGGTTTGAAAAAGTCTCAGGAACATATCTACAAGATTATGATCACTCTCTCTTCAAAATATGTCTAGAATCTAAAAAAGGTTTGCACGAATCAATACTTCGACGTGGAGATATGGCGTAACAGTGTCGAGGTTGACATGTCCATCAGATGCCAGGGACTTAGTGTGTCTTTAAATTCAAAGATCAGCTGAACTAGGGATGCTTCGACAACAACGTAAGAGTCGACTGGAGATTCTCGACACAGATAGTTGGGAGATTTAAAGGCAGTTATCAGCATGAGCAATGGTTTGTAGTAGTTTGAAAGCTAAATACGCGTGAAAGTTAGGCATGGCAAATAAACTCGCCCCCGCCCCGAAATTAGCGGGGAAAACCCGGTTTAACCGGGGGCGGGTGCGGGTGCGGGGAAAACCCGTTTTTTATTTACGGGTGCGGGGGCGGGTGATGGTAACACCCGCCCCGCACCCGCCAACTAAATTTATTTTATTTATTTTTAATAGTTTTATTACTCATTTACACTTTTTAATATTTTTAATGTTATAGTATCATGTTTGTTGGAATTATTATTTATTTTTTTTAAAATAAAATTTAAATAAAAATATCAAACTTAAAAAATATTTTTAAAACAATTAATTATTTAGTTTAATTATTTATTTTTAACTTTATTGAACAAAATATAAATTTAAAAAAAATAAAAATTTTATTCGGGCGGGTGCGGGGAAACCCGTTTCTTGTTGGGGTGGGGGTAGGTGAACAAATTTTAGCCCCGAACGGGTGCGGATCTGAGCTTGGGTGACGGGTGCGGGTCTGGGTGTGCTTAAATCCGCCCCCGACCCGCTCCGTTGTCATTCTTAGTGAAAGTAGACTAAAAGACGAAAGTCTGCGTAGTAGATATGTGTCGAACACCTGAGAAGTAACCATTATCAACGGTTACTTAAGATTAGTATTTAAAACTAGTTCATTCATATAATCAATGTCGCAAATTTCATTTATTCTTTATAGAATTAAAATATTCAAATCACAAGAAAAACCATTTGTGAGAAGATGAATGAATATGTATTCTTTCTTCAAGTCTTTTAAATTTAAGCATTTATTTAGTGACATTTATTGTGTTTTTTGTTCATATTCTTCCTGCAATATTTCAATGAATGTTTAATGTTTATGGTCAATTCTTCGACATTCAAACATCTAAGTTCCAATTAGAAACACTTTCCGCCGTACTTTTTTGCACAAATTAAACTTACGATTTGATTTATTAAAAATATCATTACACACCTACCTCATCCACAATTTCGATTTCTCCCCACTATTTACTTCAAAACTTTGCTCCACTTGCAATGTTCATTTCAAAACTGCCCTAAAAACTTATTCGGTTCTCCACTTTAAAATCCTTGATTTCTCAATTCCAACTAAGGATTTGATTGCGGAGGTACCATGGATCCGTTAAAAAAAAAATTCATAAAAACTTCAAATAAAAATAAAATTTTGGTTGGGATGTTCTGGCCCTTGACAAAAGACCAACGGTAGTGTTTCATGAATAATAAATAATATCAAATAGGCTATCTACTGTTTCTGGCTAACTGTCTTAACCCTCCTATGCATTCTATCTTGTAATGCACCACACACCTCTTCTAGTATCTCCTAAAACGTAACCTGCATAGGAGTGTACAGAGCCTTTGACCGGAAAAGTATTTAAAGAATTACTTACAAATCTAAAGTAGGAGCCTTTGACAGAAAAGCATGTAAAGCTTGTGTGAGTTTCTGTGCTTCTTTGATAACAGAGGGAGTTTAAGAAATCACGGCGAGTCATCACGGTATCAATATGGTTTTGACCTATTCACCCTCATACCAAACTTCCACCACTACACCATACTGATCATTGGAATAGCAAAAAACACAAAAGGATAAGTTCAACAAATCAAATAACAAGTAGAGATGCTTTCAAACAACAGGAATCGAAGAATACATACATCCATGAACAAGGGCTCCAATTTCCAACCCCGCCATATTGAAACAATACAGTTAAGTCAATTGCAACTTGGGACACTGCATTACGCAAAAAATGCGTTTACAAGTTAACCATTCAATAGCTTACAGATGCTTCACCATTTTCTTACCATCCATTTTCTCCTGGTATAGCTTTAACAGATTATCTCTTTCATCTTTAAAACGTTGCACATACATTTCAAGAAACTTCTTTTCCTTAACAAGAAATGGGGTAGACAATTCATCATTCTTTTCTATCAAACCTTTGGAAATCAGATATGAAACAACACAAGCCCTCGGAACGATCCTATTGTCCAAACTATACGAAAAAATTTCCGCTCTTTTGACAAGAGCGGAAGAGTTCCAACCCAACTCATTTACCCAAAATCTCATAACATTATCAATTTTCTCTGTGGATGATAACATACACATGGGCCGCTTCCTAAACGCTTCAAGAACCATTTCATCAGACCAACCCCATCTCTTAAAGACAATAACTTTGGCATCCCACCGAGATTCCGACATGGCCCTTTTGGCTAACAATGCTATACAAAAATTCACACCGGAAGGATCATTAAATCCCAATTTCTTAACCATATCTAAATCACTCCTCAAGTCACAAGACAACAATATAGACGGTCTAGTACGTAACAAATGTCTTATATTTGAGTCAGTGACTCCATAATCAAGCAACAACTTGACATTCCTAATAACATGATAATGACCAAGGAAAAACCTACATTGAAGTATTCTTTCAATAACTTTCTCATTAGATGGAAGGAACCTTCTTACCAATTCAAAAGTAGGGATTGTGCAATTCTCAAGACTCGAGGAGAGAATTCTAGGGCTTCTGCTTACAATCTCCACTATGTCAGAATTTGAAGCACCTTTTGAGAGTAAAAATTGAAACTTTGGCAAAACCCTTTTGTGGGGGTCACATTTAAGAATGTTGGGTACTTGTCTAACAAGGTCCTTTATCTGAGAATCAGAGAAACCGAAGTTTCTGAAGATGGCTATTACTGAATCGGGCTTTTCGGAAGTGTCGAAATGAAAGTGTTTTGGAGCTTTTGAAGCGGTTTCTGAGGAGAAACCAAAATTGGTAACGAGATTTGGAACGGTGAATTGGTTTTGCTGTGAAATGGTTGAAGAGTAAGGAAAATTGAATTTAGAGATTGGATAGTGTGCTGTTGTTGGGAGATTGAGAAAGATGGGTTTGAAGTTCAACATTTGAGACTTCAGTTTTTGTTTTTCTTTCTGCGGTCGATTTTCCAAAAATAAATTTCATTTGTCTCTAAGATTGGATATTTGTACATTATTCTCATTATTTTAAAAAAAATTCAAACTTTATTTTAATTAAATATATATTACAGTCCTAAGAAGGCGATTTTCTCTTTTATCAAAGATTTGATCGGGAAACGTATCAATTCTTGAAGGGGGTGTTTTTTTATCTAAAGCTGGTAAGGAGGTTATGATCAAATTTGTCCTGCAAGCTATTTCGTCTTACATTATGAGTGTTATATTCTCCCGGATGTAGTGATTAACGACATTAAGAAGATGTTAAATTCTTTTTGGTGGATAGGGGGAGTAACAACAAATGTATAAAATGGATGGCGTGGGAAAGACTCACTGATACAACGAAGGAATGATGTTTAGGTTTTCAAGATTTCAAGGCTTTCAATATGGCGATGGTTGCTAAGTAAGGATGGTTTCTTTTGTCTCACCCCCAAACTTTAGTGTCTCGCATTTATAAAGCAAGGTACTTTCCTAGAATCTCTTTTTTTGATGCTAAGTCGGGGTATAACCTCAGCCATCTGTGGAGGAGTGTGTGGAAAGCTAGAGAAGTTATAACCCTTGGCTGCAGGTGGAGTAATAGGGATGGTAGTAAAATTAAGGTGATGGATGAACCTTGGCTTAGAGGAAAAAGATAAGGTTGCCTAAGGAGGTCTCAAAAGCAAGGTGCGTATGATATTACTGTTAGTAACCTCATGATCAATAATGTTAAACAATGGGAAATGAGAGTACTAATTAATAGGTTTGATTATGCAACAGTGGAGGATATTCTTCAAGTACCTTTAGTGATGGAGGTGAACAAGGATAAATTATTGTGGAAGGAGGAACAAAACGATAACTATAGTGTGCGATTAGGATACCGGGTATGGAGGTAGGCTAAGAAAAGTCCTTCTAATTTGATTACCAATGTTGATTGGAATAGTATTTGGAGTATTAAAGCACTAGCTAGAGTGAAACATCTTCTGTAGCGTATCTGTAAAGATTTACTGCCTACCCGTATGCGGCTTCGGCAACATCATGTCTATTGCATGGGTGCTTGTTCGTTTTGTGGTGATAACGGTGAGGATGATTGACATGTTTTCTTTGGATGCTCGAATATGTATACTAGTAGGAATTCTGCAGGTCTAAGTAATATTATTGATCATAGAACTTATTCTTTTCATGATGCAAAATCGCTCATTCTTGATGTGTGCAGTAAGGAAGATAGGATTACTATGAGTAAAGTTGCAGTTACAATTGAGGCTATGTGGAAGAATATGAATGATCTTATTTGGAATAATGAGCATGAAGACGGTTTCAAAGTTGGTTGGCCTATCATAAATAGAAGGAACGATTTTCGACGCAATAAACTCAAAATGCTAATAATGTGCAACATCATAGTTTTATTGGAATTCGCCGTAGAGCTGTTGGATTAAGTGTAACTTGGATGCAGGCTTTAATAATAATAATAATAATAATAATAATAATAATAGATGTACGACAAACAGAGGTTGGTGCCTTAGAGATGACACTGGTAATTTTATCACTGCAGGGGTGGGGTGGGATCCAGGTAACCTCTCGGTTCTTGAAGCGGAAGCTTTACCTCTCAAGGAAGTTATTTAAGTGTTTCTCTTGTCTATACTAAATAACTTTTTCAACTTTGAGGTTACGTTTGTTAAGCGTCAAGCGAATATGGTTGCCCATTTGTTAGCAATGGCGGCCAATTCTTGGGCTCGACTTAGTGTTATTCACGAAATTCCTCCTTGTGTTGATCTTTTGATTATGAGTGAGAAATTGTCGTTTTGCTTTGTTAAAAAATATATATATTATAGAGATTTTTATTTTTGGAATAACCATTTACTGGAAAAAAAAAGTATCAATAACCAAATTTCTTGAAAAAATTATTCAAATAATCATATTTTAGAAGTGGTTTAAATGGTCACGCCATATGAGATGACGCATGTATCTAATTTTATAAGGGTGGCGTCTCATACTACGTGTGACACCCCAAATAATTCAATATTTAAAATAATTAAATTTTTTAATTATTAATTTAATTAGAGTTTAATTATTAATATTTGAATTATTGGATTTAATTGGTTAAATAAATGAAAGGAGGAGTTGGGGGTGTGAGGAGTAATGAGGGGTGTGACGAGTAAAATACTCTATCTATCCTAATTATTATTTTATTTTATTTATTAGAATAATAAAAGGAATAATAAAAGGAAAAAGAGGAATAGAATGAAATTCATCATTCGTAACATTGGAGAAGAGAAGAGAAAGAGGAAAAGAGTGAAAGTTGCCGGAATTCGAAGAACCCACAAGGTAAGGGGTGATTTCGATTGATTAACATGCTTTATCGGTTTTGATTTTAATAGGATTGATCGTAGTATGTTAAGAATCTCGATTTAGTAATTCTAGGTTTTCGTAGGATTATCCCATTTTGTGTCGGATTGTGTAGAATTGAGTAAATTGTATGTTACAGGATCGTTAGGAATGATCAAAATATGTTATATTGCATGTTACTGCTATCGGATCGTGCAATTATATTGTGTTTGGATGTTGGATTCGTGTGGAATTCATAGGGATTGAATTGGTATGCATAGTGCTGTCCAAAATGCATATTTTTGGCTCTGCAGGTCGCAGGAACCGGTTCCCATGTGGGAGGAACCGGGTTCCTGGCATAAAAACCAGAAGAGGAACATTCTGGGTTGCTGGGAACTGGTTACTCCTAGGGAGGAACCGGGTTCCCAGTTCATTTTTTTCAAAGAAAACTAATTTTCCTTCTGGGAACCGGTTTCCTGCCTGGAGGAACCGGGTTCCCCATACATTTTTTCAGGGGGCGTGTTTTTAAAACTTGTGGGAACCGGGTTCTCCCTGGGAGGAACCGGTTACCACTGTTACTTTTTGAAAAATACTAAACTTTAAAAATTCATAACTTTCAAACCGTAAGTCCGTTTTGAGCGTCGTTTTGGACGTTGTTTCTTAAATTTAATGCTCTATTTTATGAAATGAATAAAATTCCTGTAACTTGAATTTATTTTGAAAATGCGTTGAATTCCGATTTAGGTGGTTTGTTATTCAATGCATACTTGGTGTATATGCAGTAGTGTACCTGTGGCAATTGTTTGTATCAGGATTTTGTGGATGGAATGCATGTTTATGCCGTTTGATGTGTGCATGATCGTTGAGGACATCATGTTTTGGTTTTGATTCGGTTTATGATAATTGGTGTATTCATAGATTGATTGAATGTTGCATGTTGGTGTTGTGCATGCATATGCATTCTAGTGAAGTTAATTCCCATTGTGTGGAATTTGACTTGTATTGCCAATAACCGTTCCCGGGTGATGATGGGTGGTGAGGCTGGATTCGTGTCCGGTTGATTATGGACGAATCGATGATTACTGTATCCGGGTGATTATGGATCAGTGTGTGTGACTTAGTTCACGTTTTGGTACCACATGCATTGCGTCTGCATTTGTATATGCATGGAATTGTAACATGTTAGGATGGTTTCCAGTGTTACAATTCTCTGATTGTTATTGTTGTGCATAATGAATTGTGTGGTTTGTAATTGTGTGTTGAAATCTGAATTATGCTAGAATGGGTGAATTAATATACTTGTGATATTATGTTGTCTAAGGAACTTATAATGCATATTAATTATGAAGAAATCTCACCCTTACTTTAATGATTTCAGATTAAAGTTAGCAGCTCAGGAGTTGGTGAGGATGACTCTAGAGCTATGTTATTTTGTGTTCGCGTGTCAATGTCATGCTCTGATAGGTTGTAACATTGGGGAACGTTTAGCTGAGAAAATTATTTAGTATTCATTTGTTATTTGAGTTACTTTGGGAATAATTATGATTTGGTTATATTCTGTTTTGGTTTGTGGTATTTTTTCGCTGTGTAAAACATGATATTAATTTGATTGATCATTTTAATAAGTCCTTCTGTGAAGGATGACTACTGTTTATTGAGGTTTTATTTTATTCTGAATTGTGACATCCCTTGTTTTACATGTTACTCTGATTTAATTGTTAAATTCGCGGGGTATTTTAGAAGGGGTGTTACACTACGTCTGGGTGTAATATACGGAAGGCATTCACATGTTCCTCTTACATCTATCGCTACTTTGGTAAATCAATTGATATATGCACGCATGGTTCCTTTCTTGATTTGAGTTACTACCCTAAGAATGGTCATGCTGAATGGTTGTATTTTTCTAATGGTGAACTGAACCTTAAAAGTTTCACCAAACTCATCCCATGAATTTATGCTCCATACAAGGAGGGATTTATTCCAATCTTAGACAAATTATGTTAATATAAGCTCGAAAAAGTTACATTTAATGTCCTCATCACCATGATAGTAGTCTAGATAATCATCTACATGCTCGATATTTTCTTCAGGATCTATGTTACCGTTGTAGTGGCTTACGACCTTCTAGAGGAGTATGGCTACCATTCCTTCCCCTGGGATTGGGTGAAGGTGTGTGTTTTCTACATTCCCTATGGCATGTAGATTTTTTGAGTTCATATCTTTCATTCGTTGGTTTCATGACCTTTTATGAGGCCGCTTCTTGAAAAGTGCAGTCTTTTGCTATGACCTTGTGTATAATTTCATTTATCCGAGTGAGTCTGTCAACAATGGCTTGAGAATTTTACTGCTAAGTCATTATTAATATGTCATTCATTTGTCCATGAGTCACTTCGGGTCCTAAATTTCCATCCAAGAGTTAGAAACTAGAGAGTGGTTCACGCCTAATGGTCATAGAAGGCACGTTTTGATGATTGGATAGTTTTTCTACGTAGATCTGTTGAGCGTTAATTGTGAGTGATGGAGGCTGAAAAGCTTTCTGGATGGTCTTAAACCACATATGATTTAGTTGTTGAATAAGAGGAGTATGTGGAGGACGATTTTCGGCAGTATCGATGGTTGCAGCCAATAGTTTAGCGGTGGAACGAGTAACATTTGTTTTTCATTGCTTGATGTTTTTGGTGGGATGTATTTGGTAGCAGATTCAGAAACTAATTGGTACATAAATGTATGTTATAAGTGAAGTAGATATGAACCTGAGATCAAGAAATAGTGGTATTTGTAGGAATTTTATGTCGTTTCTCACATACAACGTCAATATTCTACACGAGAACACGATTATGAGTTAATCGAAGTGTTCTGATGTGGTGGAGCTTTGTTTATGATATAGTGGATGGCACTGACCCGCGAGGTTAACACTTTAACCCTTAAATTATTGTATGAAGTGAATAATTAAATTTCAAATGAGAAAGAAGTTACCTCATAATGATGTGTTTTGCTTCCTTTTATAGAAGATGTTAGTGTTTTTAAGTTGGCATTAATTTTGGTAAAACTAGGCTTTAGCAATGTCATGATGGATGTCATGACATTCAGAGATTGAAGATAAATCCTACCTGCTAAGGATGTTAAAAGACAGCTCAGAACTGGAAGCTAAAGCTGTGCTGGAAATTCTGCAGAAAATAGTCTGATGTCATAACAGATGTTATGACATTCAGTGTGACATTCTGTTCTGCAGAATCTGTTTGTTCCTGAGATTTTTCAGGAAGTTTGTTGAGCTTCTAAATATTATTTTTCTGTTATTAGAAAGCATGCTCACGTGGCTGCTAGGTTAATCTTAATTAAACCTAAATTGGTTGTTGAGAAGACCATGTTTTTAGGATTAAATTAAGTGAACCCTAACTATCTTTATGGAAGCCCAAAACTGAAGTTTCAGGACTGCTTCTATAAAAGGAATTCAACCCTTACAACTGTGTTGTGCCCTTGGAATTGAAAACGAGATAGCAGCTTGTTTTTGTGTACTGTTAGGATTAGTAACAGTTGGTATTTGTAATTCTAGTTTCTCTTGTGAGCCAAGCAACTATCAATTGATAAGTGCATTGGACTAGGATTTGTTTGTAAGGGTAGTTTATCACTCAAAGCTTTAAAGCACGAGTGTTTGTCTCTTGATTGAAAGCTTTGAAGCGAGATCAAGATAGTTTATTGAAGTGTGTCTTCACAATTCAATTAGTCAATAGGTTGATATCACTGCTGTGATTGAGGGGGAGTGAGTAGGTACTCAGATCTAAGTAGGACTTAGGTTGAAGTTGCATTGGGTAGGTTTTAAGTGAAGGAGATAAACGGTGGTTTATTCTGAATTAATTCTACTAATAGTGAATTTCCTCCTTGGTAGCCCCAGATGTAGGTGTAGTTAGAACCGGCGGGTAAACAACTTATTGTGTTCTTTGTTATTTATATTCTTGTGTAAATTGTTAACAGTGTCGATAGTGTGTCATAACTTTCTCGTGACATCACGTATCTGCGCCACAATTTCAATTGGCATCAGCGGGCACCACGCTTGTTATTTTCGGTGAGATCTAGGGATAATAGTTTACGCGTAATGGATAAGGAAGGAGGATTTGGAGGTAGACCACCTATTCTGGATGGGTCTAATTATGATTACTGGAAGCCTCGTATGGTTGCCTTCTTAAGATCAGTGGACATTAAAGCTTGGAGAGCTACTGACAAAGGATGGAAACATCCCACCAAGCTTGAGAAAGATGGGACTACTGTCTTGAAACCTGAGGAGAAATGGAGCAAAGAGGAAGAGGAGCTAGCTCTAGGGAATTCTAAAGCATTGAATGCCCTATTCAATGGTATTGACAGAAATATCTTCAGACTGGTCCATCAATGTGAGCTGGCCAAAAATGTTTGGGACACTCTCAGAACTACTCATGAGGGGACATCCAAGGTGAAGATGTCAAGACTTGAGATGCTCACTACCAAATTTGAGAATTTGAAGATGAAGGAAGATGAGACTATTCATGAATTTCACATGAATATTTTGGAAATTGCCAATGCCTCAGGAGCACTTGGTGAAAAGATGTCAGAAGCAAAGCTGGTGAGAAAGATTCTCAGATCCTTGCCTAAAAGGTTTGCAATGAAAGTGACTGCAATAGAGGAGGCTCAGGACATCAGCACCTTGAAGGTTGAAGAACTTATAGGTTCTCTTATGACTTTTGAGATGGGAATAAGTGAAACCTGACAAAAGAACAAGAGCATAGCACTTGTATCTATCTTGAAGTAGGATGCAAGGTGAAAGATGAAGAGAAGATATCCAAGCCATAGCTATGCTTGGAAGACAGTTCAACAAGCTCATCAAGAGGATTGATCCAAAGTCAAGGTCAAATGTCAAGGACATTGCATCGACATCGCGAGATCCTATGACACCAGCAGAAGATCCAAGTCAGAGGAGAAAGGAGATCAAGGCAGTAAAATCCAATGTCATGAATGTGAAGGATTTGGACATATTAGAGCTGAATGTCCCACCTTTCTAAAGAAACAAAAGAAAGGAATGGTGTCACTTGGTCCGATGGTGATTCGAAGTGAATCTGAGGAAGAAGGTGCCAAACTTGTCACTGCTCTCTCTGGAGTGTACAATTCTGATATGGGTTCTAGTGATGAGGAAGTGACATTTGAAGAGCTTGCTGAAACCTACAGGAAGTTGTTTGTAAAAAATGGTGAAGTTTGTCAGCAGAATGAGGAACAGAAAAAGCTGATTGAGAAGTTGGAAGCTGAGAATGTGAAGTTGGAGGCTGAGAAAAAGGAAAACACAGCCACTATAAATCACCTCAATAGTGATATTGTAATGCTGAACTCCAAACTTGATCAGATGTCTAAATCAGTCAAAATGTTGACATCTGGTACAAATAAGTTGGAAGAAATTCTTCAGCTTGGACAAAATGCAGGGAATAAGCATGGTCTAGGATATGTGACTGAAAAGAATCCTGTTGGTGACATTAAGAAGAAGAGACATGGGAAAACAATGTCAAAACAGTTGTCACAACACAAAACAGGAAATGTATCTGGCTCAGGGTATGTGGCTGCAAAGAGACCTGTTAATAACCAGGAAAGGAACAAACCTGGCAAGTCTATGGCAAAGAAGATGTCATACCACAAAACAGGGAATAGGTCTGCCACAGGATATGTGGAGACTAAGAAGTTTGTCAATAACAAAAGGAAGAACAGACCTAATAAACCAATGTCAAAACAAATGTCACAACATTGGGTGCAACATCAAAATCATAGAAACATGAACAAAAAGTTTCAAAGATGGAGGTGTCATTATTGTGGAAGGTTTGGTCACATAAAATCCTTTTGCTACAGGCTACATGGATATCCTAATCAAGGGTCTTATGTGAAGCCTAAAACCAACAGGGTATCATAATCTCAACAGTGGAAGAAGAAGACTGTTGCTCTGGTAGCTAACACTTCTCTTAGTGTGTCTACCAAGAAAGATTGGTACTTTGACAGTGGGTGTTCCAAGCACATGACTGGAGACATGAATCTTCTCAATGATGTTAAGCATCATTCTACCAGCTTTGTTACCTTTGGAGATGGAGCTAAAGGAGAAATCAAAGGTGTTGGAAACTCAAACTGGGCTGGAGTTCCAAACCTAAATGGAGTTCTTGCTAGTAAAAGGTCTGAATGCAAATCTCATTAGCATAAGTCAGCTATGTGATATGGGATTCACAGTCAACTTCACTAAGGTTGAATGTCTTGTAATCAACGATGAACAGGTAGTGATTATGAGAGGAGTCAAATCAAAGGACAACTGCTACATGTGGGAATCTGAGAACACCACTTTGTCCTCTATAATTTCTACAGACAAAGATGAAGAGGAAGTAAAGTTGTGTCAGCAAGAATCTGGTCATCCACACCTCAGAGGAATGAAAAGGATCAGTTCCATAGAGGAAGTCAGAAGGATATCAAGATCTTTCATGGACAAAGGGAGAATCTGTTGTAAATATAAGGTTGGACAGGAAATCAGAATGTCACACTTAATGTCTAGACATCTAACCACTCCTAAAGTACTACAGCAAAGTACTAGGATCTGGCATGAAAGGATAACCAAGTATCTTACTGTCAAAAGATACAGGAGAGGAGTCTTGGATGAAACTCTCTTTGTCAGAGGAGAAAAGATCATGGTGGCTTCCATCTATGTTGATAACATAGTATCTGGAGGAATGTCAGACACATTGATGGAAGGCTCAACACTTCTTTCACAGAGCAAGTATGCAAGGAATTGTGTCAAGAAGCTTGAGGTAAATAATGGCAGTCACACTAGGACTCTTACCCCTCTACATTTGAAGTTGTCCAAGAAAACAAATGGAGAAAGTGTTGATCAAAACTTGTGTAAAAGCCCTGTTGATGGATGTCTCTTCTCAAGAAGCAATCTTATCTCTTGGATCGGTAAGAAGAAAATCAGTGTAGCTCTATACTATGTTAAATACATAGCGAGAAAGAGCGCTTTAGGATGATCCGGATAAAGCGGATCTTTGACCACAATGTCATACAGGATGTCACGACATTGTCTTGTGACATTGCTACTAAAGCTCTTGAGAGTGATCAATTTAAGACTTTAAGGGACAAATTGGATATTTGTCAATTTGAGGAGTTAGCAATTAATCGTGCCTACAACAGGGTGAAAGGGATTGTTTACTTCAATTATTTATAAGTGGGTTATTTAGGTATTTTCATCCTTATTTTAAAAGATCCAAGAATAGGAAGAGACACCCACATATAAGAGTTTCCTCTTTTGAAAGTAGTATCACACTTTCTTCATTCAAAAGAAACCCTGAAACCCTTTGCCATTTTCGCTCTCTCTCTCTCTCAAAAACCATCAGCGAAATATGTCTTCACCATCCTCTTCATCTCAAGAATCAGGATCTCCATCTCTCCCCATGGCTGAAGCTAGAGCAAACACTGAAGCCATGCAAGCTGAAGCTCTGAGGGTGACACCACTGCGTGCAATGGCCACTGGCCCAGAAAAGGTCAAGAAGTTACGCACAAGAAATGCAAGAAGGGCTCAAGTATCTCCTTCTGGTAAGACTTCAGTACCATCATCCTCTGTTCCCTCAGAACTAGTAAACAAAGAAGGGTCTAGGTCAGTGCATGAGGCCATAGCTAGGATAGTGTCTGATATCCTAAATGAGAATAAATATGTACCTGGGATTACAGTCCCCCTGAATCATAAGTCTGCTAGCCCTAGCTTAGCAGTTGATCCAGATGTCAATGAGAATGTCAAGACATCTGGTGATGATGTTGACTTACCTCAAGGATGATGTAAATCTTACGCTTCGGTTCGAAGGATGTGAAGATGATAATGTAATGGAATCCCCTGCTAATAATGTGAATGAGATCTCTGATGAGATTCTTGAAAAATCCCCAGATCATTGTACCTCTGATAAATCTCCTGCTATCTCTGCTAGTAACATCTCTGATAGCATTCATGAAGAAATTCCAGAAAAACAAGCTGATGGCAACCTGGAAGAGTCTTCTGAAGAATCTGGTAAAGAGAAGGCTAAAACTTCCAAAGGGAAGAGTAAGATGAAGAGTACAGGTGGTACCTCTAAGACAAAGAGCACCTCAATTGTGAGGAAAAGGAAAGCACTGAGTCCTCGATCGGATGATTCTGATCTTGATGTTACAGAGAATGTCTCTGACATTCACTCAAGAAAAAGGTTGGTTCTTGGGAAAGTGCCCATTGTCCCTGAAGTGGCAATTGACAACATTTCCTTCCACCACCCTGAGAGTACTAGTAGGTGGAAGTATGTGTGTCTGAAAAGAATTGCTCTAGAAAGGGACTTGAACAGAAGTGCCCTTGAATGCAAGGATGTTATGGAACTGATCAAGGAAGTTGGGCTGATGAAAACTGTGGTCAAGTTTTCTAATTGCTATGATGGGTTAGTGAAAGAGTTCATTGTGAACCTGACAAGTGGTTGTGCTTATGGAAGATCAGAAGACTTCAAGACTGTGTATGTGAGAGGAAGAAAAGTAAAGTTTTCCCCAAGTATAATCAACAATTATTTGGGAAGATCAGATGAAGCTCAACCTGAGCTTGAAGAAACTGATAATCAAGTGTGCCAAACAATTACTGCCAAGCAAGTAAAACATTGGTCAGTGAAGGGAAAGCTTACTGCTAGCAAATTAAGTGTCAAATTTGCCATACTGCATAAGATTGGTGCTGCTAACTGGGTCCCAACCAATCACAAATCCACCATCTCTATTGGACTGGGGAGATTCATATATGCAGTAGGCACTCAGGCTAAGTTTGACTATGGATCATATGTATTTGAGCAGACCCTTAAGCATGCTGACAGCTATGCTATCAAAGGACCAATAGCCTTTCCCTCCCTGCTGTGTGGAATTATAATTGATCAGTATCCAGACATTATTGGTGGAGATTGGTCTGAGAGCCCCTCTTGGATTCCACTACAAACTGTTCCAAGGGAAGCATGTCCCAGACATTGTCATGACATCTGCTGAGACATCAATTGTCAAAGAAAATTCTCAGAAGGCAAATGTCATTGCTGTGCTAAGAACAACTTGCAAGGAGCTTGAAGCAAGAAAGCAAAGTCTGGAAGAGCTAATCTCTCAACTAGAGCAGGACACAGAGGTTGAGGATGAAGAGAAAGCTGATAATGATGCTGTTGGTGATGCTGAAGATGATGATATTCAGATGGCTGGTGCTGAAGAAGGTTCTGCAGATGCTTCCTTCCACAGTGCTTCTTTTGGAGAGGAAAGTACTTAAATTGTTCTCCAGTGCCTTGTTGCCTCTGATGTTATTCTGTCATTTGTCTTCTTTTCTTGTTTTGTATTGTGATTTGAATGATTGTAATCATAGTGTTGACAGATATGTAACCCTTGAACCTTTATGCTGGTATTTTTTCTGGTACTGCTTGATTAAAAGTTTGGGGAAATTGTATTGCTTCCTTTGGCCCTTTATGGCTAAAAAGGGGGAGAAGAACTGTTGTGTGACAGTAGGCTGGGACTTTGGGGAATTGTATGGCTGTTTAAATTCTGTATGTTGGCAATTGTGGGAATTGTGGGATTTCTGTATGGGTAGAATTTATCTTATCTCTAGGTTCTAGTTTATTTAAGCTTAGAACTAGTTTGTCTTCTGCTGCATATGTACTCTGATAGGTTAAGTAGTTTTAGCCAAAAATGTGCCAAAGGGGGAGTTTGTTAGTGTTTTTAAGTTGGCATTAATTTTGGTAAAACTAGGCTTTAGCAATGTCATGATGGATGTCATGACATTCAGAGATTGAAGATAAATCATACCTGCTAAGGATGTTAAAAGAGAGAAGCTAAAGAAATTTGAAAATAGTCGATGTCATAACAGATGTTATGACATTCGATGTGACATTCTCTGCGAACTGTTTGTTCCTGAGATTTTTCAGGAAGTTTGTTGAGCTTCTAAATATTATTTTTCTGTTATTAGAAAGCATGCTCACGTGGCTGCTAGGTTAATCTTAATTAAACCTAAATTGGTTGTTGAGAAGACCATGTTTTTAGGATTAAATTAAGTGAACCCTAGCTATCTTTATGGAAGCCCAAAACTGAAGTTTCAGGACTGCTTCTATAAAAGGAATTCAACCCTTACAACTGTGTTGTGCCCTTGGAATTGAAAACGAGATAGCAGCTTGTTTTTGTGTACTGTTAGGATTAGTAACAGTTGGTATTTGTAATTCTAGTTTCTCTTGTGAGCCAAGCAACTATCAATTGATAAGTGCATTGGACTAGGATTTGTTTGTAAGGGTAGTTTATCACTCAAAGCTTTAAAGCACGAGTGTTTGTCTCTTGATTGAAAGCTTTGAAGCGAGATCAAGATAGTTTATTGAAGTGTGTCTTCACAATTCAATTAGTCAATAGGTTGATATCACTGCTGTGATTGAGGGGGAGTGAGTAGGTACTCAGATCTAAGTAGGACTTAGGTTGAAGTTGCATTGGGTAGGTTTTAAGTGAAGGAGATAAACTGGTGGTTTATTCCTGAATTAATTCTACTAATAGTGAATTTCCTCCCTAGCTTGGTAGCCCCCAAATGTAGGTGTAGTTAGACACTGAACTGGGTAAACAACTTATTGTGTTCTTTCTTATTTATATATTTCTTGTGTAAATTGTTAACAGAGTGTCAGATAGTGTGTCATAACTTTCTCTGTGACATCACGTATCTGCTGCCAGGAATTTCAGAAGAGTTAATTTGTAACTAAAATGTGAAAGGAGTTTAAGACACTCAGACAAACGAAAGATTAATTTTATGGATTTGATGGCTTTAATCATTTCACCCCATGGAGCCACTAATGACCACATGGTATGTATTTGCATGTTTGGACTCCACCAGTTTTCTTGGGCCTTGCTCCCTACTGGGCCTTTGTGTTCGACCCATATATATATATATATATATATATATATATATATATATTCTATCCCCCTTCCTCTCTCTTTGGCTCTCTCTAGCGTATCTATGAAAGAAGAGTTAATTTGTAACTAAAATGTGAAAGGAGTTTAAGACACTCGGAAACGAAAGATTAATTTTATGGATTTGATGGCTTTAATCATTTCACCCCATGGAGCCACTAATGACCACATGGTATGTATTTGCATGTTTGGACTCCACAGTTTTCTTGGGCCTTGCTCCCTCGGGCCTTTGTTCGACCCATATATATATATATATATATATATATATATATATATATATATATATATATATATATATATATATATATATATATATATATATATATATATATATATATATATATATATATATATATATATATCTATCCTTCTCTCTCTTTGGCTCTCTCTAGCGTATCTATGAAAGAAGAGTTAATTTGTAACTAAAATGTGAAAGGAGTTTAAGACACTCAGACAAACGAAAGATTAATTTTATGGATTTGATGGCTTTAATCATTTCACCCCATGGAGCCACTAATGACCACATGGTATGTATTTGCATGTTTGGACTCCACCAGTTTTCTTGGGCCTTGCTCCCTACTGGGCCTTTGTGTTCGACCCATATATATATATATATATATATATATATATGTGTGTGTGTGTGTGTGTGTGTTCTATCCCCCTTCCTCTCTCTTTGGCTCTCTCTAGCGTATCTATGAAACCCTAGCTTCTTTAACGCACAGAGGTACGCATCACTTTTTTCTCTATTATTTTTTATCTTAGTTGTATATGTGCGTTTCTTGATGAATTTTGTTTATTCTCTTTTTTTCTTTGTATGTAATTGAATAGGCGTGTAACGATAAGCTTCACTTTTTGCAAGCTATAATCTTCAGATGGACTGGTATTCTCATTATATATTGTCTACTATGAAGGTAAAACTCTGAATCACATCATTTTTTAATGTCTTAATTCTTTTGCTGGTTTGTTTTGTAGCTCAATTTTCATGCTTTGAATGGCGCCGTACAATTTAATATAGTAGATATGCCTTCAATATTATATTACTTTTGTCTGCTGATTTGTTAAGTATGTGAATTGATTCATATTTGTATAAATCTAAATTGTGCGCGACTATAATCGTTCTTAAAATGTTGGATTATTTTGGGGAAAAATGTACATCTTATGTGTTAACTTAAGGGGTGCAAACGCTACCATACGCTAATGCATGTTATTGAGTCAGAGGTCGATTTTTAGGTTTTTTGTCTCCTCCCCGCACTTTATCTTCAAAGATGTTAAGAATTATTTTTCTTGAAAACTTAGATTCGGCTTTTTAAGACCGACTAATCAGAGAGGGTCAATAAGAAACTTAGAAATTGATACTCGTCTTTGTAAATTGATACCAATAAGTACCAATAGAGTGTAAGAATTAGAGTTCTCTTTAGTAGCATTACAATTGTTAAAATAAAAAATCAAATGCATTTACTATATTCATTAATAAATATTTGTATCTAATATTTATCATAGTATATGATTGCAGTCACTCGTCTCATATTTCCACTTCATAAATCACATACAATAAATTCACAATATTGTTCAATTTCAATAAAAAATCATTATTCTTTTAAGTTATTTAACTTTGTTTCCTTTCAATTTCAATAAAAAATCATTATTCTTTTAAGTTATTTAACTTTGTTTCCTTTCAGGAAGTTGAGGAAAATAAAAAAGATGATATCAAAAACCTAGCTGAAATTCCTGATTTGATGTCAAAGATTGACTATAAACTCTCTCTAGAGAGTTCATATAACCTCAAAGAGGCACAACCATTATACTTGTATTCAAATAATAATTTGAATAAAGTAGAAGAAGCAAGTTTAATACTTGGCTTATATATATTTGGAAAAGACTATGTTAAAGTGAAAAGATTTATTGGTACTAAGAGCATTGGTGAGTTAATAACTTTCTACTATATAAAATTTTATCACTCTGAGGCTCATAAAAGATGGCGTATATATAAGGAAGCAAGAAAAACTATAAGAGGTTTTAATAACCAAAAACTTTTCACAAAAGTAACACATCAACACTTTTTATCTCGTTTACTCCATAATGAATCTGGGAAACAATGCTGCAATAAATTACTCGAGGTATATACTTAATTATATTATTTATAAGTTTGTATTCTTGTATTTTAAAATTTTGTAACATGGATTCTCACTAAATTGTACTGTTTGCTAAAACTTGTAGGTGACTAAGAATTTTCAGGGTGGAAATTTAAAACTAGAAGAATATATTTTTGCTTTAAAGGATTTAGTTGGAGTTGAAGCTCTTATAGATGCAGTTGGAATTGGAAAAGAAAATGATCTGACAAGTTTCAGTGTAAACTCTACGAGGTCCATTTATGATCCTAATGTTGTTAGGGTTTCAACATCAGAAGATCACTTCATGATTCAGGTTGTTGACACTGTAAGACAGAGCAAAAGAAACACAAAACCATCGATGAAAGCACTAGAAGTTGTTGTTGATAAGATGGAAGATGAGACAAGTAGAAAGAGGATGCGGAGGTAACTTCACCATGTAGACTCCAAATTGAAAAAACTCTATATTTTAGTTTGAATTCCTTTTTATCATTGTGGTTAGAAATATCCTTAAGATTATATATTTGTCTCATCGTTAAATTGATCATGCTTGTGTACTTGGATAAGACTGTTTGATTTATGCATGTATACTTGGATAAGATTGTTTGATTTATGCTTGTTTGAGGAATTATAACTTATACAATTGCTTTGCTCCTACTATCTAGTACAAGTTTGAGTAAGAAATTTCATTTTACTGCTAAAAAGTAGGTACAATGATATATATATATATATATATATATATATATATATATATATATATATATATATATATATATATATATATATATATATATATATATATATATATATATATATATGTAAATATATCCATAATGGCTTTAAATTGCAGATGTGTCACGGATGTAATTGTTGTGAGTTGTGACACACATTGCGGCAGTTGCATGAATTGTAAGTGTGGTTGTTGCAACATGTATTGCATCCATTGCAAGTGTGGTTGTTGCAACATGCATTGCAACCATTGCAAGTGTGGCAATTGTGGTTGTAGCAAGTTTGCAACACATATTTTAGTTGTTTCAAGTGTTGCAATTAGGTTTATTGTGATTGTTGTGACATACATTGTGACTATTGCAGGTGTTACATTTGCAATTGTTGTGGTACACATTGAAGGTATTGCATGTGATACAATTATGGTCATTGCGAGTTTGTGATACACATTGTAGTTGTGGTAGGTGTTGTAATTGGGGACATTACGGTTGTTACAACACACATTGAAGTTGTTGCAATTTTGTTTGTAATGACACAAATTGCAATTATTGCAAGTGTTGCAACGATGGTTATTGTGGTTGTTATAGGTGTTGCACTTGCGATCATTGTGGTGATTTTGTAACACATATTGTGGTTGTTGCAACTGTGGTCATTGTGGGGATTGGAACATGCATTGCGGCTATTGCATGGGTTGCAATTTTGATCATTGTGATTGTTGCAACACGCATGGCGGATGTTGCAATTGCCCTCACTTTGGTTGTTGTGACACACATTATAGATTTTGACATGTTGTAATTACGGTCATTGTGATTGATATGACAAACATTACAGTTGTTGTAGCGTGACACTATTTGAGAGACATTTGAAACAAAACGCTAAGAACTATTAAAATTAAATTTTTTCACTAAATCAAACTAATAATGTAATTTGAGATTTGAAAATTTTAATTCTTAATGGAATGCATATATAATTGTTGTTATTGGTCAAAATTTAAAAGATGTAGTGTCTGTGACGACTCTATGTCAAGAGCTTTTTCGACAAGTGACAAAGTGAGTGTCAATGACATTACAATTGTATGTAGATGATTTTTTTTGGAGAGAATGTGAATGTTCCTCTCATGATCCAGTACATATTACCTTTAAATTTCACCTCTGAATGTTGTAATCAATATTAGTTGTGACACTTATTACGTCATTTGTAGGCGTTGTAATTATGATCATTGCAATTGTTGCAACATATATTGCAGTTGTGGCAAATATTATAATTACAGTCATTATGAATAATGTGACAAAAATTACAATTGCGATCATTGTGATTGTTATGACATACATGTAGCTGTTCTGCAACGCTGACCATTTTGGTTTATGCAACACACATTGTTGTTGTTGGTGTGTGTTTTGAAGCATGAAGACCAATTAATATTTAAAAAATTCATAACATTGAAAAAAAGAGATTTAAAGTTATGAGATTTTAAATTTTAATAAAAAGAATTAATAGAACATGGTTCAAAACAATTCTCTAAACAAGGTGACTATTATGTTTTCTAGCTCGTTCAAGAAAAAATCTATCACTTTTCATCTTTCTCAAATCCAAACACATTCCTAAAAATTTCTATAACAATAAAATGCAAATATAGCTAGTAATATTAGTAGATTTTACTTGCATATATCGAGAAACAAATCCGTTTTATTTTCCTCATGTTTTATCAAATGTAAAGATTTATACTCAAATTAGACCTCTACCTGAATTTAATTTAATTGATATTGATAATTATTGTTGTTTAAAAAAGTAATTTAGAATATATTGGCATGGAAGTTTTTTTATTTAATGAATAAGTTTAACTTTTTTAATTTTAATATAGCCAATGCATATATTATTGCAATTTTATAACATATCACTTATGTAATAACCACAATATTTAATCATGCTTAGTATTTACTAGATAGTAGGTTAGTGGTAGAATAATTTGTCCAGTAAATTTTAATAGAGCAAGGGTATTCTTAGTAATTAATTGGATAGCAATGGCAAGAGCAATTTTGTAATATCCTAGGAAAGGTATAATAGTCTATTAGGATGAAGATTTTAACGAGGATTTAAAATAATTTGATTTATTTCGATTAAAAAAATATAAAATATTATTAAAATGATGTAAATTTATGAAGTATTTTATTCAAGTTAAATTAAAAAAAATTTAAATGACACAAAAATGTAAAGAATTTGAGATTGCTGTTAAATTGTTATTTTTTAATTTTTTGAAATTTGTAAAATAGTCTTCATATTTTATGAAAATTATAAATTTATCCCTTAAATTTTCAAAAATTGCAAATAAATCCCTAAATAATTTTTTAAATTTTAAAAATTATGAAAATGACTTTAAAAATTTAATAATGAACCATTTTAATACTTCATTCAAACAAAAACAAAAAAATTGAATGATTTTCAATTGAATAATTTAAATTGATTAAAATTTTGAATTCCTTAAAAATTTCTAATTATCTTATCCAAACACATTCTAGTTATTTCATAAAAAATGCACTTCATTCATTCCATCTCCCTTAACTAAAAATAAGAATTTGAAAGGAAAATCCCAAGAGGGCGCTTGCTCCAAATGAAATTCATTCTACGCGTGATATTGGAGTTTCTTGAGAAAGAATCAGACCAATCTAAGCAAGGCTTCAAGAAATCACCATTATGTTCATTTTTCCATCATCAATTCAGGTTTGATCAAAAGGTGGGGTTCTATTAGGTATTGATTACGTTTAGAACTAATTAAGATTCAATGCATGAGGGGAATGGCATTAGAGTGTAAGAACTTTGTGTGAAATTCATGAAAACATGATATGTTTGTTTGGAAAAAAATAAAATATAGAGAAAAAATTAGGAGCACAATCACAACACAAGAACATAATGTAAAAACTCTAAAATCTAAAAAAAATCACGATCGTTGTCAAATGACAACTAAAAAATAATACTATGTAAAAATTATTACAACACATAATTTATTCTCAACCACTCTACGACCCTCAATACATCCACACTCTCCAAAGTAAATATTTAATTATATCTCACAACACTCTATCATTTGAGCATAAGAGAAAAGAAAAAGCCAAATACAAACTTAAAGTATTTTTAACTGGTGCATCTTGTAAAAAAAACTTGAACCTTATATAGTCTTGGACTTCATCTTCATTCACTAAACTAAGTGATGTGAGACTTGGAAAAACTTTAATTATAAATATAGTCTTGGGCTCCCTCTTCCTGTACAAAAATAAACAATGTGTGACTTCTTCAACTTGTATATATTTAACCAACTCCAGAAATCTTCACCTTGATTGAAAATAATACATTAACTTCAATTGTCTACACCGACAATCATACTCCACCATAAGAGTGAATTAACTTGAAGCTACACCACTCCAAGAATTTTCATATTGTCTTCACCAATAATCATAGTTTTAAAAACTATCATACTCCACCTAAAGGAGAGTATACTTTACTTGAAAATAAACCACTTCAAGAATTTTCACATGTCGAAAATTAGGTTGAAATTTTATGGTGCAACTTCCACCATGTTGGCAGGAAGTTCTTCAACCACCGACATAATCTTGCACCTTGTGTAATCTGGATTGTATCAACATATCTTTGACTTGAACTTTCCACAATTAAAAAACAATTCTTCCATAAATTTTCTCTAGCCCAAACTGCACCATAGAACCTGTGAGTGCAACTCAAAAACTTTTTCACATCACCCTTCTTTTTTATGTGGGAGATCAGACAAAGATGCAACCACAAAGCATATTCCTGGGTCGAATCAGAAGCTCTGATACCGATTATTGGAAAAAACATAGAAAATAATAGGAACACAATCACAACACAAAATATAACGTGGAAACTCCAAAGAGAAAAAACCACGATTGTTGTCAAATGACAACCAAAGAATAATACTATGTAAAATTATTACAAACAACGCATAATTTACTCTCAACCACCAACTACATCTCACAAAACTCTACCACAAGAGCATAAGAGAAAATAAAAAGTCAAATACAAACTTAAAGTGTTTTTGACTGGTGCATCTTGTAAAGAAAAACTTGAATCCTATATATAGTCTTAGAATCCCTCTTCATTCATTAAGCTAAGTGATGTAGGATTTAGAAATTTTTTAATTCTATATATAGTTTTGGAGTCCATCTTCCTTTACAAAAATAAACAATGTGGGACTTCTCTAACATGTATATTTTTAACCAACCTCAATAATATTATTATTCATGTGTGTAAATGTTAGAATAATACCTTAAGTGCGAGTAAGTGGAGAAATAGTCTCACATTGGATAGAAATATGATGAACTAAGCAATTTTAAGTGGGAGAACTCACTCACCTAAAACTTTAAGGTTTTAGATGGACAAGTGACGTCTCTCTCACAAAAGTTCCTAGTCTTACACTATGTATCAATGTCTATTGCAAGGTATCAACGACGATACAAGTGTCAGTGAGACAATCCACTCACATAAAACCTTAAGGTTCTAGTCCCTAGTGAATTCTCGCAATAGTAAATGCTTGCATGTGATGTTTGTGACGTGTTCTAGTCCTTATACCATGTTAAGACATGCTAGAATATGTTTGATATTGATTTGGACTGGAGAAAATGTGTTAAACTATTTTAAAGAGGAGGCCGTGGATCTCTTTCGACTTGAGTTATTGCAGCTACCTCGCGTTGCATAATAGAGCGAGTGGATATAGAACTTGCCATTGTTGGAGGACCTGGATGGATATCTGAGAAAAATGCAGGAATCGAGAGAAGAATGTTCAAATCATGGAAAAAACACAAGAATCATATGTTAATTCTCATAGACAACACCATTATTCCAAGAGAAAACCATAATTTATGAGTGATCGATCAAGAATGCAAATGATAATTGTGGACTTAAGCTTTTGATGCGGTGGAAAAGAAGCTGATATACAAGGTTATTACTACAAGACTCAAGTTAATATGAGAGTAAGATAAATGAATGAAATTTGAATTAAAAAATGTGTCTGAAAATGGCGTGTCACCTTTTATATAATATGGTGGTTATGAAATCTTACTACTCTTTAGACGTGAAATGCGAAGATCCATCTAACGGATCTTGGATTTAAATCACTTGCACTATATATTAGAATAACATACCCAATTTGTGAGTAGCGGAGTTGGTGATTGTTATATCATACCTACTTTAATTTCAAATGCTCTTATTTCTTTTTTTTCTTATCTATCACACAAGAATTCCATCATCATTATATCAAAACATAATTTAAAGGGACAAGTTTAACTTTATTATTTCTCCTTCTTGTACCATAAAAAATTAAAGTGACATAGATCGATATGGAAAATATATTTTTGAAAGATAAATTTGTAAAGTAGACATATTATACTCGCTAACAACTTTTAATGGACGTAAGAACAAAAACAAAAGATACTTAAAAACAAGTTTGTAGGAGAATTTGAGAAAGTATGGAGTGACATGTTTAATGTTCTAGGACTACAATTGAGATAAACATCACATTTCCATTTAAGATCTTTTGATATTAGTAAAATATATGAGTCATATGTCTTATTAAACCAACATTATACTTATTGATAAGCAAACTCAATGCTACATAATCATAAGAGACAGACAATGCATTTCTAACGAAAATCTCAAAACATTAAATATATTAATTATATCTCTTACAAAAATATTCTACTAATTCATACATGATAGTAAAATTTTATCACTCACACTTGAACCAAACAATCTTTAACTAACTCTTAAATTCAACAATTTCTTCCATGAGTGTGAGTTTTATCTCCTATAACAAGATCTAGCATCAGATCTAATTTTCACTCTTTCACCAAGTTGAACTAGGATTTTGATATTACTTATTGAAAAGTTTGAAGGAGGTGAGAGTAACAACGGGCTCAAAACTCCATAACGGAGATAGAAAAATATCACATATTCATCCAAAATTTTAAAATATTTAAACATATAAATCATTTCTCTTATAAATCTTAATCGTACCTGATCAGAAGAATCGTCTGGCCCACGGAGGTGTTGGTCAGCATCGGTTGGATAAAGAAGTGGGGGATACCCGCAAGGTACTCCGATGCCAAAGTCAGTAAGCAATGGGATCAGAGTGCAAGTAAGAGAGTGTAAGATGTTCAATACCTGGCCCTCTCGAATAAGAGGGTATTTATAGCCCCCAGCGCTGGGCCAAAGTCTTCTTAGTGGGCTGGCGAAGCAGACTCAAAAGAGGACTGTCATGATTCACGAGTGTGTGGGGACCAACACATGGTCCCGCTCCTGAAGTAATTGCTCTAAAGTATCAGGAGATACTGACAACGGTCTCCTTGCATTCCTGGTTGACTCCATGATATTTGGAACGTGAGGTTTTGTCCTACGAGGTGATGTCGCTTGCTCAGTGTTCGACCAACATCGTCCTCGAGGGCAGAGGTCTTGTAGACATAGGAGTCTTGCTCAGCCCGATGGCTCTCGCGAAGAGGTATATAACCGAGCAAGAGTGGATGAGCATGGCGTGGTCGACAGACGAGAAGCAAAACGAGAGGGGATTGCCCATCAATATCTCTGGATTTGGCCTAAGCAAATATGCCTCTTAATAGTTTAAATTTTAGTTTTAAACGTCAGTTTTTTTTCTTCTAAATTGTACGGTAAACAAACAAATTAAATATGTAAAAAATTATTTAAAAATATGCCATGATGCAAAATCGACCATAAAATAAAAAGAATTTTAGGATTTACTTGATAAAAATAATGGTTGATTGATAAACTAATTTATAATGATGATCGATAGTTTATAGTTTATATAATAGTTGAAATTGATAACTACGGAGTAATAAATTACTCCCTCTGTCCCTTTTTAAGTGTCGTTTTAGTATAAAGTTCTTCGATCAAGATAGTAAATTGTTAGAGTTATTTTTTCTATTATACCCTTATTTATTTTCTCTTTCCTAATAAATTCTTTCTAATAAATTCAATCATATCATCTTTCATTTATTGAAAAAGTAAAAGTATAATTGACAAATTATAACATTAAAACATACTTAAAAAAGAAGGTGAATTACTAAATAATTTGTTAATGTTAATTTCTTTGTTTTTTGAAACTTCGGTTCTTGACTGACCACGTCACTCTCGGTTGCAAACAACAACAACAACAAGAAGCCGCAAAGTTCTATTACTACAAACTCTCTGTTTTCATAATTGTGTTTGCAGTAGTAACAATAACATTGAATTAATCAATCCAAGTTCGCGGCTAAGAGAAATAATCACAACAACAAGCCTTGGTTTAATAATGGGTCAGGCATTTCGTCGAGCATCTGGTAGAATACGTTCCACATCTGAAACCGACACGTCATCGTTGTCCAAGCCTAAGATCACCGTCGACCACCGGCCGCCGTCCAAGGTTGCGACCGACAAGGCGGTGGAGAGCTCAAAGGCCGCTAAACTAGACTCATTGAACGACGGTTAGTTTTTCTCTCTTTCTTTTTCTTTGGGTTAGGGTTATGCCATTGCAAATGAAAATTGTTGCTTCCACTTGATTTTGTTGTTAGAAATTCGAAAGTATTAGTGTGTGTATATCTATACTCAGTTGAAAGTTTGGATTTTGTAATTTACTGTTTGGATAAAAGTTTATAGCTTTATTGTTTATTATACAATGAGTTATGGAGAATATAAGTGATTCTGCAACCCATATCCAATATGTTAAAGGATTAGAACACCAAAAGAATTTCTACAGATTTGCCAATGAACTAAGCCTAAGAAAAAGCTTTAATGAAGTTCTGAACCTTACCAATACACTAAATCTCGACATCGTAATGAATCCGTTGAGCATGAACCAATAACATGTTGGTGTAAAATGTTAGAAGGTAGATAACCATACATGTGGCACATGAGGTCATACCAAATCACATTTGTAGCTTGTAGAAATCGCCACTTCCATTTGCTTAAAAGAGCTCTGTTAAAAATCTCTAAGTTCCTCACACCCAAACCCGCCATCCTTTGTTTATTTGCAAACGTTGCCTCAACTAACCCAACAAATTTTCTAGTAACTCACTTCTACTCAATCGAAAAGACATCTCTTAAGCTGTAATTAAAGTATGCTTAATTCTCTTTGGAGCTTTAAAGAAAGACAAGAAAAACAAAGGGATGCTATTCATTTTAGAATTTATCAAAATCACCTACCACCCATTGATAAACTGCGCTCATTCATACCTGATAACCTTTTTTACAGTTTCCCAATAATTGGTAACTCATTCACATCTTGTATTAGAACCAACTGGGAGAGCTGGAAACTTAAAAGGAATGGAATCAGCAGCAAAATATAGAAATCTAGAACCTATGAACTTGTCCTATAATTGTTTACGTATACGTTAGGTCTATAACAGAATAAAATAGAGTCAAATTGTTTTCATATAAATTATTAGCTGTTTTTATAAGCCATTTTAAAGAATTTATGGAAATAAGCTAAAAACTGCTTATGGACATTGTCATAAATTGTTTTTATAAGCTCTTTCAAACAGTCTTATGAATGCTTATACATGTAGATAAGCTCAAATTAGCCAATTCAAACATGCTCTACGTAATTTCTCCAGCTTAAAGAAAAAGAGAAGGAAATTATATCCTCGCCCTAAGACATGTTTGGTTTTGCTGAAAATAGGTAGTAGAAAGTGGAGACGGATGAAACTTTTTGTGAAACTATAATTTATACTGTTTCATTTTACAATCAAACTGTGGAATAGTTATAACCAAAGCACCGTACATTTTGAGCCAGTTTGAATTAACTTTTCACCAAGCACTTGTAGTCTTTGCAACAGCCAATGAACATCAAAACCTTCCACCCCATTGTATTTTCATTCCTATTTCCACCTTGCTTTCATCATAATTTGTGTTTCCAATATGCTTGGCTGCCTGCATAGGTATACTGTTTGATTGAGGTTTTGTAATACTTTCATATTTCATGGTTGTTGATAGTGTTTTCTTCTGTTGGCTTAAGATGATCGTCCTAAAGCTAATTTGGACAACATCCTAGAAGAAAGAGATCCCAAATTTGATGCTATGCTTGGTCAAATGCTTGGTAGGATTACATCAAAGCCTGGTGGAAAACCTGAAATGGGTGAGGTGAGCTTGTAGAAGTTACACTTACTCCTTTCGTGTAGTTGGAATTGATGAAGAAATTCTTTGATTTCGTGTGTAATGTATGCTTACAAATTTTGATGTTTACACCATTGAACTCTGCCATTTTATAGTTTCTTTAATGCATACATTGTATAGTTCTTTTTTACACATACCATTTATTTCCTCTTCACCCTTTTGTGATGGAATAGTATTAAATATTGATCTTTGTATGCTAGCTGAGAAGATAGTATTACAGGCATTTAAGAATGAGGAAATCCCATTTCTGTATACCGGCTTATTCTATTAGATAGGAACAAAAAGAATAAACCACCTAACCTTGTGCGGTTGGTTACATAGATTGGATGAAACCATAATTTTCTATTATGTATTAAGTTGAAAGATAACTTTGATGAAAAGAAATCTGCCCAAGTAATCCTATCTCTGATTTCTATGTTATGAATGAATGAATTAATATTTGCTTGAAATACTCTGTTGTTGTATACTTTATGTTTATTATATTCCAATCTCTCCACTGTTCATATCATAGTAAATGATGAGTTTATGGTTTCTGTCATTGTTTATTCATGGTACTTGGACAATGCTGTAGGAACATAACAGACTAGACTAAACTTTGCTGCTCCCTTGGCATTTGTTGGATCAAGCTTATTTTACAGAGAGTGAAATAGACCCTTTCAAAAGTTTCCTGAGGAGTTTTTATTAAAAACAATTGTCTTCAAAATTACTCTGTTACCACTTAGGCACTTAGCAGTGACTATCAGTTTCAAATGTCAACACTTGCTTTTTATTTTCAATGCACAGTTTACCGAGACAAACTTGCCTTACTGTTTCATGATATTGTTACAGGCATCTGTAGTTGAAAGGCAGAATAGGCCCATGCCAAAGTTGCGAAATACAAAACCAAATTCTGGTCAATATGAGGAAAGGCCGGTTCTTGCAGGCACTTTAAATGTAGCACAATTGCGCCATATCATCCTCTTGCATGAAGGCAAAGCCGATGATCACAATGGGTCTATGGACGTTCACCAGATTGCAGAAAAATTCCAAGTTGAGGTTGTTCAGATTCAGAAAATCTTGCAATTCCTGTCTCATCCTCCAGAGGGAAGAAGCGAAGATAAGAACAAAACACCAAGATAAATGGCTTTACCACAGCATTGATAATTCCTTCCTATCTGATCAAAGGATACTCTAAATAGAATTGTAGTTTTGGCCAATGAAAAGTATACTCAGTCGTCTAGAAAAGTGATTGCCAAATACTCTAGCCTCGGGTCTTTATTGAACTGTAATCTGTATTAAGTGCTAGTGCAGGCTGAGGTCTTGAGATTTGCCAAGACTTATGTAATATCAACAATTAAATTTGTTCTTGTGATGGAAATTAACTTTTGAGAGGGAGTTGTAATAAGGGTATGTAACCAAACGGCTGAAATTGTATTCATTTATGTGTTTCAGAGCAATATGCTTTATTTTATTGAAGTCTATTATATCTAGTTAAAATGGAGCAAAAATTGAGATTTTGGTTTGCAACAATATTTATGTTCTTTCCTCGTAGAAAACATCCCTGACTTATTGAGCTTGAATTTCATCTGAGAAAGCCTTGATATCAAAAACCAAATCCATTTTTTTCTGAAGTTACAAAAGATAAATATTAACCATGTTAGACTTTAGAAAAGATGTATGTTAAATCAAAGCCCTGAATTTGTTCGAGTAAAAGTTCTAGGGAATGCTTTGGAAATTTAGGATAAATTTTGAAATTTAAAACCATGTTAGCAAAAATAATAAATATCTCAGTAACTGACGCACACCATTTAGCAAAAGGAAAATCCACTTTTGCAACATTTGAACTTTTATTATAACCTGTTTTTCACATTAAAATAAATTGAGTGCTATCAGATAATGCTGAATATTTGAATTGAACCGTCAAGAGATAATTAAGTGAGAAAGCATAAGGAAACAATCATAAAAAACTCTCCTTTCTCTTGGAGTATTAAAAAAAAAATCAAGTCAAAATAGACTCCAACCAATCTGATGTCAATTCATAAGCAACAAAAGTTACAGCACCAGCAGGTGCAGCTTTAACAGTAGATGGAACAATCCCCTTATACAAACCAGCCCAACCCTCCATCTGTAATATCTGTTTCAAGCCGTCAAACATATTTTTATATGCACGATGTTCAAGCCGAGCTCCATATCTTGGGTGCCTTTGTAGACCTTCAATCTGCATCACATAAAGAATAAAGATCCATATCTATTATATCCTCCACGAAGGAATCATAACAATTTTGACATCATTTAACCAGCACAAGGCCAATACAAGTTTATGAATATACATTTCATTCTAATTATACCTGAAATCTTTTTTTGACTACATCAAGTGGATGACAAACAAGCTTGGCACATGTTCCTGCTGCTAGACCACACAGGAAAAGCTGAAAGCTAGAGAGGCTTTCTTCTGCAGCAGTATTTGAATATTGAGCATGGTTCCACGCCTATACGCAATAGTAAAGAACAGGTATCAGATAATTGATAGCTAGAAAATAAAATTAGAGCATTCATCAACCCTGTGATAGAATCCAACTCTATCTACATGGATGTTGCAATTTACGAATAAACCAAATGGGTTGACAGTTCAATGTTTCCTTTCTTCAGCTATATTTTAATCATGCAGAAATGCTGAAAGTCCTAATCTAGGTTTGAGACGTGAACATGATTAATGGCTTAGAGCTTCAGACACAGATTTAATGATACAAAATATTGTATAGGTTTTGCTAGTGAAATACTAATAGCTAGTACAAGGGATTGGAGTCCTCTATAATTGAAAAGAAAAAAACCTGTATGGAATCTCAATAGTGAAAATTAATTTCTGAACATAGTTCTGAAAAATAAGCACGGTAAAATTCAACAGCATAGTGGTGCCGTTTCAGAAAAATGAAATGAAGATTCAACTGCATTAGAGGAAGAGCAAGACCAAATAAGGGATTGCAAATAACCAATTGACGTATTTTGTAACACTAGTTCTTCTAGAATCATTTCACGTCAATGAAAACTGTAATATGATGGACGGTACAAGACAAGTTGGCTAGAATAATACTATAAAACATTAAAAGACCATACCGTTGTTTCGCAACAACCAAATGACATCCAATATAAGCAGGGTTTGAATGTCAACTAAATATAAATGAGACCTCAAATATAAAGACAGAAATTTTACCATGGCCCAACGTTTGAATGTATCATAAGTGCCGAATTGTAGGCCTGCATAAGGTATAATCTCAACTAGTGTTGGTGACAATCCGGAATATAAGCCTCGAAACCCACGAGTCCTGAGAATATCAATGGATGCTGACCTCATGTTTGGATAAACCTATGCTAGGGAAGTATTAGCATAACATGTAAACAAAATAATATACACAACCACCACCATAACAGCTTCAGATTATGCACTTAAAGCTATATTGTCCAGGGGTAGATGGTTTTCCCCTACCTATTTGCAGGGTGAAACACAAACAAAGTGTGTTACTAATAAAGAAAATAGCAGTTCTGTCGTGTCCTAACTGTGTCAAATACATATTTGTGCCGTACACTTTATTGACACTACTACTTGTATTTTCCATATTTTTACTTTTTGACTTCTATAAACCAAATAAGATGAGAATACCACAATAATAAGATCAATAATATTTTATTATATCTATAACAACTCTTCCTTTTTCTTCTTTGAATTTCAAATTTATCCTTAAATATGCATTTGATAGTCGATACTAATACTATGTGATATATATGTGACAGTCATGTCTCCCACAATTTTAAAAATATGCAGTATCCATGTTTCTTTGCTCATCACTGATTATAATAATGGTAAATTGGTGCTATAAAGCTCCTAGGGTTGTGAGGTTTAGGAAAGATTCAAATTCATTTGGATCTATATTTATAGGCAATCTACATCTTAATTGCGAGATACTGATGCCATGAGTCAAATCCATGACCTAGTTGCATGGTATCAGTATCTCCTTGTTGCGCTAAGACCCTTCTCATTACTGATTATAATATCATACAAATCTGGGGGCGGGGTCATATTCTATGTAACAATTTGAATATCAGAGCTAGGGAAACAGATTTCGGACACTTCTTTAATGCCCATTAAAACAACCATGTTGTGGTGCACTTCTAGGCTTGAAGCATGGAAATGCAAAGAAGTAGGACTGAGAATATAGGTTCAGCATGATAACTGCTAGCATTTTCCTTATCTGATCTTTAAGACACCAATATATGGTATAGTAATTGTTGCGAAATCATCTCATAACAACCTTTCCTATTTTATAGTGCGCGTACCTTTGGTTCACCCTGAGAAGCTAATATAGTTCGAAGAAGATCAAAAGGATATGACCCCACGGTAGCTGCACACCCTGCTAATGCCCCACTTACATATGATAGATAAGGGCTCAGATTAATGTGATTCTCTGCAGCAACGGGGAGTAAAACAATGAACAAAACAAATCTAGAACAGGTAACCCAGTATAATTAATTAATCATGAACATTTTATTATTAGAATTAGAATCAGAAAATCATATCAATTAATATTTTTGTATTTATTCTATATGCTATTATAGATAGAGGTGATTGTAGTCTGATTCACACCTAAAGGGTTACAAATTCAACATGTTACATTACTGAATGACAATTGAAATACAAAACAGAATACCTGTCTTGGATGAACCAGAGGCAAAAGTCTTCAATGTATGTAAAACAGTAAACTGTATAGCTGTATATGGCATAACCATAAGCAAAGCTGGCACATTACCCCGCCAAAAACCCTATAATATGTCAAATAAAAATGGTTATACACATTTTTCCACAGAAAATAGGTCGATATGAATCTTCCACAAGCTCTTTTTCTCAATTCAAGCATTGTTAGATATGCCAATGTTGCCATCAGCCAAAACCTTTTCAAGGGGTATCGATATGGGAACAGAGACAAGTTACTGAATGAGAGAAGCAGAGTATGGGAGAAACTAAACAAAAATTATAGAAGTTCAATTATTCTACCCGTATGCCTTCTTCTCTAAAAATATCTTTGGTTGCTTGAAACATGCCAGTATATTTTGAGGGTTTAGACAAATCCCTGCGTAGTGACGTCCAAGAAGAAGTGGGCTCTAGTTGAACCTGTGAATGAATAAGAATAATAGTTTATAATATCTTAATACTATTCACATTGATAAGAATAAGAATAATAGTTTATAACATCTTAATACTATTCACATTGATAATAGAGCAAGCAACAATGAGCAGTTAGTTATGAATCAAAGAACCTTAATCTCATGCAAAACTTCAAGATTTTAACATGCATATTGCATACACAAATCTTTTCATGCAGCCCCATGTCAACGCAATCATCCAGAGGCCACGTTTTTTGGTAAAATAATGTCAATCACAGAAATATCTGATATGTAAGGCAAATTCAAAATCTTTTGATCACCGACGAAGTATCAAATTTTTATTAGTCTACAGACCCTTTTAAATATAATTTTAGAATTTAGGGAAATGAAAAGAATTTATTTCGACAAGAATCCTATTCCCAATCAGACATGTAAGGAAAAAGTTATCTTGAAAGTCAGAATCTCTCATCTAGCTATGGGCATAGAAAGCACAACAATATCCATTTATTTCACAACAGATTGTGTAAATTACGAGATCTAAGATTCCAGACATGCTAGTGCTCGATATGCGCACTCCTTCAATTTACCAATAGGTGTTAGACTGTAAGCCCGCCTAAGTATGTCAGGTAAAATTGGCTCTTCTAACCATAAAAATGCTTGTATTTGTAGAGAAAGACATATAGGCGCACCAGAGATGTTGTTGTTGATTCTTTTGTGTGTGTTATCCATTAAGTAAGAAAAACAAATTGCCGCACCAGAGATGTTGATTCTTGTGTGTGTTATCCATTAAGTAAACATCGAAAATTATTTTGAAGCAAAAACTTACTCTCAATGACAACAATACTACTCTCCAAACTAAGATGTCTCTCAAAAAGAAAGGGATGAGAAAAAAATACATAAACCATATGTTGAATCTCCCTGCCATTGCTTATCTACTTGTCTACTTTGCTTGGGTCATTCATTCTATACAAACCCACTTTTCCTCTTAAAACAAACAACCTGTAAGTGGTTGTTAGCGGCAAAGCGCGTGAATTGATTGACAGCAAGTTTGACAAAATTACAGTAGTACTGTCATTTTGTTGAAGTTTCAAAGTGTAGTTTTTGCGAAAATCACTGGGGCCTAAGGACAATGAGATGATTCTGGCAAACTCACCACCAATCCAAACCTTGTTTCATCAAGGGTGTGTTTCGATTAAGCTATTTGTGATTATCTATTGACATAACACGTATTAGACCTTTTGAGAGAGTTTTATGGAAACATCTTTTGATAAGTCCATAATCTGTTTTTATCCCCTAAAAAGCTTATGAAAACTAGTCTTAATTAAATAACTAATATGATCTTATATATTTTATGCTATAGAACTAACTTATATGATAAATAGTACTTATGCTATTATCCTGACTTAATTAACTTTTTTTATCCAAACCAAAGCCTAAGAAGAATAAGAAACATGAAATTGTGATAAGCTGAAAGTAGAAACAAACCTGGAATCTAATTTTAATAACATCAAGAGGTGACGTCACTGTCCTTGAAATAGCACCAGAAATAGCCCCAGCAGTGGAATTAATCATGGCCTGCTTCCACTGACTTGTCTCCTCCTTCATTGCCATTGACACCCCCTTTTTCTAACTACACCCTACAACACCCAATTCACAATTCACACAAATAACCACAAAACGAATTATTTATCAATGCTTGGGCGAAATTAGGGTTATCTGTGAAATACGTACCAGAAACTGAAATGGATAAACCGGCAATGGATAAGCGAGAAGACATTGGAGAGAGGGAGAGGGAAAGCGTTGAAACAATTGCCGCCTTTGTTTGATGGCGGCGAGGCGAGTTCTCCTCCGTCTGCGGCGCAGGAAATATAGCAGAGTCCAATAGAAACGAAGAAAATTTAATACTATTAATGTGTAAGTTGGAAAAACCCGTGGTTGTTTTTTTAATTATAAAAAAGAAAAAACGAGTTTTGGCGACAAGTTGTTTGGTCTGAGAGAGTGGTCGAAGGGGTGAAAGAAAGTTAGGTTGTGCTTTTGTTCTGTTTCGCGTTGGTTTCCTTTGATGATGTTCTTTAGATGACGTGGAAATTTTATCATTTGGATAAGACTCTCCAAAGCATGTTTTTAATTGAGATTTTAAAAAAAGTATATAAATAAATAGATATATACATTGTACTTGTTATCTCTTTTTAAAGTTACTAGATGTTTGTCTATGGCATGTCTGCATAGTGCATAGAGCTAGGGGGTGTTCGCGGTGCAGTTTGGGCGGTTTCGACGCAAAAAATCATTCGAACCGCGAAAGAAAAAGACATGCGGTTTGGTTTGGTTCGGTTGACTTTTAGAAAAAAAACCAAATCAAATCAATGCGGTTTGGTTTGGTGCAGTTGATTCGGTTTTTTACAAATAATTTGTTGAGTCATACATTCACATATATATATATGACAACATAACTTTGTATTTGGACATTCATACATGATACACTATTAAATTATAACCAAAAAACTAATCATATTTGGACAATACCTTATCATTTAATATGTAAAAGTTAGATTACATAAAAGTGAAATAATAAACATAAATAGCATAAAACAATATAAAAAATATTATAATAAAAAAAAAAAGATGAGAAATTAGTGAAGATGAAAAAGAAAGAACATAAGAGAGGAGAGATTAGAGATAAAGATGAGCGATAAAATGAAATTGAAAGAGAGAAAAAATTGCATAAAAAATAGAACGTGCAAAGGAAATAATATAAGAGAGTAAAGATTAGATAAAAAGAGGCAAGATGTAAGTGGTGAAGATGAAGTGATAATGTTAAGAGATATTTAAGAAGATTGAAACTGAAATCATAACTGTAAGACTAATGTATAATAGATTTAGGTTTGAGTTAGATGCGAGTTAAGTAAAATTTAGGTTGTACCATAATGCGGTTTAGTTCGGTTTAGTTAGGTTATAAAATGGATATTAATTGTATAATATTATAGTTTTTTTTTATTAAAATAAATATTATTAATCAAATAAATTATAAAATAGATATTTATATTTTTATTAAAAAATATATGGACATTAATTATATAATATATTATAAATAAAAAAATAAGCACGTTATCCGCAGCTCGGTCGGGCTAATCCGGCCTGTTTTGCAATTCTATGTGTGTAGGCAAGGATATATTTTATTAGATTAATAATAATAATAATAATTAAATGTCGGGTCAATCCATATAAAATTTTATTTTGATTTAAATGGATCCTCGCTCGTGGATTGTGGAATTGATCTCTCTTAAATTAGTCTTTAGAAGGTCGGATATCAAGATTTCAAATAATAATAATAATAATAATAATAATAATAATAATAATAATTAAATATATTTATAAAATAATTTAAAATAATATAATATTAAACATTTTGGATAATGATTGTGTTCTTTAAAAAAATTAATAACAAATTAATAATATGCATTTATAAAATATAAAATTTTCTAATACGATTAAAAAATCAAAGAATATAAAATAATCAAATTTGCATAAGAAAAAACAAACGAAAATAGTGTATAAGTCATGCATAGGTATAGATAAAAAATTATATGTATTAATTTAGTTTTTACAATAGCAAATTTAATATTATCATTATAATTATTGAATTAAAAACTTGTTTTTGGAGATTTAAAAAAAATAAAAAAATGAGTAAAATAAATTTAATCTATTTTTTATTGTTAAATATTATTGCTTAACAATTATATAAAGATTTACAATGTTAGTACATTTATAAATGAAGCAACTAGTAAGTGAATATCAAAAATTCATATATAAGACGTTTTGTTACACTTTAGGTCTTTCTATTTTTCCAACTCATTATAGCAGTTCCTCTATTTTGTTTTTAAACAGTTTTGATCATGTCCATTTTCTACTAGAAAACGCTGAGGTGTACTAGTTTTAATTACAATTTTGCTTTTTATTTATTTATTTATATTTTAAACAATTTTGGTCCCATATTTTCTCCAACTCAACCCTTTTTGATAGAAAATAGGCATAGCAGACTAAAACTGTTTAAAAACAAAATAGAATGATTGATATCGTGAGTAGAGAAAAATAGGGAGACCAAAATTATAATTAAACCATAATAAAATATAAAAACTAAAACTAAAAAGACAATAATATTTATACACTATTCATAATTATGCAAACAATTTTATAAAAATTTACAATGTTAATATATTTTCAATGTTAATATAATATATAAACAAAATGTTTGTGGTCAAGAGCCGGAGGATGACGGAAACGATGATTTTGACATTGATAATTATCCCGATCAAGATGCCCCATAAAAACACTTTTTAATTAATCTGTTTTTAAATTTGAATTTATGTAAGATATTTTAAATTTGAAGTTATTAAAATATCAAATTTTAAATTTAAATTTATTTATCATATTAAATTTAATTATATAATTTTAGTTTATCAAATTTATTATATAAAATTTTATTATATAAATATATAATTATATAATGATTATATAATTTTATTATATAAATTTTATTATATTAATTAATTAGTTTATTATATATAATAGATTATTAGCAATTAATTTTTTTATAAAAAAAACGTTATTTGTAGCGACGTAGAATACATGTCACAATTTTGTGACATGAATTTCACGTCGCAAATAAAACTGCTTTAACGCCTGTCACCATTGCTCCTATTGCAGAACATTATTTCCTGTGTAACTATATTGCGACGTGAATACCACGTCACAATTTTATAACATGAGAAACACGTTGCAACAAGTTTGCCACTTATTTCTCAGCGACATATTTGCAAGTCACTAATAATAAGTTGTGACGTGATTTCTCTAGTTGTAACGTGAAATTCACGTTACAACTGAGAGTTTTTTTTGTACTGTAAAGAGAAGAAGGTTTCTTTAAATCATTGATTATCTTCATGTGATTCATATCAAAAGAAGCAACTATATTGGTTATCTAGTCACACACAAGAATTAAGGAAATCTTTAGCATTCTTTTTTTCTGATTGAAGAATGATAACAATTAAATGAAATTAATCACAACTTTGATATATTAGTGACCACAATATTATTCAAAACTTGTGTAGATCATAGATGGTGGACATATATAGGAAAGTGATACTCTATCTAGGACCATCTTCAATAAATTGACCAAAAACTTTCAATGCTTCTAAGCATTAAGATGCTTTCTTTTCCATCCACTCATTCTTTCTTTCCATCTAAATAGTAAACTAACTTTGTCATTACAAGTGCATGTCCAAAACATGATAATCACTACATGCATGAAAGTACTCTCTCGGGTCAAAAATAAATAAAAAAAAAGAAAGTTTGATTCTAAAAGGTGAATGTATTTGGTTGAAATTTTGGAACAAATATATTAATTTTTGTTGACTATTTTTCTTTAAATATTTAAATCGAAGGGAATAAAGTCGAAAAACTACCTTCATTTTGTTGTTCATTTTAATATAAGCCGCATACTCTTGGATTTGAGCTCATATACTATAGTATTATTCTTGCTAAGTTCAATTCCATCGTCACGGCTCGAGTTCAAAAATGTGAAATTCAATAAAACATGTGTACATATTAGTTGGTCTGAAGATTCTAGACTTCATAAATCCTATAATTTCCGTATAAAAGAAGGTCACAAAAGTTTCTCATATGGGTGTGCTTGTTTTTCAACTTTATATCAATGTTCTTACTATTAGCTCTCTAACATTTTAACTAATATATTACTAATAAAACTTACATAAATAAATTATTAATACAAATAAATATCATGAACTTAATTTATTAACAGTATTATTTACAAATAAAAATAACAATTTTATAAAATTACTCTTAATTACTATTAGTTGTTATATATTGTCATAATTTAAAAAATCGTAGGTAAATAAAAAGTTAGTAAAAATTAATAAATATTACATTAGAAAAACTTAAAAAGACTATTATTTTAAAAAATAATTTATAATAAAAAAACACTTATTTTAGAAGAGAGGGAATACTATTTATTATTATTTGACAAAATTCAAATTACTGATACATATCAATTTTTCTCATGTTTAATTTGAAGCAACTTTCAATTTAGATCATTAAGTAAAATTTAATCTCTGACCATCAAATCTAATTTAGTCTCATAATTGATTAAATTCATGACTCATTAGTTACCTATATTAGTATTATTGATTTTCTTATAATAAAAACATATATAACCGAGCCAAATTAACATTAAAATTTTAAAATTAAAATTGTAAAATTAAAATTATAAAATCAAAATAATAATAATAATAATAATAATAATAATAATAATAATAATAATAATAATAATAATAATAATAATAATTCAAGCTTATTTAACAAATAAAAAACTTGTTTTTTCAGAAAACAAAATAAATTTTCTCATAGAAAATGAATTTCAATGTGTTATATTATTATTATTATTATTATTATTATTATTATTATTATTATTATTATTATTATTATTATTATTATTAGTTCCGGATTGTCCGAATATCTGTCGGACAGACCACTCTATCACGATTTATAACGAGCCACCAAGGATCGACAACAGACTTGGGGCTTTTATTCGCCCGTCGAGCAGATTCGATCTATTTGTCTCACCAAGGGCTATGCCCGTTGTAACCCTCCCCGCTCTGCACAACGGCTAGTTTCGAGCATCAGTGCTCGGTTTGACCAAGTCAGCTTGGATAGCTATATCTGTGAATCCGCATATTCAGGCTCAAATATAGCAACCAATGAGAATCGTCCTAAGATCATTATATAAACCCTCATATCCTTGAGGGCAAGGTATCACTTTTTCACTCTCAAAACTCTAATATTCAATATAATCACCTTAAACATTTGTTTACTTTAGCATCGAAGTGTCTTGCAGGTTCATCACCCCTCCTCATCATCAACGGTGCTCGAAGGATCTTCACCTGCTCCGACCGTCTTCAATTTTGATCACCTGACTAAATGATTATTATTATTTTAATTATTATTTTTATTATTATTATTGTTATTATTATTATTAGAGAAAAAGATATTAAGTATTAGACTATAAGTCTAAAGATGTTGGTCTTTTCGAAAGAAAAAAAGAGGTTAGGTTAAAACAAAAGTCAAAGTCAGTTGTTTAAAACTAATTCTAATGTAGTAGTATCATATTTTTATTCTCTTTCAAGTATCTCCATTTATTTTAATTTTTCTTCTCTAAATATAGTTTTCCTGCTTTTTCTTTCCAACCATAAGTTACAATATATGAATTTTTTAAAAAAGAAAAAAATATGAGGGGTGTCATTGCACCCTTCAGCTCCCAAGTAGATCCGCCATTGATAGTCACTAACATGTGTGTTAGAATATTTATAGGCATTGTTCAATCTCTCTCAAAGTGATACACTATGGAGGACTCTTATTATCAAGGTTGTATGAATCTGATTAAATTCATAATCAAGTAAAATATTTCTTTCATGAAGGCATATGGTGTTGTTTATGGTAACGGTATATATCATTCAACCATAATGGAATACCGGAGAAAAAGAATGACTTGGGGCTCTAATTGCCTACAATTTATGGCTAATGAAATAATGAGAAGAAATCCCAACATGAAAGATAGACTCACAAGATCGTCCTCTAATCTAGAGAATTATATCTAACATTCACAATAAGTTAATACACTTTTCTACTCCTCTACTGAACGACTGAATTTAGGTACTAATGAAAACAAACGTATATTCAATCCATGAAAGGGGAAATAAAGCACCTTAGGGCTCCACTCTAACACAATAAAAAATTCTTTTATTTTTCGCTTTTATCCTATAATAAACATCGTGGAATATCAAAATTAAGATAAATGGTGTCACATCAAACAAAAATACTTGAACTTTTATTCATAAACATTACTTGATTTTTAAACTTAACGACAGCGTATGCATTATTGAGATTGTAACTCCTTGTGTCGAAGCAGGTTACTCGACATAAATAAGCTTGTGTCGATTAGCCTAGTCTGTGTGTTGATTTGAGTGTTAAAATATCGAAGGAGTTACCTCAACAAGATTTCGACTGATGCCTATTTTTGTAGTTAATCGAATTAGATATTTTGGACTTTTGTGTTTTGGAATTTGGCTTAAAGAGCAAGTAAATCTAGAACTATAAATAGGGAGTAACTTCTCTCGAGGGACTCATAGTTTCCTCGGATAAGATTGCTTTTTCCAATCTTATAAAACTTAAAAATATGCTTTTTGGCTTACAAAATTAGGTAATTGAACTCTCAAGGGGCTCATAATTTTCTCTGACAAGATCAGACAGTCTAAGTTCTCTTTAAACCCCCTAAGCCTAATAGGTCTACTACGTCACATGTGACACCCCAAATAATTCGATTATTAAATAATTAGAATTTTTAATTATTAATTTAATTAGAAATTTAATTATTGGTATTTTTGGATTATTGGAATTAATTAAATTATAATGGAGGTGGAATTGTTGGTGGTGTGAAGTGTAAAGTGAGGGTGTGAGGAGTAAAAGGCTTTACTCACACTATTTATTTTATTTTTATTATTTTAGAATAATAAAAGGAATAAAAGAAGGAAAGAAGAGGAAAAGAGTCACATTTGGGAAATATTCATCATACGTGCAATTGAGAAGAGGAAAAGGAAGGAGGAAAAGCCAAAGTGTCGGAATTCGAAGAACCCACAAGGTAAGGGGTGATTTCGATTAATTAACACGTATTATTGGTTTTGAATTCAATAGTATTGATCGTAGTATGTTAAGAATCTCAATTTAGAAATTCTAGGTTTCCGTAGAATTATTCCAATTTGTGTCGGATTGTGTAGAATCAAGTGGTTTGTGTGTTATAGGGTTAATAGGAATGAATAAAGTATGTTATATTGCATGTTAATGATGTTGGTTGAGTGATTCTACTGCGTTGGAACATATGGGTACGATTGGAAAGAGTAGGAAAATTGTTTTGGAAACCTGTTGCTGTCAAACTGGTGGTTTTGGCTCTGTGAGTCGTGGGAACCGGTTCTCCAGTGGGAGAACCCGAGTTCCAGTGTGTAAATTAGTAAAACTGGGCATTTTTGAACTCAGGAACCGGTTACTCCTGGGGAGGAACCGGGTTCCACGTTAAATTTTTCCAAAGAAAAATGATTTTCTTCTGGGAACCGGTTTCCTGCTTGGAGGAACCGGGTTCCCCATACATTTTTCCAGGGGGCGTGTTTTTGAACTTTGTGGGAACCGGTTACTCCCTGGGAGGAACCGGGTTCCACTGTTAATTTTTGAAAAAATTCCAAACTTTAAAAATTCATAACTTTCAAACCGTAAGTCCGTTTTGAGCGCCATTTTGGACGTTGTTTCTTAAATTTAATACTCTATTTTATAAAATGAAGGGATTTCCTGTAACTTGAAATTATTTTGAAAATGTGTCGAATTCCGAATTAAGTGGTTATTATTTGATGCATACGTGGTGTATATGCAGTAGTGTACCTGTGGCATTTGATTGTATCAAGATTTTGTGAATGGTATGCATGTTTATGCTGCTGATTGTGTGCATGATCATTGAGGACATCATGTTTTGGTTTTGAATTCAGTTATGATAATTTGGTGTATTCATAGATTGATTGAATGTTGCATGCTGGTGTTGTGCGTGCATATGCATTCTGGTGAAGTTAATTCCCATTGTGTAGAATTTGACTTGTATTGCCAATAACCATATCCGGGTGATGATGGATGGTTAGGCTGGATTTGTGTCCGGGTGATTATGGACGAATCGATGATGACTGTATCCGGGTGATGATGGACCAGTATGTGTGACTTGGTCACGTGTTAGTACCACATGCATTGCGTCTGCATTTGTGTTTGCATAGAATTGTAACATGTTAGGATGTTTTCCAGTGTTACAATTCTCTTGTTGTTATTGTTGTGCATAATGAATTGTATGGTTGTAACTGTGTGTTGAAATCTGAATTATGTTGGAATGGGTGAATTAATATACTTGTGATATATGTTGATTGAGGAATTTATAATGCGTCTTAATTATGAGAAATCTCACCCTTACTTTAATGATTTCAGATTAAAGTTAGCAGCTCAGGAGTTGGTGAGGATGGCTCTAGAGCTATGTTATATTGTATCCGCGTGTCAGTGTCATGCTCTGATAGGTTGTAACACTGGGGGAAACGTTTGGATGATTGAGTTTCGCTTTATACTCCATTGTTTTAATTTATGTTGGGGATACTTACGAGTTGAAGTTATTACGGTTTTGTGATACTTTCCGCTGCGTAGGACATGATATTGATTTGAATATTCTATTCTAATAATTTCCTTCAGTTAAGCATGATTACTGTTAAAGTTTTGAGAGATTTTGTATTTGTTTCAATTGTGACATCCCTTGATTACGTGTTAACTCTGATTTAATTAATATAATCGCGGGATATTTTAGAAGGGGTGTTACATCACACATATCATCGAGAAATCTAATGTCTCGGGATACTCCTTTGTATCGCGGTCTAAGAACACTCCGTCCTCTATCAAATGTCTCGTGCTTGAAGGACTATGTAGTTTTATATTTGTAAAGGACTTACCTAGGGAAGTGGCCATAAATCTCCTCCCCCCAAGGAAAGACGACAATTATATGTCGTCCTTAGGGAGGTACCACCTCGCCCATAAGTACTTCTCTAACGCCCAATTATGAGAAACATGTGATACAATATTTTTTGAGCAGGAAGATTCATGATTAGTAATTGAACCACATCCTACTGAAAATAAGGATTCAACGGTTCACCAATGACTAGGTGAGAGGTGACGTTTTCTAAGGAAAACTTAGGCTAAGGGCGTGTAAAATACCTTTCTTTCAACGAGAGAAAGGACAATCATAACCCATACACTTATAAGTGTGACCTTTAAACCACCATAAACACCACTGTACGAGACTTCTCGCCACCGTGGACAAACACTAACCACCACTTTTATTATCAACCTACTAAAATATATGAGTGTCCATGCCGTTGTCGGGGTAACATATACACTTGTTGTACTTTTTGACAACATGAACCAAATAAATAAAATGAAAAATAAATTCTCTATTCATTCCAATTTCATTCTAACACCCTCTAATTATATTTATCCTTTTTATATTCATTACCTTGTATGATAAGTTATCCAAACACTTCTTTTTAGAACTCCATTCCATCATTATTAATGGAGAATTAGACACTCTTTTGCTGACATCACTCCTGCTCTAATTTTGTGGAGTGAAGAGAAAAAATTAGAAATTAAAAAAGAAATAATAAAGAAGAGAGAGAGTAAAATAATGAGAAAAATAAGAACACAAAGAGAACATGAGGGAGGGCCGCAGAGATTGTTGGTGATTTTAGTATCACCAATGTATTTTAGTAGTAATGTGATTTACTAAAGGCCAATGCTATTATACGTTAAGTTCGGAAACGAGTTAGGGAAGTGCGGAGTGCACGCTCGTTGAGCCAATGTATAATCGAATACGAATAAGCGAAACGGGTTCCAGGCGGAGCCCCATCCTTCAGGTCCAAGCCCCCAACCCTTTTTCGCCAACCGACACAACCGTTTTCCGAAATGGTGTGTCCTTTCGTTTCAGTTTTGGTCTCCTATATAAGGAGTCCTTTGGCCTTATTTTCGCACACAGAAAAACGACCGTTTAATCTCTATATTCAAATCGAATTCTATTGCCAGAAACCGATTGTTCTTCGAGAATTATCCCCGCAAAGATTTCGTGAACCCAGGCAAGAATAGGGTCGAAATACTTTGTTCGGAAAGTGAACAAACACGATTCTTCGAAGTTATCCAAGATTATCTTACCCTAATTTCTAACAAACGAACAAAGTATTTTCTGATAATCATGGCTGGAGGATACACCATCAAGGAGATGACTACAAACTTCGGAAAATTGGATAAGTTTCAAGGACAAGACTTCAGGCGTTGGCAGAAGAAGATGCATTTCATGTTGACAACGTTGAAGGTGGTACACGTCCTGTCTACACCGATTCGAATGTTGGAGAATGATTCAGTCGAAAATATGAGACGCAGATCAAAGTGGGAGAACGACGACTACATATGCAGAGGGCACATTCTTAACGGTATGTCTGATTCCTTATTTGATATTTACCAAAACGTGGAATCTGCAAAGGAATTGTGGGATATCCTTGAATCCAAGTACATGGTAGAGGACTCATCCAGTAAAAAGTTTCTGGTAACCGATTTCAACAATTACAAAATGGTTGAATCGAGGTCTGTCATGGAACAATTCAATGAACTCCTCCGAATCCTTGGACAGTTCACACAACACGGATTGAATATGGATGAAACAATATATGTCTCAAGCATCATAGACAAGTTGCCTCCTTCGTGGAAGGATTTCAAACACAATCTGAAACATGGAAAAGACGAACTGTCTTTGATCCAACTTGGAAGTCATTTGCGCATAGAAGAATCTCTAAGAGCGCAGGAAGATGACAAAGGAAAGGACAAAGGAAAGGGCAAAGAAATTGCTGGACCCTCGGTCAATATGGTCGAAGAGGGTGGTAAGAACGATTACAACAAAAACAAAGGAAAGAAGCGTGCCTTCAAGAACAACAAAGCGGTTTGGTGCTAACAAAAACCGAAACTAGAATCTGGAACGTGGAAAACAGGCCACTTCAAGAAGGATTGTCGTTTCGGCAAAAAGCACAACAACGCGAATGCAAGCGGTTCAGGAAAGGGGTCTAAGGACCACTCCGAAAACCAAGGTCAGAAATCAATTCGTGATTTGAATAGTTTGATTAAACATTCGGTTTCACTAAATTCTGAAGCATTTTATGTGCAGGATGATGCTGCCGCGTGGTGGATTGATTCTGGTGCCACAACACATGTTTGCAAGGATCGTTTCTGGTTCAAGACTTTTGTTCCAGTGGAAGATGGTTATGTCCTGTACATGGGAGATGATCACTTCGCTCCCGTTGAAGGCAAAGGAAACGTGGCGCTAGAATTCAGTTCTGGAAAGACTATTACTTTGTTTAATGTTTTGTATGTTCCTAAATTACGTAAGAATTTGATTTCTGGTCCTGTATTAAATAAGCTTGGATACAAGCAAGTGTGTGAATCCGATAAATATGTTTTATCAAAGTGTGGTGTGTTTGTAGGATTTGGATATTATAATAATGGTATGTTTATGATGAATTTGAATGGAGTTCCAAATGATTCTGGTTCTATATTTATGTCTTCGTCGAATGTTATCAATTTATCGTTATGGCATGCTGGTCTAGGACATGTACATTATAAAAGAATGCATGAAATGTCTAAAGATGATTTAATTCCTAGTTTTAATGAAAATGTAGAAAAGTGTAAAACTTGCATGTTAACAAAGATCACTAGGCAACCTTTTAAAAGTATAACAAGGAAAACTATAATTCTTGAATTGATACATAGTGATTTATGTGATTTGCATGCTACTCCATCATTAGGAAATAAAAAATATTTTATCACTTTCATAGATGATGCGTCTAGATTCTGCTATGTTTATTTGTTGCACACTAAGGGTGAAGCTTTAGATAAATTTAAAATCTATAAAACTGAAGTTGAAGTGCAACAAAATGTGTTGATTAAAACATTACGTACAAATAGAGGTGGTGAATATTATGATCCTGTGTTTTTCCAGTCCGTAGGAATCATTCATGAAACTACGACACCTTATACACCTCAACAAAATGGTGTGGCTGAAAGGAAAAATAGAGTTCTTAAAGAAATGGTGAACGCCATGTTATCCTACTACGTGCAGTGAAGGGTTTTGGGAGAAGCTATGTTAACGGCTTGCTATTTGTTAAATAGGGTTCCTAATAAGAGGAACAAGACTACCCCATATGAACTTTGGTATAAGAAACAACTTACCATTTCTACGTGTTTGGGGTTGTAGGGCGTCGTTAGACTCCGGACCCAAAAGGAAAACTTTGGGTGAAAAGGGTATAGCGTGCATCTTTGTTGGATATCTTTGAGCACTCCAAGGCCTATAGGTTTTATGTTATAGAACCTAATAACTCGATTTCTATTAACACGATAATAGAATCGAGAGATGCCATATTGATGAGAATTGTTTCTCTTCTATACCTAGACCAAATATTTCTATACCTAATTGGATGAGTCTCTAAGGGATGATCATTCAAGTGATGTGCCAAGTGAGACACTTGAACCTCGTAGGAGCAAAGAGCTAGAAAACCTAGAACTTATGGATCCGATTTTCAATTATATTTGGTTGAGGGATCAAAGGATCGATTGATGCTCAATACTATTATTGCTATAGTATAGAGGAGGATCCAATAACATATGATGAAGTGTGAAATCTCGAGACTCAGGTTTTGGAAAAAGCAATTGATGAAGAGATTGGTTCTATCATGGAAAATAATACTTGGGTATTGTCGATTTACCACAGTTGCAAACCATTGGGTTGCAAATGGATCTTCAAAAGAAGATGAAAGTCGATGGTACAATTGACAAGTTTAAAGCTAGATTAGTTATCCAAGGCTTGACAAAAGGAAGGGATCGATTATTTCGATACCTATGCTCCAGTTGCCCGTATCACTACTATTAGATTGTTGATTGCCTTGGCGGCTATTCATAATCTAGTGATTCATCAAATGGATGTCAAAACAGCATTTCTGAATGGTGATTTGGAAGAAGAAGTGTATATGAAGCAACCTGAAGGATTTGTAATGCCTGGTAATGAGCATAAAGTGTGTAAGCTAGTTAAGTCGTTGTATGGGTGAAACAAGCTCAAGCGATGGCATCAAAAGTTTGATGAGGTTGTTTTGTCTAATGGTTTCATTCTAAACCAAGCTGACAAATGTGTGTATAGCAAATTTGATACATCCGGTAAAGGAGTTTTCATTTGTCTATATGTTGATGACATGTTGATCTTTGGCACCGACCAAAATCAAGTTGATAAAACGAAGAATTTTCTGTCATCAAAGTTCTCCATGAAGGATATGGGAGAAGCGGACGTTATTCTTGGTATTAAGATTAAACGGGAGAATAAGGGGATTGTAATTACTCAATCCCATTACATTGAGAAAATACTCAAGAAGTTCAATCATGAAAGTTGTTCTCCAGTAAGTACTCCCATGGATCCGGGAGAAAAACTCATGCCAAATACAGGTAAACCTGTGGATCAACTCGAATACTCAACAGCTATAGGCTCTTTGATGTATGCTATGATTAGCACTAGATCGGATATTGCTTATGCGGTTGGAAAATTGAGCAGATTTACTAGTAATCCTAGTAGACACCATTGGCATGCGATCACAAGGGTATTCAAGTACTTGAAGGGTACTATGAATTATGGATTGTCATATATGGGATTTCCTTCGGTGTTAGAAGGTTATTCAGATGCTAGTTGGATAAATAATGCTGAAGATTCATCCTCTACAAGTGGATGGGTGTTCTTGCTTGAGGGAGGTGCCATTTCGTGGGCTTCCAAGAAGCAAACATGTATAACTAGTTCCACAATGGAATCTGAGTTCGTGGCATTGGTGTGCGGTAAAGCGGAATGGCTAAGGAACTTGGTATATGAGATTCAATGTGGCCTAAACCGATATCACCAATTTCCATCCGTTGTGATAGTCGCCACCGGCTAAAGCTTATAGTCAAATATACAACGGAAGTCTAGACATTTGGGTGTTAGACATAGTATGATTAGGGAATTAATCATGAATGGGGTGATATCTATTGATTTTGTTCGGTCGCAACAAAACTTAGTGACCACTTGACGAAGGGGTTAGCTAGAGACTTAGTGAAGAAGTCGGTAATGGGATGGGATTAAAGTCCATTTAAATCTATTAGTTATGGTATACCCAATTCCTTCTAATACAACGTTAGAAGCAGAATTCAATGTGGAAAGATCATAGTTAAAGATTGGAGCAATTGTGTTTATCTTCCCAAGGTATGTGCTCAGACCTGCAAGTAATGACTAGGTTGAAGTATATCTTCTTAATGGTTCTCTTTGAAAAATTGCAAATGCAGGTGCAAGATTAAAGGGATCACCTATGTGAGCATGAAGTTTTGCCGCTTCAGGAAGCTTGGACTTGGCTTCCTATATGCTTATTAATGGATAAGGACACATGGCTTGTAAAAGTGTCAAGAATGAATAGTAGAGTTTTGTAAGAAACATATGTGTATTGTATCTTCAGATATTCAAATGGATTGACGGGTTCAATCGATATGACACCCCGATTTTCGAGTATTTGGAATGTGTATTTGTACTAAGATGAAAATTCAATCGCAAGACATTTTCGTTTATGCATTTGTTTGATCGTTATACCTGTATGTTGTACCCTTGTATATATATTTTGTATATACTGATTGAATCAAGGATTACACTAAAATGGGGGGGATTTGTTGGTGATTTTAGTATCACCAATGTATTTTAGTAGTAATGTGATTTACTAAAGGCCAATGCTATTATACGTTAAGTTCGGAAACGAGTTAGGGAAGTGCGGAGTGCACGCTCGTTGAGCCAATGTATAATCGAATACGAATAACTAAAACGGGGTTCCAGGCGTGCGGGGCAGCGCCCCGTTCGAAAATTGCAAACCCTTTTTCGCCAACCGACACAACCGTTTTCCGAAATGGTGTGTCCTTTCGTTTCAGTTTTGGTCTCCTATATAAGGAGTCCTTTGGCCTTATTTTCGCACACAGAAAAACGACCGTTTAATCTCTATATTCAAATCGAATTCTATTGCCAGAAACCGATTGTTCTTCGAGAATTATCCCCGCAAAGATTTCCTAAACCCAGGCAAGAATAGGGTCGAAATACTTTGTTCGGAAAGTGAACAAACACGATTCTTCAAAGTTATCCAGGATTATCTTACCCTAATTTCTAACAGAGATAAGGCATCAGATGATCCAAATTTTTATCAATGGCCTTTGATAATTTGCATTAATGATACTATTCCCTGCTCATTTCTCATGAAAATCCACCTTAAACATCAACTTTAAATCATAGCCTTTGATATTTCGCATTAGTGGTGCAATTTCCCATCTATTTGATCCACTTCTGGTGAAAATCCATCTTAAAAATCAGCCCTACCTCCTTTCTATTGTCTTTGATCCTATATTTTATATGGTAGAGAATTTCATAAAGAATCAGAATAAATGCTTTTTGGGGATAAATAAGTTTAGGAGTATATAACTACTATTTCTTATAATAATAAATAAATTAAAGATGAAATAATTGAATTCAAAGCATCTAAGTCAATGCCACCTTTCTTAAAGTGAGTTGTTATCCTCCATGAAATGTGCTTGCTTGGAATGGATAATATTACAAAAGAACAAAACCAGAATCTTTTTTCTAATCATTGTGTTCTTATTTCTATGAGAAGGATTATCATATAAAATTTGACAATGGAATAAATAAAATTTGTTAAAACCACACAAATTAAAATTAGAATTTGACAGAGTTTGTTAAATATCTTTCTCATGAGTGTGCTTGAAATATCATCGGTTGAGAAAACTCAGTTATTTCCTTGAAGTTTAAGAATTCTCTACATGTTGTTTCTTGTTTGAAAAATCTAGCATACGGCCCAACATCATCAAATGCGCGTCCAAGGCGTGGCGTGGGCCGCGTCGATGTACTCCTTACACGTGACTTAATGAAGTGGATTTCATTATTTCAACCATGTTTTAAAATTAAGAAGTATCTCGAATATTCTATGGATCACAATGACTTTTTTTTTAATGAGGAGATGGTTATTTCTAAAATTATTTTTGACATAAATATAATATTTATTATTAATTAATTTTATTATTATATTAAATATAAAATACATGTTTTTAATTATTTATTTTATTTATAATTTATTAACTATTTCACAACTATATTAACCAGTAACATATATAATATTAATAATTTTTTAACATTAAATTATAAAATATATTAACAATTATTTACACTTTATTAATCAATTTTATTTTTTTTTAATTATTGAACTCATTAATTAATTTTTTTACACATTTCAGAGAAAATTACATAAATAACCATGTTTCGGATCCCATTCAAATGAAGGCGTCATCTCAAATGATGCATACATTCTTTTTTTACATGTAAGCGCCATCCCAGATGGCGCATAAGTGCATCAATTCTGCACTTAGCCATCTTAGATGGCGCCTTAGTGCATTCATGATTTTTTTTTAAAAATTAGAGATAAGTGTGTAACGATTATGAATATGTTCGATTTTCATTAATAATAAAAGGATTACAAATGAAAGAAATAATTTCATATTATCAAGTACGACTCTAGGTTCCTCAGCCCCGCCCCGCCTATTTCTTGTTGGATATCGATGAATTTCCTGTTGTGGCTGGGTCGAGGGTCCAGCGTCGTAGTGAATGCGTTCAGGATCTATGAAATTCGTCAAATCAGCAAAATCGAAATATTCGCTTTTAAAATAATCGGTTACACATGCCCTCAAAGTTTGGTCGTGTCGGTGGTGGGTGGGGTTCCATGGGTGGTCGATAGCAGTGTTCGTCGGAATAAGGGGGTAAAATTGAAATTGGTCTTGTGGAGTTTGATATTATGATTAATGGGAACTATGTGGCTGTGATGGTTGATCGTAAGTTGGGTTGGTTGGATCATATTCTTCAAGCATGCCTAGATCGTAAGTTGGGTTGGTTGGGTCATATTCTTCAAGCATGCCTAGATCTGGACTAAGTTGAGAAAAGTTAGATGACGAGGGACCCACATCAAGATATTGGATATATGATCTTGGTTCAGAATACTGGAATTATGTGCGAGAAATTTGAGTGTATGAGAATTGAGGTTCAGATTGTGGTTGAGTGTTAGGCATATGAGTGTATTGGTGTGGTGGTTCAAATTGGGGTTGAGTGTTTGTGGATTCGTATTGGCGTGGTGTTTGGTGGTAAGTGGATGAAACATGGTTGTATAGGACATGACTTGCAGTAAGAGGATGCACCATGTGGGATGACGTCTAAGTGCAATTTATCGATGTATGCGCCATCTAGGATGACGCCTTCACTTGAATGAGATCCGAAACATGGTTATTTGCGTAATTTTCTGCAAAATGTGATTATTTGTATTTTTTTTTCAATAGTTAATTATGTATAAAAAAATTCAAGTTATAAATTGTATTGCAAAATCTTATACGCATTATTAATCAATGATTCGACATATAAGATTATTTTTATACGTCAAGACATTCAATTAATCAATTTTATTTTATTATTTAATACTACTTTCTGATATTAAAATATATATTAATCAAATTATGAATTATATTAACCAAATTTTTATATATTTTTAATCAAAGTTATTTTAATTTTTTTACATAAAAAATTCAAAATTAAAATAGTTACTCTTCTTAGTATTTGTGAACAGTAAATAAGATGTAGGTGTAAAATTGAGTGTCAAAATAATATTGCTCTATTTATTAATAGGTTTTAGTATGAGATTTTTTGCTTTAATATTTTGACATAAATGTGGGATATAAGATATATAAAAATATTAGGTGTAGATAATCAAGTCATATTTTCGCTATTAAATCACAAATTCAATACAAGTGACATTTTCCTCATATCTGATTAGAGGATTCAATGACATTTTTGATAAACAGTGGCGTTCAAGAGTCGAAGACACGTGAAAATCATAAGACGAAAATCTATATAACAATATAAATTTTAATAGAGCTCACACCTCTATTAAAACACAAGATAAAAAAAAATGAAAATTAAAAAGTAAAATAGAGAATAAAGAGTAAGAATTTTTTTAATTAACTTTCTCAAACTGAAAAACAGTCACTTGTCAACTTATTTAAAAAATCACAAATGCAAATGCCAATCTAATGAGTCTTAAATGTAAGCTAAACTAAAATGCACATAAATGCAACTTAACACCTTCAATTTGAGGTACAACTAACACCGTTTCTTAACTCATATTCAAGTTAAAATAAGCTACTTCAATTATATGCCTCAAATATTAAAGATTATAATATACAATGTATAACATTTCTTCATTATAACATATAAAAATTCCAATCATAACAACAAACATCTAGAAAGTGTATACCTCTAACCAAATTTTCATTTATACTCTTAATTAAGAAAAACTTAATAAGTTAATTGTCAAAGTTTCAAATCAAATAGATAAATATGATGTCACATAACTAATTGATTAATTCTATAGATTTTTAATAATATTCATTTTAAACATTTAATAGTTTAAACATTTAATTTTTGTTTTATAATGTTAAATTTTAAAAATTAGTAGTATAGTTGACTATTCCCATAATCAGCATACAAATACATCGAAATTTAATTTATATAAAACAAATAAATATAAAAGGATTTCCAAAAACAATAGTAAATAAATAAATAAATAAATACATAACCGCCTCTAAGTCACCAAAGAAATAGGATATTATCAACAAAACAAAAAACAAACAATTTTTTATACGCGTAAACAGTACTACCTACCTACCTGGAAGTTTCTTGGATTATTTTGTCAAATATAAATACCTTAGGTCATATCATATAAACATTCAAATATCACAAACCCTTATTATCAAAATCTCTCGAATTTCTTTGATCGATAACAATGGAATACAAAACCCTAGAACTCAACGTAATTTCTGCAAAGGATCTCAAAGATGTTAATGTCTTCTCTAAGATGGACGTATACGCCGTCGTTTCAGTCACCGGCGATCCTATCAATCCACAAACCGCCAACACTCACATCCACCGCAAAGGCGGAAAAAACCCTACCTGGAATTTCCCTGTCAAATTCACCGTCAATGAATCTCTTGCGAATCAGAATCGTCTCTCTCTTGAGATCAAACTCTTCTCCAATCGCTCCGTTGGAGATACCGCGATCGGGATCGTTCATATTCCTCTCAAGGAGCTTCTTGATAACCCTTCCGGTGATTCTTTGAGGCAAGTTAGTTATCAGGTTAGGACTACTTCTGGGAAATCTAAAGGTATGTTGAATCTCTCCTACAAATTCGGCGAACATGTCGGACCTTCTGCGGTGAAGTCAGAGGTGAAAGGGAAACACGAATCGGAACCAGTGGTGGCTTATCCACCACCAGGAGTGGCGGCGGGGTCTAGTTCTGTTCCTTACGGGGCACCGTATCCTCCACCGCAACAACCTGGCTATGGGTATCCTCCACCACAACAACAACAACAACCGGGTTATGGATATCCACCACAACAACAGGGTTACGGATATGCACCACCACAACAACAGGGTTACGGATATGCACCACCACAACAACAGGGTTACGGGTACCCACCGCAACAGCAACCGGGTTATGGATATCCAGGGGCACAGAAACCTAAAAAGAATAAATTTGGAATGGGTTTGGGAGCAGGGTTGATTGGAGGTGCATTAGGAGGGATGTTGATTGGTGATATGGTTTCTGATGCTGGTGCTTATGATGCTGGATACGATGATGGCTTTGATGCTGGTGGTTTTGATTTTTAGTTTTAATTCTTTAAAGATTATTTTGTTTTTATTTTTTACTTTGAGGTTGCTTTTTGGTGTTTCAAATTGAAGCTAACTTGATGTATATTTAGCTTTTGATATATAAATATACTTTTCATGTTATGACCTCTAATTTTGTCTGGTATGTTTTCTTTCATCACCACATTCCGCACAATAAAGATTAGAAATAAAAGCTCAATCTATATTAGATTTTATCCAATCTATTAATAGAGGATACCATATCACCTCTTTGATTATTCGAGCTCTCACAAGATATATACTGACATTGAAAGCTTTAATGATTTAGTTGTTAAAGTTGACCTGTTACAAGTCATTTGAACTTGAGCCATAAGCTGGTATGTGATAGCATTAAAAGAAGATATGATTGGAGTACTTTGGCTTGTTGCAGTGAAACTCCTAGAACACTTCAAAGACCGCTAGTAAGATTCTTCCCTTTTGAAGATCCTCCTCTTCTGGTGCTCATCCTTGCTTCCTCTAGCGTCATCTTTGATTTCTTAGTCTATTATTCTTCTCTTCTTCCACCATGTGTGTTGATCCAGGCAATAAGTGGCCTTATCCTCCTGTGCTGTTTTTTTCTTCTATTCCAGCCTCTGAGAGATATTTTACCTTCTGTTTTTCGCGTGCCCTTAGCTTCCTTTCTCTGGCGTGGGTTTTATATATATCTATCTTTTCTCTGGTGTAGTTTTTATTTATATCTACCATGGAATCACGCAGAAACGCCCATAATCTGAACCCCCCACTCCCATTGAAACCATTGGGCATGTTGGCACTAACATGTTTCAAACTGCAACAAGACCTACTACACAAATTCTCAGGGGTGTGCATGAGTCTATCGAAATTTCTTTGTACATCTTTTGGGATGGAGAAAAACTCCTGAAAACAAAATATTCTTGGGAAGGAATTGAAAATGCACTTTAGAAAGTACTCGGTCAAGACAAACGTTAAATTTAAACATTCAGGTATATTTTTATAAATGTATTTATGAAAATATACAACTTATGTCACCTTGCTGCATGAATTATTTCATTCTCATCAACTCATTCCATAACCAAAATCCTCTAAAAAAATTCAATCCTTTGGTAATAAATTTTTTCGTTTTCAAACCAAGTTTCAAGTGTTTTATCATGTAAACGAGAATAGAAAACTGTAATTTAAGGTAATATTTCTTCATTTCACCTCTAAATTCCTTGCATTGATGTTGATTTTTTAGATGAAAAACTGCGTCAAATCGAAAATACATTTCTGAAACCCACCTAACCTATTTCACAAATACAATTTTGAAACCGCCTATTACATAAATAGAATTATCAATATTTTTTTTTTCTATTTTTGTTTGTTTTAGATATGTTGCACCCTGACATATTTTCCAATGATGTTTTGGATACCCAAGCTACAAGATCATCCAATTGTAGGTCGGCTTAAGCTGGAGGGGAAGGAAATTATTTCAGAAACGTCAATAATCAAAGTTGCGCCGAGAAACATACTTGCAGATTTGAAACGAAAACGACCACACAATATTTCAGATATCAATTAGGTATACACTGAACATTATAAACAGATCATTGTGAGTAGAGGTCTGAGATCTGAAATGCAACTGTTGTTGAAACTTTTGGACGATGGCCACAATATTTCAAGGTACAAATTGTGTGTTGATAAAGTAATTGTCTGTGACAATTTTTTGACTCATCCAAAAAGTATCAAGTTGTTCAACACATTTTCAATTGTTCTTATAATTGATTCAACGTACAAGACCAACAAGTATAAGCTTCCTCTTCTAGAAATTATTGGTGTCACTTCTACGAATAAGACTTTTTTGGTTGGATTTACATTTCTCGAATGTGAGAAAGAAGACAACGTCACATTGCAAGACTTTATTAAAGGATCCACAAAATTTGCCAAATGTCATTGTAGCCGACTTAGACAATGCCCTTATTATTGTCGTTGAAAGTGTGTTTCCTATGTCATGTGTTACTTTGTCGGTTTCATATCACAAAAAATATGAGAACTAAGCTAAAAAGATCTTAATGTGCAGGTGTTAGCTTTCTTTTAGATGAGTGTATGGGGGAGATGTTAGCTTCCTTTTAACATACCTAGAGGGAGGGGGGAGATCCCTGTAATTTTTCCTTATTATTATCATTATCAAATCATAGTATTTAAAAGAATTTCTCCGTTATTATTTTCTCTAATATTTTCAACTTTACATTTTAAAATTCAATTTAAAACTTTACAATGTTTACATAATCAAATACTCAACTGATAAATAAGTGTAAACTGTTGGTCCATAGTTCAATCTCTAATAATAACGTTTATTTATATTTATGGTCCATAGTAATATTTTGACTTAAATGCACTTTTGGTCCCCCTATATTATTATTTTTAAATATTTTAGTCCTCATCATTCGTCATATTTTTTAATGACATGGCACTTTAAGATTTGTCCAGTTATTTGTCAAGTCATTAAAACTAATTTATTATTTATTTTTAATTTAAGATTTTATATTATTTATTTTTTAAATAATTTTATTCATATTTAATAATTTGTTTTAAAAATAATTTATTATTTATTTTTAATTTAATATTTTATATTCTTTAATTTTTTTAATTATTTTATTTTATTCATATTTAATAATTTGTTTTAATTTTTAAATAATTTTATTCATATTTAATAATAAGTTTTTTTTAGTAAATCTTTTTTATTCCTAATTATATTCATATTTAATAGTAATTTGTTTTAATAATAAGTTTTTTTAATAATTTTCTAATATATGTTTGAACAAGTGCAAAAGTGTTATATAAATACTAAATATTTTATACCACATTCGATGGAACTTAAAATGAAAGTTAAATTCAATTTTTTGTGTTACCTTCTCTACAAGTAGAAGTAGTATCACTGTATCAAACAAATGGTTGTCTGGAATAGCTGCCAAGTATTTTGCCGCAGAGGGAAAAAAAACTCAAAACAAGAATAATATGCGCATCCAGGGAATCGAACCCTGGTCAGTACCGTGGGAGGGTACTATGATACCACTACACCAGATGCGCTTGTTGTTTACCACTTCTCGATTTTAAATATTTATTACTAGTACTAAACTGTCCTGCATACCAATATATTTAATGAGGCAGAGGAAAACAAAACCCAACTACTGCTTAGAAATCAAATCAATTGATTGCATCTTATCTGCAAATTGTAAACATATAACCTTTTCTATTTAAGTAGTTTCTTTTAATGTGACATTATACAACTATGTTGGAATCTAATATTAACATTGTAAGTCATTTCTGTAAAAGAAAAAAACGTTTGTAATCCATTATATCCTCTAACTTTCATTTCTTTACTTTTGCTAACTTTTTATATATCTCCCTTTTGATTTAGTTTCTTTCATTTTCTTTTCCCTTCAATTTATTTTTATCTAATTTTTATTTAAAATTACTTTAACTTTTTCTCTTTAAAATTAAAAAATCTTTACCCGTCTAACTATATATTACAATTATTTTAAAATACTTTTATTTATATTGTGAAAAATAACGGAATAACAAATTGATTAGTAAAGAATTCACGAGAGTAAAAAAGAAAACCCAAAAAGAACACAATAAAATTAGTTATAAACTTATATTTTTTACTTTCTCTTTGAAACAAGATTACAAGTGTTACACAATAATAAATAATCTCTCTCACCCTAATTGAATTTGCATTGTGCAATAATAAAAACCTAATATATTATTTATAAGAAAAATAACACATTAAACTAATGAGGTTTTACGCACAAATCCATTAATATACTATTTATAATTTGAAATGCATTGATCCGGATAGTATTTTCAAAAACAATAAAAATATGCCTCAATAAAATAATGAAAACATACTTATTATAAACTTAAAAAGGTAAGATATTATTTATGTTATGTGTAAAATTTTCAAATGATACACTTATCTCGTTTATAAAAATAATTGTATCAACAATAATTTTTTTTTGTTTATAGAAATATTTATAATAAATAATGCACTTTTTTTCTTTTATAAAAATATTTGTAAACACTTTTACCCTTTTATAAAAATATCGGTATCAACAACCGTCTTTTTTTCGTTTATAAAAATATTTGTATCAACAATACACTTTTTTTCGTTTATAAAAATATTTATTTCAATATTAGACTTTTTCTTATTTATAAATATAGTTGTATAAACAATACTATTTTTCTCGTTTATGAAAATATTTGTACCAACGGTACATTTATTCTCGTTTATAAAAATACTTTTATTAACAATAATTTTTCTCTTTTATAAAAATAATTGTATCAGCAATATTTTTTTCATTTATAAAAATATTTGTATAAATATACCGTCTCCTTTATAATAGTAAATAAATATAATTGATAAAATATATCGTAAAATTAAAAACTCTCAAATTCACACTTATATAAGTATAAATTTAGTCATACATATTTTAAAAATAGTCTTTACAATAAAATTTAAAGAATAATTTGACTTTTTAAAATATTAATGAATACTTATTTATTAATTTTTTACTTTACTATAACATAAAGACATAAAAATTGAAAAATTCATCATACATCTCTGTAACAAACAAAATGATTTTGAATTTCGTTGAGATCGGAAACGGTGATGGTCATATTGAAAAATCATTAATTTCTGTAATAAATAAAAGGAATTTGAATTCACCTTATATTTATATAACAATACCACATTAACCACAAAAATCAAAAAGTGTAGAGCAAAAAAAATTGAGTTCAGAAAATTATAACATACATAATAGATAATGTACAAACCTCTTCAACTCTTGAAGTAACATCCTGCTCGAGACTTTTTTCACTATCTTCCACTTTAGATTTTAAAATAGAAATTAAAATTATTCTTCCTCACGTAAAATCAAAGAAGTTGTACTTATTGTAATAACAAGATTTAGTCATGCATTCGACCTTGAGTTTTAATGATAACATTATATGGGTGATTAGATTATTTAGTATTTTAATAGTTTGTTTAGTATGTAGCTTTTGCTAACAGGTTCTGACTTTGAAGAATTGACGTGTGACGACATCATATCTAGACTCAACACACTGAAGGACACAAATTTGTGTTTCATAGCTTAGAATGCTTCTAAAACAATAGTTCTAATAGAATATTAGTTTTAAAGCTTTTGACTGTGACTATGTTCTAGAGTTTTTTTATATGTTATCAAGTTTTGAAGATTCCAAGTTATCTTTTCCAAGCTCTGAAGATTCTAAAAGACAAGGTTTTGTTGAACTAGTTTTGAAGACTCTTAAGACCAACGATTCTCTAGACTAACTTTTGAAGACAAGGTTTTGTTGAATGAAGTTCTGAAGACTCTGGAGAAAATGTTATAAGGACTCTAAAGACAAAGTGCTAAAGACTCTGAAGACAGGGTTCAGGTTGAACAAATTCTAAAGACTCTGATGACATGGTTCTAGAGATTTATCTTTGATCCTTCTATGCATGTTTCAACCATTAAACATCCAGAAGCCTCTGAAGATTAGAAGAGAAGATCAAAAGGGTTCACGTGAGTAATATAGGAAATATAAGAGAGGTTTTTCAAACTTTTTGATCCTCTTAGTGAAATAATCTTGAAAAAAGGATCATGATTAAATCATTAATCACAAATTAGTCGAACCAAAATAAAGATTCAAGAATTACCTCTTGAAGCGCACTTTATCTTTGATCACAAATGATGGAAATTACTGGCGTCTTTACGTAGTCTAGACAAATGCAAAGTGGAAGACGATGCTATCAGTTTCTGTTCCCTTGAAAACTAACAATTATCATTGGTAGGAGAAAAAACTCCTCTATTTATAGAGAGCTTCTAAAACCCTAATGCTCTTATTTTAGTTTTTTTCTTTCTAAAATAAGCTCAATTTTATTTAATTAAACTATTTAATTAAGTAATTATTATTTATATTTAATCAAACTCTTTTAATTAAATTAAATATTAATTAAATTAAATCATATTTAATTTAATCAACTGTCAATTCTCATTTATTTAATTAAATTATATTTAATCAAATAAATTATATGTGTTAATGTATTAAACAATTTAAATACTAAACATATAATTAAATTAAATCTTATTTAACTTAATGTTCATTCCACTATCAACACTCTATGTGTGTGCCCCTATAGGTTCTCATAACATTGACAATAATATTAAATCACCTAATTAATATTATAAATAGTGAGCGATATCTAGTAACGCATCACTGCTACCCAAATGACAAGAATATCGTGTGATCTAACATAACCTTTTGTGTGATAATGATCATGTGTATAATTATCTTTTTTTCTCTTATATCCATATTGAACACAAGACACATAATGTGTCACCCTTGTATAGTTCAATATTTTATTCCTTGATTCCGAGTATGCTTGATAACAACAAATAAGTCTAATATCTCATATCGGCTTATTTGAGAACGACCATGCATTTTACAATTATACTCTATCAAGGGGACCACATATATTACTCTTGTATATGTAGGAGGGGAAAATCTCATCTAGGTCATTCACGTCTCTCAACATGATTTATAAAATATCCATCAACTATTTTATGGTCATCCTGTTACATACAACATTTGTTTGACAATAAAGTATCCGACTCCACATCTAGGATCCATAGTGGTTTCAGGTTGAAGGGTGATATACACCAATATCACTATGAGAATAACTTATGACACTTACATAACAAATTATGTAGTATTCCCATGACGGGTCAATCCAGTATAAATATTACTCTTAATATTTATATCTGCATGAAGACTTGACATCTCATATCCATGACTTAGTGAGACACAATCATCAATATACTCACATAATTTCCTCTATGCATTACTGTTGTCCTATTTGACAGTAAAACTTGACTACAAATACTTTAGGAATAACTTCTTTATGTTTAATGTGGTCTCACGAGTAAGTCACACTTAACATGTCATTAATAGACTAATTATTTTAATGACTTTATTATGTCATATTTGAAAATAACACAATAAATACAATGCCTATATATATATATATATATATATATATATATATATATATATATATATATATATATATATATATATATATATATATATATATATATATATATATATATATATATATATATATATATATATACAAACAATATATATATCAAGGTCATTATACAAAAGTATATTAAGTCAATATTGATAGGCTATTAGGGCTTACTCCAACAAGTAATAATACAATGTACAACATCACCTTGCCTCCATTACGCTATTTTTGTGACACAAGAACAATACTATTGTACGAGGTTGCTTACCATTTTCACTGACTGTTGAAAGAAGACAGCTGGAATTTTGGTATTCCTATTCTATCCCCCAACGAATTTCTTTTTGACAATAAAAATAAGACTTGGAAGATTTGGATATATAAAAGAATTTTGAAGAAATTCACGCTGACTCAAGTTGTTAATGCTGCCAAAATAACTGTAATTTTTGTAACACAAGGAGTTGTTATTCATTAACTTGCTAGCAATGAACTTTTATTTGTTAACTTGCTTAACACTTGTATGTTATTATTTGCACTTCAAATATTGTGTAATACACTTTTTAGAAACAATCTTGTAATCACAAAAGATTATGCAATTGTAAGTTTATTGTTTCTTGAGTGACTAAATGTTAGTCTGTATATTCAATAAGTCATTGACATTTTATCTTTGAGGTTGTATTCCTTGAGTGACTAAGTGATAGTTTGTAGACTCAAGAAGTCATTGACAATTTGTCTTTGAGGTTGTATTCCTTGAGAGACTAAGGTTTAGCCAGAATTCTCAAGAAGACATTGACAGTTGGTCTTTGTGGTTTGCAACAATGACATGTAATCTTGTTGTGGTTATGTAATCAGATTAGTTATAGTGGATTAAGTCCTTATTGAAAAGGCGAAATCACCTTAGTGGATGGATTGGATTAAATTCGTTAACACTAAACTAGAATAAAATAATTGTGTTCATATATTTTTATTCTTCTGTTAAGAGTTGGTGTTTGAGGTTCGAGAAATTTCATTTTGTGAAATCCAATTCAAATTCTCATTTGTTGTGTTTCTTGCACGTTCACTTATGCATGTCCAAACCTATTTCTCAAATAATGTGTCTTGCACCTTCACAAATAATGTGTTTTGCACATTAGAATTATAAACAATGGTAAAAAATGGTTAAAATAGGATAAATGAGTTAAAATTTTGTATTAACTAAGGTTTTTAGGTAGCGTGTTACTTTTATAGATAGATATTAGGTATCATAATTAGACCTCTTAATAACTATCCCAAAATTTATTTAACAACTACCACACATATTTATTTAAACATAGGATCATATAATATACATATTAATTTTGTGATAAAATCTTTTCCAATATCAACTTTAACAAAATTAGTTTAAAAAACACCTGACTAACCAACCTCTATTAGGATTGACAACATCAAAATGCATCATATCTATGATTATTGTACATTAAAAAGAAATAAAATCAAATAAACATTGCACGGGGAAAATTCTGAAAATTTTCTTTTAAAATATATCAACATTACCTAAAAAAAACCCAGAATTTAAATAAAGGAAAAGATATATAAACTAGAGCCGTCATTGAGAAACGTACAAAATAGATTAAATAGAATTTTATAAAATATTTATCATAATTAATTATTATAAAATTTGATCTTTATTTATTTTTTTATAATTAAATTACAACTAATTTATACAATGACTCTGAAAAAATAGCCAACTCTGATATAAATATATATTTTGCATTGTTATACCCCAAAATTTTCCCTCCTATTTCTCAAGGCAGTCCACATCTCCTTACTTAAGAATTTTTCAAAGGTTGACCAAATGAACTCTCTCCTAAGCAATCAACCCACAAAACTAGGGTTTTGATTCTCTCAAGTCAAAGATGAGTTATAAAGCCTCAAGTGATCATCATACCTCCTCATATGTCTCAAGGTATCATCATGTCAAGTTTCAAGCCTCACAACTCAAGTTTGCTTAGTCAATTGCTCAGATGGTTGAAAACTAGTTGTATTGGACAAAAGTCAAATGTGGTCAACATACAGTCAAATTTCATCATTTTTGGTCAACATCAATATTTTGAAGTCACATTCATCATTTTATCAAGGGTTGATCATAATTCATCAAGAAAACTCAAGATTCGATCAAAAGTCAAAGTTTATAATTAGGGTTTTTGGACAAAAAGTCAACAGAACTTTGACCAAGCATAACTTTCACATACTTTATCAGAAATTTTTCCACCACAGCTCATTTTGAATATAATTCAATTCTCTACAACTTCATGTCTCACAAGCTTTTGCAAAAAATGCTTCATTTGAGAGTTATGGATCAAGAGATTATAGGTCCTTCTAAAAGTCAACAAAAGTCATCTTTTTGCAAAGAAGTGTACATGAACATGGAAGCGTCAATTAAGATGAAACAAAAAAAGAGTATTTAGAGGACATCTTGATCTTTCTAAAAAGTTCAAGAACACTTCAAAATGTTGAAAATTGAGCAAGATACAAGTTGTGCAAGTTTGACATTTTTGAAGAAGTGCATGAAGAGAAATACTTAGCAAAATCAAATTTTTTCCAAATGGGCTTAAGTTTTTGTGATTCAAGATTATTCTTAAGATGACCCATGACCTCTACACTCACTTCCACGCCCTTCCCTTATTTATTTAATTTATTTTTGAATTAAATGGCTAAAATTCAAAATTAATTAAAATAAAATACAAAACAAAGAAGCAAGGCGCGTGGGCTTGTGTTCTGATTGTCTTGAGGTCCAAGGAAGGCTATGCAAGCTGTCAAAAACGCACGGATGTGTTTAATACAAGATTGATCCAAATTTGGAAGATTTTGATAAGATTTTTCAATCAAATATTCTCCATTGAAAGAATATATTTATTCTTAAAGTCTTAACCTATTTCCATTCCTCTATATATACTTAACACATTCAGAAGCCAAGGACACATATTGATGGCCTCAAGAACCCAAGAAATTTTTCCATTTTTTTTGCAAATTTTTAGGGCAAACTCGAGCCTCATTTGCCAGCAATTATCAAACAAAACCAAGCATCCATTTGTCCTCCCGAGACTTCCATGAGTCGATCTAAGTCTTTAGGCAACCAAGATCGTGCCCATAACTCACTCCTTTGAGTTGCACCATTTGGTAAATTTCATGAACTTCAAAATTTTATTTTATGCCATATAGACTGCTTCGATCCATATATTCATGTTCATACTAATGTTTGTGAATGTGTAGATTCATCGTTTGTGAGATTTAGCGCATGAATCATGTTGCTTCATCGAAACCCTAACTATAGGTTGATTCAAGCCAAACAAACACCACCATTGGATTCCTGGGGTTCGAATTAGGGGGTAGGATCCTCTTTGTGCATTTATCGTTGCTATTTTGCAGTTCTAATTTTCCCCTTGCCGGAGAAGGTGACCGGAGCCACCACCCAGGATGGTTTGGCCGATGTTGAAGAAACGTGGCAGAGGGAGAGAGCATGATTGGCTCGTTTGAAACCCTGGGGTCCACTTGCACATGTTTCTGACTTTTGTTTGATTTTCAGGAAACTATATCCAATATATATATTTATCCATGTAACATAATACACGGATGTATCACCATCCCAGTAGTTCAACACGTGCGCGCTATGTCTCTTCCTCTCTAAGGGTATGGGTTCAATCCCCACCTTTTGCAACTTTTCACAATTTTCTGATTTTTACACAGGAAACACACATATACAATTGAGGGCGTGTTATTGACAACACATGCAGATGTCGCATTGGTCTAGTTATGTGCCAATGACCTAAAGGTCTTGGGTTCAAGCCTTGTAGGGACCATTCCTATTTTTTGGCACTTGTTTTCTCTAGCTTTTCCTATTTTCTTTTATTTTTTAACTTATTTATTTCTTTTCAAAATTAATCAAAACTATTTTCAAAAATCACAAAAATAATTTAATTTCAGAGTTAGGCTAATTAAACATTTAATTAATTTTTGACATAAAATAATTTATTTTTCTCATGATTTAAATTATTTTTTATAATTAATTATTAATTAACTTAGAAATTAGGCTTTATTAATTAAAATCAATTCAAAAAATATGAAAAAATATTTTTCTTTTACAATTAGGGTTTTGATGTTCTTTCTTATGCTTAGACATTTTTCTTTCAATCTATTTACTTTATTTCGCATTTAAATTCTAGATATCGATGTATAGGTTGCAAGGTTATTTTTGTAATACCGTAGATTTACTTTTCTCGCAATTTACTTTCCGCACCTCAATTATGTAACTGTCTTAAAGCCATGTAATAGCGTAGGACATTTACATTCTGCACTTTACTTTTTGCACTCTCTTATAAACTGTCTATAAATTGCTTAGATGTATGCTAACTAGGGTTTGCATGACAAGATTAAAATCAATCTTAGAACACCCTAATTCAAGATAACATATCTGAATCAAACACACTCTTTCACACATGCACCCCCTTAGGGTATCCTCTCTTGTTGCCTTTCGAATACAATGGTCATATCCCTCGAACATAGAGGTACCATTGGCAAAAGTCCATCGATTCAAAAATCATCACAAAGATCATAGTCCCTCGATGTTGCCTACGAATATATGATCTCGTCCCTCGATTGTTGCCTACGAATAAGTGAAGATCATCCCTACGAAATTGCTAATTTTATCCTTACAATGTTGCCTTCAATGATCATACGATGACCCTACGATTGTCCCTTCACATCCAACGAATAAAGTTACCTACCAACTAATGGTATGGATAGCCTTATTCTAAAGGAGAAGAAAAATAACAAGAAAATAACCATTCTGAGTAGGTAAATAAGACTCTATTGCTTGCTCCAATAAAAAAAATACTTTTCACACCTCACACTCTTTTCAAAATATTTTCAAACAAACACTTTGTATACATTCCAACGAGAATCATTACAAAGTTAAATATTTTAAACCAAATATTTCCGAACACTTCGTATACATTCCAACGAGTATCATTACGAAATCAAAGCGAAATATTTTTTCAAATACTTTTCAAAAATACTTTTCAAACCACACAAACACAGAAAACAAGTTTTCAAAAGTGAACTAATCAATTAAGAGCCCGTAGATAACTACAGATAGGGTGCTAATACCTTCCCTTTTCATAATTATCTTCTGTACTCAGAATCTAACGAAAAGTGCTATCTGCAATATTTGCGATAAAATGTAAAACAAATAAGTCAGTTTTTTCACCGTATTACATACATCAATGTTATTTTTCTTTTATTTATTTAATTTAGACACTAATGTTTTATATTTTTTTTACAGAAGAGAAAGAGTGTCATTCCTTAAAGTCATTCCCCGGTAGAGAATTAATACCAAGGTAGAGAATTGATCCTACATTCCTCATGTTTAGTACTTTATTTTCAAAATAAATATCTTATCCCCCAAATTTAATATTTTTTTACACAAAGTATGGTACGAATCTTACAAATGCATAACAAACAGATCATTTTTAGTTAGCGTTAATCACACTTTTCTTGTGATTACTTTAACTACTAATAGAATGCAGAATAGATTCATATGTATAAACTGTTGGCGGTCATTAAAAGTATTATAATTAATGGTAGAAGTAGAAGAATTATATTCATAGAATTGTTAATTTATGTCATGCCAGCTTAGAGAATTTGAGATTTGAACTTGATTATTTAAAGTATGAGGATTCTAATTCCAAAGGAATGATTGAATATAGAATGACAAGGCATCACATATGACAGATATTTAAACATGCACTCATCTTTTTAAAAATAAGATGAATAAATACAAGGTATTTTTCAAGTATTCTTTGTGGATAATAATTAAATCAAATGGGCACTAAATAAAAATCAATAAAATTTAAATAGCTTACGGACTAAAAATCAATTACAAGTTGGCATTCTTATAACTGAGTACACTAATTTGTACTGGTGCTATAATTGATCCTCTAAACAATGATTAATTTAAAGAGTTTACAATCTAGTAATGTCGAGATCTCCTGTAATATTAACGAGATTTTATATATTTTATCATTGTGACAATCTAAGTGTATTTTTATTCTTATTTTTATTCTTATTTTTAAATTCATCTGAATTATTATAATTTTTAGTTTTTTACTAATTTTTTTAACGTTTTTATAAAATTATTTTTATTATTAATATTATTTTTTTATATTTTTTTAATAAAATTATATATAAATTAATTATTAAAATATTGTTATTGGACTTAAAGTAAAAGATATTTCCATAAACTCATTATTTATTGTTTTTATTTAGTGATGTATAATAAGGATATATAAACTCTTAAATTTTGTGAAACAATTTCGACGTGGGACTCTAATTAACATTAAGATTAAGTTGTGTTAAAAGTCCTATATCGAATAATATATGACATGAACATGTGTTTTTATAAGTGGGGACAATCTTCACCCTACAGGCCGGTTTATAGAGTCGAGTTAGGCCCAATTACACCATCTAACATTGTATCAGAGCCTGATTTAACATCTGTTGAGCCACTCCGCTATCAGGCCACCCATCCTACACACCGATTTTATATGGTCGAGTTAGGGTTAATTACACCATCTAAGGTAGTAAACATCATTATAATTATTTGGTATATATCTCAAAATAATCACTTCAAATATATAAGGCCTGTTTGGTTTTTGCTTACTTAATTTTTCCATACTTTTGTTCAGAAAAAACTGATTTGATTATTGTTATTAAGGTCCCTATTTCAAGTATATGTGATATAAAATCGTGTGGACAATATTAAAAATTGATTTGACACTCAAAAGTATTTAATTTTTCACCTGTTCATTAAATTGATTCTGTTATGTTGGAATAGAAGATGAAAGAATATATTTGTGATGAAGAAGAAGTTTAAGGGAATTGAGAAGAGAATGAATGTGATGCTGTAAAAAGAAAGTATATTATGAATGATTGTTATTCTGTTTACAAAGAAATGCTCATTATATAGTGAAGCAACTCTGTAACACCCCAATTCTACCCAAAGTTTTATATGCAAAAATCAGAGTAATTTTAAAATTTCATAAATTAAATACTGAGGCGTTACACCATCAAAACAACTCACTTTAAAACAGTTTACTTTAAAGTATAACTTTCGGATACATAGCATCGCCGGAAAACATAAATTGATTCATAGAAATCAAAACATCTCCTTTATTTAAACTTCCTTAATAAATCATGTTTTCATAAAGTATAATTCTTATACATAAAGGAATAACACCAATAGAACAACAACAAGACAACATAAATATTTCCCCCCGAGTGCTACGTATCAGAGCGACACCGACTAGACTAAAAGCAGCTATAGACTCGTCTCCATAACCTGCGTCACCAATATATAGGTAGTGAAACAAGTAAAGGGTGAGATACTCAAAACATATAATTAAAGGCATGATAAAATATATATGTAGTTTTGGAATTAAAAAGGTTATAGATTAATAAGTGTAATTCCAACACATAATCAAAACTCACTTACTTTACTCGCCATCCTAATGTGTATAATCTACACTTTATCACCATAGACTCATCGGCATAAAACGTCGCAACAACGCATAACCCTCCGTCACCACGAAATCGTCACAAACTAATACATCACTAATTAACACGGCAGTCTTAAACAACAACATCTACCAACAACATTAAATAATGCTAATAATATAAGCAACACAAACAAATCATCACAAATTGGCTAAAGCCCATCTTCGCTTTTGGCATAAAGCCCATCTTCGCTTTTGGCATAAAGCCCATCATCACAACATCATCACAAAACATCATCACATCATATATCATCGCAATTCAATATCACCCATCAATCAACAAAACCCAACGCAAACAACTCAAACATAAACATAACCGACTCCATGAGACACGACTATGTTATGCATGTGGTACCCATCGCATTGTCCGTAATTAGGGACACTTGGCATAAAGCCGATCTTCGCTCGGCATAAAAGCCATCATCGCTTGGCATAAAAGCCCTCTTCGCTTATGAAATGTATGTGACTCGACAATAAAATAACACAACACAAAACATCATCATCGCTCATCCAAATTGGCATAAAGCCCACATCGCCATAATTTATCCAAAACAAGATAAATATATCATCGCATCATAATTGCATTATGCAAACATCACCAATAAATTCATCAAAAGTCATGCATTCACAAATCGGAAGCATTTACTAACAACATCAATTTAATCATCACATCATCGTGTGTAAAAACATATATCATCGCATTGCATATCAATAGTATTCATTAATAAATACACCGTCGCAAATCTTACGTTTATTCACACCGTATCATCATCAATTAATTCACTAAATTCCGAAAATGGGAAAATAGTCAAACACCTATAATTGTCGCGAAATCCATTCCTAATAACCGGTATTAATCATAATCGTCGACATCAAAATCGGATTGTCCATACGTGCCTTAAATCCACTAAAACACAATCCGGTTCAATTTACCGTAATTTGCCTTGGTGGTAAGACACATTTCTATGATCATGGAGTTGTGGGTTCAACTCCCACTGGTGGTAATGTTTTTATTATTTAAAATCATTCTATGGGATAATGATCCGTTAGTAAAATCATTCAGTTACTTATAGGAAACAATTGTATTTTTATCCAAGAAAATAGGATTGGCTTAGTGGTAAGTTGCTCCGTATATAACAATGAGGTATTAAGTTTGACTTTTGTTGTGTCAATTTTTCATTTTTCAAATAATTAACACAAGCAAATTTTCAACATATGCTATCTACGTTTAATTTCAGTAAATGTGCAAACGATTGATTTCTCACCATTTCCAATCGATTACAATAAGCAACAATCAAGCAATTAGGCTAACATTATTACTTAATATTCCACAAAGACCAACATTGGCGGTGGTAAGATATTTCCTTCAAAGGGGAAGGTTCCAAGTTCACTCTAAACAAACTCAATTTTTTTGGTTTTCAAAGTATTTTTCTGAAATTTAGAAGAGACCAATTTTTTTGTCATGGGCAGCGATCTCTTTCTCAAAATTCCAATGAAAGATTATCCTACTATTCTATAATACAGTACCAATTAATTGTTTATAATATAGTACCAATTAATTACTTTGGGATATTGTTTCCTATTTCCATATTCTTCTTCGAGACTTATCATTCTAACTCACACCATAATAAAACAAGTCAATCATACATCAACAAGAACACATAAAACCAATCAACATAGAATCAAGACTCAACATATTATCATGAACTAAAACAACAACACTTTATGATATTCATCACAAAATCATGAAAAACTATTTATTTTACCCCCAAATCCAAAATATAATCATCAAAACCCTAAGTATATGGATAGAGAAATCAAACCCTTTACCTCATAAACTTGAATGATCCATGAAGGTTCTACAAAGCTCAACCCCAAGCTTCCTCTCTTGCTCTCTTACTCTTCTTCTTCTTCCCAAAACCCTCTTTTCTCTTCCAAGTTTCTATTCTTTTGTGTTTTTTTACCAATGGGAAGAAATGAGGAAAATGGCTTATATAAGTTATGTTTCTTACTAGCTTCCTCACTTTCTCATGTTTGGCTTTGGTGTGTTATGGATGGAAAGAAAATGAGGAGAAATGGTTTATAATGTGTTTCTTAGTTTAAAAAAAATCCAATTCTCATCAATTACTCCTCACACCTAACCAATTCTTACAATATAACACATTAATAATATTTACCAATATTATTTATTCAATCAATTAAAATAATTTTGGGAATTAAATATCGGTCCGAATAATATTTTACCGAAAAAGCGTCGCCAAATATATTAATAGATATACCGATTAATATAATTATTTTCGTCAAAACAATCATCAAGCGGTACTTCAAAAATATTAATATAATATAATATTAAATAAAACGGGCGTTACAACTCTCCCCCACTTATAAACTTTTCGTCCTCGAAATTTCGACCAAAACGGACAAATCGGAACATGCCTACGCATTCGTCCACACAATCCTCGCGTCAATTAAACAACATATACAATATACCAAACACAAGGGTATCTTCCCAACCATAACGTCTAGACGAGAACAACCATGCCGAGATGCAGAGCCCATACAATGCACTCGACAACCGACTAACAACCAACCACTAAACAAGCTGTAAACACATCGGTTCACTCGGGAACCAAACAAACAAGATCGATACTATCCTAACGTCATAGAATTAACCACACACTCGAACCGACACTACGGAAACGAGTCACCAGGGATATGAACATAAAGTCCTACAACACAACACCGTCACCATCGCTAAAACGAAAACAACAAAATGGCTATACAAACCAAAACTGAAATAGTCAAAAAGGGTAAAACCTCGCGTGCTACACAAACATAACAAAACAACGATACACCACTCACTCTAGGGCTTATATAGACGACTCGCGACTACAACTCACTAGTCCAAAACCAACAATCTCGCATACTCGCTAAACAATTCAATGCTCGACATCTAAACCATGTTGCGTCACCTTAATGCATAAGATGCCAACCGTAAAACAACTTGGTTAAACTTCAACTTTACAATCACTCAAAATGGATACGTTCAAAGCGTACACTCATCAAGACACCTCGCAAAATCAACTTCATCAACTCGAAGAATCACTCTTTCATTCTCGATTGATCAACGTCCATTGGTCTTCTAAAATACACGACATAGTTTTATCTCTTCAAATATTGTCCAAATATCTCACTTGTGAAACTTCGACGTATACACTTGACTTCAACGAAGTCGTCCCTTATAACAATTCAATTCCCAAAATTGCATTAAGTAATCGCCATCCTCGCACCGTCGCAACAATCAATACACAGGCTTCTCATTCGAAACACCTTTCATAACATTCCACCGTCCCAAGTGGTAACTCAGTCACAACACTCTCTCAAGAACTCTACTCATCAACGTCATCTCCTACCCCTGTAATCACAACACAGGTTGGACTTAGAACCATAACATAAACTATACGGAATCCAACACGAACACCGTCGCGACCGACTTCAATCACAGATAGAACATTCTCCTTTATAAAACATCTATCATATTAAGGTACCTTTGGTTACCAACCCATCACAAAATTCCTTACCCTCCAGACTTATCTTAGTTATAAACCAATAATCCACCACGGCTATTAGTATCCAACGAAATCCGTATGTTAGTAGTGAATAAATCTTAACAACCTTCGGAGCTTAATCTCAACAAGTGTCCCAAAAACAAACATGCAACATTCTTCAAAATAACAATTCCTAAATCAGATAGTCTTGGGTTAACCGCGATGTCAACATACTAAACTCAACACCAGACGAAGTCTCTTTATAGATTGCACTCAAACTTGAATTGTCTTCAACAATTCCAATCTCCTCGTTGTTAACATCTGCACCTCTAAAATTCCAAAAGATCACAACAACATCAACCTCTAACTCACAAGTCCGACAACTTTTTCCTTATGAAATTCAAATCGTTCCAAGGTAGTAATACACTTTTCCAACTCTATGTCGAAATACATCTTAAGTCCAAAATGGAATATCACAATACGGCGCACAAGGTTCTTCAGTACTAAACAAAACCAAAATCAAAGCATTCGCTAAACTTTCCAATGGCTCAAACAAATTCGCTTACCATCGCGAAGTCCAAATAGCGACTCAACCATCTCAAGTCAAAGTACTCACGATTAAAACCAACTTATAAAAGGATCTTCCGTCAAACTCACAAAGTTAACCATCCAAAACAAGGAACTTCTAAGCTCTGAAATAACCCCTTAAAGTCTTCTACCAGATACAAAATAAATCTTCGCGGAACCGTCCAAAATATCACCGTCTAAGTTGCTTACTTAAGGCACTCACGCCCAATAGTTCCAAAATTCAATCCTTAGAACACTCGACATACACTGGTCAACTTCACTACTGATACACAGTGCTCGGCTGCTTGCCACAATTCCTTGACTTGATGTGAACCAATTAATATCCATGAACACGAAATAACTCTTACAGCTACTCATGAGTCTTGTCCGAACATCCCAAAATCACACCTGACGCATTAGTCACACTAATGATATCAACCAAATACTCGCTAGGACCAAACACTAACCCAAAAGCATTGTCTAAACATCTTCAGTTCTCACACTAACTCGTAGACATCCAGACTTCACATCGATCTCACTAAACGCAAAAATTCCAAGTGACTGATTCATCCAAATATCAATCCTCAGAAGTAGACACTCGTCCTCAATATCCACTTCGTTACTCGCCTACAAACGAGACACCAACTCGGGTAACTTTGGCTCTTCTCGAACAACACAACGATAGCACTCCACGGTGACCCGCTCGAATAAGCAACTCTGCTCAAACCAATCCTCAAGTTGACTCTTCAACTCTTACTCAGAAATAAACATCTCTAAAGGATACTTCGAATTACAACTAGATCCAGAAACTAAATCCATTAAGACTTCACTTCGCACTACTGCGGTAATTCATTCACATCTTCACAATACACCTCAGAAGAATCACAACAAGGAGCTCACTTGCCAAAATCTTGCTTCTCTCCAAAATCCAAATTCGCTCACAACTCAAGTAACCATGCACCACCTTGTGCCAACACACCTTCACTATTAAGCTGGAAAGACAAGTCTATCCCAACAAACACAATTCCCGACTACTATCAACAAGAGATTAAGGATGATCAGTCCCTCAATTTGCCAATAGACAGTCGACAATCATGATGGTGACATAAACCATCCCTACCAACTACAACAGCGTCTTCAAACTTACACTTCAAGTTACTAAAGTGTAACACTCGAGGCTCGACTCAAGCCCAGCGCCACTAAGAAGTAAAACTTCTCCCCCACTTGTTTCAAACTCATCTCTGCAGACAAACAATTTGAAACAAACAAGTATCGACAGTGTTTCACACAGATGTCGCATACAACAGGATTAAACACACTAACAACTTGGTCGACAGACCGACCTGCTCTGATACCACTAATGTAACACCCCAATTCTACCCAAAGTTTTATATGCAAAAATCAGAGTAATTTTAAAATTTCATAAATTAAATACTGAGGCGTTACACCATCAAAACAACTCACTTTAAAACAGTTTACTTTAAAGTATAACTTTCGGATACATAGCATAGGAAAACATAAATTGATTCATAGAAATCAAAACATCTCCTTTATTTAAACTTCCTTAATAAATCATGTTTTCATAAAGTATAATTCTTATACATAAAGGAATAACACCAATAGAACAACAACAAGACAACATAAATATTTCCCCAGTGCTACGTGTCGGGCGACACTAGACTAAAGCATTTATAGACTCGTCTCCATAACGCACGTCACCAATATATAGGTAAACAAGTAAAGGGTGAGATACTCCAAAACATATAATTAAAGGCATGATAAAATATATATGTAGTTTTGGAATTAAAAAGGTTATAGATTAATAAGTGTAATTCCAACACATAATCAAAACTCACTTACTTTACTCGCCATCCTAATGTGTATAATCTACACTTTATCACCATAGACTCATCGGCATAAACGTCGCAACAACGCATAACCCTCCGTCACCACGAAATCGTCACAAACTAATACATCACTAATTAACACGGCAGTCTTAAACAACAACATCTACCAACAACATTAAATAATGCTAATAATATAAGCAACACAAACAAATCATCACAAATTGGCTAAAGCCCATCTTCGCTTTTGGCATAAAGCCCATCTTCGCTTTTGGCATAAAGCCCATCATCACAACATCATCACAAAACATCATCACATCATATATCATCGCAATTCAATATCACCCATCAATCAACAAAAACCCAACGCCAAACAACTCAAACATAAACATAACCGACTCCATGAGACACGACTATGTTATGCATGTGGTACCCATCGCATTGTCCGTAATTAGGGACACTTGGCATAAAGCCGATCTTCGCTCGGCATAAAAGCCATCATCGCTTGGCATAAAAGCCCTCTTCGCTTATGAAATGTATGTGACTCGACAATAAAATAACACAACACAAAACATCATCATCGCTCATCCAAATTGGCATAAAGCCCACATCGCCATAATTTATCCAAAACAAGATAAATATATCATCGCATCATAATTGCATTATGCAAACATCACCAATAAATTCATCAAAAGTCATGCATTCACAAATCGGAAGCATTTACTAACAACATCAATTTAATCATCACATCATCGTGTGTAAAAACATATATCATCGCATTGCATATCAATAGTATTCATTAATAAATACACCGTCGCAAATCTTACGTTTATTCACACCGTATCATCATCAATTAATTCACTAAATTCCGAAAATGGGAAAATAGTCAAACACCTATAATTGTCGCGAAATCCATTCCTAATAACCGGTATTAATCATAATCGTCGACATCAAAATCGGATTGTCCATACGTGCCTTAAATCCACTAAAACACAATCCGGTTCAATTTACCGTAATTTGCCTTGGTGGTAAGACACATTTCTATGATCATGGAGTTGTGGGTTCAACTCCCACTGGTGGTAATGTTTTTATTATTTAAAATCATTCTATGGGATAATGATCCGTTAGTAAAATCATTCTGTTACTTATAGGAAACAATTGTATTTTTATCCAAGAAAATAGGATTGGCTTAGTGGTAAGTTGCTCCGTATATAACAATGAGGTATTAAGTTTGACTTTTGTTGTGTCAATTTTTCATTTTTCAAATAATTAACACAAGCAAATTTTCAACATATGCTATCTACGTTTAATTTCAGTAAATGTGCAAACGATTGATTTCTCACCATTTCCAATCGATTACAATAAGCAACAATCAAGCAATTAGGCTAACATTATTACTTAATATTCCACAAAGACCAACATTGGCGGTGGTAAGATATTTCCTTCAAAGGGGAAGGTTCCAAGTTCACTCTAAACAAACTCAATTTTTTTGGTTTTCAAAGTATTTTTCTGAAATTTAGAAGAGACCAATTTTTTTGTCATGGGCAGCGATCTCTTTCTCAAAATTCCAATGAAAGATTATCCTACTATTATATAATGAGTACCAATTAATTGTTTATAATATAGTACCAATTAATTACTTTGGGATATTGTTTCCTATTTCCATATTCTTCTTCCAGACTTATCATTCTAACTCACACCATAATAAAACAAGTCAATCATACATCAACAAGAACACATAAAACCAATCAACATAGAATCAAGACTCAACATATTATCATGAACTAAAACAACAACACTTTATGATATTCATCACAAAATCATGAAAAACTATTTATTTTACCCCCAAATCCAAAATATAATCATCAAAACCCTAAGTATATGGATAGAGAAATCAAACCCTTTACCTCATAAACTTGAATGATCCATGAAGGTTCTACAAAGCTCAACCCCAAGCTTCCTCTCTTGCTCTCTTACTCTTCTTCTTCTTCCCAAAACCCTCTCTTTTCTCTTCCAAGTTTCTATTCTGTTTTGTGTTTTTTTTTACCAATGGGAAGAAATGAGGAAAATGGCTTATATAAGTTATGTTTCTTACTAGCTTCCTCACTTTCTCATGTTTGGCTTTGGTGTGTTATGGATGGAAAGAAAATGAGGAGAAATGGTTTATAATGTGTTTCTTAGTTTAAAAAAAATCCAATTCTCATCAATTACTCCTCACACCCCTAACCAATTCTTACAATATAACACATTAATAATATTTACCAATATTATTTATTCAATCAATTAAAATAATTTTGGGGAATTAAATATCGGTCCGAATAATATTTTACCGAACCGAACAAAACGTCGCCAAATATATTAATAGATATACCGATTAATATAATTATTTTCGTCGTCAAAACAATCGTCAAACGGTACTTCAAAAATATTAATATAATATAATATTAAATAAAACGGGCGTTACAAACTCGATTTTCAAAAATCTTTTAATTCTCGAAAACCAGTGAAATCGCCACCTAATTTTATTTGTTCTAAAAAGAACGGAAAAATATAGATAAAACCCCAAACAAGCGGATAAGGCGGTCTACGTGACCAAAAAGTGGAATCGGGAGTCGGTTATGTAAGGGGAAGGTATCAGCACCCCTTACATCCATCGTACTCGATGGGACCCATTTAATTCTACGCTTTTGTGTGTGTGTTTACTAAGTTATGAGTACCAAAAGGAAAAGAAATTGTTTGTTTATTATTTTGAGTTTGGCACGGTTTCGGAACCGTGTGCCTACATATTCCCTTGTGCAATGGGAAAGTCAAAACTCTGTAGTTCCTCTTAAAAAGGTTTTAAGTTTGTTGTATTGATTTTATAAGAAAAATCGTGGACTTGTTTTGTTTGTTTGAAAAGCTTAAGTCCTCTTGTTCTTTTATCAAAAGAGTTTTTATGATCGCGTATGAGCGATAAAAGAATTTGAATGGGTTGAATTGTTTTTTATGTGGATGAAAAAGTACCGAACAACGAGGCTAGCGTCTCACGATTCAAATACTAGAAACCCGAGGAACGAAAGTTCGCACAAGTCGTCTATCACCCAAAAAGTTTTCTTGAGAAAAAGTGAAGTGAAACGAGTTCACGTTATTTAGGAGTCTTTAAGCCACAGGTCTAGCGTCCAACGACTTAAAGACTAAAGTTTGTTTGGTTACAAGTTTTTTAGCAACTAGGCTATCGTCTAACGACTAAAAAAACTTGTACTTTATTATGAAAAAGGTTTCGAAAATGCACTAGACGTTGGATCGAGGTTTGAAATGTTAATTGCGTAATCGTCGGCGTCTTTGAGACGAGATGGAAGCGGGTTATGGTTAATCAAGTATATGGACTCAATTAACCTCGTGAGGATAGGTGCTCCTATCCCCAACCATGAGACCCTGGTGCATGGTGATTTGTATATAGACCAATGTTGTTTTCGGGTTATGATCGATTAAAGCAGCAAGGGCTTTAACCAATCTCGTGAGGATGGCCATGCCCATCCCCAACCATGAGACCCTTTAAGAAATCGGCGTATGAGCCAATCAGGATGAAATCGAATTGATTTTAATTTTAGTTGTGTGCACAGTGTACATTGGTGAATAAGTACTGAACGAGTAAATAAACAGACAAAAATACCACGCAATACAATCGGAAATTTAAATAATTATTAGAGATGATTTTTTCTGTTTGATGAAAAAATCGGCTAATAAGTTTAATCGATAAATCATCAAATAAAAACTATCAGATCTAATAATTATTTAATACATCGCAACAAAAATATTATTTACGACAAAATAATTAATTGAAATAGAGTAAGTTCAGAGATAGCCTGTAATGCCGTGATTCTGGACGATGTGGAAAGAAAACCATCTGAACTTGATTATTCTGCAAAATTCATCGTATTGCCGGCGATTCGGGTGCGTCGGATCTTTCTTCTTCGAAAATATCCCAATGGCCCAAATGACACGTCATCGCACCACTTACAAATCTTCTAATTAACCAAAACTTTCTCTCTTTTTCTTAAATTTAAATTACAATGAAATAAAAAGAAATAAGAGAGATTTATCATTTTCTAAAAAAACACAAGGTGGTGTCACCACCAGATCTAACATTATTATAAAAAAAACAAAATGAATTTATTTTTTTGTTTCAAAAAAGGAAAAGAAAAAGAAAACACTCTGGTTTCCTCTCTTCATCTCTCTCGCGTGCCCGGTTGGGGTTTCCTCTCGCCTTCACCGCGATTTCCGTTCTGGGTTTCACGTTTGGCCGCGATTCTATCTCCCTATCACCGTCTCGATTCTGATTTCTGCTCTCTCTCTCTCTCTCTCGCCGCGACTGTTCACCGTAGCCGTTTTTGTCTCTCTCTCTCACCGGCGTTTGCATGTTGATTCCTGATGTTTGATTTTGTTTTCTGATGTTGGTTCGGTTTGTTTGACAGATTGGGAAGACTGAAAGGGACAAAGGAACCCTAGCCTTCTAATCGGTGACGGCAACGTGATGCGATGCGCAAATGAGAGGGAAAACGTGGAGTGAAGGAGAAGGATGTTGATTCCGCTCGCAACCTCTCCTTCGAAACCGGTATTACCTTTCTTGAACTTTTCTTCTTTCTCGCTTCCGGATATGTTTTTCTGGAAAAAAAGTTTCTGAAGGCTGTTGGTAGGGAAGATGATGAGCTTGTCTTTGTTTTTTGTTTCTGTTCACGTTTTGATTCTGGGATTTAGGACTGTCTTTTGGTATATTGTATTGGATTTTCGGTTTTGGTTTCTGAACTGTGTCGAAAATGGTTTTAGTTTTGGGATATAGAACTGATAGTACCGATACTCTCTTGATGGGATTGGTTTAGGATGTATAATAGATGCTGCCCTCTTTTCTTTCGCTTTCTCTTTTAGAACAAATACGCATGCTCTGGTTTTGGGAAAGGGTTGGTTTTCTGGTTTAGGTTTTGGAATGGGTTGAGAACAGATGCTCTTTGATCTTTTGCTGTGGTTTTTTTTCTTCTCCTTTTTGAGATTGGTTTTGAACTGACTATATGGTAGAACAGATACCCACTTCCTGGTCTTGGACTCTTGGTTTCTTGTATTTGGTCTGCTGGTTTTTAGCTTTAACCGATCTCTCTCTTTGACTGGTATTTTTGTGAAACATATCCTGCTTCTCCCTCTTGCCCAGAATTGGCTTTTTTATCATTTATGTGCAAGTTCTAGCTGTCCCTCTGCTGCAGTCTGTGCTGCTTATTCAAATTCCCTCTTTCGGCTATACTTCCTGCTCTGTTATTTGAAAAATTGGCATCTTTCCATTCTTGTGTATGCTGCCTGTTGTTATTACTTGGGTAAAAATAAATTACATAAAGCTGATAACCATATATTTGGGTAAAATCTCTCTCCTGCTGCCTGTTTGTCTGCTGATATGTATCTGATATGTTTCACATGCTGCTTGTGTTGAATTTGTCTTGGGCAGAAATCTGTTGGGCTTTTTTCTTTGGAAAAGTGATGTTTTCCTGATTTCCAAATTACACCTCCCTTTGTGAACCAACAACGGAAGTTGTTGTGATTTGCAATGGAGGTAACGGTAACGGCCGATGAAGGAGCTTCGGTTCCGAGGCCTTGTCATTTGAAATAATTAACCTTCAATCCTGATTCCTCAACACAACTCTAATGATGAGCCAAAAACATAATTCTTGTTTTCGTACAAAATTTAATCTGTTGCTATTAATTATGTTCCTTTTGTTGTTTCAGGCGGCAAACGGACAGCATGGTGTGAAAATGAGGAATGCTCGGATACGAAGAACGGTTCGGAGGAAGACAAACGATTGGCTCGGGCAAAAACCGGAAGCTTGTAGCATTAGGATAAGATGTCTTTGTATTCTTGTAACCTTTGTAACTTGTAATTCAAGATTGTAATGACATAAAAGCAAGAACTTCTTTCCAATATTGAATTTTTAAATTCCAACCTTGTATCTTGAGATGAATGAATATCAATTACTTGCATAGATCATGAATTTGAAATAAATCCCAAAGTGAAGCAATTGAAACGGAATAAATGATGAACACCATAAATTTTGAATTCTAAGAAACTCAACACAATGAATCCCGACATTATCATTCTTGAGTTACCACCTTTAATCCCGCACAAAATATTCGCTCTAAACCTCTTGAATCAATTGAACCACCGTTTGAAATAATCTTGGTTGATACAAAAGAATAAAGCATGATGAGATGTTTCAGACTTGCTTGTATTAAATAAACATATAAGTTTTAGGCGAATCAAAACTTAATGTATCAAATAATTACAAACTCAAATTCTAAACGTTCTCTTTAATTCCAAATTTGACTCAAAACACCAGATGAATTAAGCAAGAAAGTCATGATCGTGATTCCAACCATTGCACTACAACTCATTTCAAACATGTGGAACTTCAATTATATACCAAGCCAAAAGGCGAGTTAACTTAGAACCAAGACATCAATAAATCCACATTTTTGAACTCATACCATTGCAAGAAAAATCCAAGAAAAACTTATGACAGGAGGGTAAATTTTGGGGTGCGACATATAGACACATTTCTTAGGCCCGATAGTGTAAACTAAACTAAGGCCCAAACATCTAAAGCCCAAAGAGTTCGACTCTAGCATACTTAAGAGTAACACTTCGACAACCACACTGTTCTACCAACACTCTTAGGCAATCGAATCAAATAGTACACAATATTACAACATATTTCGATACACACTAATTCGAACATGAATTATTCATATTCTAACACAACCCCTTAATTCATGTTCTCGAGGCTTCTCATCCCGATGCTCCCTTTCAGCTCTTCGAATCTGACTTTCTTCAGAGGTTTGGTGAATATGTCAGCTAGTTGAACTTCAGTCTTGCAGTACTCTATTTCGATCTTCCCTTTGTTGACTTGATCTCTCAAAAAATGATACCTTCTTTCAATGTGTTTACTTCGACCATGACATAGTGGATGATTCGCCAGGTTGATTGCTGATTTGTTGTCGACAAATAGCTTTATATTCTTAGGCTCCATTATCTTGAGTTCTCAAGTAACATCTCGATCCATGCCGCTTGACATGTTGCATATGATGCAACTACATATTCTGCTTCACACGATGACAAAACCACAATGCTTTGTTTCTTCGAGCTCCAAGAGATTGGAGCACCTTCGATCATAAAAATGTAGCATGCAGTGCTTTCTTTTCGTCTTTATCTCCACTGAAATCTGACTCAGTATATCCATGAACTTCAACGCTTGTGTTGTTCTTCGACTTCTTTGGAAACAACACCCCATGATCGACCATTCCCTTTATATATCCCAGCACCCTCTTTACTGCATTGAGATGACACTCTTGAGGTTTCTCCATAAATCTGCTCAGTAACCCCACACTTTGGCAGATATCTGGTCTTGTATTGCAAAGATATCTCAAGGATCCAATGATTTGTTTGTACAATGTTGAATTTACAAACTCATTATTCGATTCTTTCTTCAACTTTGCTCCTGCCTCTAACGGAGTGACAACTTCGTTACAGTTGCTCATGTTGAATCTTTCAAGAATATCTTGAGCATACTTAGTCTGATGCAATAATACTCCTTCTTCAGTATTTTTGAATTCCATCCCTAGGAAATATGAGAGATTCCCTAAATCAGACATTTCGAATTCTTGCATTAGCTTCGACTTGACCTTTACTATATCAGCTTCGTCATCTCTAGTAATGAGCAAGTCATCTACATAGAGGCATAAAATAATTCGACTGACACTATCAACATCTTTTATATACACTCCTTATTCAGAGACACACTTTGTGAATCCTACTTCGATCATGAAGCTATCTATTCTCTTATTCCAAGCTCGAGGAGCTTGCTTCAAACCATAGAGAGCCTTTCGTAATCTATACACTTTCTACTCCTATCCTTTGACGTTGAAACCTGGTGGTTGAGTGACATAAACTTCTTCTTCTAATGGTCCATTCAGGAATGCTGACTTTATATCCAGCTGATTCATCTTCCATCCCCTGTATGTTGCTGTCGAAACAACTATTTGAATTGTTTCCAGCCTAGCAACCGGTGTATATACTTCGTCGAAGTTTATTCCTGGCTTCTGTAGAAAACCTCTAGCCACCAGCCTTGCTTTGTACTTAGCAATTTCTCCATTTGGCCTTCGTTTCACCTTGTATATCCACTTTACATCGATTGGCTTCTTATTCGTTCTTTCGACAAGCTCCCAAGTCTTGTTATTTTCAGGGGCTCTGAGTTCTTCTTTCACGACTTCACACCAATTCAAATTACCCATTGCTTCATTCAAATCGATTGGTTCTGCTTCAACCATCATCATGGCTTCTTCAATTAAATCACCATCATCATCAATCACTTGATCTGGAAATCTTTCATACCCAGCTAGCCTTGTTGATTCAGTTCTTGTTCTCGTCGACCTTCTTTCACTTTGCTCAGGTGGTTCTTCATTTCGACTAGTTGAAGTGTTGCCTTGTTCACTTCGACTATTCGAGGGCTTATCTTGTGGATCTTCCTCGAACACAGTTATAACGGTGTCTGATTCCTGTGTTGTACTTCGACTCTAATCCCAACCTTTGCTTTTGCTGACTCGAACATCTCTGCTAATTATTAGTTTATCTTCAATTGGAGAATACAACTTGTACGCACCAGTCGAATGATAACCTATGAGAACCACAGTTTCACTTTGATCATCCAATTTTCTTCTCAATTGTTCAGGTACATGCCTGAAACACATTGATCCAAAAACTCTAAAATGACTTACACTTGGCTTCGATCCTGTCCAAGCTTCATGAGGTGTTTTTCCAACTATCCTCTTTGTTGGACACCTATTTAGAATGTATACTGCTGTCGAAGCTGCTTCAACCCAAAATCTCTTAGGCATATCTTTAACTTTCAACATACTTCTTGTCATGTTCAGTATACTTATGTTTTTCCTTTCAGCTATGCCATTGTGTTGAGGTGTATAGGGTGCAATAACCTCATGCTCTATACCTTCCCCATTATAGAATTTGGCAAATTCAACAGACGTGTATTCACCACCACCATCAGTTCTTAACTTCTTCAATTTGCAACCACTTTGCCTTCAGTGTGCAATTTAAACTTCTTGAACTGTGTGAATACCTCAATTTTCCTTTCAATGATGTAAATACATACATGTCTGGTGAATTCATCGACAAATGTAAGGAAATACCTGTTGCCTCTATTTGACTTCACTTCAAATGGTCCACACACATCAGAGTGAACTAGCTCTAACTTGCACTTGGATTTCATGGGAAAGTCATGTTTGAATGCCTTCCTTGCCTGCTTAGCTTTACAACATTCCTCACATACTTGCTTTGGTTCCTTCACATAAGGCAAACCAACCACCATCTTCTTCTAATTGAGCATGCATAAACTTCTGAAGTTTAGATGTCCATACCTGTGGTGCCATAGCCAATTCTTGTCTTCTTCTGTCGTCGAAGCAAGACACTTGTGATCTGATGTGTTGAGTTCAACTTTGAACGTCTTGTTTTCTGCCAATGGTGCTTTCATGATTAACCTCCCATCAGCCCTATAGACTTTCATCTCATTCCTTTCAAGCTTCATCTTGAATCCTTTTTCAAGTAATTGACCTACACTTATCAAGTTACTTGTCATAGAGGGTACATACAATACCTCAGTGATAATAGCTTTTCCACCATCCTTTCTGACAATCGAAATATCTCCTTTGCCTCCAGAGTTGATGTGTCTTCCATCAGCAAACTTTATCATCCTTTTTACTGACTCATCTAACTTGGTGAACCAACTTTTGTTGCCAGTCATATGATTGCTACATCCTGAATCCAGATACCACATGTTGGTTTTCTCAGAGTTCGACTGAGAGTTAACCATCATCAGCACATCATCTGAATCACTGTCTACTGCACGTGCATATTGAGCTTCATCACTTTCTTTCACCCTTTCTACTTTCCTCCTTTGATAGTATCGAGCGTAGTGACCAAAACCTTGACAATTGTAGCATTGCTTATCTTTCTTGTCAACTTTCTTCCTAGAATACTTATTGCTTACACCTTTCTCGAATCAACATTCTTGCTTGACTTCTCATCATCTGCAAGATGCTTTCGAAACTTCGATTTTTCAGCTTTCTTGTTGAATCTTGATTGCAATGCTTGTTCATCCACCTTCTCTCTTTCTGAGTTTCTTTGCTTCAATCTCATCTCATGAGCCTCCAATGAAGCTTGAAGTTCTTCTAACTTCATCTCAGATAGAGTCTTTGCTTCTTCAATTGTCACAACAATATAGTCAAAATCTGCTGTTAAAGATCTCAATACCTTTTCTATTTTCTGCAGGTCTGGGATGGTTTCTCCACATGCTTTCATTTGGTTCGTCAGCGTCACAATCTTTGAGAAGTATGCAAAAATCGACTTCATGTGCATCATCTCGTATTGCTTCCACAACGTCTGCAACTTCACCTTCTTCAATTTTTCTCCTCCGCCATACAAGTTCTTTAACTTGTCCCAAGCTTCTTTTGCTGACTCTTCTTCGATTATCTTCTCAAATACATCAGAATCTACACACTGATGAATCAAGAACAATGTTTTACAATCTTTCTTCCTCTGATCTTTGTGCGCAGCTTTCTAGACTTCCGTTGCATTTGCTTCCAGCTCCGATACACCATCATTCAAGATTTCAACAACATCTTGAAATTTGAAAATGACCTTCATTTGTGCAACCCACCGTTGATAGTTTTCTCCTTTGAAAACTGGCAGATTTGCTGGAATCTGTGTCGACGTTGTTGTTCCGTTTTCCATTAGATTCTCTCTTAATCGCAACCGAGCTCCTTGATACCAATTTGTTGGAACATAAGATGAAAGAATATATTTGTGATGAAGAAGAAGAAGAAGTTTAAGGGAATTGAGAAGAGAATGAATGCGATGCTGTAAAATGAAAGTATATTGTGAATGATTGTTATTCTGTTTACAAAGAAATGCTCATTATATAGTGAAGCAACTCGATTTTCAAAAATCTTTTAATTCTCGAAAACCAGTGAAATCGCCACCTAATCTTATATAGATACATTTCTTAGGCCCAATAAACTAAGGCGCAAAACATCTAAAGTCCAAAGAATTCGACTCTAGCATACTTAAGAGTAACACTTCGACAGCCACACTGTTCGACCAACACTCTTAGGCAATCGAATCAAATAGTACATAACATTACAACATATTTGGATACACACTAATTCAAACATGAATTATTCATATTCTAACATGTTATGCTCCATTTTCATTTTCATTTCCATTTCCATTCTCATGTAGCATGCTTATATGGTGGCATATATGATACTGAAACATACTTTCATGACAAGGTGTAATAATACGATGTGAAAAATAGCATACGAAATCTCATGGAGCATGCATACGAAATTGGTTATGATTATGCTCCTGCAGCGTATACTCATTATCTGCCTCATTGGTTTTGGTTACTACCTCAATTAGCTAATATTAATTACTAGTATCTATCAATGCTTAACTGATTAAAGATGATTGTCTTGTTCTTTTTGGTTCTAACAATTAGTACCAATTGAAATAACATTAGATTAATCTCACCTATTAGTCATTAGGTTATCATTTTATGGATGATGTAACCTTACTTATATATTTGAGCATATTTTTGTTATGCAGAATGAAAAGCTATATATAGTTAGTGGTTTAACTAGTTTTATGGCAATTCCATCATTCATTATTTTGGAATAAGTTACGTCTCTCACTTATTGTCTCAGTAACAAATAAAGATTATATACAGTTTAATATTTATCATATTTTTAATATTTACAAAGATTTATTTCTAAGTTTCTCCTTCACTCGAAATATGGCGTATTGAGAATTTTAATCCAATATCTATCCCAAAGTCCTCTTATGGCAAATTTTCCACTGGAGATTCTTATGTGATTTTAAAAGTAAGCCATATTGGTATGTAATGAATAAAGGTGGCTGAGATAAAGTTGCAGCACCTATTTTAAAGGAGTTCCACATTGAGTTCTATTGAATAAACGTTATTGTTTATACACTAAAAATGGACTAACCAAATGAATTGAAAAAAGACTTCGATAAATGTATTAATAATAAAATCAAATTGGATTTAAAATAAAAGAAATTCATGTGTTTTGAGGATTGCCTAGTTAGCAAAATAGAATATGACTTTCAATTTTTTTTTAGAATCATCTTATTCATCCTTATTGTATTTTCAAGAATTATAAATAATATTTTTTAATTTTAATATAATATATATAAATTTTACTTCAAAATAATATTTGTAATTTAATATAGTATCATTAAAAGTAAGTAATTATTTATCTTTATTGTATTCTCAAGAATTATAGAAAATATGGTTTTATTTCAAAATAATATTTATAATTTAATATATTATCATCAAAAGTAGGTAATATGAGCAAATAATAAAATGTTATAACTTAATTTTGTAACATATATTTCAATATGTTGAGTTTAATTTTTTTAGTCAATAAAACTGAAAATTATTTTATCATCTTTCAAATGATATAAATAAATATGAAAACTAAGTATTGATGTCTTCATAAGATTTATATATCGAGTCAGTTTATGAACTAAATGAATCGAACTATATATAGCTCAAGTTCAATTCATTTATTTTCCGAACTTAATTTCGAGCTCAAGTTTGACTCATTTGGTTCATGAACCAAGTCCAACAAATTAATTACCGAATTGAATCTCAAACTATTTTCGAGTTGGTTCGGTTCATTGCCAACCCTAATAGTAGTAAAATTTCAAACATACTCTTTTAATTAATTATTGTATTTTCTTTTAATTAATTATTGCATATATAGAAAAAATATATTTTTTTTATGATGTTGAAAATAAAATTTCATTTAATATTTTTTTATAGAAAAAAGTATTGTAGAAAATAATAATAATTAGATTTTTTAAAATAATTTAATACTTATTTAATCCCACACTTTTTTTTTAGATGTGTTGTCCTCACTATTCAAATCTTTTGGGTTCACTCACACATTATTTATGATTTTTATAATTGATTTATGCATTAGATGACTAATCTTACATTTCTAATTAATCTATTTCGTTTGTTAGATGATTAACCTTACATTCTAATCCATTTTGTTCATCTGAAATACGGGTGAAATACTGGTCCATCGTAACAAGACACAATTTTACTCCCCGTATGTTATTTCTAGTTACTATATGAACATAAATAATTACAATTTTTACAACAAAATATTCATAGAAGACGGTTTTAAAAAGAAAAAAAAGAACAATATTACAAAGATCAAATATAAAAGACCATTGAAAAACTATGAATTTACATTTTATGAAGTATATATCATATCTGGTTTCTAAACCATGCAACGGGCCCTTAAAGGAGCTATATGGATCACAGCCCTTTCTTTTAAAAAGGAGAGGCTAATATGGAAAGACAGAAGCCATGCTGATACGAGAGAAAGTATCTTAGGGTTAGTTAAATATAGGACTATGATTTTGGCTTTTCTATGGAACAATCACATGGGACTTGTTGTATACATGTGATGGTAGTGGATGATGAGGTTCTCAATCCAACTCTATGTGGAGCCAACACAATGCGATTCTCAATGTTACACAAGATTTTAAAGAAGCGCGTAAATGGAAAGGTTACCATTTTCAGCCTAAGCATATGTTCTATATGAATAACTTTATTTGAACAAATAAAATTGGAGAAAATCCCAAAAGTGATGGGTAATGCTCACATGGCTTATCAAGAAAGCTCAACATGGGATAGTTGGATATTGAAAATTTCAATTTTGACGTGGACAGTTATTTAGGGCATATTATTGAAAAAAATTATGCCTTAATTAGGTCATTGGTTACGTCATTATAGCTTCAATTGTTTTGGTATGATTTACATGTAAAAAAAAAAGGTATGATTTACTACATGTTGAACAAAACAAATTAAGACACTATTTGATAACAATACTATAGTTAAATTGGTCAACATCATTAGATAATTTTTTGTATGATTGTATGGTGGAGTTTAACTCGTCACAAATGAAAACTTTTCATATATGACTTTTATATGTAAACTACATCTCAAATCTGGGAGAAACTGTCGTCGAAATATATTAATGGGACTAGTTGACCTTTTGATTAGACAGTCCTCGCCCTTGAGATTTTTGCTTCAAGCCTCAAAGCCAGAAATGACTCCTTGTTGATCGCGAACCAAGTCGATAGGGAATATCAAACAAATGAGCTCTAGCTGATCAAATATCTTAAAAAGGCGTGTGAATCATTTGAACATTTTAAAGCTTTTGAGATAACATGTGTGCCTAGTGAATAGAACTCTAGTGATGACCTTCTATGAAAGCTTGCCATCACAAAAAAAGGTCATAGATGGAATGAAATTCAAAAAAATCTCGACGCCCCAAGTATTAAGGCGAAGAAAACCAATACTCTTGAAATCGCTCAGACCACCAGCTGGATAGCGCTCATAACATGTTATCTATTGTCAAAAGAACCCCCCACAAGACGAGATGGAAGCAAAATAGAACAAAAAATAAGCAACAAAGTATACCATAATGTTTGGAAAGCTCTATAAGATGAGAAAGATCCCCCCCGGTGTTGAAATGTCTTAGGGAAAACGAAATCGCCTAATCTCTAACAGAGGTTAACCAAGGAACCTATAATAGTCACATTGGAGGGCGAACACTTGCTCAAAAATTTCTCAAGACAAGCTATTATTGGCTTGATATGATGAAGGATAATGCATAATTCGTCAAAAAATGTGATTAATGCCAAAAACATACGAACCTACATCATGACCTGGTTGAGATCTTAGGCTCTTTCTCGTTGGCACATGATCAACTAAAGTTCCTAATCGTTGGAGTAGACTAGTCAACGAAATGGATAGAAGCTGAAGTTATCCCCAAAATCATAACAAAAAGGGTTCATCGCTTCTACTAGTAGCATATCATATATAGGTATAATTTTCCAAGAGTAGTCACCTTATTCGCCAGTTCTATTGTGGTTGAGTTTTTTCAAGATCTAGGAAAACAAACGAAGTTCATTTTCCTTGTCCACCCACACATGAACAGGAAAAAAAATCGGTGAATAAGGTGATACTAGGAGGAATAAAGATAAAGTTGGATGAATCCAATTGGCTATTGGCCAAACAAATCCATTAAGTACTGTGATCATATTTCACCACCCCATATTCAACTATTAAATAAACTCCATTCATGATTGTATATGACGCTGGTGTAACACCCGAAAATTCATTTAATTATTTAAATGAATTATTAAGAATTTATTTGTTTGAATTAGTCGAAGCCGAGAATTATAATAATTATTATAAGAGGCATTATTGGATTAATATGTTAGTTGAACGGTTAACTGGATAATCGGGTAATTAGTCGATTTAGCCGGAAGAAATTAATATTAGAAAATAATATTAGTTTCATTAGAATATTAATTAAAATAGTTGGGTTAAGCTGTGTGGGGAAAATAGCAAAATAGAGGTGTGTATTGTAAGTCCATTAAGAAATTGAACGGAAACTAGTTAAAACAAGCAGTATATATATAGTAGCCTTGCTAGGTAATTAGGGTTGGAAGAAAGAACAATCTGCCTGCTACGTGAGAGAAAGAGCAAACTACTATCGGAGAAGAAGATAGGAAACAACCAGTCTCAAATTATATATATGTTGGATTATTCTGTGTTGTGTTTTTGGAAATTATAAGTAGAAACAGGTTAAGAACGCTGTAATAGGTAGAAGAGGCAATGGAACGGGGGCCCTATAAGTTAGGGCGAGCACCCCACGTTAATAAACAATGAAGAATATATATATATATATATATATATGTGTGTGTGTGTAGGCTATGGGGTTAGATGCCCTAGGGGGTGTGGTGGGCGCCCCACCCTTTCACTTTGTGCCTCCCTAGTTCTATTTGGGTTCTTTTCTTAGTTTGGCATGTTCTGGAAAATTTGGACACGTAGTTAGGGATCATATGCTTAGAATATTTATGGACCATATGCTTAGAATAAAAAACAAAGAAAAAGAAAATGAAATAACGATACATACATAAGCAAGGGAGGACGCCCTATAAGTAGGGATGAGCGTCCCACCTTTCTACTGTTTTTATTCATATTAGTGTGTGTTGGTCTAGGTACTACCTTTCTGATTTAACAAAATTTTAGTCTTCTGACTTTAACTAAGTTATATATTACAGCCAGAATTAAAACAGAATTAAAGGAACAACACCCTTAGTTGGTGTTATACACTAATTTTATACCTAAGATACCATCTCATATCATTCACATGTGCATCATTGCATCAATGACAATTTCAGAACAAGGTAGGTCGTGTGTGTGCTCCTTGAGCCAAATTAGGGTTTTGATCAAAAAATTCATTTGTTCAAGATATGATCAAATTAGGTTTGAATCTCCACTCACCTCAAATGATCTATCTTCATCAATTATCAATATTTGATCTTCAAATTCCCATCATTTCCTCAAAATCTATCTTGAATCGACAAATTAGGGTTTTGGTCGAGGATGGTGTATCATTTCCTTTCTGCTCAATGAATGACCTATTTTCTTGGAGAATAATCTCAAAATCATTAATGCAATATCTTGACCTAATTTCTTGATTCAAAACATTTCAAAAGCCATGGTTGATTCTCAGAGAAATTCTGAATCATCTAACAAAAAGTCAATTGTTCAAATCAGTCAAACTTTGACTTTTGGTCAACTTTTCTGAAATCCAAATTTTTTCAATCATCAAATAATTTCAAATTATCCATAATGATCATAAAAAATCAAAATGTGTGAAAAGTCAAAAAAAAGTGAAATTTGAAATTTTTTCTAACACTTTAAAAAATTTTCAAGTGTTAAAAACGTGGTTTTTCACCATTTTCATGGCTATTTTTCACCTAGATCCATTTTGATTCAAGAAAAACTTAAAACATGAAAGTTGTAGATCTTGTTCCAAGATTTCCAAAATGTCCAAGAACTTGCAAAAACATTTTGTGTAGCTAGGGTTTTGAAATTGAAACTTAGAGGTCCATAACCATAATTTACAGGTCATTTTTCCAAGTTTTCAAGCCATTTTTGCAAATTTTCTATTCTAGAAGACTTGTCACCATAAGAGATAGGTTTTAACTCAAAAATATCTGATGGAAATGATTGAGAAGATATTAAGATCACTTGAGTAATTTAACCATGGTTTGCAAAATTAACCATGTGCATTTATGGCCAAAATTCCTTTCTTACCCCTTAAAGAAACTTGCACAAATCTTCCAATCCTATCCTTGCCTTGCTCTTCAGTCTTCTTGGCCTATGAATAGAGGCTATTTCTTCATTCAAAATCACACCAAAACATCTCAAAGAACATGTTTTCTCTTTCTTTCTTGAATTGTAAGTAATTGGTTTTCAAAGAGGCAAGAATAACAACTCTCAATTCTTGCAATTTCTGAGAAAATCAATGCTTCAAACACTTTCTAAACATCATTTATAAGTTGTTTGAAACTTCAATCCATCACAAAAAGAAGTCAAACTCAGAATCACTCACGAACCACCATATATACACAAATTCAGCCTTAACCATACATCTCTCAATCTACTCGTGCATCTTCCAATTTTCCACTTCAAACATCATCCATATACTTCATATGAATGATCCAAACACTCATACATGATCTGAAACAAGAGAATCATCAAAATCGAATCACACTCCAAGCAACTGTAGTTGGACTTGGGCAGACTCTGATCCAACCTATCTCTAAGCAAGCCAAGCATCCATACACCTTCCATATGGTCCACTAATGTTGTAGCAATCATCAAACAACATCTGGAACACCTCCAAGCAAGGATTCAATTTTTGCTCACAGAGGTAAGTTGTCCAACTTCAATTTTTATAATTCTTGCATTCCAGTTCAAAAATACCTATGCTATCATGTTTATGCACCTATGAGGATCATAAACCCTCAATCAATTGTATGATTTATTGCACATACACGATTGCACGATAATTTATCATATTTAGGGTTCTTCGTATTCATACAAAAATTAGTCACCCTACACTTAAAGTAAATGTAATTAAACATCACCATCATGTTCCTGGGCTCAAAACGATCAAGTTTGATGTTTACATCATTCAATTTCATCAAAAAACGAAGGAGTTATGGATCAATGATCATGAGGAAGAAGATGAAGTAGCTGCGCGCGTTTTTCATTTTTCCAAAATTCAAATATTTTGTTTATAATATTATTAATTGAAGTAAAATAACTAAACGGACGTATAGCCACCCCAGTGGTAGTCAGCACTTAATTGAAGTAAAATAACTAAATGGACGTATACCCACCCCAGTGGTAGTCAGCGCGCCTCTTAGTCCTTTGCCATGCCATAGGTCCAGGGTTCGAATCCCCGTGAGACCTTTTTATTTTCAGTTTTCACTTCTTTTCACATTTTCAATTCATTTTCAAACCATTTTCACAACTGATTTTCAAATATAACTAAATGAAAGCATTGATTTGACAAGCCACGTGTGTGGCCCAATGGCTAAATTTTTCACTTTTGAGCCTCAGGTCCTGAGTTCAAACCTCCTTAGGACCAAAATCAATTTTTTATCACTTGTTTTCTTAAGTTTTTTTAACAAACTTCAACATTTTCAAAAACCAATCAAACCTTCTCATTTTGAGATGATTTTTTAAACACTTGTCATTTAATATATATTTTATGATTATGTCAAAAAAGACCAAAAAATATTTTCTTTTGATATATTTTTTTATTAGGTTAAAAATAGACATTTTTAAGTATTTTAAATACTTTTCAAAAATGTTTCCTTTCCGATTTTCAAATGTAATCGTTTTCAAAACCTTTTGTGAATATATTTCACTTTTCAAAATCATTTCAAACCTTTCAAAATATCTTAATTGACTTACGCACCGCTTTTCCATGATCGATTCGATTAATCTTTGAAAATAAAAACCGAACTAGGTTTTTCTTCGAAATTCTTTCGAATTCAAAATCAAATTAATCATGGGCCTCCCTCACGGTGTAAGTCCCAACCATTTTTATGTACATATTTAATTTTTTTGTACATATCCACCTTTTGTGTACATATTCAATTTCCTTGTACATATTCAATCATCTTCGTAAATGTTCAAGTATAATTAGCTTCGTTTTGCTAATTTTTATTCGCTTGTTTATACACTGATTCCATTGGCATTAAGAGGAGCATTATTACCGGTGAAACTGCTCTTAAACCAATGGGCCTCCCTTAAGGTGTAAGTCTCGTTCCTTTGTATATATCCAAGTATACTATCTTATCCGCTTGTTTTAAACACTTGTTTATATATTTGCTTTCACACTACTTTGTATATATTCAAGTTACACTAGCTTTTATTGGCTTGTTTTATACACTTGGTTATATATATTTCCTTCATAAACTCATGTGAATGCACACAGACACACTTTGTCATATATATACTTGTTCATATACTTGTTCATGTTTATTTATGTCATTACAACTAATATAACAACTAGGTTCCCCATAGCCTCCTCTTGGGCTTTGTACAAGATAACTCACCTGTTGAGTTAGCCTCCCCTTGGGCTTCGTACAAAATAACTCCCATGTTGAGTTATCCTCCTCTTGGGCTTCGTACAAAAGAACTCCCTCGTTGAGTTTAGCCTTCACTTGGGCATCATACAAGAAATAGACCTGGAAATATCTAATAGCCTCCTATTGGGCTTCCAATACAAAGAATCGCCTTCGCTAGGATAAAACCCTAAGAGTATGATTTCTCGGTGAAATCACTCATGAACCCTAAGAGTATGGTCTCCCGGTGAAATCTCTCTTAAAGCCAAGCCATCCATACCCTATAGCCTCCTTTTGGGCTTCATACAAGGACCCTCGATGTTCCTCGGAATGCCTCCTCTCGGGCTTACAATACAAGGACCCACGGGCTTCTTAAAAGCATCCCCCTAATCAATAATAAATCAATTTCTCCTAGATATTTAGACATGTATCATCTCTATGGAAGAAGTATCTCATCTATAGAATCACATACAAATCAAACTTTTTTTCAAATCAACACTTTTTCAAACAATTTTCAAAACAAACACTTTTTCAAAACAAAACATCTTTCTTAACTGTAAGTGGCAACGCTTGTACACTCAAGCAAAACGCCCAATGCTTACAATGAAAGATTCAAACATTTTTTAAACATCTTTCTTAACTTTTAAGTGGTAATGCTTGTACACTCAAGAAAAAAACCCAATGCTTACAATGAAAGATTTAATCAATCAAATTTTCAAAAATGTATGTGATGAAATAAATTAGATACATTTTTCATTAAGATGACACTTGTCGTTGTCTCTTAATTTTTGCTTCCACTAGCAAATAAGTGGGAACTACGATTGCTTTGACTTTATCAACCTCCCTTTGAGAATACGTAGGCACAAGGTCTCACCCTTGGCGAGCATACTTCTTTCTCCCTCAAACCAAACAAACCTTAGTTCCCTTAGATCCGAGCTACAAATGCTCTGATTCGCACTAGGGGATATGTTTACTAAGGATCCCAATGATCTTTGCGAGCATTATAATTAGAACAAAACTTAGGTTCCTACCTAACCTACCTTTCTTAAATCCCAAAGGAGAAACTTTCCCGAAATAGCGTAGCAAATAAAACACACAAACATACAAAATATGCATAAAAAATTTCCTATAGAAAACTATAAATATATAGGGTGCTAATACCTTCCCTTTATATAACCAACCCTCTTACACTGGTCTCTCCCCAATGTGTTGTGTCTAGTTCACGCTAGTCGCATCGCATATCATATTTAGGGTATTTCATCTTTCCCCCTTTCCATCTACTTTCTTGTTTGAAAACAATAAATCTTGTTGCTCGCGACATCTTTTAAAACAAAAAAAATCAAAAGAATAAATCGTTTTGAGCCTGAGATTCGAATTTCGATTCGATTCCCTCGTTCGTCACTTTTTACCGCAAATAATTGGTTATAATAATTTTGCTACAGGGTGTATGATTAGTATATGTATGTTAGTGTAATTGATCACAGTCAGGAAAATTAGCAGGAACATAAAAGAATCGATTGAATAATAGAGTTTTATTAGATGCTGGTATATTGCGGTAGAGGTTAATTTATATGACAGTGAAAATTAGTAGTAGAAAATAATAATAGCAGTATAATATAAATAGCAGTAAATGGTTTATAATTGACAGTGATAGCAGGGACTGGTAACAGAACCGAATTAGCCAATTTAGCAAATTAAGCGTAGAAATTAGTTGTTCAGAATCGATTGAAATTCGTCGTGATAATTCGTGTATAATAATAGATGATTATGATTGGTTCGTTTTGTCGGAACGATGTTGAATGAGTATTTTTGTAGGTATAATCGAATAAGTTGAATTGTCCCGATCCGTTGGCATGTTTAAGTTGTAGGTCGAATGACCAATGTTGTTTTAAGTTGATGTAATTGATGCATGTTTAAGTTGTTGCTGAAGTTGATGTTATTGTCGCTGAAGTTGTTGTTGATGTTGTTGTTGTATGTCATTCATAATGTCGCATACATTGCGTGATTAAGTTGGCCTAGATGGCACCACGTTGAAAGTTGAAGGCTTATGCCTTGTTGAAATACCTCGATAACCTGGAAAATGTTTAAGTTGGGAGTTCTACTCCGATGGTACCACATGCATATGCATAAGTTGAGTCTCATTCGAATTATGTTTTTGGAAGTTGTCGTTGTGTTGTGTACTTGCTGATTGTTATTGAGTTGTTGTTGTGAAGCGGTGAAAATTTTATGATTCTTGTCTAAGATATTAATTATCATATTTTTGCTTATATCATTCGATATCTCACTCCTTATGTTGTGATGTTGGCTCTACGTGGGTAACGTGTAAGTAATCAAGGAGAGTAGCTGTTTCCGTTATTAGTTCGAGTTTGTGTCATTTTCTATGATACGTAGCACTCGTGAGGAAATGAACGTTTGTTTTGTTATTGTTGTTTTAAGTTGAATCTTTAAGTTGTTATTGGAGAAGTTTAATTTTGATTGTTTCAAGTTAGACAAAGATGCTATAAGTTGAAGTTTAAAGTGTGAATTCCGCTGCTTGGTTTTATCAAAGTTGATTTAGTTTTGAGGACTAAATAGTTGTTACGAGTTCTTCATATTTATATGTGTTACGTATCTGTTATAATGAGTTTTATGCGGTTAGTTAAAGTTGAAAAGTGTAATATCCCATGTTTGGTTGAAATTTTTATACTCTGATTTTATTTACAATTACCTGGTAAAAATGGGGTGTTACACTGGCGCCATGTTGCATGTCAAAATCTATACGCCCACATAGAGACACTCCTAGTTCAATGAAGAAGAAATTGAAGTAGGGCTTAGGTGTATGGCTAACCTGATCGAGAAAACCTACAATATCACCCATATAAGAGAATTCTTCATCAAATAGAGGGCTTTCACGAGGTACACCTCCAAGGTGGTCCTAAGGAAAATATAGATGAGAGATCTCGTGCTTTGGCAAGTTATATTACTTTTTTATCTGGAAACTATAACCTAATTGAGAAGGTTCATACCATATATGTCAAAATTTAAGTCATGAAGCTTACAAACTCGAAGAGTTGGACAAATGACTTATCCCTATGCAACATCCTAGGTACAAGATTATCCTTATTATACATTCTTAATAAGTAATATAACCATGTTTTCTCACAACGAAATGATTAAGTTCAATATATAGCGAATAAGGAACCTCACACCTAAGTCCATTTGAGATATGACTTGGGTATACTAGGGTAAACGACTAAAAAAATTATGCATTCCAGCTAAAGAGACACACTCATAATCTAAGGAAAATGTGAAAATTAAGATTGATATCCAGATCCAGTATAGGAAATGGAAGTAAAACAAACCTTATATTGGTTACACCGAAGCATGCTTGAGGAGAAACTATTCATACCCAGTGTCAATCGCAAAAGATGACGCTATGAGAAAAAACCTAATGAGAAATGGCCCAAGAGAATTGTAGAGGCCCAAGACATTAGTAGCCAAAATGATGTTAGGAGTACAAACATTTTTCACCAAGCAGGACATTTTAGGACCTACAGAGCATACATATACCAACCCTAAAAAACTTGATTAATCAGTAAGCTTATGGATACATGTACCATAATAGAACAAATCATATCCAATCATTTTGTCAACATGTACAAACTTTATAAGAACTAAAGAATAAAGGCTAACGGAAAAATTGCCAAGACTCTTACAAGAAGAACCAAAAATGTCGAATCAAGGTACACTTAAATATTCCTTAAAAACTTTATATCTCTTATCTAAAATGATTACTAACTTGAAGGATGTTTAAACTGCAGTATATTGGTAAGGAAAAAAATAAAGGAAATATTCATCTGGGAAAATTTACCGTCTCTACAGGGATCAGTGCGAGGGAAAGAATGCCATTTAATGGTTTCAGTGTTTCTGAGCTTGGGTTAATATGGGTTGGTTTGTATAGAGAGGAAAAATTATTAACAAGAAAATAAATACATTCTTCAAAGAGGATAAACTTATCAGGCACAAATATAAGCTACTCATCACAAACTTAAACTTATCGGTCACTTGTACTCAACCTACCATACTCTTCAAAATCATCAAGTATCTCTCGAGATGTACCACAACAGAGATTATGTCTAACACAAACTTGAAGACAACTGTATTATTTGCGTCAGTGATTTCTCAATGCAACACAAACAACATAGAGGCATTAATCTCTGATATTCACGGTGATTATTAGCACTAAATCTATCTCTAGAATCTAGAAACTAATAAATATCCATCCTTAATCAAAATTTATGAGGTATATGTCTATAACAATACAAATTCAAACATAAAGCAAAAATATCAAGGAAGACATCAAAATTAATTTGTAAAGCAAACTTTATACAACACCGTGATCATTACATAAATATATGTTTAAAGTAAATACAAACAAACCCAACAAAAGAAAAATGCATAGAGAGGAAGGGAGGAAAACCAAATATATCGCGGTTTATCAGCGTCGGTTGATGAGAAATCCATCTCCAAATCATCCACATGCAAGACCCAATGTTGTTTTCTAAGCTATTCTACCAAAGAATGAGAGTGATGGAGTTGGAAGCAAAAATCCCCAAAATCATACCTAAAAAATGTGTTTTTAGGCCGAATTACATGTTTTTGTCCAAGTGGCACCCCCCGATGGCGAAACGGCTCGCTCGGCATTCAAAATAACATTTTTTGTGCATTTTCATGTTTCAAGGGCACTCCTGACTCGCCTGACGCTCACACAACTCCGAGCTCGCACGACAGAATTGGCAGCAAATAGGGAAAAAACAGCGCTTGTTTTGGCCATAACTTGAGAAGCGTAACTCTGATTTTTGCACGATCGAAAGCGTTGGAAATATTATTAAATTCTCTATCTAACAATGACTAAATGTCAATGAAATTAATAATTTACTCTTATTTTGTTTGAGCCTTATTCTTTGATGTATTGTTCAAAATTGCCTCTTTGGAGCTATGAGTTTGGCTCTTATTGCTCGACGCTCCAATTATGAATGAAAAGCTACAAAAAAGATGAAAAAATATCAAACGATACAATATTTACATAAAATTATACTCAATATGTACAAATACACACACTAGTTGAGGTTTATTCATAGGATTACAACAAAATGAGTTGATAAGTGCCATTTATATATTGACAGATATAATGACTATTTTACACTTATCAAGTGCCACCGTGTATTTAAGTACCATCCCTCTTTTTCAAACAAATTGTCTGATAAAAGAGATTCTTATTAAGATACCCTTGCTTTTGATCTGTTGTAGAAAAGTACGTTGTGCATAAAAGAGGTGGAAAAAATTTCAACGTAAGAGTACCATTTTTATATTCAAACCAATATTGCAACAACTTCACATAAACCTAACTCATCAGATACAGTTGAGAAGGGGAATTTTTCACATGAATCATTTCAACTTTGAACTCGTTACCATATCCTCTATACTATATCATATTTACCATCAACAATAAAAAAATTACGTCTTAAAGTTGTGGAATACAATTGAGGCTCAATCCACCATCTAACCTCATTATCACTTAGTTTGTGACCACACTAACACTTAAAGGTCTTAATATAAACATGTACCTTCGAGTCATTAATAGAAATCCATAAACATTGCACGATCAAGAGTAAGTGTTGAAAGAGACAACATAGGATCACTTGGAAACAAAAAGTACAAGGATAAATGGATACGAAACTTTGTTTCAAAGAGGGCAAAAAAAGCAATTTATGACCATGTTTTACAGGTAAATCGAAAGGGAAAATCTACAACCATAATTTAACATAATATTATAAGGCTCAATTAATGGTTCAAGATTAACCTCGATTCTTTAATAGCACTTTAGTGCACTCGAGTTCTACAACAGTGTCACTATTCCCCTACCCTAGGAACCTAGCGCAAATGTGAGAAATTACACTATGAAAATTTTCAATTACAAGACATACATTTAATGCGCGTGTTTCTGAGGTCACACGCTCCTACTAAAGACGTATCTAACCTCATCTTCAACGTATGGTCCTACTTAAGTACTTTGAGGTGGCGACAAAAGAATAGTCTTGAGGCTTGACTCAATGCTTTCGTCACAATCGTAGATTTATACCTAACAACGACGACATGTAGGGGCAACTATTATGGGATGGCCAAACAGCCCAGCAAGACAAACCAACACTAATGGCCTAATCCGAAACATCCTTGCAAGAGAACAATGGACTGTCACCTGAAGGCCACATACCATATATGAGTTTCTTGTTTGTCACCAGCCATTGGATTTGATCCCCGCGCTCCTACATTCCATGCCACACTAACCGAGAGCAATTTTAACCACTTTCATATATAAACTCATTTAGATGATGTAACGGGTACGATTTCATTAATCTTGTAAAATTTCACTTTTTGACTTCACTTATTTGAATATTAGAATATTAATCTAATAGGCACACCCCGCTCTATCATAATGGAGACAAACCCAACCACATCAAATTTATATCAATATATAATTAATTTTCTATTTTAGATCGGAAACAATTCATCGGTTAGAGCACCATAACAAAACACCTCTATTAACTATATTTCAATATCGATAATAGAAAACTAAATTCATTTAGATGGAAATTTCCATACTTTAGAAAAGTCAACTGGTCTACCTACGTTTATTATCAACTAATTAAGGGAACATTACAATCCAAAGACATTGACTTGGTTGGTCTCATGCGCATAACCATGAAAAGGAATTTAAGCTAGATTTGACTTATAAGGAAAAACCACTTTAAACTACCGGTCATTATAACGGGTATTTTTCAACATCATAGTCACAGGACCATGTGGCACGAGGAGGGAGATGGGAAATTGAAGTAGAGTCGCGACCATGGTGTTGGGTTAAAGAGAATATGTGTGCCCTTAAGCCCTACATACTTTATAGATCAATTTAAAGCTAGGTCTTGATTGGGTGGGATAAGGCTTTGGAATCTTCTTCTGCTTTTTATTCTCTTCCTAGTTGTTATGTGATTCACATGTCCTAAATCTTCTAGAAAAATCTATTACTAACCTAGAACTCTACAAGCATTTGATTGATTGATATACTAGACAAATTCAACATTTGTAACCACAAAAAATAAGGCTTATGAATTATGAAAATCTATAATTTATCTTAGAATTGGCGTAAGGCAATATATTATCATGTACAGGCCTTCAAGTAATAATAAAAAAACCTTATAATAACAATGCACTTTTGACATAAGTGCACCTTATTATACTAAATAACTAAAGATATATTGGATGGCTATATGATTTAGATGTTGATTTACTCCTGTTAAAATTCACTTCAGTCACACATTTAAGTATTTTTAGTCGTTTGATTATAACTGAATAATTTTAATTTAAGTATGACAACTTAATATAAAAGAAAAATAAATTTGTTTTTTTTTCCTGAATTATAGGATTAAGATTCAATGATTAATAAAAATGTAACTGCGAATTTAATTTTTCTAATATAGAATAAGATGAAAAGTAAAAAAAAAAAAAAAAAGAAAGAAAGAAAAGAAAGAGAAAACTCAGTATTAAAAGAATTTGAATAGCCTTCAATCGGCAAAATCATAAGTTCACACTGTCATAATATTAAAAATATTATTAAATTTAAAATATAAGCAGTTTGATTTGAATCCAACGACAACAATAATGTAATAGTGTAAATGTATCATTTTCTTTGACTATAGGAAATTGCAATCCTAATTCAGTAGAGCAAGAGCACAACATATTGAATCAAGATCTTCTTCATTTTCTTCCTTCTCTATTTTATGTATTATCAAAGTTTTGAAAATATTAATGTTATAATGTGACATTTAATAGTATATTTAATTTTTGGAAAAAGTTAATATGTGTCATAAATACACAAGTTAATAAGTTATTTATAGAAATATCTTCTTGGACCGCGTACATTTAATATTTTGAAATTTTATATATAACTTGATTATATTTAATTATATTTAGATATTTTTAATTATAGTATCCTTAACATGTATCCTTAGGACACATGTTAACATGACCCTTATTTTTTATTTACCACATATGACTCCAAAATTATGGTAATAGAGAGAAAAAATGGAGAGGATCCTATGTCCATCAGATTGTGTATAAGATATGTATTTTAAAAGGGATTTGGTATTCACTTTGAGAAAAGATATTTGGATGCCTAGTTTGTGTTAAAAAGGTATCAAATGTAAGTTTTAGATGTATAATATATTATTGAAATTTGTGTAAGTGTATGAAATGAAAAAGTAGAAAAGAGATAAAGATATTGTATGCGGTTGATATATAGTGTTAGATATGCTGTCAAATATTGAGTGTTCAAATAATACTCCTCATTCACTTTTGATGTTTATGGTTGTTTTTGACAAACTCAAAATTGAGGCACATATTGTAATTCTTAATAAAATAATTGCGTATAAAAAACAATTTGGTTTGGAGTGGATTTTTTATTCATTTGTTTATATGTTGAAAATATTGACTTATGAGAGAAATAGTTTGTGAGTCTTGACAGGAGGTTTATCCTTTTGAAGTTGCAAACTCTTCTTAATTTTCTTTCTCTTTTATGAAGACGACAATTTCGATTTAAAAGAAGCTAGTTGAAATGCAAAGTCATGTCATCTAGGGTTTTGAAATGAAGAGTTAAGGCGATGTTGGTTAAATTAGTAGATGTCTATAAGATTAGGATGTCGAGTGGTTTAGGCGTCAAGAATTTGTGGTATGATAATTTTTCTATTTTAAGTAATTGGTGATGAAGGCTTCTTAAGGATCAGTCTTCTTTGTGGAGGGACATCATTTTAACTAGGTAAGGTTATCAAGTGCTAGGGTCTCATATGGTGAGGTAAAATGGGTATAAGGAGGGTTTCACATTGGTGGAGGGATGTTACTCTTCTTGGGTTTAAGAATGAAGAGTTGACGAACAAGTTTGCTTATTCTTTTAATAAAATTATTGGGGATTATATTCAAATTAGGTTTTGACATGTTGTGTGGTTAAGGTCGTATTTGTTGTTCTTCTCCTTCGAAAGGTTATTTCTTATCTCTCAACAGAAGTATCAAGTGATGGGAAGTATGAGGTTGTAAGTAGAGAATGTTTAGGTCTAAAATTTTAGATTGGGTTGTTTTGGGCTCGTCTTGAAGGAAGATCTTTTGAATGGGTTGCATGGTTCTTTCGCGGAAATTGTTAAGCAGTTTCAAAAAGATGCTTAGGTCTAGAACCATGATTCCAATGACGGATTTTCGTTGAGGTTTGCATATGACTCCTCTCTCTCTCTCTCTCTCTCTCTCTCTATATATATATATATATATATATATATATATATATATATATATATATATATATATATATATATATATATATATATATATATATATCGATCTATCTATCTTAAAACCTAAAGAAAAATAAACATCATAAAACATAAAGGCAATATAACATAAAACCTTAAAAGAAGGGATAAAAATAAACCATAACAAAAACAAGATTTCCAAACACCTCAAAAGTAGATGACAAATGAAGAAGCACTCTAAAAAAGACCAACCGTAAAAAGCGCCACCACAAATAACGAAAGATAATCTTCAAAACAATTATTGGCTCAAGCACCAAATGTGGTCATTCATCAACTCGTGGAAGCTGTATGAAACACTAAGAACCACTTCCAAGATAAAATAATAACTCGTTTCAGCAGTTCAACAATGATATATGATAAATCTAAAAAATGAATAATTTTAGAATTTCCACAAGACACACTCTACTGAATATAAAACTAAAGTAAAGTCTCCCTTAACTCTAGACCTAAAATCAATAAACCTCACTCTATCTCAAAAATCCACTTTAACTTAGATAAAATCAAATTTCAACTCAGCCACTTAAAATTTTCATACCAAAGAGAAGTTGCAACCTCACAGGTGATAAAGAAGTTGAGCCTTATCTACATCTAGGGAAAGGTTTCCCAAAAGCAAAGTCCAAAAAATTAGAGAAGAATATACTTCATTGATAAGTACAAGTGTTTATCAAGCGACCAACACTATTCTTCCTCCTCAAAAGAGCATCTAAAACTCTTAATGGCTAAAACCAAAGTACTCAAACGCTTGAGTTCCTAAACAAACAAAGACATCCTCCAACTTAAATCCTAAACCTATATGTCATTCATTATATGATTCATATTTCCAACCTTTGTGATGAGGTAAAATTTTAGAAAGGACATTCACAAGGAAAATATGTGCTACTTAGTGGTAAGTTTTTTTTCTTGTGTGTACATTTTTACTTTAAACCATACATTTGTTTTTTATTTTCAAAATCCGTTGATTTATGATTCTTTGATTATTATTACTTTGTTCTTTGAGTTGATTGACCTTGTTTGAGGACAAACAAGTTCAAGTTAGAGGGAGCTTGATAAGTGTAAATTGTAGCTATTTGTGTATATAAGTTTTGTTGTATTTACCATTGCTTTTTGTTAGTATCGTTTGAATAATCTCGACTGTATTCGTAAATATGTTTAGTTTGTATATAATTGAATTTCTATTCATTTGTGTATCATTTGATAGATTTTACTTATTTTGTAAGTATTTATTGTACATTTAGATTCATCTCAATTTAGCTGAACAAATCCAATTTAGATTCATCTCAATTTATCTGAACAATCCAACTTAACCCCCAACCCTCCATCAAGCTTTGGGTTTACTCACATCCAACTAAGATAGCCAAGCAATCTTGAAGTGTCTCTTGTACGTGTCAACGAAAACATCTCTGAAGTCTCATCAAACTCTTCAAAACTTTCATATACATTTTTAACAAAGAAATGAAAAAATAGAAATAGAATTAGAAACACAATTCAAATGGTTGAATTGTCCGCTCATAAAAAGATGGTCTTTCACATGATTTTAAATTTGAAAATTTCTAATTGGTAAGTTATAATGTGTATTACAATTTGTAAAATTTCAATGAGATTGATGTTTCCATATATATTATGGTTAGGCAAAGAAAAACTTTTTTTATACCGAGTGTATAAAATTAGCACACCGAGTTAGGCAGCATAAACAAAATCAAAAGCAAATGCTTGGATAGCCTTCCCCATACACATGTAAATGTCGACCTAATGAGAATCAACATTGGTATTCTCCACACTTAATTAACGACCAAAATTAATTGACATATGTTCCTTTCATAATATGTCCCCACCCACAACTATATATTCATTTTGTTGATAATATAGATATCCAATTCCCCACAAACTATTAAGATAAACTTTTTAATAAAGAGCATATATTATTACAATGCATGAGCATCCTCCTTTCTACTCAAACAAATTTATTCCTCAACCACATCCAAATACAACTCTTTCTCATTCACTTTTCTTATACCCTTTCCCTAACCTCACTATCTTACATTATTTATGTAATTCGTTTTGCATGTTGTAACTATTATAACTTGTAATTCAATTCAAATTTGTTCTAGAATAACTAATTCTCCTCAAAATAAAACAAAGATTCTCTTTGAAGTCATCTTTGGAGTCTTCAAATTGTTAAGGGAGAAACCTCTCCCTCTCTCCCTTTTACATGTACTTTAGATGAATTAAATTTCGAAGACTAATATTTTCGATAATAAGCATTTAAATTGATATTTATTATTTCGAACTGAATCAAAGTCATCCAAGTAAATCGAATTTGAGAACCATCTCGAATCTCATATATATCAACAAAGTTTTTTTAGACAATGAAACTTCAACTACACTATTCTAGAGTATTAATTATATCCTTATCAATTGGATGATATATCAAGTATATATTAAAATTATTTTTAAAAACAAAATTGAGAGCATTCTCACCCATCATTTCATATATAAATATCTCCTTCACCCATCTCCAACTATCATTGCACACTCATTTCTACACAACCACCTCAAAAAACCTTAAAACACAAACTTCGTTCTTGTTTCTTCTTTCTTGTTCCTCTTGTACTAGTCCAAGAATGTCAGGGGTTTGGGTGTTCAAGAACGGCGTTGTGCGTCTAGTGGACGGCGCAGAGGCGATGGAGGGTGGACGCCAAGGGTCAGGCGGACGGCGTAAGGTGTTGGTTCACACCGCGAGCAATGAGATTATCACATCTTATGCTGTTTTAGAGCGAAAGCTTAGTTCTTTGGGATGGGAGCGTTACTATGATGACCCTGACTTGCTTCAGTTCCACAAACGCTCAACCGTTCATCTCATCTCTCTACCTTTGGATTTCAATAGGTTCAAGTCCATGCACATGTATGACATCGTTGTCAAGAACAAGAACTCCTTTGAAGTTAGGGACATGATGATGTAGCAAACAAATTAACTGTACAATTCTTGTGCATGGCCTTGTATTTTGGATTATTGGTTTTGCTTGTTATAAGTCATATGTGTGATGGTTTTGATTTTTGATTAGTGTGACTTTGTCACTTTAATTATTCTGTGTATTTTATTCATGAGATGTGCTATGTTCACACCCAATCATCAATACACCGTATGTACGGTGTTGTTGTAAGTTTTGGGTGTAAGTTTAGCAATTCTCTTTATTCATGGTTTTAACTTGTGTTTTGATTACTACTATATATACATGTAATACGTAATACAGGTACGGTTATGTTTGGAGTGAGAGTGACTATCATTTGTGTGAGGGTGCTGTAAATATTGTAGTTGCTTTAAAGTTGAGGTTTTCCCAATTTAACTTTGTGTGCTAATTTATTTTATAACTAGTGAGTTATAAAATCTAGTAATTTAATGTTTGTATGATAATACCTAGTAATAGTACATTTCTAATAGTATGATATCAAATACTCCTTCCGTACTTATTTATAACTAAATATTCTTTTTTTTAAGGTTTATTGAATAATAAATATATTTGATTTACATAATAGATCATCAGATATATTCATTATTCAATAAATATAAAAAGAGAATATTTACTTATAAATAAAGTCGGAGTAATATAAGCAATCAAAATTATATATTTGGCACATTGTCTTAAATGTAAACAAAATTTATTCAACTTTATCTAATTTAATGGTATTATTCTCAAAATATTGTTTAACCAAACAAGTTTCATACAAAAATAAATGAAAAGAAAGAGAAGTTTAGGAAATAAAATTAATATTTTTAATTATGTCAAGATAATTAAATAAAAATAACTATTATTTTTAATATTAATTTTATTAATTTTTTATTTTTAATCATTATAAATAAATAAGATTAAAAAGAAATTGTACATAAAACTTAGGACACTTAATTTGACCTAGTGAAACTAAAAATCTAACAACCCAAAAGAGTAATACATTGTAAACTCAATTTCAATGGATGAGGAAATTATAAAATTATAAAGCAAATTTAAATGATAGGGAGTAAATTACCTCTAAATTTATAAGGGATAGTGAATAATTTATCAATGAGGTTTAGACTATCTTTTCTAAAATTGGGAGTAATTTACCTCAATGACATATATCAATGAAATTGATTTGAACAGATGATCAGAAATAGAGACGGTCGGAACGGTTGAAGATCCTTCGAGCAAGTTGATGTTGAGAAGGGGGTGGTGTACCTGCAAGACACTCCGATGCTAAAGTAAGCAAAATCTTTAAAGAAAAAAAAAATTAAATATTAGGGTTTTGAGTGTAAGAAAGTGATACCTTGCCCTCCAAGGTATGAGGATTTATATAATGATCTTAGGAAGACTCTCATTGGTTGCTATATTTGGGTCGGGATATGCGGATCCACGAATGTAGTTGTTTGAGCTAACTAGGTCAAATTGGGCGATGGTGTCCGTAACTAGCCGTTATGTCGAGCAGAGGATGCATAATGGGCATGCTCTCTAGCGAGATAAGTTACTAATCTGCTCGACGTATGTCGAGTAGAGGACGTCGTGTGGCTAATGAAACTGGCAGGTGGGAGCCCCCAGCGTGTTACTGGATCTCGCTGGACCGTCGTACCTCAGAATAGAGCGACCTGTCCGACAAGCATTCGGGCAGTCTAGAACAATATCCCCCCAAGTCGTCGCGTCTGTTTTTGGGGTGATGACTTGATTTAGAAGAGTGTTGTCGAGGTCGTTTTATCCATAGAGATGAGGAATTATCGAGGAAGCAAAAGGTTGGAGAATTTGTAGGATTTTGTCCACGTGGCCTCGAACCCCGTGAAGTGACTGCTGGCAGACCTAGGGACTAAGGGGTAATGATGATTTACCTACGTCCCTAGGTAGGTGCAGATCCGCGCGTGGCGTGGGGGTTATAAAAGGCAGAGGAATTTCTCTTTTATAACTTTTGCTTTTCCATTTCTCTTGATTGTCTCTTTTTGTTTGCGCTCGACTTCAACGCTTCATCAATTTGGGGAACCATTTTACAGTGGTCGACGCAATTTCTGCTTTCCCCAGTCACGTCAAGGTCGTGATTGCTTGTTTTCCAGTTTCTTTCACTCACAAATGATATGTTTCTAACTTTTCTGTAGGAATTTGGCTGTTTTAAGCTTGAGATTTTACTTGCATGTAGAGATGTATGCGGTTAGGGTTTCAAGTTTTAGGACTTTTCTGGTGGTGAGCAGCTGCTCCGCCTCTTTCCGGTAGCCTATGCCACCTAGGTCGCCTTCGCGCTTCTTGTTTGATGTCGCTCTTTGTTTTGGCGGCTTGTTGTCCTTTCATGGGGATCTGTTTTTGACAGTGGCTCGAATTCTGGTAATCTAGATCTGAGTGTTCCTTGTCTGAATAGGGCTTTTGGCCGAGGATATGATCCTTGCTCATCCCATACCTTTCACTTGAATAGTGGTGGAAGAGTGGATTTGACGTTAATGTCGAGCTCATCTATCTCCTCTGCTTTTCAGGTATCATGGCAAGTGTTAACGAAGATATCCGTGAGGATCCCGAGGGTTCAGGACAAACTCCTTTTGGGTTTACTTCCATCAAGCAGAGTGATTCGGTGGAGTTGCTCGACGAGGGTCTGCCAGTGCTCGATGTTGGAGAGAATTCACCCGCGCATGAGGTCTATGAGACCGACGAGAACGATCCTCTAGTATGGGCGTCTTCAGACGTGTGGAATCGAGCATCACAGTTCGTGGGTAATCCGGACGAGGTGTTTTTTCGGGAGGACTCGTACACAACGACTGAAGTTATCGAGGAGACTGGGGAGGCCACAGAAGATTGGGTTGTGCATATTTCGGCCGAAGATGGCAGGATTAGCTCGAGATACGAGACCCGTTATATTCATGTTTACGACATCTGGGTTTGGGAGTTGGGATTTCGGGTACCTTTCACTGAGTTCCAAGTGGGGGTTTTTTGCCACCTTCGTCTGGCCCCTTCCAAACTCCACCCCAATGTCATAGCTTTCCTCCGGGCATTCCAGATCGTTTGTGAGTACCTGGAGGTGGGGGCCACTCTAGAGTTGTTTTTCTACATTTTTTTTGTCTTCAGAGGAGTTCGAAGAAGGTTGACGGGAAGGTTCGATGGGGATTGGTGTCTTTGAAACATCAGAACAGGATGCTTTTCAAGACGTATCAGGAATTTGTTTGTTTCTCTAAGGATAGGTACATGCTCATTCGGCCGGTGTCTGACCGAGAATTGTGCAACGTATGTCGGAAGTCCCTAGCTTGAAAGATGATGAGAATCCATGTTTGAACAAGGATGGGGAGTAGAAATACGTGCTCGTCAGAAAGTTCAAATTTTGGTGGTCGAGGGAACATTTCGACTAGGGTACTGACTTTTATGCCTGGGCCAGAGATGAATTGAGTGAAAAGGATTTGGTTGATTTCGAGATACTGTCGGCGTTCGCTGCGGGCTTTCCTCGTGTTCAGCGTATGGGAAAAGGGGGAAAGCTACTTTTGGATAAGGATGGAGAGGGGATCTCTGAGCCCAACTTGATAAATGTCAAAGAGCTTCTTGCTTGCGGGGACCCTATGACATATTTGGGTAGATTTTTTTTGCCTATTTTCCTTTTTCGTATTAGTATTTCGTTTTTGCTAATCCGTGTTATCTCTTTTCATTGCAAATAGGATGAATCCGACAATGGAACGTGTGGCACGATAGGCCATGAGGAAGAAAGGGAAGAAAGTTTGGATCTTCTCCGACTGAACCGGGGGCGATTGACGCGAGTGGTTCAGAGAAGATATCCGTGAGGATCCCGAGGGTTCAGGACAAACTCCTTTTGGGTTTACTTCCATCAAGCCGAGTGATTCGGTGGAGTTGCTCGACGAGGGTCTGCCAGTGCTCGATGTTGGAGAGAATTCTCCCGCGCATGAGGTCTATGAGACCGACGAGAACGATCCTCTAGTATGGGCATCTTCAGACGTGTGGAATCGAGCATCACAGTTCGTGGGTAATCCGGACGAGGTGTTTTTTCGGGTGGACTCGTACACAACGACTGAAGTTATCGAGGAGACTGGAGAGGCCACAGAAGATTGGGTTGTGCATATTTCAGCCGAAGATGGCAGGATTAGCTCGAGATACGAGACCCGTTATATTCATGTTTACGACATCTGGGTTTGGGAGTTGGGATTTCGGGTACCTTTCACTGAGTTCCAGGTGGGGGTTTTTTGCCACCTTCGTCTGGCCCCTTCCCAACTCCACCCCAATGTCATAGCTTTCCTCCGGGCATTCCAGATCGTTTGTGAGTACCTGGAGGTGGGGGCCACTCTAGAGTTGTTTTTCTACATTTTTTTTGTCTTTAGAGGAGTTCGAAGAAGGTTGACGGGAAGGTTCGATGGGGATTGGTGTCTTTGAAACATCAGAACAAGATGTTTTTCAAGGCGTATCAGGAATTTGTTTGTTTCTCTAAGGATAGGTACATGCTCATTCGGCCGGTGTCTGACCGGGAATTGTGCAACGTATGTCGGATAGTCCCTAGCTTGAAAGATGATGAGAATCCATGTTTGAACAAGGATGGGGAGTAGAAATACGCGCTCGTCAGAAAGTTCAAATTTTGGTGGTCGAGGGAACATTTCGACTGGGGTACTGACTTTTATGCCTGGGCCAGAGATGAATTGAGTGAAAAGGATTTGGCTGATTTCGAGAGACTGTCGGCGTTCGCTGCGGGATTTCCTCGTGTTCAGCGTATGGGAAAAGGGGGAAAGCTACTTTTGGATAAGGATGGAGAGGGGATCTCTGAGCCCAACTTGATAAATGTCAAAGAGCTTCTTGCTTGCGGGGACCCTATGGCATATTTGGGTAGATTTTTTTTGCCTATTTTCCTTTGTCGTATTAGTATTTCGTTTTTGCTAATCCGTGTTTGCTCTTTTCATTGCAAATAGGATGAATCCGACAATGGAACGTGTGGCACGACAGGCCATGAGGAAGAAAGGGAAGAAAGTTGGATCTTCTCCGACTGAACCGGGGGCAATTGACGCGAGTGGTTCAGGGAAATCATCCACCGGTCCGGCAACTGGAGCGATGTCTCCTCAACAGGTGTCGTCAAGGTTAAAAAGCGCGCAGGCTGAGATAGATCTGACCAAGGAGAAAGAGAAATGGAAGTGAAATTCTGGTATCAGATATGAGATGTCGAAGGTAATGTCACAACACTTATATCTACTTAAACACAGCTAACCAAAATAGAGTTTAATAGTGTAGAAGGCAATAAAAACACAAACAGTTGTTAACCCAGTTTGGTTCTAACTAACCTACGTCTGAGGGCGTCCAAGCCAAGGATGAAGTTCACTATTAGTAGTATTAATTCAGAGATAAATCTTCCTATTTACACATCCTCACTTAATAAAACTACCCAATGACCCTTCTACCTAAGATACCACACTTAGATATGAGAATCCTCCGCTCACTCCCTCAGTACCACAACCCGTGATACTAAAAACAACTAAAACTGAAGACACTCTTCAAAGACACACATTCACACTTGTTTCAAAGTTTATGGTGATTGAAAACTTACAACTCAAAAAACCGTCATTCTCAAGAAGAAATACTCAAGAGGATCACAATTAACAATTGACAACCAACACAATGAACAACCAAAAATTAAAAATTAAACTCTCTAAAACTAGAACGGACGAACTGCAAAATAGGGTCTGAAGCCTTTAAATAGAGTAACAGCAACTAGGGTTGCTTTACTCACAAGTCTTCAGCGTCTCCTGTCTTTTCTCCATGAAAGCAGGATATTAAATCTCCAAGTAAATTTTTGAAGGCGTTTCTCAAGCTTCCTTAATTGAAGCATACAAATAACAAACAAACTGACTTCCTAAAAATTATGCACTTCTGTCAGTTTCACATGCCAGGACATCTACTGTGACATCTGCTACTTCAGTAAACTTCAAGTTATTTATGAGCAGAATGTTTTAGCAAAATTGCTGTCAATCAATAGAACCAACAAACTTCCCCTTTGGCAAATTTTGGCTAAAACATTATTTGGGGTGCAGGCCAAACAATTTAGAACATCACCATAATAATCATAGGAATTTAAGCACAAAACATCAGAGCAACATAGTAAAAGCAGCATCACAATCAAAACAGAGATAGCAGTGGATAAGTAACATATATGTTCAAACATCAGTTAGAACATTTAAAGATGCGGCATTTTACTCCCCTTGCACACAACACACACAGATGCACAATTGACAATTAAAAATTTTGCTCGCCCTGCACAACAGCACCTCTTCTTATGGAAGCACAAGGTATCTTCAGAGATACACAATCAACAATAAACACATTAGAGCACATCATAGCACAACACAATTAACACTTCAGCTTCTTCTCAGCATAAGAAGCATAATCAACAATCAACAATTAACATCAACTTCTTCTTAGCATGAGAAGCACACAAATCACAATGAACACAACAACAACTCCTCCTTAGAATTCTCATCACATCATCTTCTCACACATGGAAACACACACAAAAACAAACACAAAACACTCATAGACACTCACAAACGCTCAAAGCTGCAACAGTTCACAGCTGCTCCCCCTCAACTTAATGTATAATTACTCTAATCACTTATAGTCTCCCCCTTTTTAGCCATAATTTGGTAAAACCAAAAAGAATTCATGGAGGATAACAGAAATAAATACTAGGTTCAACTAAGTTACTTAATATTTAATGTTAAGTACAACCTAGAATAAAATATGTGTTGCACTTTAAATGCCAAAATTACATAGAAGAGGGATAGACAAAAATCATATGGAAACACAATCAACATCTTCAACTCAATCAATGATATGCAGAACTTGCACACTCTCCACTTTATCCAATTCCTTCTTCTCCTGAGCCAGCTTCAAAAGAGCTTTGAGTTACTGAGCTGCTTGCTTCTTCTTCTAGTGCCTCTTCAGCAGCACTTGCAGCAACATTCTTCTTCAGAGTTAGGATGGACTCTTCAAGTTTCAGCTTCCTTGTTATGCTGATGTGTGTGACCTCGTGAAATTCTTTGCAGGTAGCAGTCAGTTCAACAATCACATCCCCTTTATTCTGTGTTTTCAGTGCAACACCAGTAGATGTTGAGACAATGTCTAGGACATGTGCTCCAACAAACAACTTCTGATGTAGGGACAGAGGGGTAGATCTTTTATATTCATCATCCATAGTTGTAGACAGAATTCCAGGATGTTGATGCATAATAATTCCACTTAGGAGAGTGGGGAAAGCTATGGGAAGCATTGTGGCACAAGTGTCAACATGCTTGAGGGTTTGATCATAAATATAAGTACCATAATCAAATGGAATTTTCATGCCAACTGCATAGATGAATTTGCCCAGTCCCACATAGATAGTTGATGTATGGTTTGTTGGCACCTAGTTTGCTGCACAAATTTTGTTTAGAATTGCATATTTCACACTCAATTTTCCAGCAGATTGGTTTTCCTTCATAGGCCAAGACTTGACTTGATTTGCAGCTATAACTCTGCATATCTGGTCATCAGTGGCTTCAATCTCAGTTTCTTCCTTCTGACTCCTCCCTAGATATTGGTTGATGATGGCAGGTGAAACATTTACACACTTTCCTCTAACAAACACTTTCTGAAATTCTTGGTTCTTCTTGTCATCACAGTCTTCAGGAATGTTGACTATGAATTCCTTGACTAGGGTTTCATAGCACTTTGACAATTTGGTCATTGTCTTCATCAGTCCTGCTTTAGAGACCAGTTTCATAACTTCCTTGCAAGCCAAGGCATATTTTCCTAGCTCCCTCTCCAAGGCCAGTCTCCTCTGATATATATATTTCCATCTTGCAGCAAATTTGATGGAGTGGAATGAGATGTTGTCATTAGGATCATCAGGGACACTGTCATTTTCCCTCTAAATAATGGACTTCTTTACTGGTGAGATGTTTGGGACATCTGTCTCGACATCATAATTAGATTCAGATTCTTATCTTATCTTTCTTTTGTTGGATGATGGAGTAGCTTTGCTCCATCATTTTGGAGGACCATTGTGATGACTGGTTTTTTCATTGGTTGTTTTAAAAAAACAATAAAGTCGCTACCTAATTTTATTTGTTCTAAAACGAACGGAGAAATATAGATAAAACCCACGAATGATGGATAAGGCGGTCTACGTGACCAAAAGATACGGATTCGGGAGTCGGTTATGCAAGGGGAATGTATTAGCACCCCTCACATCCACCGTACTCGATGGGACCCATTTAGTTCTAAGTGTTTGTGTGTGTTTATTTGCTAATTTCTAAGTTATGAATAAGAAAGAAGAAAAGGGGTATGTTTATATTTGAGTTTGCCGCGGTTTCAAAACCTTGTGCCTACGTATTCCCTCGTGCAATGGGAAAGTCAAAACTCTGTAGTTCTTCTAAAAAATGTTTAAATTGGTTGTGTTGATTTTATAAGAAAAATCGTGCATTAGACATTTCAAATGCTTGAAATTGGACTTGTTTAGTTTGTTTGAAAAGCTTAAGTCCTCGTTCGTGTTTGAAATGGCTATTGCACACTCTTTGTAAGAAATTGTTTTGATAGTCGCATATGAGCGAAAAAGGGTTAAGTGATTTGAATTGAATTTAAATGGGTGAAAAGTACCGAACAATAGGACTAGGCATTAGAAGTTCTAGCCATTAGAAGTTCTAGGCATTAGAAGTTCTAGGCACTAGAAGTTCTAGCCATTAGAAGTTCTAGCCATTAAAAGTTATGGTCATCATAAGTAACAGAAGTTCTGGTCTTTCTGATGAATCTTGTCAAATAACCAACTTCTTGCTAAAACCTGTAACTTCAAACTCAAAATCTTCAATTGAATTCACAAGTGTCGATGCCACGAAATAGTATTCTCCATGTTTTAACTCTTCAACCACAAATAATTGGATAAATTTCTTTGAATTTGAACTCAAACCCTGATACTCGTATAATAACCCAAAAAAACAACCAAATCTAAATAAACAATCAAACTGAGGTGGTAGGGTAAATTTTGGGGTGCGACAACCATACATAACCTTCTTCTTGACAGGTTTGGATGGGGTGCTGGAAGCAACAACTTTTCCTTTTCTTTCTTCAGCCTTTTTACAATTCTAGGGTTAACATTAATAATCAGCTCATTGTCAGATAAGTTGTCTACATCTATAACAACATCAGTTATATCTTTCTCACTCCTCTTATTTGTTGAATCAACCTGCTTTTCTTGAGGAGTTTTCTTCAGGGATGATGTTCCAACATCAGTCGTGACTTCATCAAGGAGAGTTTCTTTTTCAATATTCTCTTGAGGAGTATCTTCTTCCCTTATGGATGATTCAATGTGTTCTTTTGGAACACCTTCAACAGTTATTTGGGCAAGAGGGATTGTGATCCCTTCAACGGGTAAGTCCACTTTTAGGGTATCAGCAACCATTCTCCTTATTTCTCTAGCTACGTATCCTCTATCTTGATCAGCTTCACCCTTAATATGTGGTTCAGATACATTACCTTTAACTGGAGCAAAGGTTTCCCTTGGACGTCTTGCATGACGGGCGCGAAGCTTTTTAGGTCTTGCATCCGAACAAGGAATCATGGAAAGTGGAACAATGTTCAGGGCTTCTTCAGTTGGAATACTTTCGTCTTTGTTGCTTAATCCTGGTGCAGTGTGTTGAGACATATTGATGATCAAGTGTGAAGGATTGATTTTCTGAGGATTGGAGGTGGAGATCTTGGAGTATGCAGGAGTAGTGTAGCGTGTGGTGAAACAATGAGATTTTTAAACTTGGGTTGGCCCTTTTACATGTTGCGCCTTATATTGTAATATCGTTGAGTGATATTTTGAAAATTTAGGCCACTTAATGACATTCCCACACGCTTTTAATTGCTATATTTTTTTTTGCAAATAGACCCCTTGCTCTCTTCTTGAGCATTCATATACATTCCATCCTCTTGAATAACCATTGAATATTTTTAGTTCAGTGTATTTTTGAACTAGATTCATGGTTATTTTTTCTGTAGACTGATCATTAACTTTGACTGATTTGAATGATTTCAAAACATTCATTGGGACATTATGATCAGCTAACTTCAAACTTGTATTGTCCTTTAGGGAATTCTTGTCTGTAGATTGTTTGTCTTTCTGATTTGTCTCTATAGGGACCCATAAATATCAGTTGTATTTGTTTCTTCTACCCTTCATTGTGACTTCATCGTCTTTGTTTATAATGATACATTCAGCTCTTGTGAAGTTCACATTAAATCCTTGATCACATAGTTGACTTATGCTGATCAGGTTGGAAGTTATCCCTTTGACAAGTAATACATCTTAAATGTTAGGAAACTTAGCACTATGTATATTTCCTGTTCCTTCGATTTTACCCTTCAATCTGTCTCCAAAATTGACGTAACCAATTGGATGATCTTGAATGTTAACCAATACATTTTGGTTTCCTGTCATATACCTTGAGCATCCACTATCAAAATACCAGTCTTCTGTGGTCTACACTATTGAGGCAGTGTGGGCCAAGAAACATTTTCTTTGGGAATCCACTATTTCTTTGGGCCAGCTTGAGTCACATTTGATTGATTTGTAGAGTTTAGGTAACCATACAACTTGAAACATAATGGTTTTATATGGACATATCTTCCACAATAATGACATCTCTAGTGTTGATGTCTTCTTTTATGATGTCTGTGATTATTCCTTTTGTGATGTTGAAACATCTGATTCGACATCTTGGGTTCAGCCTGATTTTGAGAAGATTATGTAGAGTACTCCCTTGTACCATTGTACCCTAGTCCAGTCATGTCTCCAGTAACTCTTCCTTCTTGAAGTATCTTGTCCGGTGTCTCAAATCCACTATTTAGCATCTTGACAGATTTGGTCATCTGATCAAGGTCACCTTTTAGCATAATTACTTCACCTTCAAGCTTCTTAATTATCTCCAGATGCTCCTTCTTTATGTCTTGTAGTTGTAGTATGAGCTTTTACCGCTTCTCATTCTCCTGGAAAACTTTAACACTTTTGATGCATAGTTTCTTATATGTAGCACCCCGTTCTTCAAATGTCAATTCTTCATCGCTTGAGTCTCCCTCAGAAATATATGTACCAATCAGAGCTGATACATGTTTGGCTGATTCTCCACCTGCTTCACTCTCAGATTCTTCATCTGACCATAGCATATTCAATCCTTTGTCTTGTATTTTAAGATAGTTTGGACAATCCCATTTGATATGCCCAAAGCCTCCACATTCATAACACCTTAATTCTCTTCCTTGAGTAGAATTTTCCTCAATTTATGCTTTCTTCCCAGAGTTGCCTATTTTCCTGATGTCGTGAGGGATGTTCCTGACATTAGGTTTTGAGCTTCCCTCCATCCTTTTCAGTACTTTGTTGAATTATCTTCCAAGAAGAACTATGGTGTTTGAGAGACCTTCCTCAGTGTCCAAATCAAATTCCTCACTCTTCTCTTCGATGTTGGTCTTGAATGTTATGCTTTTGGGCTTCTTCTCAGACCTCTCATTAATACTTAGCTCAAATGTTTGGAGTGAAACCACAAGCTCATCCACTTTCATGTTGTTGATATCTTGAGCTTCTTCAATAGTTGTTACCTTCATATCAAATCTCTTAGGTAGAGATTTGAGCATCTTCCTTACCAGCTTTTCCTCTGGAATTTTCTCACCCAAGGCACTGCAAGCACCAGCATTTCGAGAACAATCATATGAAATTCTTGAATACTTTCCTCTTCCTTCATTCTTAAGTTCTCAAACTTAGATATGAGCAGCTGCAGTTTTGACATTTTAATATTGGAGGTCCCTTCATGAGTATTCTTGAGTATTTCCCAAGCATCCTTGGCCATTTCACATGTATTGATTAATCTGAAGATGTTCTGTCAACTCCACCAAATATAGCATTCAATGCCTTTGAATTTGCAAGTGCTAGTTCATCATCTTCCTTTGACCAATTTTTTTCAGGTTTCAGCTCACCAGTAGGTTGATTATCAGCTCCAATAATCACAGGATGTGTCCATCCTTTCAGAATAGCCTTCCAAGTCCTGTTGTCCAAGGACTTTATATAAGCTTCCATATGAGGCCTCCATAGATCATAGTTAGAACCATCCAGGATGGGTGGTCTATTCAAATATATTGCCTCCTTGTCCATATTACCAAAAAGTATCTTCCCTAGATCTCACTCAGAGACAGAGCAGGGTTTCTGCTCTGATACCAATTGAAATTCTGGTATCAGATATGAGATGTCGAAGGTAATGTCACGACACTTATATCTACTTGAACACAGCTAACCAAAACAAAATTTAACAGTGCAGAAGGCAATAAAAACACCGAGACTTATTAACCCAGTTCGATTTTAACTATCCTACGTCTGGGGGCTTCCAAGCCAGGGATAAAGTTCACTATTAGTAGTATTAATTCGGAGATAAACCTTCTTGTAACACGGTGGGAGAACTGACTTATTTGTTTTGCGTTTTATCGCAAATGTTGCGAATAGCAAGAGTCGCCACCAACTTTTCTTTTATCTAATAAATATTAGTAGTATTAATTCGGAGATAAACCTTCCTGTAACTCGATCTGGTATTTCATACCAAGAGGTAAGTTTTCAAAACATTGATACCTCCATACATGCATTTTTAGCTTCAAATTTGAAAAGGAAGATGTAGATATCATATCACTAAAGCTATCTGGATTCTCAATTTAAACTAAAAATAACTGAGTTCAAAGAATTATTCATTTAATCAGTTAGGGTTTAATTTGGGATTATCAAAATTCACGTTCATCTTTGATTATTAATTTTAACAAGTTACATGGTTAGAATCGTGATGAAATTCTAGACAAATCTGTATGTTGAATTTCCAAAATTGATGAAGAATCAAGGATGTTTAGATTTGAAGCCATGGATGTTGCTTCTGTTTCCACGAAGAAGATGAAGTGGGAAATTCAAATTTTAAAACTTGGTTTATAATATATATTTGTGGTTTGAATTAAAACAATGGATGTATAGCCACCCCAGTGGTAAGCCAGCACGCACTTAAAACTTTCCTTCCCCTCAAGGTCCAGGGTTCGAATCCCCCTGGAACCTTTTTTTTTATAATAAAAGGAAAAACAAGCTTCTGAGGCTTGCTTCTCCAGAACCACTTCTGAGGTTCAACCCTCCAGAAGTATAAGCACTCAAGGCGCCCCAGAAGCAGCCAGCTTCTAAGCCCTCTTCCTCCAGAAGCAACCTAGCTTTTGATCCTTCCAAAGTAGCCAACTTCTGATCCATTCAGAAGCACAACTTCTGAACATTTTCAAAACTTCATTTTTTTCAAAACTCCTTCTAAACAAGGTGATTAAATGACAAGTCAAGCAAATGGCTAAGTGGAAAAACTCTTCACTTCTAAGCCAAAAGTCCAAGGTTCAAACCTCCTTAGGACCAAAAACTCTTTTTTATCACTAATTTTCTCAAGTTTTTTTAAACAAACTTCAACATTTTCAAAAACTAATCAAAACTTCTCATTTTGAGATGATTTTTTGCACACTTGTCATTTAATATAACCTATTTTATGATTATGTCAAAAAAAAATCCAAAAATATATTTTCTTTTTGATTATATTTTTATTAAGTTAAAAATGAAACATTTTAAGTATTTTTTAATACTTTTCAAAAATATATTTTCTTTCCAATTTTCCAACTTAAATTTTTTTTTAAAAAAAAAAACTTCTCGTGAATATCCTTCACTTTTCAAAACCCCATCTAAAACACTTTCACAATTAACTTACAAATCTCGATCCAACGTCGAGTGCATTTTCAAATTTCTTTTCATAATAAAAACCCAAGTATTTAAATCGTTGGTTGCTAGACCAATTGTTTAAACACTGGTAAAAAATAAACTTCGAATCTTTAAATCATTGGATGCTAGTCCAATTGTTTAAAGATTCTTAATAGCGTGAACTTTGTTTCACTTCACTCTTTCATAAGAAAAAACTTTGGGATTATAGACGACTCGTTGAGCATTGAGCTCCTCTTGTTTCTAGTATTTGAATCGTAGGATGTTATTTCTATTGTTCGGTACTTTTCACTCACTTAAAATCAATTCAACTCACTCAAATCCTTTTTTCGCTCATATGCGACTATCAAACTCTTTTCTGACAAAGAGTATGCAATAGCCATTTTAATCATGAACGAGGACTTAAGCTTTTCAAACAAACTAAACAAGTCTAAGTTCAAGCAATTTGAAATGTCTAATGCACGATTTTTCTTATAAAATCAATACAATAAATTTAAAACATTTTTGAGAGAAACTACGGAGTTTTGACTTTCCCATTGCACAAGGGAATACGTAGGCACACGGTTTCGAAACCGTGCCAAACTCAAAATAATAATAAACAAACCCTTTTCTCTTTTTTATTCATAACTTAGCAATAAACACATACAAACACTTAGAACTAAATGGGTCCCGTCGAGTACGATGGATGTAAGGGGTGCTAATACCTTCCCCTTACATAACCGACTCCCGATTCCACGTCTTTTGTTCACGTAGACCGCCTTATCCGCATTTGTGGGGTTTTATCTATATTTTCCCGTTCTTTGTAAAACAACCTATGAAAAAACCAGTCATCACACAATGATAGAAATCAAAGGTGTACCATTAGTAAAGCACGTACCTCAGATTAGTTTGTCCTCAGCAGCAGCCTCAGCACCAAACAATGCAAACACTTTCCCTTTAGCTTGTTCCTTCTTTGGCTTGTCACACTTGGTACGAATGTGCCCTTTCTCACCACAGTTGTAACAAGTCACACTTGCACTACTTCTGCAATCATTAGCCTTGTAACCTAGCTTACCACACTTGAAATAATTCACAACACCCTTTCCACATTCAGAATTATGATGCCCCTCAACACCGCACTTGTAACACTTAATCAGAGTAGAAGCTTCTCCCCCACTTGGCTTCTTGCCATAACCATCTTGTTGTTTCCTCTTATCATCATACAACTTCCCACGAAATTGACCTTTTTCGTTCTTATCATTCAAATTCTTATAGTAAGAAGAACTTTCCCTACTATCCTCATCATAAATCCTACTCTTGTTCACCAACTCAGATAAATGAGAAATTTGTTGATAACCAATAGCCTTCTTGATATCAGGTCTCAAATCATTCACAAACTTTAGACACTTAGAGCTCTCAGCATTAGCAGTGTTTAATGAGGACAATACTTGATCAACTACTGAAATCTTGCAGCATACTCAGCTACAATATCATTACCCCGCTTCAGCTCAAGAAATTCCACCTTTTCTTGCCATGCACATCTTCCAAAAAATACTTCTCCAAAGAAGCATCATAGAAAAGAGCCCAAGTAACCTCAACACCTTCTTCATCAAACCTCTGAACAATGTTTCTCCACCAATCCTCAGCTTTTTTTCTCCAGCTTATGTGTACCAAACTGCACCTTATGCGCATCAGTAAAACTCATAACTCAGAAGATCTTCTCAATTTCCTTCAGCCATGCTTGCGCTTTGTCAGGTTCATACTCTCCTTCAAAGATATGAGGATTGTTCCTCTAAAACTTCCCCAAAGCACGGAACTCATCATCCTCATCTCTGTGACCAGCATTCGCTTGTGGAATCTGCCCAAGAGATCCAACCAACATTCTCAAGGCCTTAACAATAACATCATCATTCCTTCCGGCAACCATCGTCCTAAGACATCCAACAACAACAGACAGACATTATCGATCGTGTTAGATACACAAATCAAATATAACAGGAATTAAATTCATTAGTAACCTAGTCAATCTAACCGACCATTATTCTGATAGCACTAATGTAACGCCCCTTTCTAAAATAGCATGCATATATACAAAGGGTGTCACATGTCGTTTTCACACAATAGAAAACCAACAATACAAATTCAACATGCACGTGGTCATAAAGCATAACACATATTTAAACTTCATGCTTCATCAAATTATGCATATCACGGCGGAATATTTCTTTTCTCAAATAATATCAATGATTATATCTCATACTATAATCATAAAGCAACATAACAATGAATTCATAACATAATTAAATCATATGAATCCAAACATCGCCACCAAGGCCACATCACATGTTATCTCAACATACAAATCAAATCAAATGAGAGTACATAACAAAATCTCAAAATAAACATGAGTTCAAATAACCCTCGCGTTACATGACCAGAGAAAAGACTCACTACCTAAGTGAAATCACCCGGCTGAACCCCCTACTGATAGTGGTGTATCAAAAGAGTCGCCATCGAACGTCTTTTATCTCACGACGGAGAAAGGAAAACATCGAGTAAACCTGAAGGGAGAAATCACAGTCCTATGACCGAGAAATTAAGAGAATCTAGGTAAGGGTGTTAGTTACGCGAGGGAAAGGGATTAGCACCCCACACGCCCGTAGTACTCTACGGTATCCACTTTCTATTTCTAGCTAAAGGGTGTGTTATATCTACCTATGTTTAATCGCTATCATGCAATGCAAGAGAGAAGAGAAAATAAGAAACCACGGGGAAAAGAAGGAAGTATTTACAAGGTTTGCTCGATCGAGCCCCGTGACAAGATGCCTACGTATTCCCGCGTGTAATGGGAAAGTCAGAGCGTCGTAGTTCGGCTCACTTGTTTTGGTGGGTTTTTTGTTTTTTTACTTGTGAAAAAGGATTTAAACACAAAAGAAAAGGAGCGCGCAAAGGCGAAAAGAGTTTGTGTTGGTTGATTGTTTTTACCTTGAGAAAGGAGTTTAAACCATTATTAAGTTTTTTGTTTTCAAAGGGAAAAGAAAAAGCAAGTTTTTGTTTTAATCACATGCAAAATGAAAAAGAAACTAGCAAAACAAGATTGGACCTATTGTTGAGGATGTAAGGGAATCTCTACCTATGTTGACATGCAAAGGATGTGGATCCTAACGTCTAGGCTAAAGAACCTATCTTAACCGAGCGAACCTGAAAGAAACGAACAAACAAACACAATCCACAAGTAGAATTGCCCTAAACGGGTCTTTGAATAAATCAGAGGGGTTCCTGAACATGCTCCAACTACGGAAGCCCCATCATGCATCTCTATTCCTACTTCTCATGGCAAAAGAAAGTTGTAAATCCCTACTTCTCATGATATCTAGGAAAGCTGTAAGAGAATGCGATAAATGGTGTAGAAACTACCGAACGAATATAGAATCCGAAGAGAACTGTAAGCTATAGAAATACTCCGGAAAACTTCAAGTACTGCAGTCATGCAATAAGAATAAACCGGTGAGAATTGTTCAAGGCATCAACATAAGCAGAATACGTGTCGATACGCATCTGAAGCGATAATTCCTGCAAGAACAAGATTAAACCGAGCAAAACAAGATAGGATGAATGCACACGTGGGTGTACAAACGCAAACACCTGCGAGAAGGGAGTTAGACCCAAAAGGCAAGCAAAAGAAAGTATACATGGGTATACAAACATCAGAGAAATGTGTCGTATGTATATGCAACACAAGCCCCTGCATGAAACAGAGCCCAAACAGCAGCTAGGCGTGGCTAGAGCGTCCACTGTTTGATGTCAAAATCAAGAAAGAACAGAAAATGCATCAGCACATACCGCGCTAAGCCTGCTATACCGCGCTAAGCACGGCCCAAATAGAGACCAGCGCGCTTAGCGTGCTCTTGACCGCGCTAAGCGTGATCTACAAAACAAAAAGTCAGAATGTTTGGCGCTTAGCGCGCTCCTGGTGGCGCTAAGCGTGACCTGCAACCTGCAAAAATGTTATTTTAGGTCCGGATCACCTATTCATGATGCTCTCATGCCAAAAATCGATCCATACCATTATGCCACAGTCCCATAACAGATGAAAGTCAAACGAACATGCGAGGAATGTAAATCGAATTGATAAAACCAATATAGATGCATGAACATGCGAGGAATGCAAATCGAATCGATAAAACCAATGTTCATAGATGACGAGTACATGCATGAACATGCGAGAAATGCAAATCGAATCGATAAAACCAATGCTCAATATGCGAAGTAAAGGATGCATGAACATGCCAAGGATGGGAGTTACGATAATAATCCTAATGCTCATGTAAAAAAATGATGCATGAACATGCCAAGGATGCGAGTTACGATAACAATCTTAATGCTCATGTAAAGAAGCGATGCATGAACATACCAAGGATGCGAGTTACGATAACAATCCTAATGTTCAAGTGTAATGTAGATGCATGAACATGCCAAGAATGCAAGTGAAATTCACAATTTTAATGTTCATGTGCGAAGCAATGCAAGCTAGTCATGATATCTAGAAGTTTTCCTTCAACTCTAGGTCATACATTAACACAACCATTTGGAATGCATATGCAAGGGATTCATGTACAGTGCATGATGTGCCTAATGATCGAGATACTTGGATGTCTACATGTCGAATGCAACCTATGCCTCAAATCATCATGTATCGGTGCAATTAAATTAAACTAAATGCTCTCTAATGCATGAGCATGCGATGAACGATGCAAGATGCGTGAATTTATGACTTATGTGCAAGGAAAACACAAATGCACAAGGATTTATGCATGCTATGTACAAAAAGCTTCACTCCGACACAAATAAGGCAGAAAAATCCAATTCAAATCAAAGAATTCAAGAATGCAAGCTCAAGATTCAGAATCTACATTGAATTTGCATGCAATTTCAATATTCAATTTCTACAAAAGCTGAAAGTCAAGAACAGCTTAAAATAAGTGCTTATTTGAACCTAACACTTACTTGAACTTGAAGTTTGAGTCAAATTAAAGAGGAATTCCATGTGCTCTTCAAAAAAAATACCAAATCAGTGACGAATTGATGATAATCTTTAGAATCAACCTTGAGTTCTTGAAGAAAGCTTGAAGTCTTCAATGGAGGATTGAAGAAGATGAAGGAGAAATCCTTGAATCTTTAGATTGAAGAGAAAATCAAGATGAAATTGTTCCTTCCATGTCAAACACGTGCAGAAGGAGGAGAGGAAGATCTATATTGAAGAGAGAGATGTTCCGAAGAAGAAAACCAGAAATCACAGGCCGCGCTTAGCGCGGGAGGCGCGCTTAGCGCGGTCTGTGGCTGAAGCAGGTGTTGGACGGAGGTCCGGTGGCGGCCTGCGGTGGTTGCTTGGAGGGAAAGTTGTAATTTGAACTTTGTTTCTGAGTTTTGCTTTGGATTGTTGAGAGAATTAGAGTGTGATTGGTGTGAAAATTAAGCAAATGATTGTCCTCCCTTGATTTGTGAAGAGAAAAATCTATGTACAGTTTCTAGGAATTGGACCTAAGAACCATAATCAAGCCTAAATCATGATTATCCGAATAATTTTCGTAATTAATCTAAAACAGCCAAATTCGTGCAGAATTCGGAGTTGGAATGTAAACGAAAAATGTCCGAAATGTGATTTTGCATGTGAGAATCAAAATCCCGACTTGATCCGGTGAACGGTCAAGGAAACAAGAATTTTTGAAGTTTTAGCATCATTTTTGGACAACTGACACATGCAGAATTTTATTTGCGCTCTTCCGAGAAAAAGCCTCGAACGAGGATCTTCCGATCGAAATTTGCAAATGAGTATCCCTGAGACAACCGAAGCTAACGAGATTTGTGAACTTTTGGCACTGGTTTCATCTTGTTTCGATGAAAATCGAGCGAGACATGATATTCCGAACTTCGCGTATTAGATAAAAAAATTGCTCAGTTTTGCTCAAAATCAACTTCGAAGAATGAAATTCTGGTAATGATTCGTGAGGAATCAGCTCCTGAGTTGCAAATCAAAGTCATAGAGGACTTCAATATGGAATTTTAGAAATCAGTCCCGCTCAATTTCGAGTTTCTAACTAGGAGATAAAGACTTTTTAGTGGGCAAAACGCATGGTTCAACACTAAAGTTTAGCTTAATCCACTGGGGAAAACAAATTCTTTGGAGACTTTCTCACGAGTTCTGCTCTCGGCCTTCAAACGAAAGTTGTAGATAATAACGAGAGGGAACTTTCAGTCGAAAATTGTCAGAAAATACCCATGGAGATGAGATACGCCTTCAGAAGTGCCCAAAATACACCGAAAACTCGAAATCTGCTTTATTGAGAAATAGGCGAGTAAACTCTTTTTTGTCTGGCCACTCGGGATACCTAGAACAGGGTAATCCTCATGATCAATGCTTATGCATGCGATTACATGTATGTTTATGCAATCGTATTATAAGCCAAAAACGCGAAAAAGAAGAGGGTAAATTTTTGGGTACAACACTAAGTAAAACGGATAAACTGAGCTAAACTCTTTAACTAGTCTCGTGCGAAACACCACTATCCTCGGAACCTGCATGATGTCGCATAGAACATCACATACAACAAAAGAGTGAGAATTCAAGTCATTATGAATACATATAATATAAACAAGGTATATAACACACCTACATACAAGAATTCATCATGCTTCATATAATTGTCTATACAACATGGCATCACTATTTCAAGTACCAACACAATTATATCTAAGCATTTCAGGTATATCAAGTCATACAATTATTGCATATAGCACAATCATCACATGCATTTATGGATTCCAAGCAAACCATCACATAACAACAAATGTGACTACAATGCAATTAATGAGACTCATGCATGTGGTACCATCGTGAACATCAAGCTCACCTCACTCCTAATTCATTTATCTTAAAATTAGAGTCACACTCCATATCCGGACAAGAATAAAGCCACCAAATGTGAACACATAGTTCACCGCTTATGTTTCCACTCAAGGATCAAAGCAATCACCCGGAGTTCAAATCTCCCCATGTATGCATGTGTAATTAATCAACAACATATGCATTTAAGATTTTCCACCAACCTTAATTATCCATGCATATCACAATAATTCAACACCTTGAATTGTCCACTTTTGCACAAACAAACATATATCATGGTATCACCAACAAAAAAATAATACACATAGTATTCACCATCATCACACACCTTATAAATAACATATATCATCTCCACCATCACAAAATCACAAATAACATTTAGCAACGATACTAACTCATGTTCTTCGTATTTCATCAATTTCATGATATACATATACACATACACATGTCAATTACACAAATCGCATAATGATCCAATCATGCAATGCCAACAAACCTAGTTCTATCTTATAGGTTATCTCATTAGCTTTCTAACGATTCGAACGGAGCCTAAAACAGAGTTAAGATTAAAAAGTTATGGTCGTTACAAAATTGTTTAAAAATGTTGTTTGAGTCAACGCAACACAACTATTGGTTGATGCAAAAGATGAGTCGATGCAAATCCTGTTTGCGTAAATGTAAACTTCCTTGACAGTCTTTCTCTATCTTACAACTTGTTACGCACTAACCCACCCTTATTCTTGAGTCGACGCCAGGGCCGACCCAACATATATTGAGGCTCAAGACGAATTTGAAAATAAAGAATTTATTTATTTATAACTATAATTTTTTTCACAAAGAAATTTTTTTTATGATATATATTTTTAATTAATAATAAAATAAATTCATTTAATGTTTAATGTGATGTTGTTGATATCAATTGTTTTTACCAACCACAACATTTATAAAAGTTATTAACATTATTCTTTAAATAGTATATAAATTTAGAACAATCAAGTCTCATTATAAAATAAAATATATTAATTTATACATTATTTTTTATAAAATTAATAATATAATCTTAAATATGGATGAGTATATAGTAAAAATAGACTCTATAAAATAAAGGAAAAACATTAACTAAATGGACCATTTTTTCTTGTCTTTGGTTTGATACTACTTTTAAATTACAATCACAAAGAAATGTAATGACATATTAAAAATATGACTTAAATGTACTTATAGTTCTTATAATTATTTTTCTAACTTCTTAATTTCCTCTTAAAAAATTCAGCTATTTAGGTTCATCTATTTCATTTTTGATGAATTTTTGTTGGTTTCTAGCAATTTATCTCATATTTTAATGACATGTCACCCTAATATGAAACTATTCACTTGCCAAGTCATTTAAGAATATAATTTTTTATTTTTTATTTATTTTTTTATTTTTTATTTTTTTGAAAATAATTTTATATAATTTATTTTTCCATAAATAAATATTTATAAATTGAATCAGAATATAAAATCCATTCATCTTGTCCCAATTCTCCAAAAACACCTTCCACTTAGAACAAACATTGAGACAGTGGAAATAAAATAGTGATACGAAAATTGCATATGTATTTGCATAGTATCAACCTGAACGGTCTTTTCTTGTAAATACAACATAGATCATCATGTGGGTTCTATTCGAACAATTTTTGGGTATAGTTATTCTTGAAAGAAGTTGTGAGTTGGATCTGAAAATAAAATCAATTTCTGTCTCTATAGTTATTTTATTTTTAAATGTTTCTGAATTTAAGAAGAAGATAGAGGTGAAGAAAATGAATTTTTCTTTTGAAAAAGATGGAGATAAGCGATTTACTGGATTTATGATTGTAAAGCATTTTCTGATTATAAAGCATTGTTTTTAAAAATAATTGAGTTAAAATTTGGTTATATTTTCAATTTATGATTAGTAATTACTTTTAACTTGTGGTTACATTAAAATTTGAAAAATTCGGATACGAAAAAAATGATAAGTTTATGAATTTTAATGATGGAATTAATTTTCTGATATGAATGGGATGATCAAGTTAATTTAAAAAATGCATAAAATTATTTTGAAAACATGTTTAATATTTATAAATATTTATTTATGGAAAATAAAATTATATAAAAATTATTTTGGAAAATAAATAAATAAATAAAAATAAAAATAAAAAATTATATTTTTAAATGATGCAGCAAATGATTGATTTTATATTGGGGTGTCATCTCATTAAAATATGAAACAAATGGTTGAGGACCAACAAAAATTCATCAAAAATGAAATTAAGGGACCAAATAATTAATTTTTTTAAAAGGGATTAAAAAGTTAGTCAAAATAATTATAAGCGGCCTAAAAGTGCATCGTTTATATTTATTGCTACTGTATTTTTTAAGAAAGAAATATAATGATATTTTTAACATTAACTAACATTAGCTTAAGCATTTATACTATGATTGATAAAAAAAATGAGGCCCTAGGCCATTGCCAATTTTACCTCCCCCTTAAGTCGGGGCTGATCGACACAATTTTTTAAAATGGTGTTTTTCTGCATTTTTTTCTTAAAATCAACACGAATTTTTTTCATTTAAACACCATATTTCACCACAATTAATTATTCCTATGAACTTTAGCAACAACCTATCATTCTAACATGAGAGTACTCATTCTATTTCATACAACACATCAATTTCTACCAATTTCATGAATTTCTACACAAATCCTAACATACGAGATTCTTAGATCTAAAAATTGAAATCAACAACATCCTATCATGTTACTATCCATTGCATACCATACATACCCATAATAACAAGGATTCTCCCTCTTACCTCTTAGGTTGAAAACTCTAGAGTTGCCTCTTCTTCTTCTCTTTCTCTTCTCTACTTCTCTTCTCTTGAGCTTTTCTCCTCTTCTCTTGTTTTTCACAAATGAATCTCTAATTCCAAATCCCCTTACTAACTAGTATAATTTAACTAATAGGCTTACTTGCACACACCTCCTTAATAATTATATTCATTATAGTTAGGCCCAATATCTTATTTCTATTATCAAATTTAATGACCTAATTACCCCAAATTAGTCACATAAACACAAAACCATACACTTTAATTAATTATTGTACCTCATAATAATTAATTAAAATAATTAAATAAAATAATAAATAATTAAATACTACTTAATAAAATCAGGATGTTACATATATCATTTGGGAGAGCCATGTGGCTAGACACTTGCCTGAGAGGTGTCTACGCCAATATGGTTATATACAGGGCATCCCACGTTCGGTCCTAGAGGCCCCAACTGGTGGGATTGATCAATGGATTCAGAGTCACATCATCAGCTCCCCCGTGAGATCATTGATGCAGCCGTTGGGGTTCAAGAGTCTTGGCAGTGCGAGGATGGATACCTTGAGTAGTTCCGTAGTGTGTCACACCCTCAGGTCATACCACCGACTTTAGCATCTGATATCACAAGACCTTCAGGTACCAGAGATTCTTCCGATCCACCATCCCCACCACCTCCTCCCATAGGTGACTAGGACTGTCGCATACAGCTCATCAGCGTTACCTTAGATTACCTCATGGAGTTGGTGAACCCTGATGGTGAGTTTTATTATAGATTATCTAGGTTGGTCGACATTTCCCGTGAAGGGTGTATGTAGATTTTTATTTTTATGATATGTATATGTTGTGACAAACAAACTTCTAGTTTATTGCATAATCTTTTTTTGGCTAGTACATGTTTCTATTACATAAAGAAAACAAAATAACACAAATAACAAACTCGAATAAGTTAACAAACATCAAATGACAAACAACAAACATAAACAATACTCTCATACATGAAAACCTAGAAACTCTCAGATGACTCTAGATGCTTCAGACACTTCATTATGTTGTCAACAGATCTCTAGATCTCCGCGTCTAACTCGATCAGACCTTTAGTTATCCTACGGAGAAATGATTTCCGCATGGCCGTCACATCTTCGTCATTCTTCAACTCCATTAGGTTGTATTTCACCAAACCATTTGTACCAATGTAATCCTCCCGAAAATCGATCTTTGTCACCCTTCTGTTCTCGGAATTAGGCAGCAAACCGTTCAACGTTTCTTTCAAGGTGGCAAAGGACTCAGATCCATCTGGGAGCTTGAATTCAACATGAGGTTTGTCGTCGTTATAATACACTTTTGCCTTAATCAGAAACTGATGAAGAGGCATTTTGTTAAGATGTGTTATCCAATAACTCTAACACCCCTATTTATACAAATGGTGATGCGTTCTAGACTACACATAAGTGTCGTTGCAATCAAGACCCTCCAAAAGTGTTGGCAAAATTTCAACCGTTGAAAAAATCTAATATTTAAACATACCAGAAATTTTAGTTATAAACGAAATATCCGGTATATAGGAAAACTGTAATATCCGGTTTACCGAAAACTTGTATTTCCCCAGTATACCAGAATTTTCAAAATCACTTCCGAAAATTTCGTTGCATCGGATATTACGTAATTTCTGGTATACCAGATTTTTTAAATAGACTTCCAGAAATTTGGGTGTACCAGAAATTTGGTGAGTGTATCAGAAATTTAGTTCGAAAATTTCTTTATATTGCATCAGGGGTAAAGTTGGAATAAAAAATTGAGAGAGTGCTAGGTTGAATTTAGGGAGTGACAAGAAAAATTCTTTAACTCAGTAGATGGAAATTGTGTCATGTTATTTTTAATTGACCATTGTAATAAAAATAACAAAATTGTGTATTCATAAAAAAAAAAAAAGTGTATTCACTAATCATAATTGTCTCATGTTATTTTTATAAAAACAAATATATGTATTATTTTTTAATATAAATGTTAACTTTTATCATTAAAAAAGTTAATATTTTTTCAAGTCAATTTTTTTTATTTAAAAATATTTATTATTAATACCAAATTAAATTTAAAAATAAAATATTTATTATTCAATTGTATTAATTTATTTTTTCCAATTATTATTTTTAAAAATATATTTATCTCATTTCAATTTTCATGCGATCACTTGCTCAACTAATAATAATATTATTATTTATTTAATTATTATTATTAATAATTAATAATAATGATTAATAAGCAAGAAATAGATACAAATTTTAAAAATTACGATTTCAAGTACGAATTTATTAGAATTCTAAAGGGCTTGACAAATTGTTTGAGAAGTTTAAAAAATAATGCGTGTTATAGTATTGTAAATTTAAGATAGACTAATATATTTATTTATTTATTTTATTAATAAATAAATAATTTTAATAATTAATAATATTATTGAAGCATCATTATTTATTTACCTTTTTTACTTTTAATATTTATATATTTAATTACTATCAATAATTAATAAAATTGATTAATAATAACCAAAAAATATCAAATTTTGAATATCTTTTCAAGTATTAATTAAATGAAGTTAATTTTGATGGTTTTAAGAAGTTAAAATAATAATGCATTGAATCAAAACAAAAATTAAATAGAAGGGCAACTATCAACTCTCTCTTTATACAAAATATTTAATATTCCCTTCTTCTATTGATTATTTTACATAAATTAAAAAATAATAATAAATAAATAAGAGAATTATAAATTAATTAAATTATCTTGTTTAACCATTGATTTATTCAAATTAACATAAATATCAAGTAGAAAATAATAAATTGAGAATATTTATTAGAGGGCAAAATTGAAAAATTAAATATAAAATTGTATTGGTAATCTAAAGTGACAATTTTTTTGGGATAATTTTTTTCTCAAATGCGACACTAGACGGCGAGAGTACTATAAAAAAAACAAAGGCTTAAATCCATTTTTGATTCTCCTATATTAATTTTTTTAACATTTTAGTCCCTCTATAAAAAAAAAAACTAACTATTAGGCCCCCAATATCATATTTCATATTTTTTTAGTGGTCTCCCATGATAAAATAGTCTAATTTGCATAGGTGACATTTAAATTATGAAGTAACATTTTTTTAATTGATGTCACGTCATTATAAATATTTAAATTTTTTTTTTTTAAGTTTTGTTTATAATAATTAAACGTTTTTAATTATTTTTGTTTATAAATATTTATTTAGAAATTATATTATTATAAATTTCAATTCTAAAATATATATTTTTGGATCTATTTTTAATGACGTGACAACAATTAAAAAATATCACCTCGTAATTTTAATGTCACGTATGCAAATTATACTATTTTGTTATAGGGACCTCAAAAAAATATAAAATACGATATTGAAGACTTAATAATTTATTTTTTTTTATAAAAAACTAAAATATTTAAAAAATTAATATAGAAAGACCAAAAATACATTTAAACCAAAAAAAAAATACTACATATTTTCAATTTACTGTATTGAAAATAGAAAAACGAAAACCAATGAGATGGACGGAAAAAAGTAGCGTTTAACTTGAAATACAATTGAAACACAATAGATAGAAGGTGAATGCTCTAGCACCTATGAATTTTCTTTGGTAGCCAATCAAATAATCACATTCAATAATATATTATTTTTATATTTATTTTATTTAAAATTAATAATTTAAATAAATTTTCACTAAAGATAATGCACCCAACAACTTATGATAGATACTTAAGAATTTACCTAAATGGAAACTCATTATACATGTTCAATTTTATAAATGAAAGAAATATTTAACGAAACAACAACTTTAAATTCAATAAAAAAAAACCCATTAAATAAAAATAATTATTATTAACACATAGTATTCATTACACAAAAATTGAAACTCTGCAATATAATAAATTAGGGTTTTATGATAATTAAAGGTTATATGTTGTTATAACTTTTAAAGGCATGAAAACCCGTTTTAGACTATCTACAATGGTTGTATTATTCAACACCCTTCTTTTTCATTTTTTGCATTCCACCTCATCTTCTCTCTCTTCCACCTAATAATTCAACATTCATTCAACTTTTAACTATTACAATGGTTTTTGTTATTCAACACCATACTCCACCACTTTTATTTCATATTTTTATTTTCTTTTATGTTTTTGTGATTATATATTAATAATAATTATTGATTAAAATTAAATAAAAATAATTAAGACTTAAATACTATATTTTAATTTTTTCTAATTTAATAATTTATTTTAATTTTATATTTTTTAATTAATTTTTTTATTTGCAAATAGTAAAGACGAGATATAATAATAGTCATTATTAAAACAAATAAAATTACACAACATAGAACACTTAAAATACAATGCAGTCAACACACAACACAACACAAAAAACTTAAAATACAATACACTAAACACAACACACCTAAAATGAAACACATAACTTAATTAGTACAATAGACTCAACTCACAAATAATCTATTTAATCATGAAACATTCCGAATTTTGTCCATATGTGTTTGACTAGATCTGCTTGCAATTCGTGATGTACATTTGAATCACGCATCACAGATCTAGTACGCACATGATTCGCAAATGTAGGTAGCACCTCGGTCGAGAATGACTCCGATGTACTAGACACCTTGCCTCACATTGATCATAATCATTCAATGTTGAGCATATGTATCTCGTTCATCCTCAACAATCATATTATGCAATATGATACATGACCTCATGATGAGAGCCAAATCGGCTATGTCCCACAAGCGGGCTGGTTCGCGAATGATCTTAAATCGATCTGTAACACCCCAATGCACGTTCGATGTCTTTCGACATCCCTCTTGATATTTTGAAAATAACTTATCGGTTCACTTTGAGGAAGTCTAATTGATTTGTGAAAGTCGGATAAGAAGGGTAGAATCTGGTCAAGATAATATGCCATATTATATGGACGATTCACAAAAAGTTCACTCTTGGAGTATTTCCTATTCAACATCATTGAACGGGTGAGCGGTCTAGAACATTGATATCATTCAATGTGCCGGACATCAAAAAGGCATGCCAAATCCAAAGATCATAAGTTGTTGCTTCAAGAATAACATGGTGGTTCCCTTATCTCCCGAGTAAATTGACCTTCCCATCTGTAGGACAATTTTCCATTCGATGCATGCAATCAATACTCCCAATCATCCACAGGAACCCCGCATTTCATTAACATGCGATATTCTTTGTAGGTCATCTTAAGTTGGTGCTCGAGATACCGACTCATACAATTTTATGATTCCTTTCGAATCTCATGCACTCTAATCTTTGTAGTACCTCCTATTTTAATGTATTCATCGACCGCATCGGCTGCCACACCATATGCTAACATTCGCATGGCCGTGGTACATTTTGCTAATGGAGATATACCTTCTTTTTTAGTTGCATCAACTCTTGGGGTGAAGTAGTTGTCACTGCTAAATAGTTCCCCAACAATCCTAAGGAACACATGTTTTCGCATTCGAAATCGCCGACGAAACATCGCATCGTCATATATAGGTTGGTCTGCAAAGTAGTCGTCTACTAGTCTTTGGTTTGCCGCTGCATGATCTCTATTGAGATATTTTCTCTTAACATTACGTGTATATCCTTCATCTATTTGGTTTCGTCGCTCCCTGAACCGATTGACGATATACCTCTCTTCGATTTCAGACTTCCTTTTGTAAGCTTCGATGCCAAAAGGAAATTCTGAAGGATCCATTGATGTTTTTTTAATAATATGAGATTTTTGGTATTGCTACATCAATGGAAGAATGAGCCCCCATTTATAAGATAGTAATATCATATTTTTTGGTATTGGTACATCAATAATATAATAGACATCAATGACTTGACAATGACTTGATAATGTCTTGATAATGTAGATAATAGTAGACAAGAAAGAAAGTGACAAACAAAATGACAAACAATGACTTGACAATGACTTGACAATGACTTGATAATGTCTTGATAATGTCTTGATAATGTAGAAATCAATGACTTGGCAATGACTTGATAATGTCTTGATAATAGAATCAATGTCTTGATGATAGAAATCAATGTCTCGATAATGTAGATAATAGTAGACAAGAAAGAAAGTGACAAAATTGAAATCAATGTCTTGATAATGTAGATAATAGTAGACAAGAGACAAAGTGACAAAATAGAAATCAATTTCTTGATAATGTAGATAATAGTAGATAAGAATCAAAATGACAAACAAAATGACAAACAAGGACTTGACAATGACTTGATAATGTAGATAATAGTAGACAAGAATCAAAATGACAAACAAGGACTTGCTAATGTAGATAAAAAACAAAATACAAACAATGACTTGACAACATTTAATTTCCAAATAGATCGTGGCCCAACTTTTCCAGCAGCTCTTTGCTCCGGTCATCAAGATGCTCCTTTGAACTTAGCTTCGTAAACATTTTCATCTTCTTAGCCTCAGTACTTTGTTTCAACAATTGGTTAGCCTCTTGTTGCCTCATGGCTATTTTGTCCAATCGTTCCAACTCGTTCTCCTTAAATTGTTTGAATTCATTCCACTCTTCATTGACCGATTCCAAGGTTGCGCCATTGCTTTTTTTCTTACCTTTTTGTTTCGCATCCCTCCCATTGGCGAGCACTAGATCCAAGCGAGTTGCTATCACTTGCATCACTCTCGTGGGCTCTCTTAGATCCACTACTTCGAGATCCAGTGTTTCCTCCTACCTGACTACCATAACGTGGTTGATCACGGAGAGCGAGCCATTCTGACATTAAAATGAAATGTCCACTCTTACCACTTGAATATAATTCATGCACTTTTGCCATTACATCATTCTCCGACCACCCGCTTTTTTGCATACGCTTAGCGTTATCATAAGCGTCGATCCATATTAAGTATTTTGTTCATGTAGTTGTAATGATTTCTACATGACTCCATCACGGGAGGATCAAATGAGCAATACTCATTCTGATAATTAGCAATTTTACCCCAATATGAATCACTTTTTTGGTTTCTCCCAACAACACTGTCTGTTCCATATTTAATCCACCCACTAATTAGAACCAAATTTTGTTCAGTGGTCTATTTGGGGCTTTTTCGACGAACATGAGTTGAATCCTCTGTATTTGGAGTGGCTCCATGATCACCGTTCATGCCACCAAGAGCCGTTTGTGTAGAAAAATCAGGAAATTCATCAAGTCCAACATTAGGAACATTTTCATTTCCCATTGGAGTAGAAGAATAATTAGGCGGTGCTTGAGATGAATATGCCATCATAGATCCATAATATGGACGATAATTTGGATTAGATGACGACATTATGAAATTTGGCATATTTTGGGGACCTTGTTGGTTGGAAGATTGATTTTGAAATATCTGATTGGGATTTGGGTAGTTGAAAGGATAATTAGTAGAACTTTGGGTGTTAAAAGGGTTATTGTTGGGATCCATTTCACCAAAAAGTTGTTTAGAGCTATAAAGAATTTATGAAGGCTAAATAGAAAAATTAGAGAGAAAAAATGAATTTTTTTCCTTTGTCCAAATCAAATGAACCAAGACTCTATTTATAGACAAAAAAAATGATGAATTTTAGTGAAAATAAATATAAATAAAAAATTAATTTATTATAAAATAATTGTTCAAAATAATTATGATGAAATAAAAATCTAAATAATTTAAACAAACAATGAGATTTTGTAAAGTGTATGATGTGGTCCCCATTCACTTTTTATTCAACATGTTGAATAAATTCAACACCAATTAATCCACATCATATTAAACAATGTATTCAACACACCATTGCAAGCATTCAATAGTTGAATAATTTATTCAACACCCCCATTGCAAGTGGTCTTAGTTAGGGTAATTAATCAATTATGGTGGTATTTATTTTTTATATATTAAAGTATATTCGAAACTGTTTAAATTTCCAATGACAATATGTGTTGTAGTGTACCAAAATAACGAGTATGCAGTAAATACAATATAATAAATTAGACTTTTGAAATAATTAATGATTGTACGTTGTAATTACACGAAAAATATTTATTTTTTGTTTTTTTTTTTATTTTGTGGGTCATTGTTTATTTTGATTTCTCATATTTCTTTGGTGTATTTTGATTTCTCGTCTTTGTGTGAGGTATTTTATTTTTTTCATTTTTGTGTAGTGTTCATTTATTTCAAGTTGAAAGATTAGATTCGATCTAGTGCAGATTCAATCAATGACTTTGGTGCCATTAACGTTACAGATTCGGAAGCATGAATATTTCAGACATCTCAATACAGTCATATTTGTAGGCTTATGCAATTTGTCATTTTATGCTATTAACATGGATGTTGTGAGTTTGTTCGCAGATTCATCCTTTTTAATTTTGGCGATTTTGAATTTGTATTGCAACGATGTACTCTATCAATTTGAATGAATGTATCATTTATTTTTTGTCAAAAATAAAATAACATAATTTAGTTAAAGTAATTAAATAATTATGGTAGTAATTATTTTTTATATATTAAAGTAGATTATAATTAGTTTATCAAATTTACTATAATTATAATTTATATTAAATTAATGATCTTTGCAGTCGAATTAATTGTCAATACGAATTAGCATGGTGTAAGAGATGCAGAAAAAAGAGTCGATTAGTTTTTTTTGTCAGAATCATTCACATTAGATGAGTAATGGTGGTATCTTTGAATCCAAATCAGGCAAAAGCTTTATGGAAGTAAATCACCTTTTGCCCTTTGAGTTCTTCCTGTTCTCATTCAATGGATGAGAGTTCATCAAAAATCTGATTTGAACGGCTGACCAGAATCTGATGTAAATCGAGAAGTTGATGATCTACTAAGCTAGAACCGTTGGAGAGAAGTGGGTGTATCTGCAAGACACTTTGATGTTAAAGCAAGAAAGAGCACAAAGGTATAAGAAAATATTTAGGGTTTTAGAGAGTGAGTATTGGATACATGATCCTCACAAGTGTGAGGCTTTATATAATTTTCCCCCGGCGTTTAGTCATTGGTCCCTATTTTTAGGCCAAGATATCTGAGTCCGCAAAAATAGGTAAATATTCGTTACTCCGAGCAGAATGGGATTTATGGGCAGACGCATTTTGGACATTTTTTGGTTGTCTGCTCGACCTCTGTGGAGTAGACTGGGAGGAAGCTGCCGACATGGACAGGTGTCTGGCTCGGGGTGTAGCTGGTGTTGTTGCCTCTGGGGAGCAATCAACCAAAGGTGGCTGATGGAGGGCCAAAGCTAATGGACCAGAGTTGTATGGGCCACGCTAGAGGTAGAAGTAGATTGGGCCAATACTAGCCATTGGGCCAATCCAGAACAATAGCCTCCAAGTCGTAGCCTCTAGGCGGAGGGGTGATGACTTAAAACGTGCTCGTAATGTTTCCCGCTCACTATCTTTTCTGAGGAGTTTGATCGTTGTTTCGTGTGTTCAACTTGCGGGGATATGAACAATTGTTTAAAATTAGGAGAGTTAGCGTGCCACGCGTTCCTCGAGTCATGTGTTGTCATAGATGTGTAATAATGCCTAGCCTAGGGACTATGGCATAATAATGACGACCCTTAGGTACCCTAGGCGTATGCCCACTCACGAGCTAGTAGGTAGTTTATAAAAGGGAGAGAGACAACTTTATTCACATTTTTCGCTTGCTCTCACTCTGCTCAACTTATCTGATTATGCTCGATGTTGCTTTCCAACAAAGCTTTTGGTTGCTCCGTCGCTCGCCGCCGTAGATTTCTGCTTGTCTCTGTTGTTACTTCTTCTAATCGGGTAAGTTTTAAGATTCTCTCTATCTTCTGTAAGATTTGCATATGTTCTAGATTATATTTTTTGTTGTCCCTATAAATGCATGTGGTTAGTTTTAGAGTAGTGAAAAATCCTCGGCGGGGTGTTGGCGTTAGACAGTGGTTCTTCCATGTAAGGGTATTGGCGTCGTCATGGACTTTTCCAGGAGGTCTTGAGTCACGGTGGGCGATGGTGAGTGTTGACGATGTCTCCAACGAAATTAGGTTATTTCTGTGTTTTTGTCACGGTGAAATTTCTGAGTAAATTTAACCCAGTCGTCTAGGAGACGTTGCCCGTGAGGTTTTAGGCCTTAACCTGTTCGTTGGGGAAATCGTTGACTGTCTTTTGCTGTTGAGTGAGGGCTCTGGTCGAGGACAGAGCCCTCGTTCCTTTGTGCCCTTTCACTTGATCAACGGTGGAAGAGTGGATTTGACTTTGATGTCGAACTCACTTTTGTCCTCTACTTTTTCAGGTACAATGGCTAATAGTGTTGGTGATGAGTTCTTGAACGAGCGCAACAATTTTGTCCAGATTTCATCTGAATATACGTCCACTGAATGGAGCACTTCAGGGGCGCTTGAGTCTGAATCGGGTGTGCTAGAATTAGTCTTGCATGAACAACATGTAGTCAAGAAGGATGTGTTTATGGTTCCCGTTGACGAAGTCGGGAAGGATGTGCCCGCAACTACTGAAGATCCTCTGGCTTGGGTCGTGTCGGGCCCTTGGGAGCATATCTCTTATTTCATCGAGCACCTAGACGAGGTGTTTACGTCGGTGGCTCTGGGGATGGAGCTTGAGGGTGTTGAGAAGGAGTGGTCGATGTACATTCCCGGGAAGAATCACCAGATATGTTCGAAGTTCGACACCCGACAGATTCCTTTGTACGACATTTCATTTCAAGAGATGGGCTTTCGACTTCTTTTCTCGGATCTTCAAGTGGTTGTCTTTTGACATCTCCGCCTTGCTCCACTGCATGTGCACCTCAATTTGATCGCCTTACTGCGGGATCTCGAGAGCGTGTATGACTATTTGTAGATAGGGGCCATCATTCCTCTATTATTTTATTGCTTCAATCTCCAATTAGGCACTACCAGCACCTAGTTCGGATGGGTTTCTCTGAAATAGGAGAACAGAAAGCTATTTAAGGCTTATCTGCGTGCGATTTTTCAAAGATAACTACGTATTGATTCAACCCGTGTCAAAAAGGGCGTTGCTGAATGTCTTTAGGAGCGTTCCGTTGGCCCACGACGACAGAAATCCTGTTCTGAACGAGGGAGAGGAGAAGATGATGAAACAACCGTTTCAAATGCCTCAAACAAGGATATTAAAATATTGTAATTTAAAAACACCACAATTTTTGTTTTTAAACATAGTTATATTTCATAAGATTTATTTATCCATCTATTATTAAAAAATAAAAATATTCTAATAAATATTAACGTCGTTAATTTTTCATTAATAAGATTGGTTCAATACATGTCCCAAAGATGTGTAAGATATGTTGAAAATCATTTTGTTTGGAAAAACTGGTTTGAATTGTTCGACACGTGTTTTATGAGTGTCATACGAGTGTCTAGCCCCAATTTTAAGAGTGCCGAAACAAAGAAAAAATATATTTTTTCGGAGACACTTCACTAATTTTTCTAATACTTGTCTGACTTTTTTGACACGTGTCCGACACTGCAACACGCCTCCTCTTCCTCTAAGAGGTGTCCGTGTTTCATAGCTGATAAACCCTTTCCTTCTATTCAACAATTTCTAATAACATTCATATTTATCCACACCACAAACAATGTTGGAAACTTTTTTCCCAATTCACAAATTGACCCTTCTGGTTTGATTTTCTTCTTGAGTTCCCCATTTCAACATCATTTATAAATAAAAATATTAACTATATACCGACGGTATACAAAAATTTTACTTAAACATTCAATCATACTTTCACCATTTTCACTGTCAGAATAAGTTACAAACTTATGAAGTCATATTTTGTGACATAATAAAATGTAAAATATGATCAAATGTCTAGGCAAAACTTTTTTATACTATCACTCTATAGTTTTTAAACTCTTGAAATAAGAACCTGATTAGTAAAGTTTCAATTATTGCTAATTTGAACAATCAAATCCACCACAAACAGAAAGCCAGATAACCAGGACCAGAAACAACAGAATTCCAAGAACAACCAATTTAATTTTCATGTTCTGATACCACATCTTGCGACGGACCTGTGTTCCTTGCTTTCTGAAATCTTGAGCCTGGAAGTTAGGAAATCTTTTAGCTTTAGATAGAATGAATTTCAAAAATAATACTACTATCTAACCTCAGCAAACTTACCTGTGCACGCAATGTCTCGGTCTTGTCTGAAAGAACGGTTAAGTTTTCCCCTCTATCAATAGTCTGAAAACACAAATGATGAAAATAAAGATCATTTGCCAATAGATAAGCTTAAACAAGTCAATCCAAACAAACAAATATCAGGAAAATAATCTCCAAGTCTTATTCATAGACAAACAATACCTTGTCTATATTTTCTAACATGATGCTTTTAACTTCTGAAACCTGAGCTTTCACTTTTAATAGCTTTTCAATCTCTTCAGCATGATCAATGATATACTTCATGTGCTCTTTCATAATCGGTCTGCAAATGTGCACACATTATTATTAAATTCGATATACAATTCGTCTATCCAAGCATTAAGATATCAATCAACAAATCGCCAAGGGCTTATAGAACAAAACGAGTATACCCAAATTCTTTGTTCAGACTCTTGGCAATAGCTGTATCTGCTTTTCCACCACCATATCTTTTCTTAAAGTCGGCTTTGACGCGTTCAAGAAATGCAATAGAGATCTGCTTGCTTACAGATTCTTTGGCAACGACACAGTAAGCTGAAATTTATAGAAAGACGAGATGTGAAACAGTCATTGCACTGCAACTTAATGTTTATAATTAATGCAAAAATTGGCAAATAAAGCAGAAGTGAAAAATCCACACATAGATACATGTATACAAGGGTTATATCTATATCTAGCTAGAACATGGAAGGATTGGACATAAACTCCATTCCTAATTTGACATAATGAATTGGTTCCTAACTCGGACACAGAAACCCCTTTGACATTTTTCAGAGGTGACGCTGCTTCAGAGATTAAATCATAAATGTATTATGTAGCCTAGATCACGGTTGCGAACGACCCGACAAAAAAATCATTGCCTTAATTGACTGACTAATCTTAATTAGAGCTCAGTAAATCAAATTAACCTTCTCTAAACAGTTACTTCACTTCTCTACTTCAATCACCAAAACCATAACAAGAATCCACAAAACCAAACAAAACCCACCACAAACATTAACTCAAAATCCAAACAAAACCCAAAAGATAAAAACTTTACACACACTAAACCGGATCCATCGCCTAAAACATGCAATTCAGATTCAATTCCAATTTCACTTCAAACAACAAAACAAATCATTCAATGCAACCCCTACACAAAGCAAATATCATCAAACAACAGATCAAACTCACCGTAACCATCTTCAACCAGAAAATTGAAGGTGTGGTGGTCACAGTTGTAGGTGAACTTGTTGTTTGAAGAAGGTAGTTTCTGAAGACACTGAGCTGCAATGGCAGGGAAGTTTCCAGTAAACTCGGTGTACTCAGCTAACACCATGGTTCCACGAGCCACGAAACTGTATATGAACGATTCCTGACTCATTTTGGTCTGTAACTGAGTTAACTCGGAACTCAGACAGAAAGAGAAAGCTTCGTCTTTTTGTTTTGCATCTATCTACCGCCTATGTTATTATTACCAATTTCTATACTTTTTTTAGCCGTTTTAAAAAAAAACTTTTTGAAAAATAGAAAAATTATTTTTCTTTAAAAATAATTACCTATACCCGTCACAAAAATAATTTTCAAAATAATTTTTTATATCAATTAGTTTTAAAAAAATATAAATTGTAACCAACTCAAAGATGTTTATTAATTTTTTAATAAAAACAATACTTGTTTTGGTAGTAAATTAAGGAATCAAAAGCTTATCAAACTTTTTGGAAAAGAATAATATTTATTTTTATTCATTAAAATAAACATAGACAAAATAATATTTTATTTTATTTTATTTTTAATGATGTAGAGTAGTAAGAATTTCAATAGGTATAACGAATTTGAACTCCCAAATCTACATTTTCCATGATAAAACAATTTCTAAAAAACTCATAAAATATTTGTTATAATTAAATTATAATAAATATATTTTATTTTATCATAATTAAACTATAATAAATTTAGAATAAAAAGATAATACACTCACAGGTTTTCATGCAATCAAATTTTATTTTTTAATATATAATATAACTTATTTAAAAATAATAATATAATCTAACATTTATTATAATTATGATTTGTAGATAATATAAAATACATATTGTTTTTCTTATAAATTTAACTATGTCCTCCAAAAATTTAAAAGCATACCAATGGAGTTAATTTAAATAACTATTTTTATTTGATCATCATTTCTAAGTCCTTTCTTTAAGAAAAATTTATAAGATATAAAGAAAATGACATTATAAAACCTATTGTATACTAGTATATTTTAGTCTTTTTGAGCTGTCATGATCAATTTATAAGGCGGACTATGTTTGACCGAGTGTGAAACGAAATACTACTGCAAAGATTTTCTTCCGCCGATGTTTAATTTTCATTAATGAGATTTTAAATTTAGTTATTATATCAAATTAATGAATTTGATTGGAGTAAGTAGTGATTATTAAAATGACATAATTGCATTATTAAAGGGAAAGTTAGCGGGAAATGTGGTTGGAGGGTCTGCTTTATCTTTACTTGTTTCCATTGTTTTGTTTGGTTCCTTTATAAAAGAACAAATTATATAATTATTGCTTCTATGTGCTTCAAGGGGGGCATATCTCACTTATTACTTTAGTATTTGTTGCCCTGAGATTTTTCTTATACTATGAAAATTAGGGTGGCAAACAGGCATGTCTGTTCCGTTTAGGTCTGTCTAACAAAAATAATGAGACAAGACGGTTATAGTTGAGGATGAGGGCCTAAAATATAGATATATTACGCCAAAAAATAAGTGTGAGATTAAAACACGTACCTGCAAAAGTCCGCAAAAAAAATAAAACGGAGTAAAACGGTCACATTAGAGGTGAAATTGAATTTTTATCCCGTTCCATACTAAAATGCGGACAAAACGCACATATAACGAACGGGTTGGGCCCGTTTTGCAACCCCTAATGAAAATTGAAAAATAAAAGTTGATTTCAAGTTGATCCTAATCTCATTATCATTAATTTATTTCTCTCTTGGTAGGTGAAAGGAATGTAAGCATATGAGAAGGTGAAATTTACACTTTAATATATATATATATATATATATATATATATATATATATATATATATATATATATATATATATATATATATATATATATATATATATATATATATATATATATATATATATATATATATATATATATATATATATATATATATATATATATATATATATATATATATTAAGTTGTACATCTCTCATGCCAAAAGTCACCTTCCTTTATTGTGTATTTATTTCCTTTTTTTCTATTCTTGAAAAACCAAACTATTATTATTGGATATAAGGCTCATCTCATAAATGGGGTGGGTTAGAATTATAAATGGTGTCTCCTCTATTCAAACATATTTTTAAAAGTGTGTTTTGCTAGCATGTGGGATAAAACAACCTTAATCAATGTAAATGGTTGAATCAATTTTGGATCTTGTTTCACACTACCATTCTGGTGGATTTCTTAACTCATCCCATAAGGGTGGGTGTATCCCATAAAAACTTTAAAATGTCTTTTTTTAAATTGAAAATTTATTTTTGATATGCACTTTATTTTGTTCAAACCGTTCAAAATGTGGTGTGACTCCTGAAATTGTAAAAATAATACTGGAAGTTAATGTCCGGTATAGAATCGGAGGTATAACTTCGACCATAGAAGCGAGAACATTGACTTATATGCCACCTGGATATTTTGTATAGTATCAGAGGTTTATTTCCGATTTTATCATGAATGTTGATTGCTATAAGCAGCAACCATGGTGATCAACACCATTTTACACTTTCTCTTCAAACCTCTCCAAAACTCTCTCCATTGCCAATCTATTTTCCACTCCAAATTCATACATTTTTGGTTCATCATATCAGAAAAAGCTTAACAAAGAAATTTTTTAGGTAAGCATCATCCCTTTTATTCCTCATTCCCTGCATTAATCTATAATATTTTACTGAAAATGAGGTTACGTACCAACCAGAAGTTTATTTCCGGTTTATAGTTGAACTAAATCGAAAGTTTATTTCCGGTTTTGTCTCTGTTTTGAAATTATGCAACAGATTTCACTGTATATGTGTATTTATGATTTGTATTATGTTACATAGGTATGGTGCACCTCGATAACATTCTTAAGCCCAATGACACCGAAGTTGTATTGTCGGTTGTTGTTCCGCCCCGCGTAATTAAGGCGGTCGATGTTCGTCAACATTTTGAAAATGTTCAAGAATTTCTAGAAGGTCTGCTCCGATCTTGACTTCTTTGCTGGGATCGTTACTGAGTGGCACGAGCTCAAATTCACCAGCTGGAATCGGTCGCATGTGTTGCTTCGCGGGTCCTTCCGAGTTGCTGGGAGCAGGTGAGTCTTCCTTGATCATTGGCACTTTGCCTTTCCTCTTTCTTTCTGCCAAGTCCTCGAGTTTCAAATGGCTGTCGAGGTCGATGACATCGACTCGAGGGAGGGGCACTGGCCTATGTGAGCTTTCAGGAAGGTCGATTCTGCCTCTGACTTGTGGTTGAAGATTTACGGAATCCATGCCTTTCAAAGATGCTTCGAAGCATCTTCGGGCTGCCTGAATATCTCCTTGCGAGGTTCCCACTTTCCCGTTTGCTGTGTAGTACTTCATCTTCAGGTGGACTGCGGACGGTATTGCTATTAGCTCGGCGAGAGTGGGTCGACCAAAAACGCACTGATATAGGGATGAGCAATCGACGACCAAGAACCGGGTTTTGATCGACCTGCCCGTCTCCCCAGCGCCGAAGGTTAGGCATGGCAAATAAACATGCCCCCGCTAGGGCCCGCCCGCCCCTGTCCCAAAATTAACGGGGAAAACCCGATTTAACCGGGTGCGGGTGCGGGGAAAACCCATTTTTTATTTACGGGTGCTGGGACGGGTGATGGTAATACCCGCCCCGCACACGCACTCGCCCCGCACCCGTTTAATAGTTTTATTATTCATTTACACTTTTTAATACTTTTTAATGTTATAATATCATGTTTATTAGAATTATAATTTATTTATTTTTAAATAAAATTTAAATAAAACTATCAAACTTGAAAAATACTTTTAAAATAATTAATTATTTAGTTTAATTATTTATTTTTAACTTTATTGAAAAAATATAAATTAAAAAAAAATAAAATTTTTTATTCGGGCGGGTGCGGGACGGGGGAAACCCGTTTCTTGTTGGGGGTGGGGGCGGGTGAACAAATTTTAGCCCCGAACGGGTTTGGGGGCGGGTGCAGGTCTGGGTCTAGGTGACGGGTGCGGGTCTGGGTGTGCTTAAATCCGCCCCCGACCCGCCCCGTTGCCATCCCTACCGAAGGTCATGATAATCTCCATATACCCCCACAGTTTCGCCGTGGAACCATTAAATCCCTGTAGATCTGAGCCAAAATACAGAGTCAGATGGGTCTCATTGATTTGTAGGGTGCCGAAAAGCTGGGTGTACATAATATCTGTCGAACTTCCCTGGTCGACCAAAATTCGCCTTACGTCGAAGTTGGCCATCTTGACGCGTACGAGCAAAGGAATATTTGCATTGTGGGCGCCCCCAGGTAGCTCCTTCTTATAAAAGGCCAGCGGGTGATACTTGCCTTGAATTTTGTCGAGGGTGGCGCCCAGATCCGAGCTTGTTTTGACGAGGTCGTCAAACCTCATCTTGATTGATCTGATGGTGTTCTTGGTGAACCTTCCACCGGAGATGACCGTGGCTGTGCGGAAGGACTCCCAAGGGCTATGGGCGGCGAAGTACGTCAGAGTGGTATCGAGGTAAGGAAATAGGAAGTATTCCGGCCTCGATATACTCATAGCTATGGGCATGAAAAACTCTTCAATAGGTTTTTCTTCCTCGACCTTGCTGGACGAGGGAGAATCCTCCTTTGTAGCCTCCTTCATTTTGTATTACTTGAGATGCCAGTCTCTGATTAGGACCTCAATTGCATCCTTCAGGTGGATGCAGTCGTCTGTCATATGTCTGTGACTCCTATGAAATCTACAATATTTGCTTTTATCGGTCCCCGGTTTTGCAGGGGTCTGCTGGGGGAAACAGACCCCGCCTTGTTTGAACTTAGAGTTCGCACAGTCGGTTAGGATTCGTTCCCGAGATGTGGTGAAGGGGTATAGTCGCTGAATCGACCGAATGGCCCCTTGTGGTCTATAGAGTCACGGGGTTTGTCCTCTTGTCTTCTCTCTACCCATCGATGAGATGTCGAGGTGTCATCGCTCTTTGAGCCCTTGACATTCTCTCTATGTTGGGTATCTCGAGAACAGTTAGCGGCCTCGTTTTCTTTATACTGGATGTATGTATGGGCTTTCAGGAGGAAAACATCCAGTGTCGATGGAGTTTCTATGCCTACGACCTTCGCTAAATCGTTGTGAGGGCGCAATTCTCTTTCGAAGAGATATTTTGTTTATGTCGTTCGTTGTCGAGACTTGGACGACTTCTTTATTGAACCATTCGATGTAGGCTTGCAAAGATTCTTCTTTACCCGAGATGATGGTCTCCAGGGATGCTTCCGACTTAGGATGTCTTCGGGATGCAGTGAAGTGTTTGGAGAACAATCTTCCCAGATGCTTCCAAGAGGTGACCGACCCGCTGGGTAGGCTTTTGTACCAAGCCATGGCCCTTTTTCTCAGGGTCTTAGGGAATAAACGACACTTGATGGATCCTCGGACTCCTCAATAATCGAGTAAGGCGTCAATGTTCTCTATATGCTCGTCTGGGTCGGTGGTACCATCGTATTGTCTGAGCCTAGGGGGTTTTTCCAAGCTAAAGGGGATAAGGATGTCCATGATATCCCGACATAGGGGACCATGGTGCTCGTCCTCATTGCTTCGATCGGGGGAGAGAGAGATATATCGGTTGTTTCTTCTGTGGTGGGGAAAAAGGTCCATTTCCCGTCTTGTTTTAGGCGACGGGGAACGATCACGAGAGCGGTGTGATTCGTTCCTCGTCTTCTTGTGTGAAGGAGATCCCCGATTTTTTTGAGGAGGGGTATGTCCCCTCTTTTTGGGAAAATATTGGTCGGGGTGAGCCTGATTTCGAGCAGGTCTTCTCGGTGAAAGGCTGCGGGAAATGATCTTCTTTGGCCTCTGAGGTGGAGACTGGGGACGATTCTTTTCTAGGGCCTCGATACGCTGACCTTGCTAGAGGAGAAGTTGTTGGTATGATTGAGGGAGGACAGGATTTCGGCCAGAGCTGGGTCTATGTTGGTCGATAATGGTGTCGAGGGATGGATGGTGATAATGTTGTCAGCTTGGTTCCTGGATTTCTGGTTATGCAAGATGGAATCTTGGTCGCGAGCATTTTATGAGTCGAGGGAGGCAGTCCTACCGTCCCTGTATTCTGCGAAATCCTCGAGGTGAGGAAGGGTGTCATTCCCATATGTCTTTCGGACAGGCGAGAGGACGGTCTTGCTGAAAAGGAACTGATCGTTGTTCTCATCCATCTTGTTGGGAATTTTGAGGTATCTTTGATCTTCTGATTTCTTGGTGATGAATGAAGATGGGGAAGATAGTTTTCCACAGACGGCACTGTTGATCTGGTGTATTAATCATAATTGAAGACGGCCGGAGCAGGTGAAGGTCATTCGAGCAATGTTTGATGATGAGGAGAGGGTGGTGTACCTGCAAGACCCTTTGATGCTAAAGTAAGAAAATGTTTACGGTAAGTATAGAGAGAATTAGGGTATGAGAGTAAGAATGTGTTACCTTGCCCTCAAAGATATGGGGGTATATATAATGATCTTAAGAGGATTCTCATTGGCTATTGATTTCAGACTGATATTTGTGGACCCTTGGATATCGCTGGTATGAGCTGACTAAGTCAAATCGGATGAGAATGCTCGAAACAAGCCGTTGTGACGACCAGATAGGAACATAACGGGCATGACCCTCGAAGGTGAAAGTCTATTTGGTCTGCTCGACATCTGTCGAGCAAAGGATACAACACGACATGCGGAGGGAGCAGTTGATGCTTTTGGGAGCTTCTGCGTCCGCTGACTCGCTAAAAGCGTGATTGGCTCGATAACCGTTCGGACAGTCCAGAACAAAATTTGTTTCAAAATGAATGTCATTCTCACTTTTCAATGCATAAATGATTACTATTTTTCAATTCTATCATATAATTATTACGCTTTACACTATTTCCAACACATTAATAAGACTAATTTAGTAAAAGTGCAATATTCTATGACAATATTATTACATTTCTTAATCTGTGTGCAAAAATTTTAAAGAACACTCATTTTAAAACGAAAGGAGTATGAATTAGGAATCTTTCAACGGGGCCATAGGTCCAACGAACGATGATTGATATATTCTCTTAATGCCAAAAGTATTTCTCAGGCTATGTTTGAATATTCTAAAACAGACAGATTAATAGATTATAACAGGAAAAAATGTCGTTTATTTTTTTTGAATATTTTATGATAGAATGAGATTTAATTGTCATTTCTCTTAAATCCAATTGTACATACAATGAAGGGAAATGATGGAGTTAGAAGAAATTTATTTCATTATCCTCAACTCTATTCCAATTTTAAATTAATCCTAACAATTAATTATAGATTTAATTCATCTAATTCCATCATTTTTAATCGATCCAAACAATACAACATAAATCTATTTTCCTTCGTTCTATCTTATTCAATCAATATAAACACAAATTTATAGTTAATGGTGTACCACATGTTAGTTTGGGTACTTATGATGTGATTGTTTTAGATGATTTTGTGAATAGAGAATTTAATGAGAAGTTGATGAGAAATGATTCATTCTCTTGATTGACTTATAGATGAAACAAAGAAGAGAAATCAATTTTATTGATCAATGTACTTTTTCATTTCTCTCCCATGGTGAGAAGAAAACAACTTTCCATATTTTTTTAGAATTTTGTAACTTATTCTATATTTTTTTTTTAGTATCACACAAAATTTCAAAAATACTTTTAAAAATTTAAAGTATATTTTCGATGTACATCAATTTATTTGTTTTCGAGATTCACGTTTTTTATAACAAAATTTTCTAAAAAATACGTTTTCAGTATAAAATCAAAAATACGTTTCCTGTTTCGTGCAAAGTGAAAATTGCCAAATGTAGTTTAAATTGCTACAAAATTTCATCATTACAAAACAACAAATCAAAAGGGCATTTTCGATTTATATCAAAAGTGCGTTTCCAATATCATTTTTTATATTTTAAAGAATGAAATCACAATTGATCTGTTTTATGTAAAAAAGGACGCAAATCAAAAATACATTTTTAATTTTCTAAAGAATATTTTTGAATTTTTATAGAGTGTTCCACTTCACTATGAAGTGGGTTAAAAAATTCCCTATTTTTTCATTTAGACTATAATTTTATCAACTTATGTCATTCTAGATTCTAGAATATTGCACGCAAGATAACTTTTTCTAACACTGCATTGTTATTAAAATACTATTATCAATTGTAACATGAAAAATCATCATAAACTTTTTTTAATAAAAATTAATAATTCATTTTTACTTAAATTAAAAGTGATTTGCAAAATAAATTAATTGAATTTAAATAAAGTGTTGAATACGTTTTTAGTCTCTATGAATATGTGACCTTGTAATTTTGACTACTTTAATTTTTTTTTTAAATAACGATCATTACAAACTCTTCTATCTATAATTTTGGTTTTTACAGCCAACTTTCATTAATGAAAACTGACGTGATATATCACATCTGAAAAGTAGCAATTCTAAATCTCTTTTAAACTAACTCATAAAAAAAAAAAAATCTAAACTTAGCTCAAACACCTTGCAAGCAATTACTTATGCAAAACAATTATTTGTTTATTATCTACTTCATCCATTGATTGTACAAAAGATAGAGATAGAAAACTGATTTGAGATTCAACCAAATCATCTTCACCATCGCAACATGATGTCTCAGTTCTAACCGAGTCATTATCATCATCAAATATTTTTTTAAGTGACTCTTAATTTTATCATCATCACAACATAAATAACCAATATTCTTCAAGTCAAAACCAATCAAAGATAACATTAAACATTTTTTAACAAACAAACACAGACACGGAATAAAAGAGAGTAACTCACAAGTGTAACTCATAAAATTCCATTGAAAATGCAACACTCTTCCCAAATGAATGATAAAAAAGCTAAAGATAAAGTCTGCAAAAGCATCATCAGTTTCAACATATAGAACTTTATCATTTGATTTTCTTCTCACTACTTTCCCAACAATTTTATCAAATGGTTCTATAACATCTCCAATCCAAAACTCCAATTGATTTTTTGTGTCTAAATTACCAACATACCGTTCCCTTTTGAAGATAAATTATGTCAAAAGGAGTTTCTGATGGCTGAAAAAACAAAATATCTCCCCAATTTCAAAATGAATTTTACCTTTAAAATAAGAAACACATAATTTCATAAAAACACACAGATCACAAATCTAACATAATCAAACATGTAACTCCCTCTCTTTTGGTATAGTAGCCTCACCAGGCTTCATAGAAGAACAACCCAATGAAAAAAAGATGAGATTTTTGAGATCAATAGAAGAAAATTTATATTTTTGTTCTGAATCTGGAATAGATTGACATTGTAACGGTAAATTGATACCAAAACTTGCTTGCAACTGAGTTCGAGAAAAATGGCAGAATTATTTTTTTTGTTTTTTTTTCTAGATTAGTTTAAAGGAGGCTTAATATTTTCACAATTTTAAATATTTTTATTTTAACATATACATCGGTTCTTGTTAATGAAATTGATGGTAGGAATCAAAATTGTGGATGAAAAAATTTATAAAAACTATTATTTTTAAAAAAATTTAAATGATTAAAATTACAAAATCACATATTTATAAATCCGAAACATATTTATACTTAAATAAAAAATACATATTTATAAATCCGAAACATATTTATACTTAAATAAAAAATATTAATTTTAAAAGAAATATTATTTTAATTTAGAGACATCATTGTACTTTTAAAAACAACATACATTTCTCAGTTATCTATTTTTTACTTTCTTTTTTCTTATAGCAATTACTATTTCAAATCTATTATATTTCATATATTTTGTTTGTTTCTCACATTGTTAGTAATCTATTAACCAAAATACAACCCTTAACATTGAGATTTATAGTCTTTCATCCGTCCACAACCCTAAAACATAAATATATAGAAGTGAAATGCTCACTAGAGAAGCTCAATTTTCAATTTGATTTTTTATAAATAAATAAATATAAACGGCACAATTAGAAATTGAAAAAAAAAGTTGGAGAGAAAATAGAAAAAAATGGTTACTGGATAAACAGAAGACCGAGTGTGATATCCCGCCTACCCTTAAATCTAGTTCGCAATCACGAGTTTTTCAAATTTGAGTCTGTTGCTCACTCACTTCACTCGTTTTCTTCTTCCACCCACCAATCGCCATTACCTATCATATATTCTCATCACGCTCCAATTTCAAATCCATCTCCACCACCAAACCCTAAACCTAAAACCCCAAATCCCCAATGTCTTCGCCAGATTCCACCGCTCCTCTCTCTACTGTTCGTCCTCTTCATCTCGCTGATTTCACTCTATTTTCTTCTTCATTTTCTATACTAACCATCCTTTTTTTCTTTTTTCAGAAAGAGAACAACACTCCCATTTCCTCAAAAATCGCGGTAAAATATGATGTAACTTTTAACACCATGCTTATTGTTATTGTTATTGTTATTAATATTTAATTATTGTTTCTCAGGAACTTAACGAATCGAGATCGGAGCTTCTAGGTAGAATTCAAAGTTTAAAACAGGTGGATTTTTTGTTCTTGTGTTGATTGATTCTATATGGGTGTGTTTCTGTTATTTGACTGTGGTTGATTTTGAATCTTTTACTAGGATTTGCAAGGTTGGAGATCTAAGTTAGATACACAAGTGAAGGTTTATCGAGATGTAAGTCGCGGTTGTTAATCTCAATCAGCTAAATACTGCATTTTTGTTTGAAAGCCTTCACTGTCATTGTGTTTGTAATTAGGAAGACTGCATTTGATTAGAACTGGAGATATCTCTTGGGTATGCCAGTTTTTTCCTAAACTTTGAGAATGGTGTTCCTAAACTTTGAATATATTGTGTCTAATAACCTATACTGAGGAGCTTATAAAAATAAGCCAAGAACGATATGGACAACATCACATAGTTATTTTTACAAGTTCTTTCAAACTCTTGTATAAGTGCTTATATTATACGTTAAAATTAGTTCTTCCAAATGCAGCCTTAATATTTGTATGCACTAAATCTTTTCAATTTTTAGTTCGTGCTGCACCTGTTGGAGTTATGTCTGATGGAATGTAGGGACTAATTTGAAAATGAGTCTTATACATGGAATTATAAATATTTAATTTTTTGTCCCTGTAAACATGACTATCATTATCAATTTGGTTCTTGTATTTCATTGTAGTTCCTTGCCAATTTTATAGAGTTAAACAACCATATATGTTGGGGATGACATCAAAAGTGAAAACTAAAATACATAAAAGGATTGAATGAATAACACTTTCATAGATGAGTTAAATACGTACTAATTACTGACCCAAAGTATTTTCTACCCATAATTAAGTATTTTCTAACCTTTAACAAGCAGAGTTGAACAAATAAAAAACACCCTGTAATAGTATTTTTATTATGCACATACACATGTCATATGCTTGCTTTGACTATTTATTTGTCAATGTTAGAACGATCCCTGGTTCATTGCTTCTATTTTTGACCAGGTTTTGATAGAGTTCATGCCGTTCATAATGTGTTCGATGGTCATAGCTCATAAGGATTAATAGATGATTTGATCCTCTTCTTGTGTCATAGCTCATAAGGATTAATATATGATTTGATCCTTTTCTTGTGTCTTGTTTTGTTGTCGTTGGTATTATTATTGTTGCTGAACTCTTATTTGTAGCTTTGCAACTCTTGATGATCCTAGTTTTGTTCACACAGGAATTGACTGTCCTTAAGACAACACTTAATGTCGAAGTGGAGCAACTTAGAACAGTAAGTGTGATTTTCAATTTTTCTTCAAGTGTTTACTCTTTCAAATCAAATTTGTGTGTGAAATTTGTTTATAATACCGAAACTAGGAATTTCAAGATCTAAGGACAACTCTTCAGCAGCAACAGGAAGATGTTACTGCCAGCTTAAGAAACTTGGGTGTAAGTATAGAAAATTGGGTTAATTTTGTGAATTGCTTCCCTTCCCCACAATAATATGTGATGTAACATCAAAATGCATTGCAGCTTCAGGATGCCTCAGGAGATGTAAAGCAAGCTCAATCACAAGAAACTAAGATTGAAGAAATTGTGAAGGAAGAGCATGTGTTACCCGAGGAGGAGAATACCAAAGTAGCTGAAAATTAAATAAGCTTGGGCTATTTTCTAATAGCAATGTATACCTAAGAAGAGCTGAATGAATTTATCTATGTATTTGTGTTAGTACTAGTAGTTTTATGTTCTGTTTGATGAATGCTGAGTACAATACAGGACTGAAGTAAATCAATGGTAAAATTTTCAGGTTACCCTCTTAGTTCTATCTGTATTTTTCTAACTTATGTTAGCAACATATTCTCTTACACTCTTTCTAAAGACACACTTTAATACTTTATGTGAGGTTAGGAAGTTTTGCAAATTGACTCACCCATGCTTTCAATGGTGTTTGCCCATTTGTTAGATTATTTTATGAAAGTATTTGTAAGGGACTTGAGTGTTTAAGGCATTTTCTAATCCCACCCTCGTTATATATGGGTTGTTATATGTAAGGGACACTTTGAAAATCTAAAAATGCTCCCGGGTGAATTAGGAGATTTACCAAATATAATTTTTTTGGTAAAATTTATTTCAGAGACGCATCTCTGAATAAATTCTTAGGATAAATTCAGAGATGTATGTTTGAAGTCACCTTTGTTTCAATTATTTTTCTATCACCCAATAATATTTTCGAAGATGTGTTTTGAAAATGTCCAACAAGAATTTGAGTATATGATTAGTGAATTTTTTATTCCATCACATATTCTTCTTGCACCCCACATCATACAAATTACGTTGAAGAGGATTTGGTGTAAATCAGAAGTATAACTACGATTTTAAATCGTAGTTATATTTCCGGTTCCTTGACGCACTTAAGGGTGCCAGAAATCCTTCCCCCCGTAACAACAAAGTTTTTCAAAAACAAACTCAAACTTTCTTTTCAACCCTTCTCACGAAAATCAACTTTTTTTCTCAAACAATCAACACAAATCATCAAGCATTGGATAAATACAACATCTAACGGAATCAAACAAACAACAATCACTTGCAATCAAAATTTAAGATATTTTGAGTTTATGTAATTTCTATTAAAATTAGTGAAATGAGGTTTTAAATGTGTTATTTTATGTAATTTATATCATTAGGAGTCATTAGAACACAATTTGTAAACTTTATTTGACGATCAATGCATTTTTTTGACACATTTGAGGTTTAGGGGAGGGCAGCTTCGTAGCTCTGTTTTCGCAAAAGAAACCAGAAGTTTACTTCCGGTTTTGGGAAAGAACAAAATTGAAACTATACCTCCGGTTTCTGTCTGCATTCCCCCTCCCCCCTTTGTTCAATTTTTCTGCTAACTGTCATGCCCTGAACCTGAAGTATACATACGGTATGGAACCGGAAGTACATTTTTGGTTTTAACTCAAATATTTCAGAAAATGGTGCACACCAAAAATATACTTCCGGTTTTAGAGGGGCATTTTTGGAAATGCATAGGATTTAATTCCACCCCATGGGGTGGATTAAGAAATTCTCTATGATTATCGTCCTCACTCTTGAACAAAAAAATCTAATTAGCAATTAACATTTCGATTCAGAATTCGATTTTGTGCATTCTAACACATCAAAGAAAGCATCATAACCTGCAATTTAAGGCAAAGTTCCCTCATTTCATCCTTCATTGCTTGCATTGATCTTTAGTTTGAGCTGGAAAAAACGTTTGTCTGGATCGAAAATGCATTTATGAAACCAACTACCTACACTATTTCAGATATGTAATTTAGAATTTAACTGTTATTGTTTTTTTAATTTAAATTTTGTTCTTTTGCTTCTTATTAGATATTGTTCGCCCGAATATGTTTCCCAAAGTAGTTGTATGTGATGATGTAAAACAGGATGTAGCGAAGGATATTAAATCAAAAAAGTGAAATATGATGTTAAAGTGATACAAGTAGATGTTGGTCAACGTTTCATAAATTAACGATTGTATACTACTCGCGAACATATGCTTCAATGGGTCCGTATGGTAGTTGGAAATTTGGGATTTGTTAATTGAAAGGTCTGACAATGGTTCTAATATAAGACAATCATTTATAACCATGACATGTGAGAGAAGTGGGACATATATTCCTCTGGTTCAGAAGTTGAAACGTGATGACACCAGAACGAGAAAGTGTGGTTGCCTATTTAAACTGCGTGAATATTGTGGCGTCAATGAGATGTGAAAATTTAACGTGCTTTATGAAATACGTAATCATGAATTGCAAACAAAGTTAGTTGGTCATTTCACTGTATGCCGTCTTAAACCGAAAGAGAAAGAAATTATTTCAAACATATCTTTAATTAGAGTGGTGCCGAAAAACATACTTGCAGATTTGAACGAAAACACGCAGAAAGTTTTTCAAATATCAAGCAGGTATACAATCAGCGTCATAGAAACAACATGGCGATAAAGGGCCCAAGATCCGAAATACAACAACTTTTGAAATTTTTAGATGAAAACCACTATGTTGCAACGTCCCGATGAAATAGTTATGTAATATTGAATTTATTTTCCTGAATATCTATGTAATGAATGTTTTTATTTAATGAAATGTTAATGTTGATGTTGGTATGATTTGATTATGATATCATATTTCCATTCATGCCGTCTGAGTTTTAGAAGCAGATATAATTCGAAAGCACATCTCCGAACACACCCTTTTAAGGCTTTGGGGACGGATCTCCAAATTATATTGTGAAAATAATTATTTTGATATGTTCGAAAATACATCTCTAAAAACATTAGACATTTTAAAAATTTTGTGCAAAGTCTAGGTGAATCTATCAGAGTGGATTGAGAAATTGTCGTATTTAATGTCTTTAAAAGTAGTTCAACGCTTGGATTATAGTGAAAGTATTTTAAGTCTTTCTTAAAAACATATAAACTATTATAATATCGATCGTTCATTTAAAGCCGTCATAAATTTATCCTTAAATAAGCTTATAAGTTACACGTGGTTATGTATTGCTAATACCGTGGAATTATTGAAAATATCAATAAGCATGTTTTTTTAATCACAATGTGTAATATACTAGTATATAACAAGGGTCATGCTAACCAGTGCTCCATAAACACTGTTTAAGAATATCAAATAAAGAGAAGATTTTTTACAAAAATCAATTATTTCAATTTTTAATGTATTGATTACACACTTTTTAAAAAGTATTACTAATCTAAGCACTTAAAGAGTGTCTCAAGGACACTGGTTAACATTTCCTATATAACAATGATTCATTCTGTCAAACTAAGTATTTAGGCTATAGTTCGAAAATAGCTTCTATTAAGGATGAATTATTTTGGTACTATTCAAGTTTGATTTTTGGTAGAAATAAGGTTTGATCAATGAGTCATCGTTATGAATTACGAAATCAAATTAGTCTGATTCATTATGTGTATCGGAACAATTAGCTAAATAAAATTTAAAAAAACTCATTCCGTCTTAACCATTACACGAAGTAAGACATTTAGCCATTTTATACAAATTAAGAAACTTAATTATTATTTTATGGAAAATATAAATTATGTATGGCTTTAGAGTAATGCCTCTCATACTTACACAAGAGAGAGAAATTAAAAGAAGAAATAATAATAAATATTTGATAGTATATTAGTAAAAAAAAAAATAGAAACTGCATTGGAATTGTAAAATGACTTATAATTTGAAACAATTTTTTTTTGTTTTTGCAAAGCGTCTTATATTTTAGGAGATAGGGAGTATAATTTTAGAAATGATTAGGCAAGTTACCTACGTGTAAAAATTTATAATTTTATTAATTTATTTTGACTTGATAGGATTTAATAATTCTTTTTAAAAAAATTAAAATTAGAGATTTAATTATTCCCTACGTTTTGATGATGAAGACTTATTAACTCATGATATTTGTTAATTTATCAATGAGTTGTTAAGTTTCTCTAAATTAGATTTTTTTAGATGAACCTTACTATTACTCTATTAGACCATGTATCTATTTGAGATTTATTGAGTGTTATTCTTGTTATTATCATATTTAATTTGTTCTTGAGTTTAATGCATTTTGTCGCTTACAAGCGTACAAATTGATTTAAATACGCAAGGATTTCTGACCAGTTAGTCTACTTATATGATCTAGGAAAATTTATTCGACTTTGTTTCTATAGATAGATAATTAGAAGTCGTTGCTTTTGAAAAAAAATACTTATAATGTAACACCCCTTCTAAAATACCCCGAATAATATTAATTATATCAATGATTAAAGTCATAATTCATCAGAGTTAACACGGAACAAGGGATGCCACAATTATTAAATAAAATAAAACTCCAAAATAACGGTAGCCATGCTACACTGAGGATCAAGATTTTCAGATAATTCAGTCAAACTAAGACCATGTCTTACACAGCGGAAAAATATCATAACCAAAAACGGAATAATCCAATCATTATTATTCCCAACAAAATTTAAAGAAACAATTAAACAATGTCTAATTCCTCAACTAACGTTCCCCAGTGTTACAATCTAATCAGAGCATGACACCGACACGCGGACTTAAATGATAAGCTCTAAAGCCATCCTCACTAACTCCTCAGCTGCTAACTTTAATCTGAAATTGTAAAGTAAGGGTGAGACTTCTCATAATTAAAGCATATTATAAGCTTCTTAATTCAACAATATATTACAAGCACATTAATCCACACATTTCAGCATAATTTCAGATTAAATACACAGTTACAACCATACAATCATCATGCACAACAATTAACAATCAAAGAATGGTAACACTGGAAGACATCCTAACATGTTACAATTCCATGCAAATAAAATGCAGACTCAATGCATGTGGTACCAACACGTGACCAAGTCACCCAATACTGATCCATCCTCAACCGGATACAGTAATCATCGATTCGTCCATAAACACCCGGACACGAATCCAGCCTAACCACCCATCCTCACTCGGGTATCGGTTATCGGCAATCCAAGTCAAATTCCGCACAATGGGAATTAACTCCACCAAAACAATGCATATGCACGCACATCACTAGCATGCAACATCAATCAGTCTATGTACACATCAACTTAACATAACTGAATCAAACCAATCAACATGATATTTCAACCAATCATGCATACAATTAACAGCAGCATAAACATGCTTTACATCCACACAATACCAATACATCCATCAACACAGGATCTCGGCTACATCCACTTCAATATGCGTCAGTCAAAAGTCACCTATCTCGGAATTTGGCTCATTTTCAAAATAATTTCAAGTTTTGGAAAATATTTTCATTTCATAAAATAGAGCATTAAATTTAGGAAATAACGTCCAAAACAGCGCTCAAAACGGACTTACGGATTAAAAGTTATGAATTTTCAAAGTTTGACATTTTTCAAAAATAAAGCGAACCGGTTCCTACATACGAGAACCGGTTCTGAGTTCAAAACTTCGCCGGAAAATGTATGGAACCGGTTCCTACACATACAGAACCGGTTCACGAGTGCATTTTCGATTTTCACCAATTTTCAATGTGGAACCGGTTCCTCCCCACGAGAACCGGTTCCCACGTGTTCAGAGCCATTTCCGCACTTTTGAACATTCCTTCAATTTCAATCAAACCCAAACTTGCCCATACGAGTCCCAACATGGAAAACACTAAAACACATCCTATTGGCATCATTATCACATCAAACAACATATTCCCATCATTTCTTTTCATCTACTGACACTCTAATTATTTTCAATACATATTCTGACACAATCTGACACAATTAGGTATACACCCATGGAAACCTAGAAATTCCTAAACCAAGATTTCCTAACATGCTATGATCTATACGGTCAAACTCAAAACCGATAATATGAAATAACTAATCGAAATCACCCCTTACCTCGTGGGTTCTTCGAATTCTGACACTTTAGGTCTTTTCCTTCTTTCTCCTCTTCTCAACTTCACGTATTCTTGCTTTCTCCAAAAATGACTCTCTTTTCCTCCTTTTCTTATTTAATTCCTTTTTATTCCTTTTAACATAAATAAAATAAATTCATTAATGTAAGTAGAGTCTTTTACTCCTCACACCCTCACTTTATTCATCACACCACCAATAAACCCACTTCCATTTAATTTAATTGACTTCCAATAATCCAAAATACTAAATATTACATTCCTAATTAAATTAATAATTAAAAATCATAATTATTTAATTATCGAATTATTTTGGGGTGTCACATATAACGCCTAAATTAACTTTGATTTGGTCTAAAAAAATTAGGGAACTATCGTATAAATTATTGAGATGCACACAAGAAATTGAGTGCAGTGGTTTTGCTAATGTGCGGTCAGATACTAATTTAATTGAAACTCACAGTTCATTAACAGGTAATATAAGGAGATTAAGTATAAAAGACCTAATTGCCTTTCACGTCTTGAATTTCATTTTTTAGTTCTCGTTTTAGAACTGATTTTTGTTACATAGATTCATACATAAATATCTTTTTAAATTGCAATCTTCCTGGACATGGTCTTTTTTATTTATTATTACTTCAACGTTATCGATACACTTGTCTAAAGATCATTAAAAGCCCTCCCCCATATCCGTCTGAAGCGACCTAGGTAAAACAAAGGACGTGTGAATCCACAGTAGTTAGAGGGAATTTGTATTAAATATGCATATATACGACTTTGCTGAAATTCTTAGGGAATGAGGAAGCCAATTATGCCCATTTAGAAGTACAGAAAGGGATAATCGAGAAGCATATGAGGGTTATTACACTAACCAAGAAGATTTTGAGAGTATGGTATTTCTTGCTGACCAATGCTCCATCTATAGAGCTAAATGTTCTTACATCCCCATGGTCATTCATGCAATAAGGACTAGACATTCTCAGTTCATTCACTCTGATACCATGACAATTCAAATGCTTAATCGAAGCTATGGACTATTTTACCTAGTGGATCAAGGTGAAGGCACTGGAAAACATCACAACAACAAATGTCTTAAAATTCTTCAAAGGGAACATAATGACTCAGTTTGGGGCCAATCAAACCATTATGACGGATAACGGGATGCAACTCATCGAGAAAAGGTTAAAAATACCTCTTTGAAGGTTTGAGGATTAAGCAACACTTCACATTAGTGGAATATTCACAGACTAATATTCAAGCAAAAATGGCCAATCAGGTGTTACTGAGAGGCTTCAAACAAAGACTAGAAGAGGCCAAAGGTAACTGTGCATACGAACTACCACATGTTTTCTGGGTTGATTGTACTACTCCCGAATCCAATACAGAAGAAACCACTTTCTGACTCTCGTAGGGCATAAAAACGGCCATTCTATTGGAAGTTGAAGAGTTGAGTTAGAGAACAAATAATCCTTTACCAACAGAAGGTAACAATATAACCATCAGAGAAGAGGTCAATCTTTTAGAAGAGAAAATGATGATAACCACCTTCACCAGCGTTGTCATCAAGCAAACTACAACTTCTAGGTACAATTGTCACATATGACCAAGAAAATTCCATACATGGGACTTGGTGCCGCAGAGATTCGACATAGGATGGAAAAATTCCCGAGATGGAAAGCTAGCAACAAATAAGGAAGAACACTTTTGTGTTCGAGCCAACACTTGAAGATGAGCGTACATATTAGAGTCCCTCGAAGGGGAACATGTGACAAGAACTTGGAACATCACAAAAATAAATAAGTATTATTGTTGAAAGATCTATTTATCTGCTTGTTTTAGTTTTTCAATATAGAAAATTGAAATTCTGGCCCTTGCAACACATGTTAGTACTGATGAATCAACATCAAAACACAATGTCAAGACAAATGTTACGACATATGTTCCTGATACAATAACATCAAACTGTAAAACATACAAATGGATAAATTGTATATTGGTAAATAATACAACTAATTGTTAACCCAGTTCGGTGCAACATCACCTACATCCAGAGGCTACCAAACCAAGAAGAAAATCCACTATAATAATATTAGTTCAAAGCCTAAACAATCTTAGTTTACAACTTCTCTCCTAACCGCTATTGTAATGGTGAAAATAGGAGATAAAGTTATTAATTAACTAGACTCACAAAAGCAAGAGTGCCACCGCGCTTTATTATTTCCAAGTTAATGGGAAAAGAGCGAAATAAAACTTAATATAAACATGCAAACAAAGAAGTAAAACTAAAAGCAATGCATTAAAGAGATTTAAGACACGATGGTTGATTATACAAAGGGAAGACACTAGCATCCTATGCATCTATAGTATTCTATAAGAACCTCTTGAAATATATGTGTTTTTTTGCTAAAATTGGTTTGCTTGTAAAAGCTTTGGTTTAAAGAAATTTTGAAAGAAATAATGAGGTAAAAAACTTCGTTAAGAATAAAGAGGTAAAAAACTTACAACATGGATTTACATGGAGATTGATCATAAGTTAATCTATACTAACACTATAACAACTACAAAAACAGGAAAACATAAAAATATGACATTTTTACAATAGAATTTCACAAACTAAAATAAAACTAAACTACTAGCTATATATGATATGAGCGAAAATAAAGGATGAATGATACTCACAAACTTCAAAGTTAGCAACGGTTGAGTTTGTTGTGTTGAAGAAAGTGAAAATGTTTTCATGGAGGTTGTTGTTGTGGTGAAGATAGTTAATTTTTATAGGTATTATGTAAGTAAAAGAAAAAGATAAAATTTGATTTCTCAAAAAACAAAAGAAAAATTTGACTTGAAAAATATGTAATAAATGTGCAAGGTTTTGAGAATGTATGTGTGATATTGTTAGTGTCCAAATGAGAGAATTGTTCTTAGCTATTGATAAGTCCAAGTTGACAATCCATGTGAAGTGGAAGAATGGTTCTTTGCCACATTGACAAGTCCAAATTGACAATCCATGTGAAATATTTGAACTACATTGTAATGGTTCCAACTTAGCACTTTTCCCTTTTCGGACACGAAGACAAACAAAATAAAAGTAATAATAATAATAAGAAAAAGGAAGTAATAATAATAATAATACAAAAAACATTAAACTAAAAACAAAAATGAAAGTAAAAAGAAAAATCATAAAACTTTAATTAAATAAATGAAACTAAAAAAGATTTAAAAATTAAAATTGAATTAAAAGAAATAAAATAAAATCGACTAATACTTTGACTAAAAAAATAATTAAATTAATCCCATCTCACTTTGAATCACCACAATGATACCTACAACCACAAACCTTATGACTAGACTTAAAACCAGAATATTACACTTTCAATAGACAATACTCAATTTCTTGCTTAAAAGCTTATGAGTGAGAGCAATACTTAGTCTTACTTAAAAGCTTCCACTAAGAAAAATAACTTGACAAACAATCAAGTAACAAAATTTCTACCTCATTGTATTAAAAGATACGTGGGTGATTCACAAGAACACAAGAGGCTCTCAAAATCTAAGACTTAGATTTCTCCTAATTTTACAATTGTGAAAAATTAACTTACATTAAGTCTAGGTTTCTCTTTAAATACACCTCTAGTCCACGAGCTTTGAAGTCTTCGCCAAAATATTTTTTGATTCACAAGCTAAGGGTTGCACCAACTATGCTGAAAAATCTCCTTAAATCTTGAAATAAAATTTCAAGTTTCCTAAATTGTCTCAACATCAAATTTTAGAAACTTATGTACAACTTGAGATTAGTCCACTTGTTCCACATTAAATCTTTTTGACCAACAAAACATATTGAGATATATCCAAAAGAAATATCACAAAATTAAATCACATATGTCAAGAATTAAAATAACAATTACTGATGTTATGGTTCAACATGTCACAACATCTAGCATAACTGTTGTCTTTATTGCAACCATCACACTGTGATGTAATCATTAGATTAAGATGTTATGACATCTTGCTCAACATTTGTCATGAACCATGATTTCGCAAAATTGTTGTCAATTCTAAAACCATGGATCTAACAAAAATTGACATAAATATGAATGCAAATACTCTTCCATCATTTTTTTATGTAACATTTTTATATTGCTTATTTTTCCGCCTCTCTCTCTTTTAGGATGCTAAAGGAGAAAAAAGATAAATATTACATGCATTTCAGCCTAGATGACACATCCCATTCGAAACTAGTCACGCCACGAGTGTTAGACGGTGGAACCCGGTGATGTCCACCTTGATCGGAGTTATACCTTGAAGGAAGTGATGAGGATCCTACCCTTGATATGGTAATAATCCACTCTGACTCATAGAATTGGGCAAGGATAAGGCCATGTCTCGCCGGGCCTAAGCTCCCACTAGGGGGAACATAAACAAATTAACACTAAAACAATGGATGTTTAATACAACAAACAAACACATACTAAAATAGTGAATGCTAAGTACATCAAGCTAATACAAAAAATAAACATTGTATCAAATATCATTTAATGCACTAAGAAGCAAATTGCAACGAGTCATGATCAATAACAAATTTGAAGAAGCGGTGAAAAGCCTAAAGGTCAGGTACGAACGACTCTAGTAATGGAAGACATTGAGGGAGTGAAGCTGATTTCATACCATCATCATAGAGATCCAACGACTGGTTATTCAAAGTGGCGTGCTCCTCTTAGAGAGACTCCATGGCCTTAGACTGGGCGGCCCTTTTATCCTCAAGATCTGTTGTGAATTCCCGAGCACTAAAAGATAAAGTTTCCAACTTTACTTCTATCCGATGACAACCACACTTTTCCTCTTAAAGCATATCTTCAAGTTCCATTATGTGGGCAACTAAAGTTGCAGGAGATCCGTGCAAATCCACCTCCTCCAAGAAATGAGGCATTTGATTCTAATGATTGTGCAACCCATAACAATCATTCCGAACCTCACAATTTTCACCTCAGTCAGAGTATAAAGAGCATTCAAATCCTCAAACTCTTTAGAAGAAGATTTGGGGCAGGGAATTTCTCGTGACCAGAATAAAAATGGGTCTTAAGTAAAGCTCCCCACAACAGCGGGACGAACAACTCTTGCAACAAGCTAGACTTGCCGATTTTGGGGAGCTGACATATGTGAACTAATCATTGTCAGACAGACAATCTTTTATCTCTTCCACGATCTGAGGCAATCGATCAACATACACACAGGGCATTGAGAGATGAGTGTTCCCAGTACTTTCCAACAATTGGAAAATAGGAGCCGATCCCTACTTATGATTTTTAGTAGGAATCTCTCAAATGAACACCTTACCCCGGGTTTTTAACCCCAGCCAAGGAAACTCTGTCATGGTTCTTCTTGATCTGGCCTTCTAATGATGTCAGCATAATCTAGAAGGCTCTAATGTCCAATGTAGGCACGTCACGAGAAACTGAAGCATCTTTCCTTGTAAGGGGTTTTGAAAAGAAAAAGAAGAATAAAAAAAGATGCAATACAAGCTCAAATGTCACAAATAAAGTAGGAATATAATGGATACCAAAGAGTTCCTTCATCTCATCAGCATATCTCAGCTCACCGATATTTCGACATTGTATCTCAATATTAGATAAAGAAAGAAAAATTGCCTTCATGGACTTCTCCATGTCGATAAGAGAGTCATACAAAACCTTGTAAGATTTAACCCTCTCAAAGAAATGATCCAAGGGGCCAGAATCGTCTCCACTAGTCGAAGGACACCGTTAACTCGTTGGAAAGGGTTGAAATGACACTGAATTTAGCATGAGCAAGATCAGAGATGAGAGTATCCAAGAAATAATCAATTTGAATTTTTTTAACTTTTTGTATAAACACAAAAGACTTTATTTTTAGCACGGCAAATAGAAATGAGTCCATAATACTCATTCCCCTTTGAGACAAGGTTAACCTTAACGAGGTGGAAGAAGAGGTTCTTAGGGGCAAAACTCGTGTCTCCCTAGTACTCATACTAGTACTGGAAAAATATCACGAAGGACCAAGTACACAGATAAAGTTGTGAGGGAGGAATGCAAAGATGATCTAACACTTATTTTTGAAAAGCAGTTAATAAAAGTCGGACACCCAACTTCTGGAAGATGCAACTGCAGAAAAGGATATAACTCCCTTCGAACTTATTGCATATTTGTTTATTTGCGGGAATCGTCGTGATCTTCCAACCTAAAGGTGATTCTACCTCAAATGGAGCCACCTTGATAAAAGCCTCTAGAGTATAATATAAAGTGTTACTCAGGGTTCACTCAGGAGTAATCGTTCTTGTTGTTTATCGCCATCAAATCCTCTAGTTGATCAAATTTTGTGTCTACATTACAAAATAAATTAGATAGATTAGCAACAATAGGGCTTTGGTATAAAGGGTTTGTCCCAAATGACTGAATAGATAAACCATTTTCTAACATCGATATGCCAGACTGTTATACCCCAAAATCTCCTCCCACTTCTCAAGACATTTCACATGTCCAAACCCAAGGATTTCACAAGGGTTGACCAGATAAACCCTCTCCTAAGCAATCAATCCAAACTAGGGAATTGCCATTCTCAAGTCAAGATGAAAATCTAACATTTTAAGTGATCATCATGCTTAATTATATGCTTCAAAGAATCTCCATGTAAAGTTTCAAGCCTTACAAGTCAAGTTTGCTCAGACAATTGCTCAGATGGTTGAAAACCAGTTGTATTGGACAAAAAGTCAACTATGGTCAACATAAAGTCAAACTTCATAATTTTTGGTCAACACCAATATTTTGAAGTAATATTCATCATTTGATCAAGGGTTGATCATGATTTCTCAAGAAAAGTCAAGATTTGATCAAAAGTCAAAGTTTCTAAATTAGGGGTTTTCAGACAAAAGTCAATAGAACTTTGACCAGGCATAACTTTCACATACTTTATCATAAATTTTTCCACCACAAGTCATTTTGAAGAGAATCCAATTTTCTACAACTTCATGTCTCACAATCTTGGGCAGAAAATGCTTCATTTGGAAGTTATGGATCAAAACATTACAGATCCTTTTAAAAGTCAACAAAAAGTTAACTTTTTGTAAAGAAGTGTTCATGAGCATGGAAACTTCAATGAAGATGAAACCAAAAGGTATGTTTAAAGGACATATTGAGCTTTCCAAAAAGTCCAAGAACACCCAAAAATGTTAAAAATTGAGCAAGATACACCTTATGCAAGTAAAGCATTTTTGAGGAGGTGCGCAAAGAGAAATACTTGAGAAAATCAAAAAAATTCCAAATGGGCCTAACTTTTCTTGATTTAAACATGTTCCTTAGCTGAATTGGAACCTCCAAGCCCAAGGCCACGAGTTTTGTCTTTTATTTTTTATTTATTTTGGATTTTTAATCATTTAAAACCAATTTAATTAAAATAAAAGATATAAAATCAAAAATTAATTGCAAAATGGATTTTCTCTCATCCTTGAGTTCCAAGCAAGCCATTTAATCCGATTATTTCGAAATAATCATGATTGGCAAGTGATTTGATTGAAATTGGCTCAAAAGAAGAAATATTTGGTTAGACTCCAAATCAAATCTTTTTTCATTGAACGACATGGTATTTTCCTACAATTCTTGACCTAATTCCTTACAATATAAATAGACAATGTTGCTACATGACAAGGGGACGAATTTCTGGCCTCAAGAACCCTAACCCAAGCTTCAAAAAACTGTGTTACACAACGAACTAGCAGCCATAGTTGTGGATCGATTCAAAGCATTCCAAGCCTTGCAATCGATTCCTTGGTGTTTTTTGAAGCGAACCAGATCATTACCACGCATCAAAACATCCAGAAACACGAATTCACTATCACGGTTTGCACTTTCTTATTTCAAAATCGATTTTGATCATACGTGCATATTTAATCTGTTTTGATTGTTTGTTTATGTTTAGAACAAAGTTTTGAAGCTATCTGGGTTGTTTAATTGAAGCTTAGATGCGGGAATCGTGATATGCCATTGTTAGGTTTTCTGAGCTTCAAATTGGGATCCTTCGAATTAGCCAAAATTGGACCAAACCATGGGCACCATCGTGTTCAGGAGACCAAACCGAGTCGATTCATGCCTTCCTAACATATTTATATTGCATATTTTTGAGGTTTGTGATTCATAGGTGTTATAGCTATGAACAAACTGTTGGTAAAGGCTTTAGCTACAAACAAAAACCGTAGCTAAAGGTTTGAAAATTCAAACGAGGACGGTGAAGATCTTGGCGCCTGTTTTGTTTGGCATTCAGAAAACTAATTCGCTTATATTGTTTTTCTTTCATATTACTAACACGATCTGCAGGTTGGTCTAGTGGCAAAGGCAGCGCGCGTGTGACTCTGAGGTCCTTGGTTCGAACCTTGGCTGCTCACTTTCTTTTTTGACACTTTTCAAAACTAACACTTTTTTCTTATTTTTTCATATTTTCTTTTTCTAATTTAATTTCTTTTCAAATAATTTTCTAACACATTAAAAAATTACAGAAAATATTTTCTTTTTGCATTTAGGTCAGAAAAATACTTATTTAATTTTTGACATGAAACAATTATATTTTGCATGCATATTTTAATTAATTGTTAATTAATCAAAAAATTGACTTTTAATTATTTTTCCTTGTTAAAATCAATCCAGAAAATTCCCAAAAATTATTCTCTCATCTAATTAGGTTTACTAACCCTAAAAACTTTTTCCTAACTCAAAAATCTTTTTCACTAACATATTTTCTCATATTTGCAATTCGTTTCCTTTTTCCGATTATTGTGTACCTGCTTCCAGAATATAATAGTTAGGTTAATTTTCTCGCATTCTTTTCTTCAATATTATGTAACTGCTCATGGGATGTAATAACTTAGTTAGGATTTACTTTCCGCACTCCTAAATTATGTAACTGCCCCAAATCCATGTAATAGCGTAGGATTTACTTTCCGCAATTTATTTTCCGCACCCATATAAACTGCTAGTAATTAGGCGTGTATGGCAAGATAAAAACAAACGTAGATCACTTCTAATTTCAAGATAAATTATCTGAATCCAACACACTCTCTTCACACATGCACCCTATAGGTTATTCTCTCTCGTTGCCTTTCGAATAAATGGTCAAGTCCCTCGAACGTAGAGGTATCCTAGCACCATTGCCTACAAGCATATCATCATAGTCCCTTCGAATCAAAGATCATAGTCCCTCGATGACCCTCGATGTTGCCTACGAATATATGATCTTGTCCCTCGATTGTTGTCTACGAAAAGTGATGATCGTCCCTACGAATGTGCTAGGATACTCCTACAAGTTGCCTTCTATGACCATCCGATGTCCCTTTCGAACGTCCCTTTACATCCAACGAATAGGGTTACCTACCAACTAATGGTATGGATAGCGTTATTCTAAAGGAAAGTAAAATAACACGGAAACGACCGTTCTGAGTAGGTAATAGACTTTTAGTTGCTTGCTCTATCAAAATACTTTTCACACCTCACACTATTACAAAATTCCTTTTCTAAAAACGAAACATTTCCGAACACTTTGTATACATTCTAGCGTGAATCATTACGAAGTCAAAGCGAAATGCCTTTTCAAAATCTTTTTCAAACACACAGAAAGCAAATTTCAAGATGAGCTAAAGCAACTAAGAGCCCGTAGATAACTACGGATGGAAAGGGTGCTAATACCTTCCCTTTTCATAACCTTCTCCCTTACTCAGAATCTAACGAAGGTCTTTTCCTGTTCTTTTCACCTTCCCTTAATTGGATAAAAGAAAAGTCGGTGGCGACTCTTACTATTCGCAACATTTGTGATCAAATGCAAAACAATCCAAAGTCAGTTCTCCCACCGTGTTACACAGACCAAACAAGACCTCAATCATACATAGCGCAAGTCAGGGAAGTGGTTCGGGTGATAGTATCACTAATGGTGAATCGCCATAATTGTTGAAGGAATCTAATTGCGACCTAGATTCATCTAGAGGCAAATACGGGGTACGGATAAAATTTTTTAACCATACATAATCTCTACAAATTCGGGATTCTCCATTTCCTCAGATGATGATGACTCTTCACTGGTGAGCTCGAGAGCACCATTCACATGCATATTCCCTGGATTAACCATAATTATGTGTGGAACGTGGGCAATGACATACATATAAAAGGGAAAATGGAGATAGGCGAGGTGTTAGAAAGAAGGAACATAAATGAAGGTTGAGAAACACAAGAAAGGGGGGTTTGAATTGAGTTTTTTCTAAATTAAAACAGTTTAACACAACTATTTTTGTCCTGGTTCGTTTGAACTAAAACTACTCCAGTCCACCCGTCAAGGTAATCTGCCTCTCTCAACGAGGTCTTAATCCACTATTCAACAATAGATTACAATTCACAAAGGCAAACTGCCTTTGTCTTCTTGAGATAAACCACAACCTGGTTCTCAAGGAATTATACCTGATTGAACAATTACAACTTAGTATAAAAGATGCTTCTAATAAGCTATATCACTACTGTGATGTATTACACAATATATTTTGAGCTCAATTTAAAATAGAGAAATATGTATACTTTCATTGAAAATTTTCTCTGTAATATGCGTGTAAGAGTTGTATGAAATTCTTCATGATTTTGTCTTTATATAGGCATGAGAATTTCAATCCGTTGGAGACATAGATTCCACAAATGGAAGAATGATATTTGTTATTAATTGTGCTTTCCATAAAAGCGAGATCCTGTTGGAAATTGGCCGTTACTTCAAATATTCCCATTTGAGTCTTTGTAACGCATCAAAACTAAGCAGCCATCATATGGGAATCAGAGTTTGTAGTGCAACATGGTGCCTTTAGAAGTTTTTCTTTTGATCATAACATAACTTCTTCTAACGAGCATGATAGTCTTGAAGACTGCTTTTACATGTGTATCTTTTTAAGTTCTCTTAGAATTTATTTTACAAAATATTAGAACTTCTTATATCTTCAAAATTGTAACATGTTCTCCTTTTCCATTCAGAATTTGAACATCATCTGCATACTTCATTAAAAAATTAGAAGACAACAATGTTTCATACAAAATATTTATGTATCAGGATCAGAACATAATTGTCATCAACAATACTTGTTATCATCAAAACTTCTAAGATAGGTGTAGAACCAAACCATGTTCTAACAGTCCCCCCTTTTTGATGATGACAAAACATAAATATTTTGACAATGATAGGTCTCCCCCTGAATTTAATATTCATATAAGTTTAGAGACATTGTACTTCCCTGAAGAGTTTCGTCGAGAGTATGATGAAGGCTCTGATGGATCCAAGTTGATTTCCAGAATTGATACTTCCTGTTTTAAGATTTAGACGAAAATGAAATCAAAGATAATATCAAAATGTTTGAGACTTATTCTATCAGCAACTATAATGTTCAAAATATCTTACGTTCACCCCTTTTTGTCATATATCAAAAAGAAAAACCGAGAAAATAATAAAACAAAGCAAAAGATGATTACATTGATCAGAATGAAGTACAGAAGCAAAGATGCAGATAGTAAAAATTTGTAAAATAAGAACAAGATTAAATAGAGCAAAAAAAAACATAAGGTCTAAGATGGTGGGAGGAGTCGTGAGAACAGAGCTTCAAGCATCCCTTTGATCTCAGATGTTGAAGCTTCTTGTTTACCCATCATCTCTTTAAGTTCCTTGTTCGTTTCATCTTGCTTATCCAATATTTTTTGACCTCTTCATTTTCCTTCTTTATAACTTCCAGAGTTTGAATGACTGAGGAGGGAGAGGAAGCATCCTTATCAACAGTTGCCAGAGTTTCAGTAGCAGAGCATTAGAGGATTCAGCAACTGATTTCCCTTTGTCTTGAAAGAGAACCAGAGGTTGAGTCTCCGGTTTTTGAAGAGACGCTGCTGCTTCTATAGATTCCCAGGGAGCATTTTTTAGAAACAGATTGTTTGCGTCCCTAAGCTGTGAAATATGTTCTTTAAGAAACTTCAGCCAATCGCTGAAATTCTACTGAGCCATTCCATAGTAGAGCTCCTTCTGCTTCTGAGATTCAAAAATAAACCATTTTTTGAATTGAGTCCAGAGATAGTTAGAAGCTGCGGGATTCAGATTCTCCAAGCAAGCTTGCTTCAGAGAGTTAACCCGAGCCTGAATTTCTATTCCAAAAACTAGTAAAGACTCACCAACTTTGGAAAAACTGGACCGATCAAACGATCAAAGTATTGAAACCACCCTTGAAAAAGCAATTCTTCAAGGAGATCATGGTCGTTTTCCTTCATGCTTTCAAAATCAACGAGAAACTCACAAAGAACTTCAAGATTTTCAAAAGGAGTGTTCAACATTCTGTGGGGATCAGTAAACACTTCTTCATTGGTGTTAACATGGGGATGTTGTTGTTGTTGTTGATGTTGTTGATCTTGAGATGAGGAGTCCATTGTTCTCAGACTAGGGTTTTGAGAGAAAAGGTGAAGACTTGAAAATAAGAGTTTTTCAAAGGAGGAAGAAGTGATCAAATGATTTGAAAACGATGAATTTTGAAAAAGGTAAAGTAGAATTATATAGAGAGAAAAATGATTTCCTGAAACCATGCAATTAAGAGTAATTAAAGCACGAAAAATGATTATTAACCATAATGATTGTTGACACGGGAGATAACATAAAGATATGGTGAACAGTTACCGATGTGACCAACGCCTAAATGAATCAACTCAAGCGTTTCACTCTATCAGAAGTTGAACGCGTGTCCATTTTATGAGAATGACTTAGCGATTAAGATTGACAGGTGTTGTTCTGGTGAACTGCATGCTTCTATCTCGAGCCGAGTCATCATTCAAATCTTCTTGATAGATTCTGATTCAGTTACCCTTCTCACTTTCTGAAGGACAATTGGTCAGAAGTTGATAAAAAAAACTAAATAATATTCTAACAGTTAAACATATAGAATTAAACTTTTCATTCTAGGCATAATTCCATACTGAGATGCTTCAGAATGAAACTGGACCTTTCTTCAGCAAGGGGTTTTGTAATTATATCAGCCCATTGATGGTCTGTGTCAATAAATTTTAAAGTAAGAATTCCCTTCTGAATATAGTCCCTAATAAAATGATGTTTAATTTCTATGTGTTTAGCTCTAGAATGTAAATTAGGATTTTTAGATAAGCAAATAGCATAAGTGTTATCACAGAGGATAGAAATGTTACTCTCGAATATCTAAAAGTCCTCAAGCTGACTTTTAATCCAGAGCATCTGAGTACTGCATCCAGCTGCAGCTATATATTATGCTTCTGCAGTAGATAGAGCAATGGTGGATTGTCTTTTGTTGGACCAAGATATCAGATTTTCTCCTAGAAACTGACAACTTCGAGAAGTGCTTTTTCTTTCTATTTTGTCTCCAGCAAAGTCAGCATCACAATATCCTACAAGTTTGTATTCTCTGGGTTTTCTATAACACAAGCCAAGATTAGAAGTACCTTTTTGATACTTGAGAATTCGCTTAACAAATGTTAAGTGAGTTTCTCTAGGATCTGATTGGAATCTAGCACAGAGACACACACTATATAGAATATCTGGTCTTGAGGCAGTTAAATATAGGAGAGAGCCAATCATACCTCTGTAGAGCTTCTGTTATATTTTCTTACTTACCTCTTCCTTTTCTCGAATACACGTGGGATGCATAGGAGTTTTGGCAGGTTTGCTATATGACATGTCAAATATCTTTAGAAGTTCTGTAATGTACTTACTTTGATGTACATAAGTTACTTCTGAAGTTTGGTTGATTTGAATTCCCAAAAAAAATTTGAGTTCGCCCATGAGACCTATTTCAAATTCTGCCTGCATAGACTTAGCAAACTCTCTCCCAAGGGAGGCTTTAGTAGAACAAAAAATTATGTCATCAACATAAATTTGACATATCAGAATATCATTTTTAAATGTCTTACAGAATAAAGTTGTGTCCACTTTCTCTCTGGTAAAATCTTTTTCTAATAGAAAATTACTTAGTCTTTCATACCAAGCTCTAGGAGCTTGTTTTAGACCGTATAAAGGTTTTTTAAGATTATAAAAAAAATCTGGATGTTTTGAGTTTTCCAAACCAGGGGTTGGTGCACATATACTTCTTCATCAATGTAACCATTTAACAATTCACTCTTTACATTCATCTGATAAAGTGTAATATTGTGATTTACAACATATGAAATTAAAAAGTCTGATAGATTCTAACCTGGCGACTAGAGAAAAGGTTTTTGTATAGTCTATTCCTTCTTGCTGACTATAACCTTGTGCTACCAGTCGAGCTTTGTTTCTGACTACTTCTCCTTGTTCACTCAACTTGTTTTTGAAGACCCATTTAGTTCCAATAATGTTAATGCCTTTTGGTTTGGGTACAAGATCCCATACATCATTTATGGTGAATTGATTTAGCTCTTCTTGCATTGCCATAATCCGATCATTATCTTAAAGAGCCTAATCATTGGAAGTTGGTTCAATCAAGGACACCAGACCCATGAGAGATTTTTCAGAATTTCTGGATGTTGTTCTGTTTCTGATTGAATCATCTTTCTTTCCTAGAATCATCTCTTCAGGATGAGCTACGCTGCTTCTAGATGGTTTCTTCTGAATGGGTTCTTCTGATGTTTCTTTGATGGCTTCTTCTGAACCTATTTCTTTGTCCGGAATATCTTCTGATCCTGAAATTTGAACTTCTATATCTGCAAGAGAATCTTTTTGCTTTGACTTTTAAGGGTAAAGCTTACCATATAATCTGATATTGATAGATTCTTCCACAATTCGTGTTTCAGTGTTATATACTATGTAGCCTTTTGAGCGTTCAGAATATCCTAACATTAAACACTTTTGTGCCTTAGAATCAAATTTGTCCAGATGATCTTTGGTATTCAGAATGAAACAAGTGCATCCAAAAGGGTGGAAATAAGAAATGTTGGGCTTTCTGTTCTTCCATAATTCATAAGGAGTCTTCTCAAGAATAGGTCTTATAGATATTTTATTATGGATATAACACATTGTGTTCACTGCTTCTGCTCAGAAATGTTTAGTAATGTTAGTCTCATTGATCATGGTTCGAGCCATTTCTTGTAAAGTTCTGTTTTTACATTCTACAACTCCATTTTGTTGTGGAGTTCTATTACAAGAAAAATCATGAGAAATACCATTTTCATTAAAAAGTTTTTCAAAATCTTTATTTTCAAATTCTCCACCATGATCACTTCTGAATTTAACAATTCTAAACTCCTTTTCATTCTGGACCACATTACAGAAGTTAGCAAACACGGAATGTGACTCATCCTTGTGTATTAAGAACTTTACCCATGTCCATCTGCTATAGTCATCTATAATCACCAATCCATACTTCTTGCCACTAATGGATACAATTTTCACTGGTCCAAACAGATCAATATGCAGAAGTTCTAATGGCCTAGAGGTAGAAACAACATTTTTTGATTTAAAATGAGGTTTTGAAAATTTGCCTTTTTGACATGCTTCACACAGAGCATTTGAGCTTAATTTCAAACTAGGAAGTCCTCTGACTAGATTAAGTTTGTTAATTTGAGGTATTCTTCTCATGATAACATGCCCCAATCGTCTGCGCCAGGCCTATTGCTCATTTTCCACAGACATAAGGCATTTTACATTCTGACTCTTGAGTTCAGAAAGTATGATCTTATAAATGTTGTTTTTCCTTTTACCATTAAAGAGGATTGTTCCATCTTTCTGACTAACAACTTTACAAGACTTTTGATTAAAGATTATATCATAACCGTTATCACTTAATTGACTTATGGATAACAAGTTATGAATCAATCTATCTACCAACAGAATATTAGTAATAGAGGGTAAAAAACCGTTACCGATAGTTCTAGAGCCAATAATTTTACCCTTTTGGTTGCCTCCGAAACCTACGTAACCTCTAGATTTAAGTTCCAGACTTTGGAACATATGCTTTCTTCCCGTCATGTGTCAAGAGCATCCAGAGTCCAGGTACCAAGATTGGTGTTTCAACTTTGCTGTCAAAGACATCTGCAACATATACTATTTTGGCCTTAGGTACCTATATCGTTTTGGGTCCTTTTTGGTTAGAATTTCTAAAGTTCTGTTTGAACTTAGGTTTAACATAAGATTTTTCATAATATGATTCACTAGTATATTTTATGTCATGTGGATGACCATTAGTGAAGTGAGATTTCAGATGTGTGTATTTAATGGCCATATCATCTACTTCAGAATATGGTTTCTCATCTTTAGGAGGCACATTTATAGATCATTGAAGCCTTTTTGCTTCTGCCTATGCTTTTAGACAAGAACTCTTGAAAACCAATATCATATTCCTTTTGAATATTATCATAATCATTTAGAACTTCTGAAACAGGTTTTTCTTGAGCTTTTTGTAAATTTTCATTAAAAACAGAATTTTCAATTTTTAGTTTAGAAATGGTTTCTTTAAGCTCAGAGTTTTCTGTTTCTAGTATCTTAGTTTCTTCAGAATCAGATGCAAGATTCCGTTTAAGATTCTTGTATTTTATTTGAAGTTTCTAATAGTTTTCAAGAATTTATGATAGACTTTCTGCTAATTCAGCTTTAGAGAAATTAACAGCAAAATTAGGAAATACCTCTTCAATATCAGAATCAGATTCAGAGGAATCTGAGTTGTCAGCTATGTTGGCCATTAAAGCTATGTTGGCTCTTTCATCTTCTGAGTTTGACGAAGCTTCATAAGAATCTGAATCATCCCATGTTGCGATAAGACTTTTCTTCTTTTCTTTGTCAAACCTCTTCTTCAGCTTCTCTTTTTGAAGTTTAGGACAATCACTTTATAGTGACCAGGTTCCTTACATTCGTAGCATACAATCTCTTTGCTTATTGTCTTTTTGTATCCAGAGGATGAATCAGAATAATTGCTAGATCTTCTTGGATTTTTGAACTTCCTCTCTGTTCTTCCAGAGTTACTGAACTTTTCTGGAGAGATAACTCATCTTCTTCTGATGATGATCCTCCGGAGTTTTCTTCTTCAGTCTGAAAAGCTTTAGAGTCTTTTTTTGGTTATATTAAGAGCAATAGACTTACCTTTCTTCTGGGACTCATCTTATTCTAATTATATCTCATGACTTCTTAATGAGCTGACGAGTTCTTCCAGAGAGATTTTGTTCAGATCTTTTGCAAGCTTGAGAGCTGTCACCATAGGTCTCCATTTCTTAGGAAGACTTCTGATGACTTTCTTTACATGATCAACAATAGAATATCCTTTGTACAGAACTTTTAAGCCAACTACAAGAATTTGAAACCTTGAGAACATTGCTTCAACAATTTCATCTTCTTCCATGTTGAACGCTCCGTACTTCTGAATGAGAGCAAGAACTTTTGTTTCTCTGACTTGTGTATTTCCCTCATGCGTCATTCTTAAGGAGTCGAAAATGTTCTTAGCTGAGTCTTTGTTTGTGATCTTCTCATACTCAGTGTATGAGATGGCGCTTTGGAGGATTGTTCTAGCTTTGTGACGATTTTTGAATTCTTTCTATTGCTGATATGACATTTTCTTTCTTTCAATCTTCTGACCACTTTCATCAACAAGATAAATGTAGCCATCAGTTACCATATCCCAGAGATCAGCGTCATGAGCCAGAAAGAAACTTTCAATTCTGTCTTTCCAGTAGTCAAAATTTTCACCATCAAACATTGGGGGTCTGCCGCTGATTCTGTCTTTGTCGTCATAGTGGTCATTGTTGTTCTGAACTGGTTCTATCATTGTGTTTTTCAAGCTGGATCTTTTATCTAACACGGTTAAGTGTTAGCACCCAGAACCAGGCGCTCTATGTCAATTGAAGGTTGAGAAACATAAGAAAAGGGGGTTTGAATTGGTTTTTTCTAAATTAAAATAGTTTGACACATCTATTTTTATCCTGGTTCGTTTAAACTCAAACTACTTCAGTCCACCCGTCATGGTGATTTGCCTCTCTCAACGAGGTCTTAATCCACTATTCAACAATATATCATAATTCACAAAGACAACTACCTTTGTCTTCTTGAGATAAACCACAACCTGGTTCTCAAGGAATTACAACTGATTGAACAATTACAACTGTGTATAAAAGATGCTTCTAATAAGCTATATCACTACTATGATGTATTACAGAATATATTTTGAGCTCAATTGAAACTAGAGAAATATGAATGCTTTCGTTGAAAATTTTCTCTGCAATATGCGTGTAAGAGTTGTATGAAATTCTTCATGATTTTGTCTTTATATAGGCATGAGAATTTTAATCCGTTGGAGACATAGATTCCACAGATGGAAGAATGATATTTGTCATTAATTGTGCTTTCCATAAAAACAAGATCCTGTTGAAAATTGGCCGTTATTTCAAATATTCTCATTTGAGTCTTTGTAACGCATCAGAACTAAGCAGCCAGCATATAGGAATCAGAGTTTGTAGTGCAGCATGGTGCTTTCAGAAGTTTGTCTTTTGATCATAGCAGAACTTCTTCTAACGAGCGTGATAGTCTTGAAGATTGATTTTACATGTGTATCTTTTTAAGTTCTCTTAGAATTTCTTTTACAAAATATTAGAACTTCTTATATCTTTAGAATTGTAACATGTTCTCCTTTTCCATTCAAAATTAGAACATCATCTGCATACTTCATTAACAAATTAGGAGACAACAATGTTTCATACAAAATATTTATTTATCAGGGTCAAAACATAATTGTCATCAACAGTACTTGTTATCATCAAAACTTCTAAGATAGGTGTAGAACCAAACCATGTTCTAACAAGAAGGTCCAAAGGCTGGAGCAAGAGAGCTGATAGCCAAACTCATAAAGAGAAGATAAGCATATAATAGCAAGAAGGCGAAAATGAACTTTGGGGGCAAATAAAATCTACCTTTTATAAAAAAAGTCAGTCGATAGGGACAACTATTCTAGGTCTGCTAAAAGTCGAAATCTCTAAGGTCCAAAGTAACTTAAATCTACTCCATATGACTCAATGTAAGTCATCTCACACTTAAAAACAAGATACCCTTTCGAAACTTCACTTTTCACTATATTTGTCTTTAGACTTAAACAAATTTGAACGTTGATGTAATAACTTTACAAGACTTATCCTACATCAAGATTTTGCACCAATTGATAATATCAAAATTTGGTTCATGAATGATATTGTATAACTAGTAGTACTTATTTGGTGAAAGTTATTAAGAGATTATTTATTCAACTATAATGATGCTGAAATTCCCAAAGACTCACCAACATCCTCCTATTGTTACTCAAATGAAAAGAAACATTTATTTTGGATTTATTGTCCAACTAACAAGCCATTGTTGGCTACTTGGAGTGACGTTGGCTTAGGGTTTGGTCCACACCTACACCTTAGTTAGATACATACGTATCACTACGTGTAATGTTTGTTTCATTTTTGGGTTTATTGTATTTTATGTGATAGTCATGTGCTTATTAATTACACCAAGGTCTTGGGCTTTTGGCTCTTGATGGCTGATTTAATTTTATTTGGTACACCTAACTTACCACCAATATTAACATTGTAAAGATTACCTCACACCATGCTTTGGAAAAGTGCATTGTTTAGGGAGTGATGCTTATGTCTCGTCCTTGTCCACTCTCTAATTTTCACCATGCATTGCTTTTGAAATAGACCCTCTCAAATGCATTGCTTGAAGGGTGAGTTTTTAAATGTCATTCTCAGGTGAAAGTACATGATGTGGCATAAATAAAGACACTAGAGATTGAATAACACTTGAACCAATGTTCAACTTCAAGGGGTTATGTTAAATTTGTTCATCATAGATTAGACTTTTTTCTTCCCTAGATTTTGTTGCAGTCAATTCCCTTATAATTGATGAGTAATTAAATACACTTCAGAATAGACTTGTCCTTTCTTTTCCAACCATTCAATTACCTGAAATTGACTATTTTTCTTCAAACCAAAAAAATTGTAAAGATTTTTAATATTTCATCCGTCTCAAATTTAGAATCTCAATATATTATTAATGATTTTTTTGTCTAATATATCCTCTACTATTTATTTTTCTTTCTTCTTTTTATTCTTTTAATTTTGCTTCCCAATATAATTATTGAAAGACATTTTGATAAAATTATACACCGTTTCACTTTTTTATAAAGTAATAATTATTTTTCTTAATTCATGTGAAATGATCAAAACATTATATAATTTAGGACGGAGGAAGTATATTTTTATCAAGTAATTTTTGTCTTTGATAAGATAGAAAAAAATGGTTTAACAAATAGGAAAAGATGGTCAAATGGAAACAGTCAAAGGACAGAAATTTTGTTCTTATGTATTTGTTCGTGCAAAGAATTTCTGAAGCCAAACTGCGCAGATAACTTAATATTAATCCATTCTAGCACGTTACCTCTGAAATTATGAATACCCTCACTTTAGTAACTAAAAATGTTTAACAAATATTTTATTTTATTTTTTTCTTTTTTATTCATGTTTCCTTTCTTATTCATGTTTTCTCACAATATTCATAATTCTCTCTAATTTTCATCACTCTTCTTTAATCCATATGAGTTGATATACTAGCATTATTTTTAACTCTAAAATCTTCAACAAAGTAACTAGTTATTTCAAATATATTATACAACTTGTTGATCTAGTTTATAAAGTTACATATTGGGAAGAGTAAATGGATATGGATTTAGTACTATATATACAAGCTTTGCTTGTATGCTTCAATGGATGATTAATTTTAAGAGAGTCTACACAATTATATTCCCTCTAACAACCTAGCTATGCTTGCACACATATAGGATACCATGATCATGTATGTTTATCATGTATATCTCCATGACTTTCATCTAATACGCCTCCACAAGTTTATGGTGGATTGAAAGTAGACACTTTGAGCTTGTCACGAAAAGCTGAAAACATGGTGGTTGATAGAGATTTTGTTAAAGCACCAACAATCCGAGCATGTGCAACAACATGTTGGATTTGGAATTAATTGGCCACAAGCCTTTTAATGTCCAACTTTATGTGTTTGGTTATTAGGCATGTAAAATGGAGTGTGAGCTAGCATAACAACACTTATATTGTCACACCGTAGTGTAAGTAGCGTAGGAATTGAATGTTCAATTTTGAGCTCAGGTATGAGTGATTGAAGCCATAGTAATTTTTTAAAAGTGAATTAAAATTTGTCACATTCAAAAGTCGAACTCACGATCTCTCTGCAAATTTTTATAAGATCCTACCACTACACTATTTAAAAATTGTTAAGTCGAACTCACGATCTCTCTGCAAATTTTTATCAGATCCTACCAATATACTATTTAAAAATTGTTGATATAATTTATATTTAAACATATATACATATAACAAAGTAATAAATAATTTTAAATAATTTTTAAAAATTCTTATACAAATATAATTTTATTATGCACATATAAAAATTGTATATTAAAAATAAAATAAAATTCACTTTTATGCGAAATATGAATATAAATGGCATTATTTTTCACATAAATATATGTTTTATTTGTTAAAACAATACAAAAATGAAAGTTTTACTACAAATTAAAAATTGAAAGAGAACTAAAATATTTAAAAGAAATTTGAAGGGAAATGGTAAAAAAAAAAAAAAAAGATAATTAGAAAATAAAAAGAAAAAAAAACAAAAAATATAAGTGACCGAAATTTCGATCTCTGATTTTTTATATAAATAAAATTTTATATCAAAAATGTTTTTTCGAGACTAAATAGGCGATCACAAAATTTTGGTCGTTAATCGGTGGTTGATTTATTTTAGCGACCTCTTAAAATTGACTCATGAATATCAAAATTTTGGTGGCTAATTCGGTCTCTACAATGACCGAAATGTTTTGGTCACTAAATCACTAGCCTAGTCAAAGTAACTATACGCACGATGTGTTGGATGGTGCTAGTAGAACACCATGTGTTGATGTGCCACTCAAGTAACGCAAAATGTGCTTTACTGCAGACCATAGGAACTCCAAGGGTGATGCCATGAATTGACATAGTGTAAGACACCAACCATGGATCTATATAGAAGAGGACATGAGAACATATCAATTCCATGTTTCCTTAACTTGTATTGACTAAACATAGGTGTGGCAACACCTTTTGCTTCAGTCATATTAACCTTGGCAAGTAAATCTCACTGTACTTGGTTTGAGTGAGCAACAATGTTCCATTGGCTTGTTGATGAACCTCAATGCTCGGAAAATATCTTGGAGTACCAAGTTTCTTGAGTACAAACTTGTCATGTAGTTTATCTATAAGGGCGTGAATGAGTTTAGTTGAGGAATCAATGATAAGTATTTCACCTACACTGACCAAAGCATACAACATGAAATTATGATGATTGGAGAAAGTGAGTGATCACATCAGTTAGAGACAAAGCCAAAATGAATTAAGGCATGAGGCAACTTTTTATACCATGCGCATGAAGCCCGCTTAAGGCCACATAACTCTTTTTTGAGTTTGCAAACTAAGGCATCATTGGAGTCATGAAATCCTGGTGGTTGATCCATGAAGACTTCTTCCTGTAAGTCCCTATTGAGAAATGCATTATTGATATCAACTTGTTGAGTCTCCTACTTGAAAGTGAGAGCCAACGCCAGGATACACAAATTGTTGTGGGCTTGATGGATGAAGGAAATGTCTCAAGGAAGTCAAATACATGTTGTTGATGAAAGACTTTGGCAACGAGTCTGGCTTTGTGCTTGTTAACACTCCCATCAGAATTTTCCTTCACCATAAAAACCTATACCTATTTATACCAAATTGTTTTCCTATGAGGTTATAGTGTAGTGAGAACCCCGTGTGCCATTTTTTATTAAGGTTTCATATTTGGATTTCATTCCATCAAACCAGTGAGGTTGAGCTAAAGCTTTCTTTACTGAGCTAGGTTCAAAATGAGCTATGATCAATTTAGGTTTTGAGATACCAAGAATGGTGCTTGAGATCATTGGGTGGGAATTTTGTACGAGAAGAATAGTGCACAACCACATAACTCTATCAATACATACCAAATATGTTCCTTGACCATAACCAAGATTCCATAAGTTTGGCTCCTTTAATCAGAAGGATCTTCAAGATGTTAGAGAGAATGTCCTTGACATTCATATTCACGAACCTGGCTGCAATGACAAACTTCTTCAGGATACTAAAGCTCAGTCTATGCCCTTCCTACTTGCTTGACTAAAAAATAAACTAAACCAAGAAGTAAACAATTTTTTGACCATTATTCAACCCACCAATCTAAGATATGTTTTCTGGATACAACATCTTAGATACAAGCCCAGATTCCTCCTCTTCCAAATAAGGAGTAGGTTCCAAACATATGTGATCACCTTACATTTGTATGGCACCTAGAGCATCTGTTATGAAACAGGAATATGCACGCATACTGACACAATGTCCCAACATCTGGTAGGAAATCAATTCCCTTCTTATGGAACACACAAACTAAGCTTGGTTCTGAAGCCATTACTGCTTCCAAAAAAAAAAAACAACCCTTGATCACCTTCAATAAAAAATATTCCAAGCTCCAAATATTACCAACAACAGTAAGACTCAAGTCACGTTCCTAATTAGGTCAAGTATTAAGAAGACTCTTATAAAATCCAAAATGAATGACTCTAATCTTTCTTCAATAGTCTTTCAAATAAAAGTCATACTTCTTTTAAAATAATACATCAACCACATACCAAAGTGCCTTTATGAGTGAACTTGAGAAATAAAACTTAAGTATCATTGACAATTTTACAAAGTTAGTTTAGACTGTCTTGCATAAACTACAATATCATGCAACAAACATGCCGAGGATACCAAAACCCAATGCCCTTTCTTTAGTTACTTTCCCCAAGAAAATATCTTACTAAAATCTCACCACCAGAGACTCAAGGAACAACCAGGGTTACATCAGATAACATGACGCGGAACATACAACAACTCCTCAAAAATCTCCAGGCACATATCAATAATCATTGAACACAATCACCATAATCCAAGTGACCCCAAAACAACACAGGTTTGAAAAGAAATCAAACCTAACACAACTGCAGGACAGTTGCTCATCACCAAGGCCACATGCCTAACACCCAAAGACAGGTACAATACACACCCTGTCATGAATAATCCATCCTCCACTTCAAGGGACCATTCAAATAACAATATGAACTATCCAAGTTCAAACAAATTTTTAGTAGAACCTTCTACTTTGACCATGAACCATAAAGTATCCCCCTCGGATCTCATCTAGAAATAGACAAGATGTCTACTATAATACCAATTGAAATTATGGTCTATCAGACTTGAGATATCCTATGACATGTTGAGACATCTAAATCCGACTTAAAAAAACTGGCAAGGTATAAACATAAAAAACAATACTGAAAAAAGTAAACAACACACCAGAATTATTAACCCAGTTCGATGACAACAACACCTACATCTGAGGGCTACCAAGCCAAAGATAAAGTCCACTATGATAGTATCATTTCGAAGCTAAAATCCCTCATTTAAAACTTCTAACTTAATCACTACCTATGATAACTTTCTACCTAAGACTCACCTAGGTATGAGGCCCTCTTTAACCCCCCATCAATCACAAACAGCGATTGGACAAAACCGGAAGACATGCTTCCATGACAACAAAATAGAAGACACACTTCCATGGAAATACCTAGCCAAGACTCTTTACTAAGAACACAATTGAAGTTTCTTAAAAGCTTCCTTCAAGAATAATATTCACTCTTGCTTCACAGCTTCGAGGTGAATAATAATAGAGACTTACAACTCTATAAAAAAAGTCCAACTCACATGTCGAGTAAATCACACATACCAACTCTCCTAGGGAGTGACTTACAGACTCAACCCTAATAATATTACATTTTCATTCACGACCGATACCTTCTTCTAAGTTACAAAGCTTCTATTTATAAACTATATCCCAATTGAATTTGGGCTTCAAATCAGAACTCACCGGCTGTTACAAGTTAGCAGAAACTCCTGCTACAAAATAGGTCTAAAAGCAAATCTTTCCTAATTAATCTCCATAATTAGAAAGTCAATATTGTTCTTGACCTACAAATCAGTGCCACATACGATAATATAATATCCTTACAATATAATTTATCTCTGTGACTTAACAAAATATAACAATCTAGCTGAACAACTTAGCACAGGCGCGATGTCAAATGAACCTCCATAGGACATCTTATCGAACATGTTTATCCAGAAGTTGAAACACATCATATTGCTGCTATATTTAATATATTTAATATATTGCTGCTATATTTATTATACTATAATTAATATATTGCTGCTATATTTATTTTACTATAATTAATGCCAATCCTAAAAGTATAGAACTTAAAGATACTAATATTGTTGAGCATCATCTGTCGCTTAAGCCAAAATGTCTGTTAGTGGAAAAAAAGAGAAAATAAAAACATTAAAAAATAAATCGAACTACTGTTAATTTGTGAAGAAGTGCCATAAATGCCAGATCTATGCAGACAAGATTCATGTGGCTCTGAAGCTACTCAATGTTATTTCATCTGCATGACCTTTTTCCATGTGGAGAATTGATATGATTAACGTGATTGAGCCTAAAGCTTAGACCGGACACTAGTTTATTTTGGTAGCTATTGATTACTTTACCAAGTGGATTGAAGGAGCATCATTTTCCAATGTAAGCAAATAGGCCATGGTTCAGTTTATAAAGAATCAAATCATTTGTTGGTAAAACATTTCAAATAAGACCATTACTGACAACGGTTCAGATTTGAATAATAAGATGATGAAATAACTTTGTGAAGGCTTCAATATTGAACATCACAATTCTTCACCTTATATACCCAAGATGAATGGTAGAATTTAAGAAGCTAACAAGAATATTAAGAAGATTTTGCTGAAGATGGTAGTCACCTACAAAGATTGATATGAGATGCTTCATTTTTCTTTGCATGGATATCATACATTTGTTTTCACTTCAACAAGGGAAACCCATTTCTCTCTTGTTTGTGGTATGAAAAGTGCTCCCGATAGAGGTTAGGATCCCAACAATGCGAGCCTTGATGGAAGCCAAGTTCTCAAAGGCTGAATGGTGTCAAAGTAGATATGATCAGTTGAACCCAATTGAAGAGAAGAGAATGATGGTCTTATGTCATGGTCAGTTATACTAGAAGATAATGAAACAAGCATTTGATATGAAGGTATGACCTCCTAAATTTAGAGAATGCAACCTTGTGCTGAAAAATATATTGCCTCCTTATAATGATCCTCGTGGCAAGTGGATTCCTAATTATTAAGGCTCATAAGTTGTTAAGAAAGCCTTCTCAGGATGTGTAATGTTTCTTACAACTATGGATGGTGAGGATATACCTTGTTTAGTGATTATTGATGCAGTTAAGAAATAATTTGCCTAAATAATTAAAAGAACAACTTGCTAGGTTGAAAAGTCGAAAGGATGACTTAGGCAAAAATGAGCATCTCGGTGGGCTGAAAACCCGAAAGGGCGATCCAGGAAAAAATTAGAGACATAAAAAAAATGAATCATCCTGTTAGATTAAAAACCCGAAAGGAAAATCTAGGAAAAATTTAGGTATATGGAAAGTGACTACATCCGATCAGGCTTGATCACTTGAAGTAGTAACATCCTTATCAAGACTTCTATGTTCAATCATTCTTAACAGAAGCTTGATTACAAGAATTCAAAGTTATTAGGGAGAATATTAGTAATGTATTTCAATGTAAGCCTTTCCATTTTACCATTTTCAAAATTTGTAATGATTCATGGAATTACACCATTTGTGAACTAACATTATATTAATAAAATATTGTTTTCCCCCAATTATTTTCAATTCTCTTTTTGAAATAAAGCATTAATAATAATCATGCTTTTGAAAATTACAAAAATTATTTTCTTTGATTTATGAACAAAATTAAAATAAATGTCGATGATTGTTCAAAAATGATCAAATCCCAAAGTGCGAAACACAATTTGCCTCATTGCAGTAGCTCTTGTGATCCCCCGTAAATGTCTCTTGTTTAATGATTTAGGTTTCCTCGGCTGAGTCTGAATAACACATTGAATTTCCTCAGGCAGAGGTATTTGTTATGATGATTAACATCTCCACTATTGAATACTTATTTGGTGGTGGTTTCATGTCGTTGTCCCCCACCCCTGTAGATTTTTGATCATATGTTGAATCTGTGTTCCCCCAGCCAAGTCATAATCGAATGATGTTTGTTCTAGTTTATTATGGTGTGAATGATTTGGTTTCTCCTTGTATAGCCTTAATCCTCCATTTGACTTGGTGGTAGCATTGATGGTTAAGGTTTCCTCATATAAGAACTAATGCAGATTTTTAGAAAATGGTTATTGAGAGAGTCGTGTTGTGTTTCCCCAACGGATCTTTCTAAGTGTAGATTTTTTGCAATTTGTTGTTGCACCTTCAAAGAGTTATTGACTTTGGAAGTTATCTACAACATTTATTCATTTCCCCATAAGACAAGCTATCCTACCTTGATATCCATCTAGTTGAATTTGGCCAAGTATTTATGTTTACTCAATATTCTTTCTCTCCTAATGTGAGTTAGTGTACTTTTTTGTCAAGCATAAACATGAAATTTCATGCATTTTAAACATTTATAAGAACATTTCCATGCATATCCAAAGGCATATTCACTCATTTTCATCTCTCAATACTTTTGAATCCACTTCCCCAATAGAGTGTCACCCCAAGCAAAAAGTAGTTTCTTTATCTCCCCATAAAGTTTGTTTCCCGTGGGATAATCACGCTTTAAATTTCTTTTCTAGCTCATTATCTGGATGGAATAATTCCTCAGCCAAGTTCATTCCTTGTTGGGTAGAGTCTTATTTGACATTTTATTTCCAGTTCAATCCTAAATTGAACTTTGATCTCTTGCAGCAATGATTGATCTCTCTAGGTAAGATACCTATATGATGAAGAAGGTTATGGGTTTACCCTTTTGATGATCTTGTTATCCTTAGCAGCTCCAAGTGTTTATGGTTTATATCCTCCATCAGAGGATAAATAAGTAATATTCCTAGAAGCGTTGTTATAACACTCTCTTGGAAGTCTTTGCTCCATGTCAAGTGGAAATCTCTGTATCCAAGAAGCTTGAATGTGTCCAACATATCGATGTTTATCTTTGAATCAAGTTGAAATCTCTCCATAATGTCCCCGACAGAGAAGCTCGTTTTGAAAACTTCAATTAGATCAAGGATAAACACTAGTTTGTTATTTGAATAGGTGGATGTTTCTTTATTTGAAAAGCCCATTGCGATCCTTAAAACCTTAATCCTCATTAATTGGCAGTCTCTCTATTCGAGAAGCTTGTCTGATACCCTTTCTAGGGGGAATTCTTGGTTAAAGTAAAAAGGGAGATTCGTTCTTGGTTGAATACCGAAAGTTTTTGGAAGTTTGTTACCCTTTTAGGTGGAAGACTTGGTTAAATAAGAAGATGAGCCCCCATTATAAGAGGAATACTATAAGTTTTGGGAATTTTATTATTAATGTGATATGTTGCTACCTTTATCCATGAGTTGGTAGTTTATCGTCATTTATGAGTCAGTGCATTGATATTTCATCACCTTCATCCATGAGTTGGTAATACATAGTCATCTATGAGTCGATGTGTCAATATTTTCTTCACCTTCGTCCATGAGTTGTTGTAACACGGTGGGAGAACTGACTTGTTTGTTTTGCATTTTATTTCAAATATTGCGGTTAGCAAGAGCCGCCATCGACTTTTCTTTTACCCAATAAAGGAAATGTGAAAAGAACAAGAAAGACCTTTTATCAATTCTGATTTTGGGGGGTAAGTTATGAAAAGGGAAGGTGTTAACACCCTTTTCATCCGTAGTTAACTATGGACTTTTAATTGCTTAGCTCACTTTTGAAACTTGCTTTTGTGTGTGTGTGTGTGTGTGTGTGATTTGTTTGAAAAAATATTTTGACGTTGTAATGATTCTTGTATCAGTCCTTAAGAAGGTATACGAAGTGTTTGAAAATATTTCAAAAGTTTAGCTTTGTAATGATTCTTGTATGAATGTATACAAAGCGTTTATTTGAAAATGTTTTTGAAAGAATGTGAAGTGTGAAAAGTATTTTTGATTGAGCAAGCAATTAAGAGTTATTATCCACTCAAAAGGTCGTTCTTGTTATTTTCCTTCTCCTTTAGGATAGTGTTATCTATACCATTAGTTAGTAGGTAGCCCTATCTGTTGGATGTGAAGAGACAGGTGTAGGGTCATCGTATGGTCATTGAAGGAAACATTATAAGGATACCTTAGCAAATTTGTAGGGACGATCATCACTTATTCGTAGGCAACAACCGAGGGACGAGATCATATATTCGTTAGGTAACATTGAGGGTCATCGAGGGACTATGATCTTTGTGATGATTTAACTAAGGGACTTTGCTAATGGTATCCCTACTTTCGAGGGACATGACCATTTTTATTCGTAAGGCAACAAGAGAGGATACCCTAAGGGTGTGAGTGTGCAAAGTGTGTTGTTTTCAGATATTTATCTTTGATTTAGAGTTATAATAAGATTGTTTTTAATCTTGCCATACAACCCAAATTAGCATACATCTAAGCAGTTAATATTTGCGGGAAAGTAAAGGTGAGGAAAGTAAATGTCCTACGCTATTACATGGATTTGGTGCAGTTACATAATAGGAGGTGCGGAAAAGTAAATGTGCGAGAAAAGTAAATCTACGTTATTACAAAAATATCCTTGCGATCTATACATCGATTTCTAGAATTTTAAATAAGAATAAAGCAATACAAAATAAGAAGAAAACATCGTAAATGTTAGGAGAATGTTAAAACCTAATTACTGAAGAAAATATTATTTTTTTTGAGTTTTTTAGAAATCGATTTTAATAAAGAAAATCCTAATTCTAAGTTAATTAGAATTTAATTAAGAAAATAATTAAAATGCAAAGAAAATTAAATATTTTTTTTGTGTCAAAAATTAAATAAAGGTTTTTGAAACCTAAATCTAGAATCAAAACATTTTTAGGGTTTTTTATGTGTGAAAAATAAATTTGTGAAAAGAATTAAAATAGGTTAGCAATGTGAAAGAAATAAGAAAAAGGTTAAGAAAATAAGTGCCAAAAATTAGGGACCTTGAGGTTATTGAGCCAAAACAAGACCGCCACGCCACCTGCATGTGATGTTATAATCACGTTTCCAATTGTATGTATATGTTAACCTGAAAAAATAACAAATTATGAAAAAAAAAGTTGCAAAAGGCAGGTTCGAACCAGTGACCTGATAGGGGTAAAGGGACTACGTGCGCATGTCTTTCCACTGGAGTGGCTATACATCCATTAATTTATACACTTTGATAAATATATATTGGATGTTATTTTCTGAAAATTAAACCAAAAAAGCCAAACGCGGGCTGCAGCCCAGGGATTTTAAACCAACCAATTGAAGCAAGCCACGCAGGCCTTAGTCGGTTGACCATAAGTCAGAGGTGCCAAAGATGGATTCTGGTCACCTTTTCCGATCGACACAAACATCAAACCTGAAAAAATCAATCAAAACAAAAACTAAAACAACTCAGATCCACTAATTAAGGTGTTGCGATTCTAATAGTGGCATTAATTTGGTCTGAATCGACCTGTATATAGGGTTTCGAATCTCAACAGTTTGCTTGCCCTAATAATGGTGGAACCTGATTCCTGTGTCAAAACTCATGCACGACGATTCTAAACATCCACAAACATTAGTATGAACATGATACATGCATCGAAATCATTTATATGGCATAAAATGAAGGTTTGAGATTCAAGAAACCTTACCAACCAGTGCAACTTCGTGGGGATGATTCTGGACATGGTTTTTGCTTGCCTAAGGACTTGAATCAATTGTTGGAAGACTCATGAGGATGAATCGATCCTTGGAATTGAATGAATACGGCCAAAGGATTGCTTTTGATCGTTCCCTAAAACTTTCAGTTTTTTTGAAAGTTTAGGGTTTGTGTAAGAGAGCAGCAATCCGTCGTTTCTCATATGGCCTTGTAGAATATATAATAACGAGCAAAGTAGGTTAACAAATGTGTTGGAATATATTGCATTGATTGTAAGAATATTTGATTGAAAATCAAATTCAAACCTTCCAATTTTGATCAAATTCCATGCAAATCTTTTCTTGTGCGGTTTTTCTAGCTTGCTATGACTTAGTTGGACCTCAAGACATTTGAACAACAAGCCCACTCGCCCTTAAGCCTTTCCTTGCATTTTATTTTAATTAAAATTGAATTTTAATGATTAGATTCAAAAATAAATTAAATAAATGAAAGGAGGGCGTGTAATTGAACCTAGAAGTCATGGGCCACATTAGAAACAAGTTTAGATCATAAAAGCCTAGGCCCATTTGGAAAATTTTCACGATTGATCAATGATTTCTTCATGAGCTTCTTCAAAATTTTCAAATTTGCTCAAACCATAACTTGCTCAATTTTTATCGTTTGAGAGTGATCTTGGACTTTTTAGAAAGCTTAAAATGTCCTCTAAAGGCTCATTTTGGTTTTATCTTAATTGAATCTTCCATTCTCATGTACACTTCTTTGGAAAAAGATGACTTTTTGTTGACTTTTGAAAGGACCTATAATGTCTTGATCCATATCTCTCAAATGAAGCATTTTTGGACAAACCTTGTGAGAGAAAAATTTGTAGATAATTGAATTCCCTTTAAACTGATCTTTGGTGGAAAAGTTTCTATTGAAGTATATAAAATTTATGCTTGGTCAAAGTTCTGTTGACTTTCCCTTAAGAAACCCTAATTTAGAAACTTTTGACTTTTGATTATTCGTTGAACTTTCTTGATGAATCATAAGCAACACCTGATCAAATGATGAATATGACCTCAAAATCTTGATGTTGACCAAAAACGATGGAGTTTGTATGTATATTGACCATATTTGACTTTTTGTCCAATACAACTAATTTTCAATCATCTGAGTAATTGACTGAGCAAACTTAGGCTATGAGGCTTGAAACTTGACATGGTGGTATCTTGAAGCACATGGGGAGACATGATATTCACTTGAGACATTATAACTCATCTTTATCTTGAGAGAAGCAAAACCCTATTTGTGGGTTGATTGCTTAGGAGAGGTTTTATCTGATTAGCCTTTGAGTAGTTCTTGAGTTTGGAGATGCATCTTGATCACAAAAATAGGAGGGAAAATTTTGGGGTGTAACAGTTTCCCCTGTTCAATCTTTTGTACCTGAGGGATTAGATTGGTATGCATGCCTTTCGTGACTTGAAGGTAGAAGATGATTAAACACTCGAGTGCCCCTGAAATTTGCACTCGCTGGTGTATAGAATGGAGTCGTGGGCTGTTGATGTACTAAAATGGGCTTAGAGATGCTATTTAGAGAGAGACACACTTGGTGTGTAGGTGGAGATGGGTTTAAAGATGCCATCCGAAGACATTAATGTTGTGGAATGAGTCGTGCACTAGACTTTATTTGGAAGGGGAATGTATCCTGTAATCATCTTTGAATGAAATTATTCGTATGCATTGATTTTTAACCAAATGTGCAGCAATCCGCAGATGGAGAGATAACAACGAGTAGTCAGAGATGATCTTATAGATGCCATCCGGAGATGATAGGATAGTCAGAGTAAACCTTCGTCTTGGTTTTATATGAGATAGATACTTGCTAGGATGTAGATAGTCGCCCCGTCTTGTTTCGAGAAATGATCTATAATTTGCTTTATTGGTAAACCTGTACTTGTTTTGGGAATTCATACCAGCTAGTCACATGGATGGTTTCCCCATCTTGTTTTGGGAATTAATTTGTCGCCTGCTATTCATTGGTAAACCCGTCTGGTTTCGGGAATTCATATCGTCTGATTGTGTAGATTAGTCGCCCCATGTTATTTCGGGAATTGATCTACAAGTTGCTTGTTTGGTAAACCCGTCTTGTTCCGTGAGTTCATACCGTCTTGGTTGCAGATATAGTTTCCCCTTCTTATTTCGGGCATTAATCTTTGACTCCTTGTTTGGAAGTTTAGGGGTAACTTTTGTCTGTTTGTGAATTTTAACCCTGAAAGGATAAGGTTAGCTTTATGCACGTCATGATGCATGCAATGTGGAATGATACTCTTGAAATAACCGAGAATGATGTATGTACATGTTATGACTTTTATAAATGATGTATGAATGTAGATATTATGGTGTTCTAAAACATATCCATGGGAACATTCTATTGTAGATCTTTGGCTTTTTCTTGGGGATGAAGAAATGATCGTTTAGGATCTTGACTAGGAATAAAAGAGATGTAGATTCCTCTGATGCACTATCTGGCCAAGTTTCAGGCCTGGACACTGATTTTACTGGGGAATGACCTTTTGAGTGGGTAATAAAACTCTTAATTTCTTGCTCAAAATACTTTTCACACCTCACATTTTTAAACAAATATTTTCAAACACTTTGTATGCATTCATGAGGACTGATACAAGAATCATTACAAATTCAAAGTCAAAATGTTTTCAAACAAATCACACACACACACACACACAAAAGCAAGTTTTCAAAAGTGAGCTAAGAAATTAAGAGCCCGTAGATAACTACGGATAGAAAGAGTGCTAACACCTTCTTTTTTCATAACTTACCCTCGAACTCAGAATCGATGAAAGTTCTTTCCTGTTCTTTTCACCTTTCCTTATTGGATAAAAGAAAAGTCGACGGCAAATCTTGCTAATCGCAAAATTTACGATAAAATGAAAAACAACCAAGTCAGTTCTCCCACCGTGTTACACTTAGAAATTAATTTTATAAAAAAAAATCCAGCAGGCCGCGCTAAGCGGCCTTAGCATGCTAAACGGACATCACTTATTTTACACATCAAACCGCCTAAATCCCACTAAGCTAGCTAATCGCGCTTAGCGGGCTCAAAAACTATGCTTATTCCAATTTCTCTAAACTTAATAGCACCATAGAAGATGCGCTTAGAGGGAACACCGCGCTAAGTGGTCTCCACTAGACAAATCTTCCTAAAACTGCACTTTTATTCTGAAAACTCGCACTTAAAGTTGTGTCTTCGACACCTTATTTCTCAATGCTCTAAATATGTGACAAATACGTACAAAAGACATAAAAATTATCAACCACAAATGAAATTAACAAACAATAAAGTAAACATTTCTCTCCCCAACTTGAATTCAACCAACCTAATAGTGTGAATACTCCATATTTTTTAAGCCAAGGTAAAACTTCAAACCATAAATCATGGTTGAGGGTTCAAGAAAACAAATAATAAATATCCATTTAAAAAGGTAACCTAAACACTCTTATACAAGCAATAAGTTCAAAAACAACATGGACATTGACAAAAAGGCTCTAAGGGGGTTACCAAATGCTCACACACTCATAGGGTGATTGGCTATTTGGTTAGCTAGTTGTGCTCAAAATCAAACAAATTAACTTGATCTTTTTCATGCTTTCATACAATCAACAAAAATAAAATATTAAATATAATAAAATCTAATTAAAACAATAATTTTTGGTCTGCAACATATATGACCAATGGAAAGCTTCCTCACAATTCGGGGTAAAAAGGAACTAAAGTGATTCAATCAAGAACAAGTAATGGAAAAAGAATAAATTTCATGGTAATTATACAAATTATAATTTTCCTAATAATTTTATGCTATAGAAAACGATAAATTAGTACCTTGGACGAAGTAACTTCAAGAACAATATTAATGTTATACATCTGCAAGTTGAAACACTCAAACTCGGAAAATCACCTCAAAATCCTCAAGATATCTGACCAAAATTGGAGTCCAAACAACAACAAACGAATTAGAAATACTATTGTTATGTAACCTACAAAGAGTTAGTGGAAGTGGAAAAAGGAAGACAAGTGAAACAAAAATAATTCATTGGTGTAACACAGCTAAGCGCGCTAAGGGGGCTAGACCGCACTTAGTGGTAGCAGAAAAACACAGAAAAATCAGAACAACACAAATAACACAGAGTCATTAAGAATCGATACTCACATGAATAATAATTCTAAATCTACCTATAAAATCTAACCCAATAGATGTTCTTCCTAAATCCGGATCCGAACCATCCAGTTTTGCAACAACCCAAACCCAAATCAAGAAAGTAACCATCAACATTGATTTGTAAAATGAGTTTCATTCAACACCATGAGAAATAAATATACATATAATCAAGGTAAATATACATAGAAAGTCATGTTGTACCCCAATTTTTTCCCCTAAGATCCCTCATCATCTCATCCACAATGCATTAAGATCACAAACGAGGCTGGGATCTTATGGTTGTCCTATTCCTAAGTTTGATCTCAAGGAATCACCAAGCACCCTGACTGTGTTTTGCATGCATAATTGATCTGTATTTATTTCGTCTTCTAATCTCTGGTTAAAATACAACAAAAAATATTTGCTTTAGTCTTTAAATCTTGTATTTTTTGTAGGTATCAATCCAAGACAACAGGCGAATGTAAGTTTTTCCGATGTTTTTTTCCAAACTTGATTTAAAATCAATTTTTCAAAAAAAAAAGGTACAATCGATTTTCACATTGGAGCAATCGATTGATCACTGACCAATTTCAGCAAATTCTCAAAAAATAACTTAGTGCAACCGATTTGCACTAGAGTGCAATCGATTGCACTGCGCAAAATTTTGAAAAATTGGGCAATTTTCAAGTTTGTGGGCTTGGGCTCCAATTTCATTTTTTATTTTTTTTAATTTTGAAATTAATTACTAATTGATTCAATTTTGGCCCCAAAATCAATTTTCAAGCCTAATTCTAATTTCCAAACCACCACTCATTTCCAAACCAAAACCTTATAAATAGAGGCCTCCTCTCATTCAAATCTCAAGCTTTTGATAGCCCAAATCACCTTGCCAAAATATTTCTCTACTCTCCTCATTCTCTCATTTTCCCCAATTCTTCCAATTCACTCTGTCATACCCCAAAATTTGTCCTCTTATTTCTCAAGACACTTCACATATCCATACTCAAGGATTTCACAAGGGTTGACCAGACAAACCCTCTCCTAAGCAATCAACCCAAACTAGGGTTTGGCTATCCTCAAGTCCAGGTGAGCCTCCAACATTTCAAGTGGTCATCATGCCTCATCATATGCTTCAAAGGATCTCCATGTCAAGTTTCAAGTCTTACAAGTCAAGTTTCCTCATACAATTGCTCAGATGGTTGAAAATCAGTTGTATTGGACAAAAAGTAAATCGTGGTCAACATAAAGTCAAACTTCATAATTTTTGGTCAACATCAATATTTTGAAGTGATATTCATCATTTGATCAAGTGTTGATCATGATTCATCAAGAAAAGTCAAGAATTGTTCAAAAGTCAAAGTTTCTAAATTGGGCTTTCTCAGACAAAAGTCAACAGAACTTTGACCAGGCATAACTTTCACATACTTTATCAGAAAATTTTCCACCACCTCTCATTTTGAAGAGAATTCAATTCTCTACAACTTCATGTATCACAAGCCTAGCTAGAAAATGCTTCATTTGAAAGATATGGATCAAAACATTACAGGTCCTTTTCAAAGTCAACTTTTTGTAAAGAAGTGTTATTGAACATGGAAACTTCAATTGAGATGAAACCAAAGAGGTTGTTTAGATGACATCTGGAGATTTCTAAAAAGTCTAAGAACACCCAAAAATGTTAAAAATTGAGCAAGATACACCTTGCACAAGTTGAGCATTTTTTAGGAGATGCACAAAGAGAAATACTTGACAAAATCCAAAATTTTGCAAATGGGCCTAACTTTTCTTGGTTCAAACTTGTTCCTCAGCTGATTTGGAACCTCCAAGCCCAAGTGTTGCACCCCAAATTTTACCCTGCTATTTTTCTACTCGCATTATATTTAAAATAAAAAAAAACAGTCATTCACACATTGCATTTGCATATTATCGTCGTATTTGAATTGACCAAAAGTCAGTTTAAATCGATGTTTGCATTGTTTTAATTATAAAATACCTGTTATCTTACTTCATGCATTTTTACCTCTCTGCCTGTTTATTGTATTATTTTTAAATTATTTATATGTCGATGATATCGATACTTCGATTTTACAAACAGACTGCTAAAAATGTTTCGATACTGTGCGAAAATTAACGGAGAAAATATTTCAAGTTTTCATCTTTTACTTGCTGTTTTATTAATTTATGTATCGCGTAAATCATAAAATTGTGATCTCCCTGATTTTTCGATACAGTTTGAAGACTCGTTTTTAACTGTGAGTATTTTATAACCGGGTATTTGATATTATTATTTTATTTCGATTTTAATTATTTTGATAATTTTTCTTCAATCTTTGATACTCGTAATTTATTTTAACATATTCATTTTATTTATCGGATAAATTTTTGACCAAATTTTTACCATTTTTGACAAGTTTAGGTGTTCAATATTTTATCTCAAAAAATAAAAAAAAATACTTTTTGGGCTGGTTATTTTTTAAGTGGCCATTTTTTGTGGCCCATTTAGTCTTGAGGGGCATTTTAGGTATTATTAAAAAATTGTAAAACCTAATTTTTTAGTATATATATTGTGTTACTAAGCTACAGTAGAGGGAGGCGAGATTGAAAACACAAATAGAGGCGGGTTTGAAAAGATAGGGATCCAAATTGAAAACGAGACAAAAACGCAGAGACCAAAATTGGAAATTGAAAACGGCTACGGACAGAAAACAAAAAGGAAATTATAAAAAAAAATCTCTCTTCTTCTTGGTGACACCCACCGTCCCTTTGTTTCTTCCAGCCGTGTCCTTCATTCTCACCGTCTTCCTCTCTTCTTCGCTACATCCCGTCACCATCCCAAACTTCCACCTGTCTTCATCATCCTCTGTTCGCTGCCTAACCCACACTCCCTTCGTAACCCTCATATTCTTCACTTTCCAGTACTCTCTCAATCTTCCGCCTCACCACCCCTGTTGTCGCGTCTCACACCCTTATCTCCTGCTTCAACCTTCTTTCCCATTCAGTCGTCGCAGCTTCCTCACATCCAGCATCTCCACCGTCTTCACTCTCTCCGTTGTTTCCTCTCACAAACCAGCAACCCTCCGACCCTTCACCGTATAACCGCTGTTCTTCCTCAGTCCAATACTCCCTTCACCCCTACCGTGACAGCCTTACTTCATCGCCGCAGCTGTCTCCGTCTCACTCAACCACCTTCCGATACCGTCGCTCCTTGTTCTCGCCGACTCTCCGTCATTGCTCGACATCCGTCAGCACACTGATTTGTTTCGGCTCGGCGGTTCGACCGTTTGGGTAACTTTTGATTCCTCTTGTTGAGACTGTGATTGTAGAAGTTCATTGGTTGTGATGCTGTGAACATTCTGTGTAAGATTCTGGTTGAACTTTGAACTCGCTTCCTTTTCTTCCAGCTATATCTTCGTGCTAAAAATCTGCATCAATGACATATTGTTTGTTTGGCATAAAATCCTGATATCGGTATTAAAGCATGTAGTATCTTGGTTTCCTGTTTCCTATTTTTGTAATAGTGTATTATGTTTCGGTACGTGATAAATTGGCAAGTTTCGAATGATTGAATCTGTTTGAAAGTCGGTATTGCGTTGTATCTGTAAGCCGAGTCCTGTGAAATTCTATTAGTTCGATTCTGTTTTACTTCAGATTGCATTAGTTTGTTAGGCTGAAAACTGTGGTTTTGTGAATCCTCTTGAAATCGTGAGTTTTGGTAACTGCTAGTTTCGATGATGGTTAACAATGATACCGCATTTAATTGTGCGCGATCTGGCCGAGAAACTATCATGGGCAGCCATGCTATTTTGTTTTTCTTTTTTTAATTAGTGTTGATATCCATGTTTTTTTGTTTCGATGATGGTTTAGTATCGATGATGCGTTTATCCGCGTTTAATACAAACCGAGAAACCATTAGGTATATCACAATATTGCATTTCTCTCATTTTTATTTCGCTTGAAGTTTGTGGGTAAAGACGTATTTGTTTAGTTTCGATGATGGCTTGTTATTGATGTCGCGTTTATCCGCGTACGATTTAGCCGAGAAACCATTAAGATATTGCATCTTTTCTCTTTTTTTTTTAATTTCGGTTGAAGTTCGTGAGTAAAAAAAAAGTATTTTGTTTTAGTTTCGATGATGGTTTGATGATTGGCCGCGTTTAATCGTATGTGAATCTAACCGAGAAGCTATAGGGCAGCCTTGTGGTCACTCTTTATTTAGGCGAATTCGATAAGAATGTGGGTCTCGGCACTACTTTTGATTGATGGTTGTAATAGTATAGCTTCGATGATGGTTTAGTATTGATACCGTGCTTATTCACGAATAATACAACCGAGAAACTTATGGGGCAGCAAGTTTTGTTTTCCCTTTGTTGTTGAATTTGCTTAAATTAGAAGCTTTTAATAAATCGAATCGACATTAAAGTATTAATTTACGCTTAAGTAGTGGCTGTCCGGACTTTGCTTCAATCATTTAATTTGGAATTCGAATTCTAGTTTTATTTCATGTGCATAAGTGCTGCCCGGTTTTTGATTCATGTGGTTTAAATGTGTTTAGAACTCGATTCTCCATGTTTCGACTTTGTAAATAATAACTTGTGCACAATTTCTTTGGTTTCGATTACAATCCGTTGTTTATCCATGAACATTCATTTAATTGCATTTCGTTCTAATTTATCGCAATTTTATTTCTTTTATCCACTTATGCTACTAACCAATTTGCTTTTGTGAAGATATCAAGGAGTGTTCAAGCATTCACTTTCATTAGCACATATACAATTACTCTTAGCATCCATATAACTTCTCTCCAATTGCATTTTTATTATTATAGTTATTCTACTATTTAGTATTTAGTATTTTAATTTTATGAACATACAAATATTTAGTATTATTTTTATTTTTATATTTTATACTGTAAATATATTATACATGTTTTTTTATTTCTTATATTTATTATTGTAAATATTTATTATATACATACTATTATTATTATTATACCTTATCTATTAATTCGTAAATAAGTTTGAATTTAATTATATTAATCTTGGTGTTGCAATTTTAAATTTTTAATTCAATTTAATTTTTGAATATGTATGAACACAAGTATATTATATTTATTTCTTAGAATCAATATTTATAGTTTAGTCTAATTAATAAAATAAAATACGATAATTAATTAATAACTAAGTTTCTCCGCATTTAACTTTTGTTATTATACTGTTAAGAGACAATTACTTTACAGTTTCTCTTTAAGTTACCTTTATCCCCATTCGAATAATGTATCCCAATCCCCTTGTTGCGTGTAAATAATTTACCGCTTTCCATTTTATTTGTTTAATCCCCATTTATAATTCATGTATCCCTCTCCCAAAAACAATTCTTGTAATAATTTAGTGCATATTTATTTTATTTAATTTAGCATCACTTACACAAAACCAAAAATCTTTTTAAACTAATAATTGTAAATCATTTTAAACCGTAAGTCGACAAAGCTACGAGCGTCGCGATGACCACACATGCACATATGCGCTTGATCCTGGGCCTTCTTACGGTGAACCTATTTCGATTAATTGTTCCAATTAGTCGTTATAGTGAACTAGCCCACTTTGCTAGTACACATGTAATTTAATTATTTTATACTTAGGTTGGCCACCTTGTATGGGCTTTGTCGATTTTATTTGTTATTTACAATTATCTCGATCTTATTCTTTCTCCATTCACCAAATAAATTAAAACACTTTCAATAAAACTCGATCCAACGTCGAGTCTTCTTCTCAAACCTCGATCCAACGTCGAGTTATTTTCAAAAATGAATTTCTACAAAAAAGAACACTTGGATAAGATTTGTTTTAATGGTTAGAGGTTAGCCAACGATTAAAACAAATCGAAGTTTCTAATTGATTAGAGGTAACCCAATAAATTGAGAAACTTCAAATCCATGTTCTAAAACAAAAAGCATGGTGCTATGGTATTTAAGTAAATCGTTAGAGGATATCCGACGATTTAATTAAAATGTAAAATATTTGGGCCATTAGAGGGTAACAATGACTTAAATACTTTATTCCATACATAATAAAAGTGAACTTTGTTTCACCTCACTCTTCTCATAATAAAGATTTTGATGAGAGATGATCGGTTGACCTCAATCACCAATCTCGAGTATTGAATCGTTAGAGGATATCCCAACGTTTTGGTACTTGTCATCCACAATTTAAAATCAATTCCAACACATTCAATATCTTTTGTGCGCTCCAAGCACCTTTTACCTTTAAACCCTTTTTCAAGATTAGACATGATTCATTTATAAATGAGACGTTTCTTCCTCTATTCCCAAGGTTTTCGACTTCTCCACTTGAGTACTAGAGGTGTTCTCAAACCCTCCCTCATGTTGATGCGTAGTCCTTTATTCTTTATCACACCTTGTGGACGTTAGACGAGTCTTCTCCTTTAAAAATGACGACTTGTCTTTTCATTTAAAATCAATCAACAAACAATCATTTTCTAGCAGAACTACGGAGTTTTGACTTTCCCATTGCACGAGGGAATACGTAGGCACGCGGCTTTGAAACCGTGTCAAACTCAAAATAATAAAAACATTTCTTCTCTCTTTCTTTCTCCTTTCAAAACCTTAGAAGATTGTAAAATTTCACACTAACACACAACCACACTTTGAACTAAATGGGTACCATCGAGTACGATGGATGTGAGGGGTGCTAATACCTTCCCCTTGCATAACCAACTCCCGAACCTATATCTCTTAATTTCGTAGACCGTCTTATCCGATTTTTGTGGGTTTTATCTATATTTTCCCGTTCTTTTTAGAACAAATAAAATTCAGTGGCGATTTCACTAGTTTTCGAAAATAAAATAATTTCTGAAAAAATTGAGTTGCTTCACCAAGGCCACGAATTTATCTTTTATTTTTCTATTTATTTTGGATTTTAATAATTTAAAAGCCAATTTAATTAAAATAAAAGATAGAAAATCAAAATTAAATGCAAATTGGATTTTTCTCTCATTCTTGAGGTCCAAGCAAGCCATACAAGCTGTCAATTTCGAAATTGCATTGATTGGCAAAGGAATTGAATGAGATTTGATAAAAAAAAGGCAATATTTGGTTTTATACCAAATCAAATATTTTCTCATTGATTGGTACATTATTTCTTCATGATTCTTGACCTAAATCCATGCACTACAAGTACACAATGCATTTACATGACACAAGGACGAAAATTCTGCCTCTAAGAACCCTAACAAAGCTCAAAAAACCGTGTATTGCAAGCTATTGGCAGCCCTAGTTTCAGATTGTTTCAATCAATTCTAAGCATTCCAATACATTCCTGGAGGTCCCTTGAATCGATCCAGATACTCACAAGCCATCAACAAGCCCAGAATCACACAAACACGATTTCGGTTTGCACATTCTAATTCAAAATCGATTTTGATTATTCATGCATATTTAACATGTTTTGATTGTTTATTTGTGTTTAGAATGGAGTTTCAAAACTTTCTGCATTGGTTAATTGTTGTTTGAGTACAGGAATCACGAGATGCCATGGCTAGGGTTCATAGCTTTGATTTGGGGCTTTACATTTTAGACAAAATTAGACCAAACGACCGGTACCATTGAACTCAGGAGATGTTTTCCAATCGAACCATGCACTCACAATGAATTTATATTGCTTATATTTGATTTTGAAAATCTGCAGGGGTTTTAGTGACGAAAAAAGCCGTCACTATAGGCTTTTGCTACGGACAAAATCCGTAGGTAAAAACCTGTGTTTTAAGAAATTCAAATGAGGAAGATGAAGATCTTCGTGCGCGTTTTGGTTTTTCAGAAATCAATTTCGTTTATATCCTTTTTGTTTCATTTAACTAACACGATCTGCAGGATGGCTCAGTGGCAAGGGTAGCGCGTGTGTATTCAGGATGTCCCTGGTTCGAACCTTCGTTGCCACAATTCTTTTTTTTAACACTTGCAAACCAACACTTTTTTCTATTTTCCTTCATATTTTCTTATTTAATTTATTTTCTCTTCAAATAATTTTCTCATGCATTAAAAAATCACAAAAAATATTTTCTTTTTGCATTTAGGTCAGAAAAATGTTTATTTAATTTTTGACATAAAAATTAATATTTTTGCATGCTTATTTTAATTAATTATTAATTAACCATAAAATTGACTTTTAATTACTTTTTCTCATTAAAACCAATCCAGAAAATTCCCAAAAAATTATTCTATCATCTAATTAGGATTACTAACCTAAAATCTTTTTTCTAACTGAAAAATCTTTTTTCACTATCATTATTTTCTCTTATGCGAATTTCTTATCTTTCTCGATTATTATGTATCTACTTATAGGTTGTAATAGTTAGGATTCATTTTCTCGCATTCTTTTTCAATATTATGTAACTGCTCATGGGATGTAATAGTTTAATTAGGATTTTACTTTCCGCACTCCTATATTATGTAACTGCCCCAAAGCCATGTAATAGCGTAGGACATTTACTTTCCGCACTTTACTTTCCGCAATTTACTTTCCGCACCCTATAAATTGCTAGTAGCTAGGCGTGTATGGCAAGATAAAAATGAACGTAGATCACCCCTAATTGCAAGATAATATATCTGAATTTAACACACTCCTTTCACACATGCACCCCTTAGGGCTATTCTCGTTGCCTTTTGAATAACTAGTCAAGTCCCTCGAACGTAGAGGTACCCTAGCACCGTTGCCTACAAACATATCATCATAGTCCCTTCGAATCAAAGATCATGAGCCCTCGACGTGACGTGGCCTACGAAAACATGATCTCGTCCCTCGATTGTTGCCTATGAAAAGTGATGATCGTCCCCTCGAATGTGCTAGGATACTCCTACAAGTTGCCTTCTATGACCATCCGATGTCCCTTCGAATGTCCCTCTTACATCCAACGAATAGGGTTAACTACCAACTATTGGTATGGATAGCACTATTCTAAAGGAAAGTAAAACAACACGAAAACGAACATTCTGAGTAGGTAATAAGACTTTTAGTTGCTTGCTCTATCAAAAATACTTTTCACACCTCACACTTTTGTCAAAGTTAAAACACTTTTCAAAAACGAAACATTTCCGAACACTTCGTATACATTCCAGCGTGAATCATTACGAAGTCAAAGCGAAATGCCTTTTTTTCAAAACATTTTTCAAACACACACACAGAAAACAATTTTTTAGATGAGCTAAAAGCAACTAAGAGCCCATAGATAACTACGGATGGAAAGGGGTGTTAATACCTTCCCTTTTCATAACCTTCTCCCTTACTCAGAATCTAACGAAGGTCTTTTTCTGTTCTTTTCACCTTCCCTTAATTGGATAAAAGAAAAGTCGGTGGCGACTCTTGCTATCCGCAACATTTGCGATAAAAAGCAAAACAAATTCCAAAGTCAATTCTCCCACCGTATTACACACTCAAAGATCTTTCTTCTTCATAAAGATTAGTGAATTCTTCATTGGAATTCTCTAATTCTTTGAGATAAACCTCCATCCACTCTCTTTTTCTTCATCAATTCTTTAGATCTAGGCTTGTGATTTTGATTTTTGAAGTTGAATGGAACCAATTTGAAGTGTTACTCATGCAAATTTTTCTCAAGATCTACAAGTGGTGAGTGTTGATCTTCATATTTTACAATATGATCTTTTGATAACTTTTGTGGTTTGATTCATTGAGGAAACTTGTTTTTGCTTAATTTCTCAAAAAGTTGGTGGAATTTTCATGCTCAATTGAATCAAGACACACAAGGTGTTTGTGCAAAAGTTTGAACAAGAATTTTCCCTTTAGATATGTGATTTTTCTGATTTTTACAGTGTGCAATCGATTTGAATCCTGCTGCAACAGATTGCATGGGCCACATTTTAAAAAAATTAAAAAAATAATAGTGTGAAATCGATTTTCATCCTGCTGCAATCGATTGCACATAGTGTAAATTGTGATTTTAACGTTTTTTGGATCTTTACTCTTCTACTCCATTATTTTGATGATTGCCTTGGATTGTAGTCTTGTACACCTAATTCCTCTTTAATCTCAATGGACTTTGGGTGTTGATGAGGTTTGAGAAATGTATTGGTGATTCAAATCTATCAAAGGATTAATTATACAATTAATTCTTGGTGCTTTGAGTCAACAATATATTTTGTGCCTTAATCAACCAAAATGAGTGATTGAACTTAAAGATGGAAGAAATTAGAGAAGATAATCCAAGTTGATCTATCATTCTTTTGTTTTACATGTGTTGACAAACATTAGAAGATGATCGACATATCATTCTTCTCGTTTTCTTTTTCAACACATACATCACCATTGACCGACCTTGTTGTAATAAGTCACTTGGCGATTGCTTAACATAGAGCTACATTGCTTTTTTCTTCATCTTTTTTTTTTCTTTTATTTTTTTCTTCTTTTGTCCTGACTCGGAAAAAGTGATCAATTGTTGGCATGAACTTTAATGTTCAAAAAAGCCCCAAAATACAACTTGAGCTTTGATCTTGGTTCAACACTTGTGGCACTTGTCGTGTGGTCGCGTTGATTTCTAATCAAGCTTCTGGAAAGTTTCCACTAACCTTGTCCATTTGAAATTATCAATCATCTTTGATCAATTGATATGATAGTTCCAAAACCGGTGATATACTTGACAAAAAACAATTGAAACTTGTCGTGTGGTCGCGTTGATTCTATCAAGCTTTTGGAAAGTCTTCATGCGTAAATTTCAAGATGGTCACCTTGCTGACGACTAACAAATAACAATTCGATGATATACTTGACAAGTTTCAAGATGATCATCTTGCTAACATTTAGTAATTTCCTTTTATTTTCCCCTCTTTATTTTCCGCATTTACTTTTATGCTCTTTATTTTTATGCACTTTAATTTTAGCATTTACATTTCATGTCATTTTTTCTTTGTTCACTTGAGTATCTTATTTTCTTGTCATTTTTCCTTTGCTCACTTGAGCATTTTATTTTCTTGTTATTTTGAATTTGCTCACTTGAGCTTTATTTTTTACTTTTCCAAAACACTTAGTAATTCAACCTAAACATAAAAAACTTTAAATTGGACTTGGTTACTATCCCTATGCTCAGAGTTTGACTTTGGACTTATGATTAGGACCTTTACCTAAGCTTGGATATCTCTGTGCCCTTGGTGTTATTCTGTCTTGTCTAGTTATTATCTTTGTATGCAGGTTATTCCGTTTATACTCAATCATGAGTGGATTTCCTCCAAATACAGTCATTACATTGCCCGATTTTTTAGAGACATGATTTCATCTGAAACATTGATTTATCCGAAGCTTGGTTTTTTTTGTCTGGTTATTTGTTTATGTGGTAATCCAAAGGATGGGATATGGTATTGACTCTTGATGTCAAGTACTAGTCTTGTCACCTGGTTAGATCTTTCTTTACTCTTACCTTTTACTTTATGTACATTGGTTAGCCTCTTCATCTCCTCCTCATTCTTTAATTTTCAAAATCTTCCCTCTTTTTTCAATGGATTCTTGTTTTCAAAACTCGAACTGCTTTCAAAAAAAACTTGGACGTAGGTCCATGAATTTTCAAACTTCTTTTCTTAATAAACTTTCAATCCATTTAATAATACTTTGACCTTTCTTTTGTTAAGACTAAAAAACACCTAACCTCATCCAAACTTTTTTTGAGCTCTTTGTGGCTTTTCTAAACTAACATTTTTTAAAATCAACCAACACACAGCTTTGGTCTTTTCTAGCCGAAATATTTGGTTTTGATTTCAACATTGCACATTGTTGGTATGTAGGCCTGGAACTCATTGGAAGTTCTATCAAACCAAAAATTATAAAAAATACTTATTTTCTCCCCCCACAATCCAATTTGTACATACATTTTTTTAGCACATATACAAAATTTCAAAAAAGGTTCATGCGGAGTACCGTAGATGCTTTGGGTTCCTAACACCTTTCCTTTGCATAACTAACCCCCGGTCCCAGATCTTTGATCTTTTTGAGGATTTTATTCGCTCTTTTTCCTATTCCTTTGGACAAAATAAAAGTGCGGTTGCGACTCTTTTGTTATTTTTTGTGTTAAGTCAATTCAATGGCTTATACTCCCAGTTTTTGCTGCTACAGAAAAGTGGCGACTCTGCTGGGGATTTTTTAACTATTGTTGGACCATATCTAAGTGGGTTGACCCTATTTTTGTTTATTTGTATATATGTGCTATATTGTTTGTATATATTGTATGCTTGTTTGTTTGGATGTTTTTATGGTTTTCAGGGGTGCTTGGTGATCTTCTTTTTGAGTTCCTATACCCGGACTCGGGCAAACTTAAGATAGGACGGCAGGTATATTCATGTTAACTTTTAGGGAGTAATCTCGAAGAAGGATACATGAGATCCCCTACTCAGTGGAGACCTCCTTGATTGTGGTATTTTGTTTACCGAGCGATCGAGAAGACATGACTGCTTCCGACCTGAGAGTCCCTAAAGCTGAGCAGCCGTAGAACCCTTAACCCATCCTGGCCAGTTTAGGGGTAGTGCGGGGACTATTATGGAGTTATCCGGAAGTAGTTTCTACGCGATACTGCACTCAGACGAGTTTCACCTGAAGGTATTGTCGATTACCGAGTACATTGGGAAGTTGGTAGTATTGGGTGGAGGAATGAAAACTTTGGGGATTCCTTTAGAACCTTGATCTACAGGTGACAAAGCTTAGAATACCTTATGGGTAGTACCTTTTGACTCCAAGCTTGTGACATCGAACCTATGGACCCCCATGTTTGTAATCTTTATGTGTGATTGTTGCATAACCATGCATTCATGCATCCATGAAACCTTTTTTCAGTCGGTTTTCAAAGGACCTAGAGATCCATTTATGTACACCTCACAAGTTTCAGCAAACTCAATGGATCTTGGGTGTTGATGGAGTAAAAACTCTAATCCAATAAAATATATGGTTGATTTTGATGATAACTTGATCAATACTTTGATCCAATTCGAATTTACTTTCTATCTTGAGTTCCTTGAAAATCAAATAAAACTAGATTTTGCATATCATGCATCATTTCGTATTTCACGGAGTCTCCCAAGTGTCTTATCTGTTTCTATGCTTCGTTCAGTCTTCAAGTTGTTGCATCGGTATAACACTCGAGCCAACTCCAAGAAGAAGATGGAAAATCTAGAGCAAGATAATCGCGAGTTGTGAAGAGGTTACTTCCTTGAGAGACGGTATGGACAACTTGACTGCTATGATGGAACAATTGGTGGCTGCTCAGAATTAGCCACTACCTCTTCCGCCTTCTCCTCGTATTATTCCACCTCAACAAACAATTGTTATCTCTGAAGTTCAAGATGTTAATGCTTCTGCTGTGCCAGTGGGTCCAGCACCGTATGCCTCCTGGTTATCCTTGGGGAATGCCAGAGAATTCCATGCCTGAAGGTTACAATTCTGCTCCTCAAGTGATCTTCTTGGCCCAGCCTGTTGTTGTTTTCACACCTCATGTGGTGCATGCCACTCCTGTTTTCAACAAAGAGTTTGATAATCCACTTCCTCCTCCGAGTAAAATATTGGATTTCTATGATCGAATGGAGGGTTTCCAGGAACAGTTTGATAAAATGCAGAAAGAGCTGAAAGCCCTCAAGGGGAAAGAGTTGTTTGGTGATAATGTCAATGATCTGTGCTTGGTTCTAAATGTGAAAGAACATGTTAAGTTCAAAGTTCCATAGTTTGAGAAATACAAGGGCAATTCTTGTCCTCGTGACCAGTTGATGATGTATTTGAGAAGGATGTCCACTCATACTGAAGATCAGCGTCTACTCATTCACTACTTTCAAGATAGTTTGAACATTGCAACTTTGAGATGGTACATGAATATAGACAGCAGTGACATCCATACATTTAATGATTTAGGTGAAGCTTTTGTGAAGCATTACAATTACAATATGTACATGGCGCACGATCGTGATGAGCTAAGGGAAATGGTTCAAAAAGATAAGGAATCCTTCAAAGAGTATGCTCAACGATGGTGTGAGCTTGCTGTATAGGTTATACCTCCACTAAGTGAGCAAGAGATGACCAAAGTTTTCCTAAAGACTTTGAGTCCCTTCTATTACATGAAGATGGTGGCCAGTGCACCTAATTGTTTTGCGAAAATGGTGAGCATGGGAGTCCGTCTAGAAGAGGTTGTCTGAGAGGGATGATTATCGAAAAAAGAAAGATCGAGTAGGGCTAAGAAGCCATCTTTTGGATTCTCCAAAAAGAAAGAAGAAGTTAATGTTGTTGTCCAGAAAAGGAGAACCAGACCTCCTGGTAGACGTCCTCAGAACCAACAAGTTGTTGTTGTTACCCCTTTTGTTGCTACAACTCCAACTACTATTCCTTATAAAAAAGCATCTCAGCAAGGGCAAGGCCTAAAAAGAGAACCGTTTGATCTGATTCTAGTGACTTATGCGGAGTTGTATCCAGCATTGATTTAGAGGCACTTGGTGCAACCAAGGGCACCTCCAGTTATTCCAAATCCTTTGCCATGGTATTACAAGGCTGGTCAAACTTGTGCATACCACAAAGGAGCTCAAGGGCACAATATTGAAAATTGTTATCCATTGTAGTTAGAAGTGCAAAATATGGTTAGATCCGGTTTGTTGTCCTTCAAGGACATGGGTCATAATGTGCAAGGGAATCTGTTGCCCAAAATTGGAAATGTTGTGAATATGATTATGGAGAAATCAGGGTTTATGATGTGAATTTGATCATTAGAGATCTCGTGAAGATGCATGTTGCTCTCTGTAAAGTTGGTTTTTACACTCATGATCATGCTGCTTGTGATGTGTGCAGTGAGGATACTCGTGGTTGTGATAATATAAAGATTGATCTTCAAGATATGATGGACATGAACCTTATTCAGGTTATCAGATCGAAGGATGAGCCTGAAGCTGAAGTGAATGATGTCTACGGTCCTCCTAGAGAAGTTCAAATCTGTGATGTGAATGAGACTAATGCTAATTTTGTGAATTTGCAAGCCGAGTTCAATTTTATTGAAGGGAAAGAGGTGCACCAATATAGTGAATGCCCAATATATATAGCACGGATCACCGTGGTTGTGATGTTGTTAAAAGAGATATTCAACGTCTTTTAGACGAAGACATTATTCGGATTGTAATAAGGAGGGTTGGTTTCAAGAATGGTGTCAATATGATTGAAGGATCATTTAATGAATCTGATGATGAATATGTTTCTGCTGATGAGTATTTCTCCATTGATGAGTCCGGTGAAGAAGCAAATGTAAATGTCATTGTGCCACGTTTTGATATTCCCACTCCCGTGGAAGTGACCTATTACAGTAAGCCTCCAGTTACTCCTCTAGGTATTAGCTTATCTGGACCTGTCCCATATAGTTCCAACCAGGTTGTGCCATACAAGTATAATGCCACCATTCTAGAAGGAAATGTTGAGGTTCCGATTCAACCGTTATTTCAAGTTGGAAATATTGTTGATGTTAGTCGAATGACCAGAAGTGGTCGTGTGTTTGCTCCGGTGTTTCTAAAGATGGCTGATGATGGTAAGAAGATTGTGGAAACTAGTGTTGTACCCAAGAAGGTTGAAGGGTAGACTAGTGAGTTAACCTAAGAGAAAGAAATGGATGATTTGTTGAAGATTATCAACATGAGCGATTATAAGATCGTTGAGCAACTGTTACAGACACCGTCAAAGATTTCAATCTTGACATTGTTGATGAATTCTTCAACTCACAAAGAGTCTTTGATGAAGGTTTTAGATCAGGCATTTGTTGATTATGATGTGCCTTTGGAAACTTTTAATAGTGTGGTTGGAAATATCACAACTTGCAATAATCTGAGTTTCAGTGATGAATAGTTGCCCACTGAGGGAAGGAATCACAACATGGCTTTGCATATTTCCATGAATTACAAGAATGATACATTGTCCAACGTGCTTATTAATAATGGTTCTACGCTGAATGTTATTCCCAAGAGTACCCTTTCAAAACTTAAATATCAAGGTTCGCCGATGCGTCCTAGTGGTATCATTGTGAAGTCGTTTGATGCTTCTCGTAAATCTGTTACTAGGGAAGTGGATTTACCCATTCACATTGGCCCACATTTGTTTAAAATTACCTTCTAGGTGATGGATATATTTCCTGCTTATAGTTGTTTGATTGGACGACCTTGGATTCATGAGGCCGGTGCTGTGACTTTAACCCTCCATCAGAAATTGAAGTTTGTCCGTGAAGGTGCAGTGATTATTATGGAAAGAGAACAAGTTATGCTAGTTTCTCATCTATATTCTTTCTCTATAGTAGAAGTTATTGAAGTCGCTGTTGGAACGCAGTTTCAAGCTTTGTCTATTGATAGTGTCCAAAGGAGTGAAAATTCTATTGCTTCGTTGAAGGATGCTCGTAATGTGGTTCTGAAAGGTCCTAACAATGTTTGGGGGACAAGTTATTGACCCAAAAGGGAATAAGAATGGTTTTGGTTTAGGATTTTCAGCGAAGATCAGAAGATAAATGTTAAAGTCAGGACCTGTTGCTGCCAAATATCCAAATGTTTTTCGAAGTGCCGATTATCTCGATCCTACTGTTCTAGGAGTCAATGCCATTATTGAGGATGGACCAGAGCAAGAAAGGCCCAACTTTGTAACGCATAGAACCAGAGTTTGTAATTGTACTTCTATTGACATCCCCACTTGCATTAACGTGTCTAAGTAATTCACTTTTGTTGTTTAAATTTTCAAATAACGATCATTTCACTCTGCCCAAGGTGAAAGTGATGTTATATGGGCAAAATCTGTTTGTTTTGAAATTTAAGATCATTAATAAAAAAAAATTCATTCCAAATTGTGTCTTTTATTTTCTGATTTTTCTTGAAAAAAGGTAATAAAAATAACCCTTTCACAAAAAATAATTGAATTGAATCTGCATAATCACTTGTCACATGTGTCAGTTTCTAAAATCAATCATAGTCATATGTGCAGATTAATTCATAAAATCGTTGAAAACAATGACCCTGCGCCCTCTTCCAACTTTGAACATCCTGTATATATGGACGAAGAAGAGCAATTTGATGAGATCCCTGAAGAGGTTTCTCGGTTGCTTGAGCACGAGGAAAACACCATTCAACCGTACAAACAGCCGTTGGAAGTCATTAATTTGAGTTTTGATGAAGATGTGAAAGAAGTCAATATTGGAGCATTGCTACATCTTGAGGTGAAGATTCGTTTGATTAAAATACTGAAAGAATATATGGATATCTTTGCTTGGTCATATCAAGATATGTCAGGGTTAGATACTGATATTGTGGAGCATCATTTACCGTTAAAGCCTAAGTGTCCACCAATCAAGCAGAAGTTAAGAAGAACTCATCCTAATATGGCGATAAAGATTAAAGAGGAAGTTTTAAAGCAGATTGATGCAGGTTTCCTTGTGATATCAGTCTATCCTCATTGGATTGCCAATATTGTGCCAATACCAAAGAAAGATGGAAAAGTCCACATGTGTATTGATTACCAAGATCTGAACAAGGTTAGTCTGAAAGATGATTTTCCTTTGTCATACATTGATATATTGGTGGATAGTACTGCAAAATGCAAAGTATTCTTATTCATGGATGGATTTTCCGGATACAATCAAATTAAGATGGCTCCCGAGGACATGGAAAAAATAACGTTTATCACACCCTAGGGAATATTATGTTACAGAGTGATGCCCTTCGGGTTGAAGAACGTTGGTGCAACGTACTAGAGGGCCATGACAACCCTATTCCATGATCTGATGCAAAAATAAATTGAAGTGTATGTTGATGATATGATTGCTAAGTCCCAAACTGAGGAAGATCATTTGGGAGATTTTTTGAAACTGTTTCAGCGTTTGAGGAAGTATCGTCTCCGCTTGAATCCTAATAAATGTACATTTGGTGTCCAGTCTGGAAAATTGTAGGATTTCGTTGTCAGCCAAAAAAGAATTGAAGTTGATCTTGACAAAGTTAGGGAAATTCAAGAGATGCTGGCACCAAGAACTGAAAAGTAAGTCAGAGGTTTCCTCGGATGTTTGAATTATATTTCCAGATTCATTTTCCATATGACTGCAACTTGTGAACCAATCTTCAAGTTGTTGAAGAAAGATCAAGGTTGCATATGGACAAATGATTGCCAAAGGGAATTTGAAGTATCAAAGAGTATTTGCTTAAACCTCATATCCTGCTCCCTCCTGTTGAAGGAAGACCATTGGTTTTGTATCTGACTGTGTTGGAAATCTCCATGGGTTGTATTTTGGGACAGCAAGATGAAACAAGAAGGAAAGAATATGCCATTTATTACCTGAGCAAAAATTTCACCGACTGTGAGTCCCGGTATTCTAGGTTGGAAAAGACTTGTTGTGCTTTATCCTGGGCTGCAAAGTGTCTGTGACAATATATGTTGAATCATACTACTCGGTTGATCTCTCGAATGGATCCGATCAAGTACATCTTTGAAAAGCCTACTCTTACAGGGAGAATTTCTCTTTGGAAGATGTTGTCATCTGAATATGATATTGAATATCGCACCCAGAAAGCTACTAAAAGCAGTGTATTGGTAGAATACCTAGCTCATCATCCGGTTGAGGATGATCAATCTATTGAATTTGACTTTCTTGATGAAGATGTGATGTATTTGAAAATGAAAGATTGTGATGAATCATTGCTTGAGGAAGGCCCAGATCCTAAGTCCCGATGTGGAATGGTGTTTGATGGAGCCGTGAATGCTTGTGGAAAAGGAACCGGTGTTATGATCATCACTCCTCAAGGAACTCACAACCCTTTCACAGCAAGTTTGATGTTTGATTGTACAAATAACATGGCAGAATATGAAGCTTGTATCATGGGTCTCGAAGAAGCCATCGACCTCAGAATCAAAATTCTTGATGTATACTGTGATTCATCTTTAGTAATAAATCAAATTAAAGGAGATTGGGAAACTCGTTACCCTGGTTTAATCCCTTACAAAGATTATGCAAGGAGGTTATTGACTTTCTTCAATAAGGTAGAGCTTCACCATATTCCTCGAGAAGAAAATGAGATGGTGTAACACCCCCTTCTATTTACCCGCGTTTTATAAATAATAATCAGAGTATTTTAATCATAATCTAGAAGGCGTCACAATTTAAATAGTTTAAAATCAATCAATACAGCTGTCATGCTTTCACTGAAGAAAATTTATTAAGTAAATAATGCAAAGATTATGTTTAACAGCGGAAATGAAACATAATCAAAATTCCGAATACATCATTCATAGTATTCCAAGATAATAACCAAAACCTGATTCAAAACACTAAGGTATTCCAGGATTTTTAATCAAGACACAATTCCAAACTATTAAGAAAGTATCCATTTAAAGGATTCAAACAACCGTTTCCCCAGTGTTACATCTACCAGACCACGACACTGACACGCGGACTAATTAACTGACTCAATGCTAGAGCTATCCTCACCAACTCCAATGCAGCTAATCACTTCGGATCTGAAATTGTTGAGTAAGGGTGAGATCTCAATTCAATATAACATGCATTATACGTTCTTAGAATACAATAGAACAATCAGACACATTAATCCATTAATCAAGCACAAATCATAGTCCATTCACAAGGCAATTCACACAATGAACATGTATATAAACAAACAATGGAAATTGCAACACTGGAAACCATCCTAGCATGTTACAATCCCATATGCAATGCAGACTCTATGCATGTGGTAGCATGTGGTACCAAGACGTGAACCAAGTTCACCCACTGCTCCGTTTACTCGTGGAAAGACAATGTAATCCATGATTCGCCCAGAACACTGAGTCAAGAATCCAATCCCTGATTCGCCCATAACCACCGGGTCAAGAATCTAGCCTCACTACCTCTGCACCAGGTAAGTCTATCGGCTCTGCCAGTTCGCTTCCGCACAATGGGAATGAACCAATTTAACAATGCTCATGCATGCATCATAAAAGCATGCACATCAATTCAACGGAATATGATAACAACATAATTCCACATAAATACCAATACCAATCTATCACATGATAACAACATAATCATAAATTAAATTATCACAAGCATAAACATGCCAAACTCTTACTCTTCAATCAGTAAGACTATCACCATACATAATAACAATAGCACATGATACCAATACAATCCTGAATAACCCACAAGGGAAAGAAACATCACATGAACGTCAATCTCCATTCAAATTGTCAAACAATCTAAACCAATTCATAGATTACGATCTCAACATAATTCACTTATGGTCAATCACCAATGTATCGCATTCAATCACAATGAATAGTCAACACAACATTGTAAGCATTAATAACTCATCCGGTAATTCAGACCATTCGTAATAGTTTTCCATTATCCTTAACTAAACACTCTTTTCAAAAATCGGGAGCTCGACTATTTTTCAAAATAATTTAGCAAAATAATATTTTTCTCTTTTCAAAAGGTAGTATTTTAAATTTAAGAAATAACGCCAAAAACGGCACTCGAATCGGAGTTACGGTTTAGAAAATATGAATTTTTAAAGTTTTAGAGTTTTTAGAAAAATACTCATGGAACCCGGTTCCTACCTATACAGGAACCGGTTCCTGAAAGTCTTCAAAACTAGCTCCCTGGTTTTTGTATGGGAACCCGGTTCCTACCTATACAGGAACCGGTTCCTGAGTGTAAAAATCCCAGTTTTGGCCAATTTAACACTGGGAACTCGGTTCCTCCCCACAGGAAACCGGTTCCCACGTCCTATAACATCATTTTCTGCAACTTTTGACAGCATTTTGCACCCATTATCATTTCCAAACTTTCAAGTACGAATTGGGACATTAGGAACACTATTCCATGATCATTTCACACCATTATAACATCACACAACATGGTTTATTCATTCCTATCAATTATTTGGCATACAAATGATCCTAATTCCAAACACCGACACAAAATAGGGTTTATTTCCATAACTTATAATCATCAACATTCAAACTTCCTAACATACCCAATTATCCCTATGATTCCCAAAACCCATAAAACATGTTAACCGAACGAAATCACCCCTTACCTCGCGATGATCTTCGATTTCTCTCGGCATTGGCTTTCCTCTCTTCTCTTCTCTTCTCTTCTCCAACTCTACGTATAATAGCTTTTCTCCAAAAAGACCTATTTTCTTTTCTTTTCCTTTTTATATTCCTTCTAATAATCCTTTATTTATTCCAATAAAATAAAACAAATGGTAATTAGTAAGTGTAGTGTAATTTACTCCTCACACCCCTAATTACACCTCCATCTCTTCTTTTCTTCAATTACTCCCATAAATTCCAAAAATATAATTAATTCAAGCCTTTAATTAATTAAATAATTAAATTCCTATTTATTTAATTTCTGAATTAAATCGGGGTGTCACAGATGGCAGATGCCTTGGCAACTTTGGCTTCTATGTATAAAGTGAACCAAAGGAATGATGTACCTCATAACTCCATTGAGCGCCTTGAGAGGACAACTTATATATTCTCCATGAAGGTGGTAAAGGATAATAAACCCTGGTATCATGACATCAAGCTTTTCCTGATGACTCGAGAGTATCCAATTGTTGTGACAAGCAAATATAGAAATACCTTAAGGAGATTGGCTGGTAGTTTTCTTTCTCAATGAAGGTGTGTTATACAAAATAAATCATGACAAGGTCTTGCTCATATGCGTGGATAGACATGAAGCAGACATGTTGATGCATGAGATTCATGAGGGTTATTTTGGTACCCATGCCAATGGACACTCTATGGCTAAGCAGATGTTAAGAGAAGGATACTATTGACTGACAATGGAATCCGATAGTTACAAATTTGCGAAGAAGTGCCATAAGTGTCAGATTTATGCTGATAAGATTCATGTGCCTCCTACTTTGCTCAATGTTATTTCTTCCCCATGGCCTTTCTCTATGTGGGGTATTGATATGATTGAACCCAAGGCTTCTAATGGACATCGTTTCATCTTGGTAGCAATTGATTACGTCACCAAATGGGTTGAAGTGGCTTCTTATGCCAATGTTACCAAGCAAGTAGTGGTCCAATTTATCAAGAATAATCTCATTTGTCGGTATGGTGTGCCTAGCAGGATCATCACTGACAACGGATCAAACTTGAATAATAAGATAATGGTGGAACTTTGTGAAGAATTCAAGATTGTTCATCATAATTCTTCTCCTTACAGACCCAAGATGAATGGGGCAGTTGAGGCTGCAAAAAAGAATATCAAGAAGATCATCCAGAAGATGGTTGTCACCTACAAGGACTGACATGAAATGCTACGTTTTAATTTACATGGATGTCGTACTTCAGCACGCACTTCAATAGGGGCAACCCCATTCTCTTTAGTTTATGGGATGGAAGAAGTACTCCCCATTGAAGTTGAGATTCCATCTTTGAGGGTGATTATGGAAGCTGAATTATCTGATGCTGAATGGGTTCAGAATCGGTTTGACCAGTTGAATTTGATTGAAGAGAAAAGAATGAGTGCTTTATGTCATGGACAGTTATATCATAAAAGAATGAAGAAAGCTTTTGATAAGAAGGTCAAACCTCGTGTGTTTAGAGAAGGCGACCTCGTGCTCAGAAATATTATTTCTTTAAACTTTGATTCCAGAGGCAAGTGGACTCCCAATTATGAAGGCCCATACGTTTTCAAGAAAGCCTTCTCTGGCGGTGCATTGATTCTTGAAACTATGATGGCGAGGAATTCCCACGTCCTCTGAATGCTGATGTAGTCAAGAAATACTTCGCCTCAATAAATAAAAGAACATTCCTCTAAGTTGAAAACCCGAAAGGGCGACTTAGGCAAAAAAAAGCGTCTCGGTAGGCTGAAAACCTGAAAGGGCGGTCTATGCAAAAATTAGAGACATAAATAGAATAAATCTCCCGGTAGGCTGAAAACCCGCAAGGGCAGTCTAGGCAAAAGTTAAGGACTTATATGGCAAGTAACTACATCAGACAAGACTTGATCACAAAAGCAACAATCTGCATGGATTATCTTTATACCTCAACTGAAGACTACAATACAGCAGTTCAAAGTTTTTAGGGAGAATAGTGTTCATTGTTCTTCGATGTACCTTTTCCATATATTTACCATTTTCAACTTTGTAATCATCTATGGAGTCATGCTATTGCAGACTACCATTCTATCAATAAAATTTGAGCCTTTATCCAATTCCTTTGCAATCTTATTTTTATTCAGTTTATAAAAATATTCTTTTATTATTGAAAATGCATTTCAAAACAAACATATTTGTTAGAACATATTTGCAAAAAATTTACAATTTTAAGTGTGTTTACTTCGAACGTGAAACGAAGGGATAAGATGGCCTTGTCCTAGTGCCAAACAAGATTGATAATGTTGAAGTTGGTTCCATGAGGACCTCCATAACATTCTCCATTCAGATATGAGATACAAGTGCAAAGCGGATTGTTCCCACAGAATGCCCCATTTTTCCCAGAAGAGTTGCTTCTTTTGAAATTTGACGAAATAATGAGCTACTCTCCGGTTGATAGTTTGTGAAGACTTCATTTTGGCCGATTGTTTTCCATGGCTTAGTCAACCTTCCATGTTGATCCTTAATAAAATTTCCATTTACATTGCACGTATATTCATTCATGCATACATAGCTAAACTTCAATTCATTGCTCATTCGCATATGTTAATAATCAGAGTATGTTTCATCTTTCCAATAGAGTGTCAGCTTCAAGCAGAAAAAGTTCTTCTTCCCATTTTCCCCACGGGTTTATCCCTCGTGGAAGAATAGAGTCTCAAACCTCTTTGTGAGCCTATGTGATTGTTCAAATCACCCTTCCCCAACTTGATCATGGTTCAAACTCTGGTCTCCAAGCAGTATTATTACCTTGTTCTTCTTAGACTATGAGTCCTAATGTCAGGAAAATCTCATTTCTCCAGCAGTGTTGTTATGATATTTTCCTAACGGCAGGTGATGGTATCTTTCCGCAAGTAGTTGGTTTTCCCCAGCAAGCCTGTTAATGCCAATTTGGCCTTCTTTCGGCAACCCAATCATGAATCTCTCACTATGGATTGATCGTATCTCTCCAGCAAGTTGAAGACTTGTTATGGAAATTTCCGATGGGTGATTTACAAGCTCGTCATTTGGAAGTTCCTTTGGGTGATTTACAGGCTCACTGTTGAATATTTCTTCACGGTACTCCTTTGGGTGATTTACAAGCTCATTGTTGATTAGCCGTTTATTTTTGATGGGTGATTTACAAGCTCATTGGTGAATGTTTCTTTTCGGTATTCCTTTGGGTGATTTAAAAGCTCATTGTTGAATAGCCGTTTGTATTCGATGAGTGATTTACAAGCTCATTGTTGGAAGTTCCTTTGGGTGATTTACAAGCTCATTTTTGGAAGTTCCTTTGGGGTTTTAATTCCTTTGGGTGATTTAGCGTGAATAGTCGTTTATCCTCGATGGGTGATTTACAAGCTCATTGTTTAACATCTCTTTGGATGATTTACAAACTCATTGCTGATTAATTCTGATAGCTGTTTGCAACAAGATCTGTTATTCCGATTAATAGTAGCCTCGTCATTATGGGAGGTAGTTTGTCGAAGATATGTTTTTCCGATGAATGGTAGCCTCATTGTTATGGGAGGTAGTTTGTCGAAGATCTGTTATTCTGATGAATGGTAGCCTTGTCTTTATGGAAGGAAGTTTATCAAATATTTATTCTGATGAATGGTATCCTCGTCATTATGGGAGGTAGTTTGTCTTTAGTGAAGCGCCAGAACTCTTTGGAAAGTCAATCTATTGTTGATGTTGTCTTCTTACCACCTTTTGGCCAGAAACAATTCTTGGTGTTATTTGGGATTGATGGTTTACTATCTTTAGAAAGTTGGTGTCACTCTTTTTTTTGCTTTCTAGGAGATAGTTCCCGTCTATCTAAAGAGTTATTGTTCCCATTTGGAGTCATGTTGTCCCATAAGATTGAGCTTCTTTGATCTTCTTGGATGAGTTGTCTTTCTAAGATTTTCTTCATTATTTCTTGATTGAAGATCATTACATTGTTGCATGGCATCTTAGGGCCAAAAATAGGGCTAGTGTTATATTTAAGTATCTTATCTCATCGAAGGTTCCTTCTTATCTCGGATAGAAGACACTTAAATTGCAACTCTTATATCCCAAATTTCCCCTAAGATACCTCATCATCTTTTAAGATAGGTATCTTATTCTAAGTTTGCTTTTAAGGGAATGTGTGTTTTGCATGCATAATTGATATGCATTTATTTTTTGCTAACCTCGATTAAAATAGAAAACAAAATTTTTTTTTTCAAAAGACATCGAGGAATGTAAGTTTTCGATGTTTTTTCAAACTTGATTTAAAACCAATTTTTTTGCTGCAATCGATTTTCACAGCAATCGATTTGAAATTCGACAAATTCTCAAAAAATAACTTAGTGCAATTGATTTGCACTAGAGTGAAATGGATTGCACTGCGCAGAATTTTGAAAAATTGGGCAATTTTCAAGTTTGTGGGCTTGGGATCCAATTTCATTTTTTATTTTCTTTTAATTTCGAAATTAATTACTAATTGATTCAATTTTGACTCCAAAATCAATTTCCAAGCCTAATTCTAATTTCCAAACCAAACTCCAAACCACAACTCATTCCCAAACCAAAACCTTATAAATAGAGGTCTCATCTCATTCAAATCTCAAGCTTTTGATATCCAAATTCACCTTGACAAAATATTTCTCTACTCTCCTCATTCTCTCATTTTCCCCAATTCTCCCAATTCTCCCAATTCACTCAAAGCTCTTTCTTCTTCATAAAGATTAGTGAATTCTTCATTGGAATTCTCTAATTCTTTGAGCTAAACCTCCACCCACTCTCTTTTTCTTCATCAATTATTTAGATCTAGGTTTGTGATTCTGATTTTTGAAGTTGAACTAAAGCGATTTGAAGTGTTACTCTTGCAAATTTTTCTCAAGATCGACAAGTGGTGAGTGTTGATCTTCATCTTTTACAATGTGACCTCTTGATAATTTTTGTGGTTTGATTCATTGAGAAAACTTGATTTTAGTTCCATTGATGTAAATTTCTCAAAAAGTTGGTGGAATTTTCGTGCTCAATTGAATCAAGACACACAAGGGGTTTGTGGAAACGTTTGAACAAGAATTTGCCCTTTAGAAATGTGATTTTTCTGGTTTTTATAGTGTGAAATCGATTTGCATCCAGCTGCAATTGATTGCACGGGCCACATTTAAAAAAAAATTGAAAAAATAACATTGTGCAATCGATTTGCATCCTGCTGTAATCGATTGCACAAATTGTAAATTGTGATTTTCACTTGTTTTTTTGAATTGTTTTAGATCTTTACACTTCTTCTACTCCACTCTTTTGATGATTGCCTTGGATTGTAGTATTGTAAATCTAATTCCTATTTAATCTCAATGGACTTTGGGTGTTGATGAGGTTGGAGAAATGTATTTATGATTCAAATCTATGAGTCAACAATATATTTTGTGCCTTAATCCACCAAGATGAGTGATTGAACTTATAGATGGAAGAAATTAGAGAAGATAATCCAAGTTGATCTATCATTATTTTTTTATTTTTACATGTGTTGACAAACATTAGAAGATGATCTACATATCATTCTTCTCGTTTGCTTTTTCAACACATACATCACCATTGACCGGCCTCGTTGTAGGGTGGCTTCTACATAAGTCACTTGGTGATTGCTTAACATAGTGCTACATTGTTTTTTTCTTCATCTGATTCTTTTTTATTTTTTTTCTTCTTTGGTCCCGACTCAGAAAAAGTGATCAATTGGTGGCATGAACTTTAATATTCAAAAAATCCCTAAAAGTTGACTTGAGCTTTGATCTTGGTTCAACATTTGTGGCGCTTGTCGTGTGGTCGCGTTGATTTCTGATCAAGCTTCTGGAAAGTTTCCACTAACCTTGTCCATTTGAAATTCTCAATCATCTTTGATCAAGTGATATAATAATTCCAAAACCAGTGATATACTTGACAAAAAACAATTGAAAAACAATTCAAGATGGTCACCTTGCTGACGACTAACAAATAACAATTCGATGATATACTTGACAAGTTTCAAGATGGTCATCTTGCTAACATTTATTAATTGCCTTTTATTTTCCACTCTTTACTTTCCGCATTTACTTTTACGCTCTTTATTTTTATGCACTTTAATTTTAGTATTTACATTTCATGCCATTTTTTCTTTGCTCACTTGAGCATTTTATTTTCTTGTCATTTTTCCTTTGCTCACTTGAGCATTTTATTTTCTTGTTATTTTGAATTTGCTCACTTGAGCTTTATTTTTTCCTTTTCCAAAACACTTAATAATTTAACCTAAACATGAAAAAACTTTTAATTGAACTTGGTTACTATCCCTATGCTCGGAGTTTGACTTTGGACTTAGGATTAGGACCTCTACCTCAGCTTGGATATCTCTGTGTCCTTGGTGTTATTCTGTCTTGTCTGGTTATTATCTTTGTATGCAGGTTATTCCGTTTATACTCAATCATGAGTTGATTTCCTCCAAATACAATCGTTATGATGCCCGATTTTCGAGAGACATAATTTAATCTGAAGCATTGATTTATCCGAAGCTTTGTTTTTTTGTCTGGTTATTTGGCTGTTGATGTCAAGTAATAGTCTTCTCACCCGGTTAGATCTTTCTTTACTCTTACCTTTTAATTTATGTACATAGGTTAGCCTCTTCATCTCCTCCTCATTCTTTAATTTTCAAAATCTTCCCTCTTTTTTCAAAGTATTCTTGTTTTCAAAACTCGAACCGCTTTAGAAAAAAACTTGGACTTAGGTCCATGAATTTTCAAACTTCTTTTCTTAATAAACTTTCAATCCATTTAATAATACTTTGACTTCTCTTTTGTTAAGACTAAAAAACACCTAACCTCATCCAAACTTTTTTTGAGCTCTTTGTGGCTTTTCTACACTAACATTTTTTAAAATCAACCAACACACAACTTTGGTCTTTTCTAGCCGAACTACTTGGTTTTGATTTCAAAATTGAACATTGTTGGCATATAGGTCTGGAAATCATTGGAAGTTCTATTAAACCAAAAATTATAAAAAATACTTTTTTCTCCCCCCCACGATCCATTTTGGACATACATTTTTTTAACACATATACAAATTTTCAAAAAAGGTTCCTGCGGAGTATCGTAGATGCTTTGGGTTCCTAACACCTTCCCTTTGTATAACTAACCCCCGGTCCTAGATCTCTGATCTCTTTTAGGATTTTATTCGCTCTTTTTCATAGTCCTTTGGATAAAATAAAAGCGTGGTGGCGACTATTTTGTTATTGTTTGAGATAAGTCAATTCAATGGCTTATACTCGCAGTTTTTTCCGCTACAAGTCCAACAAATCAATTCTACAAAGAGAAGAAAATAAGAAGAAACTGAACCTTACACGGTGTTAATCACGATCAACCAAGCTCCCAGTCTGGATCATCCGATTACAAGCCACAAATGTTTTTTATAAGCTCTAAACTATCAAAGAATGAAGTTGATGAAGTTGGGAACAAACACCCCAAAACTCCATAACTTAGAAATGAATGAAATGAATATTATAAAAAAAATTCAGCAGACCGCGCTAAGTGGCCTCAGTGCGCTAAGTGGGTTGCACTTATTTTACACATCAAACCACACATATTCCTCTAAGAAGACTAATCATGCTTAGTGGGCTCAAAAACTTTGATTCTTCCAATTTATCAAAACTTTATAGCACATCAGAGGATGCGCTTAGCGGGCTCCATTGGACAAATCTTCACTTTTATTTTCAAAACTGCACTTTTATTTTGAAAACTCGCACTTGAAGCTGAGCCTTCGACGCCTTATTGCTCAATGCTCAAAATATGCGACAAATAGCTACAAAAGACATAAAAACTATCAAAGAGTGCACTAACTACATAAAAATAAAATAAAATACAAAGTAAACATATTTACAAACAAAGTGGGGAATTATTCAAAGAATATTAACAAAAGAACCGATAAGTGCCACAAAACATATATACAAAATAACTATATTTTGAAACTTATCAAATTGTCTTCAACTTGAACTTTATTGTCCTCAAACAAGGCTAAACAACTCAAAGAACGAAAGTAACTAACCAAAGAATCAATAATCAAGATGTTTTGAAAATGGAAAACAAATGTATGGTTCAAATAAAAGCGCACAAGCAAAGTAAATACTTACCACAATCCTTCAATGACAACATGAATACGAAACTAATCCTAAGTACATAAATTATGCAAAACATTCTAAAATGAAACAAGCTCAATCATGAACCACACCTAGCAAAAAATCATTGAGGGATGAAAAACACACAAAGGTGAGGATTTGACACTCATCCAACCATTTTGCAAACAAAAGACTAAATTATGCATTCATCCAAAAATTCACACTGAAAATATAAAGACAAGAATCACAAAGGTTTTTCAAGGTTGTAACGTGGCTTGGTTAACAAACAAGGGAAATTTCTAAAGCTAATTGAAATAAAAACTTTCCTAAACCTACAGGAGTGACTAACTCTCAAAGTTTCAAGCACAAAATCTCAATCAAACTTCTTCTATAATCTCAAATTGTCAAAACAATTACATAACTTATTTAGCACAATTATTTTATTATTTCTTTTTCAAAGCTTTTATTTTTTCTTTCTTCTTTCTTTTCTTTTCTTTTTCATATTTTTTCTTTTCTTTTTCTTGACCTCATAGCAATCAACACACAAGCAAGCAAAAATTTATCTCCCCAACTTGAATTCAACCAACCTCATAGTGTGAATACTCCCTACTTTTTAAGGTAAGATAAAACTTCAAACAATAAATTATGGTTGAGGGTTCAAGAAAACAAAGAATAAGTATCCATTAAAAAAGGTGAACTAAAAACACTCATAAACAAGTATTAAGTTCAAAAACAACATAAACATTGACAAAAACGCCCAAATGAGGTTAATAAATGCTCACACACTCACATGATGAATTGATTATTTGGTTAAATAGTTTTGCTCAAAATGAAACAAAATGCCTTGATCATTTTTATGTTTTCATACAATCAACAAAAATAAAAGATTAAACATAATAAAATCTAGTTAAAACAAGAATTATTGGTCTCTAGCAGGTTAATTCTCTAGTTTATGGTTGGAATTAATTTTAGTAAAACAAATTAGGCAACAACATGTTAAATAAGATGTTCTAACTTGCAAAAAAAAAATTAATGATATTGAACATAATATCCTATTATGATCATTCGACATATGACAGGAGCTTGTAGTCTCAACTGGTGTGTTACAGATCCTGAATATTATGAGAATATTAAAATAATATATGTGTAGTTAAAGATGAATAAATCAGAGGTGCTAAAAATAAGAGATTTTATCATCGGAAGAGACATGTCGAATAAATATGCCCTATGCAAAATCATTCGACATTGTGACTTTGATTAGCTAGACAGTTGGATTTTGTTGATGTATTTCAAATGCAAAATATTCTTGAAATATTATGCTATCATATGTGGGGTTCAGTTTAAGTAATAAGAGATTCAAGGTGAAATCAAGGAGTCGTGTTAATTTTTAATTAAGGAGATAAATTAGGAAAATAATTATTGATATCTTAAGATTTACGAGATATATTTGTCGCCTTATTTGCTACAAGTCAGCTGTGGTTTTGAAGTCCAATCTATCCAGAAGATTGTTATAAATATAAGGGTTCAAAACTAATGTATGTATGGAACAAATTGTATTGTTTATCTAGAATTTAGGGTTTGTGTTCCATCGATCTTATGATCCACTCTATAGTAGAGTAGGACTGTGTGAATTATAAGCCACTCTTGTATCTTTAATACTTAAGTTGGACTGTTAGTTGAGTTATATCTAGTATCAATCATACATAAATGTTTAAGCGGTAGTTTATTGTGTATCTTTGAAGTGTGTATTCTAAAAGTATTCTATCTTTGTTTAGAGTTGTTATTGTCACTATTTGTGACTGAGGGAAAGTGAGAGAGGTATCATATCTAGGTGAGTCCTAGGTAGAAGTATAGAACGGATATTGATTAAGAGATAAGTTGTAAACATGAGTTTAGCTTTAAATTGATACTATCTAGTGAATTTCCTTCCTAGCTTGGTAGCCTCTAAATGTAGGTGATGTTGCACCGAACTGGGTAGACAATTCTATGTGCTTCTTTACTTTCTACATTGTAAATTATGTCATACTGTCATACCCCAAAATTTGCCCTCCATCTACTCAAGAGATTTCATACATCCATACTCAAGGATTCCTCAAGAGTTGATCAGACAAACTCTCTCCTAGACAATCAACCCAAACTAGGGTTTGGTATCTCCCAAGTCAAGATGGATTTCCAACATCTCCAATGGCCTTCATGCCTCCTCATATGCTTCAAAGATTCTCCATGTCAAGTTTCAAGCCTCACAAGTCAAGTTTCCTCAGACAATGGTTCAGATGGTTGAAAATCGGGTGTATTGGACAAAAAGTCAACTGTGGTCAACATACAGTCAAAACTTCTGATTTTTGGTCAACATCCTCATTTTGAAGTTACATTCATCATTTGATCAAGGGTTGATCATGATTCATCAAGAAAACTCAAGATTTGCCCAAAGTCAAACTTTCTAAATTAGGGTTTCTAGATGAAAAGTCAAGCTGAACTTTGTTGATCATAACTTTCTCATACTTTCTCAAAATTTTCCACCACCTCTTGTTTTGAAGGAAATTCAATTCTCTACAACTTCATGTCTCACAAGAATGTCCAAAAATGCTTCATTTGAGAGGTATAGCTCAAAACATTACAGTCATTTTCAAAGTCAACAAAAGTCAACTTTTTGTTTTGAAGATATTTTGAGCATGGTAACTCCAATTGAGATGAGACCAAAGACATTGGTTAGAGGACTCTTAGAGCTTTCCAAAAGTCCAAAACACTCAAAAATGTGGAAAATTGAGCAAGTTACACCATCTACAAGTTGGGCAATTTTGGAAGAATGCACAAAGAGATACTTCAAAAATCAAATCTTTTGCAAATGGGCCTACTTTTCTTCATCCTAACTTGTTCCTCAAGCAATTAGGAGTGTCCAAGCCCAAAGCCACGAATTTTTGATTTATTTTTCTATTTAATTTGTAATTTATTCATTTAAATGCAAATTAAATCTTAAAATAAATTATAAAATTGAAATTAATGGCAAAGATTGATTTTATTCTTTCCTTAAGGTCCAATTAACTCACAAATGCCAGCAAATTCGAAATTGGAGCAAGAAAGGCAAGATTGGATTGAAATTGATCAAGCTTTGAAGATTTGATTTTCATGGAAATATCAAATTTGATTTCCATTGAATATTGATTGATTCTTTCCAAATTCAATCCCAAATCCATCCAGTATAAATGTACAATGCATACCTATCAAGAGAGAACGAAAAAATTGCTCCACAAACCCTAATCCAAACTCATAAAAACCGTGGTTACATGACACTTGCATTCTTGTTTTTGTTTCGATTCAACCAATTCTAAGCCTGCCAATCGCTTCCTGGAGGTCCATTGATTCATCCCAGACCCTTACAGATCACAAATCCATCAAGAATCGCGAAAGAACAATCACGGTTTGCATCACTTTTATCAAAACTCGATTTCTATGATTCATGCATTGTAAATACATTTTGATTGCATATTCTTGTTCGTGTTGATGTTTAGAATGTTTCTGTATAAGCCGATTTGATTTTAAGTACCAAAATCGTGATCTGCCATGGTTAGGTTTTCTAAGCTCTGAATTGGGATCAGACGATTCAGGAAAAATTGGCCTAAACCGAAGCCATATTCGTACTCAGGAGGTCGAAAGCAATCGATCTGGGTCCTCATAACAAATTTATATTATGTATTTCTGGACTTTTGATTTCGCAGGGATGTAGCTACGAAAATAATCCGTGGGTAAAGGCTATAGCGTCGCACTGAGGCCGACGCTATGTGTTCAAAAATTCAAATTGAAAAAGATGAAGATCTTGGCGCGGAAACGAGGCAATCGGAGGGTGACGCGTGCTTGTATTCCACTTACTTCGTTTTCAAACATCAGATGCAACGTGGCTCAGTTGGTTAAGGCGTTCACTATTGTGGGATGCTCTCTCATGTCCCCAGTTCGAATCCTGCTAGCACCGGTTTCCATTCTTTTTTCCAAACTTGCACTATTTTCTTATTTTTTCTATTTTTTACCATATTTTCATATTTTCCATTTATTTTAATTTCTTTACACATTTTATTTCTGCATTTAAAAATTACCAAAAAATATTTTCTTTTTACATTTATATTTTGAAAATCCTTATTTAATTTAATAAATTAAAAATATAATTTTGCATGCATATTTATTTTATTTTATTTTGCATTTAAATCATTATTAATTGCATTTTAATTATTAAACCTTTTCAAAAATCCCAAAAATTATTTTAACTTATTTATCTTATTTCCAGCATGTATTAATTTTCTCATATTAAAATTGCATTTTTCTAACATTTTCTCTTATTTCAATTTCATCATATTTCCGATTTTCTTATTCTTTCACGGTTGCTCCGATTCGGACGTTTTCTTTTATCATTTTCTTTTTCCAATTATGTAATTGCTCATGGGTTGTAATAGTTTAATCTAGGGTTTTATTTTCCATAAGTTTAAATTATGTATACGCCCCAAAGCCATGTAATAGCGTGGGACATTTACCTTTCCGCACTTTACATTCCGCATTTTACTTTCCGCACCCTTATCAATCGCTAGTAATTAGGCGTGTATGGCAAGATAATAATTGGACATAGCTCACACTAATCTTCAAGATAAAATATCTGAATTTGACACACTTCTTTCACACGCACCTTAGGGTAATTCTCTCGATGCCTTCGATTCAAAATGGTCATGTCCCTCGAGCGTGAGGTATTCTAGCACCGTTGCCTTCCAAACAAATCATCATAGTCCCTTCGATACAAAGATCATAAGACCCACGATGTCGCCTCCGAATACATGATCTTGACCCTCGATTGTCGCCTACGAATAATGATGATAGTCCTTGAATGTGCTAGGATACTTCCTACAAGTTGCCTTCTATGACCATCCGATGTCCCCGAATGTCCGCTTACATCCAACGAATGGAGCTACCTACTAACTAATGGTATGGCTAGCGCTATTCTAAAGGAATGTAGAAGTACAACAAAGCGACCAATTCGGTGGGTAAATAAGTCTTTTAGTTGCTTGCTCTATCAAATGCTTTTCACACCACACACTTTTTCAAAGTTCAAATTTTCAAAACAAAACATTTCCGAACACTTTGTATACATTCCTACATGAGTCATTACAAAGTCAAAGCGAAATGCCTTTTTCAAAACATCTTTGTCAAACACGAAAGCAATTTTAAAAAGTGATCTAGAGCAACTAAGAGCCCGTAGATAACTACGGATGGAAAGGGTGCTAATACCTTCCTTTTCATAACCATTCTCCCGAACTCGAGAATCTAACGAAGGTCTTTTACATTACTTTTACCTTCCCTTAATTGGATAAAAATAAAAGTCGGTGGCGACTCTTGCTATCCGCACATTTGGATACAAAATCCTACAAAGTCGGGTTCACCGTGTTGAATGGCGACTCTGGGAAACACCCTTAAAGAGAGAATTGCCTTAGGGATTTCTAGATAACTTTTATTGCTTTTGTTTGACTTGTATGCTTTATCTTTAAGGGTTGCTTGGGTATTATATTGTTGGGGATCCTACACGGATCCGGGTTTCCTTTTAGGTAAGTAGCATTAGATCATCGCGACCGTTAGGCGTATAACTACGGTCAACATGATGGTTACGTTAGCGTGACACTTTGGTTGCCCGATACTCTTCATTCCCAAGTTGAAGAAAGTATTTGGCTTCTGCGTGGTGTCAGCGCTAACTAAACTTTTAGAACCTTAATTGACCCATCTTGGCCATTAGAAGGTAGTGAGATGGCGGCTTTGGTGTAGACCGAGGTTGGTTGATACTCGATGCTACGCTCATTGAGATCGACTTTTGGGACATTTTCGATCGACCACTTGGCGTCGAAATAAGCGCCTCGAGAAAGATCGTGATATGAGATTCCTAGAACCGGTTACTATTATAGGACGGGATGAACCAACTCAAACTTTTGGTGGGGTAATCACCTATACCTCATGCAAGCCTTAACCCTAGGCTCATTGTGTGAATTGCTTGTGTGTGCTAAACATGACATCATGACATCATTCGCATTGCATATCATTTCTAACTATTTCAAGGACCTAGGGATTTATCTTTGCTCTGTTTTGTAGGGATTATGGCTTCTAGAAAGACTATCCGAATCAACTTCATGGGTATCCTTCTCAACTCAAAGAATTGGTTTGAAATTCCGACCATGCTCGGTTCATCAAAAGACATGGTTATCTACTTGATTTGGTTATCTCCGATTTTGAAGAAGATATGATGCATGTCTATTCCGTTCTTGATCCGAAACACCATTGCTTTACATTTCAGTTATCGGTTGGTTCCTACCTTGGAAGAATTCTCTAAGCTACTTGGGATACCTATTCTCGACCAAATGCCATTCACCGGTTTAGAAAAGGTCCCTAAGTTCGAAGACATTGCATCCGCCTTACATCTTAAGCGCTCAGACATTGAAGCCAATTGGGAAACTAGAAGTGGAGTTAAGGGTTTACTTTCCAAGTTCTTAATCAAGAAAGCGAGAATTCCTCAAAGTTATGAGTTTCCATGCATTTGAGAACATTGTGGCCTTGCTAATTTATGGTTTGGTTCTATTCCTAACTCGGATCAATTCATAGATGTCAATGCCATCAAGTTGTTTCTTACCGCAATCCGATGCCTACCTTACTTGGAGACATTCTACATTCTCTCCACACTCGTACTACTAAGCGACAAGGAACTCTCATGTGTTGTGTACCGTTGCTTTCAAGGTGGTTTATTTCGCACCTTCCTCCATCAGTTTTGAAGAATGAACAAAGGTTGAGATGGTCTCAAAGGTTGATGTCACTCTCTCATTCAGATATCCGTTGGAACCTTTTCTCTCAAAAGGACTTCACATTCATTGAGCGTTGTGGAGAATTCCCTAATGTACCACTACTCGGTATAAGGGGAGGTATTACTTACAACCCTTCTCTAGCTCTACGTCAGTTTGGTTTTGCTCGAAAGGATGGTCCACATGATATGCTTCTCCAAGATGTTGTGTTCGACTACAATCACGATCTCGATTACCGCGAAGGTTTATACATGCTTGGGGCATGGTAAAGAAGGCGATACCAAGACTTTGGGGCACCGAACTCCATTCCTTGGGAACCTTACCTCAAATGGGTGCGAGCTCGAGCTCAAAACCTCATGATGCCATTCACTGTTCTACCGGTAATTATGGAACTGTTGCTATAGGTGGCGTACCTATCTTATTCTCCATCACGACATGCCTCGATTTTGAAGACTTGAAGAGATCGGATCAACTAAAGAAGAAAGGATACCTTTGAAGCTCAATGCTATGCAAGTGAGAAGAAAGTTCTAGAGTTGACCAAGCTACTTCACGAGGAGCGAAATATCAACGCTTACATCGGCACCAAGAGCGCCCATGGGAGACTTAGAGCTTTAGGATGTTTATGTTTTTTTATTGTTTTGAACTATCTCTTGTACTTAAAAGAAAAGAATAATGAAAAGTACTAATAAATGTCTGTTCATTGCTTGTTTAACAAATTTAAATCTCTTAGGTCCTTGAAAACATTGCATTGCATTCGCATAAACATTGCATATCATATCATAACATTGCATCACAGGTACATTGGAGATTGGTTTTCTCATTTGCTCGCTATTTATTTTAGCGAAATGGCTCTTGACAGATGTCAAAGATCTCAAGCTCGAATGCTCGGTTTAGAGATGTTCACCAACTTGGTCCAAGGCCAAGAAGATTTGAAGAAGCTCATCAACAAGAAGAAGAAGGTTGTTGGTCTCCTCAACATGGGTAGACGTTTCAAAGGGGGTCCTAAAGTGGTCATCCGTATTGAGCTCTCTGAAGGAAGTGTCCATACCGAGGGGAGTACCAAGGGTGATGAAGGTGAGCAGCGGGAACCAAAGAAAGGAGGAGAGGATCATTCTGACTATGGCCAGTACTCTGAGGAAGATGACAAGTACAAGCAACTTGAAGATCGCCTGAATGCTGTGGAAAACCTGAAAATGTCCGGGCTGAACTTTGATGATCTGAGTCTTGTTCCTGGTGTTGTGATTCCTCCCAAATTCAAAGTTCCTACTTTTGCCAAATATGATGGCATATCTTGCCCTAAGCTGCATTTGAAGTCCTATGTCCAGAAGATCAACCCCCACACTGATGACAGAAAGTTGTGGATGCACTATTTTCAAGAGAGTTTGTCCGAACCAGTTGGAATGGTACTATCGGAGAATGACCGTATCCGTACTTGGGTGATTTGGTGATGCTTTCTGACAATATGAGTACAATCTTGAATTGACACCACTCGCATGCAACTACAAAGCATGTCTATGGGTCGTGACGAAGTTCAAGGAGTATGCTCGAAGTGGAGAGATCTAGCAGCGAGTTCAACCACCCTTGTCCAATAGGGAGTTGGTTGATATGTTCATGGGAACACCGCAGCCCATTCTTCAATCATCGATTGGAAATTCTTCATCCGGATTCACCGGTGATATTGAATGCATTGAAGCGGTCGAGTGGGAAGATTCATGTAGAGACATCTTGAATCTGCGAAGAAATCTTTTGGTGGTAAGAAAGAAGCTAATCTTGTGTATGGTCGAAAAGCCGAGCCAAGACCGACCGTGCTCAATCGTGGAGGCGGTTGTAATCTCGATCCTACATCAACCTCGGTGAGACAGTAGCGTGGCGAGCGCCACGAAGGCGGTTATGAAGATCAACATGCCATTGTCACAAGCCTTGCAACACATGTTGAAAGCGGTGATTACTTTGAGGATCCTCCTCGAATGTCAACACTTCCTCTCAAGTACAATCCTAATGCTAAGTGTGCTTACCATTCCAATAGCCGAGGCACGACATCGACAATTGTCGAAGAACAAGATTCAAGATATGATTGAAGCTAAGCAGTTGAATTTGATCCTCTGTTGAAACTCGAATGTGATCAATGCGCCTATGCCTAACCATGACAAGAGTTCCAATCTTTGTTGGCGATACTTATGTTTTCAACATAGATGACTTGACCATTCCTCGATGGTATTAAGAAGAATTTGTTGCAAGCGGTGTCAATCCGGGATGCCCGGAATTGTCGTTGGTGCCCTCTGCACGATGGTTGTGCTTGGTTGAGAAGGCGTGTTCGATTGCATGATGGACAACCGTGAGATACTATTTTGAAACCACATGCGAAGTTGTGTGAAGAAATGTCTAAGTTGAAGATTGACAATGCGACTGTACCATCGTGTGGGATACCTTGGGACAGCCAGTGGAAAGTATGATTACATGGTGAAGTACCGTCACGATAGTTACAAGATTCCTATTGAAGATGTTAAGGCGACGGATGGGGTGACGATTTCCGAAGACTATCTTGATGTTAACACTATAAGGATTTCCTCTGCTGATTCCATGCCTAGAGTGGCACCTCTCATTATCACTTCTCCAAGACCCCATATTCCTCGACAAAGCTATCCCTTGGAACTATGGGTGATGTTTACTATCATGGTGTCAAGCAAGATCCTCGACAATTGAAGATCTTACTGAAGTTTCTATTCCGACATTGACAACATCACCGGATCGAAGGTGACCCGAACCGGAAGGGTATTCTCTCGGATATCTCTCCTCAAAAGACTGCGACTCCGGCTCGCATTCCACTACTCAATCAATATCCCCTAGAGGAAAAAACGAACTCATCCTGCTCACCAAGTACCAAAGGAAGTTCTTGAAGACACCTCAAACAAGAAATGGAGGAAATTAGAAAATTATCAAGAAGAGTGACTACAATGTTGTGGAGCAGTTGGGACAGACTCCGTCCAAGATCTCCATGCTCTGCTCTTATGCTCCGAGGCTCATGCTAACGCCTTGGTGAAGTTTCGAAGAATGCTCATGTGCGCAAGACACTACTTGATCAATTCGAAGTTTGTATTGCTAGCCTGGCAACGGCCTAGGCTTCTCGATCTTGATTTGACCCTTAGGAAAGAAACATAACAAGGCCTTGCACATCTCCATTGAATGCAAGGGCACTACATTATCTCATGTTTTGGTGGATACCGGTTACGCTCGAATATCCTTCGAAGGCGCTTTTGATCGACTTGATGTTGAAGGGTTGGTTACGAGACCGGTGACATTATTGTGAGAGCTTTTGATGGTTCTAAGCGAGCGGTACTTGGAGAGCTCACTCTGTTAAAGTCGGTTCCGGACTTTTGACTCTACTTTCTTTGTCATGGACATCCGTCCACCTACTCTTGCCTACTTGGGCGCCCTTGGATACATGGGGCCTACCTCTACCTACATCGAAATTGAAGTACCGGTGAAAGGAAGGTTGTCACGGATGTGGTGAAGAAGAGTATATGGTCGGTCATCTCGGTCATTCCGATACCTCGAGATGGGGTGAATTCTTTGAAACTCCTGTCAAGCTTTTGAAACAATACCAGTCATGTTGACTCCCGTCACTCTGAAGTTACAAGCTCCACCTAGAATGGCCTCATTGAAAGATGCTCAGTGTTGAACAAGGAGGTAGCTATTTGGGGTCAACTCCGATCTTCCTTTCAAATTTGACAAGACTGGTTTAGGCTTCACCATCAAGGGTCAAGATGATACGCCGCGACGTGCCCAACTTCCTTTCCGCATCGGCCAGTGGAATCCATGCTATAGAAGACAACGACAACGACTTCGACATCAGCAAATGGATCTTCCCAACTCGGATCAAGGGCTCAACAATTGGAAGGCGAAGGCGTCATACCAATCTCCTTTAGCCGAGTAATTGCTCTTGTTTTGTTTTGTTTTCGTATTTCTTTATGTTTGAACAATAAACTTTGAAAGCCTAGTGCCTTGCAGGGCATCATGGCTCGTTCGAGGTTATTATCATCGTTTGCGTATTTTCATTCAATAAATTTGTTGGACTTTTGCATTCATTTGTTTGTTTTCTTTCTTTACTTTATCACCCTTCAAAAGCTATGTGTTCTTACACACCCACGTGATACACTGCGAATCACTCCGAATCGTTAATATGACTATGCTAGTGCTAAATATGACTTCGATAATCCGATCTACCAAGAAGGCGAAAGTGAGGAAGATTGTGAAGTGCCGGAGAACTTGGGATGCTACAGAAGAAGCGAGTTATGACCACCACGAAGAAGAGTTGAGGTTGTGAATTTGAGTCGACAAAGGCAGAAAAGAGATCAAGATAGGCGGGTCTTGAGAACAATGTTAAAGAGAGATTGGTTCGGATGCTACGAGATTATGTTGAGGTTTTGCTTGGTCATACGAAGACATGCGGGTTTAGACATTGATATTGTGGTACACCGATTGCCGACAAAGGAAGGTTTTCTCGGTGAAAGCAGAAGGTTAAATCGCATCGTCCGAGATGTCGAGAAAATCAAAGTCGAAGTTATGAAGCGAGTTCAACGCTGGTTTCTTATTGTCACCTCCTATCCCGATGGGTTGCAAATGTGGTACCCGTGCCTAAGAAGGATGGTAAAATACGAATGTGTGTGGATTACGAGATCGAACAAAGCGAGTCCGAAGACGATTTCTCACTTCCTCATATTGATGTTTTGGTTGACAATACCGCTCGGATAAGGTTTTCTCCTTCATGGATGGTTTCTCCGGTTACAATCGGATCAAAATGGCTCCGAAGACATGGAAGACTACTTTTGTTACATGGGGCACTTTCGCTACAAGGTTATGCCGTTCGGTGAAGAACGCAGCGCCACTTATCGCGTGCTATGGTGACATTGTTTCATGACATGATTCATCACGAGATAGAGGTCTCGTCGGCGACATGATAGCTCGATCCCATGAAGAAGAACATCTTGGTCATTTGCGAAACTGTTGACAGTTGAAGAAATGGTGAGACTTAATCCTAACAAGTGCATCTTTGAGTCGGATCCGGAAAACTCCTAGGGTTTGTGGTCGGTGGAAGAGGTATTGAAGTTGATCCCGCCAAGGTTAAAGCTATTCAAGAGATGCCGCTCCCCGAGAAGGAAGTCGAGGTTTCTTGGGCCGATTGAACTACATTGCGATTCATTGCACACCTAAGCGCTACTTGTGAGCCAATCTTCAAGTTACTTAAGAAAGATCAAGTAGTGGAATGGAGCGGCGATTGCCGGATCGCTTTTGACAAAATCAAGGAATACCTACGAATCCTCCTATCCACGATGCCGCCCGAAGGAAGACCTCTTATCATGTACTTGACGGTGTTAGAAAACTCAATGGGGTGTGTGTTGGGGCAACATGGCGAGTGCAGTCGAAAAGAGCATGCAATATACTACCTTAGCAAAAGTTTACCGATTGTGAAACAAGATACTCACACTCGAAAACTTGCAACGCTTTGGCTTCGCCGACTAAGGCAGATATGTTGACTCACACTACCTTGTTGATTTCTAAGATGGATCCGATAAAATACATCTTTGAGAAACCAGCTCTCGGAAGAATAGCAAGATGGCAAATGATCTTGACCGAATATGACATCCGGTACACTTCTCGAAAGCGATCAAAGGAAGTGTAGTAGCCGATCATTTGGCTCATCAAGCCGTAGATGACTATCGATCTATGCGTTCAATTTCCAGATGAAGATGTTTACTAGTTACAGATTAGAAGAACCGGAGACGAAGGACACGAACAAGGATCGATGGACTATGGTCTTTGATGGAGCCTCAACGCACTTGGCAATGGCATTGGCGCCATCATTACGTCCCCTACGGACATCGCCTTTCACCGCCAGATTATGTTTCAGTTGCACTAACAACATGGCCGGTCTGGCGTGCATCATGGGTCTTAAAGCTGCTATTGACTTAAGAATCAAGTTCTTACAAGTGTATGGAGACTCGACTTTAGTGATTAGTCGATTAAGGCGAGTGGGATACGAAGCATCCGAATCTCATTCCATATCGAGAGCATGTTCGAGTTTGATTCCTTACTTGAAGAGATTACTTTTGATCACATTCACAGAGAATCGGTTGGCGGATGCATTGGCTACTATGTCTATGTTCAAGGTTAGATGGGACAACGAGGCTCCCGGATCATCATTGAGAGGTTCGACGAACAGATTGTTGTGAGCTTGGAAGAGAAACCTTGGTACTTTGGCGTGAAAAGGTATCTTGAGACTCGGGAATATCCGAGGGCATCATTAATGATAAGAAGTTCATGAGGAGATAAATTCTTCCTCGACAACGACATCTTATACAAGCGCAACCACGACTTGTGCTTACTCCGCTGTGTAGACCGAAAACAGCAATACGTATCATGGAAGAGTTACGGGTTGGTACCCACTCTAGTGGACACACCATGGCTAAGAAGATTTTGAGAATAGGTTACTATTGGTCCACCATGGAAGCGATTGTCACGCTACACTCGATCTTGTCACAAGTGCGGTTATGCCGACAAAGTGCACGTACCTCCGGTACCTCGAATGTTTTAACTTCTCCGTGGCCTTTGCAATGTGGGGCATTGACATGATTGAGAGATTAAGCCCACGCCAATGGACATCGTTTCATCCTTGTGGCAATTGACTATTTCACCAAATGGGTAGAAGCTCGTATGCATCATTACCAAGAATGTAGTGGCTCGATTCATCAAGCATAATCTTATCATCGGTATGGCACTCGAAAGGATTATCACGATAACGGTTCCAATCTCAACAACAAGATGATCGAACTCGCACGCAGCTCAAGATCAAACATCACAACTCTTCTCCATATCGGCCTAAGATGAATGCGATGGAAGCCGCCAATAAGAACATTAAGAAGATTATACGAAGATGGCGATTACTTACAAGGATTGGCATGAGATGTTACCATTTGCTCTTCATGGTTATCCTTCTGTACGAACATCCACGGGGACCCCTTCTCTCTTGTATACGGTATGGGCCGTCTTACCCATCGAGGTTCGGATACCCTCAACGAGTCCTCCGGGAGGCGAGTTAGCGACGATTGGGTCGACTCGGCTTGACGGATTAATTTGGTTGATGAGAAGCGACTCGCATCCATCGCCATGGACAAATTTATCGAAACGAATGATCGAGCATTTAACAAGAAGGTCAAGCACCGAGTCTACCAAGTCGGTGATCTAGTAGTCAAGCGCATCATTCTTCCACAAGGTGATCCAGGGCAAATGGACTCCCACCTATGAGGGACCATTTGTAGTCAAGACAGATATTTTCGGTAGACTATGATACTTAGCACCATGGATGGTGAAGACTTCCACACCGTGAAGACATAGTCAAAAATACTACGCGTAAAGAGACCCGCTAGGTCGGTGCCTAGGCAAAAATAAGGGCATCTGGCGAACCAAAGGTTCGGGCAAAATTAAGGATATATACAAAACATGTACACGGCAAGTCGAAAACACGAAAAGCGGCTTGGGCAAGAAAGGGTATCCGTTGGTGAAAAGGGCGGTCTAGGCAAAAGTTAGGGATTTAAGCGTCGACTATGTCTCTTCTAGATCATCCGCTTCGGACTACTATCAGCATTCAAGATTCAAATGGCGAAGATCGATCTACTCACTTTCTCCGACGCAAGAGATGAGATAGTCAAGTATATGAGTACTAGCATAGTTGGAACTTAACGAGATTGTTTCCGCATAGCTTTTACCTTTCTTATGTACAAACTACTTGGCCATCGCCACCTTTCAAAAAAATACCTTCTTTCTCTTTACAATTTACATTGTTGTTATTTGCAATAAGTCCAACGTTTGCTTTGAATGACTATCGCATTTGACAATAAGAATCGATCACAAACATACGAAAAGTGAATATGCAAAAGTACTTACTACGGTTCCGGAATTGGGATGACGAAGTCAACGAATAGTTCCCACGAGCATAAAGGTGTCACCCACAACACACCTTCCCAGAGTATAGGGAATCCACGAGCAATTCCACTCAATCGAGCAACGTTACATCGGTCTCTAAGCGGTAACACTTCATCCCATGGATATTTCTCAATCCTCCCTTCTGCGGTATCCGGACTCAAAACTTGGTCGAGATAGTGCATCGGAGGAAGCATACACCTTTTATTCCCCAGCCAGAGATTACAATGGACTCTAGACTCTTCTAGCCCGGTTTCTCAGCGATTATCAAATGCTCTCCAGCGAGATCTACACTCGGGTCCCCAGTAGAGCGCCTCCTAAATTTCCTCAGCAGGATCTACATACAAGGTCCTCAACAGATCGCCTCCCAGACTTTCCTCAGCAGGATCTATATATGAGATCTCCGACAACGAGCCTCTCAAATCTCTACTTTCCTCAACAATATCTAGGCCCAAGACTTGGTCGATAGTGCATCGGAAGAATCAGGATATCTTTCTTCTCTTTCAAAGCGGGGTTCTCACCTACTCAATTCCCCGTCGAAATCTTCAAAGGAATATCGCATCTTCTTCAAGATGGATATGTTTTGAAATATCACAACATTCATCATTCATACATTTCTCATAAAGTCATAATTCATGCATATGTCATTCATATATCATGCATCATACTTTGCATAAGACTAACAAATATTCTATCAAAGTTTTTCTTGATTTCTCCAAAAGCAGTGTGATCATTTCGACGCAAAGGTCCAGATTAAGCCCGAGCCGACGGAAAACTATCGAAAGACCGCCTTGAACAGGTCGAGATTAAGCCCGAGCCGACGGAAAACTATCGAAGACCGCCTCCGTCCGATTAAGCCCGAACCGGCGGAAAACTATCCAAAAGACCACCTACGGTTATCCTCCGATAACGAGCAATGGATCAACACCGATGCACAGGGAAGCTATCCACATTCGCCAACTACAATCTCTCCGGAGTAATCAAGATTTATTCGATTATCAGACTAGAGTCTAGCGTATGACTCGGTTGCCTTGGATGGCATCTTAAGCCCATCTCCGACTATTTGTCAACATCTCTTCACTATCGAATCTGCATATATGGTTAAAAATCAATACGGACCAATAACTTCATTTAAAGTGAACACGAAGTCTAACGTCGACTCCCCTTGGATGGCATCTTAAGCCCATCTCCTCTCCATTCAGAACATCTGAACGTCGACTCACCCTCGTCGACCCTTCGGATGGCATCTTAAGCCCATCTCCGTCGGCTCTCCTATTAACAACCTCGAGTCTAGCGTGCGACTCGTTCCCCAAGTCTCCAACTTCTCCAAATGGCATCGTAAGCCCATTCCGCATCGTCCACATGAGTGCAAATTTTCGGTGTACTCGGTGTTCAATCATCTTCTACCTCCGGTCACGAAGACAAGCGTGTCAATCTAACCCTCCAGTACAAGAAGATTGAGCAGGGCAGCTGTCATACCCCAAACTTTGCCCTCCATCTACTCAAGAGATTTCATACATCCATACTCGAGGATTCCTCAAGAGTTGATCGGACAAACTCTCTCTAGACAATCAACCCAAACTAGGGTTTGGTATCTCCCAAGTCAAGATGGTTCCAACATCTCCAATGGCCTTCATGCCTCCTCATATGCTTCAAAGATTCTCCATGTCAAGTTTCAAGCCTCACAAGTCAAGTTTCCTCGGACAATGGTTCGGATGGTTGAAAATCGGGTGTATTGGACAAAAGTCAGCGTGGTCAACATACATCAAAACTTCGATTTTTGGTCAACATCCTCATTTTGAAGTTACATTCATCATTTGATCAAGGGTTGATCATGATTCATCAAGAAAACTCAAGATTTGCCCAAAAGTCAAACTTTCTAAATTAGGGTTTCTAGATGAAAAGTCAATGAACTTTGTTGATCATAACTTTCTCATACTTTCTCAGAAATTTTTCCACCACCTCTTGTTTTGAAGGAAATTCAATTCTCTACAACTTCATGTCTCACAAGAATGTCCAAAAAATGCTTCATTTGAGAGGTATAGCTCAAAACATTACAGGTCATTTTCAAAGTCAACAAAAAGTCAACTTTTTGTTTTGAAGATATTTTGAGCATGGTAACTCCAATTGAGATGAGACCAAAGACATTGGTTAGAGGACTCTTAGAGCTTTCCAAAAGTCCAAGAACACTCAAAATGTGGAAAATTGAGCAAGTTACACCATCTACAAGTTGGGCAATTTTGGAAGAATGCACAAAGAGAGATACTTCAAAAAATCAAATCTTTTGCAAATGGGCCTACTTTTTCTTCATCCTAACTTGTTCCTCAAGCAATTAGGAGTGTCCAAGCCCAAAGCCACGAATTTTTGATTTATTTTTCTATTTAATTTGTAATTTATTCATTTAAATGCAAATTAAATCTTAAAATAAATTATAAAATTGAAATTAATGCAAAGATTGATTTTATTCTTTCCTTAAGGTCCAATTAACTCACAAATGCCAGCAAATTCGAAATTGGAGCAAGAAAGGCAAGATTGGATTGAAATTGATCAAGCTTTGAAGATTTGATTTTCATGGAAATATCAAATTTGATTTCCATTGAATATTGATTGATTCTTTCCAAATTCAATCCCAAATCCATCCAGTATAAATGTACAATGCATACCTATCAAGAGAGAACGAAAAAATTGCTCCACAAACCCTAATCCAAACTCATAAAAACCGTGGTTACATGACACTTGCATTCTTGTTTTTGTTTCGATTCAACCAATTCTAAGCCTGCCAATCGCTTCCTGGAGGTCCATTGATTCATCCCAGACCCTTACAGATCACAAATCCATCAAGAATCGCGAAAGAACAATCACGGTTTGCATCACTTTTATCAAAACTCGATTTCTATGATTCATGCATTGTAAATACATTTTGATTGCATATTCTTGTTCGTGTTGATGTTTAGAATGTTTCTGTATAAGCCGATTTGATTTTAAGTACCAAAATCGTGATCTGCCATGGTTAGGTTTTCTAAGCTCTGAATTGGGATCAGACGATTCAGGAAAAATTGGCCTAAACCGAAGCCATATTCGTACTCAGGAGGTCGAAAGCAATCGATCTGGGTCCTCATAACAAATTTATATTATGTATTTTGATTTGATTTGAGGATGTAGCTACGAAAATAATCCGTGGGTAAAGCGCGTCGCGAGGGACGCTATGTGTTCAAAAATTCAAATTGAAAAAGATGAAGATCTTGGCGCGGAAACGAGGCAATCGGAGGGTGACGCGTGCTTGTATTCCACTTACTTCGTTTTCAAACATCAGATGCAACGTGGCTCAGTTGGTTAAGGCGTTCACTATTGTGGGATGCTCTCTCATGTCCCCAGTTCGAATCCTGCTAGCACCGGTTTCCATTCTTTTTTCCAAACTTGCACTATTTTCTTATTTTTTTCTATTTTTTACCATATTTTCATATTTTCCATTTATTTTAATTTCTTTACACATTTTATTTCTGCATTTAAAAATTACCAAAAAAATATTTTCTTTTTACATTTATATTTTGAAAATCCTTATTTAATTTAATAAATTAAAAAATATAATTTTTGCATGCATATTTATTTTATTTTTATTTTTGCATTTAAATCATTATTAATTGCATTTTAATTATTAAACCTTTTCCAAAAAATCCCAAAAAATTATTTTAACTTATTTATCTTATTTCCAGCATGTATTAATTTTCTCATATTAAAAATTGCATTTTTTCTAACATTTTCTCTTATTTCAATTTCATCATATTTCCCGATTTTCTTATTCTTTCACAGGTTGCTCCGATTCGGACGTTTTTTCTTTTATCATTTTCTTTTTTCCAATTATGTAATTGCTCATGGGTTGTAATAGTTTAATCTAGGGTTTTATTTTCCGCAAGTTTAAATTATGTATCTGCCCCAAAGCCATGTAATAGCGTAGGACATTTACCTTTCCGCACTTTACATTCCGCATTTTACTTTCCGCACCCTTATCAATCGCTAGTAATTAGGCGTGTATGGCAAGATAATAATTGGACATAGCTCACACTAATCTTCAAGATAAAATATCTGAATTTGACACACTTCTTTCACACACGCACCCCTTAGGGTAATTCTCTCGATGCCTTCGATTCAAAATGGTCATGTCCTCGAGCGTAGAGGTATTCTAGCACCGTTGCCTTCCAAACAAATCATCATAGTCCCTTCGATACAAAGATCATAAGACCCACGATGTCGCCTCCGAATACATGATCTTGACCCTCGATTGTCGCCTACGAATAATGATGATAGTCCTTCGAATGTGCTAGGATACTACAAGTTGCCTTCTATGACCATCCGATGTCCCTTCGAATGTCCCGCTTACATCCAACGAATGGAGCTACCTACTAACTAATGGTATGGCTAGCGCTATTCTAAAGGAATGTAGAAGTACAACAAAACGACCAATTCTGAGTGGGTAAATAAGTCTTTTAGTTGCTTGCTCTATCAAATGCTTTTCACACCACACACTTTTTTTCAAAGTTCAAATTTTCAAAACAAAAACATTTCCGAACACTTTGTATACATTCCTACATGAGTCATTACAAAGTCAAAGCGAAATGCCTTTTTTCAAAACATCTTTGTCAAACACACAGAAAGCAATTTTAAAAAAGTGATCTAGAGCAACTAAGAGCCCGTAGATAACTACGGATGGAAAGGGTGCTAATACCTTCCTTTTCATAACCATTCTCCCGAACTCGAGAATCTAACGAAGGTCTTTTTCTGTTACTTTTACCTTCCCTTAATTGGATAAAAATAAAAGTCGGTGGCGACTCTTGCTATCCGCACATTTGGATACAAAAATCCTACGAAGTCAGTTCACCGTGTTACACATACATTGTTCATTGTGTTTCAATCAGATATTAGTTTATCGATATCTCATAGGACATCTGATATTTGTATACTAGAATTTCAATTGGTATTAGAGCAGACATCCTACTCTGTCTATGGGTGAGATTCAGGGAAGATATTTTCTGGTGCAATGAACAAGGATGATAAGCTTACTGATGTAGTGAAGTAAAAAGAAGAATGAGGTAAGTTGAAGACGACATATTTTAAGGAAATGACAAGAGAGGTCTACAAGAACACTTTAAATTTAAAAAATTCAAAAAGTGCAAAAGGCTATTTGAAAGGGGCAAGAGGTGGAAGACCACATGAAGTTAATCAAGATTGTTCTGTTCCTGATCGATTGGACTATTGTGAAAAATTTCATATATGATGTCCTGATATATCTAATATATTGAGAAATTATTTTCTCAATGTTGCTGAGATTGCAGACTCCATAACTAATACTCAAATGTTTTATTTTGCTGCTCTTGGGGTGTATTTTAATTCTTGTGATGTGTGGATACTATGACAAACTCCCTGATATGTGAACTTGGTTAGTTCATATTGATTTGATGTACTGGTTGTTTTTATTGAGGAGTAGTAGCAATTATCTGTGGCATGGCCAGTAATGTTCTTGTCTGAAGTTATCTGGCTTATTGCCTTGGTTGTGAGCTACTGTGTCTCTGATTTATGTGTTTAATTTATTTTCAAACCTATGGTGGTATATCATCATCTGAAGTGCGTTAAAGAGTGTATGACTTATGTTTCGTTGCAGGTGCATATAATGTAATACCTTTGAGATTTCTTGATGTCTCTGGTGTTGAGGCTTTAGAAAGGTATATTCCTAGAATACTTACAAGGAAAAACCGTTATGATATGGTCCCCTCTAAAGATCTATCATATGATGGGGTGATATTTGGAAGATAGCTGCAACCAGCTTATTAAAATTATCAAAGATACTTGAGGTTCATCTCAAGCCCACTCATGAAGGAACTTATAAATTTGGTTGATAGACGATGATGACTTGGTATATAGGTTCAAGAAGTCTTATTTTAAGGTGACAGGTCATTGAAGAAAGAAAAAAGGTTATTTAACTCTGTATAGGTTGTATTCGGGTATATGATAGATGATCTATTAGTATATTCATGGAAGGATGACCATTTTTGGGAAGGATGGATTGTATTTCATCCGCTAATGCTAAAGGAGAAAGGAATGAAGGGGAGAAATTATTATTCTCTAAAGTGCTTCCTAGAAAGTTTTAGGGGAGTACCAGTGTTTGATTGGACTAGTGTTATTGAGAATTGTTGTCATGTTGAGAATTTATTTTCTCTTGGATTCAATAAGACTAATGTCCCTCCAGATGTTAAAATATCACATTAGCAGGTTGCGTGGTGTAGAATTTTGTTCAAAGGAATGGTATAGCATATGTTATGGTGTAAAATCATTGTGTGTTGATCACATATTCTTGAAGAATTTTCCAGATTGAATTTGGAGAGGAATTTAGGTGGAGTGTCCAAGAAAGCTCTATATAAGAAACATGTCTAGACAAGGGGGTGATGAAGATATGATCCATATATTGAGTATTTCGTAGGTCATTTTATTTCTAATCCAAGTTAGTAGGAGTGGAAATGATGGGCTCTATCTTCTAGTGGAGATATGTTCTTCATGGAGGACTAGTTCAAATTTCGAGGACTTCCCCTCTGAAATCTGATCAAAATGAGACATATTTGTATGGTCTTGTATAAGAATATTTTCTTCTTATGTAGAATTATGATTCTGAAGGGAAGAAGTCTATATGGAGAGAGAATTCACTGCCTCATCCTTCGACTGGAGAAGAAGAACGTATGTCTATTCCTTGTGATCTGCATAAGAAGTGGAGTTTATTGATCTCTAAACTTGTAATTTGTACAAGTAGTTGAGAATGTTTTGTGTTGATGGGAGGGGTCTGAAAAATCCAAAGAACCTCTCAAGACTATGTTAAGAAGATACTCAGAAGGATACAAGATTGGTTCCATCATGATTCAAGTTAATTTATGATGTCTAAACATCATATCAGACATCAGAAAGGAAGATTCTTGAGTTGAGCATGACATCCTTATGAAGAAGGAGGAAGTAACAGGAATTTTGAGTGGCCATCCCAAGGGTCTAAGTCAGATAGTATTTGAGACTTAAGGAATAATTCATTTGGAAGTCTATTATTGGATGAAGGTGTTATTAGTATGAACCTTGTTTCTCGGGCTTTTATGTTCCTTGGTGATAGTGCTAAAGGTTGCGTGGAAAATAGGTTTGGAGATACTCTCATTGCTTTAGTCTGACATATACTATGAATATTCCAAGTCAAATAAGTGATCATGGTCTGAAAATTGATCACTATTGTGTAGGAGAAATATGATAATGTCCAAGAAAACATTTGGACATATCCTCAACACATTAAGAATCCAGGATTTAGGAGAAGATATATCTGAAAAGCCTCTAATCATCATTGTTTTTTTGTTTCCATGTTTCAGAGATATGGACCTAAGAGAGTTCTTTATATCCAAGTGGTTGAGAGATGTGTTGGAATAACTCTTTTGGCCAAGTTTGTTGGTTTTCTATGGAATATTCTTAGGGTTATGAGGGTGAAAGTGTGGCATTTCTAAATATGGTGAAGTAGGATGAGAAGCTTCTAGCCATATCTACAATGGCGTGTGTGGTCAATTTGCTTGGATTTTCTCTCAAGGAGCTACATTATATGGACTAGGATTGATTTTAAAGTGCATGAATATGTATAGAAATTATGAAGTACTTCGTGTGATTTGTTCTAGTACTCAAGAGTTCATCTTTAGCAATATTACTATTTATCCATGACCGGGGGAGTTAAGGACGTGTTTATGGGTTAGTGCAGACATTATGAAGCTTGCATGTTGTCCTAGCTTATGGAGATTATATACCTCGTATGACATTATGATGTCAGACGATATGTCGTAACATAAGGGGTACTAGATGCAGTTATGTGTGCTCTTGATAGAGTCTATAGGGTTCTAGTAATGTGTACATATGCTCATTAGGAGTATTCTGAGAGTCAATACTCTTGAATGGGAAAATTTATTTTTCCCTATAGATTTTGGTGGGACTCAATGAATGTCCTGGTTAATGAACGGGAGAAGTCACACATGGTGACTACTTCTGGATGAAAGAAGCTTACTTAGAGTCTAGTGGAAGATATTATGATTATGCTTTAGAACATGTAGATACTTGTATGAAATATATCTTCTTGATGGATGAAGAAGTTTTTTGTCAATTAGAGAAGACAAAGAAAAATAGACGATGTTTGACTGGATGTTAGGACATTGTTCAGGACTTGTTCCTACTAAGACTGTTATGGATTGGCCCAACAGATATTAGGCCCCATCCTTTCTTACTACCAGTACGGACTGATTGACATCGATCGACCACACCCTGACCTAGTGTTGGGCAAACATGGTGGAATACCTCTAAGAGGCCTTTGGCTCATAACAACCATGAAGCATACCTCTACAGCCATTAACAACTTTATCCCGTCTGTTCGACATTATTCAAGCAGACAACTAGGATTTGCCTCGAACATATCTACCCGTTAAGCCCCTCTTGTCTGACACAACAACTAGTTACATGCATGATTTCCCAATTTGACCCAGTCCTAACAGTTACCTATTTTCACGAATCTTCATATTTGGGCCCAAAAATAGGAACCAATGGCTACACGCTAGAGGAAAACTATATAAACCCTCACATTTGTGAGGGCCAGGTATCCATTATTCACTCTAAAAACTCTAATACTTTCTTGTACCTCTTTGTGCTCTTTCTTACTTTAGAATTGGAGTGCCTTGCAGGTACACCCCCTCCTCTCCGTCAATCCCAGCTTGACGGATCATCATCTCCTTGGTTCATCTCAAATTTTAATCAATACGCCATATCAAAGACCAACAAAGGAGTAGTTGGGAAGATGTAATTAAGAACATGTCAGGAGGAAATGTAACATGTGCTTTTGATTGTGCATGTGCAAGAGAATCAGTCCATAGTCAATAAAGGAATTCAAAACTGACATGGACGATGCATTTTTTTGGTGCAATTAACTTCCTCATATAACGCCTCTTTTGACCAAGACCATTGTTACAATCAAGGAGCGTTAATTCCTAAGGATCTGCTAAGCTATTTAAGAGGTTATTCCTTCTCCTCTATCATCTTATGTTTGTCTCCATAAAATTCCTTATGGATTTTGTCTAGATTTGGGTGAGTATGGTCTGGGTATGATTTTGTGGTGGCTATATTTGTCAATTTTTGGCTAAAAAAGGGAAGAAAGAGTCAGTTTTTATGGATCTTCTTGTATGTCTATTTGAAGTTGTTGTTTCCTTGAAAGAATGTTAAGCAAGCTTGAGTTATATTGGGTAGGCTTGAGTTTGATTCTTTCTCTTCTCATTGTTTTCTTGTGTCTTATGATTTGAGTTATGAACACAGTTTTGTCATGTGTTATGAGTTACCCAAAACTAGAATCTGAATGTGAAGGTTTCTCTTATGATAATTGAGATTATAAGTAATGGTTCCATGGGTTGAGGTAGAGTCTCAACCATTTTTTTCCTCATGTACACCAAATGACTTCAGGACTTTCTACTTCTATCATCAGAGGTTATTATGATATGATGTTGAGTTTGGTGTGTTGCAATGGAGTTGTGAAAAGATTTCAAACATGATATCTTGACATCCAACTGATTGAGAAGATGATTCTCCATGTTGCTATATTTAGAAGGTTATGAAGACTAAATCTCTGATGTGTATTCCTTTTCTATGAATGTACTGAAATCTGAATTGTAATTTACTAATTTTTTTTATCCAAAATTTATCAAAGGGGGAGTTTTGTAATTCTCTATTTTATGGTTGACATTAATTTTAGTAAAATAAATTAGGCAACATGTTAAATAGAATGTTCTAACTTGCAGAAAAATAATGTTGAACATAATATCCTTTATGATCATTTGACATTTGACTAGAGTTTGTAGTCTCTGCTGGTATGTTATAGATCCTGAATATTCTAGGAATATTAGGATAATATATGTGTAGTCCAAGATAAAGAAATCAGAGGTGCTATAACTAAGAGATTTTATCATCAAGAGAGACATGTCGAATAAAGATGCCATATGTCGAACTATTTGACATTCTGACTGCGATCAGCTGGACAGTTGGATTCTGTTGATGTATTTCAGATGAAAAATATTTTGAATATTGCGGTAGCCTATGTGGGGTTTAATTTAAGGAATAAGAGATTCAAGCCGAAATCAATGATTTGTGTCTATTTCTAATTATGGAGATAAATTAGGAACCTAATGATTGATACCCTAATATTTAGGAGATATATCTGCAGCCTTACTTGCTACAGGCTAGATGTGGTTTTGAAGCCTAATTCAGCCAGAAAATTGTTATAAATATAAGGGTTCAAACCTAATGTATGTATGGAACAAATTGTATTATTTATCTAGCCTTTAGGGTTTGAATTTTTTGTCGGTCTTGTGATCCACTCAATAGTAGAGTTGGACTGTGTGAATTATGAATCACTCTTTTATTGTTTAATACTTAAGTTGGACTGTTAGTTGAGTTGTAACTATTGTCAATCACTCATAAGCTTTTAAGCAGTAGTTCATTATGTGTCTTCTAAAATTATTCTAACTTTGTTTAGAGTTGTTATTGTTATTGTCATTGTTTGTGACTAAGGGAAAGTGAGAGGGGTTTCATATCTAGGTGAGTCCTATGTAGAAGAATAGCACAAGTAGTGATTAAGTGATAAGTTGTAGACAGAGGAGTTTAGCTTTGAATTGATACTATCTATTGGACTTCCTTCCTGACTTAGTAACCTCCAGATGTAGATGATGTTGCACAAAACTAGGTAAACAATTTTATGTTTTTATTTTCTTTATGAATTGTAAATTATGGTATACATTGTTCATTGTGTTTCAACCGGATACTAGTTGTAACACGGTGGGAGAACTAACTTGGTTGTTTTGCGTTTTATCGCAAATGTTGCAGTTAGCAAGAGTCGTCGTCGACTTTTCTTTTATCCAATAAGGAAAGGTGAAAAGAACAGGAAAGACATTTTATTGATTATGAGTTCGGGGGGTAATTATGAAAAGGGAAGGTGTTAGCACCCTTTTCATCCGTAGTTATATATGGGCTCTTAATTGCTTAGCTCACTTTTTAAACTTGTTTTATGTGTGTGATTTGTTTGAAAATATTTAGATTTAACTTTGTAATGATTCTTGTATCAGTCCTCAAGAATGTATACGAAGTGTTTGAAAATATTTGTTTGAAAATGTGAGGTGTGAAAAGTATTTGTTTAGAAATATTGTTTTGAGCAAGCAATTAAGAGTTATTACCCACTCAAAAGGTCATTCTTGTTATTTTACTTCTCCTTTAGGATAATGTTATCCATACCATTAATTGGTAGGTAGCCTCATCCATTGGATCTGAAGGGACAGGTGTAGGGTCATCGTATGGTCATTGAAGGCAACATTGTAAGGATACCTTAGCAATTCGAAGGGACGACCATCATTTATTCGAAGGCAACTTCGAGGGACAAGATCATCTATTCACAGGAAACATCGAGGGTCATCGAGGGACTATGATCTTTATATCGAAGGGACTATGATGATGTTATTTGTAGGCAGCTTTTGCTAATGGTACCCCTACGTTCGAGGGACATGACCATGTTTATTCGTAAGGCAACAAGAGAGGATACCCTAATGATGCAAGTGTGAAGAGTGATTCAATTCAGATATTTATCTCTGATTTAGGGTTATTCTAAGATTGGTTTTAAATCTTGCCATACAAAACCTACTTAGCATTCATCTAGCAGTTTATATTTGTGGAAAAGTAAAGTGCGAAAAATAAAATATCTAAAGCTATTACACGAATTTGGGGCAGTTACATAATAGGAGGTGCGGAAAAGTAAATTTACCTAAGCTATTACATCCCATGAGCAGTTACATAATAGTAAAAAAATGCGAGGAAAGTAAATCTACGATATTACAAAAATAACCTTGCAACCTATACATCGATTTCTAATATTTAAATAAAGCATAAATAAAAGGAAAAATTGTTTGATAAATAAGATAATATTCTAAACCCTAACATTAGAAAAAAAACATTTTTTGGTTTTTTTGTGGTTGATTTTAATTAAGAAAACCTAATTCTAAATTAATTAGAAGTTAATTATAAAAATAATTTAAATGAAGAGAAAAATAAAATATTTTGTGTCAAAAAATAATTTAACATTTTATTGACCTAATTCTAAAAAGAAAATTTTTTTAGGATTTTTTATAATAGTTAAAAAATAATTTTGAAAAGAATTAAATTTAGAAAAGAAAATTAAAAGAATTAGAAAATGTGAAAGAAATTAGTGTAAAAAAAATAGGACGGCCTTGGAGAGTGTTGAACTCATGACCTTGGGGTCACAAGTTCGAAATTTAGACACCAGTCCACTTGCCTGTGTTGATAATACCATGCCTCCAAATGTATGTAAGTGTTAACCTGTAAAAATCAGAAATTATAAAAAAAGCTTTCAAAAGGCAGGGATCGAACCCGTGCCAAGAGGGACAACAAGACTAAGTGCGCGCGTTCTACCACTGGGGTGGCTATACATCCATGAATTATGACACAACCATTAATATGTAAGTAAAAACAATTTCAGAAAAATCAGATAAAAATCAAAACGCGCTGGTGGGGTCCCCATGTTTGAATGGACGAATCAAAAGCCAACACGCCACGGTCAACAAAGTCAGAGGGTTGAAGGGACGTCAAAGCCCTAGCTTCGGTCACCTTCTCTGACGATCTTGATTTTGAAACCTGCAAAATAAAACAAATAAGTGATCATGAGATAACCTACCCCCTAAATCGAAGCTTTCGAACCGGAATGCCCTAACAATGGTGTTTTCTTATCCCTGTGTTAAACCTAAAAAACAATGCATCAAATCGACTCTAAATAACATCATGACCATGAATGAATGCATAAACACAATTTATATCATGTGAGTTAAAAGTTTGAAATCGAGGAACTATACCAAACCGGTGCAATTGAATGAAGTGATTCTGGGATGTTTTGAACCCGTGCAAGGACCTGTATCGATTTTTGGACACCTCAGGAGAGTGAATAGGTGCTTGTTTCGATTGAAAGTGACTGAAAAATTGATTTTGATCTTGCCCTAAACTTGCAAAATTTTGAGAGTTTGGCTAGGGTTTCTTGAGCATGCAATCCGTGTTCTTGACTTGTGTCTTTGATATTCTTATTTATAATGAGTGAATTAGGTCAGAACTTGTGAGAGAATATATTGCATTGATGGAGTAAATATTTGATTTGGGAATCAAATGAAAAACTTTTAATTTTTTTCAATCTCATGCCACTACATGAACACTACTCAACTACAAAATTTACAATATTCAAAACATGAAAACTTCCTCAAGCTAAACACAACAAACTCTTAGACAACAAATTTTAACATATTAGCACAAACTACTTTTAACATACTAAAAGACCGGGTGAAAATTGGGTAAACAAGTTAAAAAGTGAAGAATGAGAAATTTAAAACTGGTCCAATTTCAACTTGTTTAATCGACATTCACCACATAACTAAACCAATACAATGACAAAAATCAAAACAATAAAACAAGCTTGTTTTATTTCATAAGATCGACACCTGTTATTTATACACATTTCTCCAATTGGCCTCTTTACACGGTTCGTGCTTACCGACGACGAAATCTAACTAACACCATATCAAACGTCGAGAGAAACAAACATATACACTAACTTTACAAGTATACCAAACATGAAAAATTCACAAATATGATGAACATATACAAGTATCAATATAAACAAGTGAAAATAGATAATATATACGATATCTACACAACCCAAAAATAAAGAAACTATCGCGATGCGATCCAATAAAAACACCAATCCCCAGCAACGATGTCATTTTGCTGAAGTAGTAAAGCGGGAAGAAAAAGTAAGTAAGCATTTAGTTTTATCATATTGTATTCACGAAGACTAGTGGTTACTGGACTATTATATGACAAGTCTCGTGTTCATGAGTTTGGGTTTTGAATGGGTTTAAGAATAGTAAATGCGAGAATTAAGTTATTAATAGAAAAAATTCATTCTTTGGAGAGTAGAGAACTCCCGGGTTTGGATTACATCTATCTCATCAAATACTTAAACTCACTACCCAGTTTTACTCAATCTAAACTCCTCGTCAATATCATCATGTATCACTCACACAAAAAAGGTTTAAAAAACTATGTCATACCTGAACTCAAAAACCTTCAAAAACCATAAGTTTTTTCCACCTTTTCTCTCTATTTCAACTTTTTTCTTCACCCAGAACTCTTCATCGTAACCTTCTGAAGCTATTTGAATCGTTACAGAAGCTTGTCATACATTACAACTCTCAAACTAATTCCACCATTTTCAAGTTTTGAATCTTAGTTGGGAAAGATAGATACAAGTTTCTTTCCCACTCAAACAAGTTACCGGTCTCTTCGTATTGCTTCACTGATCATTAACCCTCACTCACTTGGAATTTATTCTTCATATACACGATTTAATTTTACTTTTGAATTACTTGGGTTTTATCGTATTTATGCAAGTTATCTCTTCCAAGAGCTAATAAATTGCTTTGATAAAGAGAGACGAGGACGATGATAAGAGACGAAGCAAAACCATGTAGTTTGATAGATTAAATCCTCTGAATCCATGACATGCAAAAGTGATTGAACTACGGTTGAAGATGAGTAGCTTCGCGCGCAAAAGTGGGAAATTCAAATTCCATGACCAATCAGGTAGCGTCACCCACTCCTAAAAGTTTTCACTCCATTTTTTCCTATAATTTTCTCAAAATATTTCCTATTTTGGGTGTTTTTTCTCAAATTTTTAAATTAATTTTTAGCATTTTTTGCTATCTTATTTTGTTTTCTATTTTAATTGATTTTAACATTTATTTCTCCATCATTTTCAATTATTTTGGATGAAATATTTTGAGATGTTGGTCCTTGGAGTTTTTCTGATCTTCCATGATTTTCTTGAGCATTTATTTGATGATTCGATGTTTCATTTGAATTTTCTTTTTATATTCCATTTAAAACCATTTTAAAAATCACTTTAATGCATTTTATTTGTTTATGTTTGTCATTTAATATTGGTTTTACTTCTGTTGACTTGGATTATTACTTATTTGATCAAATACTTCATTAACTTCAATGAACTTTGGATGATACTTTGTTTGCGTGAATCTTCATCAATTCAAACATATCATTAAATGATCATGTGGATCATTTTTTGTACTTTGAATTGATGATAGCTGGACCATTAAATTTGGTTTCTCATATCTATTCATCTCTTTTTTTTTTAATTTTGATCAATTGGATGCTGATTGATTCATCTTGTGCAATTAGGTTTAGATTAATGCTTGGTGAACTTCCATCATTTCAAATATATCATTAAGTGATCATTTGATCACTTTTGGTACTTTGAATTGGTGATGAGTTTGTCTCAAACTATCATGAAGAACTTGATTAAAGCAATGATCTAATCACCTTGCTTTTGTACGTGATCTTTTTGTTGTTTATAAATATATCTGGATGATGTACTAGTTATCGTAGACGATTAAACTTCGTTTCCTTGAAAAACTCGTAAAACATTATTCAAAACAAAAATTAATTGTTTAAACTTTAAACATTCCATCCATCTAAAGTGATCATAAAATAAATTTCAAAAGATTTTTTTTAATGAAAATAAAATTAAACATACTCTTTTTCATGTTCCACAAAATTTACATTGAAATATTTTGCAAAAATAACTTTAAATACTTATTTGTATTTTGTTGGTTAGGCTTAATAAGTGTCTTCCGTAGTTGATCAAAATTTTAACAATATTTTTTCTATTTTATCTTTTATGTCGAGGCTTGGAGTTTCCTTCGAACACTTTGCTTTGTGACATGTGCTCGTTGCAAACTGAGTCGATAACTCATCTTTTTTTGGAGTGTGAGTTCGATAAAAGCATATGGAAGAAAGTCATGTATTGGTTAGAAATCAAGTGGGATTATGGAAATCACTTCACTGTTTGGAGCTCCTTGCAAGTTTGGCTGGTGGTGAGTGAAAAAGAAGATTTGGCTAGCAATAGAACGGTCTCGGTTTGGCTGGCTTTGATTTGGAATTTATGGATAACTAGAAACAAGGCAATCTTTGAAGGCCTAAAGCCTAATGTAATAGATTAAATCTTTTATGTCGAGGCTTGAAGTTTCCTTCGAACACTTTGCTTTGTGACTTCTGCTCGTTGCAAACTGAGTCGATAACTCATCTTTTTCTGGAATGTGAGTTCGCTAAAAACATATGGAAGAAAGTCATGTCTTGGTTAGAAATCAAGTTGGATGCTGGAAATCACTTCCATTGTTTGGAGCTCCTTGCAAGCTTGGCTGGTGGTGAATGAAAAAGCAGGTTTGGCTAGCAATAGAACGGTCTCGGTTTGGCTGGCTTTGTTTTGGAATTTATGGATAGCTAGAAACAAGGTGATCTTTGAAGGCCTAAAGCCTAATGTAACAGATACCGAATGAGAAGTTAAGCTATCGGTTTGAAAATGGGCTCGAATAGGGAATATTTCCTCTACGAAGTGTAACTTTTATAATTTTTGTAAGAATATGTTGTATCATTTACACTAAGTTTGAGTTGGTAGGTGTTTTTCCCAACTTTGTTCCGTGTCCTTTTGTAAGCGGGTTAGAGTACCCCTAGTACTCTCCTAATATATTCCTTGCTTATAAAAAAAATAAAGTTGATACTTATAAATTAATAATTTAAAAAATAATATTTATTTGTATTTTCTAATTAATGTTTTCCCATTATTATTATTATTATTATTATTATTATTATTATTATTATTATTATTATTATTTTATTTTTATTATTATTATTATTATTATTATTATTATTATTATTTATTTTATTATTATTATTATTATTATTATTATTATTATTATTATTATTATTATTATTATTATTATTATTATTATTATTATTATTATTATTATTATTATTATTATTATTTATGCAACAAACAAGAGACAGCTCTACTTATTACAACTTTAATCACATAGACTAAAATTTAACATCTGGATATGTCTAAGTTGAATACATAACATTATAATATGCAAATTTACACCCCCAAAAAATTAGGCAAGGTAAAAAGTATTACTAGTGATGTTGAATTGAATGGTAAAATAATGATGCAGCAGCTGTCCTTGTTTGTGTCATTGTCACATTATACTTCCATCCTTACTTACCTGTTCACTTTGTTCCCCCACTTCCTTCCAACTCCTACATTCTTCCTTCCCATTATCACTCACTCCTTTTTCTTTCTCTTGTGCTTTCATCTCTTCAAATCAACCCTTTCACTTCCCTCTTTCTAATGGATGCAAAAGCAAAACCTTCTGTAGAACCTTTGAAGTATCAGGTACTAACCAAACACACACACACATGTTTTTCTTTTCCTTATTTTTTATATTTCTTTTATGATCTTTTCAGACATGGTTCTTGAAAGTTTCTATCCACTGTGAAGGTTGCAGAAAGAAAGTGAAGAAAGTTTTGAAGCGCATTGATGGTACTTTTACTCTTACTACTACTACTCTTACTCTTACTAGCAACTGCATGCTTAAATTTTGGTGAGTTTTACAGAATCACTTTTTTGGTCTTTAGAGAATGTGATTTGTCAAACTTACCTTGATTTCAAACATGTACTAAGCAGAAAAAAAAAATCATTTTTTTTGTAGAATAATAAAAGGAGAAACTTGCTACAAATTTTGAATCTTTTTAGGTACCTTTTTTATTTTTTTCACTAAGAATTTTTGTGTTTTTTTTACCATGCATAACTATAAAGGTGTTTTCACTACAACAATCGATTCACAGCAGCATAAAGTAACAGTTACCGGAAATGTTAGTGTTGAGATACTTTTAAAGAAGTTGGTCAGAGCTGGAAAACCCGCCGAGATTTGGCCGGAGAGTGTCGACGGGAAGGGAAGAAACTCCGGCAAAGAGAAGAACAAGAAAAATGAGAATGAAAATGAACCAAAAGAAACACAAAGCTTGCAAAACAAGGGAACTGAAAGTGGTACCAAGTGTGAAAATGAAAGCAAAAACAAGAACAAAAACTCTAGAGCCAGTGCCGGAGAGTTGCCGGTAAAGTCTCCGGCAAACAACAACGTTGCTCCGGTAGGTGGTGGAGGGGGTTCTGAGAATAAGAAGAAGAAAAAGAAAGATGGCTGTGGTGGAAATGGAAACGGAAATGGAAACAATGGTTTGAGCACCGTACCTAAGGGTGGACCATCACACACTGGATTCCAATTCCAGAATCTTGATCAAGGTATGGCCCACCAAGTGAATCTCAGCCCTACACGTCAGCAATCATTTTTCTATCCATCAGAAACATGTTACCCTCCCATGGCTTATGTGTCATCAGCTTACAATAGGTTATATCCTATGGGAAGAGTTTGTGATCCTTTTTATTATGTTCCATCTTTACCCTACACGTGTCCTTATAGCCTAGTTGACCAATATGGAACTTATCAATTTCAATCAGCACCCTCGGTTTCTTTTGAGTTTTTTAGTGATGAAAATGCTAATGGATGTTTCATTATGTGAAGGTTTGTGGAGAGAATGATGAACTTTTTTTGAGGTTAGGTTTTATGGGGCTCTAGGTAGTTTTTCAATGATAGGTTGAAGGGCTGTTTTTTTAGGCAAATATACATTGTTCTCTTCTTTGTTTTGTTAGCCTTATAAGGGTTGTTTTTGTACTTTAGGCATCTCAAAGTTGAAGTGCTAAGCTTTTTCTTTATTTTTGTTATGAATGGTATAGTTTCATGGACTTAATATGGCCCCTTTAAGAAAAATATCTAAATTGAGTTCAAAGTATACATAAATTTGTCATTAGAAAAAATTATGTGGAAATTATGCGTTAAGATATTTAGTTGGAAATTTTGTGTTAAGATATTTACTAAGGTAAGGCAATTTGTAAATGTTGGGAATTTAAGAGTATCTTCTAAGCCTTGCATAATTAACCTTATTAGAGATTATTAGAGATGTATGTTACTATTGTTGTTTAAACTAACATAACTAAGACGTGTGTTGCTATTGTAGTTTAAAGCTAACATAACTATGAGTTGTACGTGAAATTCTGGTGCAGGGAACGTATACAAGTAAAATTGTCTTAACAATATGTGACGTCGAAAAGTAAAATTGTCTTAACAATATGTGACGTCGAAACAGATGTTACAATATTTGGCAGCGGACTAAATCAATAAAGTTATAAGTGATCAAAAATTAAAATTGCGGAAAGACAAGAAATACATAGAATTGTTAATTCAGTTTGGTGCAATATTACTTATTATGGGCTATCAAGCCAGAAAGAAAATCTATTATCAATAGTATTTTAAAGCTAAATTCTCTCGTTTACAACTTCTCGCCTAATTTCTACCCAATGCAACTTTTACTTAGATCCTTATTAAATATGAGAAATTGTCATCTCATTTTCTAAATCACCTTAGTGATATCTAATAGTCTTAATCCCAATGACTACAACTAATACAATTTAAAGAGAAGACCATACTTCCATTACAAGAAACTCAAACTCTTGCTTAAAAGCTTCGAGTGAGAATAATACTCAACTCAATACTTAAAGGCTTCTGAGTGAGAACAATAACTTGACTAACAATCAAGTAACAAATAATCGACTACACAGTATCAAATGATACATGGGTGACACACCAACTACACAAGAGACTCTCCAAATCCACGACTTATGCTTCCCCTAATTTTATAGTTGTTGAAAGCTTGAAATACATTAGGTTAGAATTCTTCTTTAAATACAACTCTTCAGTCCATGAATTTCGATATTATGAGTCCAGAAGTTTCTTGATCCATAAGCTGAGTGATACACTTATTGTGCAGTCAATCTCCTTCAATCTTGGAACAAACCGATACATAGTTTCCTAATTTGTCTCAAGGCCCAAATAAGTATCTTCTGTACAACTAGAGATATGTAACATGTTCCAAAACAAATCTTTTTGACACATGAAGATCCCTGAAATATATCCAAAGGAAATAAAACATAAAAAATCAAATTTATTAAGATTTAAAATCAGCAGCGCAAGCTGATCAACTATTTAGTGAGTATAATTTCTAACTGCAAGTGTAGAGCCTATCATGTAGTTTTAAAAGATATTGAACCACATAGACCAATGGTCAAACCTAGCGTTACTAATTTTTACGGTCTCTATTTAAGGCAAATAATTAAAAGATGGTAATGAAATGCTAAAGGCGAATAATAAAATTGCAATAAAATAAAAAGTGTTAAATAAATTAAACAAACGGTGTCAGAAATGTGGACTCCATTAATTAACAATACTCTTTTTTTTCTAAGTAGGATTTCCAACGGGGCAATATTTCCTATTTCGAAAAGAATCAACTTAACGAGGAACTGTCACTTTCGGGTATCAAGACAAAATTTACTCTATAAATTTATACCTTCCATTGTCACACATGGTAGGCGTTTAGTGTGTTAAAGTAGTAGACATATTTTTAAGAAATTAAACTCATTACTTAATAGAAAAGTGATTTAGATTAGAAAGTTTAATTCAAAAAGGGTCTTTAAGATCTTGCTTAAGTACCAGACTCTAAACCTATAGACGTGCGCCTAATTAATTAGTAAAAGGCGTCCGTAGAGTTTATGAACTAAAGGCTTAAAATTTTGAATCATTTGTACCAAACGAATTTTGATCTTACATGATGTTTTCACTGTCCCACTTTCGTAGAGACGAGTTAAAATAAGTTTTAGTTAAATTGTATCAAAAACCAAAACATCCCCAAAGGTACCTTCTTAAAGAACGATAGTAAGAATATGTTTAATAATGTTGGAGGGTGTTAATAGTAGGAGAATTAATATAAAGTTGAGGAACAAGCACCCTTGTGAGAGACATACCACTTATCCACCTAAAATCTTAAGGTAATAGGTGAGTGGGTTCTCCCACTTATATATGCTTAAGTCTCCACATTCCTATCCAATGTGAAACTATTTCTTCACTTACTCACACCTGCTATATTATTCCAACAAATAATAGGCTTCACGTTCCAACACTTATAAAATTAACTTGACATAATTATAACGTAAGTAAATGAGATAAATCTGATAACTGAATAAGACATGGCAAGAGTAATTAAAAGTGTGGTTTAGATGAAAGTAGAAGAAGTGTGAAAAAATAAAAGCAATAAAGGTAAATAAATAAATTTAATAAAGTTTTGCTCTGAAGAGACTTTCTTCTGATACAGTGGAATATTTCAAATAAAAGCTGATATTTCTTGATGGAATATAAAGCATGCGGAAATAAAATTTGTACAGTGATGCTCCAAGCTAGATACATATTCAATCGAACAATACAACAACCCTCGGGTGTGAAGAGTTATTGCTCACAAAATTGACAATATATGGCTATGCGAATGCACTAAGCTTGGGTCTCTCAAATGATAAAACTAAGGACCTATTTATAGGAAACCGAAAAACCCTAAAATCACAAAATTGACAGTGGAACGTGGGCGAGATTTTTGGAGTGATTTTTGATACTTTGGGAGCAAGCCGGGCACATTTGTAACAATTCCATATTTTTGACATAGTTAGATCGCCATAGGCCCATGGCGAACGCCATGCTTTGAAAATGGGCAAGACTTGGTCTTTTGACCTAAAGCACATAGACCACCCATGGCCACCCTTGGTGAACGCCATGGGGTTGCCATTAGTGTACAAAAACTCTTTTTTCTCTTCTTCTTTTTTGCCTGTTTCGCTTTGTTTCTCTGCTTATGATCTGTTTAAGACTAAATATCTGAAATGCAGACAAAACCAACATAAAAGGGGAAATTGCAAACTAAAATAATACTAAAACATGCACAAATAAAGTTAAATAAATGGTGATTTATCATGTCATCAAACTTCTCCACACTTGAACCTTTGCTTGTCCTCAAGAAAAACCTGTGTATACAAAGAAAAAAAGTGGTGCTATGTACCAACTATTCCATGCTAAGGACTTTACTTCGGGCATGGTTACATTGATAGGCACTAACTCGAAAATTTAGGATATTGTAGCAACACATTCTGCATTCACAATCATAAGTCTCTTTCCTATACAAACTGATTCACGTCATATTATTATTTCTAGACCAAACTTGCTCATCTTATTTTTCATCTCTTTTCATTCAGGCGCAATCACATTAAGCCCGTTATCTATACACACTTATTGCAGGATGACCGATTAGTGACTCTAATCCTTTCCTTGGGGTTCGGGTAAATGAAGTGGTGTAAACCGTTTATTTGCCTTGTTGTAGTTGTGGGGGATCAGAGCGTAATCTGCCCTACCAAATTCAGCACCAAAAACCTCTGAACCAACAAACAACAAGTTGTTCTATTCTATTTTTTGCAAGTTCTACAACTCTCTGAGTTAAGCGACCAATTAATAGTCACTTAACTTAAAAGGTGCCTTCCTTATTTTCTGCTTTATTCTTCAAAAATCAGAATTCACTTATATTCTTCAGCTTTCCTGCATAAAATATACTTAGGATGGTGCTGACTGCTAAAATATACTACTAAAAGACTAATTTAGTGATGAGAATTCAAGGTCATGATATAATAATTATGCAAGTTGATTACTATAATTGAGACTTATGGTGTTAAGACGATGTCGATTTTTTTAGGAATTTTCCCAAGTCTATGTATTGTTCTCAAAAATAAAAAATAAAAAATAGGTATGGCTCAAGAAGCATATAAATTATAATAGACAATAGAAACTACACATAAATAACTCAACAATACATGTAATAACTCGATAACAAACTGGAAAAGAAAAAGAAAAAAAAAGAAGAAGATAAACTAGAAAGAAATAAATTTAAACTAGAAAACAAGTAAAGATCATCTCCCACACTTAAACCAAACATTGTCCTCAATGTTTCGATCTAAGGTGAAAAAGAAATAAAAGAACTTAGTGCGAGCTAGTGTGGGCCCCTTGGGCTGTCAATGCTTCTTCTGCGCGTCCTACTTCAGCTCCTGGAAGTATATGCTATGGTCATCTGCTTTATTTGTGTTGTAATGCATCATTTGATTCCCTCAGAAGGCATATATAACCTAGGATGTCTCCCTGGTGTCCTTGCAAAATGTTGATATTGCTAGACATGTTTTCCAGCAAAGTATATTGGGTATAGGTGTGAGTAACATGTGTAATATGAGTAGATATTTTCAGCTGATATGATCTATGTGTCTTAGCATGCGACTCTTTGATGAATTTCATCATTTCTTGTTACTGCCTATATAATGTGGCGTAATGCCCATCCTATGGGAATCCTCCGATCTGAGAACCCAACTGAGATGTATGTCCCGAGGTGTTACCTGCAACATGGTCAAAAAAGTGTGGTGCAATGTGTGTAGGTGAAATATGAGGTGAAACATGATCTTGTATATCATAGTCATCATAATTTTCTTTTGCCATATTGGCTGGAACTACCCTAGGTGGTGGGCCAACGTAAGCTGGGACATCAAGAACGTATGTCCAATTAGCTCTTAGTCGTACATCAATACATGAAGGCCATGGATAAACAATACTTTCGACAACATTGTTATGAAGAATAAGGTTAAATCCGCATTCTTTTCGACATCTACAGAACCTCTTGGATCTGGAACTATCAATACCAAGAGAACAGGGTAGCTAGGGCTCTAAGTTTTCAAGCGTGTTATCAAGGCCTATTTCCAAGGAGGTAATCAATCCTCTAAACAGAATGGTACCTCTAAAGGCTCGCATGTGTGATATCATAAAGGGTGCAGAGTTTACAAGGCGGATGCTAAGGGCATTTTGTAGATAGAACATCTCTTTTCCATTTGTTTTGTTGTAGTTTTCCTGGCCAAATATAGTGTTTGCCAACATTTGGCCAAAATAGAGAATGGTCGGTTGTGGATTGAGGAAGCAAGATTCCCCTGAAATGAAACAGTTGTAAGACCTCTAATTTCTCTCTAGAACACAAAAGCCTCATTCCCCCTTTCTGACTCAATTGGGGCCTCAAGGGTATTCCTTCCCCATGGGGAAGGTCTAATATATTTGCAATTTCTTCAGTGGTGAATTGGTACTTTATTTTAAACATACAAAACTGAAATGTGCCTATAGCGCTATCAGAGTCAATCATAACTTTGTAAATCAAAGAACTCATAAATTCACGGATTAAAATCTCATAAGTTTAATCTTTTCGCTCAAATAAACCCTGCAATCCTAAGTTATCAATCAGAAAATAAATATGATCATAAACTCCTAGAGTGAGAAGACAAGTGTCACTAAAATACCTTGTAGGGTGTATGTCCCGGTTCAATAGTGATTCAAACTTACTTCTTTGTCGGTATCCAACAACTCTGGTTTGGAAAATCATCCCAATTTCTTTTTCCATTGTTATGAATATGAAGCTTTTGGCGAGTTTGGGAGTTTTCTCAAAATTCAAGGGTTTATGGATTTATGGGTGAAATTGAGTGGCTTTATATGGAAGGAAGATTTTGGGAATGATGAAAGGTTGAAGAGTTTTGAGGATTATGGGAGGTTATGCGAGTGGGTGGAGTAATGCTGAGTGTTAATGGAGGAAAAGAATGGGTTTAGGGAGAAGAAGGTTGAAGAAAAATAAGGGACAAGGGTTTTGTCCCGTAACTTCTTTTTTTCCCCCAAGTCTATGGTGTCCGCCAAAGGATCCACGGTGACCTCCATGCTTCATACTCTTCAAATTTGGGCTTATCATTGACATTGGGATTGGTTTGGATTCTTTAGAATGTATACTCCATTTTTGCTTTGCCTAGACAAAAAATAAATGAGTTAATCAATTAATGGGTGAATAAATAATGGTAACTCAAAATACGCAAAAATGACTGAATGTAAAACAAATAAAAAAATTGAAAATGCAAGATGAGTTTCTGTAGAAAAATAACTCTAGCTAAAGTAAATCGAACAAAACAATATTCGATGAAATAAATCCGGTAAAAGACTAGGTAGAATGATAAGTGGGGTCCTGCATTTGATGTGGGAGGGACGCACAAGCCTCTGAAAGTTGGTATCAAAGATCGAGACTCTCTCGAGAAAGAAAGTATTATGCATCGGTATGAGTGGTGCTATCTATCTCCGTCTTCTGTCTAAGATTGCAAATTTTCTCTCAAAGTGCAACAATCTCCTACCGCAAAATAGTAAGCTCATAATCCTTGCCTCGCTTACTGGTGGAACTAGAAGAAGAGATTGCAGTAGTCTTATATGAGGTAGGTGGAGGTAATGGGTGATACTCTGGTGTGGGGGTGCAGTAGGACTAAAATGTATTTCTTCTTGCTCCTCTAAAGCATACGTTCTTTTTCCCTATTTCAGACATTGGTTATTTCTGGGTTAGGTAGGTAGAAATAGTGGATGACCTAATTATTATTGAGAAGTCTGTATTTATTAATCCTGAAGTATATTTTCCGTATCAAACCGTTTTTAAGGAATGTTTCATATCCATAAGTGTATACACACAGTAAGGAACTAAGTAGGAAAACTTGTGTTTTTAACTGAAGGGCATAGGAAATACGGGTGATTATCCCTCCTACATCAATAGGTCCTGCCGAAGATCGGGCTACCTACTAGGTTCTGAATGAGAAAAGTACTAGACGCAACAAAATCTTCTTCAGAGATGCAATATAGAATAAATATCTTTTCTTCACTTACTGGCTCACATTTTTCACTCCTACCAAAGAATGTTTAGCTAAGATCATCTGGAAGTACCTAAGTGATGGGTTATGGATTCAATTTTAACACTTGACGGTTGGGTTGGGGTTTTCATTCTCGGTGATAGCTTTCCATAATTCTTCTAAGGTGTCATTTTGATAAACATGCGAGGGAACTTCTGGAGGGACAGTTGGACCAACTTGGAATCCTAAAATGCGTCTGAATGCTTGGTGGTTTAGCTCATACTCTTGCCCAAATAATCTAAAGGAAATGAAGCCGCGATTGAATCCAAGACCCTGATAAGGATTATAGACAAGTGAGGTGAGGAATTCGAGGGTAAGATTTCGATAGGCTTCACGTTTGAAATCTGTAAATTCTTCCCAGTCAATTTGGCTAACCATGTAGCTTAAGCTTTCTTCAATTCCTAAGATTGTCATGCAAGTGGAGTCAGGATACCTACTGGGTAACATAGGTCTTTTAGATAGAACTGCATAGTGTATCCATGTCATCAAAGTTCTGCATTCTGGAAATAAAGTTAGAAAAATCTAGGTAGAATCATGAGTCCTAAAATATAGGAAATCAAACAAGTTAGCCTTTTTAGAAAATTTTATCGAATTAATAACAAAACAATAAAAAGAAAAAATTATAAGTTGCCTCTTATGCAACGCTTTATTTAATTGTGGTAGCTCGACTGAATAAACTTACGAAAATAAAGAAAAAATTATCATTGAAAGGGTCTTCTTCCAAGGCCATTTATCAAGACATATCTCATATCTTTCACCCTTTGTTTTCTTTCCACTAAAGAGTGATTCATAACTTTTATATGTCGGGATTAGATCTATCTCTATCGTATGGGTCGTTTTTTTGATTTGGTGTTAATTATTTCTCTAGTCTTAGGCTTCCTTGGTTTTTCTCTTTTAGTAGTAACAACATTCCTTTTTGACTTAGTTTTTAAAGAATTTAGAGGCAAATTATTATAACTTCCCTTGATTATTTTATTGATTCCCTCTTGTTTTTCTACTGGGCCGGCTCCATAGGTTGTTGTTCAAGTAGCCGTTTATGCAAGTGACTCTATTTTTAACCCTAATTCCTTATTATTAAGTATTAAAGACTCAATAGTATTAATTATCTACTTAATGTTTTTACTAACTTGAAGAGCATGATTTCTAAATTCCATATATAGGTAGTTTGAGTTGTCACAAACCTGCATATCATAGACTCTATCCTAGAGAGAACTTGCGAATGTACAAAGTTTTCTACCAATATTTCAAGGTTTTAATTTATAAGGATAATGGGGTCCTTTAAAATATCTAGAACATGGGTTTTAGAAAGAATTTGGATGATCCATCTAACAAAATATGCCTTAATCTAAATAGTATAACAACCGAGTTATGATATTTTGACGTAATTGGTCCCTGACAACGACGTCAAAAACTTGATCGGTTACTTCGTGTGTATAAAGGAAATTAAAAAGTGTGGTTTAGATGAAAGTAAAAGAAGTGCGAAAAATAAAGGCAATAAAGGTAAATAACGCAATTTAATAAAAACATGCTCCGAAGAGACTTTCATCTGATACAAAGGAATACTTCAAATAAAAGTTGATAATTCTTTACGATAAAGCGTGTGGAAATAAAATTTGTACAGGGATGCTTCAAGCTAGATACAGACTCAATCTAACAATACAATAACCCTCAGTTGTGAAGAGTTATTGCTCATAAAATGGACACTATATGGCTATGCGAATGCACTAAGTTTAGATCCCTCAAATGATAAAACTAAGGATCTATTTATAGGAAATTGAAAAACCCTAAAATCACAAAACTGCCAACAGAACTTGGGCGAGATTTTTGGAGTGATTTTTGATACTTTAGAATAAAGTCAGACGCATTTTTAACTGTTCCATATTTTTTACCTAGGGAGACCTCGATAGCCCCATGGTGAACGCCATGCTTTGAAACGTGAAAGACTTTGTCTTTTGACTTAAAGCATGTAGACCACCTATGGCCACCTAGTGGTAAATGCCATACGAGTTGCCATCAATGTAGACAAACTCCTTTTTTCTCAATTTTCACCTGTTTCTCTTTGTTTCTCTGCTCATGACCTGTTTAGGACCAAATACCTGAAATGCATACAAAACTAACATAAAATAGGAAATTGCAAAGTAAAATAGTACTAAAAATGCACAAATGAAGTCAAATAAATGATATTTTCTTGTGTCATCACAAGTCTGCTGCATAATAGAACACAATATCATGACATCATGTTCGACATCTGGTCAAAACCATGTTTTAGGCAAAAGTTTCCAATCCAAAAACCATGGTACTAACAGTAAGAGTGTTAGTGACACATGTATCGTCGGGTTTACCAACACTTTAGTCACATGGTTTTGTCACTTATGTATACTCTCCAAATTTTACCGAAGATTTTAGAGAAATTGATGGAAGAAAACTTTCATCTATGACCTCAACATTTATCTATGACGTCCACAAATTTAACCATATGTTAATGCTCATAATCTCGTTGAATCTGTTACACGTAAAAGATGGAAGAAAACTTTCATCTATAGGGTGAACAAATCAAACCATATGTTAACGCTCATAATCTCGTTGAATTTGTAGTTTGACCTCGTGTTTCTCTCAAATTCTTCACCAATGAAGATCCCCACATAGTGAAAATCAACCTTGATTATGTAGGTTGGTAAAATTGTGATCAAATGTAACTTTCTTAGCTTTAATCCACGTTATCGAGCGAGATTTTCACACTTGTTCTCGACTTACGTTCATGCATATGAACTATAGTTGTTGTATAAGTGTGACTAGCATCAGTATCATCGAATCTACCATCACTTTAGTTGCATGGTTCTTACTTATATATACTCGCAAGATTTTCTTGAAGTACATTCTTATTCGTTGCACTTCTCTCTAAATATTTTAGAGAAATTTATGGAAGAAAACTTTTATCTACGGTGCCAACAAATCTAACCATATGTTTATGCTCATAATCTCGTTGAATTTGTAGTTTGACCTCGTGTTCCTCTCAAATTCTTCACTGATGAAGATCCCCAATCAACCCTGATTACATAAGTTGGCACAATCGTGATCGAATGATACTTGATTGAATTTAATCCATGTTATCGAGCGAGATTCTCACACTTGTTCTTTGTTTTTGTCCATACTTATGAACTATGGGATCGTCTTTTTTCCTACTTCCATAAGAAAACTCATGTGAAGATATGCTACCGTCCAGCTGAACTTTTGCCTACTTCTATAAGAAAACTTATGCCAAGGCATGTCACATTAGATTTGAACTTTGGTCTAACATGTTCCCCTGTTCAATTGTTTGTGACTATTTTTTTTATTCACAAAAGAGAATATTCTCTTGCCTTCATTGGAGACCATGTCCCTAATAGTCACCACAATGATGTTTTCTTGGAAACTTACTCCCTCCAAATTTGCACCAGTTGTTTAAGTTTTTTAAAGTAAATACGATGTAATGGATCTTGTTGAGGCTGACGTACTTCTTTTAGTTCATGAATATCAACAAAAAAATTCAAGAAACAAAATATTATTGATGTTTCTTCTTTGAAACTGACTAATACTTCACTTACATGTGGCATCACTAACACTTTATATTTATCCTATACTTGGTGTGAATCCCTTAGACCTCATCCTAATGAACTTGGATACAACTCCAATAAAAGAAGTTATGGCTCACATGGTGATCTTGGTGGAAGAGGAAAAGAAAGACATAACTCTAACATTCAATGTTAGGTTTGCTCCAAATTTGGACATACTACTCTCACATGTTAGCACGTGTTTAACAAAAATTCTAACCTTACCATATATCTCTAAACTTTGGTGGATCTTTTGGATAAGAATGTGTTTATGTTAATGCTTCTTTTGGAGCTCCTCACATGCCTTTTCAACCTATTAACACTTAGACTAGGCCTTTGTCTCATGCTTATCTATCTTCCTCATTTGGTAATAAACCTAGTTTATTAATCACTAACAAAAATTCTGCATATAAAAGCTTAGGGTACCCTAACTCTAAAGCTTCTTTTCATGTTATTGTTGACTCAAGCAATCTATAAAAGTTCACTCCCTTTGAAGGAGATGATCAAATTTGCAATTCAGTGAAGGACCTGATGGACTATAAGAATTATCTACACTGAATATCATTTCTGCTCATTTTTTCACTCGCAATAATACATCTAATAAACCTATTTCTTTAGTCACCAACACCACAAATTGTATCGAAGATAGAATTTAATACCTAAGGCATTTATGCTTAGAGCATCCTAACACTCATTCTTTGAAAATTGTACTTCAACATAGTTACTTCCTTTGGGTGATAAATATATTTCTACCATTCACACTTCTTGTTATATGTGCAAACATATTACATAATATAAAGGGAAGCCGCGAATAAAATATGCAACAGAAAATAAAAATTTCCTTTAAGGTGATCTTTACGAATGAGCATGATCAATGATAGAATGATTATCTCTTGTGGCTATTAAGCGTTTATGAAGAATTGATAATGATCACGAGCTATGGATGAACAATAGAACATTTACTTAGTACACACGAACAGAGTGCCTACAATCTAAGTGTTATCTATTATTATCTTAAGTGTATTGTATTTCTCTTAAGTGCATTGTATCATACCATGTTCCATATTTTACTTAAGTATATCGTACTGTAACACGGTGTGAGAACTGACTTTAGTTGTTTTTCGTTTTATCTCAAATGTTGCGGTTAGCAAGAGTCGCCACTGGCTTTTCTTTTATCCAATAAGGAAAGGTGAAAAGAACAGGAAAGACCTTTATCGATTCAGAGTTTGGGGGGTCAGTTATGAAAAGGGAAGATGTTAGCACCCTTTCCATCCACAGTTATCTACGGGCTCTTAATTGCTTAGCTCACTTTCTGAAAACTTCCTTTTGTGTGTGTGATTTGTTTGAAAATATTTGGACTTTAACTTTGTAGTGATTCTTGTATCATTCCTCAAGAATGTATATGAAGTGTTTGAAAATATTTGTCTGAAAATATGAAGGGTGAAAAGTATTTGTTTTTAGCAAGCAATTAAGAGTAATCTACCCACTCAAAGGTCGTTCTTGTTATTTTCTTTCTCCTTTAGGATAATGTTATCCATACCATTAGTTTGTAGGTAGCCTCATCCATTGGATGTGAAGGGACATGCGTAGGGTCATCGTATAGTCATTGAAGGCAACATTGTAAGGATACCTTAGCAACTTCGTAGGGACGATCATGATTTATCGTAGGCAACAATCGAGGGACAAGATCATATATTCGTAGGCAACATCGAGGGACTATGATCTTTATATCGAAGAGACTATGATGATGTTATTCGTAGGCAACTTTGTTAATGATATCCCTACATTCGAGGGACATGACCATTTCTATCCGAAGGCAACAATAGAGGATACCCTATAGGTGTAAGTGTGAGAAGTGTGTTGTTTTCAGATATTTTATCTTGGAATTAGGATTATTATATGATTGATTTTAGATCTTGCCATACAATCCTATTAACCATGCATCTAAGCAGTTTATATATACATAAAAGTAAATTGCAGAAAGATAAAGTCATACGCTATTACATGGCTTTGGGGAAGTTACATAATAAGGAGGTGTGGAATATAAATTTAACCTAAACTATTAAATCCCATGAGAAGTTACATAATAGAAGAAAAAAAAAGGTGAGAAAAATAAAGAGATACGCTGTTACAAAAATATCCCTGCGACCTATACATCGATTTCTGATATTTAAGTGCAATAACAATAAATAAATAAATAATGAGAAAATATTTTTAATAAATGTAAAAATATTTTAAACCCTAAGTATTAAAAGAACATATTTTTTTTGTATTTTTGTGATTGATTTTAAATAAGAAAACCTAATTCTAAATTAGTTAGAAGTTAAATATAAAAATAATTTTAAATGAAAAGAAAAATAAAATATTTTTGTGTTTAAAAATAATTAAACATTTTTTAAACCTAAATCTAAAATTAAAATATTTTTAGGGTTTTTTTATAATAGTTAAAAAAATTGAAAAGAATTAAAACAAGAAAAGAAAATTGAAAGAAAAGTTAGAAAATATGAAAGAAGTTAATGCCATAAAATAGGGATGGCCCCTAGAGGGGTTGAACTCGTGACCTTAAGGTTACTGGTCTAAAATCAGACAGTTGCGCCACTTGCATGTGTTGTTCTTATCACGCCTCCATAAATATATGTGTTTTAACCTGCAAATTCTAGAAAATATGAAAAAAAAGTTTGGCAAAAGGTAGGTTCGAACTAGCGACCTGATAGGGTAAGGGACTACGTGCACATGTTGAACCACTAGGATGGTGATACATCTGTGTATTTAGTTCCACTCATAAATATATATTCAACATTAATTCTAGAAAAATCAGATTAAAAGTAAAACGCGCGCGTGTGGACCCCAGGGTTTTGATTGAACCAATCATATGTCTCCCTTCTGCCACACCATCGTCAACGCCGGTCAAGCCACCCTGTGTGGTGGCTCCGGTTGTCTTCTCCGATGAGGAGGAAATCAAAACCTACAAAATATTAAAAATAAATGCAAACAAAGGACACTACCCCCTAATTCGAGGGATATGAAATGATTGGTAGTATTGGTTTGATCTGAAAGTCCCTATTTCCGGTGTGCCCTAACAATGGCATTTTCTTTTTCCTGCATCAAACCTTGAAACCAGTGCATCAAATCGTCTCTAAAAAACATTATGAACGTGCATGAATGCATAAATACAATTTATATCGTATAAATCAAGAATTTGAAATTCAAAGCCTTTACCAAACTGGTACAACTAAGGTGACAGGTTTTTGGCACGATCTGGCTTTGCAAAAGACTTGGATGCACTCTTGGGAACCTCGTGAAGGTGATAGGATGCTAGAGATAACTTGAGAATGGCTGGAAAGTTGTTTTCGAGTTTGCCCTAAACTTGTAAGATTTTGGAAAAAATTCTAGGGTTCTTGAGGCAAGCCAATCATGTTCCCTTTATGTGGTCCTAATCATGTACTTATAAGGGAGGCATTAGGTCAGAATTTGTGAGAGAAAATATTGCATTCATTGAGAAAATATTTTATTCAAAAATCAAATGCAAAACTTCCAAATTTGGCCAATCTCTTGCAAATATTCCCTTGTGCGTTTTTTCCAGCTTTCTTGGGCTTGTTTGGTCCTTAAGGAGCTTAGATCTTAAGCCCACATGCCTTGCATCTTTTCCTTGCTTTTTATTTTAATTAAATTTGAATTTAAATGGACTAAATCAAAAATAAATAATAGGAGGGGGTGTGGCTTGGCTTAGAGGTCTTGGATAATGTTAAGAACACGTTTCAAACATAAAAATATAGGCCAATTTGGAAAAAAATTTAGATTGCTCATTATTTTCTTCATGCACTTTCTCAAAATTGCCAAACTTGCACAAACTATATCTTGCTCAATTTTCAATATTTGAGGATGATCTTGGACTTTTTAAAAATCTTAAGATGTCCTCTAAGATCTCTCTTTGATTTCATCTTCATTGAAGCTTCCATGTTCATGTACACTTCTTTGAGAAAATATGACTTTTGTTGACTTTTGAAAAGACCTATAATGTTTTGGCCCATATCTCTCAAATGAAGCATTTTTTGGGAAAATCTTATAAGAAACAAAGTTGTATAGAATTTAATTCCCTTTAAAATGAGCCTTGGTTGAGAAATTTCTGATGAAGTGTGTGAAAATTATACTTGGTCAAAATTCTGTTGACTTTCCCTTAAGAAACCTTAATTTAGCAACTTTTGACTTTTGATAAATTCTTAAGTTTTCTTGATGAATCATGATCAACCCTTGATCAAATGATGAATGGGACTTCAAAATCTTTATGTTGACAAAAAATTATGGATTTTGACTGTATTTTGACCATATTTAACTTTTTATCCAATACAACTGATTTTTAACCATCTAGGCAATTGTCTGAGCAAATTTGGGCTATGAGGCTTGAAACTTGATAGGTAGATACTTTAGTACATATGAAGAGGCATGTCATTCACTTGATCCATTAGAAATCACTTTTTCTTTGAGAGAAACAAAACCCTAATTGTGGGTTGATTGCTTAGGAGGAGGACTTGAGTGGTCACTCCTTGAGTAGTCTTGAAAAATGAGGAGGTATCTTGACTTTAAAATGTGAAGGCAAATTTTGGGGTACAATACGTACCTTATGATGTTCCTTATTTAACTTAATTACATCTTACGTAACAATGTTTCAAATTGAACTAAAGTACCTTGTACCTTACGATGTAGCTAGTTTCTCTAATTGACACTAGTGTATTGCGAGACTATACAATTGAATAAGCTTCACTTATTTATTTTTTCCACCAAAATGTCCTTATGTGTGTGACCTTGTAGGTTCTCGTGAGGTTAGTAATTATATCAAATCACATATTTAATATAATAAATAGTGAGAAATATATAGTAACACACCACTATACCTAAGTCACAAAAATGTCATGTGATCTAACAAAATATTTTTGTAAAGTTCTAAGGCAGTAAGAAGTCCTCTTTCTACTCATTTTAAATTGAGTTCTAATCAAATTCCTTCTAGTGAAGATGAAACATTTAATATGAAATGTGTTTCTTATGTGTCAGTTATGGGTAGTTTAATGTATGCAATAGTGTGTACAAGACCAAATACAACACATATTGTTAGTACAATCAGTAAAATTTTGACAAATCTAGCTAGAAAGCATTAAAATGTTGTCAAATGAATTTTAAGGTGTCTTCGCGGTACTACTTATATGAGCCTCTCGGCTTTGAAAAGCCTACTTTAGTGGGATGCTTTGACTCTAACATTGCTTAGGACATTAATTATGTAAAGTCTACTTTAGGTCTCTACACAAACTCTCTGACTTCATCAAAGTCGTCCATTGACGATAACTTTCCTTACAACACTTATAGCAAGTTTTCATGTTAGAGATGCATTATTTCAAAAGAGACTAAAATATTTTCTCCAATAAATCATATATTTTCTAAACAATTTTGTCACGTGTAAATTAATACATGGGGATCGAGATCAGTGGATCTGATTGAACAATGAGACATCACTTTTACACAAAAGCACACAAGAGAATATACAAGGAAGCATCCAAGTGAAGCATTCAAGAAAATACTCATACAACGAACATTTATGAAAAACAAACGAGAACAAATCAAGAAACAAAACAAACGCGACAACTTTGTCAATGAAGGGAGGAAGAAACTTTGCTAAAACAAGAGATTATGAGACAAACTTTTTAATTATCATACAAGCAAAAACATTGTTTTTAAAATAAAACAAAATATTGTGGGGAAATTTCGATCTTTTTTAGAATATAAAAAATAAAAATAAAATCAGAAAACATTTATAAACTCGTAAATTCACTATAAACTCGCGAGTCTATATGAGTTTGTGCAAGTCTATCCAAATTTATTTGAGTCTATCAAAAAATAATTTTATACGTAAATCAATTTATTTTGCTTTCTAAATTCGTTAACTCATATGAGTTTATCCATAAGTTTAACAACCATGATTTCAACAAATAAAAGAAGCATTGTAAATCTGATAACATAAGGTTGATATTTTCTAGGGTTAAATAAGTTTTTGGTCCCTATAAATATCTAAAATTTTCTTTAAAGAATGGTCCTCCTAAAAATTTAAATTTTAAGTTTTGGTCCCTCTGCAGTTTAGCAACGATTTTTACAATTTAGCGACGGTTTTTACGACGGTTTTTTATTTAGCGATGGAATTAGAGACCATTTAGCTACGATTTTGTCACGAGGGACCAAAAGTTAGAATTTAAATTTTTAGGAGGACCATTCTTTAAAGGGAAATTTTAGAGACTAAAAATAAAATTTGAGATATTTATAGGAACCAAAAATTTATTTATCCGTATTTTCTAATACTACTAGTTTATTAATACTATTTTAAATCTAAATCAGAAGGAAGTAAAAAAAAGGAAGAAAAAAAAGAGACAAAAGACACATAAAACTGGTGTAGGAGTAGGACATCAAGTGTTAGTGTGATATGGATAGAATTTGGAATCAGGTTCCAAGAAGACAGGATTTCTGATTGAGCTCTGGTGTTCTTGTGGGGAAAAAATTGTAATTTATTGAAAACACTTTATAGTAGGGGTAGGGGCCAATATAACATCATAGTCATAGTAATTTTGTTTCTAAACTTTATACTTTAAATCAAAAAACTCTACTTTGAAATAAAATATAAAGATCATAACACTATTGATATTGGACATGATTGTCTTTTAAACAACATTCACATTCTTGGATTGTTTTTCTCAATGTAATTTCTTTTGAACATTTTTATATTCAATTTAGGGAGCTGTGTCATGGTCCAAAATGTATAATCAATTAATTGGCAAAGTTGTAAATGCACAACAAATGAAATGTCAACTGCATCATTCAGCTTCAGATGCCTGTGGCTGTGGCTGTTATACATATGTACATATTTGATTTCTGTAGCTTACATGTTAATAGAATAATATTTTAATTTCAACATTGAATGGCTAGTTATAACCTATACTCAGCTTTGTCTAGGTTCAGATGCGTACCCGCAGGTAACTGCTATGGTACGACTAAGGAACACTACATCATTTAAAAATATTTAAGATATCGAAAGGCCAATATAATTTTTTAAATATTTTAGATTGACAAAAAGACATCAAAATTAAAAAAATAAAATTTCTTTAAAAAGTCAAGATCTGTCCAGTCTCGACTATCAAGCAGCTGTCCAGGCATACAATCAAACAAGACTATATAAACTTTAGTATTTTATTTTTCCGTAATAAATAAAATTTTAAATTTATCCAAAATGTGTGGATTGGTTTGTACAAATGTCAAAAATACTTCTACTCCATTTTAATTTAAAAATTGGTTTGTTTTTTTGTTTGGATATTTTTTTCAAAATGAATTCTACTAAAAACTACAGCTTCTAGCTTTTTTGAGTTTAGTAGAATCAATTCTACATGTATTATATATTATTTTTTACAATTCTTATTAATTTTTCTTCTTTACTCTCTTTAATTTTTATTAATTAGTATTTTTGTTCTTATTTATTTGAATTATAACTAGGCGAGCACGGATAATTTAATTTTCATGAATAAGTGTTAATTATAATTGAAATGATATATAATATAAGGTGGACTTGTTTAGTAGAACTTAGAATTATCCAATCTATAAAATATTAATGTAATATTGTATTTCATAATCACATTACAATAATCAAAAAGTCATAGTTTCAAAAAGTCATGACAAAATAGTTACAACAACTACCATGAAGAAATTTCGTTCATGTCTGAAGAGAAAAAAAAACAATTAATATTTGAGATCTTGTAGTTATAGTCAAGAAATAGCAAATAATGTAGTATATGAGTCATAGTTAAGAAACATAAAAAATGTGCATGTGTTAATAAAGATTACCTAAACAACATTGTGGAAGACTTCTTTGAAAACCACGTTTGTTGTATGATTGAACGGGAGTTTATTTTTGTCATGGATTAAAATCTTTAGACCTGCTTTGCTCTCTACTCTTGACATGGCAACATATAACTGGCTGTGACTAAAGACATCTTTTGGTAAATATAAATCAACAAAATCTAATGATTGGCCCTGAGACTTGTTTATAGTCATGGCAAAAGAGACAATAATAGGAAATTGCCTTCTAATAAGCTTGAAAGGCCAAGGAGATTGAGAAGGAGACAACGACATCCTTGGGATGTAAATAGTATTACCAACATGAGTACCAGAAATGATTTGAGCCTCAATGACGTGATTTGCAAGTCTTGTTACCGTCAATCTTGTGTCGTTGCAAAGACCTTCAGATTGATCCAAATTTCTTATAAGTATAATTGTTGTGCCAATCTTCAATTTCAAAGAATGGTTTGGTAAACCAGAAGTCTTTAAACAACTCAAGAATTCAGATGTCAAATGCTCAAAAGATTCATTGTCATTAGCTTCTGATCGATCTATTGAATCACTACTCAAATAGTCCTTTACATCACCTAATTATAATAAACTTCATTAGTAACATGAATTTAATAATATAAAACATTGTAACATGAAATTAATATTTTTTAACAATACAGTAATACTAACCTGGTAATAGATTAGTAATGTAGTCGTTAATCTCATCAACAATATTTATAGTTGAAGCTAAAATGGATCTACTTTGTAGAAAATTAGAATTTTTGTAATTTTGAATGAGTTTTGGGTAAGTACTTGTAACTATCTTCTCAATTGGGTCAACATTATCAGATAGAATAAATTCATCCAAAATAGTAATATCAGCAAATCCATCATTAGGTTCAGATATTTTGCCATCCCCCACTTTTAAAATCCATTTGGAGAAGTTCTCAATATCAGTTGCATTGTTTAATTGTGAACTAGTTTGGAGACATGTTTTTGGAAAGAGTTAGAACTTTGCAATGTTGCCATATATATGAAGCATTAATTGTCGAATGCACTATATCAGACCTGTTTCCTCTTGGTACAACCGGTAGAATTTGACGAAAGTCTCCACCAAACACCACCACCTTGCCACCAAAAATATTTTCACAAGCAACATCACCAACACCCATTATATCTTTCAAAGACTTGTCTAGAGATTCAAAGCAAAACATGTTAGCCATTGGAGCCTCATCCCAGATGTCTCTTTCCTCAACCGTGTCAATGTCTCCAACAATTAAAGCAACCACCTCAGAAACAGTTGGTTGGTTATAAACTCTTCCATCTGTAGTTCTATTTGCAATTAATCTCAGCTTCAAATTGTGAACATTGCTTTTGTTGAGTCTCTCTCTTGCCGTGAGAAAACTTTTGGCATAGATGTTATGCGTGTACAACATGTCACAGAGAGATTTGACAATATTTGAATCAATGTTGTTTTTGTTTCTATAATGAAAATAAGACGTAATGAATAACTCATAATAATAAAGATTCATAAAGTAGTAAAAATACAATGTATGTTGTGTACCTTAAGTCGTGCATCCTATTTGTTACTTCATTTTCAGTATCATAAATGTATAGTTGTGCAAATTTGGGTTTTTGTCCTTCGGGTGGCAATAAAGATCCTATTTTGTGGCAAGTTTTACCCTGAATCCTTATTGTTGGTGGACCCCTACCATTATTGAATTTGTTGTCCAACTTTGCACCAGGTGAAGTGAATGCAAACATCATGTTGTAAGTACGCAAATTTGATTGAAATTTTTTACTCTCTTTAGCATCTTTATCAAACAACAAATGCGATAAAACATCGGGAGGATGTTTTAAGAATGGAAGTTCAACCTTGACATTTCCACAACACAGTGTACTTGGGATTTGCAGAATGTCTATGTTTTTCCATCATCTCTTGATTCCACATCAACGCCTTGCAATATCTATACTCAATCATTGCATCACCCAAATTGCAATAATCTGACATAACATAAATAAATAAATAAGAAGCCATATATGTAATTAATATGTGAAGTCATGTAACATCAAAAAGTACATACTGTAGAAAGTAATCTTCAACTGTTAACATTTTCTTACCTTGAGAGGTTTTGGCAGTATTGTGTCCTGTGGCAAAAGGTGGGTAGATATCTTCATTATCTAAGCTAGAATCGTCATCGGAATCGTGTACTGAGCGCATAATAATTTGTGTAAGTACTCCAGACGTAAAATAAAAATAAACTTCTTGCGGAAACATCCTGGTAACATAAGCATATAGATTTAAATAACGTAGAAAGGATCGTAGTCATAGTCGTCGTCATCTTCGGCATCACTATCGAAATCCAAGTTAACTGTAGGTTGAAATACCGGGGGAATAGCAGGAGTTGTTGAAACACGTGAAGTTGTAGCAATATCGATGGTCGAGGATGATACATTGACATGTCTATGTAAGTTTTGGAAATATTAGTGTACGTTGAACAAATTTAGCTAGAGAAGTTATTATATAGATGAAAGAAATAGGTGGTAATATACGTTTTGACATATGGAACAGTAGGTGAGGTAGCATTGCCTGTTGTGAAGTCATATTTATGATTATTGTGCATAATGTTGAACACCCTATCCTGAAATCCTGGATTCTTTGTAGGATGACTCCTAATTCTCTTGTTTGGAAGAGGAGTTTTCCCGGTTGATTCGTCATTTGAGAATATTTCAAAAATAAAATGATATCATGAATCATATATTATAAGATACCATGAATTGTTGAAGAACATAGATGGATGTAATTATTGATATAAGTTGTTTATGAGTATAAAAGTATTGAACTATTAACTGCTTAGTAAAAATAATGGTGAATCATGTTGAGACAACGGTAAACATCGTAATATAGAAATGTAAGAGGACAATATAATCATATTGAACATACGTAGTAGTGTTTGTCATCAACGGACGCTTCAACTGCAGATTCCAAGTTTTCCTTAGGGGTACTACTTGGGCCGATATCATGGCTTTTTCTAATGCTTGAAATTGTAGTCCTCAATGTTGCATCTGGCTCAACATTTGCATTGTTGTGTTCCATTGAGTAAAATATAGTGCAGAGTGAGTATGCATGAATTATAATAATACCATGACAGATGTAGAAAAACATTGCAACATTACATATCAACCGCTGTCGTTATTCATTTGTATCCGTCGTACGCATATGGTTGATAACTCTACCCTGAAAGCCAACATTCTCCATAGGACGACCTCTAGCTCTTTTTATGGATTGGGTACTATGTAAAAAAATGAAGGAATTTTTGAAGTTGTTAAAACAATGAATGACTGTTAGAAATATGATAAAGGAATATATAAAGTTATACTCACGCGAATGTCCCAACTGGATGATTATGAGAAATATTAGATGATGGTAACTGGTTCTCAAGTTCAACTTAGGAAGCAATATTAGTGAACTTAGGTAATAGATTAGTTCCCAAGTTATGGATGTGAAACAATTTAGCTGGATTGTGAAACGAAAAATTAGGAATACTGGAATGCAATTGTTGTGTAGAGTGGGGATCAGTATGGCTGTTACATACAACCCTGTCAATGGAATTCAACTTTGCACTACTCAGAGAAACTTCAGAAATAGGTGTTCTATTGGATGCAGGTGTTGTGTTCAAAGTCTGATTGTCATGCTTAAGTCGCTTGAATTGCTTCTGTTTCAAAATGTGAAATCGTCGAAATCTTGCTCTTTTTGTTGCATAGTTTCTCCATAGAGCAACATCATTAATTATTGCAGTCGGGTTTATTGGTCTATATGTTAAACGAATTCATTAGCTACGTTGTATAATAATAACATATTGGGTTACAACAAAACTTATAATGTGAAATGATATACCTAAGTTCCATGGCATGATTTGAGTTGTTATTCATTTGGTGAAGTGAAATATGATAACCTACATTCTAAGGAAACATACTAATATGATAACCTGTCAAATATTGTATGGACATTTAGATACAGAATACACTACTAAAATAGCATGACTTCATTAATTATACAATAGAATGCATTAATGGCTTGACAAATATTGTGAATGAGTTAGGAATTTCAAACTGTTTGAGCTATATTTAATGCCATAAAATTGGTTGAAGGGAAAGAAAAAAATGACAACTTACAAGCGGTGTTGTTAAGATGTATAACTTGTTACAGAAATCTTTCCATCCAATGTTGATGGCTGCAACACCATGTTTGTTTTGAGTAAAGAAAATGATACAATAAAGTCAACTCTGGTTGCAATGTTAAGTGGCAACCTCCAATAAAAATTATGAAAATAATAAGAATTTTTTATTAGTAAAGAAAAATAAAGTAAAAGTAATAATATACCATTGATAGAAATTATAAAAATAATAAGATTTGATGACTAGTAAAATAAAATAAATTAAAAGTAATAATATAATAGCTATCATATATTGTAACCAGATAAAAATAAAGGAATTAGTATGTAACCATGAGTTTCTTATTTGAAGTATTTACTCTAGTTAAGTTGTATGGTACAATTTTACTTATAGCCAAAATCACAAGTTATACTATATATTGCCCAGCAAGATGTACTTCACAGAGGCAAAATAAAAGTTCATGATACACAATAACCGGGCCATGGTCAATATTGATATTGTATGCACAGGTTTCAATAAGAGGGTTGCAGTTTTTTATGAGTTATTTGGGAAGTTCTTGTACTTGATGCAACAGGTTATTTAGCAGACGCCATATATTGCATTTAATGTTTATGCAGCAGGTTCATGAGTAAGACAAAAAGTTTTTACAGCTATATAGGTAATGTGCAGCATATAGAAAGGAATGCCTCTTCTATGACATACTATTTTAAAGTAAGATTGTAAAGTACATGGTAGGTAATGATAGTGTGAAGAAGAACCTCCTTAAATCAAGTGATACAAAAGGCATTGTAATTCAAATTCTGATGCAAAACAAAAATAATCGTGTAAGTGTTATATGTTCCTAGGAATTTTATATTTTTCTTTATCATTATGTGTTGTTTATTGGTAAACACCAACAAACTATAAAGTAGTTGAAAAACCAATGTGATAGCAGTATGAAGAGGTTTCATAAAACTCCTAAAAGTGATAAAACAAACTTTGAAACATATGTGAAATGATAACCAGTCTTACTGTGTATATACTTTGTGTTTCAGATTTATATTTATGAAATAAGACATTTCCAACTAAAATTCCAAGATATATAACATTGTGTTAAAATCAAAGAGTGAAAGCAAACAAATTTGTCATTAAATATGCATTTATATAAACTCAACCAACAGGTGAGTAGGACAAGTTGGTAATTAAAAAAACCTCATAAACCAAAGTTAATAATTGTTCCATTTGAATGGACAAGTCATTACATTCTCCATAATAGATTAGAAATAATAGATTAGAAATAACACAAAATATTCATCCCTAATAATTTTGGAATACAAGTGTTACACAAAATAGGTGGGCATAGTAATCTCCCATCACAAAATATAGTCTAAACCATTTCAACCCATAGAATCATTTAAGTTTAGTGTGTCTCGCACTCTTGTTCCTTCCACCTTTTGTTGCAGATAGTTTTGGTGAAAGCATCTCAGCATTGTCGGGGTCTTGATTTGATTCATCCAAGGATATACGCTTAGAAAGAGTATTGTTAGAGGCAGGCTCTAGACTACAGTTTTGGGCAGCAGCAGCAGAAGTTTGAGCAACAGTAATGTCATTGACATCTTTGTCTGTTGAGACTGCTTCTTTTTCGTTAGCTTTTTCCTCATCGAATGAATGCAAAAAACAATTAATACCCAACATACCATGGTTTGAGTCATGGATTATTCAATCATTGAGATAACTTCTTTGTCCTGAGTAATCTTGATCACAGATGCCTGATAGTAGTTAGACTGGTATTTTGCGGGGAATGCAAAGGTCTTCTTGAGCATAATGTAAAGGTGGTCAGGGTAAATTTTTGGATGATCCTCATTGGTCTATGACAAATGATGCAATAAATTAAAAATCCATGGAGTATACTATGAATATCTAACAACTAATTAGGTTGTGATGTTTTGGTAGACCAGAAATATTCAATATCATAACAGTTTGCTTGATATGAATCAGTAGTACATTAGTTGTTTATGGCATAAAATATATAACATAAATTGTAAATATCCCATGATTAGAAGCAAACCTTTCTCATAATTTGTCTTAGCTCAATAGTTGTCATATCAACCATGGGAACACACTCTTTATCCTAAAAGACAAAAAAAAATAGATTTGCCTTCATGTTCAACTTCAATTTCAAGCTTGAACCTAAGATGTAAAGTAATTTGTGGGTTATAAGTGCCAAAGTTGCAGTGTGAAAATTTAGAAAACAGTGAATAAGTAATAAACTGTAAGGGGATTAAGTATTAAGAAGAAAAGTATTGTACAAAAAATTACTTGGTAATTGGTCTGGAACTGGTATTCGAACAGCCGCATTGAAAAGGACCCCTGAGTGATTGGTTCATCTTGTTACAAGTTGCACATGTTTCATAGAACCAGCCAAAACGGTTGGCCCTGAAGCGCTTAATAGTTCCAACTGTGTTAACATAGGTCTCCTACAAGATAGAAGTAATAAAACTTTATACTGCTAGACACGACACAGATGGCATGAAAAACGGATAACCAGCCCTACCAAAACTGTTGTTCACCAAAAGATAAAATCACATTACAAATTAGTATGAAGGTTACCTTAGTCAAACAAACAATATCAGCAATAGTAAATGCATCCTGAACAAAGGAGAAACATCGCGCATCAAACTGTCCCTGAGAACATGAATTCCCTGATTTTGTTTGGGATGATAATGGTGATGGATTCCCATATGAAAATCTGCATTATATTTTAACAAAACGTAACTCATCAATTATTGTGCTATTTAGTAGATTATATTCAGCATTCTAAAACGTGTCTTATAAAAATTATACCTTGCTTTGAATTCTACAACCTGAGGATGGTCGACATTAATCAACAGTTTAGATCCATTCCACGCGTTTGAGATGCTTAGCTTTCCATTGGCTTAAGTAAAGTTTTAAAAACATGTTATTATTCAATAATAAATAAATGCAGACTAAAGGGTGTATGGATTGCAACTTACTTGAACTCTGACGACATCAAGCATGTGAGTATGATAACAGGTGTGCCATTGTCAGCAATAGAATAGGACATGAATTGTGATGCAAATGTCTCCCAAAGTGTAAAATCAAGTTCCTTACCACTAAAAATAAAAAGACAAGTTGAGTCACAAGGGTGATCATAAATGGAGCTAGGACTCAAAATTATTGAAACAGATTACATATTCCCATTAGTTTTTTATGAACAAACCTGTCATCGGTAAATGTGAGGTTTACACAAGCCTTTTTCCCAACTGCAGGAACTTGAGTCCTAGTAACAGTTTGTACAACACCAATCACATCTGCGTAATTTATAGTACAGAGTGAACAAAGGAAACACATAACAGGGTATTTGTTGGGGGAAAAATTAAAACAAAGCTTACCATATAAACGGTCAGCATCGAAATCTCCACTGAGGAAATCATGAAACGATTTGAACTTGAAACTGTGATATGGTATCTCAGGAATGTCAATCTCATTGATAGTTGTGGCACCAGTTAAAAATAACTTCAACTTGTTATCGCACAGTTTGATATGAAGGTCATTGTTCAAAGGTTCACCGTTATAAATCATGTAGGTGCAGTCTTCCTTCAGCACATTGTTCCACGATTCAAGTTCCCAGGATCGAGTAACAACATATATTTGATCACCCTATGAATAACAGTAAGCAAATCATTAATAATAAGCATGAACTAATTAAGCATATTTTTAAGTTTAAAATACCTTTGAATCCTGAATAGGAGCTTCAACGTGTAGCTGACCGTTGTGTTCCTTCATAGTCCATACATCCACAACGCGTATGGGTAGTTTCCAAACGTTGTTCTCTGGCACCAATTCACTAATCGAAATAGCAGCCCTAGACATTATTTCAACTGAAGATCCATAACAACAACATCAGAGGCAAAGAATGACAAAAAGTTGAAAAAGTTATAAACTTTATGATATTGAAAAACTGTAAACACCATTATAGCCGAGGACAAAGAAGGAAAGCATGTTCTTACTGTGATACGGTGAACTGACATTTTTAGTGTTTGTATCGCAAATGTGCGGATAGCAAGAGTCGCCACCGACTTTTATTTTTATCCAATTAAGGGAAGGTAAAAGTACAGAAAAAGACCTTCGTTTTAGATTACGAGTTCGGAGAATGGTTATGAAAAGGAAGGTATTAGCACCCTTTCCATCCATGATTTATTCTCACGGGCTCTTAGTTGCTCTAGATCACCTTTTAAAATTGCTTTCTGTGTGTTTGACAAAAATGTTTTGAAAAAGGCATTTCGCTTTGACTTTGTAATGACTCATGTAGGAGTGTATACAAAGTGTTCGGAAATGTTTCGTTTTGAAAAGAATTTGAACTTTGAAAAAAAGAGTGTGTGGTGTTAAAAGCATTTGATTTGAGCAAGCAACTAAAAGTCTTATTTACCCACTCAGAATTGATCGTTTTCGTACTTCTACGTTCCTTTAGAATAGCGCTATCCATACCATTAGTTGGTAGGTAACTCTATTTGTTGGATGTAAGCGGGACATTCGAAGGGACATCGGGCGGTCATTGAAGGCAACTTGTAGGAAGTATCCTAGCACATTCGAAGGGACTATCATCATTTTTCGTAGGCGACAATCGAGGGTCAAGATCATGTATTCGGAGGCGACATCGTGGGTCTTATGATCTTTGTATCGAAGGGACTATGATGATTTGTCGTAGGCGACAATCGAGGGTCAAGATCATGTATTCGGAGGCGACATCGTGGGTCTTATGATCTTTGTATCGAAGGGACTATGATGATTTGTTTGGAAGGCAACGGTGCTAGAATACCTCTACGTTCGAGGACATGACCATTTTGAATTCGTAAAGCGAGAGAATTACCTAAGGGTGCGCGTGTGAAAGAAGTGTGTTGATTTGGATATTTTATCTTGAAAATTAGTGGGCTAAGTTCATTATTATCTTGCCATACGCCTAGTTACTAGCAGTTGATAGGGTGCGGAAAGTAAAATGCGGAATGTAAAGGTGCGGAAAGGTAAATGTCATACGCTATTACATGACTTTGGGGCAGATACATAATTTAAAAATCGGAAAATAAAGTCCTAACTTAAACTATTACATCTCATAGTTACATTATTGAAAAATAAAATGAAAAGTAAGAAAGCGTCGAAGCGGATCAACCTGTAAGAGAATGAGAAATCGGAAAATACGATATGAATCGAACAAGAGAAAAAATGTTAGAAAAATGCAAGTTTTTATATGAGAAAATTATTACATGCTGGAAATAATATAAATATGCTAAAATAAATTTTTGGGATTTTTTGGATGCAATTTAATAATTAAAAACTAATTAAATGTGATTTAAATGCAAAATTATGAATAAAAATAAATATGCGTGCAAAATTGTATTTTTTAATTTTATAAATTATATAAAGGTTTTCTGAACATAAATGCAAAAAGAAAATTAATTTTTGATAATTTTTTAATGCAGAGATAAAAATGTGAAAAGAAATTAAAATAGAGCAAAAATATTAGAAAATTAGAAAATATGAAAATAGATTAAAAACATGAAAGTTTGGAAAAAGAAACAAAAACCAGCCCTAGAGTGGATCGAACAGGGGGCCCTTGAGGGTATCTGGCAACAGGAAACGACTTAACCACCACGCCATGTGTCATCTGGTGTTATGGAATGGCGTGAGATGATGAGCAACACGCGTCGCCGTTTGGGAAGGTCAAAAACAATCGGGGTGGGGTCCTTTGACTTATGAATGAGAAGAATCGGAGCGCGTTCTCACCACGCAGACTTCCTCGCCGTCAACACATTCAACGGCCCACAGCTCCGGTCGTCTTCTCAAATGAGTTCCACGTTCAAACGCAAAGCACACAAATAACAAGAAAGGAAGACCTTGTCCACCTAAATCGGACCTTGAGTCCATTAATGGCATCGAGTTTGTTGAATCGGCTGTACGGTTCAAGCTTCTCCGTTTAGGAAACCTAAAAATGGCAAATCGTATTTCTAACGTGCAAGCACCAAAACGATGACCCAGATCAATCCAGTGGAACCTCATGAACACATTAGAAGCGTTAAAATCAATTGAAACACACAGATATTAAAAATGCAAAATCAAGAAAGTTTTGAATATGTATGGATGGATATGCATCGATTCAGCTTGCTTTGATCAGTGATAAGAGTGTATACTTACTCAAACTTACCCCCTGAGCACGTTTGGATGGTGGAAGAATTTGAGAAAGGTGAAATAAAATTCGATTTTTCAAAGTTTCTTGAATTTTTTTTGCAAGAACTAGGGTTTGGCTTGAGCTAGGGTTTCCTGTTTGTGGCTGGCTGCATTGCTTGGTATTTATAGAAGAGATTTGGAGAGAAAAATCAAGCAAAAAAGATTGATCCTTGATTGTGCAATATTTTCCATTTAAAACAAATCAAATTTCCTTAAAACCTTGATTTTTTTCTTTCCATATGCATGCTATCACGAATTTGGCAAGAGTCTTGGGCTTTCTTGGACTTTAAGAAAGATATAAATCCATTCCTTTTGAAAAAAAACTTAATTTTCATATTTTATATAATTTATTTTTGAATTAAATGTTATAAAATTCAAATATAAATCATAAAAATAGAAAATCACCAAGGTCAAGCATTTATGGGTCAAAAATATTGTCATGAACAAGCTTGGATCAAAAGATTTTAGGCCCATTTGGAAAATTTTGCATTTTGACCAAAATGTCCTTTTGTCAATTGTCAAAATTGCCCAACTTCTGAATAGTGTATCTTGCTCAATTTTCCACATTTTAAGTGTTCTTGGACTTTTGGAAAGCTCTAAGAGTCCTCTAACCAACCTTTTGGTCTCATCTCAATTGGGTTTCCATGCTCAATATATCTTCAAAACAAAAGTTGACTTTTGTTGACTTTGAAAATGACCTATAATGTTTTGAGCCATACCTCTCAAATGAAGCATTTTTGGACATTCTTGTGAGACATGAAGTTGTAGAGAATTGAATTTCCTTCAAACAAAGAGGTGGTGGAAAAATTTACGAGAAAGTATGAAAGTTATGATCAGTCAAAGTTCGATTGACTTTTCTCTAGAAACCCTAATTTAGAAAGTTTGACTTTTGAGCAAATCTTGAGTTTTCTTGATGAATCATGATCAACCCTTGATCAAATGATGAATGTAACTTCAAAATGAGGATGTTGACCAAAAATCATGAAGTTTGGTATATGTTGACCACGATTGACTTTTGTCAATCTGATTTTCAACCATCGAGCAATTATCGAGCAATCTTGACTTGTAAGGCTTGAAACTTGTCATGGAGAATCTTTGAAACATATGAGGAGGCATGAAGACCATTGGAGATGTTGGAAGTCCATCGACTGAGGGATACCAAACCTAGTTTGGGTTGATTGTCTAGGAGAGAGTTTATCGATCGACTCTTGAGGAATCCTTGAGTATGGATGTATGAAATCTCTTGAGTGGATGGAGGGCAAATTTTGGGGTATGACAGCTGCCCTGTTCAATCTTCTTGTCTTTGGAGGTTAGATTGACACGCTTGTCTTTCGTGACGGAGGTGAAGATGATTGAACACTCAATACTGAAAATTTGCACTCATTTGTTGGTGATGATGCGGGAATGGGCTGGATGCCATTTGGAGAAGCTGGATACTTATTTGGGGGATGAGTCGTCGCTAGACTCGAGGATGTCGATAAGGAATTGCGGGGATGGGCTTAAGATGCCATCTGGAAAGATCGATCTTGGGGAGTGAGCCATTCGCTAGGCTCTGTAATCGTTTCTGGAAGGAGCATGTAGATGGGCTTAAGATGCCATCTGGAGGGAGTCGTACGTTAGACTTCGTGTCCATTTTTTTGAATGAAGTTACTTGGTTTGCATTGATTTTTAACCATATATGCGGCGATTCGAAAGTGAAGCAATTGATAAGTAGTCGGAGATGGGCTTAAGATGCCATCCAAGGCAACTGAGTCGTACCCCAAACTCTGTAGTTGTTGTTGATAATAAGAAAGGATCAGAATAAATCTTCGTGCCGATTACTCTGAGGGAGGTAGTAGTTGGCAAAATATGGATATCTTCCTTGTTGTGCATCGGGTGTTGATCCATTGCCTGTTATCGGAGGATAACCAGAGGCGGTCTTTCGGATAGTTTTCCGTCGATTCGGGGCTTAATCTGGACGATCGTCGGAGGACAACCAAGGCGGTCTTTAGATAGTTTTCCGTTGATTGGGGCTTAATCTGGACCCGATCGTCGGGGGAACAACCAAAGGTCTTTGGATAGTTTTCCGTCGATTCGGGGCTTAATCTGGACTAGTCGTCGGAGGACAACCAAGGCGGTCTTTCGGATAGTTTTCCGTCGATTCGGGGCTTAATCTGGACCTTGCGTCGAGAAGTATTACATTTTGGAGAAAACAAGAAGAACTTTGATAGAATATTTGTTAGTTTTATGCAAAGTATGATGCATGACGATGTATATGAATGACATATGCATGAATTATGACTTTATGAGTAATGTATGAATGATAGATGTTGTGGTATTTCAAAACATATCCATCTTGAAGAGATGGATGTTATTTGAGGATTTTGACTCTGTTTGGGGATCGGTAGGTGAGAACCCGCTTTTGAAGGAAAGATATCTGGATTCCTCCGATGCACTATCGACCAAGTCTTGGGCCTAGATATTGTTGAGGAAGGTAGAGAGAGGCTCGTTGTTGGAGATCTCATATCTGAGACTCTGCGAGGAGAATCAGGCGATCTGTTGGGAACCTTGTATGTAGATCTGCTAAGGAAATTTTAGGAGGCGCTCTTGGGGATTACAGGTGTAGATCTCATTTGGAGAGCATTTGATAGTTTAGAGACCGGTTGGAGGTCGGGAACCGCCGTAATCATTGGGTGGTGAATGAAGATGTAGGTTCCTCCGATGCACTATCGACCAAGTTTGGTCGGATCTCTTTGTTGGGGAGAAGGGAAAAGGCGAGGGATATCCCAGGGATAAATACCTTGATTGGGGGTGAGGTGTTACTGCTTGGAGACTGATGTAACTTTACTTAGTTGAGTGGAATTGCTGCTCGTGGATTCCCTTTTGCTCTGCTGGGGAAGTTGTGTTGTGAGTGATACCTTTGTAGGGATCATGCTCTGAGGGGAATGTTTTGGTGACTTTCGTCGTCGTCCCAATTCCTGGAGCTGTAGTAAGCACTTTTGTATGTTCACTTTTCGTATGTTTGCGATTAGATTTTTATTGTCAAATGCATATAATCATTCAAAGCAAACGTTGGACTTATTGGAAACGACAACAACAAGAATTGTAAAGATAAAGAATTTGCGTTTATTTGAAATGTGGCGTATGGCCAAGTAGTTTACACAAAAAGGTAAAAGCTATGCGGAAACAATCTCGTTAAGTTCCAACTATGCTAGTACTCATATATTTCGACTATCTCATCTCCTTGTCGTTGAAAGCGAGTAGTGATCTTCGCCATTTGAATCTTGAGCGTTGATAGTAGTTTGGAAGCGGTGATCGGAAGAGACATAGTCGTGCGCTTAAATCCTAACTTTTGCCTAGACCGCCTCTCGGGTTTTGATCTAGGGATACCTTTTTTGCCCAACCGCCTTTTTTTTCGACTTGCGGGTGTACATCTTTTGTATATATCCTTAACTTTTGCGAACCTTTTGGTTCGCGGGATCCCTTATTTTGCCTAGGCGATCGACCTAGCGGGTCTCTTTGTCGTAGTATTTTTTGACTATGTCTGCGTTCACGGGGTGTGGGAAGTCTTCACCATCCATGGTGCTAAGTATCATAGCTCCATGGAAAATCATCTTGACTACAAGCGGTCCCTCATGGGTGGGAGTCCATTTGCCCACAGGATCACCTTGTGGAAGAATGATCGCTTGACTACTAGATCACCGACTTGGTAGACTCGGTGCTTGACCTTCTTGTTAAATGCTCGATCATTCGCCGATAAATCATCCATGGCGGATGGGGTCGTTCTCATCAATCAAATTAATACGGTCAAGCGGTCGGACCCGATCGTCTTCGCCTAACTCGCCTCTGGAGGACTGCGGTTGAGGTATCCAGAACCTCGATGGGTAAGGCGGCTTCCATAATGACAAGAGAGAAGGGGTTGCCACATGGATGTTCGTGTAGTGCGATAACCATGAAGAGCAAATGGTAACATCTCATGCCAATCCTTGTAAGTCTTTGTCATCTTCATATAATCTTCTTAATGTTCTTGTTGGCGGCTTCCTGCGCCATTCATCTTAGGCCGATAAGGAGAAGAGTTGTGATGCTTGATCTTGAGCTGCGTGCGAGTTCGGTGATCATCTTATTGTTGAGATTAGAGCCGTTATGTGATAATCCTTTCGAGTGCCATACAAGCGAGATAAGATTATGCTTGATGAATCGAGCCACAACATTCTTAGTAACGGATCAGCGAGGCCCCTTACCCACGGTAAAGTAATCGATTGCCACAAGGATGAAGCGATGTCCGTTGGGCGGTGGGCTTGATTTCTCCGATCATATCAATGCCCCACATTGCGAAAGGCCAAGGAGTTAGGACATTGAGTTGGAGAGTGCGTGCACTTTGTCGACATCGTCGGCACTTGTGACATGATCGGCGTAGCGGTGACAATCGACTTCCATGGTGGACCAATAGTAACTGTTCTCAAAATCTTCTTAGCCATGGTGTGTCCCTTGGAATGGGTACCAAATGCGGTGTAACTCTTCCATGATACGTATTCTTTTCAGGTCTACACAGCGGAGTAAGCACAAGTCGTGGTTCGCTTGTATAAGATGCGTTCTTTGAGGAAGAATTTGGATGCAAATCTTCTCATGAACTTCTTATCATTGTGAGATGCCCTGCGAGATATTCACGAGTCTCAAGATACCTCTTCACGTCATAGTACCAAGGTTTCTCTTACGTATCAAGCTCATAACAATCTGTTGGTTCGTCGAACTTCTCAATGATGATGCAGGGAGCCTCGTTATCCCATCGACTTTGAACATAGGCGACATAGTAGCCAATGTGTATGCTGATTCTCTTCTCGTGGAATGTGATTGAAAGTGATCTCTTAGTAGGGGATCAAACTTCGAACATGCTCTCGATCTGAATAAGATTCGGATGCTTCGTATCCACTCGCCCATAATCGGTGATCACTAAAGTGAGTCTCCATACACTTGTAAGAACTTGATTCTTAAGTCAATAGCGACTTTAAGACCCATGATGCAGCCGTATTCGGCCATGTTGTTAGTGCAAGCTGAAACATAATCTGGCGGTGAAAGGCGTATGTCCTTTGGGGATGTAATGATGGCGCAATGCCATTGCCAAGTGCGTTTGAGGCTCCATCAAAGACCATGGTCCATCGGGATCCTTGTTCGGGTCCTTAAATGCGGGCACAGCTCTTCTGATGTAACTAGTAAAACATCTTAGTGCGGAAATTCGAGCTGCATGGTGATAGTCATCTGACTTGGTGAGCCAAATGATTGGCTACCACACTTCCTTTGATCGCTTTACGAAGTGTCTTGGATGTCGTATTCGGTCAAGATCATTTGCCATCTTGCTATTCTTCGGAGAGGCTGGTTTCTCAAATATGTATTTTATTGGATCCATCTTAGAAATCAACAAGGTAGTGTGAGTCAACATATCTTTGTCTTAGTCGTGAGCATTTCGAGCCAAAGCGTTGCAAGTTTTCTCAATGTGAGTATCTTGTTTCACGATCGGTAAACTTTTGCTAAGGTAGTATATTGCATGCTCTTTTCGACCGGACTCGTCATGTTGCCCAACACACACCCATTGAGTTCTCTAGCATCAAGTACATGATGAGAGGTCTTCCTTTGGCAGGTGGCATCAGGATAGGAGGATTCTGAAGGTACTCCTTGATTTTGTCAAAAGCGATCTGGCAATCGTCATTCCACTCCACTACTTGATCTTTCTTTAGTAACTTGAAGATTGGCTCACAGGTAGCAGTTAGATGTGCAATGAATCTGGCAATGTAATTCAATCGGCACAAGAAACCTCTGACTTCCTTCTCGGTGCGGGGAGCTGGCATCTCTTGAATAGCTTTAACCTTGGCGGGGTCAACCTCAATACCTTTACTACTGACAACAAACCCCAAGAGTTTTCCGGATCTGACTCCAAAAGTGCACTTGTTAGGATTAAGTCTTAGTCATGCTTCCTCGACACATCAAGCAGTTTGCAAGTGATCAAGATGTTCTTCTTGAGTTTGTGACCGAGCTATCATGTCGTCAACATAGACCTCTATCTCGTGATGAATCATGTCATGAAACAATGTCACCATAGCGATAAGTGGCGCCAGCGTTCTTCGATCGAGCAGCATAACCTTAGCGAAAGTGCCCACTGTGTAACAAAGTAGTCTTTTCCATGTCTTGAGGGCCATTTTAATCGATTGTGGGAGAAACCATCCATGAAGGAGAAAACCTTATCTTGGCGGTGTTGTCAACGAACATCAATATGAGGAAGTGGGAAATCGTCTTTCGGACTCGCTTTGTTCGGATCTCGTAATCCACACATTCGTACCTTGCCATCCTTCTTGAGTACGGGTACCACATTAAACCCGGGGATAAGAGGTGGCTAAGAAACCGGTTGAGCGCTTCATAACCGGCTTTGATTTTCTCGACATCTCGGGACGCATCGGCAGACCTTACCTTTCTTGGGAGAAAACCTTCTTTTGTTGGCAATCGGTGCACTACAATATCAATGTCCAACCACAGGATGTCTTGTATGACCAAGCAAAAACCTCAATGTAGTCTCGTAGCATCTGAATCAACCTTTCTTTAACACTTTCTCAAGACCGCTCTATCTTGATCTCTTTTACATCTTCGTCGGTACCCAATTCACAACCTCGACTGCTCTTCGTGTGGTTTGTATAACTCGCTCTTCTTTGTAGCGATCAAGTTCTCCAGGCACTTCACAATCTCCTCACTTCGTCTTGGCTTGGTAGATCGGATTATCGAAGTCATATTTAGCACCAGCATTATTAACGAGATTCGGAGTGATTACGCGATGTATCACGTGGGTATGTGTAGAACACATAGCTTTTTGAAGGGTGATAAAGTAAAGAAAGAAAACAAACAATTGAATGCAAAAGTCAGCGATTTATTGAATGAAAATCATGACGACGGATAATAACCCTCGCATCTGAGCCATGATGCCCGGGCAAGGCATTAGGCTTTCAAAGTTCTTGTTCAAAACATAAAGAAATCGAAAAGCAAAACAAAACAGAGTAATTACTCGACTAAAGGAGATTGGTATGGCGTCTTGATCTTCAATTGTCGAGCCCGATCGGGTTGGGAAGATCCACTAGCGATATCGAAGTCGTTGTCGTCGTCTTATAGCATGGATTCCACTACGGCGATGCGGAAAGGAATTTAATTTGGCTGGCTTTCGCGACATATCATCTTGACCCTTGATGGTGAAGCCTAAACCAGTCTTATCGGTTTGAAAGGAAGATCGGGGCGACCCCAAGCAGTCTTGTTGGCGTAAAAGGTGGCGCTGAGGATGCGACGTGAGTTCGGATCTTACAGTGCATAACGATTTAAATCTTTTGATTTGTTTATAAAGATGCCGCGAGCATCAAGCTTTATTATTTTCAACACAAGAAGATGATTTAATGATTATGAAAAGGGAAAATGAAATACCCTCAATTGATATTGGTATGCGTAACGACTAGCGCAAACTAGACATACGCATTGGGAGATTCGAGTAAGGGGATTGGTATATAAAGGGAATAGATGGAGCACCTAAATATATTTAGTTATCTGATTTATATATGAATATATTTGATATGTTTGTGTGTTTTAATTGTTATTTCTATGATTGGGAAAGTTTCTCCTTTGGATTTTAAAACGATGAATTATGTGGGATTCTAGTGTTTATTATTATTGTGCTCGCAAAGATCGTGGATCTTACGCATACATATCCCTAGTGGGAATCGAGCATTTGTAGCTCGGATCTACAAGGTTCTATGGTTTGTTTGGTGCGAGGAGATAGAAATTTGCTCGGCAAGGATGAGACCTTGTGCCTCGTATTCTCAAAGGATGTTGAGAAAGTCGGAGCAATCGTAGTTCCACTTATGCTAGTGGAAAGCAGCGGGATGTTAGTAAGAGCAGACAAATGTCATCTTAATGAAAATGTATCTAATCTATTTCATCACATACATTTTTGAAAAGTTCGATTGATTAAAATCTTTCGTCGTAAGTATTAGGTGTTTTGCTTGAGTGTACAAGCGTTACCACTTACATGTTTAAGAAAGATGTTTGAAAAGATGATTGAATCTTTTAGCTGTAAGTATTGGGTGTTTTCTTGAGTGTACAAGCGTTACCACTTACAATTAAGAGATGTTTTGTTTGAAAACAGTTTGAAAAGTTTTTAAGCGTATGTGATGTGATAGATGAGATACTTCTTCCATAGAGATGATAGATGTCTAAATCTAGGAGAAATTGATTGGATTAAAGGGATGCTTTTAAGAAGCCCGTGGGTCCTTGTTAGCCAGAGGAGGCATTAGGGTCATCGAGGGTCATCGAGGTCCTTGTATGAAGCTCGAGAGGAAGCTATAGGGTATGGTGTCTTTGGCTTGAAAGGATTTCAGAAACCATCCTTTTACGAATAAGAGCAATTTCACCGGAAATTTTACTCTGGGAATTTGAAAGTGATTTCAGGAAACCATCCTTTCGGGTTCTATCTTAGCGGGTGATTCTTTGTATTGGAAGCCCAATAGGAGGCTGTTAAGAGATTTCTGTCTCTTTCATTGTATGATGCCCGAAGGCTAAACTCAATGAGGAGTTCTTTTGAGCGAAGCCCAGAGGAGGCGACTCAGCGGTGTTGTCTTATCGAAGCCTAGCGGAGGCTAACTACTGTGGGAGAGTTTCTTTGTATAAAGCCAAGGAACGACCCATGTTGGGATAAGTTATCTTTGTATGAAGCCAGCGGAGGCTAAACTACGGAAACCTATTGATTAGTCTAATTGTTATGTTATTTATTAGACATTTTGTATAAACAAGTGTGTGTGTGATATGTATTCACGAGGAGTTTATGAAGGAAATATAAACAATGCATGATGTTTATTTACAATTTATGGAATATAAACAAGTGTACGTGAAGCGAGCGTTTAAAGCAGCGTAACTTGATTATTCACAAGCAGGCGTGTACAAGGAAATGAATATGTACGAGCGAGTTTTATATGCAGACAAAGATGGATGTACATAGGAGGGTTGGGACTTACAGTAAGGGAGGCCCATTGATTTGAAAGCGATTACAGGAAGGATGCTCCTTTCAATGTCAATGGTATTCGATGTAAAATGTACGGATGAAGCAAATGATTGATCAAAGTTTATACATAAAAGTATTTTCAAAGAAAGAGTATCATGTATACGGATAAAGGTTTTGAAAAAAGTATACATGTTATGTCGGATAAAAATTTGTATGTGTTTGGAAAGTTTTTGATATGTACAAAGAAATATTATGTACATAAAAGAATGTTTATGGGACTTACACGTGATGGAGGCCCATTGGTTAAAAGGAAATTTTGCTCGGAGAAACCTTCCTTTAGAACCAATGGATTTTGATATAGACAAGCGAATGAAAACAAAGCGAAAGAAATTTGTTTATGTTTGAATATTAACAATGATAATTTGAGTATGTACAAGTAAAACTAAATATGTACATAAAGTTGGGACTTACACCATAAGGGAGGCCCATGATCGATCGAGAAATTCGAGAAAGAGCAATTTGTTTTATCGTTTAAATCGGATTGATCATGGTAAAAGATGCAAGTTTGATGAAATGTTTTGAAAAATGATTTGAAAATGTTTTGAAATGTTAAGTTCATTTATGAGAAGTTTTGAAAAAAAATCGGAAGTCGAAAACTTGAAAAATTCACCTTTTAAGGAGGTTTGAAAAGTGTTCAGAACGTCGTTTTCGGCTCGATTAAAATTTAATCAGATGAAAGTTTTTTTCTGAAAATTTTTGCACTATCACAAAATAGAGGCATTTATTGACAAGGGTTTAAAAAATCATCTCAAAATGAGAAGTTTTGATTGGTTAAAAAAATTGTTGAAGTTTGATAAAAAAACATGAAAATATGACAAGTTTGTAAAAATTTGGTCTTCTTTGGGTTTGAACCCATGACCTTGAGGTGGGCACGTGGCGAGAAAGAACTAAGCAGCGAGACAACCACTAGGCCAAGCGTTTGAGGTGTTAGTGGATTAAAACAAGCGTAGACATAATATTGGATAATTTGAATTTTTAAAACTGAAGAACACCAAGAACACGCGCGTATTCCTGGGCTTGCGTTTTGATTTTCAGATTGTTAAATCCCAACTCAAATCTTCGTTTCTCAACCAAATTGAGTGAAATAAACATCAAACTTGATCGGTTTTGCACCACGAATATGAATATGCTTGTTAATTTCATTTATTTTAAGCCTATCATGTTTTGATTTTTGGAAATCGTGATGAACCCTAAACTTAAGATTTCAAATTAAATGATGCACCGTTTATGATTCTTTGATTTTGTTGAGGGTTAATGATCGTTTTCAGTGCAGAAAAAGAATGGCCAAGAGCTTTTGTCAAAAGATTCAAAGAGTTATGAGAACCAAGTTCGTGTTCATACCTGGAAAAGTGAAGATCGAAATCGATGCTAGAGTGTTTCGGTGGTTGTTCCTTGATAAGCACCAGTGACCTCTAGGGATGCTATGTAGATGGTGCCTTGCTTGAGCTTGCTTGAATCGAGCTACACAAGTCAACACCTGAGACTCAAAATGGGCGGAAATCGAGATTAATGGTGTTACAGTTTGTTGTTCTTGTCTTGGATCACTCCTATGATGTTTATGGAAGGTGTATGGATGATCAAAACTCAAGGAATCAAACCAAGCTTGATTTCGATTGCTATGGCGGTTGTACAAGTTTGAAAAAATAGAAATGCAATTCTGATTTTCTCTTGCTTTTAGTTTGATTTTAAGTTATGAACAAGTTGGATAGTGATCATGAAACATATTAGACACCAAAATTTATCATGTTTTCAATTGATTTTCAAAAATGCTATGTTTGGCAAAATAACATGAATTGCTTGATTTTCAAGAAAGTAGAAAGAAAGCTTGTATTTGTGGAGCTTTGGTGTCGATTTCTCTTGGATTTGTGATGCTTTTATAGGCAAATTAGGACTGCAATGTTAGGCAAGTGTCCATGGCATTTGGTGATTCAAGGATGACTTAAAGGGCAAGATTGTCATTTGTAAAGGAAAAAGAAACTTCCTTTTTTTTACCATGTGTTACAATCCTCAATTTGATCCTATCCTCAATCATTATTTCCAAGCTGATATTTATCAGTTCCAAAATCAAGTTGGCAAGGTTGAATTACTTCTTGGTGAAGAAAACTCAAAAATGACTTATAATTGAAGTTGTGAACTTTGAAAATTAAGTTTCATGGAGCCTTATGTTTCAATTTCTAAAGTGTAGCTAGACTCCATGGATTTGAGAGTTCTTGGACATTTTGGAAAGATCTTTCCACAAGCTACAACTTTCATGTTTTGAGTTTTTTCAAATTCCAATTGGAACTAGGTGAAAAAATGGCTTGAAGTTTGGAAAAAATGAGAAATTTTAACACTTAGAAAAATTTCTAAGTATAGAAATTTTGACTTTTTGTTGACTTTCCCAAATTCTTTGATTTTTATGATCATGATGGATCATTTGAAGTATTTTGATGATGGAAAAAGTTTTGTTTTGAAAAATTTGACCAAAAGTCAAAGTTTGACTTTTCTGTGCAGATGAAATTTCATCAGATGTTTCTGAAAACGACTGATGAATTCTGTGAACCTCTGTGATGTTTTGAATCCAGAAATTAGGTCAAGATGTTGTATCTAAGATATAATGACCAATCTCTATCAAAAAAGTCAATCACTGCTCAAAAAATCAGAGAATGCCTATGCTCGACCAAAACCCTAATTGGTCGATCCTCGATTGATCAATGAAGAAAATGGATATCTGAGGATTGAAAGCTGATGATTTGATCAAGATAGATCAAATCGAGTGAGAAAATCTCAAACCCTAATTGGTTAGCTCTTGAATTAGATGAAAATCTGATGAAACCCTAATTTTGACCTGTGAGTGTTATACCCGATTAATGCTATCTGAACTGTTAGTTGTGCAATGATGCAAATATAAGGTGGTATATTAGGTCAAAAATTGGGGTATGACAACTACCTCCTTGTTCAACAGCAGCTTGAGCATCTTTCAGTGAGGCCATCCTAGGTGGAACTTGTGCAACTTCAGGAGTGACAGGAGAGTCAACAGGCATGACTCTGGGGATTGTTTCAAAAGCTTGACAGGGAGTCTCAAAGAATTCACCTTCCATCTCAAGGTATCGGAACGACTGCAGATGACTGACCATATACTTTTCTTCACCACACACTGTAACAACCTTCCCTTTCATCGGGTACTTCAGTTTCTGATGTAAGGTAGAAGTAATAGTGCCTGCCCCATGTATCCAAGGGCGTCCAAGTAAGCAAGAATAAATTTGGACGGATGTCCATGACAAAGAAAGTGGAGTCAAAAGTCGGGAACCAACTTTATGAGCGAGTGAGCTCTCCAATCTGTTCGTTTAGAACCATCAAAAGCTCTCACAATTATGTCGGGTCTCGGAACCAACCCTTGACATCAAGTCGATCAAGCGATCTTGATAAGATATTGAGGCGAACCGTATCTACCAAAACATGAGACAATGTAGCCCTTGCATTCAAGAGATGTGCAAAGCTTTGTTGTGTTTCTTTCGGAAGGAATTAAATCGACATCGAGCTGAAGCCTAGTTGTTGGCAGCCAGGCTAGCAATACAAACTTCAAAGTGAGTGGTAGTGTCTTGCGGTACATGAGCATTCTTGAAACTTCACCAAGGCATTAGCATGAGCCTCGGAGCTCAAAGCGAGCAAGCATGGAGATCTTGGACGGTCATCCTAAGCTATTCCACAACATTGTAGTCACTCTTCTTGATAATCTTAATTTCCTCCATTTCTTGTTTGGAGGTGTCTTGATAACTTCCTTTGGTACTACAGGTGGCGGATGAGTCACTGGTTCTTTCCTCTAGCTTGGGAATGGATTGAATAGTGGAATGCGATCCGAGTCGCGGTGTCTTTTGGAGGAGATATCGGAGAATACCCTTGGTTCGGTCACCTTACTAGATCCGGTGATGTTGTCGATGTCGGAATGGTAGCTTCAATTGTAAGATCTTCAAGATCAAAGGGTCTTGCTTGGCCATGATAGTAAACATCGACTCCATAATTCCAAGGATAGCCTTGTCGGAGGAATATGGGACTGGTGCAGGAGAAGTAATGATGAGAGGTGCCACTCTAGGCACAGGATCGTGAGGAAATCCTTATTGTGTTAACATCGGCGTAATCTTACGGAAATCGTCACCCCATCCGGGCCTTAACATCTTCAATAGGAATCTTGTAACTCTCGAGCGTGTACTTCACCATGTAATCATACTTTCCACTCGGCTGCCCCAAGGTATCCCACGGATAGTGCAGTTTCGTTTGCATTGTCAATCTTCACTTAGACATTTCTTCACACGACTTTTGCTTGAAATAGTATCTCACGGTTATCCATCATGCTCGAACACGTCTTCTCAACCAAGCACAACCATCGGCGGATGGGCACCAACGATAGTTCTCTGGGCATCACAGGTTGACACCGCTTGTAGCAAATTCTTCTTCATCGAGGAATGGTCAAGTCATCTATGTTGAAAACATAAGTATCGTCTCCACATTGGAACCCTTGTCATGATTAAGCATAGGCGCGTTGATCACATTCGAGTCTCAGGGAGGATCAAATTAAATCTTAGATTCAATCATATCTTGAATTTTGTTCTTGAGCCCAACAATCGTCGATGCTATGTCGGGGCTATTGGAATGGTAAGCACACTTAGCATTAGGATTGTACTTCGGAGAGGAGGTGTTGACATTATGAGGAGGATCCTCAAAGTAATCAACTCTGCTTTCAACATGTGTTGCAAGGCTTGCGACAAAGGCATGTTGATCTTAAATGCTGTCTTCGTGGCGTTACGGCTACGCGCGTTGTCTCGAGTTGTCTTGATGTAGGATTGGAGATCACTGCGCCCCCACAGTTAGAGCGGTCGGTCTTGGCTCGGCTTTTCGACCATACAGCATTAGCTTCTTTCTTACCACCAAAAGATCTCTTCGCAGCATTTAAAGATGTCTCTATCTGAATCTTTCCACTCTTGATACCAGCTTCAATATGCTCGCCTGTCAAAATCAGCTCGGTGAATCCGGCTGAAGAGTTTCCAATCAGGTGATTGAAGAATGGGCCTGTCAGTGTCCCCATGAACATATCAAACAACTCCCTATTGGACAAGGGTGGCTGAACTCTGCCTGCTAGATCTCTCCATTTCTGAGCATACTCTTTGAATTTCTCGTCACGAGCCATAGGCATGCTTTGTAGTTGCATGCGAGTGGGTGTCAATTCAGCATTGTACTCATATTGTCTGTAGAAAGCATCAGCTAAGTCACTCCAAGTACGGATACGGTCATTCTCTAGCTGATAGTACCACTCAAGCGAGTTAGGACAAACTCTCTTGAAAATAGTGCATCCACAACTTTCTGTCCTCAGTGTGGGGATTGATCTTCTGAACATAGGACTTCAAATGCAGCTTAGGGCAAGACATGCCATCATACTTAGCAAAAGTGGGAACTTTGAACTTGGGAGGAATCACAACACCAGGGACGAGGCTCAGATCATCAAAATTCAGCCCGGACATCTTCAGATTTTCCACAGCATTCAGACGGTCTTCAAGTTGCTTGTACTTGTCATCTTCATCAGAGTATTGGCCACCATCATAGTTCTTCTCAAGCTCAGGCTGACTGCCTTCACCATCACCCTTGTTACTTTGCTCATCCTCCTTCTTGACACTTCCTTCAGAGAGCTCAATTCGACTAACCACTCTAGGACCTCCTTTGTAGCGTCGCCCATGTTGAGAAGACCAACAACCTTCTTCTTTTGTTGATGAGCTTCTTGGATCCTCTTGGCCTTGGACCAAGTGGTAAACATCTCTTTGGCGAGCATTCGAGCTCGAAGATCTTTGATGACTGTTCAAGAGCCATTTACTAAAATAAATAGCAAGCAAATGAGAAAACCAATCTTCAATGTACATGTGATGCAATGTTATGCTATGATATGCAATGTTTATGCGAATGCAATGCAATGTTTTCAAGGACCTTAGAGATTTAAATTTGTTAAACAAGCAACGAACAAACATTTATTAGTACTCTTTTTATTCTTTTCTTTCTTTTAAGTACAAGAGATAGTTCCAAACAATAAAAGAAAAACATATAAATCCTAAAGCACTAAGTCTCCCATGGGCGCTTCCTCTTGGTGCCGATGTAGGCGTTGATGTTTCGCTCCTCGTGAAGTAGCTTGGTCGACTCTAGCACTTTCTTCTCACTTGCATAGCACTGAGCTTCAAAGGTATCCCTCTCTTCTTTAAGCTGAATCCAGGATCTCTTCAAGTCTTCAAAATCGATGCATGTCGGGATAGAGAGCGGTATAGGTACGTCACCTATAGAGGTTCCATAATTCTTGGTAAAGCAGTGAATGGCATCATGAGGTTTGAGCTCGAGCTCGCACCCATTTGAGGTAAGGTTCCCAAGGAATGGAGTTTTGGTGCCCCAAAGTCTTGGTATCAGTCTTCTTTACCATGCCCCAAGCGTGTATGAACCATCGTCGGTAATTCTGGAGATCGTGGTTGTAGTCGAACACAACATCTTGGAGAAGCATATCGTGTGGACCATCTCTTCGAGCAAAACCAAACTGACGTAGAGCTAAAGAGGGGTTGTAAGTGATACCTCCCCTTATACCAAGTAGCGGTACATTAGGGAATTCTCCACAACGCTCAATGAATGTGAAATCCTTTTGAGAGAAAAGATTCCAACGGAAATCTGAATGAGAGAGTGACATTAGCCTTTGAGACCATCTCAACCTTTGTTCGTTCTTCAAAACTGATGGAGGAAGGTGCGAAATAAACCACACAGAAAGTAACGGACAACACATGAGAGTTCCTTGTCTCTTGGTAGTACAGTGTGGAGAGAATGTAGGATGTCTCCAAGTAAAGTAGGCCTTGGATTGCGGGTAAGGAACAACTTGATGGCATTGATATCTATGAATTGATCCGAGTTAGGAAATAGAACCAAACCATAAATTAATAAGGCCACAATGTTTTCAAATGCATGGAAACTCATAACTTTGAGGAATTCGGGCTTTCTTAATTAGGAACTTGGAAAGTAAACCCTTAACTCCACTTCGGTTTCCCAATTGGATTCAATGTCGGCGCTTAAGATGTAAGGTCGATGCAATGTCTTCGTACTTAGGAACCTTTTCTAGACGGTGAATGGCATTTGATCAAGAATAGGTATCCCAGTAGCTTAGAGAACTCTTCAAGGTAGGAACCAAGCGATAATGGGAATGTAAAGCAATGGTGTTTCGGATCAAAGCTGAAATAGGACATGCATCATATCTTCTTCAAAACCGGAGATAACCAAGTCAAGTAGATAACCATGTCTTTTGATGAACCGAGCATGGTCGGAATTTTTGAAACCAATTCTTTGGTGAGAAGGTATACCCATGAAGTTGATTCGGATAGTCTTTCTAGAAGCCATAATACACAAAAGCAGAGCAAAGATAAATCCTAGGTCCTTGAAATAGTTAGAAATGATATGCAAAGCAAATGATGTCATGATGTCATGTTTAGCACACACAAACAATTCACACAATGAGCCTAGGGTTAAGGCTTGCATGAGGTATAGGTGATTACCCACCAAAGTTTGAGTTGGTTCATCCTGTCCTATAATAGTAACGGGTTCTAGGAATCTCACATCATAGATCTTTCTCGTGGCGTTTATTTCAATCTGACGGCCAAGTGGTCGATCGAAAATATCCAAAAGTCGATCTCAATGAGCGTAGCATCGAGTATCAACCAACCTCGGTCTACACCAAAGCCGACCATCTCACTACCTTCTAATGGCCAAGATGGGTCAATTAAGGTTCTAAAAGTTTAGTTAGCGCTTGATGACACCACGAAGCCAAATACTATATTCAACTTGGGAATGAAGAATCGGGACAACCAAAGTGTCACGCTAACGTAGCCATCATGTTGACCGTTTAGTTATCGTCTAACAGTCGCGATGATCTAATGCTACTTACCTAAAAGGAAACCCGGATCCGGGTGTAGGATCCCCCAACAATATAATACCCAAGCAACCCTTAAAGATAAAGCAAGCAAGTCAAACAGAAAGCAATAAAGGTTATCTAGAAATCCATAAGGTAATTCTCTCTTTTTAGGATTCATCCCCAGCAGAGTCGCCAGTTCTGTGATACGGTGAACTGACTTTTTTAGTGTTTATATCGCAAATGTGCGGATAGCAAGAGTCGCCACCGACTTTTATTTTTATCCAATTAAGGGAAGGTAAAAGTACAGAAAAAGACCTTCGTTTTAGATTCTGAGTTCGGGAGAATGGTTATGAAAAGGGAAGGTATTAGCACCCCTTTCCATCCGCAGTTTATTCTACGGGCTCTTAGTTGCTCTAGATCACCTTTTAAAATTGCTTTTTGTGTGTTTGACAAAAATGTTTTGAAAAAGGCATTTCGCTTTGACTTTGTAATGACTCATGTAGGAGTGTATACAAAGTGTTCGGAAATGTTTCGTTTTGAAAAGAATTTGAACTTTGAAAAAAAGAGTGTGTGGTGTGAAAAGCATTTGATTTGAGCAAGCAACTAAAAGTCTTATTTACCCACTCAGAATTGATCGTTTTCGTACTTCTACGTTCCTTTAGAATAGCGTTATCCATACCATTAGTTGGTAGGTAACTCTATTTGTTGGATGTAAGCGGGACATTCGAAGGGACATCGGGCGGTCATTGAAGGCAACTTGTAGGAAGTATCCTAGCACATTCGAAGGGACTATCATCATTTTTCGTAGGCGACAATCGAGGGTCAAGATCATGTATTCGGAGGCGACATCGTGGGTTATGATCTTTGTATCGAAGGGACTATGATGATTTGTCGTAGGCGACAATCGAGGGTCAAGATCATGTATTCGGAGGCGACATCGTGGGTCTTATGATCTTTGTATCGAAGGGACTATGATGATTTGTTTGGAAGGCAACGGTGCTAGAATACCTCTACGTTCGAGGGACATGACCATTTTGAATTCGTAAGGCAACGAGAGAGAATTACCCTAAGGGGTGCGCGTGTGAAAGAAGTGTGTTGATTTCAGATATTTTATCTTGAAAATTAGTGGGCTAAGTTCATTATTATCTTGCCATACAGCCTAGTTACTAGCAGTTGATAGGGTGCGGAAAGTAAAATGCGGAATGTAAAGGTGCGGAAAGGTAAATGTCCTACGCTATTACATGGCTTTGGGCGGATACATAATTTAAAAATGCGGAAAATAAAGTCCTAATTTAAACTATTACATCCCATAGACAGTTACATTATTGAAAAATAAAATGCGAAAACGGTAAAGAAACGTCTGAAGCGGATCAACCTGTAAGAGAATGAGAAATCGGAAAATACGATATGAATCGAACAAGAGAAAAAATGTTAGAAAAATGCAAGTTTTTATATGAGAAAATTATTACATGCTGGAAATAATATAAATATGCTAAAATAAATTTTTGGGATTTTTTGGATGCAATTTAATAATTAAAAACTAATTAAATGTGATTTAAATGCAAAATTATGAATAAAAATAAATATGCGTGCAAAATTGTATTTTTTAATTTTATAAATTAAATAAAGATTTTCTGAAAATAAATGCAAAAAGAAAATTAATTTTTGATAATTTTTTAATGCAGAAATAAAAATGTGAAAAGAAATTAAAATAGAGCAAAAATATTAGAAAATTAGAAAATATGAAAATAGATTAAAAACATGAAAGTTTGGAAAAAGAAACAAAAACCAGCCCTGGAGTGGATCGAACAGGGGACCCTTGAGGGTATCTGGCAACAGGAAACGACTTAACCACCACGCCATGTGTCATCTGGTGTTATGGAATGAAAACGTGAGATGATGAGCAACACGCGTCGCCGTTTGGGAAGGTCAAAAACACAGTCAGCCGGTGGGGTCCTTTGACTTATGAATGAGCGAATCGGAACGCGTTCTCCTGCCACGCCAGCTTCCTCACCGGTCAACACATTCAACGACGCCGGAGCCCTAGCTCCGGTCGTCTTCTCCGATGAGTTCCACGTTCAAACCTGCAAAATAGCGCAAATTACAAGAAAAGGAAGACCTTGTCCACCTAAATCGGACCTTCTGAGTCCATTAATGGCATCAGTTTTGACTGAATCGGCCTGTACAGGCCGGTTCGAAGCTTCTCCGTTTAGGAACCCTAAAATGGCAAATCGTATTTAACGTGCAAGCACCAAAGCGATGACCGGATCAATCGGTGGAACCTCATGAACACATTAGAAGCGTTAAAATCAATTGAAACACGGATATTAAAATGCAAAATCAAGAAGGTTTTGAATATGTATGGATGGATATGCATCGATTCAGCTTGCTTTGATCAGTGATAAGAGTGTATACTTACTCAAACTTACCCCCTGAGCACGTTTGGATGGCTGGAAGAGGCTGAGAAAGGCTGGAAATAAAATTCGATTTTTCAAAGTTTCTTGAAAGTTTTTTTGCAAGAACTAGGGTTTGGCTTGAGCTAGGGTTTCCTGTTTGTGGCTGGCTGCATTGCTTAGTATTTATATAAGAGATTTGGAGAGAAAAATCAAGCAAAAAAGATTGATCCTTGATTGTGCAATATTTTCCATTTAAAACAAATCAAATTTCCTTAAAAACTTGATTTTTTCTTTCCATATGCATGCTATCACGAATTTGGCAAGAGTCTTGGGCTTTCTTGGACTTTAAGAAAGATATAAATCCATTCCTTTTGAAAAAAAACTTAATTTTCATATTTTATATAATTTATTTTTGAATTAAATGTTATAAAATTCAAATATAAATCATAAAAATAGAAAATCACCAAGGTCAAGCATTTATGGGTCAAAAATATTGTCATGAACAAGCTTGGATCAAAAGATTTTAGGCCCATTTGGAAAATTTTGCATTTTGACCAAAATGTCCTTTTGTGCAATTGTCCAAAATTGCCCAACTTCTGAATAGTGTATCTTGCTCAATTTTCCACATTTTTTGAGTGTTCTTGGACTTTTTGGAAAGCTCTAAGAGTCCTTTAACCAACCTTTTTGGTCTCGTCTCAATTGGAGTTTCCATGCTCAATATATCTTCAAAACAAAAAGTTGACTTTTTGTTGACTTTGAAAATGACCTATAATGTTTTGAGCCATACCTCTCAAATGAAGCATTTTTTGGACATTCTTGTGAGACATGAAGTTGTAGAGAATTGAATTTCCTTCAAAAAAAGAGGTGGTGGAAAAATTTCTGAGAAAGTATGAGAAAGTTATGATCAGTCAAAGTTCAGTTGACTTTTCTCCTAGAAACCCTAATTTAGAAAGTTTGACTTTTGAGCAAATCTTGAGTTTTCTTGATGAATCATGATCAACCCTTGATCAAATGATGAATGTAACTTCAAAATGAGGATGTTGACCAAAAATCATGAAGTTTGACTGTATGTTGACCACAGTTGACTTTTTGTCCAATTCAACTGATTTTCAACCATCTGAGCAATTGTCTGAGCAATCTTGACTTGTAAGGCTTGAAACTTGTCATGGAGAATCTTTGAAACATATGAGGAGGCATGAAGACCATTGGAGATGTTGGAAGTCCATCCTGACCTGAGGGATACCAAACCCTAGTTTGGGTTGATTGTCTAGGAGAGAGTTTGTCTGATCAACTCTTGAGGAATCCTTGAGTATGGATGTATGAAATCTCTTGAGTGGATGGAGGGCAAATTTTGGGGTATGACACTTACCAAAACAAGTTCTTCTTGCAAGCGTTTCCTAACACAGATCCTAGAAAAAAGGACGAGAGTTTAGTAAGAGAAACAGAAATGAAAGGAAGATGAGAGATAGGGAGTTCGGACAAACGAAGAGACTTGTGGAAGAATGTTACAAACGAAGATGGTGGTGGAAGAATGTGAAAATGAAAGGAAGACGAGAGAGAGAGAGAGAGAGAGAGAGAGAGAGAGAGAGAGAGAGTTCAGACAAACCCTCTGCTTTGAGAGAGGGAAATGGAAATGTGATGAAAATGAAATGGGAAATGAAAACGAATATGAGAACAAATTGCCATGACCCGGTTAAAAGACTGTTGCATTCCATTACCCGGGTAATGTAATGTACTCCCCAATATTTGAATTGGTTGTGACACTTGGCACTTTAGAGAGATATCATTGGTCATTGAGTGTGATTTATTGAATTAACAAAAAGGGCACTCCCTAGTGCAAATTTAATTTTTAATGAAGGGTAAGAATGGAAGTGCTTAAGCATCTTCCATTCTTAGTTAGGTAGTAGATTTATTACCATTTTGATAATTTTATCATTCAAAATCAATTTTGATAAAATTATCCAAACAACATTAATTGATAGCAGTTACTTCTATATTATTGTATCTAAACATAAATCAATTATACTAAACTCAATTCTCTCAAAATCAATTATACTAAATTCAATTTTTTTAAAATCAATTTTATCTACCGCCATAAAAAAAACATTGTGTTTTAATGAATTTTTATTCAAATTACTTTAAAAAGTACATACTCGCTAAATATAATACACGTATTAGTATTATATATGCACATCAATATGAGGTTATAGGTCTAAAATCACAACTAATTCACGAAAGAGGAAAGATAACTGTATATTTATACGTTGTTAGTTAAAAATAATAAATTTTGTTTTGTATTAATAAATTAATATTTATTTTTGGAGTATAATAATCTGGCATTTGTGTAAGGTGTAAGAATTCCATAAGTTCAAATATTACTATTTTTTTGAAAAATTATTTATTTAATATTGTTATCATATGTGAATTTCATTCCAAACTTAATTTTTCTAAGAATTTCATATCGTATAAAACTAAAAATATAGTTTTGTTGGGATTCAGATTTTGTACTAACGTTAATAATTTTTTATTGATATTTGTGGTCTTAATAAGATTGCTCACACCAATCTATTTAATAATATTTTAAGTCTTTACTCAAATATGACATATGTCAATATTAAAGGAAGATATGACTGAAAATACATTTATTATTGATGGAGATGCCAAGAGTCAGAATTTGGGACAATCAAGCATGATTCATAATTATTATTAAGAGATCATAACAATTATGATTAATCGTATTAAATATCTTCTAGTGAACTTTCTATTAAGCCATGTCAGAATTGATATATAAGAAGAAGAGTGCAAGAAGAAAACTCTTTCCTAATTCAGGACTAGAGTTATAATTGCTGTGCTTTTACAAGTATATTTGTCACCCATTGTGAGGTCTCACACTACAAAGAAAGAAAAAGTTCAGTTGCAACGTCTAAATTATATCACAACCTCTAAAGTCATTTCACATCGCAGAGGAGTGCGTATCGCAGAGGAGCGCGTGACAATTTGTTTGTCACATAATTTTCACGTCATAACTTTGTGACGTGAAAATCACATCACAACATATTTGCACAAAAATCATACTATTACTGTAGCAGCAAACACAACAAGTGTAGTAGTCATAGCATTAATTTTTGTTGCCACATGATTTTCACGTGAAAATCATGTGGCAAATTAATTTTATTTTACAAAAGAAAACGTATTAGTATGCTATTTTTTTTTATAAAAAGTTTAAGGTTACCACTTGACTTTCAAATCACAACTTTGCGACATGAAAATCACATTATTAATTTTTTATTTATTGCGGAAACAAAATATATAGTAATAAATTAAATTATGTTTTTATTTATAATAATTTAATTATATTCTATTTAAAGTAATTACATATTAACATTAAAATTATTTTTATAAATACATTTTTTATTCAACTTTTAATAATACTTATATATTATGTTTATTAAATTTATTTATTTTCTGTATCTAAAAATATATATAATATATTCTGTTTTTAAATATATATAGATATATACATTATATTATAATTCTATTTTAAAGATGTTTATGTTAACATTAATTTTTTTTAATCTATATATTATAAAAAAATCAAATTTTAATATATATTTATTAAAATCAATTTTTTTCAAATTAACAACAAAAAAATATATTAACAACAAACAACATACCCAATACAAATCTTAAAAAAAAAAAAATTTAAATGACAAAATTACCTCTTGAAGTTAGGTTGATAATATCTTTGAGTTTGTATCTTGAAGATTGAAGTTTGAAAAAAATCAACTTCCAAACAAAAAGCAAAAACAGAAATTTTATTAATTACAATTATAAATAATTTTTTTTTAAAAAAAACATATCGGTAAAATCATACCTTTGAATTGATGATTGAAAGAAATTGAAGAGGAAATTGATTGTATGAATGGAAGAATAGAGGAAGAATGGTTGGAATGGTTGAGAAGAAGAATAAAGTAGTAGAAGAAGAAACAACAGGTTTTCTATGCAATGAGCGGAACGAAAAATATATAGCAGCATCAGCGACGTGAAAAACATGTCGCAACTTTGTCACATGATATTCACGTAGCAAACCACAAACAATAATTAATTAATGGCTAATCAGTGACGTGAATATCACGTCGCAAATTTGCCAAATGATATTCACGTGGCAACCAACCAACAGTACAAAGACCGAAAAGTCTTCTGCACCCCATCAAATCTTGATTGGTCTACTATGTCACTTTATTTTTCAAAATTTCCCACTAAAATATTGCAATGTGATATACACGTCACAACTTAAAATTTGAATTTTTTTTTACTTCCCCCATTTAAACGTTACAGTTTTTTTTATATTTTAAATGTTTTACTTGCGACGTGTTAACGTCGCAACTTTATTTTTTTAAAATAAATTTTGATTCCGCATATGTGAATGTTGTAGGCTGAATATTTTATTATTTTAAACAATTAGTGACTAATAATCACGTCTCAACTCCTTTTTTTTGCCACATGATTATCACGTCACAAAATCACTTCGCTGGGGAACCTTTTTCTTGTAGTGTGATAAAACTAACCTGGATCACACACACCTGCTTTAATAACGATTTGATCTTATCTCATGATGACAAAGGCAGTGATAAATAACAACAAAAACTCTGGTGAATGTGTTGCAATAGCAGAAATGCTAACTGTTATAGATGAGTTGCATTCCCAAAATAAAGCATTAAAGGAAGGCGTCGATAACTTACATATAGAGTCAGAGCTGAACGGGAAAGAATAACCCACATACCCCTAGACATTGAAAGTGAAATTCGGGACAAGCAAGTCTCTAGAAACTTCAAATATGCATCTGTCATTCAATGCCAAGAGCGATTCCTATGAGCATATCATAGCCATCAACACCCAGATGACTATCATTGGAGTCAATGACTTACTGAAGTGCAAATTGATTGCCTAAACGTTCAAAGAGGAAGGCATTCGGTGGTACATGGGCCTTCTGAGATTTTCAATGACGAGCTGGCGGGATTTTCTGAGAAATATGGTTCACCACTTTTCAGCCAAGAAACACATAAATGTTTCCACTACAAAGCTTGTTCAACATATGTCAACAATATTCTGAGTTTTGCACAAATATTTGGCCATATTTAATGAGGAGACAATTAAGGTCGTCAACCCAAACCAAGATATGTTTGTTAGAGCTTTCCACAATGACCTTAAGGTCGGGAACCTCAATGATTTCTTGACCCAAAATGCGACAACCTCAATGGAAAAGATTGTGTAAAAGGCGGTATCTTACATCAAAGGAGAAGAGAGAAATGCTGAGAAGAGAACCGAGGATTCAAGAGAAATGGGTGCATAAAGTTTAAAGTGCACGAGTAGTGGGGGAATCAAACATTGCCTATTTGGGGAATATCACATTTAAGCCCACCAAAAGACCTTTGGAGCATTTAACTCCATTGATAAGTGTCATACTTGTTTCACATAAGAACTTATTAACTTATATGACAATAAATCATATTAAAAACCCCAATTTGTCATAAAAAGTAAATAAAATATTTGTGTGAACATTTTAATGTCATTCGTAAGTATAGGTGGGGATATCAAATAAAATGACAAAACATTGATGTTGAGTAGCAGAGGACTCGCTGGACGAAGCAAGGGCACGCCCATCAAATATATGATAATAAACAAAGCCTCCTTTTTTAGACATTATATCCATACAAAGACACAAGATCGTTGGGCTGACATAGGTAGTTCAACTTCTACCTGAAAGGATAGGCTCGCTGACAAAAATGAGGCACTCAGAGCCCACATGGATGAGATGGACATAAATTCTTGGTAAAGAAAAGTATGCTTGATGAGAAAAATTTCCACATGATCTCTATATGTTCCTCCAAAGAGAGTTGAAGAAAATGATGGTAGGACCATCCATACAAAATTGAGCTAGACTAACCATAACTTTCAGTGTGGTGTCTTGCACCCGGAAATATACCTCCGCCCTTGAGATTGATCCAAATGGATTAGAACCATCAAACATCGGTAGCTTCATATTCTTTACCAATTTTTGGAACCCTATTAATGCCTCTCCCTAAAGTTTGTTGAGTATCATTCATGTTCTCTTTTCCTCTACCTTTGTTTCTGTTTTTGGTGAATCCTTCTTCTTCGATGGTTTTTCTTCCTTGTTCACACTCTTGGTCAATCAATTCGTGTTGGACTGCCTCCGCTCTCGTATCCCATTGTACCCACCTCATAATAACTGGAGGAGCGTGCCCGTAAACCACTTCAAATGGTGTTTGCCTTGTAGAGGCATGATAGGTTGTAACAGGTGTTTTAAATTTGTTGTTGTAATAGTTCTTTGTTTTAACAGTTGTTTTAATTTTTTTAAACAGACAATAATGTAAAGTGACACCCCAATAAAAAGGTCTCTAATGTTGTATGACAATCACAACCTTCATCAATTATTTCTTGTAAATGGATTTAGCTAAGTTCCTCGCCCCCAAAGCCTTACTAAAATATGTAACATGTTTCCTCTATTGCATTAGGATAGCTTATACTCTCCCTCCTGACGCGTCACACTCTATGTAAAATCCTTTTCTCAAATTGGGTAATGCAGGGGAAAATGTTAACTTACCCTTTAACGCACCAAAATATACTTGTGCTTCCTCTCTCCCCCAACAAAACACATATTTCTTTGTGAGTTCTATCAGTTTATGTGATATATTCTCATAATCTTTATTAAAGTGTTGGTTGTAACAGTGAGTCCAAAAAAAACTTTAACTTCTTTGACATTTTTTGGAGTAATGAGTCATACTCATAACTTTTCTTGGGTCCACATTAATTCCTTCAGCTGAGATCAAATTCCCCCAATACTCCACAAAATTTGTGTGAAACGATATTTTTTGTTTGCAACCACTTGGTTTGGTGCATCACTGCTAAAACCAAATCCAAATGGTTCTGGTGTGACTCTTAGTCCTTTATATACAACAAGATATCATCGAAAAATACCAAGATGAATTTTCAAAGTATGAGTCAAAACACCTCATTCATAAGACTGTAGAATGTAGATGGTGCACTCATGAGACCGAATGCCATCACAAGGAACTTATAATTCCCCTTATTAGTACGAAAATGAGTCTTGTGCATCTTCCTCTTTCACACGAACTTGATGGTACCAAGATTTTAAACCAAGCTTCAAAAAGTACTTAGCTCCATGTAATTCATTCAACAATTCTTCAATGACATGAATAGGAATTTTTTTAGAATAGTATTTTTGTTAAGAGATCTATAAGTTAATCACATACTCCAAGTATTATCCTTCTTTTTTACTAAGATAATTGGGCTAGAATAAGAGTATGTGTTATTTCAAATGATCCTTGTTTCCAACATGTTTTTAACTTGCTTCTCGATTTTGTTCTTTTGGTGATATGGGTAACAATACAACCTCATATTCACGTGCCCATTTCCTGTAAGTTCAGAGTGTGCCTAAGATGGGGTGAATTAGGTCTTTAAAATTTTTCTCGGTTTTATGAATACTTGTTCTTATTTCTGGATTGGTGTATGAAAATATATGAGTGTTTCTTTCTTTTCTGGTTATGATTTTGATGAAAGCGGTAAATGCGGAAAAGTAAAGAACACAAGGATGTATCCTGGTTCCCCTCACAATCCAAGAGTACTCCAGTCCTTTTTCAACACGAAAGAGATTTCACTATAGTTAGAATAATTGTACAGCCTATTCACACCAATGGTGATGCTTACTATCTAACCTATATGGATATCAAAGGCTCTTAAAACCTTTAAGATATAAAACACTAAGTGCAAGAAGAACAATCCTCTTCAATGCACGCACTTGCTTCCAACGATCCTGGACGGCAAGAAAATACAAAACACACAATCTTAATTCCAACAATCTTGGAAAAATAAGATGTGACACAACAAGAATTTTCGAATATGAAAATTTGTAGTATATAAATCCTATAAAGGACTTCTTCTCTTTCAAATATGAAACTCAAGAACAATAAACTCTCTTAAGTGCTCAAGATACTTTTATGAATATGATGTGAAAATGTTATTCAAAAAGTATCACTGTATGAAAATTTTATTTGAGAAAATATGTAGAGGGTTTTTTATGATCGTTTGAAATAGGTAGTTTGAATTTGAAAAATCATAAACAATTTATAGTGAATTTATACCTTTCCAAAAATCATGACAAAGTTTGGAGAAATTCTGAACAAGTGAAAGTGAAAAGATACAAGAATTGTCATGAAAGGTTATTTTCAAAAGGTGCAAGAAACAAAGTGATTTTTCAAAATTTGGGCAGATACAATCGATTGCACACATCCAACAATCGATTGCATTAAGTTTCAACGTTAAAAAACTTGAAAATTATAATTGTGGCAATCGATTGCATAAAAGTGCAAGCGATTGCATCAGTTCAAGAAAGCTTTTCTTTGTAATTTTAAAAGGATACAATCGATTGAGCTATCTATGCAATTGATTGCATCCGTTCAAAAATTGAAAAATTATTATTATGAAACATATAACAATTTAATTATTATCAAATTTCACCAGAATCTTTGTCAAAAGATAATAAAATATTTTCTTGAAATTATATGCATGATTAAAAATATTTTTGAGCACTAAGATCATAAAAGTTTAGATTTTCATATACCTATGTAAAAGATGAAATCATGAGCTTGACTAGAGATCTTTTTCCATTCTTTTGCTATGATCATTTGCTTCTAAATTTGTCTTCATCAAAACTAATATTTGGAGAGGCTTGATTTCACATTCTCCCCCTTTTTGATGATGACAACCCGTTGAAAGTTGAGATGATTGAATATTTAGAACAAATGAGAATCTCTTATGTGAATGCTCCCCCTATCTTTGATAACTCCCCCTAAATCAAAGTTCTCCCTTGATTTGAGATAATTTTACATCTTTGTGGCTGCAATAGTTAGAGACAAGTACACACACACACACACACACACACACACACACACACACACACACACACACACATATATATATATATATATATATATATATATATATATATATATATATATATATATATATATATATTTTCCCCTTTTCATTATCAAAAAGGATGAGAAAAGACTTACAAAGTATTTAATAAAATTTTGAAAGTTAAAACAATTTATACTTATGAGTTTTCAATAAGAGTGAAAGGATGTTCACTTCCATGATTCAGAGGGAAAATGAGAAGGTTGTTGAAAACCCTTTTTATATTTCTCCAACAAAGTATCCAACTCACTTCTCTTCCCCCTACAAAGCTTATCATAACCCTCTTTTTCACTAGTTTGATTCTCCATAGACCACCACTTACCTCATATCCCATGGCGCTTCCTTATCAATATGCATTGAAGGGATGTTAACTATTTGGAATGGTATATTGTCCCTTGTAATGTGACCCATTGTCCCATATGCCAAAAACACATGGCTTCTTTTGTCCATTTCACAACCATGTCTCCCAAAATTCTCAGCTACGCCATCCCCAATACTACGTCCAACTCTCCCAAATCAAATAGATAGATCTCAATAGAAACCTTCAACTCACCCATAGCCATGGAAAATTCATATCACTTTCCCCTTGTCTCCGTTTGAAATACATCCCTCATCTTGGTCCTAATTTTCGGCGTCTCTTCTACTGATCATCCCAATTTGTGAATCAGTTTTTGAGAGATGAAATTGTGAGTTGCACCACTATCCATAAAAATTAGTATTGGAATGTCCTTTGCAATTTCATAATTTGTGAACTAGTATGATTAGATGCAGTGAGATTATTTAGACTCAATACACTCATATCTCCATCACCTTCTGATTCCTCGTCTAATACTTTCATCACTAAGACATTGTTGGATTCATTCTCACTCTCATTGTCATCCACCATTAGACCAAAACTTACTTCCTCCCTCATATCCACTTTCGTACGTACACTCAACCAGACTCGTTATGGAAACTTGACCCATGGTTCCCCAATTTTCTACTTGGGCTGATTTTGGAGCCCCGACTCTGGCCCCAACATGTGTCACCCCTAACCTCCTTTTCCACTGCATGTGATACATGTAGAAACATTTGCTTACTCATTGTACCCAACACTGCCAAACTCCTCACTTTTCCACATATACATGCCTTCAACCCATGGATGAAGTAACCAATTGATTATTTGTCTGAAAGTTTAGAAATTTAAGTCACCGAATACTCAAAGTATCCTATTCACTTTTCCATCATTTCCTTTTCCTTAACTCTACTAGTTGTTCATGCACATCTCCCTCTACGTTACCACTATATCGCTCCAGCAGCTCACCCTTTAAATGTTCCCACTTGATCTACATCTCTTCCTCCAAAGAGAGTTGAAGAAATTAATTGTAGCATCATCCATACACATTTGAGCTAGACAAACTTAACTTCCAGTATGGTGTTTTACACCCGAAAATACACTTCCGCCCTTGAGATCCATCCTGATGGGTCAGAACCATCAAACATGGATATCTCTATATTCTTTACCAATTGTGGGAACTCTATCAATGCCTTACCCTGAAGTTTGTTGAGTGTCATACATGTTATCTTTTCCTCTACCTTTTTTATGTTTTTGGTGAATCCTTCTTCTTCGGTAGTTTCTCTCCCTTGTTCACCCTCTCGCCTTCTTTCGACACTGATTTTCCCAAGCACCTTTCAAGAATCACAATCTTGTGTGCTTGATTAGATTTGGTGGTGTTCTGCAGCTGCTACGTTGGAATTCACCCTAGACTAATGGCTCATTCGTCGAGACCAGGTAGGTTGGACCAATTTGTTAAGTACCAGGGGAATTAGAGGCAAATCACAGTGAATAAAAAAGCTACACATATGATAAATAATAAGAGTGTACTTTTATTCATTGAATAAGGGAATATTTACAAATAAAGTCATGTCTTAACCCTAACTATGCAGAGTTATGCTTCGCTTAGGATGTTAGTGCCTCCTAACCATAATTGAATTCACAAACTCAATAGTGACTCTCTTTAATTACAATGTACCCTTATATTTTGGAACCTACTAACAAACTCCAACCACCCTCCACGCCACGTCATTCATTTAATATCAACTAATCCCTTCTTACCCCTTCGAGAGTAAATCTTTCATTCTCGAACACACACAATCCCTTCTCATCATGCATCAGAGGCTCATCCGGACTTATTTCCTTCTCTTTGGGCTTATTCCGCTACAGCAAAACATCATTACACATTTCTAGTGTCACCACATAATATTCGGGGGTTTCTTTATCCACCCATATTTTGTCTTAGGGACCTCTAGCAAAATTTTCTTCATACCCCCTTAATTCGAATATGCATATTCGAACGAACTCAATATTTTTTCAGGGGATTTTCAAATATGCATATCCGAACGAACCCCTATATTTTATTTTTAGGGAATTTTCAGATATGTATATCCGAAATAATTGAACATTTTATTTTCAGGAGTTTTTAAATAGAGATATCCAAAATAAACATACCATTTAAAATTAAAATTGAAATCTCTAATTATTATTAACTTCTTAAAATAATTATTTATATTAATAATCAATAGAATAATATTTGTTACTATTTATTGTCATATAATTAATACTTTGAGTAGATGGTAATGACAAATATAAGACTATAATATTTTCAAAGTTACTTGAGATTTCATAACCGTAATTACATAAATTAAAATATTTTATAATATTTTTAAATTATTTAATGATAATCAATTGTGATGAGTTGTTTGATTTACTTTTAATAACAATCAGAGTGATTTGTTTTTAATATTAATTTATTAAAATATGATAATAAATTTTTTATGATAAAATATAATTTTAGTTAATAATATATATTTTTATAGTAAATAGTGTGAAAAAATAAAATGTCAATTGTTATATTTTAATATCTGATTTATATCTCAATAAAATTAATTACGTTGTTTTAATAATAAAATCAATCTCACACACTTGAATATTTTATTAATAGTGTTTTCTAAGAAGTGTCTAAAATATTTCTTTTATAATTAATAAAGAAAATACTCTAGAGAATATTTATTATATCTGAAAACATTTTTATTTTTAAAAATAGAGTTGTTCGGATATATACAACCAAATAGTATTTTAGAATTTTTCAGAAGTGTTTCTCACCTATATAAAAGTAGTTAAAGAAATTCCCAAACACTTTTTTTATCAAATTTTGTAGTTACGAGCACCTCCTACAACTTTGAACTGCATACTTGTAGATATAATCTGATCATTCTAGAAGTAATTTGAATAAGTAAAACTTTCCAGCCACCCACAGTTTAGATCTACTGTTTTCTATAAGAACTTTGGACATATAGAATATACAAATACAAGTGTGAAATAGTAAGCCAGCCGTATAAGTCAATCTTACCAAAGAGTCAATTTTTTTGACAAAATTACCAAAGTTCACTTGTGACAATGAAGTAGAGTTTGCATTCTAAATTAGACATCATTGTTACATGCACAAATTCCCTTGAAAGTTTGACCTTAAAAAAATGGGCATTTAACTGAAAACACCTCATTAATTTGAATTTCACAAATATATTATGCCAAGCAATGAATGGATTCATCAGAAACTGTAAAGCAGACAATGTTTTTTTTTACATGCATTTCTACAGCAAAATAGAAGCACTGCATAAAATATTTGAATACAAAGGAACTAATGATTCTTTCTATGTTCAAAATTGTCATATTTACAATCTTCCAATATCCCAACTTTCTACAATGCAACAAATGACTATAGTTTCCATTGAAAAGCTTCATGTGCAAATTTACTTTGGTCAATGTTTAGATGCAAATTGACGCCTTTGAAGTCCGTTTATTCATCCCGAGGATGATCACCATTACAGTGACGTCATCGTGATATTTCCTCCTACTTCCAGCTGGAACATTCATCAACTCCTCCGTGCTGAAACCTGTAAGAGAATTGATCATGTAACCGAACCGATGATAAAACCATAAATATCTATTCATAAACTTAGTATGATATCTTGGAAAATAACCTGCAGAATCAGCTGCTTTTGTTACTAGTTTTTCAATGAGATATTTGGCTGGATCACCGTAAGGATGGCGCAAGATGTAAGACTCGACAAGATTTACTGCTTCCTCGTTGCTGAAGAAGTCAAATAAACCATCACTTGCAACTATAACAAATTGATCAGAAGGAGAGATTTTATGCACATTCAACGATGGATCCGTTGAAACGTATGGCGGGCTTCTAAGATCTTGAACTCGGAGGATTCCCATTAATGCATCGTTCAGAATTTTCTGCATGAAAAAAAAAAATCAACTTTATCTATTTGGTAAAATACAGCTCGGAAAATTCTTAAAACGTTACCAACCTTTTTCAAGTACCCAACACCAAAAGCACGTGTAACCTTCAACTTTCCTTTCACTCTCCCTGCTACAATGGTCTTAGGATCATCGGGATGCTCGGCAAGAAGTCGAGCTCTTTCACTGTCATTGTCAACAGTATGACTATCAGTAAGCTGAATAGCTTTCAACCTCTCATTCCCATTCATTTCGTTACCTGTACTGCATGTTGCAAGCACTGCTCTGCTATCACCGAGATTGAGCGTACACAAATCATTTCCATGAAGAAGCACGAGTAAAACACAGGATCCAATCGAAACTAAATCCAGACGTTCCTCCATTTCCTGCTCAACCATGTACAGGAAATCATTCTCAACCTGATTAAGAACATGTTTGAGGCTATCAAGTACCACATTGGAAAATGATTTATCTGATGAAGATTGATGCTTGTGATCGAGAATATGACTATCATCCAAACCGACATTGTCAGAAGAATTGATGGAATTCGGTTCTGAATTCCAATCTATTGTATTTAGATAAGATACAATAGAGTCGTAGAGAGTACAAGCGAGATAGTCCGCCGCATCTCTCCCATTAAATCCGTCATAAATTGCACAAAATAGCCAACCATTTTCTTCAGAACAAACTGCTTGAACTCTATCTTCACCAGCAGCTCCTCCTGCTACTTGTACTTCTGTAGCACTGAGAAAACTTTCATTTTTAGAGGAAGGACTCATAAGTCTTAACGAACAAGGGTCGTATTCAAGCATAAGACTTGGACTGGACGGGCTGCAACTTAGGTTTGACAAACTACTTTGGAGAGAAGATGATAGCATGTCCAACATTCCGAGACACGGCGAAGAGGGAACCCGCCGAAACGAGTTAGGAGAGTCCAAATTCGGAAGGATTTCTTCTCCTATCACACCATTGCAGATGTTTGTGTTGGCCAGTGTAGCATTTGCACTCAAGGCAGCACCAGACAAGCAAGAGAAACTGCTTGTTCTTCGCATTTCAGGAAGGATTTTGCAGCCTTTGGCAACCTTGCAAGGGATACCTCTGTCGTCATTGCATTGATAGCCGAAGCTTATTTTCAGTTCACCTTCAGGACTAAGCATGTTTATCACCTAGTTTATGAATTCATGCTCAACAATATCAATATCACATGTATATACGAAACATAAAGTGAAATGTCAAATTTGTTTTAATCAATGTATACGAAACTCAACTGATAGATTTTCTAGATTGTCAAACAGCTCAACTGATATACTAAATAACGCTACAAGTCCAACAAGGTTTCATTAAATAAACCTTGCAGCCTGCACCACATACAAGAGTAGCACCAAAAATGAGTTAGCAATGAAGCATGATAACATAACTTCTATTCGATTCATCACCATAAGCAATCAAAAAGCTCCTTCTGTTAATGGTTGAAAACCAACACTTATCTATGTGTACTAAAATCAATGTTCTTGTTTGCTTGCTTCCAATCTCTCTTTCTCTTACTCAGTCAAGCATCATTGACAGTGACACTTACATTATTATAATCCTCAAAACCATTGATTAAAGCAAGAGCCTAATTAACTAAAACAAGTATACTTCACAAAACTCTAAGTAAAATCACATCAAAGGTGAATACATGAGACCTTTTCACCACCCTAACAATAGCATTAAAAAACAATTACTCAGAAATTGGTTTTTTTGGCAGCAAAATTCATCAATTACTCATAATTCTAATAGCCCATTTTTTGTTTTAAAGCTTAAAGCAAAAAAGTTTGCATCTTTATCCTAAGATAGCCAAAACCCACAAGGAAGAACAAAACATAAACAACATAGGAAACCCAGAACACAAAACATCCAACACAAACGTACCTAATTAAATTGATAAATAAATTAATAAATAAATCATGAAATGAAAATTGTATATAGAAAAAAAATGAAGGAAAAGGTACTTACGAACAGATCCTGAAGAAGCGAATGAATCAGATGAGTGAAGAAGCTGAGAATGCAGTTATCAGAGATATTTAGAAGAAATGAGGATGGAGAGGGAAATCAATTAAGAAAAGAGAAAAAGGGTTGTTGCGTTTATATATAAAGTGGAGAATAAGCGCTTCAATGAGACGCGAAAAGCGAAGTCGTTGCAAATTCGAATGGTAGATAAGAAAAGTTTGGTTTTCCCTTTTTGTGAGGAACCGAATTTTTCATGGCTCATGATTCTCTCTATTTCTTTTATATTATTCTTTTTTTTTATATCTTTAATTTGTTTATTAGCTTTTGTAGAAAAATATCTCTGTTCAAAACTAAACCAACCCAATAGAAAATTGCAAATTAAACCAAATCAAATCGAAACTGTAAAAAATTGCATTTGATTCAGATTAGTTTGAGTTATTTTTTAATAAAACCGCATGGTTTGGTTCGGTTTGTGGTTTGTATTTTGCAAACCGAACCAAACTGAATCAAACCGCATTATGTTAGAATCTAAATTTTACTTAACGCGCATCTAACTCAAACCTAAATCTATTATACATTAGCCTTATGATTACGAACAATTTTCTCATCTTTACAGTTATAGTTTCAGTTTCAATCTTCTTAAATATCTCCTAACATTATCACTTCATCTTCACTAATTACATATCGCCTTTTCTTCTCTAATTTCTACTCTCTTATATAGTTTCCTTGTCACGTTCTTATTTTTTATGCAATTTTTCTCTCTTTCAATTTCATTTTATCGCACATCTTTATCTTTAATATCTCTTCTCTTATGTTATTTTTTTTCATCTTCACTATTCTCTCATCTCTTCTATTTTTTTTTTGTTTTATTTTAATATTTTTTATATTGTTTTATGCTATTATTTTATGTTTATTATTTCACTTTTGTCTAATCTAACTTTTACATATTAAATGGAAAGTTATTGTCCAAATATGATTAGTTTTTTTTGTTATAATTTAGTAGTGTATCATGTATGAATGACCAATTACAAAGTTATGTTATCATATATATATATATATATATATATATATATATATATATATATATGTGTGTGTGTGTGTGTGTGAATGTATGACTCAACAAATTATTTGTAAAAAACCGAACCAACCGCACCGAACCAAACTGCATTGGTTTGGTTTTTTTTCCCTAAAAGTCAACCAAACCAAACTAAACCACATGCCTTTTTCTCTCGCGGTTCGGATGATTTTTTGCGCCAAAACTGTCCAAATCGCACCGCGAACACCCCTATCTATAGGTCCAAAGTCCTACTTCTATTATAGAATCAAAATTGATCCAGAGTTTTGTGGTGTGGAATAGTGAATATGAGCTTCGGGGGGAAAGAATAATATACAATGTTAGCATTCAAAAGATCAAATGTGTATGTAAATGAGAGGAGTGAATAAATTGTGAATTTAATATTGTCTAATTGAAATTGACACGCATGTTTTTTTATGTACTGAAATAGTTATAATAAATTGTTATTCTCCCAACGTGAGATGTAGGAAATCGTTGGATATATTATGAGTTTGGATTTCATATGATCATCCTCACGGTAACTCTTACAATGTGAATGTTTTGGGGGAATAGATGATTTCTCTAAGTTGCGGCTGATGACTCTTATGGTCGGTCCATAACATTTCTCCCTCAAGCCTTCATTTCTGCTTGGAAGTGCAAGGATTTTTCGTATTCTTTTTATTCATGTTGTTATACCTTAGCTTAAGTGGAGAGTCGAGAGATGATGTTATTGTTCTTGGGAATTCACACCTTTAATGCGCCTCATGCCTCATACGTCTTTTTCTAGGTTCCCCCATAATGATCTTTGAGAACTTATACACTTAATTGTCTTGTTGAGGTGATCTAGAGCGTTATAACACTTGTTGCTTTTAGTAAATTATCACACGATTTCTAAAAAGTTAGATTTGATTTTTTTGAAGCAATGTTTTTGCATCTTTGTTAACTGCATTTTCTATAACGCTTTTTTCTATAATTAAAGAAAGTAGTGCCTTAAATGAGTCTAAAATTAAAATAAGACATTTTCACTCCTGGGTAGACCATGTCTCTTCATCAACTGTTTTTATCTTTGTTCAAGAGGATAGCTTGGACAGAGCCTTTTTAGACATAGGTCTATCTATGGGTTATGACATATAAACCCTCAATGAAGACAAGAGGATATATAACAATTATTATGATTGCATCATTCCTTTCTATGAATACACATTTTCGATCATGGGTTTCCAGTTTCTCTTCAACAACTTTGAAATAGAAATTTTGAATCACTTGATGGTTTCCTCCTCGCAACTGCACCTTATGAGTGAGGTGTATGTTAATATTTTCTAGTAGTAGTGCAAATATCAAAAGGAAAAACCTTGTTTGTCTCTTTTCTTCCACGTTTTCAAAGTACATTGGAGTTCTGTAGCCTAGGTACATGGTTATAGCTTGATTAACCTGGTGTATGTTGTTCGCAACTTTGAATCATTTTTAGAGAGCCTAGAGCATTTTGAAAATTGATTCTTCTTTGTTGTTCCTCTTTGTAAATAGGTTCATGCAATGGTATGTATTATAAGTGCTAAGGTGAATAACATGTGTACATACACGTTTCCTAAGTATTGGAACAAATGCCATTTCCTTGTGAGGAATAGGTTGTACGTATACAAGAAAGACAATTTATCTCAGGATGAACTTTATTTGAAGAGACGATTGGTTTCTTTCGCCAAAGAGTTGGATCATGGCGAAGGTGTCACCCCTCAGGACAAGGCTTCATGGAAACGTTTGAAACGCATATTGAAGCCCATTTGCTAATGGATGTGTCCACCAAGGAGGAGATGAAAGTGGTTTTTGGTGAGTTTCAGATACAACTTATCCTTTGTCTTTGATTCAATTATCCTTAATGATCTTATGTTTGGTAATAACTATATGCATACTTGATGAAGAATCAAGAAGCAATATGCCAACTAAGATGGAGAATCTGATTGGTCCTGACAACTATGGGCCCTTTAAATACTTCGAATCCATTCAATGGTATTTCCCCTTTAGGGTCTATTGGAGGTATTTTAAATGATCCCTGATGGTCGTTACGTACGTTGGGTACTCTGACTCCTGCACAATTGGAGAAGTCGGGTTTACGTACTCCACAAGAACACTGAGCATCTACCTCGGAAGAAGATTTCTCTTAATTGGCTAGAGAGGCTCTCGAGGAGGAGCTATCAAATCTTGCATACTACATCCAACGTGCTTTTGTACTTCTGGCCATTAGGTGTTGGTCATTAGGATGTCTTTCTGTCTGAATAGTGGTGCAAGGAGAAGCGATATTTAAGGGAGATTATTCGTTTGGACACTTCATCATGATACATACCTATAAGAAATACATAAATCTCTCGCTTCTATTATCGGGTTAGATTCCTTATTTTCCTTCAATCTCTCAGCCTCGTTAGTCAATCAATTAAACTTTTTGGTGAGAGGCGTAATAAGGAAGGATAAAGTTATGGCCTCTGCTTGAGGGAATTTATCTGCTATGAAAGCGCCCATTTTTGCGGTTCAAGAAGACCTTGGAAGCATGCATCTTGATAATTCTTCCTTGGATTTAAGTTTAAATTAGTCATTTGTTGCTAGTATCACAACCATTTCAGAGTCCTTTGATAATGCTCTTCAATAAGTAAAGCATTTCCACTCTCCTCTGTGTATTTCCAGGGAGCAAGTATAAACAGACCAAATTCTCAAAAATGGAAAGATCGTCTCTTTTATGGATTAGTGACCTCTTCCATTTTTTAATACCATGCACTATGAAGTGTGAGTGAAATGAAATATACGCAGTGTAATTGTTTTATATGTTTAGGGAATATGTATTTGATCTTGAGTAAATTTGTCTAAACTTTGCATGAACCTACAAGGTATTTCCTCAAAGTTTATTATACGTCTCCGGGGTCGTTCCTGGCCAAGAATGGACGCCCCTCCTCCCTAAGTGAAAACCTAGATCGAGGTTGACGTGTGGCCAACCAACCACGACTTCTGGAGTGGCTAGATATTAGAGAGGAGTAAATTATTAATGGTTTTCCATTTTCTTTGTGTGTGTGTGTTTTACGTTGTAGGGTTTTCATTGATGTATTCTCATGTTCAGAGTGTTTGCGATAACACCTCTGAGTCTTTGTGTTGGAGGCTTCAATCCCTTTAGTCATACCTCAGACTTGTTGTTACCATGTATGAGCACAAAGAAAAGAGATATTGTCATAATTTGAAATTTCTTCCTAAATAATTGGGAGTTCATAATACACTTTAAGAAAGAACTAATTATATGAGAAATAACATTATATATAAATTTAAAAACATAACCAGGTGGGAAGGCCACCGCTTGTTTTCCCTATTTCACATCTTACTAGGTTAAAAACCTTTGCGAGGTCGAATGTTCATATTCCTCAACTGGATGGTTAGAGATACTATATTGATCTCCATGGCCTTGTTATCCCTTGGTTCTGCTTGAGTGCTTAGAATATCCTTTTTGCACCCTTGAGGCCAACACTTACCATAACTGATTCAACGTGAATGTTTTGAAATTTAAGTTTGAGATGAACCAGTGATGTCAGCATTGAGTATGACCAATTCAACATGAAGGCTTTGAAATTTGAGTTTGAGATCAGCGATGTGCCCCCCTTCCTTCTTATGGACGACCATCGATTCAGCAATTTTCCACTTCATCGTCCCTTCAGATGGGATGTTCGTCTAAAGTGTGCCTCTAGTAATAGAAGCTATGTGTAGGCTCTCACCTTTGCTTTCTCATTTATCTTCGTTGTTGGTTCTCTCTCAATTGGTCAAGGATCTACAACTTTGAAATTATACTTGCTTTTGGGCATTTCTTCTCTACCTCTTTTGTCCCCATGGATATACTTAGATAAACGGTCCCTCTTTATCGAACCCTTGTTGGTATCCTTCAATTGGATACACATATAGGTGTTTTGATTATGGCCCATGTGGAAACGATATTATTTCATTTTATCAGTTCTAGAACTAGATGAGGAAGGAATTTTTGACTCCGACTTTCCCGAACTCCTTGTTGACACACTCTTGGTAAATATTCTCTCATAAAATGTTCAATTGAGTTTACTTATCATATCGGCCATGGGTTCCTGATTGTATTCATACTTCTAGGCATGGGAGTATTTCCTAAACAAACGACTGAAGTCTATATTTGCTACGATTGGGTTCTCAAACTAGGCATTAAGTTTCTCCTCCAAGTTAATGAAGGGTTATCACATGCTCAATAGTTCTTTCACACTGCGAGCCTCCCCACTATCTAACTTTTTTCAAAAATAGTTATCATGTAGTAGGTAGTTCAAAAAATCCATCATTTGAGGCCCTCCTTAGCTCCTTTTATTCTCTCATAAAATGCTTTCTTTCTTCCCATGTGTTATCTTGCTCATAGAATCTATTAACATTGGTTGTCTCTTAAGATCAGTGAAGACAACGGTGAAGCTCACAAATAGATCAACCTAGGACTCAATGCTTTCATATGGTAAGGCATTGAACCAGAGCCTGACGGATCCTGTCAAAGTGAGTGTAAATAGTTTATACTTAGTTTCCTAATCTATTTGGAACTAGTTCAATCATTCATCGGTGAATTCCATATGCTCTTCGGGATCTCCTTTCCAGTTATATTATTTCTATTTTGGAGGTATATCCAATGATTTCGGTATCTAGTATTCCCAAATACGTGAGCATATGGGACGCTTCTGTAGGTTCCTTACTGGAGGTTTATCCACTTGTCCCTCAATGGAAACATGACTTCCTTGACTTCTTCTTGGATTGTGAGGAGGAGTTTATTACCTCATTCTTATATGGTTGTTTGGAGATCTCAGAGCTATATATAACCGTGACACTGTCGAATTTGGGACGATTGTTTGGTTTCTTATGGAACTAGTTTCCCGCACCATTTTTCCTTGGGAGGCGCGTTATGCAAGCTTTCTTCCAAACGAAAAACTATTTCCTCTTTCATCTGTGAGTTTTGTTGTTGAAAAATGGTGTACATACTGTTTAGCAAATCATTTGGACCTTATACTGCCACAATAGCCTGCAAAAATTGAAAACGAGATAATGCTTTTGGTCTTGAGCATGGTAATGGTACTGGAGGCCTAATCGAAGGCTCTTCTTATCAGAGTTGTGGAGCAAAATTTGCAGTCTGAGGAATTTGAAATAGATCTAGATGTAATCGAGTGTTGACAACAACAAAATATCTTCATTGCTTTAAGGAGGATTATGCGATTAATTTCTTGAGGATTAAGTGACGGTGGATGCTACATTTGGTTTATATAAAATCGTAGAGTGAGTGGATTTAGATCCAGCCAACGTTAGAGGATTTGAAGATCGAAAATTCATAAATTATAGAAATAAGAGTTAATCCACTATCAAAATATATCGAGGGTAGTGAGTTTGAAGTTCGATCACAAGAAATATAATCTGGGAAGTTGAGAGAGCTTTGAATCGACGAATCAAAATGAAGATGTTAAATCATAGACTACGCGGGAATCAGAAGTCGATTCCTACAAACGGTGTCACTATTTCAATTTTATAAGAAGAATTAATCATCAGAGAATAGAGGTTATAGTGTGCAACGATGGATCTGAACTTCTATTGTGGTTGATAAAGGGATGACCGCAAGATTAGAGCTCCAACTCCAAAGTCAGTATGTGAATGAGATGAATGAATAAAGTTTAAATTTATAAATTGTCTATCTGAAATTGGCACGTATGTTATTTATATAGTGGAGCAGTTATAACAATTTGATTTTCTCTCGACGTGGGATGCGAGATACCATTTGATATATCCTAGGTCTGGATCTCATATGCTCATCCTTAGGGTAACCCCATTGCGCCGTGAGTGTTTTGTGTCAATAGTTGTTTTCCCTGCACTGTGGCTGATGGCTTTTCTAGTTTGTCCATAATAGATATTATTAAGTCGAACACCATCATTCTTATTCGAATTTGATTTCTGAATAATTGTTCTACTCTTTTGGAAGATAATTGTAATGATGATGTGATATTGCCTTTAAAAGTTAAATTTAAGTATAACACCATACAACAAGTTATATAATTATGGTATAACTCGATCCATGTTTGAAGATGAGACATATGATTCAAGATTGATGAACAAATTGCAAGTGACCATATTTGTGTATCAAACATAAAGAAAAATTATATTGAATATGTGTTATTAATGGCTTATGAATTTGATGATGAACCTGTGTGATTGACGTTTTCTAATTCTGAAGGAGAATTTAAATATGAGTCAGAATTAGAAGATGACTATGCATTTGAAATCGAGTTTGATTCTGAAGATGAGTTAGAATCAGAAGATGACTCTAAAGTTGAAGTCAGCAAAGACGTCATTGTGAAGGAGTCAGAAGCTTGGAATTGGAGTAAGTCTCAATCCACTTCTGAATATAGTTTAGAAAATGACTCTGGTGAATCTACAGATGAGGCAGAGTCAAAATATAATTCATAAGATTCTGAAGATGAGTCGGAACTTGAAAGTTTTGAAGATGAGTTAGAACTTGAAATTTTTGAAGATGAGTCAGAGTTGGAAGATTATTTTGGTGACCTTAAAGATGAGTCAGAATCCGAAGGTGATTTTGAAGGTGAATCTGATTGTGATCCAGATTTTGACAATAATCAAGAATATGGTGGGGATCATGCTTTTGAAAGGGAAAACTTTGAAGACGTAGGTTCTGGAGGACAAGCTTCTAGAGGTGATCATGTTTTTGAAGGTGGTAGTTCTAAAGGTGATGGTTCTAGAAGAGGTCTAGAAGCTAACACAATTCCAAGTTTTCTAGAAGATTCAGAACAAGTTCAGAGGCCACAAATTATTAGACAAATACCAAAGAGATTTGCAGAGTTTGACATGTTATAAGATACTGAAGGGACTCTAGAAATAAAGTGTTATTCTCTTATGATGTTAAATCAAATGCAAAGTTGATATGTTATTCATAATTTGATTGGTGTGGAGATAAGATTGACATGAGAAGTACTTCTGAATATTTTTTTTCAAGTATCTAGAAAGTCATATTTTTTAGTTCTTCGAGAAGCAACTAGTGGTTGCGTTATCAACCTGTGAAGTTGTCAAGATGGAACAATTTGTCCATTTAAAGGATGTAACTGGTGTTGTAAATTTTGGTTAGTTTAATATGAATTAAGATATGGTGTTGGAAGTAATTCATATTTAAAAGTTGTTGTTAAATTTAGAAATTATGTGGTCTTTAATCATAAGAAGTGTTTCTCGGAAGCAAAAGCTTCTATGATAACTATTTCTAAAGTGTGTTTAGCTTCTGGAGTTTAGTTTGTTTTTGTTAGCTTAACTATTAAATTTATTTTTGTTAAGACTTATGTGATAATTTGCTTAGTGTATATAAATAATATATATATATATATATATATATATATATATATATATATATATATATATATATATATATATATATATATATATATATATATATATATATATATATATATATATATATATATATATATATATATATATATATATATATATACACTATTGTAATATATCAATTCAAATATATAATCTTTTGACAAACACTAGTCGACATTAAGCATCTCAAAAATCTCTTTCATTGTTATGTTTTTTCTTTTGGTAGCGTCATGGAAAAGGATGTTTTTGATGCACTATTCTATAACATGCTTAGAGGCTGCCAATGAATTAAATGAATGGCTCCATATTTTGGTTTCTTTTCAAAATTTGAGACTACATTTTCGTGTCCATTGATTTTCCGAAGAGTTAGGCCAAAAAAAGGGACCACTGGATTTTCTAATAGTTTTTCGGAGGATTTTGTTTACCAATCATTTTAGTGATATGGCTTCTTTTGTAAAATATGAATTTGTTGTGATGTGACTCTAAAAAAGCTTATCTACTACATTTGACATATGAATTAATTTCACAATTAATACTCGAAAGTTTCAACCAAACAAATATTTTTAAAAAATCATTAAGAATATAGATTTTTCTTCAACCGGTTCATGTTTTTTACAACAAATTCATGTCATTTTCGTGGGAGTGTTAAATAAAAGAAAAGAGTGAAAGAGAATTCATTATTATTGTAAATATCATATCGTTACAAGCCACTCATATTTGTACGAGGTGTTTACTATTACTTTAATATTATTATAAGACATTAATCACAATTAACAATAGCTTTTTCTAACACTCCCCCACAAGATTAAGGGGCTTGCAAGAAGTGATCTTGAGTTTGAACTTGAAAAAATTCAACAGCTTGGTCAAAATGTCTGCTATCTGTGTAGTGACCTGAATATGTTTAACGAAAAACTTCTAAGAAACAACTCTTTCACTGCAAAAAAAAATGGAGGTCAAGTTTTATGATTTTTGAGTGTGCATAAATTTCACTATGCTAATTTAATACTACTTCTGGTTCTTAATATAAAAAAATAATTCACTTTTTAGATTTATTTCAGAATTAACGTAGTTGGACTGCATATAGTCTAAATACATTAATTCTTGAATGAATTTAAAAAGTGGATTTTTTCTTATATTAAGAACGAGAGATTATGGGTCCGTTTGAGAGTTTGTTTTTGGAGGATTTTGAAGAAAAATGTTTCGGAAGATTATATCTATATCTTGAAATCTGTTTGATATTTTTAAAAAACTTAAAACACGATATGATTTTATATGCTAATTTATTATATTATTTTTTAAAAAAATTAAAAATATTACACGCATTTCAAGATATAGGCATCATCCTTCAAAGCATTTCTTTTTAAAACTCTCTAAAAGTCAACTCTCAATCGGGTCCTAAGGTAACTTAATTTGCCTTATTCACAATTAATATGCTTTATTCATATATCGATCTATACAATCGAGGTTCAAAGAAAAACTTTTGAGTCTTAGATGCAAGTAATCAACATATGTGAAACAACTTCATTGGCATCACTCATTGTTGCTCTAGCAAGAAAGTCTTTGATATACTAAGATTGATGGAGCAATATTGAAGCATTAGTATGAGATTTTACCTCTATTCTCAAAGTATGTAGTATTTAGGTTTGTCTAGTTTCTTTAAATAAAAAGTGTCATACAATTTGTTTGATGAGTCTGCTAACTAAAGTATAAGAAGAGTCAGCTTTGAGTATGACACCCGCATACACTAGAGAGTACATAAATAGTGAATGATCACATTTTGAGTGAGAGAATCCAAAAGTAAGGCTTGATTCAACTTTTCATATCATGCTTTTGGAGATTGCTTGAACTCAGAGATTTATTCATGAACCAATTTTTCATTTTTGAGTTCCATTCGAAAAATGTGACTTGAGTCATATATTGACTTGACTCAAATCAACCAATAATTTTTTTTACTTTTTATCTTACTTCAAATCATTCTCTCAGTTGATTTGAATCATCATTTTGTATTTAACTCTAATCACAAGTGTTTTTTATTTATTTTGTCTATCCTAGCACATATAAAAACAAATTTATTTATAATTTTGTCATCATTGAATTCATATTCTACAAGGAAACCTTGAAGACAATAATCATAACAAGGAAACACAATCAATTTTGCTCAAACAGTTAAAAATATATTTTTCCATTCCGTGGATATAACTAGCAGGTAGAGAGCAGTAGCCAAATGTATGTAGTTCATTTGATTTAAAAGAACGTTTAAAGCTGAGATCTAGATGTGCATAAAAACATGGAAGGGATGACAGTAGATAAGCCAACTTAGCAATTTAGACAAAATGCATTGCATTACATAAAATCCAAAATAATCAAAATCTCTAAGGAAAGGTGAAACTCAAGTCATAAAATCTATCAAAAAGAAACACAACAAAGATGTAATCATGTCATCTATTGCTTAAGTTCGGCTTTCTTCTTCTGCCACAAACGGTCAATTCCACTGTCTGCGTCTCCCTGAAATCAAAGAGTAGGTATCAATAACCAAAGAGAAATCAGAATACATAGAAATACAATGATTATTCAGAAAGTTGATAAAGATCAAGCCAGAGCAGAAACTAAAAGGCATACATTTCCAAGGAAACAACATGGCGAGTTACTATCTTACACCAAGTTTAGTACAGAGCAATTATAAAATCCGCATGAAATACTAAGTGTTTGGTTTCGAGGTAATTTATGTTTGCATCTCAAAAGTGAATTGCAAACCAAATTTCAGTGTAAAAATCACTTAAACTCAAAAAGCTACAAATCCTAGCTTCAGCAAAATCAATTCAACATCATAACAAACCTACAGCAAAATACAATTTAAACATGGAAAATATTTAAACCTGTGCGCGAGTGAAGCCACATAGAGCGAAGGTAGAGAAGTGACCATTGTAGACACCGCTCTCATCCAAATGACCGACGTTAATCTGAACGGAAGCATGATCCTTAGCAGTAATCAACCTATTTGTAGCAGAACTGCAACAAATCCACAAAAACAGTTCAAAAATCCATAACCCTAACCCTAATAAGAGAATATCAAAAGGTTTATATACATACCACTTCCTAGGAATATAGAGCTCGGTGATCTGTCCTTCATCGTTCTGCATCTTGAGATTTGCTGTGAAATCGCTTCAAACTGATATCGGTTGAGAAGAAGAAGAAACAAAACCAAACCAAGAGAACGGCGACTTAACACGGAGGCAGTGATAGGAAGAATATGAATGTTTAAATGGGCCGGGTTTTCAAATATGGCCCAATTTGTGTAAATATATCTTACTTACTGCACCTCATATTTTATGTATGTTTTGAAATGAGATGTGTTTCATAAGTGTGATTTATAATATTATATGAAATTTTAAATTTTAAATGAATATAATGTTATTGAGATGATATAAAGAATATATTATATCAGAGACTCCCTAAGATTTTGAGTGTCCTATCGAAATTATAAATTTCTTATTTTTTTTTAATTCATAATTTTTTTACCAGATTTATAGGTTATTTGTATAAATAAATAATTAAATTCATATGTATATATAATAAAAAAATATTTTAGTGCCCCTAAAAAATTGGGGTCCTGTCCGACCGCTCCTCTCAAACACCCTCCAGAACCCCCGTATTATATATTTAATATATGAATGTATAAGTTTAAATATTTATTTCATTTAAATAATATTTATTTGAATATTATATATTTAGTTACATGATATCTATATTTTCATTGGAAAAAAAAGTAAGAGTCACGCCTAAAGAATCTTACATAAATTTTATTCTTTATAAATTTATTCTTAAAATATAACTTTAAATATCTATATGACATAATTTGATTAGATATATGTGTAAAATAATTTTATAATAAAAGAGTATTATTCTCTTTTATAATTTGTCTAAATTATAATAACTTTATATTAGAAACAAATGAAAATTTTCAAAAGTGATTTGTTAAATATAAGAATGTTTTTTATTAAAAATAAACATAATAACAAACCCCAAATGCTACCAAGATAGTTTTTGTTGTAAGAATTTCCACAAAAAGTATAAAATATTACAATTGATCTCTCACTCAAAATTTCTTCAATTACTTAACTCATTTAAGTGTATCAATAATAATAACTATTCCTAACCTTAAATTTCGATGATTAGTGACTAGTATTCTTTAGTTAACTAACTTTCTCCTAATTTTACTCCAAAACACTCACTAACCGATTTAATCTCTCCATAAAATTATTTTCACTCTTCTCTAATTTCATCCTCAAGAGAGAGAAAAACCAAAAACCAAAAACAAAACTTCATGGCTTCTCAAACCTTGCATGAAACAAAGAAATCCCAAGCAAAGAAAGCCTTACGTTCCCTAGCAATAGGAATAACAGTTCCCTTCGCCATAACATTAACAATAATCATCCTCTTTGGAACAAGCAAACGATACAATGTAATACCCAAACCCTTTTGGTTTGCACCACTTTGGTACATTCACCTAGCAACATTGGGTTCATCTTTGTGCATGGGACTAGCTGCATGGTTGGTTTGGGCTGATGGTGGATTTCAAGGCGAATCAGATGCGTTGTGTTTCTACGTAGCTCATGTATCTTTGAGCATTGTTTGGCATCCTCTTGTTCTTGTTATGAATGCTTATGGGGTTGCGATGGTTTCGGGCATTGTTAACTGTGTAACGCTTTTGATTTGTTATTTGAGGTTTAGGAAAGTTAATCCTTTTGCTAAAGATTTGGCTAAACCGTGTTTGGCTTGGACGTTTTATCTTACTCTTGTTAGTTTTAAGCTAATGGTTCTTTGATTGTAGTTTTGTATAGTTGTTGATTACTTGTTAATGGAAATTTATGCAAATTTTCTTTTTTGCACTTTAATCTGCATTAATATATACTTGTACTCTTTATCTCAGCCGAATATTGTGGCAGTCTGGCAGAGGGTAGAAACAAAAGAAGGGTGAGAGATCCGGCCACGGCGGCGAATGCGGAGGAGAAGGGGTTGAGTTAGTCGACGGATTCTCAGCAGGCAGATACGAAATTTCAGGAGGCAGTTCCGAATGGTGAGGATGTTTTGGCTTATGAAGGGGCAAAATCGAAAAAAAATTAGGAAAGAGGGAGGAATACTATAGCAACTTTAAGTGGCTCCAATGGAAATATCATTCATTTTTATATTAAAAAGTGATAATAACATCTATTTTAAAATATATTTTTTCTAAAATAAAATTTATTGTAATAGAGGGAGAGTATTAAAGGAAGTTACAAGATCATCAATAAAATTAAGATTATTTTTCCCAATTAATTAAGGAGGGATGCTCTCAATTTAGTTTTTGTCTATTTATTTTGCTATAGGTTTTCAGAAAAATCTTTGAATGATGATACTTAGAATTTGTTATGCGTCATGTCGAGTTCGTCCAACCACTAAGATAGGGTCTATTCTTTTTCAAAATTTTCTCAGCTCACGAAGATTATCATTTTAATGATTGCGAGAGATCTCAATTGCAAGTGCATCCAACTTCTCTTTAGATTTCACGGCTAACAAATAGCAAGTTTCTTATCCCCCCCCCCTCTCTCTCTCTCTCTCTCTCTCTCTCTCTCTCTATATATATATATATATATATATATATATATATATATATATATATATATATATATATATATATATATATAAGACGTTAAATTAAGGTAAGAAGTCTATAATTCAATTCCATTTCACCATTCTTCGCCATGTAATGACTTAAGTGTTAGAGTGTTAACCATGTAGATCTCCTACTCTACCGCATCAAAACTTATGATTCGTCATCATTGTCGTCCCTTCTATCATTTCTGGTTTAAGAATGAAATAGATCTTCTAGTAATAAATTCAAAATGTTTCATGTCTGTTGTCTCTACCTGTATCATAACATATGCAATATCATAAATTTGATTGTTGTCGTTTTTTCCTACAACAACCACTAATTGATTGTCATGTTCTTCTTTCAAGAAACAAGCACCAATACTAATTAAAGGTATGCATATATAAGCAAATTCATCCTTACACACCCCTAAACACACATAAATTATCTTTAAAAATAGTCAAACATCAATCATAATCTACTTGATTATTAGAATAATTTAGGATTAATCCTTATTAATCCCTTAGTGTAAGTCCTCAAATATGAGTATTGTTTGGTCTCATCTCCCTGTATCAATTCTATTGCTCGTTTTTTTTATATATATGCTTGAACTCAAGATAGCTTCACACCCACTTTTCAATTGTTTCGGTAATCAATCTTTTTTGTTTCATTTCAAGGGTATATCTTAGGATTGAAATAATTTTTAAAATTATGTTTTTGAGGAGACAGATGTTGGAACAACTGGTCCAACGGGATTAAGACAAGTAATAAATTTATGTGAAAGATGTCATACACGATGTATGGGACATTGTACACCAGAAAATCAGTTATACTACCAAGATATAATAGTTTAGCTTTACAAAATGATGAAGCAAAAAAGCAGTAAAACACAAAAGATTAGTAATCCAGCTCGGTTAAACTACACCTACATATGGGTGACATTCTACCAAATAAAGGAAATTCACTACTTCGAATTAGTATACTCGGTCTTCTATGAACACCAACTTCAAAATGTTTAATGTCTCTTGCTAATTCTAGTGATTTTCTATTTAGGTCTCCCCCTAAATATGAGAACTTCTCTCACTTTTTCTCAATGACTAACCCCCTTGTGATCAACTTCAATAACAACTTTATTGATTGTTGAATTCACAACTCAACTAATATAAACCAACAACTATGACAAGCTAGTTAAACATAGAGTGATGTACACTAACACTTTGTTCTCAAGCTTATAGACTTAGTATCTTGGAACAAAATTTTATAACTCAATTAACAAACCAAACTTTATGCCTTAAGATACGAAAAATGTGCTAGAGTGGTGCACAAAAAAAGACTCAAAAGATAAATCATAACACAAGGAATCTTCAAAACTTGCACACCTCAAATGTGAGGTTTGAGTATTCTTAAATATAAATACAATTTTGGATTTTTCTCCTTTAGATTTGTGATTTAAGTTAGTCTAAAATAATATTAGATATTATTGCATTTGATTTGCTCCATAAAAATCTTCAACCAAATATATGATATATTATATTTCAAATTCAAATTTAAATCTGATTTGATCTTCAATGACTGTCAAACAAATCACACAAACATTGCTAAACAAACTGCAATAAAGCTAACTAAATCCTAATCAGAAATTTCCCCCCAAACAACATCCATCATGGCCTGCTATCTAGGGTCATATGTCGCACTACACACATGTTGGAACATCGTGTTTCATATGTTGTACAAAAATATCCAAATTAATTATTCTTCATAAATTGTAGATCTTCTTGTAGAGTGGATCTAGTATAGAATAAATCAGAACCAATACTAAAATAAAATATGTTTGTTGTCAAAATCCAAATGTTACAACACACATGTTGAAACATCATGTTCTACATGTTACACCAGATTATCGAAAATAACTCTTTTCATATAAATATTTTATGTAGATTAATTCTTGGACCAAATCTTCCTTCAAGGTACATCCAGTCAAATCTATTTTGATTAAATCAAAGCCGAATTGATTTTGGGTTAACAACACAAACTTCTTCCCAAAAATAAAATTTTGCATCTTTTGAAGAAGTCAAAACCACAAATCTTTTGAAGGAAATCTATATAGTCAAAACCCAAACCTTATGTCAAGATGATACCCAATCTCACGTTGAACCTTCTGCTTAACTAGTATTGTCAAGCACTTTAACTACATCTTGGAACTTCTTGCTTAACTGGTTCTGTCAAGCAATTTAACTGAACAACTCTTGTTTAACTAGTCATGTCAAACACTTTATCTGGAGAAAAAAAAATTCTTAAATGGTTATGTTAAGAAGTTTAGCTGGAAAACATTTTTCAACAACAAACACAATCACACTCAGATGTTGGAACACATGTTAGAATATCTTGTTCCACATGTTGCCTAAAATATATGTTGTTTTACTTAATGTAGCCAAACAAAAGGAACTACACATTTATTGGAAATACATTAAGTTTTAGCTTGCTAATTCCTAGTTTTCATATGACAAATGTGATCATCAATAAAGATTATTAACCACTAGAACTATTTTGCAACCCTCTTACTAAATCTCTCATAAAATGGACATTTTGGACTATATCTAACAATTTTTCTTTTGCTATCACTTTTTTTAATTGCAACTTTTTTCTCTCTATTACATAAAACTTAGTTACATCTTTAACAAGCATCTTAGTGGTGAATGTGATTCCAAGCTTAAATCATACCTCATCATCATATTCACCTATCTTAAAATTTGAAAATTTATGTTTATCTTCTTCATCTTCACTTCCTTGGGATTATCAGAGGGTCATTTGAATAAGCGTCATTATCTTCAAAAATAGTTCCTTAGTAGAATCTAGGTTTGAAGAAACTTGGTTTGCAACATTGGCTTCTTGCACAAATGTAAAGTTGGCATCATAGACCATACAAAATATGGACCATACAACATAAACAACACAAAACATATTATAATACAAACAATGACCACATGTTATGTATCCAACAAAAGAGAACTTTTCTACCCATAAAAAAGAAATATCTTTCTCAAAATTTAGGACCCTTTGTTGTCTTATAAATGGAACACCATAAGTGGACAAGTTTTCACCGATTCTCGACATTACAAAAACAAATTAATGTTGCGATTTGTTGTAACATAATTCAAGTTGAAAGGATTTGTAGAAATCTGAACAACCACCGAAATGATTTGTTGTTTCAATTCCGCCCTTGGAACTTAAGATTTAGTTTTTTATTTGAGAATCAGTGATTTGGGAACGCTGAGTTCAGATTTAGTTAGGTTTGATAGAATTATTTTATAAGTAAAAGATAAAAATTACATGTAAATTAAAATTGATCAATAGATTGTTCCCACATTACTCAAAATGTTTCACATATTAAAAAGATTTACACATCAACGACTTTTTATGAGAAGTTTTTTTTTTATTTTTAATAAAGGCTCGTATATTAAAAAATAAAGCCAATACAAGAGGAGATTCAAGCCCTCAAGAAAAGATGGATGGACAAACCCAATACATCAGTGGGAAATGAATCTGAAACATACAAAGTTCTTTCTCACAGTTAGAGGAATGAATTCAAAAATGAATAGAGAAGTAGCAAATAAACCTAGATTAACCATAGTGCCAACACTGTTATTTCCTTCTCTGTAGATGTGAGAGAAATACAGGTGTCTATGAGCAAAGTGATTGATACAAATGTTCCAACGATTTCTTACTTGCCATAGAACCAGCGCATGATTGGTGAAGGCCAAAACCATAATCTTAGAATCAAATTCAATAAAAAAAATACTATTCCATACTCTTTGAATAGAAACTTCATAGCCAAGATAACAACTTCAAATTCTGCAATAGTGAAAGAAAACTAATTCATAGGCGCAACAAAAGCCAGAAGAAAATTACTATGATTCTATCTAAAAATTACTATGTCAAAAGAATTCTAAAATCTGCAAAGCATTAGGGGATTTGACTTTGCTGTTGATTTCTAAATTCTCTTTTTGAGAAGTTTAACGAGTCTTAAAAATGCCATAGAAAAGTAATGGATATATCTTTTGAATAAAAAGGTACCCATGACACACATATGTGTGTGTAATAAAAGCTAGTATCATTTTATAAACTTTATCTCGTGATAAAAAAATATACATAAATTGATTATTCTAAGGGTAGTATGTCAACCATTGGATCATCAAGAGAGAGAGAATTAATATCGATATTAATATGTTAATAAATAATTCTTGATTGATTGTGTGTGCACGTGCGTGCGTGTGTGCGTAGGTGTGCGCGCGGGTGCGTGTGCATAATTTAATGATTCTAAGGGTAGTATGTAAAAGTCCGAAGATGATAAATATTATTTTTCAAAATATGTAAAACCCCACAAAATATGTAGGTTAAGTTGGTGACGTGTCCTCGGATGAGGTGCACATGAACAACATGTAAAATTAAAAAGTTGAAAGTTATTTTAAGTAGTAGAACACTCGTATGTTATAATCTTAAATAATAATAATAATAATAATAATAATAAGTTGATAGCTGATTAATAGGGAGTTAATTAATTGATTAATAGTAATAATTAGTTGATTACACATTCTTATTGAGTCATAAGACTATAGATGTAGCATGTATTTGAAGGAAAATTGTTAGAAGATTTCTACCGAGAGTTAAGACTTATCTAGCAAGTTAGACAATTAAATTTTTATGTACCATGTTGGTTCTTTTAATCCATAAAAGTGCAAGTGGTATTTTTAACCAATTTTCCTTATAAAAAATGATGTGACCATTACATAAAAAGCTAAAGAATCATATCATATGTTATATTTGGACTAAAATATATAAAAGCAATGTAGCTTCTACACACCAAACTCAATGAAATATTATTTGCGAATGCCTACTCATGTAGAACATGAGCACTACCACAAATAAAACTAAACATCTAAACTGCCTCAAGTATGAGCAAACCTACAAAAGAAACATTCCTCCAATTCTAAGCTTTAACAATCTTTAAAATTGAAATGGCATTAATTGGTGTTAACTTAGAGTGGCAAAAGCTCTGCCACACCTCCATCTTCTCTTCCACTTCCACATCCTTAATGATTGCTTCATACACTGAAGTTGCAATACTCCTTGCTGCATCTCTTGCCTCTGGAAGCCTGTCATTCACTAAATCAGCTGCCACTTCAATCAACTTTTCCATCCCAAATTCCTCCATTTCATCACTTCCCTGCAACCATAATAATACCCTTTAGAAACATTAAGTAAAGAGTAAATAACACTACATCATATCACAAATTCAATGGCAGTGCAGACTTTACCATCTTGGAGACACATTTGGATAGAGAAACAGCAGCTTTAGCTCTGATCCTAAGGTTTTTATGACTCACAGAAACCCTTAGTTTCTGAAGCAATGAAAGAGGTGTCATGGAACCCACCATTGATCCAAGTGCTCTCACAGCTTCTTCACACACAAACCTTTTATCTTGAGAAGCTTTCAGCAGCAGCTGCAACAGCTGTTGAAATTCAACCAAAACAACACAATTCATTCAAAACTCTTAAATCACTACACCGAAACAAACACCTATAGAACAATACAGAAGAGAAAACTGAATACACATACCAAATCCTCAAATGCATCAGAAGTAGATGGATCAAACAATTTGTCACCAAAAGCATTGAAAATATCTGAAGCAGCCATAATAGAGGTTTTGCATAAAGCACTACGAGGGTTCTTCATTGACTTCACCACCACCAACAAAATTTTATCCCTAATCAAAAACAAACATCAAATCAGAAACTAAATTCCTCAAAACCCATGACAAAAATTTCAAAACTTTAACAAAATATATACAAAAAAAATAATAATCAACACTTACAAAATGGGTAATAGAAGAGAAGAGTGGAACAATGCGAATCGCCTAACATCATTCAACGATTCACAAACCTTGACCCAATTTTTCGAATCCAAATCTTCAATCAAACTCTGCAATTATGAAGATTTCCATAAATCAATACCAGAATCAAAGTAAAAAATTTCAAGAGAAGCATAAAAAGGGTGAATTTTTGTGCTTACTTGAATTTGAGATTCAGGACCCGACATGGGTTTAAGGTTGTCGGATGAGATATAATCGATTGTTGGTTCCGACGGGACTTGATTTTCGTCATTGGCAGTACGAGGTTGTTGTTGTTGTTCTGGGTGTTGTTTCTGTGTTGCGACAGCGATTCTAGGTTGTTTTTTGGGTCTTTCTTGGGTTATTGTTGGAAGAGCGTTATCAATGGGTCTAAGTGCCATGGTTGTTGAAGAATGAATGAAGAGATGAAGAATTGAGAATGTTTATTGATGAATCAATGTTTGTTGAGAATGTTAATGTTTTTTGATGATGTTTTGAAATTGAAAGTTGAATGAGAATATGAGATGTTATAGAAATGGAAAGAGACGTTAAGGGTGTGGTGATGCAACGGTAACATTCTTGAATGGGAAAGAATGAGTTGGAAGAAAAAAAAACTTTTTGAACGTTGCTCGTTGGTATTTAATTAATGGAATTTTAATTCGATATTAATCTTTTGAGAGATTTTAATTTATTTTTTTTGGGTACATGGAGAGATTTTAAATTGCCGAGTTTAAAATCTATCCCCGTCCCATAAAAAAGTTAGGGTAAAAAAGTAAGGGTGAGATGGAGAAAGCCCATATATACTACAATTTTTAAATTTATAATGCAAAAAATTATATAACTGCACATGTCCGCAAAAATAGACGTAGAGGATCAAGCAGAGTGGATCGAACACATTAGAAAATAAGGATTTAAATTATTAATCCATCTCACACTAAAATGCGGATAAAACAAACATTTTTAATAGATTGGGTCTGTTTGGGTCTGTTTTATCACGTCTACGTATATCTTTAACTATTTGTGTTAAATGATAATAAAAAAAACTTTCAAAAACTACTACTTATTAAGGGGTTCAAACACTAGCCCTTTTGGTTATACCAGGATCACCTAACCACTAAGATACTTATGTTATTTGATAAATGTTTTGTAACTCATAATGTATATATTATATGATGGATGCATGTAGTATTAAGGAGGATTAAAATTCAAAAATGAAATGATTGTGCAAGTTGAACTTCTTCTTCCTTTCCTCTAATACATATTCTTCTTCTTCCTTTCCACCTTCATCCATGACTACGTCTTTAGTTGATAACTTTACTTCGTTCTAAATAATCAGTTGGTAATTTTTCTTCGTTTTATTTAATTATGTTGTTGTTTCTAATGATGAGAAATGAGTTTGCAAGCTTTATCATCTAATACGGTGGTGGATTTTTGTTGTACAATAGTAATCTTTAATCTTGATAGAAGTGTGAGAAATCATTTTTAAACAAAGAATAAAAGCACAAGTGATAATTGTCATTCAAACAAATAATCTGGACATCAAAAAGAAAAGGGAAAACAAGGAATAATTTTGAATTTGAAATAAAAGTTAGGGATCTATTATATGAACGCAAATCTAAAATTTTGGAATAAATAATCTTTTCGTCCTGAGACATTTTTTGTTTTAGTCCCAATAATCTTCTTTTTTTTTGTTCTAGTCCCTAATTTTGGGTTTGTATTCTTATCTTCATGCGCAACCTTCATACACATCCACAAATTTTTAGATCGATGAGAACATGTGTTTGTTTATGAGGTATGTTTTATTTAGTGCTCCACCATTTTAGACCATAATCATATTTGATAGTTTGAATATGTAACTTTATTATTCACAATTTGCAAAAATATATTTTGTTAAATTAAAATTAAATAGCTATAGGGACCAAAATCAAAAACTCGCTAACTTACAAGGACCAAAAGATTATTAAAGCCTACAAAGTTATTTTGTTCTCAGTACAAGTTATTTAAAATACAAAAATATTCTTTCATACTCTCTCTCTCTCTCTCTCTCTCTCTCTCTCTCTCTCTCTCTCTCTCTCTCTCTCTCTCTCTCTCTCTCTCTCTCTCTCTCTCTCTCTCTCTCTCTCTCTCTCTCTCTCTCTCTCTCTCTCTCTCAATATTTACAATATGAAAATACCATTTTTCTAGTTTGTTTAATTTATTTTACTATTTTATTGTGTATTTTAGATTTAAGTTTATTTTTGCCCTTAATCTATTTTTACTATTTTATTTTTAGCTTTTGCGGTTATTTGATACATGTTCATTGTGCAGACCATAACTGGAGTTACGTTATTTTGTTTTGCGTGTTATGATATACGTTGGAAAACTAAGAGAAAGAGGTACATGTTTCATGTTGAAGTCAAAAGCTGATTCGGAGTTCAAAAGGGTCGAATAATTAGTGTAAGCTCTAGACTTAATAAAACACATTATTTTGGGCCTGTTTTTACAATCTTCGGGTCGGTTGTCATTAGGGCCCGAATTCCATTGTATTATTTAAAACTAAAAATCCAGCTACAATAGTCATTCTAATTTTTTACGGTACACTATAGCTATTGTGAATCTTGTTGTTAATTATGACAAAATTCAATATCAATTCATGAGGCAAAAAATAGTAGCAACTAAAATAAATGGTTTGCAGCAATAATAATTCTTACACAGAAAATATAATAGAATAAGGCGAGAAAAAGACGAAGATTTGTTTACCCAGTTCGATCAAACAATTTACTCTGGGGGTGAGAGCAACTCTCCAATTCACTATACTTAGAAAGTTGTTACAAGAGATTACAAATGAGTTACAAGAAAATAGTCTTCGCCTTCATGTTCCCAAGAACAACCCTGAAGGTGCCCAAGAATTACCTTATTTTCTATCCAAGTGTTTCCCAACCCTGCAACCTTCAATATATGAATAACTTAAACTAAAGGTGTAAAAAATTGTTTCCCAGTTCCCAATAACCTTAGATAACCCCAAAGGTTTCCAAAACCTTTGTCTTCTAAGATTTCCCTTGAGAATAGCCGAAACCCTATACAATGTCTTCAAACCATTATTCTCCCTTTTGGTGCAAGCTCTAAGATTGTCACACTATAATAATTTATATGTAACAGAAGAGATACATATTTATAATAGCCAAAATTCACCAAATCCATAACAAATCCAAAATCATATCTCCTTAATTGTTAGAATAAAATATATTATTATAATCTTATATTAACTCTCAAATATTATAAATATCTTATAATATCCTTTTATATTAATTTATATGATCTTCAAGTTAATATAGAATATTCTAACATTAATGAATGGATCAGTGAATCGAACCGAACAAATCTGATATTTTCTGGCTTCCTGATTTTTGGCAATCTTGAAATATATTTTCTTTCTCTTCATCAACAAAGGTTTTAAGACATATTTCCAACATTCTTCACCTTGACTTTAAACCGTGTTGATCTCAATTTAACCATCAACAACACTGTTGCTCTCTACCAGGTTGAAACTCTAATCAATAACCTTGATCAAATTCAAGCAACCCTTGAATCTTGATCTCGCCACTTGCATCCACTTGTTTCTAATTACTCTTTTCTTCCAAGGTAATTTAACAAGCCTACAAGTATGACTTTTCAACCACCCATGACTCCATTTGTTTTCAAATGTCTCCCTGAAGGTTTTTCTTCTTTTATTTTGCAGTCCTTCAGCCACATTAAAAACATAATACCAAAGGCTAGAATAACCGTCCCTTTGAGATGCTACAATAATCCTCCTTACCTTATCATGAGTCAAATGATAATTTGATATCTCTGTAAGGTCCTTCACTACTGCTAGCATCCATAGTAGGAAACTCCACCTCAAACTAAGTTTTCTCCGTTATAGTTTCTCCCGGTTTTCTCCCTTGGTTTTCACTATTCTTCTTCTGAAGAAATTCTCTACCAACCAAGTAAGTTGATTTAACCTCAGCTTTTCTCTAGAAACTCAATAACAACGCAGCGGTGACATGCATTTTTATCCCTTGATTTTTGCTAAATTTATCCCTGGTGACTTCTCTTAGAACTTTATCCCCGAGGCACAAGATAATGGCACTCCTGGCCTTATCCACCATCTCGGTCTTCTATACCTGTGTAAGACCCGTTGACATCAATGTTTCACTCTTCAAAGCATCGATACACTTCTCTTGAATTAAAATTGCCTGCATCTTAATTCTCCAAAATCCGAAGTCGTTAGCGGGAAATTTCTCGATCTACCATCTGCACATGGTGCTCAATACCCCTTTGCTCCATGCTCACCGCACCAATTATTGTGAATCTTGTTATTAATTACGACAAAATTCAATATCAATTCGTGAGGCAAAGAATAGTAGCAACCAAAATAAATAGTTTGCAGCAATAATAATTCTTACACAAAAAAATATAATAGAATAAGGCAAGAAATAGACGAAGGTTTGTTTACCCAGTTCAATCAAACAATCTACTTTGGAGGAAAGAGTGATCGGAAAAATAACAAGTGTACTATTTTCACCGATGTAGTTATAATGAGTTTCCCCAAGTATCGATCTCGAGGACTGCGTAGTAAATACTTATTTGTGCTCTTAATTCAATTGAACAAAAACAATGGTTGGGTTGAGTTTAAAACTTGAAATTATAATCGTAACAAAAGAATGACTGATGAAATATATTGAGAATAATGCTAGGGTGAGTGGTTGATTTAACAAATTATGATCCGAATCTAAATTTCCTCATTGCATATGAAAACTTTCAATTACCTATCTCTAGATTGTTCTTCCTTAAGTCCTTAATGAAGAAAACTATTAAAACCGCAATCCTTATTCAAATGTCCATTAAAATAACTCTTGGTTTTAACCATAAAAATATCAAGAATTCAGGTGATTAAAAAGAGTTCCTAGTCCTAGGTGAGACTCCTAATAACCTAATTGTGTAGAAACCCTAACAATCACAGTCCTGCCAATTATTAGTCATAGGTATACATGTATTTGTCCAATACATAATCATAAGAACACCACACAATTAAATTGAAATAGATGAACATGCATTCAGGAAATCAAGAATTCGAATTCATAACAATCATCAAATCAGGACCACCCCCTAGCATTGGGGGGTTTAGCCTCTCATAGTATTAGAAGAAAATATCAAATAAGAGTTAAACATTACAAAGAATAACGATGACTTTGATCTTCAATGGTGGCTGCCCTTGAATCTCGCCGTCTCCGAATTCCTCTTCGTAGCTATCTTTTCTCCGTGATATTTCTTTCGTGCTTTCAAAAGTCCCTTTTCTTTTTCCCAAAATTCCTTCTAATAGTCTCAGCCTCATCCAAGTCTTAGCCAAAGTCAAAAGTACCCTTAATGACAAAGAAAAGGTCCAAAACTCAAAAAGTGAAGTTTCCACACGCGTCCATCAACACGGACCGTGTTGATTAACACGGGTGTCCGTGTTGATCTCTTGAATAAAAAATATTTGCTGCTAGGTCAATCAACACGGGCGCCCGTGTTGATTCACTGACTTTGGCTATTTTGCACTTTTCACTGGCTTTTCAACATGGGCAGTGTTGATTAACACGGGTGCCCGTGTTGATTCACTGACTTTGGTTTTTTTGCATTTTCTAGTGGCTTTTCGACACGGGCCGTGTTGATTAACACGGGGGCCCGTGTTGATGCATCTGTAGCCTCCCATATTCTGATTTTTGCACTTCTTTTGCCCCGATTTATCCTGTTTTATTCTTATGACCCTGAAAACACTCAAACACATAACCAAAGCGTAAAATGCGATAAAATGACATATAACACTAGACAAATAAAAGAAACGATAACGAAATTCAATGCTAAATAACTGTGTAAAAACCACCGATCAAAGAGCAACTCTCCAATTCACTATACTCAGAAAGTTGTTACAAGAGATTACAAATGAGTTACAAGAAAATTGTCTTCGCCTTCATGTTCCCAAGAATAACCCTAAAGGTGCCCAAGAGATACCCTATTTTCTACCCAAGTTTTTCCCAACCCCTTCAACCTTTAATATATGAATAACTCAAACCCAAGGTGTAAACAATTGTTTCCCAATTCCCAATAACCTTAGATAACCTCAAAGGTTTCCAAAACCTTTGCCTTCTAAGGTTTCCCTTGAGAATAGCCGAAACCCTATACAATGCCTTCAAATCCTTATTCTCTCTTTTGGTGCAAGCTCTAAGATTATCACACCGTAATAACGGAAGAGATACATATTTATAATAACCAAAATCCACCAAATCAATAACACATCCAAAATCATATCTCCTTAATTGTTAGAATAAAATATATTATTATAATCTTATAATAACTCTCAAATATTATAAATATCTTATAATATCCTTTTATATTAATTTATATGATCTCCAAATTAATATAGAATATTCTAACATTTATGAATGGATCAATGAACCGAACCGACCAAATCTGATATTTTATGGCTTCTTGATTTTTGACAATCTCAAAATATATTTTCTTTCTCTTCATCAAAAAAGGTTTTAAGACATATTTCCAACAATAACTTAACGAATTCATGGAGAAATAATCATCAAGGATCGATCTATTGTTCATGTTTCGCCAACAGTTTGAGGTTTTATAGTTTCAATCCAATTTCTTTTCCCTTACAATATTCTTCTATATGTATTATATGTTTAATTTGAGCGATATAGAATGTTGTTGATTTAATTCGATTGGTATATATTTTCTCGATCTATTTTGTGTTTTAGTGTTACTATCGATAAATTGCGTATGTTGAATCACGTTTGCTTAATTCGTGAGTGTTGAATCTGTTTGCTTAATTTAGATGATAGGAATATAAACTGCATAGTGTCAATGTCGCTTGTTAATTGGTATGATAGTCGAATAAGGATTGTAGTTCGCTTGGGGTTTAGATTTATAATTACCAATGATAAGTTGGGAACTCGAACAGTAGGTTGATTTGTTTTAGCTTATTTCATAATCACTTAATTTTAATAACTTTTTTTGAATCAAAACCTAAACCCCCTTGTTACAATCATTTGGTTAATTACACCTAACAACCCTTGCAATACGATACTCGAGTGTCACTTCCCTTTTACTACGTTTTGTAAACTCGTTTTTGACCTATGTGTGATAGCGAATCAAATTGGCGCCGTTGCCGAGGACTCTCTGTTGATTTTAGCTAATTACATAATTCTAGTTTTGAGTCTTGTTAGCATTTTTTTATGTTTTTTTGTGTTTGTTGATTTTCAGGGTTGCAATACGAGTTGCAGTTTAGTGGTAAATATTTCAGCCTATCAAGTAAGTTTGTTTTGATGCTTAAAAATAAAAAATTCTTCTTTCATCTATTTTTTTTAATTTTTTACTGTTTTCATAGTTTTAGAAAAATTCGAAAAAATTAGGAAAATTCTTATTTGGTTGTATTAGATTAAATTGTGTTTTTGCATTTTTTTTAAAATTTTTTTGAAGAGTTTTTTTGTGTCTTACACTTGTTTTTGTTATAATTAGAACATTGTTGGTATTTTTGTGTTTGTTGTTAAATGGATGATCAAAAAACATCAAGAGAGTTTGCCCTCAACACAAGATTACCGAACAGTTACTTATCCAATACTTCTATGAGAGAATGCTACCAATAGATAGAAACATTTTAGATGCCGCTAGTGGTAGAGCACTTATTGATAAAACTCCAGCTGCTACCAAATCCTTAGTTGAAAACATGTCACTTAACTCCCAATAGTTTACAACTAGAAACAATTTTGCAGTTCTAAAAGAAGTTAGTGAAACCCAAACTTCTTCCAACAATGCCTTAGAAATTAATGAATTTACCTTTTTAGTTAAACAATTGGTAGTAGGAAAAACTCAACCAACAAAGTTATGTGGAATTTGCAGTTCCCCTTAACATATTTGTGCCCATATTGCAAGCTGATTCAGTTGCTAAATTGCCTCAAGCATATACAAAAAACCTTTACAATCAAGGCAACATTCTCGATCTGTCCATAAACAAATATCGTCTCAATTGGAGGAACCATTCAAACATTCAATATGGGAACCCACAACCATAGAAACTCCCCAAGTAACCATCTCTGCATCCTCCGGACCTTCACTAGAGCATCTTGTCAAGCAAATGGCTGTACAAAATCTCCAGTTCCAACAAAGAATTTTTTTCTAGCATTTAGACCTTGCAGACACATATTGGACAACTTGCCACTTCAATGAATACCATCCAGCAAGATCAAGAATCGAACCAACTACCTACCCCAACAATAGTGAATCCTAATGTCCATAATCCTAATGTGAGTGCGATCTCCCTAAGATCCGGAAAAGTTGCAGAACCAACCCCAAGAAAACAATATGTGCCACCATTATATTTTCCACATAGAGTAGCTAAAACTAAGAAGATGGAAGAGAAAGATAAAGAGAAGGAGATTTTAGTGGGGAATGAAGGACCTATTTATAAAAAATGGAAACACAAATAGGTGGCAGACTCATTGGTGCATGCTCTTTGTCTTACAACATTGGCGCCATTTGAACTGGCGTATTGGTCGTGTAGTCACCACTTTGACTAGTGCATTGGTTCAATTTTAAGAGCAAACACTAATTGATCTAGCATGCTCTTTGTTGCAATTTATTTATTCGAAACATGGATAGTTTAATATATAGTTGGGAAATATAGTTATTTTAGAAACTAAATTGAAAAGGTAAGTTATTTTGAAAGAAAAAAATCTTGGATGGGTGTTGAAGATTTATTAAATAACGTAACTTTTTTGACAGTTCATCATCATCCGTAAAAAAAATTAAAAATTGACTAAACTCAACTAAATGAAGCAAAACAAATTAAGGCAAAAACATATCTCAATTAAAATCAGTGTTTTAAAACCTAATCCGATCCAATCGTTCAAACGAGTCGGATTGTGAATTGGAGAATAATGCGATCTTGAAAGGTGAAAATCCTAACATTGAAAGGCCAAAACAAATAAACTGATAAAATCAAAACATTGAAAGGCCAAAACTATTTCTATTGAAATCTCATCGAAAAACTTTTATATAGAATCAATTCTAAAAAGCAGAATCAATTCTATTTAAAAACTGCTAAACATATCAAAATTAATTCTGTGCAATCAATCCTTATGTTCTGTGCCTGGAGCCTTTCGATAAAGATTAAGCCAAACTTAATTTCTGCAACTCAAATTATAGAACATAAGGACATAAGGACAGGACTTTCATAATTATTTTTAAGCTGATCTATTGGAATACTCTTTAACCAATGCTGCAAAAAGTGAAGGCCTTTCAAGCAAACGTGATGGTTTCTCATATTCCTTTGCCAAACCTGCCACAAATTCATTCATTACTTCTACACCAATCTAAATATCTATGCATTTCTTTATTAATAGCATAAAGTGCATACCTGCATCTATGACCAAAACCTTGTCACAGTCCATAACTGTTGGTATTCTGTGAGCAATGCTAATTATTGTACGGTCTGCAAAATCCTCTCTGATGATCTTTTGTATTACAGCATCAGTTTGTGAATCAACCGATGCTGTTGCTTCATCCATGAATAATATTTTGCTGCGTTTTAGCATTATCCTTCCCAAACATAGAAGCTGCCTTTGTCCAACACTCCAATTGTCTCCACCATCAACCACTAACAAAATAGTTTAACATATTTCAGCGCATATACATTCGATTAAACTATTGAAAAATGAGTCTACGAAGAAGATTACCTAAAGCCTCGAGTTTCTCAGGCTTTGCAGCTACCACTTCCTTCAGTTGGCACCGCTCAAGACTCTGCAGTAAAATTAATTAACATTAAGTTTTTAGTTACTAGAAGCTACAATTATAAGCTGAAGTTCCCTAATACATGAAATATCTATATAGATACCTTCCAAATTTCATCTTCTGAATACAATCCAAGAGGGTCAATGTTGGTTCTAACTGTTCCTTGAAAGAGGACAGGATCTTGTGGAATAATTCCAAAACGTGACCTCAAATCATGAAGGCCAACACTGGAAATGTTGATGCCATCAATGATTATATTCCCGGTGGAAGGTTCAATCAACCTGAATAAAACTTGAATGAGGGTTGATTTTCCACTTCCTGTCCGGCCAACAACACCAACTTTTTCTCCGCCTTGAATGGTTAGAGAGACTCCCTTAAGAACTAGAGGAGTGTTTGGCCTGTACCTAACCTGCTCACACCATTTTTATATTCAATCGTCTAATCTTGCAAACAATGTATGTGTACTGGGCCATTGTGATTACAATGTATACCTGTAAATTATTTAACTCTATAGTTCCATGACTAGGCCAATTCTGAGGTGGAGACTTATCAGCTATTTTCCATGGAGCTTCGGGTGGGAGGTTAGTAAACTGCTTTATCCTCTCAACTGAAACCATTTTGTTCTCAACCGAGCAAGTCATTGTTATGGTAAATGACAAGAGACCGCTCAGAGCCAAGCCATAGGATAAAGACATACCAACATATTCTGTAAAATCAAAATTATTGTAATACTGTTAAGAAGAATACATGAAAACAACTTATGTCATAACGTTAAGACGTTTTCAGTTTCTTTCCGCAAGTTCTCAAAAATTGTGATTGACCATGATGGTTTATAAATGGAAAGATGATGAAAGGGGTTCTACCTGGCTTAACAATAGCACTTGGCAAAAAGATCATAAAAAGGGTGGCAATGCAAAGGAAAACCACTCCCATATAGTCCAAGCGAAAACCAAGCCATTCATTTGCTCCGTTGTTATGGAAATCCATTCTCAGACTTGCATTCACCCTGTCAATATTTTCATCACAAAATTCATTCTGCTTTCTTAAGCTACGGATTGTCATAACCCCAGAAAGGGTCTCTGAAAAGTGATGAATCACTGGAGCTTTCGTGATTGAATCAAGACGAGTCAATTCCCTAGAAGTTGCAAGATAATATTTCTGCATACCAGTAAAATGTAAGTATCAAAATAGGACCAATTTGCAAGATAATATTACTATAGGAGTAGGTATATCATACCCTATACCAGTTGTTGAACCAAAACAGTGGAATTAAGAGGAAGACAGTCTCCCAAGAATTCTGGCATGTGACGATGAGGATACTGAACAATGATAAGTATGCTATCATTACAAAGTTTACCAACATTGGAATTGATATATCCACCCAAAGTAGATCAGTAGATACCTAAACAGTTCATAACAAGAGTAGAGTTAGCAAGTCCAAACACCGCTAAAGCATAAACCAAACAATAAAACGGATGTTGAATGAAACTCACACGACTCAAAATTCTGCCAGAAGGAGTAGTATCAAAGAATGACATTGGTGCATGAAGGATACTTTGAAGCATTCCAAGGAAGAAGCTTTGAGATGTCTTTAGACCCCAATATGTAAACAAGAAAGCTCTTACCATAACCACTATGCATGCAACAACAGCAATAACAGCATAGACGATAATGAAAGTAAAGGAAGGAATGCTAGAATCATCCGAAGTTGCAATTGCTAGCCAATAATCACCAGCCAAAAATGACAACATCCAAGCCACTGACATCGCCACCATGAGTGCTATTCCCCACCATCCAAATGCTTCTGTGAAATAATGTTTGTATACTTTAAGGTTTACACGTCCTGTCTCTCTTTCCTCGTCTTCAATAAGCTTTGCTGCTGTCTTATCAGTTTTAGGTTGATCTTGAGAAGACGCATTTTCGCCAGAATTTTCTTTTTCTTTTGAAGCAATGCGGGCGAGTTTTGGAGACTGAGAAGAATCATCATTGGAATTATCACTTGTTTCTGCTATCTCCATAGAGGATTCATGAGCTGCTACAAGTGCACCAAAATCTAGGCCTGCTTTGAGAAGTTCATCATACTTCCCATTTTGCACTACTCTTCCTTCACGCATCACCTTCAAAGATTGTATCAGAATATAAGACTTAATACTTTATCATGAACGAGTACATTCACTATTGGTAAGATTAAGATAAGTCGAGACAAATTGAATTTAATTTCCATTTACAGAAAAAGTCATAATATCTTAGGGACTCGAAAATATGCATACCGTTATAGAGTCAACATTATGCAAGAAATCAACTTGGTGGGTTACAAGTAAAACAGTCTTATCTTTGAGAGTTCCCATGATACATTCCTGCAAAAAGATGGAGAATCACTTGTGATTTATATTAGAAATTTAAAATCATCTTGATTGAGACTATAATGTATTGTTTGTAATCTGAAAAACTAGAAACTTTAGCTTTGTGCTTACCTTAAAAATATAAGATCCTGTTTGGGCATCAACAGCACTGAACACATCATCAAGGAGATAGATGTCAGTGTCCTGATATACAGCTCTAGCAAGCTGTATGCGTTGTTTCTGGCCACCGCTGAGGTTTATTCCACGCTCTCCAATCTCGGTCTCGTCACCATCATCCATCATTTCAAGATCCTTCTCAAGACAGCATACTCTTAAAGCTTCCTTATACTTGTCCATGTTCACTGGTAAACCAAACAATATGTTTTCTTTGATGGTTGCATTCTGAATCCATGATGTCTGTGCTACATACGCCGTTGTTCCACAAACTCTTACCTGGGAGATTTACAAGTAATGATGACAACTTGAAGTAAAAATAAAATTAGACGAGTCCAAAGCATAAAAAACATACCTTTCCTGAGATCTTGAACATTTCTCCCAACACAGAAGCCAGTAATGAAGACTTGCCTGATCCAACAGTTCCTACAACAGCAGCATGATCCCCTTTCTTAATCACCAACTCATCAACTTTCAAAGTCTCATTCTCATCCTTATCATCCCATGAGAATTTCCCATCTTTTATCTCCACAGCTACATCACCGTCACAATTCTCCTCTCTTTGCACTGCATTCTCATCCGTTTCTTTACTCACCATAAACTCATCCAACCTCCCTAAAGAGATTGTTGCTTGCGAAATCATGATAAGAGCCTGAGGAAAAGTTCTCACAGGCTCCTGAAGTATCTTAACTACCGAAGTTATTGTGAAAACTGTACCAGCACTCAAAGGAATTCCAAGAAAAGTTGCAGTTCCAAAGGTAAGAACAGTTACTGCTAGTGGAGCAGTGGACAAAACTGCCATGTTAACAGCGAAATAGTACAAGAATTTCCCTATCCATCCATGCTCAGCTTCACGAAACTGTCGAATTTTGTTTCCAAAATAATCTTCCCACGCTTGAAACTTTATCACCCGCATGTTGTTAAGCAACTCGTTTGTCGCCTTCATCCTCGAGTCACGGCTCGTCATTATCCGAAACTGGAAGCTGTTACTACTCTTCGTCCGATATAGCGTGAAGAGAAACACAATGGTGGTTCCAAACAATGCTGCAAGTACTGATATACCAACATAGCTATACATAAGAACTAACGCAGCTGCAACTTGCAATGGCATCAACCATATAGGATGAAACTGCATCATCAAATCTGAGAGCTGTTGAGCATCAACAGCCATGTGATTCACAATCTGACCAGTTCCATGAGCTTGTCTTGAAGAACTTGACAACCTTAAACCCTTTTTGTAAACCGAAGTGATTATGCTCGAACGAATAAGCATACCAAGTTTCTGAGAGTGGAAGTTGAATTGATGAACACTAAGTACTTCAACTGATTTTGCTACAAAGAGGATCGATATCAAAACAATGCCTTCACTAGCAGTACTATCTTTTTTCGATGTGAAATCAACAAAACTCTGAATCAGCATTGGACCAACATACATAACACAAAGCCTAATGATTGCAAGGAAGCCAGTGAAAGCTATGTGTTTCCAAAAACACCTAAATAAGGTCACTCCAACAGGATGCTTACTGTTTTCCTCTGGCTTTGGCCAATTATTTTGAAAAAGTTCAGACATTTTTTCTGCTCTAAATTCTAGAGGAAGTGAAGGTACATCTTCAAGTTTAAGCGGTGTTTCGTAACCTTTATTGATCAAAGGATTCATCCAATACCACACTGTTTTGGACAAAAAGGATGAACAAGCATAAGGACTCAAAGTTCTACCGGTCGATATAGACCGATATGTTGCTACTACTACATCAGATATTCTTATGACATGAATCCCTGATGACCCTTTTATAGATATCACAAAAAAGAAAACAGATAATGGAAGATTAATCAATGAGAATATGTCATCTATTCTCAAACTAAGTTCCAACTTTGATTCACCAACCGTTACTATTCGAATAATAGCTGAAACAGCAAATAAAGTAGCAATCACAAAGTTTACTATCCAATAGATTCTTAATGATAAAGGGTGTTTGGAAGATTTGAATTTTTTCTCATGTATCATTAAAATCACAATCACTATGTTGGTTATTGCTTGAAACAACCGAAAAAGTGCTTCAATTAGTTTCCATGAAGCAAACTTTGTTTGCGTAAAAGCCAAGACACCTAGAAAAGTGTAAGCTATAGCCAAAAGGATAGTTACCAACAAAGGTATTTTGAACCAAAAAGTGATTCTATAGTCAGAATCTTTCTCCTGCAGAAGCGGTTTTGTGATTGAGGTGGTAGAGTTGGTAGTTGAGTTCAACCTTGAATAGAGCTTGTGAGCTGCAAAAGCTAAGAGAGAGAGCAAAAACAATGAATCAAGAGCAGAAAGAGCAAGTCTTTGAGGACATGGAGATAGAAAAAGAAAGGTAAACCATTGAAGCACGAGGTTTGGTGTAGAGGAAGATGAATCTATAGGAAAAAGGGTGCATGAAGGAGAAGTTAGCCATGAAGAAGAAGACATGGTTAAAAGATTATTATGAGATGATGATGATAACTGATAAAGTTTCATGTTATGTGTTATGTTGCATACTAGTTTGATACATGATTTTGATGCAAAAAGAGAATAGAACTATGATATGATATGAAGAGAGGAATAAAGTTTGTGATGGTGAGGGAAAAGGGGTGTGAAATGAAAGATATAGGGAACATGGAATGGTGGAGGATAGTGTGAAAATTTCAAAGTGGTGTTTCTGTTTAGTTTGCTTGTGCGTGGAGAATTTTAGTTAATAAAAAAATATCCATGCGAACCACGCTTTAAGTATAGAAACAATTATTGAAATAATAAGTATAGGCAGCAATGAACTTTACTTTTGTTTTGTAGTATGTATCAACATTTTAATATCGAATCTTATACTGTCTTTGAGTGTTTATAAAAAAGAGGGAGGATTTCTTTTGTTGAAAATATGTGATTAAATTTTTGTCAAAAGGAAAAATATATTAAATAGTTGTTTGTTTTATGGAGGGGAGTTCAAAATATGATTAATTGAATTGTATTTTTACATTGAATTGGATTGGAAAAAAAAAACTGAACCATTTAAATAGTTATTAAATTAAACCATTTATTCAAAATAATTTCAATACAGTTTAAAATTAGTTTTTATCATAAATTGGTTTAATTATAAAAATTAGTCTTTTATAAATAAATTAAATAAATTTTTTTTTCTAAAATATTAGAAAAATGGAAAAAAAAAGTTGAAAAATTTTGTTTTTCTTGAAAAAAAAACTGAAATTATTTTTCTGAAAAATATAAAAAATTGAAGAAAAAAAATTTTGAGAAATAAAAAAGGCAAATTTCAGAAAGAAAAAAAAACTGGAAAAGAGTTTCCGAAAAAAACTAAAATATTTGTTTTTTTGAAAAATAAAAAAAGCTGACATTATTTTTCCGAAAAATATAAAAAACTGTGTATTTTTTTGTGAGAAATAAAAAAAACTGGAAAACTTTTTTGGAAAAAAAACTAAATAACTCTTTTTTTGAAAAATATAAAAAACTTTTTGAGAAATATAAAAAAGAAAATTTCAGAGGAAAAAAAATTGGAATTATTATACCAAAAAATATAAAAAATTGAGATTTGTTTTTGAAAAATAAAAAAAAAGGAAATTTTAGAAAAAGTAAAAGTAAAACTGAAATTTTAATTTTGTTTTTTAAAAATATTTTTAAAAAATAAAAATATTTGAAAATATTTTTTACGAAAAATTTCAAAAAAAATTGTAATAATTTCTATATTAAATTTATTAGAATTGTTTTTTTCAAATAAAAAATTTTCAAAGTTTTTTTTTCCTGAAATGCAAAAAAACCTTGGAAATAAATATTTTATAAATTTTTTTTTTTAAAGAAATTATTTTTCGAAAAAATATATATATTTTTCAAAAAAAAATATATATTTTTTGAAAATAAAAAAAAAACTGAAAAAACAAAAAAATTCAAAACCAATTTAAAATACAATTAAAAAAAATTAATTTTTTCAATAAAACTAGTTTGAAACTATTTAAATTATATTAAATTGATTTTTTACTATAAATTGGTTTGTCACTGGTTATAAACTGAATTGTCACTAATTTAACAGATTAACTACTTTTTTTTAAAATGGTTTTTAATAATTTGATTGAACCATTAATATGGTTCAATTCAATTCAGATCATGAACCATGAACACCCCTAATTTTATGGATACAGAAATGACTTTCGAGAATGTGAGGTTCGAAATTTCATATTTTACATTTGTTTGAAGGTTTAACATATTATTTTTAAGTATTTTTTATTCTTTAAAATATAATTTATTAATAAAAATTTAAAAATTTATTCTCATTTTAAAGAGTGAGAATCTTACATTCTTATTCTTATGTAAATAATAAATAATCAACTATAACTATCCACATATATATTATTTTATTATTTTTATTATTATTTTAATAATATTAAAATTATAATCAAAATAAAATTTCAGTGTTCATAAGAACCTAAATAATTTGTAAACAAATTGATGGGAATTACACTCTCTATTCCATATTATAAGAGAAATTTATTTTTCAGATTTATTAAATAATTAATATCTGGTCTATATATATAACATTCTCAAAATTGCAAATTTATGGCTTAGTCCTAGAATCTTTTTTTTTTTGTCCAAGTCCCCATATGTCCAACTCGTTTTGACGTTAGTCTCTGCTGTTAGTGATCCGTTAAATAAACACCGAGGTGGCAGACATTGAAGACATGGCTAATGTTTTAACATTTGTTTTATCTCTTCATTAACACACGTGGATATATAATTCCCCCTGTAACATCCTCTAAACTCCCACGCAATAATATTGTTAGAACAAGATTTGGTTCTGCAATTATGTCTCTAAGTTTTGATGATAACAATGAGTATGTTTGAGTGAACAATTTTGTTACTGTAATGTTTGTTGTATTTTTAAGAATATACAAACAGGTTCTGCTTCTGATGGATGGCGTGACCAAAACATTAGAAGAGAAAATGTTCCACTTCTAAGCTACAGTGGTTCTGATGAACAATTAGCGAGGAAAGCTTCAGAAGACTCTGAAGCTAAGTTATTCGGATACGTCAGTCTGAAGAAACCAGACTGAAGATCTCAAGTGTACTATTGTGCCTCTTGTAATAATAGGGAAATTCCCCAAATATCGATCTCAAGGACTGCGTATTTATATTGAGTTCAATCTATAGTTCGATTAAACAAAAAACTTAAATTTGGGTTTTGGTTTGTTATTGTCAAAGTAAAATTAGCAAAAATATAAATTGGTTTTTTATTAATATGAGGAGCATGCTAGGGTAAAGTGTATAATTTTTCCTGTAACTACCTTGAATCCTAATCTATTCAATAAGTTCATAATATCAATTACCAGCCCTTTAGGTTGTTTTCCCCTAAGTCCTTAGTGGAAAAATCTTTGAACATTTCTTCTAAAACCATAAGTCCTTAGAGAAGTAGTAAGAAAATAAGATTTGGTTTTATCAGGAGTTCAATCTGGTAACTATAGGGTATCCCTAGTCCTAGGTGATATCTACTATAGCCTAATCGCACAAAAACCTTAACAATCGTGGTCCAACTCGTTGTTAATCGTAAATCAATCCTAATTGATCCGATCAGGAAAGCATAAAAACATTGCACGATTAAATTGAATAATAAAAACTATGAAATTGATAACTCAAAAATTCAACATCGTTACTGAATCAAATCAGGGACACCCTTAGCATTGGGGGGTTTAGCTACTCATAATATTGTTCAAAAGAATTTCAGATAATATGAATGTAAACATTACAATTGATGTTGAACTTTGGATCTTCAATGGCTTCCGCTAAAGAAAGATATTTTGTCCTCCAAGAATTGCATAAGCTTCACTCTCATGTTCTCTGGATTCTTCCTATGGAAAAAAGTCATTCAATTCAACATGTAAACTCCTTTAAATAGAAAAAACTCATTTAGGTTGGTTGGAAATGCTCAGAACGCCCTTATGGGTCACAACTAGTGAAAAATAGGAAAAACACGAAGAATCAGCGTCACTGGCCAACACGGCTCGTGTCAAGTGACATGGCCGCCCGTGTTGGCCTTTAGGATTTTATTTTATTTTTTCTGCTTCAGGACTGCTGACGCGGCCCATGTCAGTTAACACGGCCGCCCATGTCAGCCCCCTGGTCTTCCACACTCTCCGAGTCTTCCCCCTTCTTTTGAAACTGAAAACACTAAAACACAAAACCAAAGCATAAAATGTGATAAAAACGAAATAAAACTTTGACAAGTACAAGAAACGATAATTGAAATAAATGCTAAATATCCATGTAAAAACCACTGGGCAAACTCCTCCAAACTTAAATTGTTGCTTGACCTCAAGCGACCATTACAAGAATTCATGAAACTCACAGCAGCCCGATACTCATACGTGAGACTTTAATTCACATTGATATAAAGGTAGTCCGTCCGGCATTCACATGATGCGAAGAGTCTTTGTAAGAACTTTTCAACCTTAAGCTTCCTCTTCAGATACCTCTCCAACTATGCTTTGTACTTAAGTCTTTTTCTGATCTTCCTTCTCTTTCATTCAGACAATCAAATTAAGGCATTGATAATTATAATGATCATCACATGCAAAAGACTAATCAAGATTTCATTTTGTTCCGGCACCAGATGAGCAAAATTTGCTACTTTTAATTATCAATGAAAATTTCAAACTTTGCAGTTATATATTATCCTTTTTGGACGACGTATGAGGATCAACTCCCTTTGGGTTGAATATACTGGTGAAGGCTACCCAACTTAGCGAGCCAGTCGCCTTTTACTGTCTTTTCATCATTCGGTGCCAGCTTTAGTTATTTCATAACTAATCATACCTGCATGTGAATATAGATTATGCTAGACTATATAGATAAACTACTCAAGGAGTATTTCTTAGGATTCAAGTACTATGGTACAAATATACATGTTAGACTCGTATCACTGTCACATTATTTTGAATTTTCTACCCTCAAACAACCATCCTTTGTCTATGTACTATTCTTGAACTCTATGAGAAACAAGTTCTTGAACAAAACAAAAAATTCGGAAAAATTTGGGAAGGACTTCAACTCATGGATTTACCTAGTAATTAGCATAAAACCAACAAATATCTCGAAACGAAAAGCAGTAAAAATCCCCCCAAAATTGAATTAAACATTGACCTCAATGTTTCAGAACAAGCTCGAGAAGGTGACACACAGAGGGTAATGCAACACCAGTTGTTGCCTCCTAGCTTTCGCAAAAGATGCTCCATTTTTATTCCCGCAAACAAAACAAAAAGAAAACTACGTTATTAAAAGCGTGGGTTGTCTCCCACGAAGCGCTTGGTTTAATGTCGCATGGCTCGACGGTTAATCCCTTTATGGGGGATACTTTCCCTTTCACACCTTGTTGCTTGTACTTTCAACAACCCAAAACTCATCTAGATCAAAAGCATTAACTATTGTGTGGTTCCCGTTATTTCCAAAATCCATCTTCTCACCTTTATGTTCCTTCTTCTTTCTCTTCCTGGCCGCTTGACTGAACTTTGGAATTTTTATTGATGCCACCTGAGAGATTATGCCTGAGACTTCTTATGAAAGATATTTTGAAATTTTGTTGTCTTCTTCTACTTTGACAATACCGAGCGAAGATTTATTCTTTCCACCTCCACCTTCCTCCTTGATTTCTAACAACTGCAGGGTTATCAAAAGATTTTAATGTCAAATGACTTGTCTCGATATCAAAATTGCACTGACTAGTCAACAGAAAAGGTCGACCAAGAATGATAGGAGTATCTTCATCTACAGGTATGTCCATGATCTGGAAGTCAATGGGAAAAAAATTGTCAATTCCCACCAATACATCTTCCACTATCCCGTATGACTGCTTGATGGTGTGATCAACAAATTTTAATTTGGTCTCACTCCCGCTTATTTCAATACCAAGGTTTTTGAAAATAGACAAGGGCATCAAACTCACACTAGAACCAGAATCAATTAAAATCCTTTTGAATTTTTTGTCTTCTATTATGCAAGGTATTGCAACTGATCCTAGATCCTTCTGTTTGATATGAATTTTTCTCTCTGGCGTGACTACACACAATTTCTCATCTACGGGTACCTATTCATCATTTGTTGGCCTCTTTTTTTATAGAACCTCCTTCATGAATTTCTGGTGCAAAGACATCTTGTCGAGTGCTTCAAAGAAAGGTAAATTGATCTCCAGCTTTTTGAACGGTGTGACGAATTTAACAAACTCTTTATCTTTTGTGTCTTTCTTTGCCACTCGAAAAGGATATGGCAACTGAATCACTAGTTTTACAGTTGGCTTCACATGTGACATCACTTCTTCTTTCTTTTTATTATCATCTCTCACTTCTAAATTCACTTCAATAATGTTATCATCAAATTTTACCACTTCATCTCTTTCTTTAGCAATTTTCTCACTCCTTATTGTGATAGCATTCACATTCTCATGAATCTTCTTATTGCATTGGGCTTGCAGAGATAATTGTTATGCAATATGCCCCACTTGAAATTCCAAATTTTTTATTGCATCCGTGGTACTCCTGTGATTGCTTCTTGTCTCTTCTTGAAATTGAGAGGTGTGGGCAAGCATCTTTTAAATGGGCATTTCTCACCCTGCCTTCTGAGGAGCTTGTTGTTGCTGATCTTTCCAAGAAAAATTTGGATGATTGCTCTACCCAGGATTATAAGTGTTAGAATAAGGATTATTCTGCTTCAAGAATTTTATCTCCTCAATTTTTTTAGAGTTGCAAGACATTACACTGTAATGTGTGGTCCACTACAAATGTCACAAACAACATTTTTAACTTGAGCTACCTGTTGAGTACCCATGTTCATAGCTTTGAGATTTTTCTCTACTTCTGCAGAAATTGCCTCTTCAATTTTTAGTTGTCTGTTCACTTCCAACTTCAAATCAATCACTCCCTCTGGTTTACTTGTAACCATGCCATACTCTTCCAGAGGTTCTTCAAAACCAAGTTCTAAGGACTTTGAAGAGGAAGATCTGAAGACTCAAAAGGCTTGAAGTTTTGATTAACCTGAAGTTATATTCTCTCCTCTTACTCATGCTCGCAGAAGCCTCTGAAGTATTGAAGGTTAAAAGATAACGTTAACATGGTATGCATAGTACACAGTACGAAAAAGCCTTATTCCATTATCTCTCCACTGGCATAAATTGTGGAATAGAAAATGATATAGAAGTACTATTTTGTAACGACTCTCTTTTTTTTAATGGCCAACGAATCTATTTTAATTGTCTATATAAAGGGAAGCATCACAAGTTTGAGTTGTTGTTGCTATGTGCTAAAATGCAACGATAATGGAAATTATTGTTGAAAAGAAAACAACAAGATTATCAGTCAGATATCAACAACAAGAACAACATGTAGTTTTGATTCGTGTTATATGATAATCTCAAACCAAGCAATCATTGATTCACACTGTGCTTAAATCCACATGCGGCAAAGAATCTTGTTAAGCCGCCGAAGACGAAGAAAAGAAGATCATGGAAGCTCAAATTGAAAAATCCACACCATAGGCATGTTGCTCCATGAAATTATGGAACAAGGGCTGTTGTCCAGAATGTTCTCAAGCGAATCAAAAAGAAGAAACTCTTCTTTGAACTATGCCAAGATATATCAGGTTATTAGAAGCTTATGAAGAAGAAGATTTCAGCAACTCAAGAGCTTTAGGTTGTTGTTCGTGAAGAAGATGCTTGAAGAAAAGAATATCATACATTAAAGTTGCAAAACAAATGTAATAAGTTTAATGTGTATTAGGATCTTCTGATGTACTTAATTGAGTTTACACTTGCTTGTGTAGAAGCATTATCTTATAAGTAAACCTTGTAAAAACAAACAGTTGTTTGTTCCTTCTGAAGAACCAGTTGGTCAGAAGCTTTAGGAAGGTGTTTGAAAATTCTTCTAAAGGACCAGTTGGGTCTGAAGCTTTAGAAGGTATTGTGTTGCTTATACGACCGGTTATGTCAGAATCTCTAAGAAGAATAAGTTGGACTCTTAGTGTATGTTAGTCATAACAATTGTCTGTGTAGATTGTAATCAAGATTTACTGTAGTGGATTAAGACATTGAGTTCAAGGCGAAATCACCTCGGGAGGGTGGACTGGAGTGACTTGAGGTTATCAAGTGAACCAGGATAAAATAATGTGTTCTATTCTTATTTATTGTTACTATATATACTTCTAAACATCTTCATAAGAATATCTCTTATGTCAACATCAATAAGATTAAAAAAATTACTCAAGAGTGGAAAAAACCAATTCAAACCCTCCCTTTCTTGCATTTTCTTTACATCTTCAAATATGACATAATCAGAGTAAATTAGCATGCATATCAAAAGAGGACGCCACATGTATTTCAAAACCAACACAAATACACTGACCATACTCATAACACTCATTTAAAATCATGTTCTATACACTAACATATATGCATATCATAGCGAAAATAACTCTCCTTTCATAACATTCCTAATAAATCAATCTCATAATAGAGTCATGCATTAAAAGCATTAGGCACCAAAGGTCAATCATCACATATTTTTAAATACAACTTAATAAAAGATAGTATAGTAATATCTCTACAAACATAACATGAATCCAAATGTTCCCCGTGTTACATGAATAGAGCATGACACACTACATAATATGCGGATAAAACAAGAACTAGATCCTCTGACTAATCCTTGCAAAGAGCACCACTACCTTCAGTACTTGAGCGATGTCAAATGAAATATCATTCCAACAGAAGGGAGAAAAGTCACTTCATTATAGAAATGTATAATAATAAGTAACACATAACATACATACGTACATCAATTGAATTCATTATAATTCACATATTCATGTATTCAACATCATACAATCCAATTCACATGTTTACATATACAACATTGCTCAACAATCCATAATTCAAATGACAGTCAATCACAAATACCACAAAAGGTAAAATTCACATAAATATCACATATTACACACCAATTAAACATTTCACATCAAGACATGTGACTCAAATTCAAATCAATACAATGCAAGATGCGTGTGGTACCAATTATTATCCTTACAAAGTTTTTACGTTTAAACTGGGTCCATCTCCAAGACAGATAACCACCAAAATAAAGTATGTCCTCTAAGCTTTCAAACTAGTCCTCTAGGTTTGAGACAAGTCATTAGTTCTTGAAAAAACTAACAAACATTGTCTCTTGACAACAAATGATTCATGTGCAATCTCAACAATCATATGCAATTAAGACCATCTTCAAATCTTAATCATACAAATATGCATTCCATAATTCATCACATATGATCTCACCATTGCACAAAAATACAAATCTCATCAATCAATCACATATAATTCACTTTCATAGTATCCCTTCACCAAAACATCTCCACAACACATAATAAACAATGTACAAAGCATCGTTACAATCCAACATCAATCACCAATACACATGATACATATACATGTCATTTTACACAACCAAACAATAATTAAATCACATACCTCCAAGAAACTATTTTTATTGAAAAGGTTATCGTGCTAGCTTTCCAATGCTTCGAACACCACTCAAAACAGATTTATGGTTTGAAAGTTATGAACTTTACAAGTTTTGAAAAAAGTTTGTCAACTGTCAGGAAATTGGTTTCCACAATACAGGAAACCAGTTTCTTCACTGCCAGTAGCCATATTTTTGAAATTTCTGTTCAGGAAACAAGTTTCCTCAAACAGGGAAACTGGTTTCCTCACTGTAATAGTGAAAAATTGTGCATCTTTTCTTTGTGCGGAAACCAATCCCCTCATCCCAAAAAACCCCAAACTTCAAACAAAACATAGTTTTCAATGCATCATATCATACCTACATATCACACAACATTTGCATACATTTCTAACTCCAATTTTATTAATTTGAGTGCATACATATTATCATTTCATCAACTCCAAACAAAATACAAAACTTAGAAATAGAAAGTATAAATTCATAATCATGTTTGTTACCCATTACATACATTACATACTCCCGTAATCACGTAAAAATCCACCCTTACCTTGGATGTAGACCCTTCTAGGGTTCTTCCCTCTTCTCTTCTATTATATTTTCTCCCTTCTCTCCTCTTTTCCTCTTCTCTTGATTCTTCACTTTCTCTCTCTAAATTTTATATTTCCTTATTTTATCAAACACCCACTAAACCCACGTTTCACTAATATGTATCACTCTCACACTAACTCATCGCACCAAGGTCCAATTAATTAATAATACTATTCTCACACTTACTAACAAAGTAACACATATAACACATATTCTTAATTTATAAAATAAATCATATATCATACACCACGCCAATTAATTCAAATAACTCATATATCCACAAAATCACACAATTTAATTAATTATTATATTATATAATAATTAATAAAATAAATAACTAATAAATAAAAATTGGGGTGTTACAACTCTCCTCCACTTAAAAGATTTTTTGCCTCGAAAATGAACTCAAACAAACAACTCAGAATAATACTCTCTCATCTGACTCTCAAGTTCACAAGTCACGTTTCCACCTGTCGATCCTCCCCAAGCTACCTTCACCAAGGCAATCTCTTTACCATGAAGTTACTTCAACTATCAATCCTCTATTCTTATGGGCGATGTCTCCACTGTTAGGTTATCCTCTAAAATGGTGTACCCTTTGGCACCCCCCATAAGTCTAAGGTGTCGTCAGCACACACCAGTATGCCCCTCGGCATGTAATAATTTTTGTACCGTTTGGTACACCTGTTGTTGTCACTAGTGTTACAATAATCAAATCAAATGGGTGCTTAACTTGAGAGATTGAGCCTTTAGGATTCTTGAAAAATCACAGATTTTCCTAGCCAGGCCTTGGTCAAGCATGCCACTTTCTAAAAATGACCTATAATGTTTCTTCTTTAAACTTGCTCTTCCACTCAGAATTTTCTCTTGATTTTCAAATATGACATGAACTAGACCTCTTAAGAAACTTTTGGAAAAAAGAATCACTCAAAAATTCCAAAAATTGAGAAAGTTATGATCTTGTGAATTTGATGAAGATTTGTGAAGTGACCTATAATCTTTTGATTTCTTCAAGCAACTTCCAAACACTTTCAATATTCAAAGCTTATATGGAGATAAAGTTAACATCTTCAAGATTGTTGTGCAAAAAGAATGACCTCAAGATGATAAATGATGATTAAGATATGATCATTGAAATTGATTGACCAAAAATTGAGAAATTCATCAAGGACTTGTAATCTTTTGACTTCATAGGCAAATTTCTAAGTATTTTCTCTTCTTACCAATTGAACTAAGTTGTATTAGACATCCTTAGGTTCATTATGAAAGAAAAATAAGCTCAAGGAGACAAGGTATGACCAAGTTATGATCCTCAAAAGTCATACAAGATAGATGAAGCATCAAACTAAGGAGTGGGCAATCATAGATCTCTAATACAATCTTTTCATCAATAAAACTCCTTGAGTACAAGAATAATCATATTATAAGTCATCTTAAGAATCAAATGACTTTGATATCATCCACAAAATTCATACAAACACCAAGATATGATCCTCAGAAGTCCAAAACCCTAATTTCAGGATAGATGGCCATAGAATGGAGAATTCTTTGAATTTGATGATCTTCTTCAAACATGAAGCATATAATCAATATGATAAGCCATGGTTGAGGAAAAGAGAATTCTTCAATGAGAGATAATACTTTCAAAATCTTGAGAATTGAGGAGAGAAAGCATGGAAATAAACACATGAACCTATTGACTCCTTGAATAAGCAACTTGTGCACCATTCATCTACAACATTTAGCAAGAAGAGTGTACACATATCATTGTTAGCCAAGTATAAATCATCACACACAAGAAATAAACACATACACAAGATGTTTGGTTATCTCCTAAGGGAAAAGCCAAAGATAGGAGAGACAGGTAGATTCAAAATTGTGATTTTTGTGTCATGCAATGGTATGAAGTACGAATGAATCTTAGGGGGGGAAATTGGGGTACAACATACACTAAGTTGGAATAATGATTACGGTATAACACAAGTTGTACACGTTACTCATTAATTTTGATTAGGTGATATATTTTGATATGCTCAAATTTTTGGATAACCAATGGTTTCCATCTGATTAGAGACACTCTTGACCGAAGCATATTCTGAATACTTAGATTCTAAGGAACATATTATTTAACCAGACTCTGACTCGGCACCTTCATTCTAATATTTTTACTCTAGACAAAGTTGCATTTTAAAATTCTCCAAAATAAACAAAAATCTATCTTCAGCTAAGGGTTTTGTAAAAATATCAGCCCATTGATGGTCTGTATCTATAAATTTTAAATAAAAAAATTCCCTTTTGAACATGGTCTCTAATGAAGTGATGTTTAATTTCAATGTGCTTTGCTCTAGAGTGTAGAATTGGATTCTTGCTTAAGTATATAGCAACAATATTATCACATAAGATAGGAATGTTACCTCCGTATATTTGGTAGCCTTCCAATTGATTCTTCATCCAAAGCATCTGAGTACTACAGAGTGATGCTGATATGTACTTTACTTCTGTCGTTAAAAGAGCAATTGCAGATTTCCTCTTGCTTGACCAGGAGATTAGATTACTGCCTAGGAATTTACAGTTTCCAAATGTGCTCTTTATTTCTAATCTATCTCCAACATAAGCTGCATCTGTTAAGGACCAATTTGTAGTTATTTTGTACATTATTTTGTGGTCCTTAACAATGTCTTTGTATTTAATTTGTATATTTATTCTAGTATTTTGCTTTAATTAGGTTTTTATCTAGTTTTGTTTAACATATATTATTTGACTTTAGTTACTCTTAATTGTAGGAATTTATTAACTAATTCTCCCAAGCTTGGATTCAAGGGTACTTGAAGAGCTTTAGGGATGATTCTTTTGAAGATAATTTTGGAAGAGGGAAGCATGCTAGTCGCTCAAAGTGCCAACATGACGCTCACCTAACTTAACGCTCAGGTCTGAAATCGAAAAAGGACAGCCCATGCTTTCACCTTTGGAGCCACCAACCCATCACTTCACGACCTTTTGGCTTGTAAAGGAAGCAAGAAAACATAGACCATCATTATCTTTCATCTTTGTAAATCTAGGGCAAGTTTAGGAAGAAAAACCATAGCTTTTCTCTTGATTTTTCTCATGTTCATCATCTCTACCAACAATCTGAGAGCAAGGCAACCATGGAAATGAGTAGCTAAGCTCCTTTTGTGTCAAGATTAGAGGTAGTTGATCTATATAGTATGTATTTATTTTGATCCATTGGTGTATGAACATGGTTGATGATTAATATAGTTGAATATCTTTGTTCTTCATCTTTATGCTTTGAGTTTTGCTTGGAAAAGAATATTTCAAAGTGACCTAGGATATTCATCCTCTCATAAACAAATGCTAGGAATAGATTTGTGTGTTAGAGTTTACAAAATATTGAACTTAATGATTATCATGCTAATAGTTGTAGTGAGGAATCATGCAAGGATTAACATGATAACATTCACAATCTTGGTGGGAAATCTACAAGATTGAGAGGATATGTATTTGTAGAAATCATCTATTATGTTCATCACTTAATTAAAATGAATATGGATGAAACTAGATCAATGAAACTAATCTTGACATGCCTTCTTACTTGAAAACAATCTCAAACTCTCTAATCCAAACCATAACTCTTTTTGAAAGAATTAATTTAGTTGTTGTTTGGAAACTCATGGTTCTAGTAGAGTAGATAACAAACCCTTTGGTTACATCATCTTAAAACATACTTTTCTATTGAAAGACTATAACATGCACCAATCCCTGTGGAATCGATAATTAAAATACTTTGTTCACGGAAAAATCCTACAACAAAATGGCGCCGTTGCCGGGGATTGGCGTTTGATGTTGTTAGTATAGCAATAGTTGTGTGTTTAAGACTTTTTCCACTAATCTCTTCGTTTCTTTTGTGTGGCTAGACTTTTCAGAATTAGTTTATGCGGGGAAGTATTCCGGTCGACCAACTCCTTTTCGATCCCGAAATTGAAAGGACGGCTAGGAGACTTAATAGTAGTGCTAAAAGAAGAAAAAGACAAGCTAGGCAAAGGCAAGAAAGAGGAGAAAGAGGAGAAGCATCCACTTCTTCAACACCACCCGTGTTTGGAGAAGTCACCACTATGGAGGAGAATCAACCACCACCACCACCACCACCACGGGGCCGTGTGTCAATAGCCCTCGCCATAATGCTCAATTTGCCCGACAAGCAAATGCAAGGGTTGAAATGAAAGCGGGCTTGCTTCAACTTCTATGCAAGTCCATTTCATGGCCACGATCATGAAGACCCTTACACTCACCTTACCAAGTTTTATGAGATCGCGGGAGCGGGTGCTCAGGAAGACCAAGAAGAACAATATTTCCAAAGGCTTTTCCTCATTCTCTAGTGGGAAGGCAAAAGATTGGTATCTTGATCAATTGCAAGAGACAATGACTAATTGGAATGTTTTGGAGGAAAAGTTTCTTGAACGCTTTTTCCCTCAATCACGTTTCATGGAGGCTAAGACGGCTATCTCGGTATTTTCGCAAGGAGTAAACGAGCCTTTGAATCGAGCATGGGAAAGATATAAGTCTATGCTAAGGAAGTGTCCGAGCCATGGTTTTGACGAGCTTACACAAATTCATATTTTCCGAAATGGTCTCCAACCTCAACACAAATTGTTGTTGGATGCCACGGCGGGAGGTTCTTTGATGGCAAAAACACCGTATGAAGCAATCCAAATAATTGAGAAGATGGGTAGGAATGATCATCAAACTCAACATGATCAAGGAGGTGTACAAGTGAAAACGGGAGTTTTAGAAATTGGTTCGAGTCATGAAGCACTTGTGGCGCAAAACAAATTGTTTGCGAAACAAGTTGAAGAATTGACAAAACAAATGGCTAAACTCCCTCAACAAATCATGGAGTTACAAGGAGCATCAAATAAGCAAGCTCACCAAATAGCTTGTTGTGAATTGTGCAAAGGAGATCATAAAACCGGCTTTTGTCCTCCGGAGAATGAGGAAGCTAACTATGTGGCCAACCAAGGCCAAGGGTACCAACAACGAGCTCCTTACCCTTATCAAAATCAAAACCAAGGTTACCAACAAAGGGTAATCAAGGTTATCAAGGAGGGTGGAGGCAAGATAACAATAACCAAGGAAGGCAAAATCCATACCAAACACAAAATCAAAATCAAAATCAAAGTCAACAACAAAATCAAGGCCAACAACAAAACCAACCTCAAAGTCAAGTGAGATCTTCCAACATTCAAGACACTCTAGCTCAATTTATGCAAGCCTCAATGGCTAATCAAAAGAGCACGGAGGCATCTATCAAGAACTTGGAAACTAAAGTTGGACAACTAGCTAAGCAACTTTCCGAACAAAGTGCTTGACATCATTTTCCCAACTACGCAAACAAATCCTAAGGAGCATTGCAAAGCCATAACAACAAGAAGTGGTAGAGTTTGTGATGAGAAAAGGAAGGTAGTTGAAAGAAAAAAGAAAGTAGTGGAGAAGGATGAAGAAGAAATAGTGGAGGAAGAGGTAGTTGAAAAAGATGAAGAGGATGAAGTTGAAAAACATGATAATGTTGATGTGGAGGATGATTTAGTTGAAAATGAGGTGTTAGTTGAAAATGAGAAGGAAAATGGTGTAGTTGAAAAGGAGAAAATAGATGAGAAAAGAAAAGAATGAAGAAGGAAGAGAAGGAAGTAACTTATCCATTGAGAAGTTTGCCATATCCTCACCTTCCCTCTAAAAGGATGATGCAAAGCACTATGCTAGGTTTATGGATATTTTCAAGCAATTGCAAATAAATATTCCATTTACCGAAGCATTAGAGAAAATGCCCAAATATGCAAAATTCATGAAGGATATCTTGACGAAAAAGAAGAGGTATACGGATCAAGAAACCATAATGGTGGATGCTAGTTGTAGTGCAATAATTCAACGCACCATTCCGAAGAAAGAGAGTGATCCGGCGTGTAACTTTGCCCGTTACTATTGGGGATGTATGTCGGAAAAGGATTAATTGATTTGGGGTCAAGCATCAACTTGATTCCATTATCCATTGTGAAGAGATTGGGGAGATTGAATTAAAGTCCACAAAATGACATTGCAATTAGCGGACAAGTCTATTACTTCCGCCTTTAGATTTGTTGGTAAAAGTGGACAAATTCTTTTTCCGGACTTTGTAGTCATAGACATGGAGGAAGATGTGGATGCACCTTTAATTCTTGTAAGACCGTTCATGAAGACGGCAAGGATGATGATTGATATAGATGATGGCCTAATGAAGGTGAGAGTACAAGATGAAGAGATTTGCTTTAATCTTTTTGAAGCAATGAAGCATCCCATGGATAAGAAAGATTGTTTTAAGATTGACGTTATTGAGGAAGCAACTCAAGAAGTGAATGATGATGATGATAGTCGAGATATTGAGGAGTGTTTGGAAGGAGTGGAGATTTCAAAGGAAATGCACCCTTGGGAGGAAGAAGAAGAAAGTTTGAAGAAAGATCTAAAAGATGACGACCAAAAACTTGAGTTGAAAGAGCTATCTCATTTAAAGTATGTGTTTCTTGAGGAGGAGGTAAAAGCCCGTAATCATTAGCAATACATTGTCGGAGAATGAGGAGGAGAGCTTAATTGAAGTTTTGAAATCGAACAAAATGCGATTGGTTGGGTCTTAGCCGATTTGAAAGGCATAAGCCCGCCTATTGTATGCACAACATTATGATGGAGGATGAGTACAAAAGCCCAACCTCAACGGCGATTGAATCCGGTGATGAAGGAGGTAGTTTGCAAAGAAGTAGTGAAGATGCTTGAAGCGGGATGATTTACCCAATTTCGGATAACGTGGGTGAGCCGGTTCATGTGGTTCCTAAGAAAGGAGGATTGACGGTTGTATCTAATGATAAGGATGAGCTAGTGCAAACAAGAAAAGTGACGGGTGGAGAATGTGTATTGATTATCGAGGCTTAACAAAGCGGCGAGAAAGATCATTTTCCTCTTCCGCTCATGGACCAAATGTTAGAAAGGCTTGCGGGACAACAATACTATTGTTTCTTGGATGGTTATTCGGGATATAATCAAATATCGGTGAATCCGAAAGATCATGAGAAAACGGCGTTCACATGTCCATTTGGAATTTTCGCGTATAGGCGTATGCCTTTCGGCTTGTGCAATGCGTCGGTAACATTCCAAAGGTGCATGCAAGCTATATTCGCCGATTTGATTGAAAAGACAATTGAAGTTTTTATGGATGACTTTTCCGTTTTTGGAGCTTCATTTGATCTATGTTTGGAAAATTTGGACACCGTCTTGAAGAGGTGTGTGCAAACCAACTTGGTCTTGAATTGGGAGAAATGCAACTTTATGGTGACCGAGGGAATTGTCCTTGGCCACAAGATATCTTCAAGAGGAATCGAGGTTGACAAAGCAAAAATTGATGTTATCAAGACGCTTCCCCCACCTACCAATGTCAAAGGCATTCGGAGCTTTTTGGGTCATGCGGGATTCTATCGAAGATTCATCAAGGACTTCTCCAAAATAGCCAAACCTTTGAGCAACTTGCTCAACAAAGATAAGTCTTTCTTGTTTGATAATGATTGTTTGTTAGCTTTTGAAAAATTAAAGGAGAATTTGATAAATGCACCCATAATCACTGCACCTAATTGGAAACTTGATTTTGAACTAATGTGTGATGCTAGTGATTATGCGGTAGAGCCGATAGGCCAAAGGAAGAACAAAATCTTCCATGCTATACATTATGCGAGCAAAGTTTTGAATGATGCTCAAATAAACTATGCAACAACCGAAAAGAGTTGCTCGCAATTGTATATGCATTGGAAAAGTTTCGTCCTTACCTAATTGGTTCCAAGGTTGTAGTTTTCATGGATCATTCGCGATAAAATATCGCTTACCAAACCGGACTCTAAACAAAGGCTAATCCGATGGATTCTTCTTTTGCAAGAATTCGATTTAGAGGTCCGTGATAAAAAGGTTCGAAAATTTGGTAGCGGATCATTTATCTCGCTTAGTGAACGTAAAATTACGGACAAGGAAAAGAGGTGAAGGAGGAATTCCGGATGAGAAGTTATTTGCAATCAAAGCGACCGTGGTTTGCCGACATGGCAAATTACAAGGCCGCAGGATTAATGCGGAAGATTTGACTTGGAATGAAAAGAAATTTTAGCCGATCATTATGTGGGATGAACCTTACATTTTTAGGTTGAGTAGTGATGGATTGCTAAGAAGGTGTGTGAGTGATGAAGAGGCCAAAACATTCTTTGGCATTGTCACAATTCCTTGTGGGGACACTATAATGGAATGCGGACGCCACCAAAGTCCTACAATCGGATTTTATTGGCCTTCGCTATTCAAAGATGTGTGCTCACGCTAAATCATGTGACAAATGTCAAAGAAGTGGTGGGATAGGAAAAGAGATGAAATGCCATTGAACAATATGTTGGAAGTGGAGGTATTTGATTGTTGGGGATTGATTTTGTCGGTCCTTTTCCATCTTCGCTTTCAAATGAATATATTCTTGTAGCTGTGGATTACGTGTCAAAGTGGGTAGAGCGCCATTGCTTCGCCTAAGGCCGGCCAAAGCTTATCAAATTTTTGAAAAGAAACATTTTTCTCGTTTTGGTGTGCCTAGGGTGCTCATTAGTGATGGTGGGTCGCACTTTTGCAATGCATTGTTACAAAACTTTTGAAACAATTTGGTGTAAAACATAAGGTGACGACCCCTATCACCCTCAAGCAAATGGCCAAGCCGAGGTGTCTAATAGAAATCAAAAGATTTTAGAAAAAACTTTTGGTTCTCGAAAAGATTGGTCATAAAATTAGATGAAGCTTTGTGGGCGATCGAACCGCCTATAAAGCTCCTATTGACTAACCCGCTTCGTTGTGTATGGCAAAACTTGTCACCTCCGGTAGAGATGGAGTACAAAGCATTGTGGGCCCTCCGATTCTTGAATTTCGATCCATCCTTGGCGGAGAAAAGCGAAAAATACAACTTGTTCATTTGGACGAAATGCGAGACGAGGCTTATCATTCAAACCGGAGGTATAAAGCAAAGGTTAAGGTTTCTCATGATAAGAAGATAAAGATCAAGGAATTTAGGCGGGACAAAAGGTTCTCTTGTTCAATTCCGGATGAGGCTTTTCCGGAAAACTCAAAACAAAGTGGTCCGGTCCGTTTTAATCAAAGAAGTCAAGGAATATGGTGCAATTGTCTTGCAAGATCTTGCACGAACAAAAGAATGGACGGTGAATGGGCGGTTGAAGCGTGCGTTGGCGGAGAGGTGAGCCGCAACATAGCGAATCCTTCTTTGATGATCAATGATCATCATGAACCGTCGAGCTCACCGACGTTAAACAAAGCGCTTGTTGGGAGGCACCCCAACATTGTAAGTATTCTTCCTTGAACTCATTTACACTTGCCCGCTTTAATTTTTTGTTTCTTAAAATTTCAAAATTGACAACTTGGCCCAACTTTCGCGCTTAGCGATAGGGACCAGGGTGGGATTTAAAAAAATATTTTGAAAAATCGATTTTGGAGGCCCAAATCGTGGCCTAGTTAGTTTTAAAAGGGCTAGGGTTATTTTAAACCCTTTTTCCCTATTTTCTTCATCTTTCTTCCTCCTCTCAAAATCCCAAAATCCCAACCCAAAATCTCCAAATCTTTGCGAATTTCTTTGTCAAATCAATCCCCAAGGCATCCTAGTAAGTATTCTATGTTTTTCTTTTCTCAATTTCGTCTACATTGCATGTTTAGGTTAGATTTTGAAAACCTAGGGTTAGGAATTTTGAATTTTCTCTTAGATTTAGGATGTTTTGTGTTAGAGAAGTAATAGGATGTTATTTTCTGCCCTAGGACGTTATTGTGTGGAGAAAAATTTTTTTGAAGAATTTTTCAAATCGCAGAGTGTCATCGCCTCAATGTTTTGAAAAATTCTTCTGTGTTTTTAGTGTTTCGATTAGTTGTAATGCTTTGGTTGGTTGGTTTGCTTTCTGTTTGCTTGATTCATTGCTAATGGACACCTCGGTGTCACTTTTTGATTTTGTGTTGAAATTTCAGATGGCACCTAAGCGACAAAGACTTTCCTCTGCTGGGGCTGGGCCCTCTCGGCCTGCTGCGTTCGATGCTGTGCGATTCTTGGGGCCTGCTCAGGAGGCTCGTTACAAAGAGCTCGAGGAGTGCAACATCTGGACTGAGCGCACCATCAGCCTCCGTGAGCAAGGGCACTACCACACCCCTCATGTCATCCTGGATAACTACGGGTTGGAAGTTCTTTGTACCCCTCAAACAAAGGTGAATGTGGAGCTTGTTCGCGAGTTCTATGCTAATGCTATCCCAGCCGAGGGATGTGAGTTTAGGTTTACTTCAGTTGTTCGAGGCAAATCCGTTTCCTTCTTTCGCTCCGCAATCAACAGTTTTCTGGGCATCAACTGAACAGCCCCAGAGGATCAACTGGATGTCTACCATGAGCACCTGGCTCGTGGTAATTGGGATTACAACATGCTGAAGAATAAGCTCTGTTTGTCCGGGCATTCTTATGAAACGAATCGGGCTGGTCAACCTTTGAAATTCAACAGGACCTCGAAAACTAGCGCCAGAGTTATGATGTGTGTGACTCTATACAATCTGAAACCTAGGAGCCACACATCTTCGATACCCATGGAGACGGCAGGTTTGATTGCTTACATGCTCGATGAGGAGCAAATTGATTTTGGCCGTCGATCGCGAATGAGTGAAGAGGGTTCTGTTGAGTTATACCTCCGGGGAGCGTATAAAGTGTGCTCTCACTTATCACGGCTTGATTATGGGTTTCTTGAAGAGAGAAGGTGGCTTTTCTGCGAGGGACACCTTACCATTGATGGCGTTGTTGATGATCACTACGTGATCGCTTTTGTAGGGTCCTTGATAATCTGCTGCCCGGTATGCGATTGCGACACTTCCTCAAGCTAGTCCATCGGAAGAATGGAGCAGACGGATGCATCTCACTCATCGAGAGCATTTATGTTTATGCATGAGAGCATGGAGCACCTTGCTCTGATTAGAGAGCCCAGTGAACCATTTCACTCGCGGGTGAGCACTCGAGCATATCTTTGGTTGGCGGGTCGGGCCAAATCTTTGAGGAGGAGGTGGGAGATGAGGATGATGGTGAAGAGTTCGGTTCGGTTCGTTCGGTTCGACTGGGGTCGATTGGAGATTCGATTCTCGAGACCGATTGATTTTCTCCTATTTGCTTTTATTTTACTTTCATTCTAGTCTAGATTTTACTTTTGCATTTTAGTTTTAAACTTTGGATTTTGTTGGTTGCCATCCAATTTTGGGGATTGGCTTGTAATTCCAATTAATTTTTTGTAGGCATGAAGCCTAAATACTTCTTTTTAAGTTTTAAACACCATTTTGGGGTGTCGTTTTATTTTTAAGTTTAGTTTCTTTTATTTTGTTCTATTTTATTTTATTTTTAGATTATAGTATTTAGTTTGAATTTACTTCTTGTGGTTTGTCCGAATTCTTCATTGGTTCTTCAAAGTTAGTAAGCGTGTTTCACCAAAGTGATGGTGATGATAAAATTCTTGATTCATTCCACAAAGAAGGTACACATTTTATCGTTTTATAGAAACATAATATGTCTATGAAATTTGTTCTTTATGCAAGATATTTCGGCATGTACAAAAATTTTGTGTTCACATTCGAATCATTAGGACATAAACCATATATGTGAGAAGCTTCCACTTTTTACCAAATATTGAGTGTCTAATAGTTGTGTTAACTCGTGTGATTCATGCTTAATCTTTACTTGTTTGTGATAACTTGGAAACTAAGAAATGATCAAGGCAATTTTTGTGCACTATGAGGAAAACCACCAATTCTAAAAAGGGCTCCAATTACCCGTGAGAGAGTGAATCCTTGTGAACCCTTTTGAGCTTAAATAGTATTTGTAGGATGAATGTATCAAATCGACTAATTGTTAAGTAGGCCACTTAATAGTTGTTGATAATCTTTGAAAAATTCAATGATAATTCATTCTATAAATTTACTTGTTTGTGAATACCAACCCTTTTGTTAATTAACCCTTGAAGAGCATGATTTTGAATAAAAAAGGATTGATATAAATGAAGTTGGGGAGGTGGATCAAAAGAACCTAGAATTGATGGCACAATGATCCTAAGAAAGAAAAAGAATAGAGAAAGAAAAATACAAAAGAAGAAAGAAATTTGTTTATGAAAAGATACAAAAAAGAAAAAGAAAAGAAAGAGAGGATCATTGTGTAGAAAAGAAAAGAGGTTGCGAATAATAAGATGGGAATTAGTTGTGAAATGCTCTTCATATCCTTTTACCCGATTCGTTTCAATGGCTTTGTACTTAAATATCCCTTGTTTCTAACCTAAGCCGTTACAACCTTGAAAGTCCTTAGTGATCTTTGTTTCCATTTTATCATTTAACTTGTTTCGATGAACACATGAATTATTCGGATGTGCATAATTATTAGTGAGAGTGTTTAGTCCTTTGTGAATATGCATTTTGTTCTTCATGAACTTTGAAGAAATGATTAGGTGATTCAAGTGTGAACATATCTTTTGTTTTGTTATATGTTTTGATATATTGTGTTTAGAACTTAATTCATGGCCATGTTGTGTTTAGAAGAAGCGATTGATGTGTGCTTTTGCCTGGTATGTCGAGTTTGAACCATTACTCTTGTGTGAGTTTGCATGCTTGCATTTTGTTCCTTCTAGCTTTGTAAGATTATTGACTTTTGTTTGAGGACAAACAAAGAAGTAAGTTAGGAGAGTTGTTAAGGACCAATTTGTAGTTATTTTGTACATTATTTTGTGGTCCTTAACAATGTCTTTATATTTAATTTGTATATTTATTCTAGTATTTTGCTTTAATTAGGTTTTATCTAGTTTTGTTTAACATATATATTATTTGACTTTAGTTACTCTTAATTGTAGGAATTTATTAACTAATTCTCCCAAGCTTGGATTCAAGGGTACTTGAAGAGCTTTAGGGATGATTCTTTTGAAGATAATTTTGGAAGAGGGAAGCATGCTACATGGCGGTGCAGTGTGCATGATGCGCTCACTGACTTAACCGCTCGGTGGTCTGAATCGGAAAAAGGACAGCCCATGCTTTCACCTTGGAGCCACCAACCCATCACTTCACCAGACCTTTTTGGCTTGTAAAGGAAGCAAGAAAACATAGACCATCATTATCTTTCATCTTTGTAAATCTAGGGCAAGTTTAGGAAGAAAAACCATAGCTTTTCTCTTGATTTTTCTCATGTTCATCATCTCTACCAACAATCTGGAGAGCAAGGCAACCATGGAAATGAGTAGCTAAGCTCCTTTTGTGTCAAGATTAGAGGTAGTTGATCTATATAGTATGTATTTATTTTGATCCATTGGTGTATGAACATGGTTGATGATTAATATAGTTGAATATCTTTGTTCTTCATCTTTATGCTTTGAGTTTTGCTTGGAAAAGAATATTTCAAAGTGACCTAGGATATTCATCCTCTCATAAACAAATGCTAGAAATAGATTTGTGTGTTAGAGTTTACAAAATATTGAACTTAATGATTATCATGCTAATAGTTGTAGTGAGGAATCATGCAAGGATTAACATGATAACATTCACAATCTTGGTGGGAAATCTACAAGATTGAGAGGATATGTATTTGTAGAAATCATCTATTATGTTCATCACTTAATTAAAATGAATATGGATGAAACTAGATCAATGAAACTAATCTTGACATGCCTTCTTACTTGAAAACAATCTCAAACTCTCTCTAATCCAAACCATAACTCTTTTTGAAAGAATTAATTTAGTTGTTGTTTGGAAACTCATGGTTCTAGTAGAGTAGATAACAAACCCTTTGGTTACATCATCTTAAAACATACTTTTCTATTGAAAGACTATAACATGCACCAATCCCTGTGGAATCGATAATTAAAATACTTTGTTCACGGAAAAATCCTACAACAGCATCACAGAAATCATAAATTGTATACTATGATGTTTTCTCATACATCAAGCCAAGGTTAGTGGTTCCTTTCAAATATCTCATAATTCTCTTAACAACAATTAAATGAGATTCTCTAGGGTCTGATTGGAATCTAGCGCAAAGATGAACACTGAATAAAATGTTTGGCCTAGAAGCAGTTAGATACAAAAGATAGCCTATCATACCACGATAGATCTTATGACAAACCTGACCACTCACTTCTTCTTTCTCTAGAATGCATGTTGGATGCATTGGAGTCTTTGCTAGTGTGCATTCCATCATATTGAACTTCTTTAGAAGTTCTTTAGTATACTTACTCTGATGAATGTAAGTTCCTTCAGGCTTCTGATCAATTTGAATCCCCATAAACAAGTTCAATTCTCCCATTAGGCTTATTTCAAATTCAGCCTGCATCATCTTAGAAAACTCCTCACAAAGAGAGGGATTAGCATAACCAAAAATAATATCATCAACATATATTTGCACTATGAGTATATCATTTTTGATTGGTTTACAAAAGAGAGTTGTGTCAACCTTTCCTCTAGTAAATTCATGTTCAAAGAGAAACTTGCTCAATATATCATACCACGCTCTAGGAGCTTGTTCCATGCCATAGAGAGATTTCTTAAGTTTAAAAACAAAATTTGTTTTCTCAAGTTTTCAAAACCAGGAGGTTGTTTGACATAAAATTCTTCAAAAATATATCCATTAAAAAATGCAGTCTTAACATCCATCTGATAAAGAATGATGTTATGATTAACAAAAAAGGATATTAATAAACGAATTGCTTCTAAACTGGAGACTGAAGCAAATGATTCTATATAGTTTATTCCTTCTTGTTGACTATAACCTTGTGCAACCAGTCGTGCCTTGTTTCATATAACTTCTCCCTTTTCATTGAGCTTGTTTTTGAACACCCATCTGGTTCCAATAACATGGACACCTTTAGGATTCATAAAAAGATCCCAAACATCATTCGTTGAAAATTGATTGAGTTCTTCTTCCATGACCAGAATCCAATCTTTATCTAGAAGCGCCTTTTCAATAGACGTTGGTTCAACCAAGGATACCAACCCTAGAAGGGTTTCTTCTAAAGGTCTAAATGTTGATATGGTTTTGACAGGTGCATTTTTTCTTCCAATGATAAGTTCTTCTAGATGTGAAGTTGTTATCCTACTATTCTTCAACGAGGGAGAAAAAACAATAGCAGCTAAAGTAAGAGCTTCTGAGGTCCTTTCTTCTTCTTCTTCCTTATTTTCTGGTTCAGAGTAGCTGATTTCCATATCTGCAAACTTTTCAACTAGCTTTGACTTTTCAGAGTCAAGCTTATCATCAAATCTAATGTGAATTGATTCCTCTAGAATACGTGTTTCTTTATTATATAATATGTAGCCTTTGAGCATTCAGAATATCCTAAGAATAGACACTTTTGTGCCTTGGAATCAAACTTACCCAGATGATCTTTAGTGTTTAACATATAACAGACATATCCAAAAGGATGAAAGTATAAAATGTTGGGTTTTCTGTTTTTAAACAATTCATAAGGAGTCTTACCCAAAATAGGTCTTATTGAGATTCTATTTTGAATATAACACGCTGTATTAATTGCCTCTTCCCATAAGTGATTTTCCATGTCAGATTCTTGTATCATGGTGCGAGCCATTTCTTGCAAAGTCCTATTCTTCCTTTCTACAAATTTATTTTGTTGTGGAGTTCCAGGACAGGAGAAGTCATAGGATATACCAAAATTGTCAAATAATTTTTCAAAATCCTTATTTTCGAACTGTCCACCATGATCACTTCTGACTCTGATAATCTCGTTATCCATTTCATTCTGCACTTGGGAGCATAAGGAAGAAAATAGAGAGTGTGACTCATCTTTGTGTTTTAAAAAATTAACCCATATTCAGCGACTATAGTCATCTATGATGACCAATCCATATTTCTTTCCACTGATAGACACAATTTTCAGTGGTCTAAACAAGTCAATGTGAAGAAGTTATAATGGAAGAGAGGTAGAAGCAATTTTCTTAGCTTTGAAAGTAGTTTTAGAAAATTTTCCTTTATGGCACGCTTCACAAAGAGAGTTTGAAGCAAACTTCAGATTGGGTAGGCCTCTACGAGTACTAGCTTGTTTAGTTGAGATATTCTTCTCAGACTAACATGTCTCAGACGTCTATTCCAGACACACTACTCTTCATTCACACACAAAAGGCATTTTACATTCTGGTTTTTCAACTCAGATAAACGAATTTTATAAATATTGTTTTTCCTCTTGTTCGCGTTAAAAAGTGTCGCGCTAGGGAATTGAATCAGAATTCAGATTCTCTGGCTCAAAACGATTTACTCTTTTGATTTGTTTATAAAGATGCCGCGAGCATCAAGCTTTATTATTTTCAACACAAGAAAAGATGATTTAATGATTATGAAAAAGGGGAAAGCTGTTAATACCCTCAATTGATTTTGATATGCGTAACGACTAGCGCAAACTAGACGTAACACATTGGGGAGATTCTGAGTAAGGGGGTTTGTTATACAAAGGGAATAGATGGAGCACCCTAAATATATATAGTTATCTATAGCTTTATATATGAATATGTTTGATATGTTTGTATGTTTTAATTTCTATTTCTATGATTGGGTAAGTTTCTCCTTTGGATTTTAAGAAATGGTAGATTATGTGGGATCCTAGTGTTTGTTATTATTGTGCTCGCAAAGATCTTTGGATCTTCTGCATACATATCCCCTAGTGAGAATCAGAGCATTTGTAGCTCGGATCTACAGGGATCTATGGTTTGTTTGGTTTGAGAGAGAAAGAAATTTGCTCGGCAAGGATGAGACCTTGTGCCTACGTATTCTCAAAAGGATGTTGAGAAAGTCAGAGCAATCGTAGTTCCCACTTATGCTAGTGAAAAGCAACGGGATGTTAGTAAGAGACACAGACGAATGTCATCTTAATGTAAAATGTATCTAATCTATTTCATCACATACATTTTTGAAAAGTTTGACTGATAAAATCTTTCATCGTAAGTTATAGGTGTTTTGCTTGAGTGTACAAGCGTTACCACTTACATGTTTAAGAAAGATGTTTGAAAAAAAATTGAATCTTTTAACTGTAAGCATTGGGTGTTTTGCTTGAGTGTACAAGCGTTACCACTTACAATTAAGAGATGTTTTTGTTTGAAAAGTGTTTGAAAAGTTTTTGATTGTATGTGATGGGATAGATGAGATACTTCTTCCATAGAGATGATAAACGTCTAAATCTTGAGGAGAAATGGATTGGATTAAAGGGATGCTTTTAAGAAGCCCATGGGTCCTTGTATTGTTAGCCCAAGAGGAGGCATTCCGAGGGTCATCGAGGGTCCTTGTATGAAGCTCAAGAGGAAGCTATAGGGTATGGCTGGCTTTTGCTTTAAAAGGGATTTCACCGGGAAACCATCCTTTTGGAATTAAGAGCAATTTCACCGGGAAACTATACTCTCAGGGTTCTATCCTATCGCGGGTGATTCTTTGTATTGGAAGCCCAATAGGAGGCTGTTAAGAGATTTCCTGGTCTCTTTCTTTGTATGATGCCCAAGAGAAGGCTAAACTCAATGAGGAGTTCTTTTGAACGAAGCCCAAGAGGAGGCTGACTCAACAGGGGAGTGTTGTCTTATATGAAGCCTAAGCGGAGGCTAAACTCAGATGAATGAGTTTTCTTATATGAAGCCTAAGAGGAGGCTGAACTTAGTTGAAATGAGTTACCTTGTACAAAGCCCAAGAGGAGGCTAACTTTGTGGGGAGAGTTATCTTGTATAAAGCCCAAGTGGAGGCTAAACTGTGGGGAACCTATTGGTTAGACTAGTTGTTATGTTATAACTAGACAGTTGTATAAACAAGTGTGTGTGTGATATGTATTCACAGGAGTTTATGAAGGAAATATAAACAATGCATGATGTTTATTTACAAAAGTTTATGAAGGAAATATAAACAAGTGTCTATGAAACGAACGTTTAAAACGAGCGTAACTTGATTATTCACAAGTTGAATTGTGTGCAAGGAAATAAGTATGTACACGAACGAGTATTTATGTACAGGAGGATGTGGATGTACATAGGAGGGTTGGGACTTACATCATAAGGGTGGCCCATTGGTTTAAAAGCAGTTTCACCGGGAATAATGCTCCTTTCAATACCAATGGTATTCAGTATATATATACAGACGAAACAGAAACAAACGATCAAAGTTATCTGCGTTTGAGTATTTACAACAGAAGTATCTGTATTATGTACAGGTAAAAATTTGTATGTATATGAAAAGAATTTGATATGTACCAAGAAGATATGTATGTACATAAAGAATGTTGGTTGGGACTTACAGGGAGGCCCATGATCGGTTAAGAAAAACGAGAGAAAACGAATTCAGTTTTATCGTTTAATCGGATCGATCATGGAAAAAGATGTAAGTTTGATGAAAAGTTTTGAAGAATGTTATTTGAAAGTGTTTTTGAAATGTAAAGTTTACTTGTAAGAAGTTTTGAAAAGAATCGGGACTCGAAAGTTTGAAAAAAATCACCTTTAAAGGTGTTTTGAAAAGTGCTCAAAGTACCGTTTTCGGCTCGATCAAAATATAATCGGATGAAAGTTTTTTCTGAAAATTTTTGCACTATCCTAAAATAGATACATTAATTGACAAGTGTACAAAAAATCACCTCAAAATCTGGAGTTTTGATTGGTTTTAAAAAATGTCAAAGTTTGTAAAAAATACAAAAGTTTGAAAAAAAAATGGTCCTAAGGAGGCTTGAACCCGAGACCTGTTAGGCAAGACGTGGCACAATGACTTAAGAGTGAGCTGGAAACCGCTGGGGCGACAATACATCCGTGTATTGTGTTCAAACTATGAAATTATATTTTAAACTCTTATTTTAAATTTGAAAACACGCGCGCAAGCTTCATCATCTTCTCCAATCTTCAATCAGCCATGGATTTCGTGTTTCTTGATGAAATCAAACGATGTAAAGATCAAACTTGCTCGCCTCAAGCCCAGGAACATGATGGAACTCTTTAATTTCATTTATTTTAAGCCCAGAATGATTAAATTTATGAAGAACACGAAGAACCCTAAAACTGAAAAACCTAATTGAAATCGTGTATGGTTGATGATTTATTCAATTGATTGAGGGTTAATGGTCGTGGATAGTGCAGAAAAAAAATGGCCAAGAGTTTTTTTCATTTGAATCAAAGAATCATAGAATTCGAGTTTGAAGTTCTTACCTGTTGAAGCTGGAATCGAATTCGATGAAGGAGTGTTTCCAGTTGTTGTTAGAGGATTGCTTGAGCACCAACGGCCTTTATGAAAGATGTATGAGTGGTCTGCACTTCATGAATTCATCTGGATCATTCTACCCAAGTCGACCTGCATATGGCTCAAAATGAAACTGGAAATCATGGTTAGGAGTGTTACAGATTGTTGTTTATGATCTGCATCATCTCTATGATGTATGTTGATGATGTTTGGATGATTAAAACTCAAGTTGCTCGAGCCAAACCATGAATTCGAATCTTAAGGCAGTTTTGGCAAGCTTATGTGTATGGCATGTGAAAAGTGATTTCTAGCTTGGCTTGTGTTAATTTTAAGTTATAGACCAATTACATATGACATTTAAAACATGTTAGACACCAATTTATTCAAAGTTTTTCACAAGTTTTCAAAGATGCACAGTTTCTCCAATTTGCACTATGTTTCATGAATTTTGAGAAAGAAGAATGAAAGCATGTACTTGCATGGCTTTGGTGTAGTTTGAATGGCAAGCAAGACCTCTATTTATAGGCCATGAGTTCTGAAATATAATTGAGAAAGTTTGGCCATTGGTAAATTTGACTTGCCTTAGAGTGCAAGGAAGTCATTTTTGCATTAAATGCAAAAGGAAACTTCCTTTTAACCATGGTTAGTTCTTACCTTGATCCTATCCTTTTATAATTACTTCTCACTAATTTTTATCAGCTAAAGTCTATCCTTGCAAGGTGGCATGTGTTCTAGAAGAAGAAAATGCAAAGTGACCTATAATCTTGAAGTTTTGAACTTGAAATCCATGGTTATGGAGCCTTATGTTTCAAAATCAAAAGTATAGCTAGACTCCATGTATTTGAGAGTTCTTGGACATTTTGGAAAGCTTGTTTCAAGGGCTACAACTTTCATGTTTTGAGTTTTTTCCAATTCAAAGTGGAACTATGTGAAAAAATGCCATGAAGTTTGGAAAAAGTACAAAATTTTAACACTTAAAATTTTTCTAAGTGTTAGAAATTTTGACTTTTGTTGACTTTTCCAAATTCTTTGATTTTTATGATCATGATGGATCATTTGAAGTATTTTGATGATGGAAAAGTTTTGTTTTGAAAAGTTGACCAAAAGTCAAAGTTTGACTTTTCTGCGTATGAAATTTCATCGATGTTTGAAATTGATGAAGTGTGAACTTCGTGATGTTTTGAATCCGAAATTAGGTCAAAATGTTGTATCTAAGATATGAAGATCAACCTCCAATCAAAAAGTCATTCATTGATCAGAAAATCAGAGATTGCACATCCTCGATCAAAACCCTAATTGGTCGATCCTTGATAGATCATGAGGAAAATTTTGATATCTGAAGCTCAGAGGTTGATGGTTGGGTTAAGATAGATCAAATGAGGAGGATAGAACTCAAACCCTAATTGGTTGCCTCTTGAATCAGATGAAAATTTGATGAAACCCTAATTTTGACACTGAAAGCCACACCGATTAATTATTCGAGCATAGTGATGCAATGATGCAAATGTAAGGTGGTATATTAGGTCAAAAATTGGGGTATGACACCTCTTTCCATTGAACATGACATATCCATTATATCACATCATAATCGTTAGAAGATGTTTGATTAAATATGACATCATAACCGTTATCACTAAGTTGACTAATTGATAACAAGTTATGCATCAGACACTCAACTAGTAACACATTATTGATAGAATGAAGTTTAATGTTACCAATTGTTCCAGAGCCGATGATCTTACACTTTTGGTCTCCTCCGAAACCAACAACACCACTAAACTTAAGTTCCAGTTTTTGGAACACGTGCCTATCACCAGTCATGTCTCTTGAGCATCCACTTCCCAGATACCATGATTGATGTTTCATTGAGGCCGTCAATGATATCTTCACATGAATAACTTGACTCTTAGGTACCTATACTTGGGTCCTCTTTCGTTAGTTTTTCCAGAGGTTTTGACACCTTTGGATTAATGTGCATAATATTGATGTGTAAACTATGTGCAATATTTTATGTTTAGAATTTTTCTTTTTGTGTCTGTGATAGTGATATAATGGAATCTTAACATAAAAGGAAATAAATACTTCTCTTTCATCATCAGAGTCTGACTCGTTATCAAATTCATTGACTTTGGTCTTTGCCATGAGCGCTATATTGGCATGTTCTTCATCAGAATCTTCTTCCTCTGAATGTGAATCATCCCATGTTGTTTTGAGTCCTTTTTATGCTTTGAATATCTTCTTAGATTTTCTTTCACTTCTAAGATTAGGACAATCATTTTTACAATGCCCAAGTTCTTGACATTCATAACAAATGGCTCCTGTTTCAGAACCATTTCCCCAATTAAATGTAGACTCTTGCCTACCCTTAAATATTCTTGGTCCTCTAAACTTACTCCGTCTGTGTTTCCACAATTTGTTTATCTTCCGAGAGATCAGAGATAGTTCATCTTCATTTGAGTCTTCTTCAAATACTTCTGATTCCTCCATGGCTTGATAAGCCTTTGTCTTCTTAGACTCAAACTAGAGAGTGATGGATTTATATTTCTTCTAAGGTTTGTCTTGTTGAAGTTCAATCTCATGACTTCTTAAATAACTAACGAGTTCTTCAAGACTGGTGTTGTTTAGATCCTTCGTCAGTTTCAAAGTAGTTACCATTGGTCTCCATTTGACAGGAAGACTTCTAATAATCTTTTTTACGTGATCAACAGTAATGTATCCTTTGTCCAGAACTCCGAGTCCTGCAACCAGCGATGAAATCTTGAAAATATTGTTTCCACAGACTCATCTTCCTCCATTCTGGAGGCTTCGTACTTTTGAATTAAGGCCAACGCCTTAGTTTCCTTGACTTGAGCATTTCCCTCGTGAGTCAAAGATAGACTTAGAAGTATCTTTATCTGTGATCTTTTCATATTCTGTATAAGATATTGCGCTTAGAAGGATTGCTCTTGCTTTATGGTGATTCTTGTACATCTTCTTCTGAGCGTCTATCATGGTGCTTTTGGGAAATTCTCTTCCTTATTTGTCTACTGGATATGTGTAGCCATCAACTACGATATCCCATAGACCTAGGTTGAATCCAAGAAGATGACTTCTTATCCTATCTTTCCAATAGTCAAATATTTCTCCATCAAAGATCGGAGCTTTCGAACTATAGGAATCTCTTGCTTGATCAGAAGCAATAACAACTACATTGCCATTTCAAGCATCCATTATTGTTTTTCACACACTGAATTAATACTGAACACTACTAGGTGCTTGATAAAAATCCAACCTTTTATCACTTCAGAACCAGAGCTCTGATGCCAATTGAAGACGTGAAAAACACAAGAAATGAGGGTTTGAATTGGGTTTTCTACTTGTAAAACTTTGATTTTAAAAACGATCCCCTTGAATATGCTTTTCTTTGATGATGATTGAAAGATAATGGAAACAATAAAGAACACATAATTTTTATCCTAGTTCACTTGAAAACCTCGAGCTACTCTAGTCCACCCTTCCGAGGTGATTTTCCTCTCTCCACCGAGGACTTAATCCACTATAACCAAATTGATTACACTTGTACGGGAATCCTCCGGTGACTAACACCTACACACACCAATTGTGTATGACTAAAAACCTATAAGACTAATTGTCCTAGACTTCTTGAGAATCTGACCCAACTGGTCTCTCAAGGAACAATCAAACAACCATTTGATAACAAGTTTGTTTACAAATAAATATTCTTCTACATAAGTTGATATGTAAACATATTTTTAGTACAAATGACTTGAAAGAATTTACATATTTTTACAAAGAAAAACGACGTTTAACCGTAGAGGGTTTCCTCGTGAATTAGCATATTTTTCTTCAAGTCTTCAAGCTCTTTTATATTTCCATGCATGTGATGTAATCGTTAAAGGGTACTTTTGGAAATATGAATTTTATGGCGACTTGAAAGAATGTGGGGGACAAGTTCGTACGTAGCGTCTGTCCTTCATGGTAGTGGAATGAAACGTTTGTTTGTACCATGTACTATTGTAACATTATCTTCTTTCCTTCTGCACTTTAGAGGCTTCTGCGAGCATAAGTTTAAAAGTGGAGAATCTAACTTCTGGTTAATCAAAACTTCAAGTCTTCAGAGTCTTCAGATCTTCCTCTTCATAAACTTCATCACTTGGTTTTGTAGAACCTTGCATCGTAACCTAATATTGAAAGAACTTCAAGTCTTGGAATCTTCAGATTCACATTCTTCAGAGTCTTCAGCATTTGGTCTTGTAACCTTGTATCGTAACCTTAGGTTGAAAGAAATTCAAGTCTTGGAATCTTCAGAACCACGTTCTTCAGAGTCTCCAACACTTGGTCTTGTAACTTTATAATGTAAAATAAGTCCATAAGAACTTCAAGTCTTTCGAATCTTCAGAGCCACGCCTTCAAAGTCTTCAAGCACTTGGTCTTCAGAACCCTTTGTCTTCTGAAACTTGACTCTTCAGCATATTGACATAAGTTACACTTTTTCTTTGGATCTTCTAACTGGTTTCTTCAGACGGTCGTATCAGAGTAACTAAACTTCAGAGCCTTCTGAAGCTTTCCTAGCTACTTGTTCATCAGAACCTCTGTAGCTTAGAAGTGGAGCATTTTCTCTTCTAATATCTTGGCCACGCCATTTATCAGAAGCCGAATATTTTTTTTTATTCTTAAAAATACAACAAGCATTAGAGTAACAAAATTGTTCATTTAAACACACTCTTTGTTATCATCAAAACTTAGAGACATAATTGCAGAACCAAATCTTGTTCTAACAGACAATACCATCATAAACGTGTGCTAGAAGATTTAGTACAAAGGTACAATTACACATTCTACTCTAATGAATGTATTGTGTACTCTTTATCTTCTACAATCATTTCTTACCTTTGGCAGCTGACAAGATGAAAGTGACGTGTGTACTACTACAACAGTCTACTTCCTTAACTCCTATATAAAGGATCAAGCAATTCATTTGTAAAAAGGAAGAGTAGAGAACAAGAATAGTAACACTTCCAAAATCAAAACAAGAAAAAGAGAAAGATCAAACACAAGAGTTGTTGCTAATTATTGTGTTATTATTTTAATTTGTTTGAACACAAGAGTTGTTGTTCATATTTGTGTTAAATAGTCTGTATTTAGACATTTGTGTAATCTGCTTGTAAGAAGAAATCTTGTAAACACATAAACATTATTCAACTCTAAGTTGATTGTTCCTTGAGTGACCAAGGTGTTAGTCAATAGACTCAATAAGACTTTGAGAAATCTCTTTTAAGGGGTCGGGTAGGCCAGAAGCCTTAAGGAGTTAGTGATTGTTAAATCTCTTAGGGGATTGGGGAGGTCAGAATTCTAAAGAGATCACTAATAGATTGATCATTGCTTTGATTGTTAGTCAACGGCGGGTAGCCCGAGCATTTTAATTTTTCAAGATTAGTGGATTAAGTCATTGTCTAAGGCAAAATCACCTTGACGGATGGACAAGAGTAATCTTTTCTAAGGTGAACTTGTATAAACCAAATGTGTTATTATTTCTCTTTATTACATTGATTCTATTTTGATTGTTTGTGTAAAGCACTTCTAAACGAAATTTTTTTGAAAACCTAATTCAAACCTCTTTCCTTGTATTTTCTTTCGACCTTCAAACTCAACTCTTGAAGATTTGGTAGAAGGTTTCCTATCAAGTATAAAATTTCATTTGCAGACATACAAGTATAAAATTTCATCTGTAGAAAGATTTGAAGAAGGTTGCCTACCAAGTATATTATATAACACTGTAAAAGTTGCTGACTCTAAACACATAAGTATAAAATTTCATGTGCAAACATATCACAAATTTTAAGTATTTATGAAATTTCTGGTATTCTGGAATTTTCAAATTTCAGGTATTTTGTTGATTACCGAAAATTCTGGAAATTTCTGGAAGTTGTTCTGGAAATTTTTTAAAATCGATCAAGAAATTTTAAATTTCTGGTAAATCGCCCTGGAAATTTTAAAATTTTCGATTAATTGCAAACGGAAATTTTGAAAATACAAAACAATCTGGTAATCGCCCAATTTCGGTATCGAAAATTTCGTTTTTCATCACTTTTGACCAATTGTAAATAATGTTTTACAAATATAAAAAAAAAAAATAGAAGTAAATATTAACATAGATGTTTCGAGAATAAAAATATAGGAGGTGTGGATTATAAGTGGAGGTTGTTGAGTTAAAATCTCTGCTTTTAGGTACTTCGATCTTTATTTACATCCAAATCTTTTGAATTTCTCATATTCATATGATCTTTTTAATTTCTTTTATTCAATTTTTTATTAATTTTTCTGATATTCTATTCATTTATTACCCTCTCTTATTTTTCTATTTATTTCTATTAAAAAAACATCTATTAAATATTCAAAAGATTTTTTTTTCTACAAAATCAAAGTTAATTGTTTTTATTAATCAATTGTAATGTAATACAAGGAGGAATATCATCAAATAACATGTGTCTAGTTCAAGAAGTGACCGCCTTAGCTAGAGAGTGGGTAATAGGAGCGACAATGGATGTGGTATTGGTAGGATACTATAGTACTCATCTCCATATCCCTGATTGAAAAAAATCCTCGAACCCGAGTCCATACCTGTTTGGGTAACAACTTTAACATTTGTACATGTGCCGTATGGGTATGTAAGTACTCATATCCGTACCCGTTACCCGCATTTCTAATAAAAAATAAATATATGAACTATAAAATAGCATATCATTTTAAGTTTTTTAGAAAGTTTAAATGTTTTCAAATGACTTATTGTTGAATTATGAAATAAGCAAACATTTATATTACATGTGTAATGATTTAACATTGATGTATTTTTGAAAATTGATATACATTTATTGTAATATAATAATATAAATTATATATATATATATATATATATATATATATATATATATATATATATATATATATATATATATATATATATATATTTAGGCGGGTATTAAGGTGCTCATACATGCACCCATACCCGCTAAATTAAATGGGTAATTACTCGAGCTCGTGACCATACCCATTATGTGAGTTTTACCCTACCTGTTGTGGATTTTTTAGTGGATACCCATTGAGAATAGGCCAAATTGCCATCCCTAGTGGGCAACCCATCACTTGGTTTTGTAGAACCTTGCATCGTAACCTAATATTGAAAGAACTTCAAGTCTTGGAATCTTCAGATTCACATTCTTCAGAGTCTTCAGCATTTGGTCTTGTAACCTTGTATCGTAACCTTAGGTTGAAAGAAATTCAAGTCTTGGAATCTTCAGAACCACGTTCTTCAGAGTCTCCAACACTTGGTCTTGTAACTTTATAATGTAAAATAAGTCCATAAGAACTTCAAGTCTTTCGAATCTTCAGAGCCACGCCTTCAAAGTCTTCAAGCACTTGGTCTTCAGAACCCTTTGTCTTCTGAAACTTGACTCTTCAGCATATTGACATAAGTTACACTTTTTCTTTGGATCTTCTAACTGGTTTCTTCAGACGGTCGTATCAGAGTAACTAAACTTCAGAGCCTTCTGAAGCTTTCCTAGCTACTTGTTCATCAGAACCTCTGTAGCTTAGAAGTGGAGCATTTTCTCTTCTAATATCTTGGCCACGCCATTTATCAGAAGCCGAATATTTTTTTTTATTCTTAAAAATACAACAAGCATTAGAGTAACAAAATTGTTCATTTAAACACACTCTTTGTTATCATCAAAACTTAGAGACATAATTGCAGAACCAAATCTTGTTCTAACAGACAATACCATCATAAACGTGTGCTAGAAGATTTAGTACAAAGGTACAATTACACATTCTACTCTAATGAATGTATTGTGTACTCTTTATCTTCTACAATCATTTCTTACCTTTGGCAGCTGACAAGATGAAAGTGACGTGTGTACTACTACAACAGTCTACTTCCTTAACTCCTATATAAAGGATCAAGCAATTCATTTGTAAAAAGGAAGAGTAGAGAACAAGAATAGTAACACTTCCAAAATCAAAACAAGAAAAAGAGAAAGATCAAACACAAGAGTTGTTGCTAATTATTGTGTTATTATTTTAATTTGTTTGAACACAAGAGTTGTTGTTCATATTTGTGTTAAATAGTCTGTATTTAGACATTTGTGTAATCTGCTTGTAAGAAGAAATCTTGTAAACACATAAACATTATTCAACTCTAAGTTGATTGTTCCTTGAGTGACCAAGGTGTTAGTCAATAGACTCAATAAGACTTTGAGAAATCTCTTTTAAGGGGTCGGGTAGGCCAGAAGCCTTAAGGAGTTAGTGATTGTTAAATCTCTTAGGGGATTGGGGAGGTCAGAATTCTAAAGAGATCACTAATAGATTGATCATTGCTTTGATTGTTAGTCAACGGCGGGTAGCCCGAGCATTTTTAATTTTTCAAGATTAGTGGATTAAGTCATTGTCTAAGGCAAAATCACCTTGACGGATGGACAAGAGTAATCTTTTCTAAGGTGAACTTGTATAAACCAAATGTGTTATTATTTCTCTTTATTACATTGATTCTATTTTGATTGTTTGTGTAAAGCACTTCTAAACGAAATTTTTTTGAAAACCTAATTCAAACCTCTTTCCTTGTATTTTCTTTCGACCTTCAAACTCAACTCTTGAAGATTTGGTAGAAGGTTTCCTATCAAGTATAAAATTTCATTTGCAGACATACAAGTATAAAATTTCATCTGTAGAAAGATTTGAAGAAGGTTGCCTACCAAGTATATTATATAACACTGTAAAAGTTGCTGACTCTAAACACATAAGTATAAAATTTCATGTGCAAACATATCACAAATTTTAAGTATTTATGAAATTTCTGGTATTCTGGAATTTTCAAATTTCAGGTATTTTGTTGATTACCGAAAATTCTGGAAATTTCTGGAAGTTGTTCTGGAAATTTTTTAAAATCGATCAAGAAATTTTAAATTTCTGGTAAATCGCCCTGGAAATTTTAAAATTTTCGATTAATTGCAAACGGAAATTTTGAAAATACAAAACAATCTGGTAATCGCCCAATTTCGGTATCGAAAATTTCGTTTTTCATCACTTTTGACCAATTGTAAATAATGTTTTACAAATATAAAAAAAAAAAATAGAAGTAAATATTAACATAGATGTTTCGAGAATAAAAATATAGGAGGTGTGGATTATAAGTGGAGGTTGTTGAGTTAAAATCTCTGCTTTTAGGTACTTCGATCTTTATTTACATCCAAATCTTTTGAATTTCTCATATTCATATGATCTTTTTAATTTCTTTTATTCAATTTTTTATTAATTTTTCTGATATTCTATTCATTTATTACCCTCTCTTATTTTTCTATTTATTTCTATTAAAAAAACATCTATTAAATATTCAAAAGATTTTTTTTTCTACAAAATCAAAGTTAATTGTTTTTATTAATCAATTGTAATGTAATACAAGGAGGAATATCATCAAATAACATGTGTCTAGTTCAAGAAGTGACCGCCTTAGCTAGAGAGTGGGTAATAGGAACGACAATGGACAGGGTATTGGTAGGATACTATAGTACTCATCTCCATATCCCTGATTGAAAAAAATCCTCGAACCCGAGTCCATACCTGTTTGGGTAACAACTTTAACATTTGTACATGTGCCGTATGGGTATGTAAGTACTCATATCCGTACCCGTTACCCGCATTTCTAATAAAAAATAAATATATGAACTATAAAATAGCATATCATTTTAAGTTTTTTAGAAAGTTTAAATGTTTTCAAATGACTTATTGTTGAATTATGAAATAAGCAAACATTTATATTACATGTGTAATGATTTAACATTGATGTATTTTTGAAAATTGATATACATTTATTGTAATATAATAATATAAATTAAAGTATATATATATATATATATATATATATATATATATATATATATATATATATATATATATATATATATATTATTGGTTTGGGCGGGTATTAAGGTGCTCATACATGCACCCATACCCGCTAAATTAAATGGGTAATTACTCGAGCTCGTGACCATACCCATTATGTGAGTTTTACCCTACCTGTTGTGGATTTTTTAGTGGATACCCATTGAGAATAGGCCAAATTGCCATCCCTAGTGGGCAACCATATTCACCTGACTCTTTACAAACTTTACCTCAAAGTTGGGATAGTCTAATAACAACAACTTAATAGAATTAATAATGGAAAAATATCCTTAGTGTCAAAGTGGTCCTTTAATTGTTCAAAAAAGAACACGTTAGTCCTTTCCGTCCATTTTTTTATAGCCAAGTTTTGAACACAAGATATTTTAATTCAAGGCCTACATGTTTACCACTCAACCAGTTAACAATTGTTGGCTATTATTATATTTTAAGTTCATATAAACATAAAACGCTTAGAAATATAATAATGATGAATTAATGCAGTTCATATAATTTTTTAATGCTTGAGATTTATTGCTTTGAAATTATTCCTCCTTAACTGTCAATCCCTGCACAAAAGCTACAAAAATCTCTACATCTTCGTTATTATATACTTTAATTTATTTTATATTGTTTTACAATATTCATATTACAATATACTTACCAATTAAATTATAAGATATTATTTTTTATGTAAAGTGTGTAGTTTTTGTTTAAAAAATATTATTATTATAAAATGATAATAATGATTAGAAATACATAAAATAAAAATAAGTACACTAATATTACAGTTTTTATGATAATTTTTAATTTGTGGTTAAATTAACAAAAAAAATTAACAATGATTTTAATAAGAGAGACTAAAAGTATAGATACAAATTTTAGATAGATTAAAAATATATTTAACTCTATTTTAAAATAGTAATTACATATTAAAAAATTAAAATCAATTGTAATTTATAGGTTTAGTGTTATAGGTTTATGTGTGTATGTGGGGAGGAAAAAAATCAACAACTAGGAAATATATGTATGACAAACAGGAAAAAATTACATTAAAAATTATTTTAAATTGTTTTTATAAAATAGGATTGGATGACGTTATTCTTAATAATTAAATTGATTTGAATTTTAAAAAAGAAATTAGTGGACTATTAATATTAATTCATTAACAATTCAAATCAAATTTATTTTTTAAAAAAAAATTGGATTGAATTTTTTTAAATAAGTTTAGAGGATTATTAATATATTGTTTTATTAACAATTCAAATTATATTATTTCTAAAAAAAATTATTTCTTAAAAACAAAATATTTATTACATCTTTATTTATATTGATAGAATAATATTTTGTTTTTAAGTTTTTTAATAATAATTACTTTCGATTTTTCTATATCATTAACATTTTTACCATTTTTTTGCATAAATAAATTATCAAAAAAGAAATAAATAAATATAATATGTTTTAAAAACTGAATATTATTAATATTAATATTAATATTATATTTATCCAGAATTTTATTTTAATATTAATATTATATTAATATTATATTATATTTTTAATATTAATATTATTTTATTTTATTATTTTTTAAATCCAGAATATTAATATTATATTTATCCAGAATTTTATTTTAATATTAATATTATATTTATATTATATTATATTTTTAATATTAATATTATTTTATTTTATTATTTTTAAATCCAGAATATTAATATTATATTTATAAAGAATTTTATTTTAATATACTGGATTTTTAAAAAATAATATTAATAATATTTCATATTTAAAAAATAATAATAATATCCTTATATATTATACCATTTTAAAAAATATATTATTCTATTTTATATTAATAATATTCAGTTTTTAAAACATATTAAATTTATTTATTTCTTTTTTAATAATTTATTTATGCAAAAAATGGTAAAAATATTAATGATATGCAAAAATCGAAAGTAATTATTATTAACAAGCATAAAAACAAAATATTATTCTATCAATATAAATAAAGATGTAATAAATATTTTGTATTTAAGTTTGTTAATAATAATTACTTCCGATTTTTGCATATAAATAATATTTTTACCATTTTTTGCATAAATAAATTATTAAAAAAGAAATAAATAAATTTAATATGTTTAAAAAAAGAATAATATTTATTATTATTATTCTCATTATTATTATTATTATTATTATTTAACGCTTGTAATCATTAAATATCTTTTTATAAATATAATATATTTTTAAAAAAATTATAATATTCAATTTTAACATAATAATAATAATAAATATTATTCTGATTTTGATATAATAATAATAATAATACTGTTTATATATAATAATAATAATTGTTTTTTATAATAATAATAATATTGTTTATATAAAATAATAATAATAATAATTGTTTATATAAAAATAATAATACTTCTAATGGAAATAGTAATGAAATTTATGGAGGTTAATAGTTTTTGTTAATAATAAATTTGGATGAAAAGATAAACATTAATTGCAAAGTGGTATAGTGGTAAGTTGTTCCTCTTGTATGCATTGTAGCCTGGGTTTGAATCTTGGCAAAAACGATGGTTTTTTTTTGAAATTTTCTGGCTACTTAATAAACGGAAATGCCACGGAAACGCCACGCGTGCACATCAGCGCCACGTCAGATGCCACCCAAGCAAAAGTTGACACCTTAGTAAAAATTGGACGGAAAGGACTAACGTGGACCTTTTGGAACAATTAAAGGACCACTTTGACATTTTTTAAAGATAAGGGACCAGAATGTACGTTGAGGTATATTTAAGGGACCAAAAAGGGTATTTTGCCATTAATAATATAGCTAAACTCCGAGTTACCACCAAGGTTAGATCGAAGAGTATGAATCGCCTTCTAAGAATCACTTTTAAAAACAACAAGAGTAAGATGCGAAGAGATGACTCTCTATATGGCCTCCTTAAGAGCTAGAGCCTCCGCTTCAATAACAGAAAGGATATCATTATCCCAAGCAACCCCTCCCATAACAAAATGATCAAAATTATTCCTAATGCACCAACCTCGGTTTATTGTTGTCCCTAAACGACAATTAAAATCTGCATCCACATTACATTTTAGCTATCCGTTCGGAGGCGGGATCTAATGAAGTAACTCAGACTGATGATCCTCAGTGTCATAAATATGTTGAGTCAAGAACCATTCCTGTAATTTATGCAAAGTAAGTCAACCAAGTTTAGAAGCTTCTTCTTTCTCATTATGCCAAACTATATCATTTATATTCTTTCATAAACCCTTCAACATGACTGCAAATCTACCAACAATTATCTTATCCTCTGTGATGCACAAATCAAGTATTAGGGACTTAGAATCATGAAAGTTCAGAAGACAAGATGTTATAATAACATACAACCTGTAACACCCTAACTTCCCCGTGACATATTTATATAAGAATCAGAGTGAATTTAAAATTTCAAACAACATAAATCGGGATGTCACATGCTTCAAAAACCATGTAGCTCATTCAATTAGATACATAACACATGGTTAGAATAAACATATCATAGTTTGAATCAAAACTTTATTGAAATAGCCGAAATATTTCAATTCTCAACAAAACAATTTCAATTAATTATTCCGGAGTCCAAACTACTACAATCGGAATCAATAACAGAAAACCAAATCAAAATAAACATTTCAAATGATTATCCCCAACCCGAGTGTTACGTATCAGAGCAAATGACACCATACTCGAACTAACGGCTACTAACTCTCCATCCTTCATTACCTGCACATTATCAATGTAAAAGCAACAGTGAAAACAAGGAAAGGGTGAGATATCAAACCATATAACTGAGATTATGATAAATAATATATAGTTCGAAATCATATAATATCACCATTCTGTAATCACACGACTAATCAACGCTAACATGCAACTATTCCTTAACAACATACGATCATTCACAACAACGTAATTTAATACAACAACATATCAACAACTTATATGCGACGATATTTATCAAACAACAACTAAATTCAGCATCAAATTATATTAACAACGAATCATATTCAACATCCATAACAACATATATCAACCGTCAACATGAACATCATCATCAACAACAACAACGGCAACAACAACGTAATCAACAATTCGAATGTGACTCAACTGTGTGAATACATGTGGATCAATCGGAGTATAAATCCCAACGTAAACAACTTCCAGTAATTCCGAGGCATCAAGGCGTAAGCGTTTAACGTAAACAACATGCCCCTAACGGCTCAACATGGTTTTGCCCCTCACGGCTCAATATAATATGCAAATATATGTATGTGATGAAATTAAACAGCATACAACAACAACAACGTGATCTCCAACGTAATCTACAACGGAAACCAACTTACAACATATTCATTTTGCCCCTTACGACCAACGTAATCAACAACAACAACAACCATCAACCTTAGCTATCAATGTCTCTACAACAACGTTCAACAATAACGACAACAACGGATTCACTTACGAAAACTATAACAAATCATCCAAAAACTCAACTACTGTACCTAAAAACATTATTATAGGCTAATTCATGATTCTAGCTTTCCAACGGTCCAAACGACATCAAAATCGGAGTTACGGTCGTGAAGATACGACCAAAACAATTTTGCAGAATTATTCCTCTGTTTCTGTTCAGTATGTGTCGACACATAAGCTCATGTGTCGGCTCATAGCTTAAAATTTTCAATTTTTCACATAGTATGCATCGATGCATAGGTCGTATGAGTCGGCTTATAGCTTTTCAAAATTCTATTTTTCTAATTTCCTTCAGTATGAGTCGATGCATACATGCTTTGTATCGATGCATACATCACAGCCTGCCTCCATGAGCCAATACATGTCCTTTTGGATCGATACAAGCTGATACTATGCTTCTGGTTTTTAACATCAGTATTGCATGTATCGATGCATACATGCATGAGTCGATACATGCTTCCCAATTTTACCCCATGAGCCAATACATTACAATTTGTATCGACGCATGCTGTTTCCAAACTTCTGGTTTTTAAAACAAACACAACATGTATCAATACATGCTTTCTTGAGTCGGCCCATGCAGCGTGGGAATGTCCAAATTCCAGTTTTTCCCAAAGTTTCACAATTCAATTGGAATTATTTTCAATCAGCAATAGCAACATATCATCTAACAACAGAATCGTGCATTCTTTTCAATAAATAACAACAATTTACTCCTAATAGTTAAATTCATATATTCCAATTGGGATTTTCTACGGTTAATCACATCGACATGACACAACCTAGCGAATTATACATCCCAAACTACCCACTGTCCATCATATCCCCAATTATAGAGCAAGAACCTCACCCTTACCTTGGGTTGAAGGTTGCTCTAAGAATTCTTGATCGTTCCACTTTTCTCCGTCAGAATCTTTGTTCCTCTTTGGTCTGCAGTTTCTCTTTTTCACGATCTATTCTCCCAAAATCCAAAACCTTATTCTCTACTGAAACGTAATCCTTTTATTTCTTTTTAATCCAACAATAATAATAATACTATTATTCCTTAATGGGTCAACTAATTAACACTCCCACATTATTTCTCACACCACCACTAAATCCAACTTTTAACCAAATAATAATTCTATAATAATATTATTTCTATTATTATTTCTCCGATTAAACCAACTATCGCTCAACTATCAACTTAACCGCTCAACCAGCATATTAATCCAATAATAAAATACTTCAATAATTTAATTAACTAATTAGTTAAATTCGGGGCGTTACAACTCCCCCCCACTTAAGATATTTTCGTCCTAGAAAATCCATCCAACGCAATCATTCATAACATCACATTCGCATCCAGTTCTTCGATTCAACAACTACACAATCATAGTTTAAATTCACTGCTTATATCTCAACCTTTCGGTATAACTGTAACTCAACATGACTTGATTCAAACACTCACACATCTTGCAGCTATATTTAACGCACACTCCTTACGATAACATCAAAACAAAATCCGTTACGCCATCACTAACGCTTCCACTCTTGAGATCATACTCATCTTTTCGTACTCCCAACGTTGACTCACGGTCCAAAAGATTCCAACAAATCCAATAACTCTACAACTTTTTCAATCATTCCCCAATAATTCCATAGCAAGGTCTACAATAATTCATTACTTTAGACATCGACATTCTTACGCAAGATTGTTCAAACAATAACCTTACAACCCATCAACAACGTTGAACATATCAAATCCCTAAATTCCATCATCATTACCTTACTCCTCATCTGATATTGTCGCTGAGATATCAACACTCAACATGCTACACCGTCCACTTGACAGTCACTTAATCTCCTATGGAAGTCAAGTTTACTTTATTCATCTCTGCATCATTGCACACACAGTTTTGATTTATTGGATCTCAACACACTTTGCACCTCTAACTCGGATCATAATCCTCAGACTGATCGGTCCCAACTTTCGAATCTACCATTTTCACAACCAACTCTTTTAGTTTCCTTTGATACTGTCCAGAAATTACCGTTAATTTTCAACCTCTCTAACACAACATTCTGCGGTAACAATCCGCAACTAATCTCATATCAACATAAAATTTCAATAATGTTGCTCTACTTCGATTTGGTGACAGGACAACTCCAATTCTCCTTTTCACACGCCACTACCTTCCATCAACCACAACTTTAGTTTCCTCTTTAAGGCATCTTCCTTGAAATGTCATATTCATCATAAATTGTATCTCTGTGCGCTTCCTGACTCTTCTTTGTAACTCCAAAATATTCTAACAATTTCAACAACTCTTACAATCACATACAAGGATTTCACAACAGGCTTACAACAATCTGACATTTCATCGTTATCCAAACGTCAACATCTTATGCAAGGCTTCTCAACCCGACAACTTCACAATCTACCAACACGCTTTGAATTCGAAAATTAACAAAGCTCCAACAACACTTACACTATAGCCATCAGCAACATACTAGCTAACATCTCAAAACCGAACACATCCGAGAAGCAAGGCTTCTCCCCCACTTAGCTTCAACTAACTCCTGCAACAACAATCAAAAAACAACCAGCACCGACAGTGTTCCACACACTTGTCGCATACAAAGGAAATAAACAACGTTAGACAACACTACAGACGAACCTGCTCTGATACCAATTGTAACACCCTGACTTCCCCGTGGCATATTTATATAAGAATCAGAGTGAATTTAAAATTTCAAACAACACAAATCAGGATCTCACATGCTTCAAAAAACATATAGCTCATTCAATTAGATACATAACACATGGTTAGAATAAATGTAACATAGTCTGTATCAAAACTTAATTGAAATAGCGGAAATATTTCAATTCTCAACAAAACAATTTCAATTAATTATTCCGGAGTCCAAACTACTCCAATCAGAATCAACAACAGAAAACCAAATCAAAATAAACATTTCAAACATTTATCCCCAACCTGAGTGTTACGTATCAGAGCAAATGACACCATACTCGAACTAACGGCTACTAACTCTTCATCCTTCATTACCTGCACGTTACCAATATAAAGGCAACGACGAAAACAAGAAAAGGGTGAGATATCAAACCATATTATTGATATTGTGATAAACAATATATAGTTCGAAATCATATAATATCACTATTCTGTAATCATACGACTAATCAACGCTAACACACAACTATTCTGTAGCAACATACGATCATTCACAACAACGTAATTCAATACAACAACATATCAACAACAACTTATATGCGACGACATTTATCAAACAACAATTAAATTCAATGGCAAATTATATTAACAGTGAATCATATTAAACAGCCATAACAACATATATCAACCGGCAACATGAACATCATCAACAACAACAACGACTCAAACAGCAACAACAACGGCAAAAACAACGTAATCAAAAATTCGAATGCGACTTAACTATGCGAATGCATGTGGATCCATCAGAGTATAACTCCCAACGTAAACAGCTGCCAGTAATTCCGAGGCATCAAGGCGTAAGCCTTCAACATAAACAACATGCCCCTAACGGCTCAACATGGTTTTGCCCCTCACGGCTCAACATAATATGCAAATGTATGTATGCAATGAAATTAAACAGCATATAACAACAACTCAATATACAATGGAAACCAACTTACAACATACTCATTTTGCCCCTTACGACCAACGTAATCAACAACAACAGCAACCATCAACCTTAGCTATCAAAACCTCTACAACAATGTTCAACAATAACGACAACAATAGATTCACTTACGAAAACTAAAACAAATCATCCAAAAACTCACCTACTGCACCTAAAAACATTATTATAGGCTAATTCATGATTCTAGCTTTCCAACGGTCCAAACGACATCAAAATCGGAGTTACGGTCGTGAAGATACGACCAAAACAATTTTGCAGAATTATTCCTCTGTTTCTGTTCAGTATGTGTCGACACATAAGCTCATGTGTCGGCTCATAGCTTAAAATTTTCAATTTTTCACATAGTATGCATCGATGCATAGGTCGTATGAGTCGGCTTATAGCTTTTCAAAATTCTATTTTTCTAATTTCCTTCAGTATGAGTCGATGCATACATGCTTTGTATCGATGCATACATCACAACCTGCCTCCATGAACCAATACATGTCCTTTTGGATCGATACAAGCTGATACTATGCTTCTTGTTTTTAACATTGGTACTGCATGTATCGATGCATACATGCATGAGTCGATACATGCTTCCCAATTTTACCCCATGAGCCAATACATTACAATTTGTATCGACGCATGCTGTTTCCAAACTTCTGGTTTTTAAAACAAACACAACATGTATCAATACATGCTTTCTTGAGTCGGCCCATGCAGCGTGGGAATGTCCAAATTCCAGTTTTTCCCAAAGTTTCACAATTTAATTGGAATTATTTTCAATCAGCAATAGCAACATATCATCTAACAACAGAATCATGCACTCTTTTCAATCAATAATAACAATTTACTCCTAATAGCCAAATTCATATATTCCAATTGGGATTTTCTACGGTTAATCACATCGACATGACACAACCTAACGAATCATACATCCCAAACTACCTACTGTCCATCATATCCCCAATTATAGAGCAAGAACCCCACTCTTACCTTGGATTGAAGGTTACTCTAAGAATTCTTGATCGTTCCACTTTTCTCCGTCAAAATCCTTGTTCCTCTTTGGTCTGTAGTTTCTCTTTTTCACGATCTATTCTCCCAAAAGCCAAAACCTTATTCTCTACTGAAACCTAACTTCTATTTCTTTTATTTCTTTTTAATCCAACAATAATATTAATAATAATAATAATAATAATAATAATAATAATAATAATAATAATAATAATAATAATAATAATAATAATAATAATAATAATAATAATATTCTTTACTGGGCCAACTAATTAACACTCCCACATTATTTCTCACACCACCACTAAATCCAACTTTTAACCAAATAATAATTCCATAATAATACTATTTCTATTATTATTTCTCCGATTAAACCAACTATCGCATAGCTATCAACTTAACCGCTCAACTAGCATATTAATTTAATAATAAAATATTTGAATAATTTAATTAACTAATTAATTAAATTCGGGGTGTTACACAACCAAACTGCCCACCAACACTCATGCGATTCAAAACATCCAAAAAAAAAACATATCAATCATCTACAATAGAGTTATCACAAACATGACAAAAGGTCGAGCAAGGAACGTGATATTGTTAGAGTTATCACATAAAATTTTATAATTTTATGCAACCTAACCTTTAATATTTCTATATATACCGGGATGTAAATGTAATGAAGTACATAAAGTTGAGAGAAATTTATAAGGGTAATGTTAACCAGTGTTTAAAGACACTGGTTAAGAATCATTAATTGCATCCTAAAATTAATTGTATCATAAATTTATTAATATTTTTTAGAAAAGATAAATTATTAAAAGTGCTATTTAAGTAAAAATTAAAATTTTCTAACTATATAGAAAAGAAATTGAGATGTTACATGTTATCACTTTTATTGGTACTTAATGCAATGCATTGTTGCTTCTGCAAATTATTTATATTTGATATTTAAATTAAATATAAATTTTTTATTTATATTTATATTTATATTTTTTATTTTTTATTTTATTTTTTTGTAATATTTTATTTTTAATTAACTATGAGTTTTTTAAATTTTTTATTTTGTTTATAGTAAATCAAGCTCTCATGTAGTAATATTGAAATGAAGTAGAATATTTAAATTTAAATTTTCATTTACTTTCACATTTATAAATTATGTATGAAAGAGAAAATAAGTGAATAAATTAATTTGAGTCAATACAATGATTAAATATATTTAATTATTTTAAAAAAAAAAAGTGATTAAAAATCATTTAATACTTCTTATGGTTAAAAAATTTCAATTTTTTTTCTTAAATAACACTTTTCTTAAGAATATTAATGAATTTATGATATAATTAACGTTATGATGAAATTAATGATTCTTAACCCATATCTCTTTTAATATAAAATATCGATCATTAACTTTAATGACTGACTTTTTAAGACATATTTATGTAATATCATTGGTTTAATAGTGTTGTCAAAAGATTCTATTCTTTCGCAACTACTAATCTTTTAATGTTTGTATTGTTATCACAATTCGAAAACAATAACATGTGATTGAAAATTAATAAATTCAAATTAATATTCATTCTTAATAATAAATTAAACTTAAAAAATAAATAAGTAAAATTCTAATTGTTATTAACAATAATATGTATAAAAAATTGTATACACTACAAATTTATTATTAAATATTTTTTGAATTTTATCTAAAATTATAATTTATTTAATCAGTGCATATGTAGTACTTGATTATTGATTATTGTTTATAACAAATCTTCTCAATAATTGTGAAATTCTTTTAGCAAAATTATATAAATCAGAAAGAACAAAAATCAACTCGTGTTTATAAAAAATTGGATTGAACACAGTCTATGAAAAAACACTGTGTGTCACTTCATATTTAAAAAATATAGTTTCTTTCTCATAAAATTTATATTTATTAATAAATAATTTATACCATTTTCTCTAATAAAATATGTATAAATTTACAATAATAAAACATCATAATATAAGTTAATTAAGATGTTTATCTAAAGGTCCTCCAATAGTGAAGAATTATGTTTGGCGTCTTTGCAGGAATTGTATCCCCACTAGACATCACCTTTTGGACCGTGGCGTTGACTGCCCGTCTAATTGCATTGGTTGTTTGGAAGGAGATGAGCATAATTATCATCTATTTTTGCATCCTTTATTGAGTACTGGAGGAGATTTTTCTTCTATTTTTTTCTCTTTTTTACAGGTAGCTTCGTATGACCATCAAGCGCTCTTTGCTACTGTTTTGTGGAGTATATGGAAATGCATGAATAGTCATATTTAGAGTCATACTATTGATTCTTCGGTCAATATTTGTAATCTAGCCATGCATTTCCTGTTAGGACGGAAAAAAGCTCAGCGTGTCAGAGGTAATGATACATTTACTACTTCGAATTCTTCTACTTCCAGATGGCAAAAACCCTCAATTGATCGTTTCAAGTGCAACATTGATGCCTCCCTTACTCAAAATAAAGTAGGTATAGGTGTTTGTATTAGAGACTCTGAGGGTTATTTTGTTAGTGCTAGGACAAAGTGGTTCTCCCCTATCACTGATGTTGATATTGGAGAGACTCTAGGTCTCATGTCGGCTATTAAGTGGGTTCATGAGTTTCGTCTGGATAATATAGACTTCGAAATGGATGCTAAAAATGTGGTGGATAGTGTGAATATGTCTAATCCAAATGACTCTGAGCTTTGAGTTATTACTCGAGAATGCAGGTGTCTTCTGTTTTCTCTATTTACGAACTCTCATGTTAAATTCACTAGGAGACAAATTAATGAAGTTGCTCATACTTTTGCAAGGGCGGCTCCATCTTATGTTAGTTTTCATGTATTCAATGTTTGTCCAACATGTATTCATAACTTTATTATTAATGAAATAAGTTGATTGATGTGCGATCGACCTAATGTGTCTAACGGTATCTTAACTGCAAGTGCACAGCCTATCGCGGTAGTAATAAAAGATTGTCGAATCCACAGGGACTTTGTAATCACTCTAGTGCGGGAAAGTAATGCTGGTTTAGCTAAGGCAGATATTGTCACGTTTGGTTTAAGGAAGGCTAAGGAAAATAAACTAATTGATTTTAAATTAATAATGAAATGAAACGGTCGGTATGTAATAGAGTGGACCTAAGGGATCTAATCGAACCTAGGCATATAAGGATGGTTAACTTAGTTTACCTGTAGAAATAATCAGTTTAAAAACCCTCAACTCACACTTTCGTGGTCTTATCTCGGATTATACGTCTAAAGTCCTATGCCTGCTTTCGCTAGCCCAAAAGTGTTTAGAAAATACTTTTTGGAAACTTAATTAATTCTAATTCGTTTTAAAGCGCTTTCACTGGATTTAAATCGAATGCCTAACTTTAGCTATCCGGTGAAAATCTCACACTTTCATGGTCTCGATCCTAACCTATTTACTTTTCTTACTTTCGTAACAAAAACGTTTTATTTTTAAGCATAAAAAGTTATAACCAGGGCCTAAGTTAATTAAAGTTTTAGCCTAAGTTTGATCAGATACCTATTGTCTCTAACTATCCCATACCGACACTAAAGGTTTAGCTAGCCATGACAATTGAAATAAATTCACAGCAAACAGAAATAAATAAGCATAAGGCAGACATTATAAGTAATTAATAAAACTCAAATTAATTAAATTAAACTGAAATACAATCGTAATGTTAAAAACCTGAAAAGCAGTATCCTATATCCTTCTTCCACAGGTCGGAAATTCGGACTTGGAAACTGGAATGTAAAACGAAATCTGAAGCTTGAAATAAATCCTAAACTAGAATAATAATTTCCTGATGTTGGAAATTATTATTTGGGCAGTGAAATAAACAAAGGAAATTCGAAAAGCAGAAAAATAGAAACCGTTAACAACAGGTTCACAATTCGGCAGAGCTTCCGCACAACTAAAATCTCAAAATGCTCCCCTGTTTAACTTTGAAGGCTGAGCTATTTATAGAGGAATGTAAACTGGCAGTTGGGAAGTTGAGTCTTCGTGGCTTCACTTGAAAGTTCCAAAAATATAGGAACGTGGGTTGAACGTGGCTTGAATGGGTAGTTGAGAAGATTCAGGAGTCTTTGACTCCGCTGCTGTAGCCTCTCCACGTTCTGCACTTATTTTACAACTGATATAAGGCGCATTACGGTCGTGACAGGTGCGTTACGAGCAGGTTTCATGTTTTCCCGTGTTACGGTCGTGGCCAAGGCGTGACGGGCGTCACGCGCTTCATGAATGTCTTACGGTCGTGGCAGATGCGTTACGACCGTCACAGCAGCAAAATCTGCAATTCTTGACAGATTTGTCTTTTCTTCTGTTCTTTGTTGCTAGCTTTGCATGTTTCATGTTTTCTTCTAGTTTGAGCTAAGTTATGTGGTACCTGCAAAAAGTCATAGCAAACTCGGAATATTCGGGAGTTAATCGGGTCAGAATAGTACAAAACGGGTTAATTTCATGGTAAATATACGATACAATTTCGTGTTATCATTGATCATTTTTCGTAAAAAAAAGATGTTTATCTAAAATAAATTTTAATTTTAATTAAAAAATTTCAATTCAAAATAAAAATAATTTACACGGATCATAAATTCATAATCTAGTAAGGATTATTACGGGGATATATCTATATCTCCCAACATATTTTTAGAAAATATAGGGTGGCTCATTTACTGTAATATAGGGTAGACATGACAATAGGGTGGGTCGAGATGATTTTTTTACCTATCTCAAACTTAAACTCAAATTCTCAAACAATCTCATTCTCTGCCCCAAATTCAAACGGGAATAAAGAATTAAAATTCAAACTCATTTAAAACAGATTTAGATTGGGTTCAAGTATCTCCGTTCCGACCCATCTATTAAATAAAATCAATTTTTTAATAGAAATATTCCACATTCTAACCTAATCAAATCAGATTTTTTTCAACAACTTCAAAACGGATTCGAGACGAATATGGATTTTGTTGTTATGGTTAATATATGCTTCCAAGAATGCATATAAGAAATTTTAGAGTATCTAGAACTTTTCACTTGAACTAACCCACCGGATAAAGTAATTTCCTCTTTCAACTTTTAATAACTCCATCAACTAAAAATGTGCCAACATAGGTATTCTTCCATATCTACCGGTAACCTATAAACGTGCTCATCTGCCGTTTGGTGTTGGCAAACAATGTGCTTAAACCCCAACTACCACATTTTCATTTTTTGTTTACAAAACCAATCACTAAAATCACTTATCATAACATCATCGTGATTCATATAAATGTCTTCTAAATCTTTCAATAGGAATCTAAAAGATCAACCTCCATTCAATCTAGCAACCATTAATGTAAAAAGTACTACATTACATGTCTTAGATACTTCCACCAATCAAAACCAACTAACATTAATTTATGAAGAAATTTTTTTGTGAAGTACTATGATTACTAGTTAAGTATAGTTGGGTTCAAATTGGGACCAACGTTTGTATATTTGACATTTTTCAACAACAAGTCAATCATTCCTTTTTAACAGTTTTAAGATTTTCTATTTAAATGTTCATACATACATACCATAAGACACACACAGTTACATATGTATTTTCTAACATAATCTTGTAACAATGTCGTCTTCTTCTTCGTCTTCTTCATGGCTAACTTCTCCTTCATGCACTCTTTTTCCTATAGATTCATCTTCCTCTACACCAAACCTCGTGCTTCAATGGCTAACCTTTCTTTTTCTATCTCCATGTCCTCAAAGACTTCTTCTTTCTGCTCTTGATTTCTTGTTTTTGCTCTCCCTCTTAGCTTTAGCAGCTCACAAACTCTACTCAAGATTCAACTCAGCTTCCAACTCTACTTCCTCAATCACAAAACCACTTCTGCAGGAGAAAGATTCTGATTATAGAATCACATTTTGGTTCAAACTACCTTTGTTGGTTACTATCCTTTTGGCTATAGCTTACACTGTTCTAGGTGTCTTGGCTTTTACGCAAACCAATAATGTGACTTCATGGAAACAAATAGAATCGCTTTTTCGGTTGGTTCAAGCAATAGTCAACATAGTGATAGTGATTCTAATGATACATGAGAAAAAGTTCAAATCTTTCAAACACCCTTTATCATTAAGAATCTATTGGGTAGCAAACTTTGTGATTGCTACTTTGTTTGCTGCTTCAGCTATTGCTCGAATTGTAACTATAAGCGAAGAAAAAATGGAACTTAGTTTGAGAATAGATGACATATTCTCACTGGTAAATCTTCCATTATCTGTGTTCTTTTTTGTGATATCCATAAAAGGGTCATCAGGGATTCATGTCATAAGAATACCTGATGAAGTAGCAATATATCCATTGATTTCTAGGGATAGAACTTTGAGTCCTTATGCTTGTTCTTCATTTTTGTCCAAATCAGTTTGGTTTTGGATAAATCCTTTGCTTAAGAAAGGTTATAAAACACCCCTTAACCTGGAAGATGTTCCTTCACTTCCTCTTGAGTTTAGAGCAGAAAAAATGTCTGAACTTTTTCAAAACAATTGGCCAAAACCAGATGAAAACAGTAAGCATCCAGTTGGATTAACCCTTTTCAGGTGTTTTTGGAAACACTTAGCTTTCACTGGTTTCCTTGCAAGCATTAGGCTTTGTCTTATATATGTCGGTCCATTGTTGATTAAGAGTTTTATTGGTTTCACATCCAGGCAAGATAGTACTGCTGGTGAAGGTATTTTTTTGATATTGATCCTTTTTGCAGCAAAATCGGTTGAAGTACTTAGTGTCCATCAATACAACTTCCACTCTCAGAAACTCGGCATGCTTATTCGTTCGAGCATAATCACTTCGGTTTACAAAAAGGGTTTAAGGTTGTCAAGTTCTTCAAGACAAACTCATGGAACAGGACAGATTGTGAATCACATGGCTGTCGATGCTCAACAACTCTCAGATATGATGATGCAGTTTCATCCTATATGGTTGATGCCCTTGCAAATTACTGCTGCACTGGCTCTTATATATAGCTATATTGGTGTGTCTGCTCTTGCTGCATTTCTTGGAACTGCCGTAATTTTTCTTTTCACAACATATCGAACTAAGAATAGTAATAGTTTCCAGGTTCAGATAATGAAAAGCCGTGATTTGAGACTGAAGGCGATGAGTGAATTGCTTAACAATATGCGTGTGATTAAGTTTCAAGCGTGGGAAGAGTATTTCGGTAACAAAATTCAAGAGTTTCGTGAAGCCGAGCATGGATGGATTGGGAAATTCTTGTACAATTTTGCTGTTAACTTTGGAGTATTGTCTGCTGCAACATTAGTTGTAACTGTTCTTACCTTTGGAACTGCAACTTTTATTGGAATTCCTTTGAATTCTGACATTGTTTTCCCAATTATTTCGATTATCAAGATACTTCAAGAGCCTTTGAGGATTTTTCCTCAGGCTCTTATGACGGTTTCTCAAGCAACAATATCTTTAGGGAGGTTGGATGAGTTCATGATGAGCAAGGAAATGGATGAGAATGCAGTGCAAAAAGAAGAGAATTGTGACGATGATGTAGCAGTGGAGATAAAAGATGGAAAATTCTCATGGGATGATAACGATGAGAATGATGCGTTGAGAGTTGAAGAGTTGGAAATTAAGAAAGGGAATCATGCTGCTGTTGTAGGAACTGTTGGTTCAGGCAAGTCTTCATTATTGGCTTCTTTGTTGGGAGAAATGTTCAAGATCTCAGGAAGGGTACATATGCTTGCTTTTAACTCTTCTTCTATGTATAATATTTTTCTTACCAAGAATTCATATGACTGTGCTTTTCAAATTAATACAAAGAATACTATTGATAACTGAATGTTGTTCTGTGAAAATTTACTTTTGTCATTATTACTTATAAAATCTTACAGGTTAGAGTTTGTGGGACAACAGCGTATGTAGCACAGACATCATGGATTCAGAATGCAACCGTCAAAGAAAACATATTGTTTGGTTTACCAATGAACATGGACAAGTACATGGAAGCTTTAAGAGTGTGCTGTCTTGAGAAGGATCTTGAAATGATGGAATATGGTGACGAGACCGAAATTGGAGAGCGAGGAATAAACCTGAGTGGCGGTCAGAAACAACGCATACAGCTTGCTAGAGCTGTATATCAGGACACTGACATCTATCTACTTGATGATGTGTTTAGTGCTGTTGATGCCCAAACAGGATCTTTTATTTTTAAGGTATGCACAAAGCTAAAGTTTCTAGTTTTTAAGATTATAGACAATACATTATAGTATCAATCAAGATGATATTGGTTTCCATTATAAATGAATTGTAATTTGAAATTTCTAATACAAATCACAAGGGATTCTCCATCATTTTGCAGGAATGTATCATGGGATCTCTCAAAGATAAGACTGTTTTACTTGTAACTCACCAAGTTGATTTCTTGCATAATGTTGACTCTATAATGGTATGCATATGTTCACAAATCCCAAAAAAATTTCTAACCAATAGTGAATGTACATTCATGATATAGTATTAAGTCTTATAATTTGGTATAATCTTTGAAGGTAATGCGTGAAGGAAGAGTAGTGCAAAGTGGAAAGTATGATGAACTTCTCAAAGCAGGCCTAGATTTTGGTGCACTTGTGGCAGCTCATGAATCCTCAATGGAAATAGCAAAAACAAGTGACAAAACTAGTGATGATTCAGCTCAATCTCCAAAATTTGCTCGCATGGCATCGAAAGAAAAAGAAAACGGGGTTGAAAAGCAGTCTTCTCAAGATCAATCTAAGTCTGATGATAAAACTGCAGCAAAGCTCATTGACGATGAGGGAAGAGAAACTGGACATGTGAGCCTTAAGGTATACAAGCAATATTTCACAGAAGCATTTGGATGGTGGGGAATAGCACTTGTAGTAGCAATGTCAGCGGGCTGGGTGTTGTCATTTTTAGCTGGTGACTATTGGTTAGCAATTGCCACTTCAGATGATTCTGGCATTCCTTCATTTACCTTCATGTTTGCCTATGCGGCTATTGCTATTATTGCATGCATAGTTCTTATAGGAAGAGCTTTCATGTATACATATTTGGGTTTAAAGACATCTCAAAGCTTCTTCATTGGAATGCTTCAAAGTATCCTTCATGCACCAATGTCATTCTTTGATACCACTCCTTCTGGCAGAATTTTAAGTCGTGTGAGTTTCATTCAACATCTCTTTTAAAGTTTGGTTTATGCTTTAGTAGTGTTTGGACTTGCTAACACTACTCTTGTTATGAATGGTTTAGGCATCTACTGATATACTTTGGGTGGATATAACAATTCCAATGTTTACAAACTTTGTAATGATAGCATACTTATCATTATGCAGTATCCTCATTGTCACATGCCAGAACTCTTGGGAGACTGTCTTTCTTGTAATTCCACTGGTCTGGCTCTACAACTGGCATAGGGTATGATATAACTACTCCAATTTAAGTTTTCAGGAATACTATATAGTAATATTATCTTGCAACTTGGTCCTATTTTGATTATTACGTTTTACTGGTATGCAGAAATATTATCTTGCAACTTCTAGGGAATTGACTCGTCTTGATTCAATCACAAAAGCTCCAGTGATTCATCACTTTTCAGAGACACTTTCTGGTGTTATGACAATCCGTGGCTTAAGAAAGCAGAATGAATTTTGTGATGAAAATATTGACAGGGTGAATGCAAGTCTAAGAATGGATTTCCATAACAACGGAGCAAATGAATGGCTTGGTTTTCGCTTGGACTATATAGGAGTGGTTTTCCTTTGTACTGCCACTTTTTTTATGATCTTTTTTCCAAGTACTATTGTTAAACCAGGTAGAATCCCTTTCATCATCTTTTCATTTAACAACCATCATAGTCGATCACTATTTCAGGCAGAATTTTTAAAATTCCGCGATGCTTTCGGCCAATGCAGCATAGAGATATTAAAAAATATTAATGCTCTGGTTCAAAAGATCGCAGTCACTGAGTATTTTAAAAAGCCTATTCACACATTATAAACAAGAACTAAGGCTTTGTTTGGTTGGACAACTTAATTTTGCAGAATATGTTGGTATGTCTCTATCATATGGCCTGTCTCTGAGTGGTCTTTTATCGTTTGCCATAACTATGAGTTGCAATGTAGAGAACAAAATGGTTTCAGTTGAAAGGATAAAACAGTTTACTAACCTCCCATCAGAAGCTCCATGGAAAATAGCTGACAAGTCTCTTCCTCAGAATTGGCCTAGTCATGGAACCATAGAGTTAAATAATTTACAGGTATACATTGTAATCACAATGGCCTAGTACACATACATTGTTTGCAAGATTAGACGATTGAGTATAAAAATGGTGCAAGCAGGTTAGGTACAGACCAAACACTCCTCTAGTTCTTAAGGGAGTCTCTCTAACCATTGAAGGTGGAGAAAAAGTTGGCGTTGTAGGCCGTACAGGAAGTGGAAAATCAACACTCATCCAAGTTTTATTTAGGTTGATTGAGCCTTCCGCGGGGAATATAGTCATTGATGGTATTAACATTTTTGATGTCGGCCTTCATGATTTGAGGTCACGTTTTGGAATCATTCCACAAGATCCTGTCCTCTTTCAAGGAACAGTTAGAACCAACATTGACCCTCTTGGATTGTATTCAGAAGATGAAATTTGGAAGGTATCTATATAGATATTTCATGTATTAGGGAACTTCAGCTTATAATTGTAGCTTCTAGTAACTAAAAACTTAATGTTAATTAATTTTACTGCAGAGTCTTGAGCGGTGCCAACTGAAGGAAGTGGTAGCTGCAAAGCCTGAGAAACTCGAGGCTTTAGGTAATCTTCTTCATAGACTCATTTTTCAATAGTTTAATCGAATGTATGTGCGCTGAAATATGTTAAACTATTTTGTTAGTGGTTGATGGTGGAGACAATTGGAGTGTTGGACAAAGGCAGCTTCTATGTTTGGGAAGGATAATGCTAAAACGCAGCAGAATATTATTCATGGATGAAGCAACAGCATCGGTTGATTCACAAACTGATGCTGTAATACAAAAGATCATCAGAGAGGATTTTGCAGACCGTACAATAATTAGCATTGCTCACAGAATACCAACAGTTATGGACTGTGACAAGGTTTTGGTCATAGATGCAGGTATGCACTTTATGCTATTAATAAAGAAATGCATAGATATTTAGATTGGTGTAGCAGTAATGAATGAATTTGTGGCAGGTTTGGCAAAGGAATATGAGAAACCATCACGTTTGCTTGAAAGGCCTTCACTTTTTGCAGCATTGGTTAAAGAGTATTCCAATAGATCAACTTAGTTGTTTTTCACTTATTATGAATGTGTGATAGGATTCCAATTAATTTGTCTTTATCTTATTTTGTTGCTTTCCTATTTTGTCGTTTTATGTGAGGTGGCATATCTACTAGATTTGCTAGCTCATAATTTGTTAATTTCCTAGGCATTTAATTGGTTGGCTTGTAACTATTGAGTCCACTTATAGCCATTGAAGTTCATGAATAAAATAACACAATTTTCATTAAAACAACTTCTTATTCCTCTCTTCATTTACAATCTATGATTCAATTCCATTAGGTAGCATTCACCCATTGTTACCTAATATCCAAAATCGTAACAATTGGTATCATTCTGGTGACCAAGAAATCATCATCGTTGTGCTCTCTGATCGAAATAGAATGACTTGAAGACCATATTGCTTAACTTTAACTTTAACCAGAATGTGTACGCATGCTACAAGGATGCCTAAGGTGGAGTTTCCACATTTTGACATGAAGAATGTGTGTGACTAGCTTTACAAGTACGACCAGTTCTTTCTACTTGACGATGGTGCGCTTAGCTTCCATTCACCTCGATGGCCTCGCCCTTCAATGACATATTAACTATATGCATCAAAAGTTCGACATCTAAGATGTGTTTTTTTGTCAGCATCCATGGAAGCATACTCTCTTGTTATTCCCACTTGTCCTGCTATAACTAACAACTGGTGACCATGAATGCCATATACCACCCTCCATGGATCATTTATTAATACCATTTGAGGACAAATCTTTTTCGAGCCTACTACCTTACCACCTGCTCGCCCTGGCTTAGATCACAAAATTTCCAATAAGGAGGGTGTACTCAAACTTTCAATACGAGACCTATTGTTTCTCATTGGTGCACAAAGATGTCATTGATAAAATAGTGCAAGAACTGTTGAATCAACGCATAGTCCAACGTAGCAACAAGCCATTTGTATCTCCCACTATCTTGGTGTGCAATAAGGATGGATCATGGCTCCTTTGTGTTGATTTTCAAAGACTTAATGAAGTAACAGTCAAGGGTCGTTTTCCACTTAACGGATGAGCTTCATGGTTCCACTATATTCTCTAAGTTAGACATGCATTCAGGGTACCATCAACTACACATGGATCAAGGAGAGGAACACAAGACAACTTTCAAGATCCACAATGGCCACTTCGAGTACTTGGTCAAGCCCTTTGCGCTTACCAATTTCCCTGCATCTTTTCAACCACTTATGAATCAGGTCTTAAAGCCTTTTCCTTTGAAAATTTGTTATTTTATTCTTTGATGATTTTCTAATTTATAGTCATTCCTTAAAGGACCATCTCGTGAATTTACAATTGATTTTTGAAATAATTAGGGACAATCACTTGTTTTTAAACAAGCCTAAGTGTGTTTTTTCCCTTCCAAGAGTAGAGTATCTCGGCCATTTCATTATCAAAGATGACGTTTCCACAGATCCTCACAAAATTCAGGGTGTAAACTCTGTTAGGGGGAAATTCCGAGGAGGGAGCATTACTTGGGGATACACGTTTGGTGAGGAACACACCACATCTCCTAAGTCAAATCTAATCAAATATTTTCTAACACAAGAAATTATATTCAACACACCACCTAATTCATTGTGTTTAAGCTATCTACATTCATCATAGCTTTTAGTCTTCGAAATACTTCGACCTACACGCCCTTCATCATAATGTCTGCAATCTAATTCTCAGTTCTGCAATGTTCCAAATTCATCTTCCCATCTGCTACTTGTTCTCGAAGATAGTGGAACCTCATTTCGATGTGTTTGCTTCAACCATGAGCTATCGGGTTCTTCTCCAGGTTGATAGCTGACGTGTTGTCGATCTTCATGGTAATTGCTCCATGATTTTTACCTGTAATTTCTTCGACCAAGTTCATCATCCAAGTTGCTTGACATGCACAAAGAGAAGCAGCTATGTATTCTGCTTCGCATGATGATAATGCCACAACTGGTTCCTTTCTTGAACTTCAAGCAACTGGCGCACCACCTAACATAAACATATATCCTGCTGTAGATTTTCGATCCTCAGCATCACTACACCAGCTCAAATCTGTGTACCCCACTAACTTGCATTCTTTTCCTTTATCAGCTGCTGGAAACAAAATGCCATAGTCAAGAGTTCCTTTCAAATATCGCAATATTCTCTTCGTTGCTGCTAGGTGAGATACCTTTAGCTTCTGCATGAATCTACTTACCATACCAACATTGTATGCTAAGTCAGGCCTAGTGTGACAAAGGTATCTTAAGGAACCAATAAGTCTTTTATATTGGGTTGGGTCGACATCATCTTCTTCAGGGTCTTTCGACAGTTGCAATCTTGTTTCTGCAGGTGTCGAAGTCGAATTGCATTATTCCATTTCAAATATCTTGAGAATTTCTCTTGCATATCTTCTTTGATGTATCATCAAACCTCTACTAGTCTTGTAGAATTCGATGCCAAGGAAATATGAAATGTCACCCATATTAGACATTTCGAATTCCTTGCTGAGATCTCCTTTGAAGACTTCGATCTCCTTCTTGCAGCTACATGTGCTTAACAATTCATCGACATAGAGACATAGTATAAGCAATTCAGTTTTGCTTCTTCTTGCATATACTTCATGTTCAGTTGTGCACTTCACAAATTCCTTCTCCATCATAAAACTATCAATCTTCTTGTTCCAAGCTATTGGAGCTTGTTTCAGTCCATACAGGGCTTTATGAAGCCTGTACACCTTTCTCTCTTCGTTATGTTTCACAAACCCAACTGGTTGTTTAATATAAACTTCTTCGTCCAAGGGTCCATTCAGGAATGCACACTCTACGTCCATCTGACATATGTGCCAACTGTTTATTTGTGCTAAAACAACAACCAACCTGATTGTTTCGATCCTAGCCACAGGTGCAAAAACCTCATCGAAATCAATTCCTTCTTTTTGGAGAAATCCTTTTGCTACTAGACTTGCGTTGTGTCGAGTTACTTCCCCTTTAGGATTCATCTTCAGTTTGTATACCCACTTGACATCAATTGCCTTCTTACCTTGAGACAATTCGACAAGTGACCAAGTGTTGTTGTCTTCGATGGACTTCACTTCTTCATTCATTGCTTTCACCCACTTCAAATCTTTCAATGCTTCAGCTGCATTGACAGATTCGACATCTGCATAGAAAGCATATTGTACCAGTTCACCTTCGTTATCAACCACATCATTTGATGTAACCACACAATCTTGCAACCTTCCTGGCATGCGTCTTGCTCTCTGAGGTCTGCTTGTAGTTGTGCCAGGTTGATCCAAAATTGTTGGTTCCTCTTGTCGAACTTCTCTACATTTCGACTTCAATCCCACTCTTTAAGCTCATCTATGATCACGTCCCCGCTGATCACAGTCTGCTTGTTCATTGGGTCGAACAACTTGTAACCTCCTGTCGAATGATATCCTACTATAATCATTTGACTCGAATTGTCATCAATTTTTCTTCTCAACTAATCTGGCACATGTCTATGTGCAATAGATCTAAATACCTTCAGATGACTCAAGCTAGGCTTTACACCAGACCAACATTCTTCTAGAGTAATTCCTTCCAGCTTCTTTGTCGGGCATCTGTTTAAAATATATGTTGTAGTCGACACAACTTCACCCCAAAACTCTTTAGGTAAATTCTTGTCTTTCAACATACTTCGAACCATATTCACGATGGTTCGATTCTTCCTTTATGCAGTCCCATTCTGCTGTAGAGTGTAGGGTGGCACCACCTCATGCACAATCCCTTCTTTTTCACATAACCTGTCAAAATCTTTCGACACATACTCTCTACCACCATCAGTTCTCAAAACTTTGAGCTTTCGACCACTTTGTCTTTCGACCATAGACTTAAACTTGACAAATACCTTGATCACTTCACTTTTCTTCTTGATCAGGTAAGTCCACAGTTTTCGACTGAAATCATCTATGAACGTAACAAAGTATTTATTACCTCCAAGTGAATCCACCTGGATTGGTCCACATACATCAAAGTATATGATTTCGAGAACAACCTTCAACTTGCTTCCTGCATCCTTGCTGGAGCTATTCTTGTGTTGCTTCGCTTGCACACATTCTTCACACACTTCATTTGGAATGTCGATTTCTGGTAATCCTGAAACCATATTCTTCCTCTTTAAATCTCTGATGTCTCTGAATTTGAGATGGCCTAGTTGATAATGCCATATCCATTCATCTCTGCTTGCTGCAGTCAAAAGGCACTTGTGCTCCATTACATTGAGTTCAATCTTGAAGGTTCTATTCTGAGACATAGGAGCCTTCAAGATTAACCTTTCATTCGCGTCGACTACTCTCATCATCTTGTCTTCGATAGTCACCTTTTAGTTCTTTTCGACCAACTGCCCTATGCTAAGCAAGTTACTCTTCATGCCTGGAATGTATAACACATTCAAAATTACTGCTCTTTTGCCATCTTTCCTCATGATTATAACATCTCCAATACCTTCAACTGCTAGAGTATTGTCATTTGCAAATTTCACCATGTTCTTCATTGAGGGATTTAGATTAACAAACCAATCTTTCCTTCCAGACATATGTGATGAGCATCCTGTATCCAAGTACCATTCAACAGCTCTTGTTGTTAATGCTTCTCCACATATCTTGATTTGATTCACTAGTTTTGTAACCCTAGTGAAGTAATCAAATATGCTTTCATTGTCTTCCATCTGAAGCAATTCATACGTTCTCTTGTGAGTTTGTAACCCCACCTATTTCACCTTTTCTGCGCCTCCAAAAGATATCGTTCTTGTGAGTTTGTAACCCCACCTATTTCACCTTTTCTGCGCCTCCAAAAGATATCGTTCTTGATTATTCTTCCCTTGAATCGATCAACTAATCTCTGATACCACTGTTAGGGGAGATTCCGAGGAGGGACCATTACTTTGGGACACACGTTTGGTGAGAGACACACCACATCTCCACCTAAAACCTTAAGGTGATAGGTGTGCGGGTTCTCTCACTTATATAGTGTTCAATCTTCCTTTTTTTAACCAATGTGAGACTTCTTCCTCACACTTGATTATCAACACTCCCCTCAAGTGTGAGTCAAAATGCTCCCCCTCATGTTAAAGCTTTCTCTTTCACATACACTTGTATCACCGTTGGCACCTCCAACAGAACACCTTCTACCCACCACTTGCGGGAAGTGTTTCTATACAAGTTAGTCGGTCCCTATCTCGAAACCAGGCTCTGATACCACTGTTAGGGGGGAAATTGAGGAGGGAGCATTACTTTGGAACACACTTTTGGTGAGAGACACACCACATCTCCTAAATCAAATCTAATCAAATATTTTTTGACACAAGGAATTATATTCAACAAACTTTTGGCCACTTTCTAACACCATCAAACAATTAAGAGAGTTTTTAAGCTTGGTTGGATATTATTGTAGATTTCTGAAGGATTTTGGCAAGATAGCCGAACCTTTAACTGAATTATTGAAAAAAGACAATTTGTGTGGAATGATGGGGCTACACAAGCCTTTCTTCGTTTGAAACAAGCCCTGGGATCAACATTTTTGTTGAACACGTGCTTTTAGATGTCGTCAAAGTTTATTTTGAATGAGTCTACAAATAATTATTATTATTATTATTATTTAAACTGTCAGTTGCATAAGTTTGTTTCCTATTTTCTAGTAGTGTTAGTAGTGGTTCCTAATATTATGGAGCACTAGGTTCTATTCAGTTATTTCTTTTGATGTAATTAAATCCTACTGCACTGAATAATAGATATCTTAGCAGCACTACTCCCTCTCTTTGTCACGTTTCTTTTCCTTCTTATTCAAACAGAAAACAACAATTGGTATCAAAGCTCTCTTCTTGAGGGACCTGTGAAATGGATGTTGAATCAAGTTTCTCTCAAATTGTTCCTCCTATTTTTGATGGTGAGAACTATGACCTTTGGGCTGTGAGAATGGAGTCCTACCTTGAGGCTTTAGATCTGTGGGAAGCTATGGAAGAGGATTATGAGGTGTCTCCGTTGCCGAACAATCCTACTATGGCTCAATTGAAAAATCACAAAGAAAACAAAACAAAAAAGGCAAAGGCAAAGTCGTGTTTATATGTTGGTGTTTCATCAATCATCTTCACTAGAATAATGATTCTCAAAACATCAAAACAATTATACAATTAAGATTCTTTGTTTTTAACTTTGCTGCCTGTATTTCGGTCTCCACTCTTCAAAGGTTTTTTTATCTTCTCCTTCTATTATAAATTTTTATTGAGTATTGTTATATCCTATATGTCGCAACTCACAAAATATGTGTGTATTTTCTTTCGTTGAGAGACATAGTGTGTGTATTTTCTTCCATTGTATCACCTCATGTTAAATATTAAGCAATTAGAAATTTAGATACAAAGAATTGCTGATTAAAAATTTAGAACATAAAACATTAAGTAAACATTTTGCTATACATTCTGCTAATTATTTTTTTGAATCATTAGATGATAGTGGATTTTTTGAAGTTTCTAATTTGTTTATGGGTGATCCAGACATAGAGGTTGGTTTTCTCAATATAGAGTGACTATGATATGATTTGTATCATTTTGTTTTGGTAGATTTATGTCTCTTTTTTTAAAGTAATAAGCTTAAATAATATAAAAAATCGCTTCTCATTTTGAACTCTTTATAAATTGTGCTCATAAATTGCGTTAAAAACGTCACTTCGGATTAATATTTTTTATAGAGAGAGATGAGAGATCAAATTACACCCGAAGAGTTACACCATGACTTACACTCGCTCAAAAACGTCACTTCGGATTAATCATCATATAGATCATACCTATAAATCATACCTATAAAGTTTGAGATTAATCTATAAAGTTTTACTATACGATCAAGATATCTAAAAATTAACGTCAAAATGGACTTTCATATAACGTTAATTTTGATGTAGTTCAATGACATAGTAAAATATTAATCCAGTAGCGTTTTGGCGTATGTGTCTTCTTCTATATATATATATATATATATATATATATATATATATATATATATATATATATATATATATATATATATATATATATATATATATATATATATATATATATATATATATATATATATATATATATATATATATATATATATATATATATATATATATATATATATATATATATATATATTTTTTACATTAGCAGAGTCCTCGTGTCAGTGTCCATGTTGTGTCTCGTATCCGTATTCGAGTTTGGGCTTCTTAGCTAAAAACTTACTGTTATTTATTTTACTGCAGAGTCTTGAGTGGTGCCATTGAAATAAGTGGTAGTTGCAAAGCCTGAGAAAATTGACGCTTTAGATTACCACCGAGTGGATGATGACATAGTTGAAGTTATACATACTATTGAAAATAACTAACTTAGAAAGTTAGTTATTCAGTTAGTTAGTTTGTTATCTAGTTAGTTGGTTGTGATCTTTTGACTAACTATATAGGAACTGCTAACTAATGTAATCATTTTTTGAGAAAGAGCAACATACTTTTCCATTCTTCTTCTTCACATGCAATACTTGTTTTCTTATTTATCAAGAAATAGCTTCAACTGTTTTCATTCATGTATGTAACAACACTACTCCTACTTCATAGATTCATTTTTGAACAGTTTAATTGAATGTGATGAGAAAATATGATCTGAAATATGTTTAATCTTTTGTTCGTGGTTAATGGTGGAGACAATTGGAGTGTGGCACAAAGGCAGCTTCTATGTTTGGGAAGGGTCATGCTAAAACGCACCAAAATATTATTCATGGATGAAGCAACGACATGGGTCAATTGATTCACAAACTGATGTTGTAATACAGAAAATAATCAGAGAAGACTTTGCAGATCGTACAATTATTAGCATTGCACACAAATACCAACAATTATGGATTGTGACAAAGTCTTGGTCATAGACGCAGGGGATGTAATTGATGTTATATATCTATTTTTGTACGGAAGAAACTTGAGAGCAATAATAAACTATAATTCACAACACAAACATTAGGCACGACTACAACACTTATTAGTAATTTAAAAGATATAATTTATTTATTGCAATCACGTATGTCAATGTTGTGTTAGTGTGTCTTTGTCTAGTAGTGAACATGTCTTTGTAGTGTAGAATGTAGTAATGAATGAATTGTGTGATATTTTTGTGGAAGGTTTGGCAAAGGAATATGAGAAACCATCACGCTCGATAGGGTCTTACAAACCGGTCTTAATCTTTTATAGCCGGTTATTTCTCTCGAAGACAATAATAGATTTCTCTCCCAAATCTCTTAAGCAAAATTGCATGAGGCCCTTCTCCGGATGCACCCTGATAAATAAGTGGATTTAATCTGAATTTCTATATATCAAGACTTTTGGAAGATGTGTGGGGATGGCATTTTTTAGGCTGCCTCTAGTTGGTTGGAGAGAGGCTTCTTCCCGACAGCATTTAATGAGACTAATATCTACCTTATTTCTAAGTATGTGAAAACGAAGGATATGAAGAAACTTCGGCCGTTGCTTTGCAATGTGGTTTATAAGTTAGTGTCTAAACTTCTAGCCAATAAAATGAAGATTGTTTTGAATGAATGTGTACTCAAGGAACAATTACCATTCATGGAGAGGCGTTCTATTCTTGATAATTTAGTGATTACTACGGAAATCTTTCATGCCTTAAAAGAGGAAGACTTGTGGGAACACTTCGTATCTTGCTTTAAAAATTTATATTAGTAAGGTGTATGATATAGTGGATTGGAGTTTTCTGAGAGGTATTCTCTTTCGTATGGGCTTTAAGGAAAGGTAGACTCATTGGATTATTTATGATGTGTGTGATTTCGATGCATTATTTTATTCTTGTTAATACTGATAGAGTGAGACCAATTCAACCAGAAAGAAGATTGGGGAAAGGAGACTCACTATCTTTGTATCTATTTATTCTTGTGGAAAATGGTCTCTCTGTCCTCGTTATAGACGCGGTTTCACGTGGAGACTTTCATGGAGCCTAAAATCTGCAGGGGAGCACCTTGTGTGTCACAATTGCTTTTTGCTGACGATTGTTTTTTGTTTTGTAGGGCTAATATTTCCGATGTGACAAACCTCATGTAATTACTTAATATTTATTCAGGCGTGATGGGCCAAGAGATAAACCTAATAAAGTGTGAAGTGTTCTTTAGTCGTAATATTAGTAGACCAACATGGGAGAATCATGCTAAGTTAATGAGAGTGTGTCATGTGTTGTATAACACCCCAATTTTAATAATTAGTTATATATTATATTAATTAATTATTTGTTTGATTTTGTGTGTATTTTATTTTATTTGAATTGTTCAATATGAGCTATGTGAAGAGTAGTCGGGTGAAGTATGTTGAATCGTAGAATTATAATTAATGATAAAATATATTAGAATGATCGAATAATGGTATTTGAGCCTAAATGAAATAATGTGATGAGTAATATGAGGGTATGATATGTAAGCCCATTAGCGTGGCTACTAGATTTGATATTATTTTATTAGATTAATAAAAAGAAGATAAATAAGAGTAGTAAGAGGAATAGCAAAAGAAAGGGATTTTCACAAGAAAATAAGAGAAGAGCGAGAAAGAGGGGGAAATGGCAAGAACGCAAACTTAGTAGAGTCAACCTAGGACATGGTAATGGTGGGTTTTCACTTGGTTATTGGGATTGTATGATGATGAGAGATGGGTAGTAACATGTATTAGGATCAATTTCACTAATTCCATGTTTTGAATCACTTAGGTTTTGATTGAAATCCATTTTATTTGATGTTAATTTGTGTGATGATGTTTTTTTAGGAAAATACATGATAGATATATGTTATAGTGAATTAAATCGTAGCAATTGGATGTTAAAAATGTGTTTTGGGGCCAAGGAATTGCATGGGTTCGCTACTGTCATTGCAGGATTATTTTTTTGCATATTGTAAAGTGCACTTAGCGCGAAAGGTTCTGTAAGTCCGCGCTTGGAGCCCGCTTAACGCGACCTAGTGGATGAAATTTATATTTTTCTTAGTTTGATAGGAATTATGTATACTTATATTTTATGCAAATTTATACATAATTTTGAAATTTTAAAATCACATGTTGGATGTGTTTTAGAAGACTATTTGTTAATAACATGAAACTTGTTTATATGGCTATATGTATTTTGTGAATTGATGTTGAATAGTGATGTTAATATGTGTATTACTTACTATGTGTGGTGATGATGTTTTGGTGCAAAGATATGATGAACATAAATTGCATGTGAATAATTCATGATATGTGTTGTATTGTTGTACCCCAAAATTTACCCTCTTCTTTTCCGTATTTATGGCTTATAATTTGATTGCATAAACATAAATGTAGTCGCATGCATAGAATTGATCATAAGGTTACCCGGTTCAAGGTATTCCAAGTGGAAAAACAAGAAAAAATAATTTATTCTTTTGTTTTTCAATAAAGCGAATTTTGAGTTTTCAGCGTATTTTAGGTGCTCCAGAAGGCGTATCTCTCGGGTCGTCAGATATTTTCTAATGATATTAGACCAGCAAGTTCCTCTCATTATTATCTACAACTTTCATTTGAAGTCCGGAAGCATATCTCATGAGGAAGGTTCCCAAAGAACTGATTTCTCCAGTAGATTAAACTGAATTTTAGTGCTGAACCGTGCGTTCTTCCCACTAAAAAGTCTATATCTCCTAGCTGGAAGATCGAAACTGAGCGGGATCAATTTCCAAAATTTTGTATCGAAATTATCTCAACTTTCATTTTCAAATCGGGAGTTGATTCATCACCAATCAATAACATAATTTTATTCTTCTGATCGAAATTTGCAAATGAGTATTTCTGATACAATTGAAGCTAACAAAATTTGTGAACTTTCAGCACTGGTCCCATCTCGTTTCAAAAACTCATATCTCGCTCGATTTTCATCGAAACCAGATGGGACCAGTGCTGAAAGTTCACAAATTTTGTTAGCTTCAATTGTATCAGAAATACTCATTTGCAAATTTCGATCAGAAGACCCTCGCTCGAAGCATTTTCTCAAAAGAGCGCATTGAAATTTCTGCATGTGTCAGTTGTTTGAAAACTGTGCTAAAACTTCAAAAATTCCTTTCACCTTGACTTTTCACCCAATCAAGTCAAAATTTTGATTCACGCAAGCAAATCGCATTCCGAACACTTTTTGTTTACATTCCGACTTCAAATTCCGCGCGAATTTAGCTGTTTTGGACTAATTACAAAATTTATTCGGATAATCATGATTTAGGGTTGATTATAGATCTTAGGCCCAACTCCTACAACTACAAATAGATTTTCCCCTTCACAAATCACAACAACACAATTATTTGCTTAATTTTCACTACCAATTATATTCCAATTCTCTCTCAAATCCAAAGCAAAACTCAAAAACGAATTTCAAACTTCAACTTTTCCTCCAAGCCACCACCACAGACCGCCACTAGACCTCCTTCTGACACCTGTCACCATCATAGGCCATGCTAAGCGCGCCCTGAGATCTGTGACTTTGTCATCTCAGCTTCTCTCCATAGGATCTTGATCTTCTTCTCCTTCTTCTTCTCGAATCTGACATGGAAGGAACTGTTTCATCATGATTTCTCTTTAATCTCAAGATTCAAGGTTTTCTTCTTCATCTTTCTTCACTTCTCCATTGAGGATTTCAAGTTTTCCTCAAGAATCTAAGGTCAATTCCAAATATTATCATCAATTCGCTGCTGATTTGGTATTTTCTTTGAAGAGCACAAGGAATTCCTCTTCAATTTGATTTCAAACTTCAAGTTCAAGTAAGTGTTTAGTTCAATTAAACACTTATTTTAAGCTGTTATTGACTTTTAGCTTTTCTTGAAATTGAATATTAATATTGCTTGTAATTTCCATGTAGATTCTGATTTGTGAACTTTAATTCTTGAATTCTTTGATTTGAATCGGATTTTGCAACGTTATTTGTGTCGGTGTGAGGATTTTTGTGCATAGCATGCATATACTCTTGTGCATTTGTATTTACCTTGCATATAGGTGAAGCAACTCAATTTTCAAAAATTATTTAATTTTCAAAAATAGTGAAATCGCCACCTAATTTTATTTGTTCTAAAAAGAACGGGAAAATATAGATAAAACCCCACAGATGCGGATTAGGCGGTCTACGACCAAATACATGGAATCGGGAGTCGGTTATGTAAGGGGAAGGTATTAGCAGCTCTTACATCCATCGTACTCGATGGGACCCATTTAGTTCTAAGTGTTTGTGTGTGTGTTAAATTGCTAATTTCATGAGTTAAGATCGAGAAATAAAAGAAACGGGGTTTGTTTATTATTATTTTGAGTTTGGCACGGTTTCGAAACTGTGTGCCTACGTATTCCCTTGTGCAATGAGAAAGTCAAAACTCCGTAGTTCTTCTCAAAAAAATGTTTTAAGTTGGTTGTATTGATTTTATAAGAAAAATCGTGCATTAGACATTTCAAATGCTTGAACTTGGACTTGTTTAGTTTGTTTGAAAAGCTTAAGTCCTCGTTCATGTTTGAAATGGCTATTGCACACTCTTTGTTAGAAAAGAGTTTGATAGTCGCATATGAGCAAAAAAAGGGTTTGAGTGAGTTGAATTGATTTTAAGTGGGTGAAAAGTACCGAACAATAGGACTAGCATCCTACAATTCAAATACTAGAAACAAGAGGAGCTCAATGAGTCGTCTATCATCCCAAAGTTTTTCTTATGAAAGAGTGAAGTGAAACAAAGTTCACGTTTTTTAAGATCCTTTAAACAATTGGACTAGCATCCAACGATTTAAAGACTAGGAGTTCATTTTGCACAAGTATTTAAACAATTGGTCTAGCAACCAACGATTTAAATACTTGAGTTTTTATTGTGAAAGAGTTTTGAAATTGCACTCGATATTGGATCGAGGTTTGTAAGTTAATTATGAAAGTGTTTTGAAGTTTGATACGCGAGGGAATGAGAAATGGAGAAGAAACAAATAATTGTAATCAAATTAATAAATCAAGAAAAGCCCATTCATGGTGGCCAACACAAGCAAAAAGCGATTAAATTACATGTGTACTAGCAAAGTAGACTAGTCTACTAAGACGGTCAATTTGAACAATTGATCGAAATAGGCTCACTGTAAGAAGGCCCAGGATCAAGCGTACATATGTGCATGTGTGGCTATCGCGACGCTTCTAAGCTTTGTCGACTTACGGGTTTAAAAATGATTTACAATTATTAGTTTAAAAATGATTTTTGGTTTTGTGTAAGTGATGATTAAAATAAAATAAATGCGAACTATATAATTATTACAAGATTTGTTTTTTGGGAGAGGAATACATCAATTATAAATGGGATTTAAACAGTAAAATAAAATAGAAAGCAGTAAATTATTTACAACGCATCAAGGGAGCGGGATACATTTTTCGAATGGGGATAAAGATAAATTAAAGAGAAACTGTAAATTAACTATATCTTGACGGAATATTAACAAAAGTTAAATGCGGAGAAATTTAAATACAGATTATTGTATTTTATTAGGTTAATTAACTTTAGAATAAATTTATGAAATTAATTCTAAGAAATGCAACCACTATATTACAGTATAATTCGAATTTATTTACCGATGAATAGATAAAGCATAAAAAAAATAATATGTATATAATATATTTACAATACAAAGTATAATAATAAAAGTATTATGTATAATTAAATTTACAGTAAAAAAAAAGATTTTTTTTTTGGAATAACCAATTTTTAAAAAAAAAATACAAAAATAACCAACTTTTGAAAAAATTTACGCAAATAACCAAGTTTCAGGACAAAAATACAAGCGAGAGCCATCAGGATGGCTCTGAATCGGAGGGAGCCAAGGGAGATGGCGCCTCCCTTCATTTTTTGACCTAAAAGCCATCTCAGATGGCTCCTATGTGTAAAACACAAAGGAAAAGCCATCTGAGATGGCGCCTTAGTGCATTTTTAAAATAAAAAAAAAATAATTTAAATTAAAGTGCACGACAATTTTGTGAAATAAATCTTGTATTATAAATTTTGATTACAGCAAAAAGCGATTACATAAGTTCATTCATGGCGACCGGGACTCGTAGATGACCACCGATTCCACGTCGCGTCCTCTCCTAACTCGATGCGAGGTTCGGATCCGTTGTTGTTGGGTCGATGGGACCGATCATGGGTTGATGGCTGCCGTAGTGAATGAGATCGGGATCCATGAATGCCTCAAGATTTACATTGCTTGTTGCACCGCCAGATAAACGTGTCCCCATGTTCTCGAAGCTTGGTCGTTGCGGTTGGGGTTAGGGTCCATTTGAGGACTATAGATCCTCATCGTATATGTTTGTGAATGTGGGGTAAAAGGAAATTGGGTGTTAGGAGTCTCGTACCCATATGAATGGCGGGGTTTGTACGCGATGGTTGGTGGAATGTTGGGTTGGTTGGGAATATTCTTGGAAGTCGGTGCAGGGTGAGGTGAGATGTAGATGGACTCATATAGGGGGGTTGGACATATGCCCTTTGTTCGGTGTATTGAACTTGGGTGTGTGGCATATGTGAGTATTGGGTGGGTGGGTGATGAGGTTGTTGTTGGGGTTGGGGTTGGGATTGAGTGGTGGTGGTTCTACGTCGTCGGGTTGATTAGCTGGAAGTTGATGGTTGTTGGTAGTGTTGTTGGGATGGTTGTTGGTAGTGTTGTTGGGGTGGTTGTTGGTAGTGTTGGGGTGGTTCTTATTGTTGTTGGTAGTGTTGGGGTTGTTGTTGGTATTGTTGTTGAGGTTGTTGTTTGCGGTAGTGTTGTCTTCGTTGTTGTTGTGACTCGGAGGTTGCCCGGGTCGGTCGACCAAATAGCGAGGTTGGGAAACATGCATATCTGCTATGGATGTCGGTACCAAACAATGTCGACGAGAGTGTTGCATAATCTCGCCATCTTCATAAACGGGAAATTGTAAGATATGGTTTGCTCGGTTTTTCCACATCCTACAATACTCCCTGGAAAAATTCCTCCAATTGTTGAGTCCCCATTGGGCATCGACCCTTTTAGATGCCAAGGATCCAAGCATATCGGATCACGGGTATGTCTTGGAACATACCAAACTGCATCTTCACATGGTGTGGTGCATCTCCACAATGTTGAACCGTATAATTGCGTCTTCGGTCCAAACCTCTGCATCTTCATCATTTGGTACATGGTCCAAACCAATACGGTCTCTATAACTGTTGAAAAAATAATAGAGATTAATAATAATGATAAAAATAATATCGTTAAATTTAAAATAATTTGGAGTTAATAAAAATGACGTACATCGGTTGGTCCAAGGTGGTCTATTAGATTACGGTATAGGAGAACATTGTGTCTCGGATTCTTTCCGTAATCCATGCCCACTACGCTAAACCTAAATGAATTAACATTTAATATATTAGGATTTTATATATGTGAAAGATATAAATAAAATTTAATAAATAAAGAATGTACTTACTTTGTTGCGTAGGAAAAGTGAACAGGAGTCGTTGACGGGTGATTGCATTCTCCACCAACCCCATGTTTGAAGTAAGAAAGCACATCCATTGAAAGTTGATGTGTCTTTCATACAATTTTTACACAACGAGGAGTATAGCTGGGCAAGAACAGCGGAACCCCAACTATATCTTCCTATCTTATTGACATCTCTAAGTAAATTCAAATACATAAAATTGACATTATTTCGGTACTTTGGGAATAAAAACTACCAAACATTAACATAATGTAGTTTCTAGTTTTATTATTTTTGTTCTTCGTGGAATTTTCATCCAAAACAAGAGAATAATAATACTCTCTAAGAGTTGAAAGAAATATACCTTGGGCTCTTGCGGTAGGACCTTGACCATATCTCTACCCAACAACTCCTCAAATATTGTTAGGTTGTTGTCGGACCATTCACCGCCTTGCCATCGATAGGAAGACCCATCAACATGTACACGTCCTCTAGTGTGACGGTACACTCACCTATAGGTAGATGAAATGTATGTGTCTCGGGTCTCCACCTTTCACACAATGCAAGAATGAACTTTGAATCGATCGTGTAGTTGGAGATTTTAATAACCTCTCCAAAACCGGCATGTTCAAGGTATGGAACGATGAACGGATCGGGAACAACATAGTGATGTGAGCGACATCTAAATTTTTTTGTGTCCTATAGATAATGTGAAAATAAATTGTGTAAGAAAGTGTAAATAATATTTAAAATGTAATAAAAAAAGAATATAACAAAAAAAATTCAAGAAAAAGAATGAAAACAAAAAAATGAAAGGATACTTACATAGCTTACAATGTTCGCCCTTGTTCCTCGGTGCGATTCTCCCAACGTCAAGAGACTCATGATTGAAATTTCTACTACTAATTTGAGAAAGAGAGAATTGTATTAGAGATAGAGGAGGAGTGAAGAGTGGTGATGGAAAAAACACAAATGAGAAGCCATATTTATAGGTGATTCAAGAAGAGAGGAATAAATGAGGTGGTTGGGGCCTTGCATGCATGGATGACACTTGTCAAGGAGGAGCCAAGTGGGATGGCTCCTCCCCTTTAAATTTGCACTAAAGCGCCATCCTAGATGGCTTGTGCCAGGCTAGGTGGCAGCTAGGTTCAGCTAGGTGGCAGGTTGCATGCATGCAGGCTAGTGTGTCAGCTACGTGGCAGACCTATTTATGACTAGGCCTGCAAAAAGCCAAAGGAGATGGCGTCTCCTTGTGTTTTACACATAGGAGCCATTCAACTTGGCTTTTGGAGACCTAGTGATAAATAGGTCAGTCCCCTAGCCACCCTAGACTGCATGTGATTTTTTTTTTCAATTATAAAACCCTTATCGAAAACCCTAATTTCCAACACTAAAATCAGAAACCCTAATCAAATCAAAACCCTAATTTCAAACACTCAAACTCGATCGAAATGTCATACACCACAATATGTTATCACAGTAAATTTCAATGGCGAGACATACAACGGTGAGGTATCCGGTTTTGTTCGAAACACCGAAAATTTCAATTTTGTCTAAATAGCAATGCAAATTTTCGTATTTCAAAAAGACTCGAGCAAACATCGTCGAGGTCCGACGTCAAATATTTTCTACCAACATCCTTTTCTTGGTGAGAACCAAGTAACATTTTACGGTAGTTGAAGACGACGAATCCGCAAAACATGTTTTGTAATCATGAATAATGGACTCGATTGATTTATACGTCGTGTTCGGGACACGAGAGGGTTGATCCTACGGAGGAGGAATAAGTGAGGTGGATGTTCTTCGAAGAAGAAGCGGAGGAGACGCATTCAACATCATGGTAAATGAAGAATCGAGGCCGAGGAAGAAAGCGCCTCCACATCGATCTTCACACCACCTCCGTACGACCACCACGAACATGTCCACGGATGACCATTCATCCGATATATTCTACAACCAAGTGCGATCGGATGCAAATTTAAAAGTCAAAGACAAATTTCGTTCAAAAGAAGATTGCGTCCGAGCAATAAAAAGTTCCACATGATAAACAACTATGACTTTCATGTGGATCGAACAAAGCAGAGAGATACGAATCATCATACTCACCACGAGTGTAACTTCCATCTAACCGCATCGTATAGATTGCGTAGTGATTCTGAGTGATAGGTTCTATGACGGAACACACTTGTGTTAATTCCCACAATCACGGATCACCGGAAATTGAGTCATGATCTCATTTGTCAAGAAATCTTACCTCTTGTTAGTTGTGATCCTTCATTGAAGGTGAAAACAATAATATTCCCCATCACTACAACATACAACTATACCCTCGTAGAAAGGCTGGTTGGCAAAAACAAGGCTATCGAGCGAGATCTAAATTGGGAGGTTCGTACAAAGAGTTACCTCGCTACATGAATGCCGCGACGTATGCTCTGGAGCATTTATGCTCGGAGACGGCGTTTTCCCAAGATGGTACCGTGCGTGGACATGGTATATTGATGAACTTTTACGGCTTTTCGACCTTGCATCACGGGTTTGCACCGCAAACCTATCATCTGAATAGATGGAACATGGTTATGCGGAAATACAAGGGCACCCTCGATGGTCGTACGGGATGGCAACAATAACGTGTTCCCAATCGCCTATGCTCTTGTAGAGGCGAGGCGGAGCGATTGGAGTTTCTTCCTAAAGCATCTTGAACACGTAGCACCACAACGTGATCTTTGTCTAATTTCGCACATGCCTCAATTGAGTGCGTCAACAATCCCGCCAACGGTTGGCACGACCACCGTCTACACATGTTTATTCGCAAGACACATCGTTCAAAACTTCATGCGAGATCAAAGATAACCGTCTTGAAAAGCGTATGAATGCAGACGCGCTAACACAACCAGTTTTACATATTATCGCGATCGGATCAGTTGGAAAACCGGATGCAGTGCGTGGGTTGATAATCGCATGTGGAAAAGTGGACACGGTCATACGACGATGGAGTGCGTTGGGGCCACATGACAACAAATCTAGTCGAATCAATGAACAGCGTCTTCAAAGGCATAAGAGCACTCCAATACTGCGTTGGTTAGTACAACATATTTTAGAATGGCCTCCTTGTTTGCGAGGAAAGTGGTGCGGTGGTACAATCCGGACAAGTGTGGAGTGGCAAATTTATTAATGTAAAGCTAGCACTCATCTTGTTACAAGATTCGACCGACATAACCATAACTTCATTGTCAAAGAGATAATCGACCACAATGAGGGTTTGCCTGAACAAAAGAGGTTAAACTACCATCTCGGTGGTGCGGATGGAAAATTTCAAGCCTTTCAATGCCTGCTCTCATGTCATTGCGGCGTGTGCACATGTTCATCAGGATGCACTAGTACTTCTTTCTCCAATTTACAAGTCTCAGACCTTGCTCAACGTATACAACAATACCTTCGAACCAGTAGTAAAAGCAGTTATTGGCTGCGTGAGGGAAGTAGTTGGTATAACAATCAAATGCGGAGAAATAAAAGGGTCTTCCCAAGAGCAAACGATAACAACCGAAATGGACGACGTTGATAAACTAGAAAGAAAGTGTGGTCTATGTCGTCAATCCGGACACAATAAAAAAATTGTCCCAGTGCTACAACCTCAACATCCTAAAATTTGTATTTCATTTATCCGCACTTTTAATATTGTAACAAATCTTCTTCTTTCCATTAATTCGCATTTATTACAAACACCAATACGGAGACAACAAAATTAAAAACTACGATTAAAAGAAACAACAACATGAACTATGACGCATCAACAACACAAAAATTTATTTAAGACACTACCGTCAAAACAATCTCATCGGAACCATACATCATCGCAATAACGCCGACGTCTGTTTTGACTTCCTCCAACCAAATTCGAGGTTGAAAGTTCATGGTTGTTCGCTTCCTCGAATCCTTCTAATTTCATCACCATCTTCAATTTCTCCCTTTAACCAACGCATCAACTCTTTTTTCAGTTTGGCCATGGTAAATATGTGCCAAAATTTCATTTTCATTGGAGGTTTTGAGGCTGAGAAAACAACGTATCCATCTCTGGTATGGATGTATGGAGATGTCATGGTAGAAAAAAGAGAGAGTAACAGAGAATAAGAGAGAATATGAGATGAGACGTTGAACAAATGTGAAAAATGAAGGAGGGATGGGTGTGTATTTATAAAAAAAAATTCAAAATTTTTTTTTTTTTAAATAACACTGAGGCGTCATCTCAGATGGCTTTTGCCTTGTGTTTTACACTAAGGCGCCATCTGAGATGGCTTTTAGGTCAAAATTTGAAGGGAGGCGCCATCTCCCTTGGCTCCTGCTCCTGATTTTTAGTGCAGGAGCCATCTGAGATGGCTCCTGCTTGTATTTTTGTCCTAAAACTTGGTTATTTGCGTAAATTTTTTCAAAAGTTGGTTATTTTTGTATTTTTTTAAAAAAAAGTGGTTATTCCAAAAAAAAATTCTAAAAAAAACAATACTAAGTATATTGTATGTACATTACTAAATATTAAATATAAATAGTAACATAAATGACAGTATATATAAAAAATGTGTCTAAATGCAACAGTATAAAATGTATGCTTGAACCATTCTCGGATATCTTCACAAGTAACAAATACATTAGTAGCATGAGTGGGATAAAAGAAATAAGATGAAAATAAAATGCAATAAATTAGAATATGTGTTAGTAATTACAAGCTATAGAATCGAAAATGAAACTAGTATAAATGTATATGAACAAATGAAGAATCAAGCAATTGATCATGAGCAAGTTAAAATCTACAAAGTCTAAGAACGGAAGAAGTTCAAGCTATGATTCAATTCGGCTTCAAAACAAAAGAAACCGATTATGAGGTAAGTTACAAACAATGTAATTAAAAACCGGGCAGCACTTATGCACATAAAATAAAGCTTGAATTCGGATTCGAAATTAATTGATTGAAGCAAATTCGGGCAGCCACAATTCTATCGGTTATTTAAGAAAGGCATGTTGTCCCATAAGCTTCTCGGTTAAATTCACACGCAAGTAAATGCGGTATCATTGTCAAACCATCATCGAAGCTAAATTTGAATGTCAACCGACTACAAACTTCAATCAAAAATTAAAATGATAATAACACAAAAAAATATGGTGTTCTAACATGTTTCTCGGTTAGATTTTCACGCGAGTAACACGGTATAATCATTAAACCGTCATTGAAACAAAACAAATAAATGCCAAATGGTTTCTCGATTAGTTTCTACGCGAATAAACGCGGAAACAACATCACCTTCATCGAAACCAAGTCAAACTTCAAATATCCATCAATCGTAAAACTTCAATCGAAATTTAAAAGGAGAACAACACCATAATATGATATCCCAACAGTTTCTCGTTCACATCCTACGCAAATGAACGTGTCGATGTCGAACTCTCATCGAAACTATACACTAACATTATTCACCACAACTTTAATTGTTCGGAACACACCAAATAAAATGTACTTTCCGACTTGAATTTAAAACAATTATACAAAGTAGACCGGCTGCCCAAACGGTTTCTTGGTTATATCCCATGCGAATAAACGCGGCGATACTAATCCTTCATCGAAACCAAGCACAAATACCATTCAATCACGAACTTTAATCGGAATTAAAATAAGAACAAGATAATAAACACGAACAGAAAAGTTAATAGATTCCAAACAGGGCCATCACCTTTTCGGCAGCATAACGGCAACAAATTCATGATTCACAACTATATCAACATAATCGCTATTCAGAAATCGAACGTATACAAGTATAACATTTCTAATGCAGCTATTGAGAAACAACTATCCAGATTCAAACCAAGTAACACAAGTAGGCAAAGAAACTGATCTTACCGACGAGTTCCTTGAATGCAGGTCTGCAGCGAGAGAGAACAGCTTTCGGCAGTGGTGTTGTTTGGAAGAAAACGGAAGTTGCAGCGGCAATTCGGAGGTTGGTTTGATAAAGGAGGTGTGGCTGGAAGAGAAGCGGCAGCGGAGCATGAGGCAGACAGAAGAGAACTGAGATGATTTTGGAAATTAAAGGTAGCAGGGATGGTAGTGTCGCGGCAGAGGCTATGAAGGGAGTGGTAGGGGGTTAACGGCGAGGAAGTAAGGAGAGACAGTGGACAGGCGAGACAGAGAGAGTTCTGGAGGGGTTATCGCGGAGGAGTATGTCGCGGAAGGAGGTTGGGACAGAGGCTACGGGGGGTTATACTGTGGTGATGGAAGTGAAGATGGAGGAGTTTTTAGTGTTTGGTCCGGCGACAGAAGGAGGTAGCGAGAGCGAGACAGTGGGAGCTTCGGTGAGTTAGCGGTTGTGAGTTTGTTCCGGCGATATGGATAGAACAGGGAAGAAGGTGAGGGTTATGGTGTGAGATGGTTCACGATGAAGTAAAGGGGGGTTCCGGTTGTGAGACTGGAGCTGTTACAGTGGGGTTGAGAATGGGAACGGTGAGTGTTTCGGTTGGTGAAGGTTGCGGCGCGGCTGTAGAGGGAAAGCAGAGAGGAAGGTGAGGGTTATACGAGGTTGTGAAGGGAGTAACAGCTGGGGTTGCTGAAGATGAGGGTTAGGCAGCGGTGATGAGAAACAGAGGAAAGTTGAAGGGGGTTTTGAGAAGGAGATGGTTGTTGGTTGATAATGGCAGCGAGGTTAGTGAGGGGAACAGAAGGAAGTTACGGATGATGGTGATGAGTGTTTGAACAGAAATGAGGCGGAGGGTGTGGCCAGCGAGACAGAGAGAAGAAGGAATTTTCTGTCTGGTAGAGGGTTGCTGGCAAGAAGATGAAGAGAAAAATCTTGATTTTGACCTCGGTGTTGTTTTCTGTTTTTGTGTTTTTTGTAGCCTCGCTGTTTGTTCTGTTTCAATCCAATTTTCGGCCTCCCAACAGTAACATAAGTTATGATATATATACACAATAATTAGGTTTAGCCAATTTTTACTAATGCCAAAAATGTCCTTCATGATTAAATGGGGCATAAAATGGTTTGGGTAAAAAATGACAGGCCCAAAAGTATTTTTGTTTGATTTTTTTTTTTGAGATAAAAATTGGACACCTAAAATTGTCAAAAATGATAAAAATTCGGACAATAAATTATCCGAAAAATAAAATGAACACATTAACATAAACTACAGGTCTTATAAATTAAAGAAAAATTATTGAAATGGTTAACATCGAAATAAAATGATACTACAGAATACCCGATTTTAAAATGCTTACAGTTAAAAACGAGTCTTCAAACTTTATCGAAAAATTACGGAGAGCACATTTTTATGATCTACGCGATACGTAAATTTATAAAACAGTGATTAAAAGATGAAAACTTGAAATATTTTCTCCGCTAATTTTCACACAGTGTTGAATTGCTTTTAACAGTCTGTTTAAAAAAACAAAATATCGATATCATCAACATAGAAATAATTTAAAGCGATGCGATAAGCGAGCGAGAGGTAAATAACTAAAATGGTGAAATTTAATTATTTATAACTAAAAATAAGATCACGAATATAAAATTCGATGACATTTTGATCATGCTTGCATTGATTGAAGATCATTATAATACAATGACATGTGATATCAAAGCATTTATATAATGCATTGCATGTCTAACCATTATGGACTTTGTTGACTTTTTGCATGATTTCATTGCATGCTATGGATTGTTCGCATCCTTAGCATGTTAGCATTTGCATAAATGAGCATTGAAATTATCATTTTGATTTGCATTCTTTACATGTTCATGCATTTGCTTCACTCTTGAACATTGGAATTATTATTTTGATTTGCATTCCTTGCATATTCATGCATTTAATTTCACAAATGAACATTGGAATTATCATCTCGATTCACATTCCTCGCATATTCATGCATTCAATTTCACAAATAAACATCGGAATTATCATTTTGATTCGCATTCCTCGCATGTTTCTGCATTCAATCTCACAAATTAACATTGGAATTATCATCTTGATTTGCATCCCTCGCATGTTCATGCATGTAATTTCGCAAATGAGCATTGGAATTATCATTTTTGATTCACATTCCTTGCATGTTCATGCAATTGACTTGTATATATGAACATTGGAATTGTCATTTTGATTTGCATTCCTAGCATGTTCATGCATTTGCTTTCCGTTTATGAGCATTGGAATTGTCATTTTGATTTGCATTCCTCGCATGCTCATGCATTTGATAGTCATTTTGAGCTGTGGAACTATTGCCTAATTGTATGGATCAACTTTTGGCATGAGAACGTCATGGACAGGTGATCCGAATCAAAAACAGGATTTTTTGAGGTTGCTGACCGCGCTTAGCTCCACCAGGAGCGCGCTAAGCGCCAAACTCTCTGACCTTTGTTTTACAGATCACGCTTAGCGTGGTCCAGAGCAGACTAAGCGTTAAAGCTTCTGTTTGGGTCGCGGTATAGCAGGCTTAGTGTGGTCTGGAATAATTTTTATGTTGTTTCTTAATTCTAAGTGCAAACAGCAGGTGTTCTAGCCTTCCTGACCATTGTTTGAGTTGTGTTTGATATAGGAGTTTGCGTTGTACATATGTATGACACGATTCTTTGATATTTCGCGATTGTATACCCACGTATACATCCTTTTTGCTTGCTTTTTGGGTCTAACTCCCTTCTTGCAGGCATATCACAAGTGGAATGTGTATACACACGTTCCTTTGCTTGTGCGCATACGCGTACATTCTATTGTCTGCTTGCATTGTTCTCTTGCATGTGTTATTGTTTCGGATGCGTATAAACACGCAATCCACTTGTTTTGATACCTTGAGTTCTTCTCACCGGTTTACTCTTATTGCATGGCTGCAGTACTTGAAGTTTTCTGGAGTATTTCTTTAGCTCGCAATGCTCTTCGGATTTTATATCCGTGCGGTAGTTTCTACACCATTTATCGCATGCTCTTACAGCTTTCCTAGATATCATGAGAAGTAGGGCTTTACAGCTTTCTTTTGTCATGAGAAGTAGGAATAGAGATGCATGATGGGGCTTCCGTAGTTTGAGCATGTTCAGGAACCCCTCTGGTTTATTTAAAGAGCCGTTTAGGGCGCTTCTATTTACTAATTGTGTTTGGTTTTTTTAAAGTCCTCATTCGTGCATAGGGAGGCTCCTTTCATTGTGTTTACGATTGTGCTTGCATATGTTAGAAGTGGTTAGGACACCCGACGTGGTACCACCAAGCAAAGTTCCGCTTTTTAAATTTCCTACTATCGAGTCAATGATATATATGGGCAAGCGAAAGGGGTCCGTAACTGACTCCCGCAGTTCTAGTCTGTGTCAGCTCGCACACGCGAATCGTGTTGCAACCCATCATCGAGTCAATAAAAGCGCGAGTCCCATATTCGACTCTACTATTCCGAAGTTTCCATTCGCACGCAGAATACGTGCGATAAATGGAAACCTAGAATAGTGCGATATATATATATATATATATATATATATATATATATATATATATATATATATATATATATATATATATATATATATATATATATATATATATGAAATTGTGGGAAAACAAGTTCATATCGCAAACATAGACACAATATGACTAAATGCAACTCAGATGCAATACCCATGCATGTTTTTTAGATATTTTGTTTAAATTTGTGTGGTTTATGAATGAACAAGTTTTTATTTGGTGAAATTTACTCAAAATTATTTTTACTAAGTACAAATGATAATATTTGTAAGGATAAAAAAGTAATTTAATTTTAAAATCTCTCTCCTCCCCTTGTGAATCAAACATATATGTTGTTAAAAATCACTCACTTCTCCTCCCATCTTCTTTTTTGAACCAGACATATATTTTTAGTTAAATTCTCTTTTCTCCCTTCTTCTCTCTTTCCCTCCCCTCTATTAAATTCCCTCAACTCCCCTCCCTTCTCATCCCTTCCTCTCCCCTCTATTAAATTCTCTCCACTCCTCTCTCTTCCATTAAACCAAATATACCTTTAATAAAAATCGTTAAACTTATTCCTTGGCAAAAAAAAATAAAACAATGTTCCTCTTGATAGAATTCATTAAATGAATTGACAAAGTTTAAAGAGTTACTATTAAAATTAAAATTAAATTCAGAACATGAGTAGTAAAAAATTTATAATCTTTTAAAAAGTTGAAATCTCAATCATGTTATATCATTCTATTTAATATTTAAAAAACAAGCAGCATGCTATTCTTATATATATATATATATATATATATATATATATATATATATATATATATATATATATATATATATATATATATATATATATATATATATATATATATATATATATATATATATATATATATATGAGGAGGATCAAATTACACTGAATTACACCATGAGTTACACTCGCTCAAAAACGTCACTTCAGATTAATATTTTTTAAAATCAATCGTTAGATTGAAACATATCATCATATAGATCATACCTATAAAGTTTGAGATTAATCTATAATGATTTACTATGTCATTAAACTACATCAAAATTAACGTTATATGATAATCCATTTTGACGTTAATTTTTGGATATCTTGATCGTATAGTAAATATTTATAGATTAATCTCAAATTTTATAGGTATGATATATATGATGGTATGTTTCAATCCAACGGTTGATTTTAAAAATATTAATCTGTGACGTTGGCGATGTAACTCATGGTGTAACTCTTCGGTGTAATTTGATCCTCCTATATATATATATATATATATATATATATATATATATATATATATATATATATATATATATATATATATATATATATATATATATATATATATATATATATATATAAATAAATATATATATATATATATATATATATAAGTTACAAAATGATATTAGAAAATCATATAATAAAGGTGTTAAAATTGAAAACTATTTTAATTCAGTTAAATAGATTTCTCAAATCTCTGATACCAAAAGTTCTACAAATATGTTGGAAAATGCTTGTATTGAAGGTATGGTACTAATTGATATGCATAAACCTAACAAGAAAGATTGCTAGACTAAAATGAAATAACAAAATTACTTACTTTATAATTATCACTTTTAAATTTTTTATATATACCAAGAAATTTAATGATTGTTGTTATTTTTTATGTAATAATTTTTTTTTTATTTATAATATTCTTAATTATTTATTATTCAAATGTATTTTTTTTCTCTCTACAATATTAGGGATAATTTTGAAAAAAATTATAATATTACTATTTTAAAATTTGAAAGTGACAATTAAATTAAAATGAAACAATTTTTTTAAAAAAAGTGACAGTTAAAATGAAACATATTTTTTTCAAAATTATAAATTCATTACTTTTGATTTTTTACACCTATCAATAAATTTTATAATTGTTACTCCCTCCGTCTCATAATAAGTGTCTTTTTTTTTATATGTCTCAAATTATTTGTCCCTTTAGAATTTCAATGTCATATTTATTATTTATTTTCATTAACTTATCCTTATTTATTCATATAACTACTCAACTACTAACTATTAATAAGGTTATTTTAGTGAATGAGACTCATTTTATCATTGAAACTAACATAATTAATCATTATCTTAAAAAATATGAAAATTTTAAAGAAGACAGCTATTGTGAGACGGAATGAATGAGTACTTTCATGTTATGATATTACTTTTGCATAAATACCTTTCACTTTTAATTATTTCAATGTACTTTTTTTCTCTCCATAATAAATACTTAGGGGTAATTTTGACACAATCATAATCATTACTCCTTAATCTCAAAATAAGTGTCAATTTAGGCTGAAAATTTTGTTTTAAAATAAATATCACTTTACTTTTTCAATGCAACGTTAATGTCTTTTTTACAAAATATACTCCTAATTAATAATGTTTGCACTACTTTCAGAGCATTAAATCTCACTCTACTTTTATGGCAATGATGTGTAACCAATAACAATCAATGACAAATTTATAATATTATTATGTTTATTCTTTCACTTATTACTTTTTTTAATCTGTGTGCAACAACCTTAAAAAACTTTTATTTTGAAATAGAGAAAATATTACTTTAAAATTTGAAATGAACAATTAAAAAGATAAAGAGTGAAGATTCACTTTAGTCCCTCACAAAAAGTGTCGAATCCAAATAAATCCCTGTGAAAAAAATAGTCCATATTGAATCCCTTACAAAATTAAATCGGGTCATGTTAGTCCCTTTATTATTATTTTTTCAAAGTGGTTTATTTTTTATTTTTTAACTGTGATTGAATTGCCACGTGTTTTACTTATGACACATGTATTATTTACAAAAGATACGTTTAGGTCCTTTATTTATTTTTTTCGGACAATTTGATCCCTGACAAAAAAAAAGGACCATATTTACTTCCTTACAAAATTTAATTGGATCATATTAGTCTCTTATGTTCAATTATACTCTCATTACATTAAGTATCATTAAATTAAAATCAACAAAACAAGCAAAGTGTCATGCCATAAAATAGTTGAGACAAAACTAAATAAAGTAGAAGAAGTCTTTAAGTTGACCGTCATTGTGTAAATTCAGGAGTAGTAGGTCCAACTAGTTGAGGTTGAGATGACCGTGGAGGGCGAAATGAAGGTGTTGGTGGTCAGATCGATGAAGTCCCAACTGTTGAAGGACGTGCAACATAAGAAGGTGATGGCCTAGCAAAAGAAGGTGGTGGTGGCCTAACAGAAGGAGATGGTGGTGGCCTAATAAGAGGCCTTACAAATGATGATTGTGATAATTCATGATACATAAAGATTAACATGACATTAAATTGAAATGAATTACAAGCAAAAGTAGAAGTGAGAAATTATTATCGGTGACAAACTTTGCGATTGAGGCTGACTTTGTGACAAACTCTCCATAGTTGTTGTTTTCTTTACTACTTTTTTGTTTTTTTTCACATATATCTACTTTGGAGGTCTTTTGCACATCTTTTCTTAATGACATGGTGATTTGTCCAAAGTGTGGTGAAACTAGTCATTATGAAAAGACGTGCAAAGGACCTCCAAAAGTGAGATATGTGAAAAAGAACAAAAAGGTAGTAAAGAAAACAACAACTATGGAGAGTTTGTCACAAAGTAAGCCTTAATCACAAAGTTTGTCACCATTAATAATTTTTCACTTCTACTTTTGCTTGTAATTTATTTCAATCTAATGTCATGTTAATCTTTATATATCATGAACTATCACAATCATCATTTATAAGGCCTCCTTCTATTAGGCCACCACCACCTCCTTCTATTAGGCCATCACCTTCTTATGTTGCACGTTGTAACACCCCAAATTCTACCCAAAATTAAATCAGAATCAGAGTATAAAAATTCCAAACGAACATGGGATATTACATTTTCAACTTTAAATTAACCGCGACTTATCACAACAGATACATAACACATGTAAACAGAGGGAACTCATAACCAATGATTAGTCTTCAAAACAATTTAACTTTAATAAAATCAAGCAGCGGAATTCACAAATTAATACTTCAACTTATATCATCTTTGTCTAATTGGAAATAATAGAAATTCAACTTCTTCAATAACAACTTAAACCATTCAACATAAAAAACAAGAACAAAACAAACGTTAATCCCCCCTAGTGCTACGTATCAGAGTAAATGACACCAACTCAAACTATCGACTGAAACAACTACTCTCCTTGATTACCTGCACATTACCCACGTAGAGGCAACATCACAGCAGAAGGGGTGAGATATCGAATAATATAAGCAAACGTATGATAATTAATATATCAGATAAAGATCATATAATTAATTCACCGTCTCACGACAACAACAAGTTAACAACCATTCAATCCTCAACATAATCACGACTCCAGAAATGTGACTCAGATGCAACTCAACTTATGCAATGTATGTGGTACCATTTGGAGTAGAACTCCCAACTTAAGCATATGCCAGGTTATCGAGGCATTTCAACTTCAACGTGGTGCCATCAAGGCCAACTTAGTCAGATGCCATCAAGGCCAACTTAATCAATGCAATGCAAAGTATGCAACATTCATGAACGACATACAATCAACGAAATCACAACAATACAACTCAGAACAACATAATCAACTTTCAACTTTGGCCATTTAAGCCTCCAACCAAAACTTGTCCAATTTGGGACAAAACCAGCTTATTTCAACAGTACCTGCAACTCAAGCATTCGACATAAAATTTAACAAAACAACCAACCACAATTATCTACTTGTATACACGAACTACCCTGTCAATTTTTTATCCAATTTTGAGCAACTAAATATACTGCTTAATTTTGGCTAACCGACTAAATTGGGACTGTTTCTGCCTTCTGCATTATTACTACTTAACTATATGGTCCTATCAATTTTTATTCAACCAGTACACACCATTTTTCTGCATATTAAAATTATTCTATTATACTAATTCCATCATCTGCTATTAATTTCAATTGCTGCTAAATATCAGTCTGCTAGCATTAATACTAATGTTCTGCTATTTATCTGCCGTTGGATATTTATTTGCTACAGGACTAACATACTAAATCAATTATTATATTTACTATGTTAATTCAACTATACTACTATAATGTATGTTTATTATACACCTAAGAGATCATAAATAATACAAAACAATTGCCTAAGCCATGACCCTCTCATATCCATCACGTGGCCATAATAAAAGGAGGAGGAGGTGAAGTGTGGCACCCACCCCAGGGCCTGGGGTACCCGCCCCCTAAGGCTGATGGGGCCCACTTCAATATCCTCTCACAATGGGACAATCGTCTCTGTTAAGCATCATCTTCTACCTAGCAGTCTCGTTCATTCTAGTACCAATTGTTCATTATACCCATAATAACTTAATTTTTCCATAATACAACTTCTATTCACCAATATAATTACACACATGAATCACCTAACAACACAGTGCCAACAACATCAATAACAGAATAACATAATTTCAACACAGATCAATCGATACATCAAAATATTCACAGAATCACAAATTCATCACAAAACATAGAATTGACAGCAAATTTATACAACCCTAAATCCCACATAAAAATTATCATACAATTGATTATAGTAATCAAACCCCACCCTTACCTAAATTTAACGGTCTCTCTAATTTCCGGTCGAATTCCGACTTGACTTTCCGGTATGCAATTTCTCTTCTGACGACTAATTTTTCAAAGCCTATTCCTCTTCTCACGTGCTGCAACTTTTTCCTTCTTCTCTTAACCTAACTCTCTTTTATATTTAAAACCAACTTAATAATAATAATAATAATAATAGTAATAATAATATTGCTATTATTTCTACTTAGGCTTAATATTCACACCTCCTCAATACTATCCACCACACAATAATTCAATCCAATTCACTTAAATAAACTAGTCCAATAAATAAATAATATTATTCTTAATATTAATCTTCCGATAACACCGACCAAATAATCCGACTTAAACTTAATAATCCAAATACGCCTCTTAAATAATACCGACAAATCCAATTATTCCGATTAATTCTCAAACTTCATTTAATTCCAATAATTAAATCCTTTAATAATTTAATTAATTAATTAATTAAAATTGGAGCGTTACACACGTCCTTCAACAGTTAGGACTTCATCGATCTGACCACTAACACATCCATTTCGTCCTCCATTGTCATCTCAACCTCAACTAGTTGGACATACTACTCCTGGATTAATGTCTACTCATGGATTTACACAATGGCGGTCAAGTTAGAGATTTATTCTATTTTATTTAGTTCTGTCTCAACTATTTTATGGCACTTTGTTTGTTTTGTTATTTTAATTTGATAATACTTAATGTAATGAGAGTATATGATTGAACATAAAAGACTAATATAACCCAATTAAATTTTATAAGGGAGTAAATATGATCTTCTTTTTTTGTTAGGGACTGAATTATCCCAAAAAATTAATGTAAACACCTAAATGTCTTTTTTGTAAATAATACATGTGGCATAAATAATACACGTGACAGTTCAGTCACGGTTAAAAAAAATCAATTAAATAAAATATTAATAGAAGAACTAACATGACCCAATTTAATTTTTTAAAGCATTTAATATGAACTATTTTTTTTCACAAGAATCAATTTAGATTCTACAATTATTTTTGTGAATGACCAAAATAAATCTTAACTTCAAAAATAAAATATTTTCACAAAAATGATAATTAAAAAACAATAAGAATAACATTTAAAAATAAGGACACCTACCATTGTCACGTCATAAATAAGAGTAACATTTAAAAATAAGTACACCTAACCATTGTCACGTCATAAACGGACATATGGAAAAGATTAAAAAAAAACAGGCATATATGAAAAAAGAAAAAAAAAAACTGAAAAGTATGGAAGGAAATCTGATTTTTTTTCTTAAAGAAGATTAAAAAGATAATAAAATTGTGATATTGAAAAACTTATGAAAATTAATTGAAAATACTTTAGGAACCAGTGAAATCAATTTTATAAAATTATTTAATTCAAAACCTATTCTTTTTTCCGCGGGTACAATATGCTGAACCCTCGTTTGGTGTATTGGCAAACAACGTGTAGTACCGTAGAATAGAGATTTTTTTTCCTGCCACCCTATTTATTATTCCTTACATTCTTTCATTTTTTGAGATTATGAAAATACTCTTTAATTTATAAAAAAAAATTAATTTTTTGAATTTTTTTTTTACTATTGAGAAAGTTGTGGAAATTTTTTTTCCAGATATCTCACACCAAATTTTTAGTACTTTTGGTGCATACCAAAAATTCTTTATATTTTACAAAATTTCTGATATCTATTTATCAGATATTTTTAAATTTACAGTGTAATTTTTCAAAAATTTAAAATATCTCATATATATTAAAAAAAAAATTATAAGTACCAGAAATATCTCAATTTTCAAGTATAAAAGCAATACCGAAAATGTTATATTTTTGGTATATTTTATTCAAGTATAAAGTTATACGTTTAAAAAACAATAAAAATTAAGTCTTCCAATATTGTCAGAAATTTGAAATTTCCGGTATATAAAAAATACCGAAAATTTAAAATTTTCGGCTATTTTTTGTATTGAAACCATATCGGAAATTTTAAATATCCGTTATTTTTTTGTTACCGAATTTTTGAAATTTCCGATATGAAACACGGTAAAAATGATAAATTTTACAGAATTTTCTCCTCATAAAACTTCTGATATGTACTAGAAATCACTAAATATCCAGTATTTTTTAGAAATATTTTAGTAAAAACACATTTAGGGTGCCAGTCTAACCGGAGTAGTTGGAAAAATTCTCCTAAAAAGGACATACATTATTGCATTAGATGAATTTCGTAATTCATATAAAAGTTTTTTAAATCTTTCAATAGACCAAACAACCACCATGGGATCTACCAACCACCAATGTAAAAACATTAAGATACTCCTATGTCTCGCTTTGCACAAGTCTCAGCCACTTGCACCAATCAAAACAAACTAACTTTAATTCCACCTCCATACTATTCTGAAAAATTCATGTGGAGTACTATGATACTCCACTAGTTAAGTGTAGATGTGTTCAATTTGAGACCAATCAATAGCATTATACCAACCTTTGTATATTTGATATTTCTCAAATAAACTTGTTGTGTCGATTCATATTAAAATCTTCTTACATTCCATCACATAATCTTTTAACCATGTCTTCTTCTTCTTCATGGCTAACTTCTCCTTCATGCACCCTTTGGCCTATAGATTCATCTTCCTCTACACCACACCTCATTCTTCAATGGTTAACTTTTCTTTTTCTATCTCCATGTCCTCAAAGACTTGTTCTTTCTGCTCTTGATTTCTTGTTTTTGCTCTCTCTCTTGGCTTTAGCAGCGAACAAACTCTACTCAACTACCAACTCTACCTCCTCCATCACAAAACCACTTCTGCAGGAGAAAGATTCTGACTATAGAATCACATTTTGGTTCAAACTACCTTTGTTGGTAACTATCCTTTTGGCTATAACATACACTGTCCTAGGTGTCTTGGCTTTTACGCAAACCAATAATGTGACTTCATGGAAACAAATAGAGTCGCTTTTTCGGATGGTTCAAGCAATAGTCAACATAGTGATAGTGATTCTAATGATACATGAGAAAAAGTTCAAATCTTTCAAACACCCTTTATCATTAAGAATCTATTGGGTAGCAAACTTTGTGATTGCTACTTTGTTTGCTGCTTCGGCTATTGTTCGAATTGTAACTGTAAGCGAAGAAAAGTTAGAACTTAGTTTGAGAATAGATGATATATTCTCATTTGTCAATCTTCCATTATCTGTGTTCTTTTTTGTGATATCCATAAAAGGGTCATCAGGGATTCATGTCATAAGAATATCTGATGAAGTAGCAATATATCCGTTGATTTCTAGGGATAGAACTTTGAGTCCTTATGCTTGTTCTTCATTTTTGTCCAAATCAGTTTGGTTTTGGATAAACCCTTTGCTTATTAAAGGTTACCAAAAACCCCTTAACCTAGAAGATGTTCCTTCACTTCCTCTTGAGTTTAGAGCAGAAAAAATGTCTGAACTTTTTGAAAACAATTGGCCAAGACCACATGAAAACAGTAAGCATCCAGTTGGACTAACCCTTTTCAGGTGTTTTTGGAAACACTTAGCTTTCACTGCTTTCCTTGCAATCATTAGGCTTTGTCTTGTATATGTTGGTCCGATGTTGATTCAGCGTTTTATTGATTTCACATCAACGAAAGATAGTACTGCTGGTGAAGGTATTGTTTTGATATTGATCCTTTTTGCTGCAAAATCAGTTGAAGTACTTAGCTATCATCAATTCAACTTCCTCTCTCAGAAACTTGGTATGCTTATTCGCTCCAGCATAATCACCTCGGTTTACAAAAAGGGTTTAAGGTTGTCAAGTTCTTCGAGACAAACTCATGGAACAGGACAGATTGTGAATCACATGGCTGTTGATGCTCAACAACTCTCAGATATGATGATGCAGTTTCATCCTATATGGTTGATGCCATTGCAAGTTACTGCTGCACTGGTTCTTATATATAGCTATATTGGTGTGTCTGCTCTTGCAGCATTTTTTGGAACGGCTCTAGTTTTTCTTTTCACAACATATCGATTTAAGAGTAGTAATGGTTTCCAGTTTCATATAATGACAAGCCGCGATTTGAGACTGAAGGCGACGAATGAGTTGCTTAACAATATGCGTGTAATTAAGTTTCAAGCGTGGGAAGAGTATTTCGGTAACAAAATTCAACAGTTTCGTGAAGCCGAGCACGGATGGATTGGGAAATTCTTGTTCAGTTTTGCTGTTAACTATGGCGCATTGTCTACTGCACCATTAATTGTAACTCTTCTTACCTTTGGAACTGCAACTTTTATTGGAATTCCTCTGGATCCTGGCACTGTTTTCACAATAAGTTCGATTATCAAGATACTTCAAGAGCCTTTGCGGAGTTTTCCTCAGGCTCTTGTGGCGGTTTCTCAAGCAACAATATCTTTAGGGAGGTTGGATGAGTTCATGATGAGCAAGGAAATGGATGAGAATGCAGTGCAAAAAGAGGAGAGTTGTGTCAATGATGTAGCACTGGAGATAAAAGATGGGAAATTCTCATGGGATGATAACGATGAGAATGATGCTTTGAGAGTTGAAGAGTTGGAAATCAAGAAAGGAAATCATGCTGCTGTTGTAGGAACTGTTGGCTCAGGCAAGTCTTCATTATTGGCTTCTTTGTTGGGAGAAATGTTCAAGATCTCAGGAAAGGTACACATGCTTGCTTTGGACTCTTGTAGTTTCTTAATTTTTTTGCACTTCAAGTTATTTGCTTCTTGCATCAAAGAAAACATTTGTCATTATTACTGGTAAAATCTTTCAGGTAAGAGTTTGTGGGACGACAGCGTATGTAGCACAAACATCATGGATTCAGAACGCAACCATCAAAGAAAACATACTGTTTGGTTTACCAATGAACATGGACAAGTACAAGGAAACTTTAAGAGTATGCTGTCTTGAGAAGGATCTTGAAATGATGGAATATGGTGACGAGACCGAGATTGGAGAGCGAGGAATAAACCTCAGTGGCGGTCAGAAACAACGCATACAGCTTGCTAGAGCTGTATATCAGGACACTGACATCTATCTACTTGATGATGTATTCAGTGCTGTTGATGCACAAACAGGATCTTTTATTTTTAAGGTAAGCACAAAGCTAAAGTTTCTAGTTTTTTAGATTAGAAACAATACACTATAATATCAATCAAGATGATATTGGTTTCCATTATAAATGAATTGTCATTTTAAATTTCTAATATAAATCACAAGTGATTCCCCATCTTTTTGCAGGAATGTATCATGGGAACTCTCAAAGATAAGACTGTTTTACTTGTAACCCACCAAGTTGATTTCTTGCATAATGTTGACTCTATAATGGTATGCATATGTTCACAAGTCCCTTAAATGTTTGACTTTTTCTTACATAACATCTATTATTCTAACATTTTGACACCAACTTTAAAGGTAATGCGTGAAGGAAGAGTAGTGCAAAGTGGGACGTATGATGAACTTCTCAAAGCTGGCCTAGATTTTGGTGCACTTGTGGCAGCTCATGAATCCTCAATGGAAATAGCAGAAACAAATGACAAAACTAGTGATGATTTGGCTCAATCTCCAAAACTCACTCGCATCGCATCGAAAGAAAACGAAAATGGGGTTGAAAAGCAGTCTTCTCAAGATCAATCTAAGTCTGATGATAAAACTGCAGCAAAGCTCATTGAAGATGAGGGAAGAGAAACTGGACATGTGAGCCTTAAGGTATACAAGCAATATTTCACAGAAGCATTTGGATGGTGGGGAATAGCACTTGTAATAGCAATGTCAGCGGGTTGGGTGTTGTCATTTTTGGCTGGTGACTATTGGCTAGCAATTGCTACGTCAGACGGTTCTAGCATTCCTTCATTTACTTTCATTTTCGTCTATGCTGCTATAGTTGTTGTTGCATGCATAGTTGTTGTAGCCAGAGCTTTCTTGTATACATATTTGGGTTTAAAGACATCTCAAAGTTTCTTCCTTGGAATGCTTCAAAGTATCCTTCATGCACCAATGTCATTCTTTGATACTACTCCTTCTGGCAGAATTTTGAGTCGCGTGAGTTTCATTCAACATCCGTTTTATTGTTTGGTTTATGCTTTAGTGGTGTTTGGACTTGCTAACTCTACTCTTGTTATGAACTGTTTAGGCATCTACTGATATACTTTGTGTGGATATAACAATTCCAATGTTTACAAACTTTGTAATGATAACATACTTATCATTACTCAGTATCCTCATTGTCACATGCCAGAATTCTTGGGAGACTGTTTTTCTCTTAATTCCATTGGTCTGGCTCTACAACTGGTATAGGGTATGATATACCTACTCCTATTTAAGTTTTCAGCAGTACTATATAGTAATATTATCTTGAAAATTGTTCTGGTTTGCAGAAATATTATCTTGCAACTTCAAGGGAATTGACTCGTCTTGATTCAATCACAAAAGCTCCAGTGATTCATCACTTCTCAGAGACCCTTTCTGGTGTTATGACAATCCGTAGCTTAAGAAAGCAGAATGAATTTTGCGATGAAAATATTGACAGGGTGAATGCAAGTCTAAGAATGGATTTCCATAACAACGGAGCAAATGAATGGCTTGGTTTTCGCTTGGACTACATGGCAGTAACTTTCCTTTGCATTGCCACCTTTCTTATGATCTTTTTTCCTAGTGCTATTGTTAAGCCAGGTAGAATCCCTTTCATCATCTTTTCATTTAACAACCATCATAGTCAATCACTAGTTCACACCGATTTTTTAAAATGTTGTCACGACAATGGTTTCGGTTGGTTCATGATATTCTTGAATCTTGCTGTCTAAGTCGGACAATGCAGCATAGAGATATTAAAAAATCTCAATGCCCTGGTTCAAAATATCCCAGCCGCGGACTATTTTATAAACAACTTTATTATGTACTTATAGCATAAGTGTTTATTATAATAGTTTTTGTAGTATAGTGCATAAATTATTTCGATAAAAAACATAAAAGTAAAGACAAACTATTTTCATATGAACTATAAGCTGTTTTGATAAGTTATCGCCGAGAGTTTACTGACAGAATACAATTTTGCAGAATATGTTGGTATGTCTCTATCCTATGGCCTGTCTCTGAGTGGTCTCTTGTCATTTGCCACAACTATGAGTTGCAATGTCGAGAACAAAATGGTTTCAGTTGAGAGGATAAAGCAGTTTACTAATCTCCCATCAGAAGCTCCATGGAAAATAGCTGACAAGTCTGTTCCTCAGAATTGGCCTAGTCATGGAACTATAGAGTTAAATAATTTGCAGGTATATATTGTAATCATAATAACCAAGTATATATATATATATATATATATATATATATATATATATATATATATATATATATATATATATATATATATATATATATATATATATATATATATATATATTGTTTGCAAGATTAGACGATTGAATATATAAAATGGTGCGAGCAGGTTAGGTACAGGCCAAACACTCCTCTAATTCTTAAGGGAGTCTCTCTAACCATTCAAGGTGGAGAAAAAGTTGGCGTTGTAGGCCGTACAGGAAGTGGAAAATCAACATTCATCCAAGTTTTATTTAGGTTGATCGAGCCTTCCGCCGGGAATATAATCATTGATGGCATCAACATTTCCAGTGTTGGCCTTTATGATTTGAGGTCACGTTTTGGAATTATTCCACAAGATCCTGTCCTCTTTCAAGGAACAGTTAGAACCAACATTGACCCTCTTGGATTGTATTCAGAAGATGAAATTTGGAAGGTATCTATATAGATATTTCATGTATTAGGGAACTTCAGCTTATAATTGTAGCTTCTAGTAACTAAAAACTTAATGTTAATTAATTTTACTGCAGAGTCTTGAGCGGTGCCAACTGAAGGAAGTGGTAGCTGCAAAGCCTGAGAAACTCGAGGCTTTAGGTAATCTTCTTCATATACTCATTTTTCAATAGTTTAATCGAATGTATATGCGCTGAAATATGTTAAACTATTTTGTTAGTGGTTGATGGTGGAGACAATTGGAGTGTTGGACAAAGGCAGCTTCTATGTTTGGGAAGGATAATGCTAAAACGCAGCAGAATATTATTCATGGATGAAGCAACAGCATCGGTTGATTCACAAACTGATGCTGTAATACAAAAGATCATCAGAGAGGATTTTGCAGACCGTACAATAATTAGCATTGCTCACAGAATACCAACAGTTATGGACTGTGACAAGGTTTTGGTCATAGATGCAGGTATGCACTTTATGCTATTAATAAAGAAATGCATAGATATTTAGATTGGTGTAGCAGTAATGAATGAATTTGTGGGATAATTTTGTGGCAGGTTTGGCAAAGGAATATGAGAAACCATCACGTTTGGTTGAAAGGGCATCACTTTTTGCAGCATTGGTTAAGGAGTATTCTAATAGATCAACTTAGTTGTTTTTCACTTATTATTATTATGAGAGTGTTGTATCATTTGTGTAGTTGTATAGTTTGAGTATGATAATATTGCAAGAGAGAATTATTTAATTATTCAATTGTTAAGTATGAATTTAAAGGCATTCAAAGGCATCTAATCTGTGAATATCTTTTACAAGTTAAACTAGGATTTGCAGATAATTTCAAAGGCATTCAATTCAAATATAGAGGGAATGCAGACAATTCAAAACAAATAATAGAAACAAGAAAGCAATATTAACCTGTTCTATTGGCCCAAAAAACTGAGGAGAAAGAAGAAGTTGGGTAAAAGTAGATTTCCCCGACACGACCATTAATTACGATGGTGTCGTCGCTGTTCTGTTCCACAAAATAAAATTATCAAGAATAATATAGCAAAATAGACATGTGAACTATTTAGGGAACTTCTTTTTTTTTTTTTACCGGAAACAATTAACTCATTTCATTAATAATAAAGTTGTAAATACATGTTGGGATATCATCAAATATATGAAAATTAGCAAAATCTGGAGCCGCTCTTGCCAATGCGTGAGCAACTTCATTAGCTTGTCTTCGAACGAACTTCACATGAGAGTTCCTGAAAAAGAGATTTAGTAACTGTGTGCATTCTCTAACAATAGCTCCGAAATCTGAGTCATTGGGTTTTGAAACTGTGATAGTATCCACCACACGCTTGGCATCAAGCTCGAAATACATGTTATCCAAACCCAATTCGTTAACCCAGTTTAAAGCAGAGAGGAGACTAAGAGCTTCCCTGTAGCAACACCTGTAATAGGAGAAAACCAATCCGTCCAAGCTGCAATAAAAGAACCTCAATCGTCTCTAATACACGCTCCAAAGCCTACCTTGTTGTTTGAGAAAGATGCATCAATGTTACATTTAAGTCGGCCTGTATCAAGTTTAGTCCATCTAACAGTGTCTATTGGAGGAGTGGTCGGCAGATTTGTGGACAAGAATTGTTGAGCTTCTCTCCAGCCGCTCTCTGACACATAGAAATTGGAGTATCTTCCTCTTGGTTCCAGACAAGATTGTTCCTACCTTTCCATATGCTCCATAAGATGGATGAGAATAAAGCTTGTTGGTCTTTAGTGGCCTCCTGCAAAAAGGAAAAGATCATCGAACTAAACATCTCTCCATTCTCACTAATACGCTGCACTAGCGCCCAGAGACCTGCTTAATTCCAGCAAGCAATACTCTTAGGACACTAGAAAAATATATGATAGTTATTTTCTTCCCCTACACCACAACCCACACAAACCGAGGGACGGTCGACACCTTTATCCAACAATCTTCTTCTCGTTGGCACACAATCTCTACACAGGCGCCATAAGAAATTCTTTATCCTCGGAGGGGACTTGATATTCCATATCAAATTCCACCTGTCTTTGATTCGAAGATGAGAAGTGTCAATGATATTATTAATACTGACTATGTATGCACTGCGAACTGAGAATTTTCCGTCATTTTCATACTTCCAAGTCAATTTGTCGCTATGAACTGCGCTGAACAAAGTATTATAAATCTTTTGGGCAGTATCGTCCTCGACAAGGGTAGTAATCACATCATGATTCCATAATTTACCATTTGGAGACATTAAATCTGAAACTCGAAGATTACTCACAGCAAGGTAATGAGGCCAAGGATTCACTAATACAGTGCCATCCGAAATCCAATTAGGGTCCCATATCGAGTACCAGCACCTATACTCCATTTCAGGCCTCCTTTAACTACAATTTTAGAATTCCAGATACTACGCCAAACACAACTGGGGTTGTGACCAAGAACAGAGTCAGAAAAATCACAGTTAGGAAAGTACCTAGCTTTATAAAGGCGAGAAACGGGAGAATTTGGCTTAGAAATAAATCTCCCTATTTCTATTTCACCGAGAAACGAGGGAACTTCTTATTTTCAAGGGTCTACCGCAAAGTTCTCTTATTATCGTAAGTTACGGATATGGATATATAAAATATTTAGTTCGTTACGATGAACTAAATATTTTATTTTTAGGATAAATAATTAAATATTTTAATTTCAAAGTAAATCTTTACGGATATGGATATATAAAATAATTTAATATTTTATTTGTAGTAAATTTTTAAATACATATTTGAATTAAACATATCATTTATTAAAATATATAATTATTATTAACTTTTTAAAACTATCATTTATCAAATAACATACTGGAAATAAATTACAAATTATCATTTATCAACTATTATCTTTCTTATAGGAGACCACAAAATTTTAATTATAGATTATATTTATACAACTCACCCATATATTCCTAGTTTGTCAAGGCACCACAAAAGAAAATTTAAAAGCCTTTACCACCGCCATCGAATCACTTTCTAACCAAAGATTATTATAATTTTTCTCATGAGCGAACTCTAAAGCATAAATTGAACCATAGAGTTCGGCAATACGAGAATTAGAAGTACCCAACTGAACAACAAAAATGCCCAAAACCACCCTCATTATTTCTCCCAATTCCTCCACAAACAGAATTATCAGAGGGAGGAACAGACGCACCATCACAATTAATTTTAACCCAATTTATAGTAGGAGGTTTTCAACTGACCTCAATAATATTAAGGGTTCTATGAAGACGAATGAAAACATGAAAACTCTTGATCAACATAAAATCCTATATGCTCATAAAAGAGGCAGCTGCATTGCTACCAGGTCAGGAAACCGCATCCACAATGTAGGCAGTGGAAGAAGTGATATTAACAACAATATTTTGAAATCTAAGTTTGTTTCTAGCTAACCAAATAACGTTGAAAATGTAAGTAACCGCAGCAATGTAAATGATTTTTTTATTAACCTGAGCCATTTCTACCACAAATTTTCCAAACATCTGACCGATCAAGAATAGGGTAATGGATTTTTAACTTGTTTCCTAACCAATGCCAAAGAAGAGAATCAAACTTACAATCAAAGAACAAATGTTTCGATGTTTCTTCAGCATCATTGCAAAGATCACAACAAGAAAGAAAAGCAAAGTTTCTTGTTTTCCATTGATCGTTGGTAGGAATCTTGTTACGAAGGAGTTTCCATAATAGGAAGAACTTTGAAGGATGAATTGATAGCGACCAAATCCACTTACACTAATCCTTACAGATGTCTCGAAATCTCTTAAAATCGTAATAAAGTTTAGAAGTTAAATCACCATGTGGAGAATTAAGCCAAACTCTTAAATCCTTGAGGTGGGCGTAATCCTCAACGACGTGGTTGTGACTCCTATAGAAGCGACAATACTTGGTCTAGTCAACATTGAGCTTTAGGGGAGTACGTTTGGGAAGTCGAACTCCTCATGATTAAAGTCAACACTGATACACCCTGCGAGGATGCGCTCGCATGGAGCAATTAGCATAATGTATTTGGTGAAACGACCTGTTGGGCCTCTATGTTAGCGAGAGTCACGAGTCTTATTCTCTATTCTTTTTCCCCACCTTGACGTGGAGGATCAATGTTGTCGTACTTCGAGACCCTATTGCTTTCTCGATTCCTCGAGTCTCGAGCGTTGTTAGCGATCTTTTTCTCCTCATATTGGATATAGGCATGAGCCTTGAGGAGAAGTTCGTTCAACAAATGAGGGGTTTCGCTCAGTCATGGGGACTTGGATAGCTCCCCGATTGAACCATTCAATGTAAGTTCGGAGGGGCTCATCTGTTTACCGTGAAATTTGGTAAACAACTGCTAGTCTTCCAAAATGAATTCTAAATATTTTATTACTTGGGGATTGACTAGATTGATCCTAGGACATCTGTGTTCCTTATATGTTTTTGGATATTTGTTTTATGTTTAAAGAAAGTCTTAGAAACAAAAGTTCGAATATAAAGATAAAGGGTTTTTTAACATAAAGACAAGAAATTTTAAAATAAACAGTTAGAAGCATAAAAGATAATTCGATTGGAATGTAAAGGATAAATAAAGACTTTTATTTAAATGAAAAAGACTTTAAATGGAAAGTGGTGTTTCAATACATACATTCTTAGGGAACTCTTTTCTCTCAATACTGGTACTTCGAGTTTTATGACTAATTTGTACAAAGTAGTGAACACACGAATCTTTTTACAAAAGATCCTATTTATACTAATTCGACCCTAACAAGCTTTCTTCAACTATACGCCACGTTCGTGACATGCAAATCCTTCAAACTGCTAAACTTCTACGTGTCTTCTAGACGAGATTAAGGATTTGAATTTCGAATCCTTCTATCGCAGAGAGCGCCAATCAGGATCATTCAAATTTGATTTTCAAATGATTAAATTTCCTTTAACTTTTTAAAATAAAAGCTTTGTTAGTCTTTATATAATTCGACCGTCCACTTAGAAATGATCAGTCGAAGCTTTCACCAGATATCTTTTGTTAAAAATAGCTTGGTTTCCGACTTCCAACTTTCCAAATCTTACTATCAAAATTTCCAGCTAACACCTAGATGATGGCTTCGAGGGACGCCTCAGTTTGTAGGTGTCGTCGTGATGCAGTGAAGTTTCTCGAGAACTGAGTCTTCAAATTCCTCCAGGATGTGACAAATTTGGAGGAAAGGCTTTTGTACCATGTCATGACCCATTTCGTTAGGGTTATGGGGAACAAACCGCACTTGATGGCTCCCTAGACGTTGCGGTACTTGAGCATTGCATCAATGTGATTGTCGGGGCATGTCGTGCCATCGTATGTGGCCAACGGTGGCAGATTTTCCATTCTGACAGGGAGTAGGGTCTTCATTATTGCTCGAGACAGCTAACCAGGGGGGGTCGTCTTCATCACTTCGGGTTGGTGAGTGTGAGGGGTATGAGTCGAGCCGAGGGCTCCTCGAGCAGCGAGGAGATTCTATCGCCCGACTCTTCAGTTTGTCTGGCCGCCTGCCGACCTTATTCCTTTTCGAAACGGGGGACCATCGCTGCTTAAGCGGTAGAGTGTGACCACACTTCTTGATGGTCGCGAGTTGCAACCTTTCCAATTGAGGGTGATGTTGTGTTGGCTGAGGGGAGACTCTTAGAGATTCATCCCGACGATGTCTCTGCGGGGGAAGTGTTCTCGTCACGGGGATAGGCTGCGAGATTTAGACTGTCGACGTCTCCGCAAGGGGGAGTGTGGCTGACAACCCTTTTCCAATATTCCAATGTGTTTGCTTTGCTGGAAAATCATGAGATTCGTGTGGTTGGTGGCTGCGAACAAGGCTACCACGGTAGGGTCTGCGTTAGCTGGCACATGGATTTCCTGAAACATCGCAAGATTCTCGAACTGATGAGCAATGTTGTTGGCCATATCTCGAGACGAGGATGAAGCAGTCATCCTATCCTTAACATCACATTGTTCGTGGATGGCGATTCCATTGTTGTTGAGGTCACCATGTTAGCAAAGACAGTGAAAATGGTCTTGTCGGTGTGATCTTCGTTGTGTTGGCTGACCATGATGATCAATTTTTTTGATGAGTTTGCTTTGTTCTTTGGAATCAGAGAAACACGGGGAAGTAAAAGGTTCTCACAGATGGCGCCACTGATCTTACTTTGATTAGAATGATCTTCAATGGTTTGTGTTATACCCCAAAAAATTTCCTCCTACTTTTAAGGTCAAGATACATCTCCATACTAAAGAATTCCTCAAGGGTTGACCAGACAAACCTGAAGCAACTCGATTTTCAAAAATCATTTAAATTTTCAAAAACAACAATGAAATCGCCACCTAATTTTATTTGTTCTAAAAGAACGGGGAAATATAGATAAAACCCACAAAAATCGGATAAGGCGGTCTACAAGACCAAAAGATATGAATTCGGGAGTCGGTTACGCAAGGGGAAGGTATTAGCACCCCTTACGTCCATCGTACTCGATGAGACCCGTTTAGTTCGTGCGTGTTTGTGTGTTTAAAGTAAAAATGCTATCTTCTAATTACTGATCAAGAAATAAGAAAGAAGAAAAATGGATTTGTTTATTATTATTTTGAGTTTGACACGGTTTCGAAAACTGCATGCCAACGTATTCCCTCGTGCAATGGAAAAGTCAAAACTCCGTAGTTCTTGTTTACCTGCTATAGAATAGCCCAGGACCAAACTATGAATGTGTGCAAGTGTGCATTGTGTATGTTTACCTGCTTCTTGATGAGGAGCCCAAGAATTAAACAGTAATTAGAACACACAAGGACTGAGGGTACATGTTCATGAACAAGGATATATACAACCAAATCGAATTAATTTGAATAAATAAAAGCTATTATGTGGTGCAAGAATTGAGCTCCAAGTAGTCTTCAAGGTCGGATAAGACTTGATGCATCAGATGAATACCAAATGAAGATTCCTACATCACTCAAAATACAAACAAAAACTATGCGGAGAATGTTGCAATGCTTAAGTATGTATTATATTAGATTGATTAAAATAGATATGTTTGCATTCAAATTCATTCGAATATTGAATTAAATTCCAAATTCGAAATTGCAACACAAGAATAATAATTACAATATGATTTTATTTACAAATGGATATGGTAAAGTATAAGAATCAAAAGTAGTATGTGCATAATATATTTACATTTCTAAATATAATAATAGGAATAATAATAAAAATATTAAATACATTACTAAATATTATATCAAAATAGTAATAGAACTATAATAACAATATATAAAAAAAGCATATAGATGCAATAATAGAAAGTATGTTCTTGGACAATTCTTGAATGCCTTCACAACAACAAACGCGTTAGTAGCATAAGTGTGGAATAAAATCGAAATGAAATGGCAACAAGATAAACATGGTTAATAAACAAGATATGAAATCGAATGAAATTGTACGATGCGTATGACAAACGAGTATTTCTCAATCAATAATAAAAAAAAATCATGTTATTACCCAATTCAAGTTCAAGATATGATGAAACAAGTTCAACACAAGTTCTAAATATATAAACCATTGTCCGGGAAGCCACGATTCGATCGATTACTCAACACAAAAATGACCCTTTCTAGCTTAAATTTACACAAAGAAACAACATGTTGCCACATAAGCTCCTCGGTTAAATTTACGCGCGATTAAACACGGTTAATCATAAAACCTTCATCGGAACCCAAACGGATATCAACCTTTACTCGCAATTAAACTCAACCAAGTGATGCTAGCATTCGAATTTCAGACACAACTTATGCGGTTTGGAATTTAATCGAGAATAGCAATAAAAGCGGTTTCAACAACCAACATTTCCGTTAAGATTTGCCTCAAAAAAAAAGAAGAAAGGAATATACATTACGCGAGAACGCTCAAGAACTTCATCTCAAATACGTTTTAAAACAAATGAGAATCAAGCAATATCAATACCAAGGTTTAGGTCATTGAAAACCCATCTTAAAATGTCACTTACACATCTCTCACATTAGATCGAATAACATGATATCACCATTTAACATTTCGATCAAATAAATTCGAAGCCGAGCATGATATCGCAAGTGAACTTTAAATTTCTGTTTTAAACATCAACACAGAACTCAAAAAAAATGAAATCAAGCTGTTTTCACATGTTTCAATTTCCACAAAATCGTCTCAAAATTAAATCCAGAAGATATCACAGGTTTCAAACCATATTCTACTATCAAACTAAAAATTCAGAAAGTTATCACAACACTGCAATTCAAACAGATCAAGACTTAAAAATAAAATCAAACTATCTCACAGAAATACATTACAATACCATGATAACTACCTCACAGATCAAGACTCAAATAACACAAACGTAATGAAATCGGAGTTTACCGAACAATGGCAGAATGTCGAAGTTGTTGGACGGTGATCAGAGTCGAAGGCCAGTTGATGACGCCGATTGTAGAAGTAACTTGTTCGGTGGAAGTTGATGTCGAGGTTGTTGGTGAAAACTTGGAGAGGATGGTGTGAAATAAAAACTGGCCAGAACAGAGTGTGAGAGGTTGAGCGGAAGCAGGGACGGTGAGTTTTGGTTTAGTTGGCGAGGATTAAGGTTGTCGGAACAGAGGGAGTGTTACGGCGTGGGTGTATTGATGAAGGGTGACAGCGGCGATTGGGATGACGGCGAGGAGTTCACGGTTGGATGGTGAGGTGGTTCTGCGAGGACGGCGAACGGAGGGAGATACAGAGGTGAGATGGAAGTGGCTGTGAAGGTGATGATATGGTGTTGAGGGTTTGAAGGTTGGATTGAAACGGTGGAAGGATGAAGGAACGGTGAAGGCTACGGATTGAGGAGCTACGAAGGAGATATGGAACGAACAGAGGGAGAAGGATGGACGACGGTGAACAGAAGGAAACAAATCGGTGATGAAGGTTGGACTGTGTTGAGGAGAGAGAGACGCGTAACAGAGGGAGTAACGGCGGGTTAGAGGTTGAAGGAAGGCGACGAGTGAGTGGAGGGGATGGAAACAGGTGTTTTGTGAGAGAGAAACGGAAAGGCGAGAGTTTGTAGGCTACGATGAAGGTATCGAATGGATGAGAAAAGTGGGGTGTTTCGTGCAAACGGAGGGAGTATATTATGGAAGATGGAGGGGTTAACGGAAGGGGTGTGATGGATGTTGAAGGGAGTTGGAAATCTGGGTGTATGAAGATGGATGCTTGTTTGGAAAATGAAGAGAAAATTTAATTAATTTTTCTCAGATCCCAAACCAACTGCCTCCGCCTCTCTTTCATTTTTTCTGTTTTTTTCTTCCCCTTGAACAATAACATGACAAATATATATACCCAATAAATTAGGTTTAGCAATTTTTGATAATGCCTAAAATATCCCTCATGATTAAATGGGCCACAAAATTGGGTTGAGTACAAATTAACAAGTCCAATAGTATTTTTTGTTTGATTTTTTGAGATAAAAAATTGATACTTAAAATTGTTAAAAATGATATAAATTTAACACTAAATTATCCGAAAAAATAAAATGAGCATATTAAAATAAACTACGGGTTTCATCGATTAAATAAAAATTATTGAAATAATTAAAATCAAAATAAAACGATAATAAAGAATACCCGATTTTAAAATACTTACGGTTAAAAACAAGACTTCGAAATGTATCGAAAAATTAGAGAGAGCACATTTTCATGATCTACGCGACATGTAGATTCATAAAGCAGCGAGTTAGAGGCGAAAACTTGAAATATTTTTCCCACTAATTTTTGTACAGTGTCGAATCGCTTTTAACAGTCTGTTTGTAAAACCGAAATATCAATATCATCGACATATAAACAACTTAAAATGATACAATAAATAGGTAACGAGATAAAAATGAATGAAGTGGAATATCAGGTATTTTATAACTATAAAACGATGCAGATATCAATTTAAACTGACTTTTGGTCAATTTAAATACGATGAAATGATGCATATGCAATGGATGAATGACTGTTTAATGTCGATGACCTAATGAAAGCGTATGCGGATGAATATGAAGCTTGAGCCAGATAAAATCGAGATAGGAGGGCAAATTTTGGGGTGCAACAAAACCCTCTCCTAAGCAATCAACCCATAACTAGGGTTTTACTTCTCTCAAGACAAAATCAAGTTCTAATGCCTCAAGTGGTCATCATACTTCCTGATATGTCTCAAGGTATCACCATGTCAAGTTTCAAGCCTCACAGCTCAAGTTTGATCAGTCAATTACTCATATGGTTGAAAATCAATTGTATTGGACAAAAAGTCAATTGTGGTCAACATACAGTCAAACTTCATTATTTTTTGTCAACATCAATATTTTGAAGTCACATTCATTATCTGATCAAGGGTTGATCATGAATCATCAAGAAAACTCAACATTTGATCAAAAGTCAAAGTTTCCAAATTAGGGTTTTTAGACAAAAAGTCAACAGAACTTTGACCAGGCATAACTTTCACATACTTTATCAGAAAGTTTTCCAACAAAGCTCATTTTGAAGAGAATTCAATTCTCTACAACTTCATGCCTCACAAGATTTGGTCAAAAATGCTTCATTTGAGAGTTATGAATCAAGACATTATAGGTCCTTCTAAAAGTCAACAAAAAGTCATCTTTTTGCAAAGAAGTGTACATGAACATGGAAATTTCAATGAAGATGAAACAAAAAGGAGTGTTTAGAGGACATCTTAAGATTTATAAAAAGTCCAAGAACACTAAAAAATGTTGAAAATTGAGCAAGATATAAGTTGTGCAAGTTTGACATTTTTGGAGAGGTGCATGAAGAGAAATACTTAGCAAAATCAAAATTTTCCAAATAGGCCTAAGTTTTTGTGATCCAAATTTATTCTTGAGATTATCCATGACCTCTAAGACCAATGGCACGCCTCCTTTATTTTATTTTCATTTATTTTGGATTTTATTCATTTAAATCCAATTTTAATTAAAATAAAATACCAAAATCAAATCAATTGATGCAAGGCTGAATATTTGACATTCTTGAGGTCCAAGATACTTATCAATAGCTGAAAAATTCGAAAATACATGATTGGCATGAGATTCGTACAAGATTGGAAACATTTGATGCAAATTGAAAAGATTTAAGAATCAAATATTTTCACATTGATTGCAATATATTTTCCTTTCAATTCTTAACCTAATTCCATCATCTATATATTCACAAGGTTTCTAAACCCTAGAGAACGAATTTTTAAAGGCAAAAGAACCCTATCCAAGCTTGAAAAAACCGTGGTACACAAGCAACTTGCAACCAGGGTTTTAGCTCGATCCAAGAAATTACAAGCATCCCAATACATTCCTTGGTGTTCTCTGATCAATTCCAGCCATTCACAAAGCATCAAAAGCTTATGAAACGTAAAATCACGATTGCACTTGTCACTCATATTTTTCAAATTCAGTTTTGATCATACATGCATATTTAACTTGTTTCGATTGTATATTCATGCTTAGAATGATGTTTGCAAGCTATTTGGATGGTTTGATTTGAGTTTAAATGCGTGTATAATGAATCACCATGGCTAGGGTTCCGGACCTTCGAATTGGGGATATGAGGTTAGAGTAAAAATTGGACCAAATCGATGGCACCATTGAACTCAGGAACAAATTTCCAATCAAACAATGGCATTACCTCTAATTTATATTGCGTGTTATGGATTTTTGAAACTAGCAGGTGTTGTAGTGACGGACAAAGCCATCACTATAGGCTTTAGTTACAAACTGTGTCTGTAGGTAAAAGTCTTGCCACCTCAGCGAAAACGACGACCTCCCTGCGCGCGTTTTTTATTTCAAATTATTTTTCAGAAAACAATTTCCCTAAATCCAATGACAGGTAGCCTGGATGGCAGCGCATTTTACTGGTGATCCCAGGGTCAGGGGTTCGAACCCTAGCACCCCCAACCTATTTTTTTTAGCACTTTTCACTAACTTGTTTTCTTATTTTCAATTTACTTTCTATTTTAATTTCCTTTTAAATATTTTTTTAATACAACAAAAAATACAAAAAAATATTTTCTTTTTACAAATAGGTCAGAAAAATCTTTATTTAATTTTTTATCATTAAAAATTTTCTTTTTTCCTTTTATTTTAATTAATTGTTAATTAATCATTAAATTAACTTTTAATTATTTTTCTACACTAAAATCAATCAACAAAAATTCCAAAAAATATTTTCTTTCTTTCAAATAGGTTTACTAACCCTAAAATAGTTTTCTAACATGAAATTTATTTTCTACTAAATTTATCTTCTCTTATTTCAATTTAATCCTTTCCGCGATATTTTTCCGATTATTGTAACTGCTCACAAGTTGTAATAGTCTAATTAGGGTTTAAATTCCTCGCATATTCTTTACTATTATGTAACTGCTCATGGGATGTAATAGTTTAATTAGGGCTTTATTTTTTGCAATTTACTTTCCGCACCTCCTATTATGTATTTGCCCCGAAGCCATGTAATAGCGTAGGACTTTACTTTCCACTTTTACATTCCACACTTTACTTTCTGCACCTTTATTTTTCTGTACATATTAACTGTATAGTAACTAGGGTTTGTATGGCAAGACTAAAATCAACCATTAGATAACCCTAATTAACAAGATTAAAATATTTGAATCAAACACACTTATCACACTTGCACCCCCTTAGGGTATCCTCTCTTGTTGATTTTCGAATACAATGGTCATGTCCCTTGAACGTAGGGATATCACTAGCAAAGACGCTTACGAATAACATCATCATAGTTCCTTAGATACAAATATCATAGTCCCTCGATGTTGCCTACGAATATATGATCTCGTCCCTCGGTTGTTGCCTACGAATATGTGATGATCGTCCCTACGAATTGCTAAAGGTATCCTTACATGTTGCCTTTAATGACCATACGATGAACCTTCGATTGTCCCTTCACATCCAAACGAATAAAGTTACCTACCAACTAATGGTATGGATAGCCTTATTCTAAAGGAGAAGGAAAAATAACATGGAAACGACCATTCTGAGTAGGTAATAAGACTCTGTTGCTTGCTCCAATCAAAATGCTTTTCACACCTCACACTTTTCAAAAACTTTTCAAAAAAAACACTTTGTATACATTCCAGCGAGAATCATTACAAAGTTAAACATCTTTCAAACAAACATTTCCGAACACTTCGTATACATTCCAACAAGAATCATTACGAAGTCAAAGCGAAATATATTTCAAAATAATTTCCAAATCACAAACACAGAAAGCAATTTTTCAAAAGTGAGCTAAGCAACTAAGAGCTCGTAGATAACTACGGATGGAAAGGGCGGTAATACCTTCCCTTTTCATAACTGCCTCCCGTACTCAGAATCTAACGAAGGTCTTTTCCTGTGCTTTTCACCTTCCCTTTATTGGATAAAAGAAAAGTCGGTTGCGACTCTTGCTATCCGCAACATTTGCGATAAAAAGAAAAACAAACAAGTCAGTTCTCCCACCGTGTTACAGAACTGGCGACTCTGCTGGGGAAACTACCTAAAGAGAGGCTACCTTAGGGCTATAAGATCACTTTACTGCTTTCTGTTTGCTTTGTCTGCTTTATTTATAAGGGATGCTTGGGTATTATATGTGTGGGGGATCTTACACCCGGATCCAGATTTCCTTAGGTAAGTAGCAATAAATCATCGTGACGGTTAGGCGTAAATCGAAACGGTCAAAATGATGGCTACGGTTAGTGCGACACTTTGGATGTCCTGATGCTCCTCATGTTCAGTTGAGGAAGTATTTGGAGTCTGTGTGGTGTCACAAGCACTAACTCAACTTTAGAACCCTAATTGACCTATCTTGGCCATTAGGAGGTAGTGAGATGGTCGGCTTCGGTGCAGACTGAGGTTGGTTGATACTCGATACTACGCTTATTAAGATTTGACTTTCGGGATGTTTTGGTCGACCACTTGGTAGTCGTATTGAAATAAAGCCCACGAGAAAGATCTGTGATATGAGATTTCTATAACCCGGTTGCTATTGTAGAACAGGTTGAACCAACTCAAACTCTGGTAGGGTAGACACTTATACCTCATGCAAGCCTTAAACATAGGGCTATTGTGTGAATTGCTTGTGTGTGCTATTTTAACATGACATCATAACATCATAACATCATATCATTTCTAACCTTTCAAGGACCTAGGGATTTATCTTTGCTCTTTGTTGTAGGGTTATAGCTTCTAGTAAGACTATTCAAATCAAATTTATGGGTATACCTTCTCAGCTCAAGGAGTTAGTCTCAAAAATTCCCGATCACTCTCAGTTCATCAAAAGACATGGTTATCTACTCGACTTGGTTACCTCAGGTTTTGAAGAAGACATAATGAGCATCGTATTCCAGTTTTTTAATCTGAAGCATCACTATTTTACTTTCCCATACTATCAGTTGGTACCTACATTGGAAGAGTTCTCTAAGCTACAAGGGATACCCATCCTTGATCAAATACCATTCATCGGTTCAGAAAAAGTTCTGAGGTTTGAAGACATCGCATCAGTGTTACATCTAAAGCGATCAGACATTGAAGACAATTGAGAAACAAGAAGTGGAGTTAAGGGTTTGCTTGCTAAGTTTTTGATAAAGAAAGCTCGAGAATTCCTAAAGGCTATGAGTTCCCACGCTTTTGAATGCATTTTGGCTTTGCTAATCTATGGGTTGGTGCTATTTCCTAATCCGAATCAATTCATAGACGTGAACACCATCAATATTTTCCTCACTTATAATCCTGTGCCTACCTTACTCGGAGATATTCTGCATTCTCTCCACACCCGTACTACAAAAAGACAAGGAACTATCATGTGTTGCATACCGTTATTATCCAGGTGATTTATTTCGCACCTTCCTGTAATACGGTGAACTGACTTTGTAGGATTTTTGTATCCAAATGTGCGGATAGCAAGAGTCGCCACCGACTTTTATTTTTATCCAATTAAGGGAAGGTAAAAGTAACAGAAAAAGACCTTCGTTAGATTCTGAGTTCGGGAGAATGGTTATGAAAGGGAAGGTATTAGCACCCCCTTCCATCCGCAGTTTATTCTACGGGCTCTTAGTTGCTCTTAGATAACTTTTTAAAATTGCTTTCTGTGTGTTTGACAAAAATGTTTTGAAAAGGCATTTCGCTTTGACTTTGTAATGACTCATGTAGGAGTGTATACAAGGTGTTCGGAAATGTTTTTGTTGTTTTGAAAAGAATTTGAACTTTGAAAAAAAAGTGTGTGGTGTGAAAAGCATTTGACAGAGCAAGCAACTAAGAGACTTATTTACCCACTCAGAATTGGTCGTTTTATTGTACTTCTACATTCCTTTAGAATAGCGCTAGCCATACCATTAGTTAGTAGGTAGCTCCATTCGTTGGAGGTAAGCGGGACATTCGAAGGGACATCGGATGGTCATAGAAAGCAACTTGTAGGAAGTATCCTAGCACATTCGAAGGGACTATCATCATTTTTCGTAGGCGACAATCGAGGGTCAAGACCATGTATTCGGAGGCGACATCGTGGGTCTTATGATCTTTGTATCGAAGGGACTATGATGATTTGTTTGGAAGGCAACAGTGCTAAAATACCTCTACGTTCGAGGGACATGACCATTTTGAAATCGAAAGGCATCGAGAGAGAATTACCCTAAGGGGTGCGTGTGTGATAGAAGTGTGTTGAATTCAGAATATGTTATCTTGAAGATTAGTGGGCTATGTTCAATTTTAGTCTTGCCATACACGCCTAATTACTAGCAATTTATAAGGGTGCGGAAAGTAAAATGCGGAATGTAAAGGCGGAAATGTAAAGGTGCGGAAAGTAAAACCTACACTATTACATGGCTTTGGGGCAGATACATAATTTAAAATGCGGAAAATAAAATCCTAAATTAAACTATTACATCCCATGAGCAATTACATTATTGGAAAAAATAGAATGATAAAATGATAAAGAGAAAATCGTCTGAATCGGATCAACCTGTGAAAGAATAAGAAAATCGGGAAATATGATGAAATCGAATAAGAGAAAAAATGTTAGAAAAATGCAATTTTAATATGGGAAAATTAATACATGCTGGAAATAAGATAAATAAGTTAAAATAATTTTTTGGGATTTTTTGGAAAAGATTTAATAATTAAAATGCAATTAAAAGTGAATTAAATGCAAAAATATAAATAAAAATAAATATGCATGCAAAAATATGTTTTTTAAATTTATTAAATTAAATAAAGGTTTTTATGACAATAATGCAAAAAGAATAAAATATTTTGGTAATTTTTTAATGCAGAACAAAAATTATGAAAACAATTAAAATATAATGCAAAAATATTAGAAAATAAGAAAAATATGAAAAGTTTGTAAACTTGTAAAAATACTCGCCATGGTGGGAATCGAACCGGGGACACCAGCCTCAAACCTTGAAGACCAACGCGCTGACCAACTGAGCTAGGCATGTCAACTGTTTGGAAACGGAGTAAGTGGATTATACGCGTCATCTCCCCATTGCTTCCTCCTTCGCGCCAGACTTCATCTTTTTCAATTTGAATATTTGAACACATAGCGTCGGCCTCGGTCGACGCTATAGCCCACGGATTATTTTCGTAGCTACATCCTCGAAATCAAAAGTCCAAGAATACGCAATATAAATTTGTTATGGGGACCCGGATCGATTGCTTTCAACCTCCGAGTATGAATATGGCGGTTTGGCCAATTTTCACGAATCGTCGATCCCAATTCAGAGCTCAGAAAACCTAATAATGGCAGATCACGATTCTGGTACTTAAAATCAAATCGGCTTATACAGAAACATCCTAAACATCAACACGAACAAGAATATGCAATCAAAATGTATTTACAATGCATGAATCATAGAAATCGAGTTTTGATAAAAGTGATGCAAACCGTGATTGTTCTTTCGCGATTCTTGATGGATTTGTGATCTGTAAGGGTCTGAAATGAATCAATGGACCTCCAGGAAGCGATTGGCAGGCTTAGAATTGGTTGAATCGAAACAAAAACAAGAATGCAAGTGTCATGTAACCACGGTTTTTTCTTGAGTTAGGTTAGGGTTTCTGAGCAATTTTTTCCGTCCTCTTGTGATTGATATGCATCAAGTATATATGCTGGATGGATTTGGGATTGATTTTGGAAAGAATTGATCAATAATCAATGGAAATCAATTTTGATATTTCCATGAAAATCAAATTTTCAAAACTTGTTCAATTCCAATCAAATCTTCCCATATTTGATTCAATTTCGAAATTGCTGGCATTTATGGGTTAATTGGATCACAAGCAAGCAATAAAAATCAATCTTTCAATTAATTTTGATTTTATACTTTATTTTTCAAATTAATTTGTATTTAAATGAATAAATTCCAAATTAAATAGGAAAATAAAATAGAAAATCGTGGCATTGGGCTTGGACATTCCTACTTGCATGAGGAATAAGTTTGGATGAAGAAAAAGTAGGCCCATTTGCAAAAGATTTGATTTTTTGAAGTATCTCTCTTTGTGCATTCTTTCAAAATTCCCAACTTGTGGATGGTGTAACTTGCTCAATTTTCCACATTTTTGAGTGTTCTTGGACTTTTTGGAAATCTCTAAGAGTCCTCTAAACAATGTCTTTGGTTTCATCTCAATTGGAGTTACCATGCTCAATATATCTTCAAATCAAAAGTTGACTTTTGTTGACTTTGAAAATGACACGTAATTTTTGAGCTATACCTCTCAAATGAAGCACTTTTTGGACATTCTTGTGAGACATGAAGTTGTAGAGAATTGAATTTCCTTCAAAATGAGCTTTGGTGGGAAAATTTCTGAGAAAGTATGAGAAAGTTATGATCAGTCAAAGTTCAGTTGACTTTTCACCTAGAAACCCTAATTTAGAAAGTTTGACTTTTGAGCAAATCTTGAGTTTTCTTGATGAATCATGATCAACCCTTGATCAAATGATGAATGTAACTTCAAAATGAGGATGTTGACCAAAAATATGAAGTTTGATGTATGTTGACCACGTTGACTTTTGTCAATACAACCGATTTTCAACCATGTGAGCAATTGTCTGAGGAAACTTGACTTGTGAAGCTTGAAACTTGACATGGAGAATCTTTGAAGCATATGAGGAGGCATGAAGACCATTGGAGATATTGGAAATCCATCTTGACTTGGGAGATACCAAACCCTAGTTTGGGTTGATTGTCTAGGAGAGAGTTTGTCTGATCAACTCTTGAGGAATCCTTGAGCATAGATGTATGAAATCTTTTGAGAAGATGGAGGGCAAATTTTGGGGTATGACAGCTGCCCCTGTTCAATCTTCTTGTACTGGAGGGTTAGATAGACATGCTTGTCTTTCGTGACCTGAAGGTAGAAGATGATTGAACACTCGAGTACACCTGAAAATTTGCACTCGCTATTGGCTGACGATGCGGGAATGGGCTTACAGATGCCATTTGGAGAAATTGGAGACTTATTTGGGGCACGTCGTCGCTAGACTCGAGGTTGTTAATAGGAGGCGCGGAGATGGGCTTAAGATGCCATCTAGAAAGGTCGATCTTTGGGAGTGTCGCATGTTAGACTCTGTAGATGTTCTGGAACGGAGAGGAGATGGGCTTAAGATGCCATCCGAAGGGAGTCATACGTTAGACTTCGTGTTCACTTTGAATGAAGTTATTGGTCTGTATTGATTTTTAACCATATATGCAGCATTCTGAAAGTGAAGAAATGTTGACAAGTTAGTCGGAGATGGGCTTAAGATGCCATCAAGGCAAGAGTCGTAGACTAGTAGTTCTTTGTTGATAATAAGGAATCAGAATAAATCTTCGTGTTGATTACTCTGAGGGAGATTGTAGTTGGCAAAAATGTGGATAGTTTCCATGTTGTGCATCGGGTGTTTGATCCATTGCCTGTTATCGGAGGATAACCAGAGGTGGTCTTTCGGATAGTTTTCCCGTCGGTTTGGGGCTTAATCCTGGACCAGTCGTCGGAGGACAACCAAGGGTGGTCTTTCAGATAGTTTTCCTGTCGGTTCGGGGCTTAATCCTGGACCAATCGTCGGAGGACAACCAAGGGCGGTCTTTCAGATAGTTTTCCCGTCGGTTCGGGGCTTAATCCTGGACCTGTTTGCGTCAGTAGATTACATTTTGGAGAAAACAAGAGAAACTTTGATAGAATATTCGTTAGTTTTATGCAAAGTATGATGCATGACAGTGTATATGAATGACATATGCATGAATTATGACTTTATGAGAAATGTACGGATGATAGATGTTGTGATATTTCAAAACATATCCATCTTGAAGAAGATGCGGATATTACATTTGAAGATTCGACACGCTGGGAATTGTGTAGGTGAGAACCCGCTTTTGAAGGAGAAGAAAGATATCTGGATTCCTCCGATGCACTATCGACCAAGTCTTGGGCCTAGATATTGTTGAGGAAGGTAGAGATTTGAGACTCGTTGTTGGAGATCTCATAGACCCCGCTGAGGAGAATCTGGAAGGCGATCTGTTGGGGACCTTGTATGTAGATCCTGCTGAGGAAATTTAAGAGGCGCTCTACTAGGGATTCTGAGTGTAGGTCTCGCTGGAGAGCATTTGATGGTTGTTGAGAGACCGGGCTAGAAAGTGCAGGTCCGTTGTAATCTCGGTGGGGATAAAGGTGTATGTTTCCTCCGATGCACTATCGACCAAGTCTTGTGTCGGATACCTTGGGAGAAGGGGAGGATTGAGAAATATCCGGGGATGAAGTGTTCTTGCTTGAGGCGATGTAACGTTGCTCGGTTGAGTGGAATCACTTGCTTGTGGATTAACATATACTCCGGGAAGGTGTGTTGTGAGTGACACCTTTATGCTCTGGGAACTATTTGGTGACTTTTCGTCATCCCAATTCACGGAACACGTAGTAAGTACTTTTGAATGTTCACTTTTCGTATGTTTGTGATTAGATTCTTATTGTCAAATGCGATAGTCATTCAAAACAAACGTTGGACTTATTGCAAGCGACAACAACAAAAATTGTAAGAGAGAAAGCTTGCGTTTATTTGAAAGGTGGCGTATGGCCAAGTAGTTTTGTACACAAGAAAGGTAAAAGCTATGCGGAAACAATCTCGTTAAGTTCCAACTATGCTAGTACTCATATATTTCAACTATCTCATCTCCTTCTTTGTCGGTAGAAAGTGAGTAGGTGACCTTCGCCATTTGAATCTTGAATGCTTGATAGTAGTGCAGAGCGGTGATCGGAAGAGACATAGTCGTCGCTTAAATCCCTAACTTTTGCCTAGACCGCCCTTCGGGTTTCGATCTGGGATACCCTTTTTGCCCAAGCCGCCTTTTCGGTTTTCGACTTCTTGGGTGTACATGTTTTGTATATATCCTTTATTTTGCCGAACCTTTTGGTTCGCGGGATGCCCTTATTTTTGCCTAAGTCGATCGACCTAGCGGGTCTCTTTTATGCGTAGTATTTTTGACTATGTCTGCGTTCACGGTGTGGGAAGTCTTCACCATCCATGGTGCTAAGTATCATAGCTCCGAAAATACGTCTTGACTACAAACGGTCCCTCGTAGGTGGAGTCCATTTGCCCAGGATCACCTTGTGGAAGAATGATGCGTTTGACTACTAGATCACCGACTTGGTAGACTCGTGCTTGACCTTCTTGTTAAATGCTCGACCATTCGTTTCGATAAATCATCCATGGCGGATGGATGCGAGTCGTTCTCATCAATCAAATTAATCGGTCAAGTGAGTGCGGACCCAATCGTCTTCGCCTAACTCGCCTCTGGAGGACTCGGTTGAGGATATCCGAACCTCGATGGGTAAGGCGGCTTCCATACCGTATACAAGAGAGAGAAGGGTTTGTTGATGTTTCTTGTAGTGCGATAACCATGAAGAGCAAATGGTAACATCTCATGCCAATCTTTGTAAGTCACTGTCATCTTCTGTATAATCTTCTTAATGTTCTTATTGGCGGCTTCCACTGCGCCATTCATCTTAGGCCGGTAAGGGGATGAATTGTGATGCTTGATCTTGAACTGCGTGCAGAGTTCGGTGATCATCTTGTTGTTGAGATTGGAACCGTTATCTGTGATAATCCTTTCGGGGGTGCCATACCGACAGATAAGATTATGCTTGATGAATCGAGCCACAACATTCTTGGTAACAGATGCATCGAGGCTTACCCACTTGGTAAAGTAATCGATTGCTACAAGGATGAAACGATGTCCATTGGAAGTCGTGGGCTTGATTTCTCCAATCATGTCAATGCCCCACATTGCAAAAGGCCACGGAGAAGTTAAAACATTCGGAGTGCGTGTACTGTCGGCATAAATCGGCACTTGTGACAAGATCGAGCATAGTGGTGACAATCGGCTTCCATGGTGGACCAATAGTAACTGTTCTCAAAATCTTCTTAGCCATGGTGTGTCCTTTGGAGTGGGTACCAAATTCCGTGTAACTCCTCCATGATACGCATTCTTGTTTTCGGTCTACACATCGGAGTAAACAGTCGTGGTTGCGCTTGTATAAGATCCGTTCTTTGAGAAAGAATTTGGAAGCAAATCTTCTCATGAACTTCTTATCATTAATGATGCCCTGGATATTCCCGAGTCTCAAGATACCTCTTCACGTCATAGTACCAAGGTTTCTCTTCGTCAAGCTCACAACAATACGTTCGTCGAATTTCTCAATGATGATCGGGGAGCCTCGTTGTCCCATCTAACCTTGAACATAGGCGACATAGTAGCCAATGCGTGCCAACCGATTCTCTTCTCGTAATATGATCAAAAGTAATCTCTTGAGTAGGGGATCAAACTCGAACATGCTCTCGATACGGAATGAGATTCGGATGCTTCGTATCCCACTCGCCTTAATCGGTGATCACTAAAGGAGTCTCCATACACTTGTAAGAACTTGATTCTTAAGTCAATAGCGACTTTGATACCCATGATGCACGCATATTCACCATGTTGTTCGTGCAATGAAACATAATCTGGCGGTGAAAGTAGTATGTCCTTTGTAGGGATGTAATGATGGCGCCAATGCCATTGCCAAGTGCGTTCGAGGCTCCATCAAAGACCATAGTCCATCGGGATCCTTGTTCGGTCCTTAAATCGGGACGGTTCTTCGCAATCAGTAACTAGTAAAACATCTTCGTGAAATTGACTGCATAGGTGATAGTCATCTACGGCTTGATGAGCCAAATGATCGGCTACCACACTTCCTTTGATCGCTTTCGAGAAGTGTCTTGGATGTCGATTCGGTCAAGATCATTTGCCATCTTGCTATTCTTCGGAGAAAGCTGGTTTCTCAAATATGTATTTTATCGGATCCATCTTGAAATCAACAAAGTAGTGTGAGTCAACATATCTTGTCTTAGTCGTGACAAGCCAAAGCGTTGCAAGTTTTCTCAATTGTGAGTATCTTGTTTCCATCGGTAAACTTTTGCTAAGGTAGTATATTGCATGCTCTTTTCGACCAGACTCGTCATGTTGCCCCACACACACCCCATTGAGTTCTCTAACACAAGTACATGATAAGAGGTCTTCCTTGGCAGGTGGCATTAGAATAGGAGGATTCTGTAGGTACTCCTTGATTTTGTCGAAAGCGATCTGGCAATCGTCGTTCCATTCCACTACTTGATCTTTCTTTAGCAACTTGAAGATTGGCTCACAAGTAGCAGTTAAGTGTGCAATGAATCTGGCAATGTAGTTCAATCGGCCCAAGAAACCTCTGACTTCCTTCTCGGTGCGGGGAGTCGGCATCTCTTGAATAACTTTAACCTTCGCAGGGTCAACCTCAATACCTCTTCCACTGACTACAAACCCTAGGAGTTTTCCGGATCTGACTCCAAAGGTGTACTTGTTGGGATTAAGTCTCAGTCTGTACTTCTTCAACCTATCAAACAGTTTCTGCAAATGATCAAGATGTTCTTCTTCAGTTTGCGACCGAGCTATCATGTCGTCAACATAGACCTTTATCTCGTGATGAATCATGTCATGAAACAATGTCACCATAGCGCGCTGATAAGTGGCGCCTGCGTTCTTCAGTCCGAACGACATAACCTTGTAGCAGAAAGTGCCTCACTGTGTAACAAAAGTAGTCTTCTCCATGTCTTGAGAGCCATTTTGATCGATTATAGGAGAAACCATCCATAAAGGAGAAAACCTTATCTTTGGCGGTGTTGTCTACGAACATCAATATGAGGAAGTGGAAATCGTCTTTCGGACTCGCTTTGTTCGGATCTCGTAATCCACACACATTCGTACTTTACCATCCTTCTTGAGCACGGTACCACGTTCGCAACCCAGGGATAGGAGGTAACGGCTAGGAAACCGGCGTTGAGCGCTTCATAACTTGACTTTGATCTTTTCGACATCTCGGGACGCATCGACGAACCTACATTTCAGGGAGAAAACCTTCTCTTGTCGGCAATCGGTGTACCACAATATCAATGTCTAAACGGGCATGTCTTCGTATGACCAAGCAAAACCTCAACATAGTCTCGTAGCATCGAACCAACCTTTCTTTAACACTGTTCTCAAGACCGCTCCTATCTTGATCTCTTTTACATCTTCGTCGGTACCCAAATTCACAACCTCAACTTGCTCTTGTGTGTTGTATAACTCGCTCTTCTTGTGTGATCAGCAAGTTCTCCGGCACTTCACAATCTTCCACACTTTCGTCTTGACTTGGTAGATCGGATTATCGAAGTCATATTTAGCACTAGCATATTATTAACGAGATTCGAGTGATTCTGCGATGTATCACGTGGGTGTGTAAGAAACACATAGCTTTTTGAAGGGTGATAAAGTAAAGAAAGAAAACAAACAATTGAATGCAAAAGTCCAACGAATTTATTGAATGAAAATATGCAAGCGACGGATAATAACCCCTGAAGCGAGCCATGATGCCGGGCAAGGCACTAGGCTTTCAAAGTTTATTGTTCAAAACATAAAGAAATACGCAAAACAAAACAAGAGCAATTACTCACGGCTAAAGGAGATATGTATAGCGTCTTGGTCTTCCAATTCTTGAGCCCATGTTCGGGTTGGGAAGATCCACTTCGATGTCGGCCGTTGTTCGTCTTCTATAGCATGGATTCCACTACCGATGCGGAAAGGAAGTTGGCGGCACGTTCGCGTATCATCTTCGACCCTTGATGGTGAAGCCTAAACCGGTCTTGTCGGTTGAAAGGAAAATCGGAGCTGACCCCAAACAGTCTATCTCCTTGTTCGCTTGAGCGTCTTTCAATGAGCCATCCTAGGCGGAGCTTGTGTAACCTCGGGGACGGGAGAGTCAGCAGGCATGACTACGGGTATTGTTTCAAAAGCTTGACAAGGAGTCTCAAGAATTCACCCTCCACCTCGAGGTATCGGAATGACATGATGGTGACCATATATTCTTCTTCACCACATCTTGACAACCTTCCCTTTCACGGGTACTTGATTTCGATGTAAGGTAGAATACCGCCCCATGTATCCAAGGGCGTCCGAGTAGGCAAGAGTAAGGACGGATGTCCATGACAAAGAAAGTAGAATCAAAAGTCGGGAACCGACTTTATGATAAGCTCTCCAATCTGTTCGCTTAGAACCATCAAAAGCTCTCACGATAATGTCCTTTGGGTCTCGAGAACCAACCCTTCGACATCAAGCCGATCAAAAGCGGTCTTGGTAGGATATTGAGCGAACCGGTATCAACCAAAATATGAGATAGGGTAGTACCCTTGCATTCAACGAGATGTGCAAGGCTTTGTTATGTTTCTTTCGGCGAGTCAAATCGACATCGAGAAACCTAGGCCGTTGTTGGCGGTCGGGCTAGCAATACAAACTTCAAATTGATCGATGGTAGTGTCTTGCGGTACATGAGCATTCTTGAAACTTCACCAAGGCATTAGCATGAGCCTCGAGCACAAGAGCAAAGCGAGCATGGAAATCTTGGGAGTCATTGTTCCACAACATTGTAGTCACTCTTCTTGATAATCTTGAATTTCCTCCATTTCTTGTTTGGAGGTGTCTTGATAACTTCCTTTGGTACTTCGGTTGAGCGGGATGAGTCCCGGTTCTTTCCCTCTAGTGGGGATATTGATTGAGTATGGAATGCAGGAGTCAGATGTCTTTTGGAGGAGAGATCTCGAGAGAATACTCCGGTTACGTCACCTTACTTGATCCGGTGATGTTGTCGATGTCAGGAATAAAAGCTCCAATGGTAAGATCTTCAATTGTCAGAGGGTCTTGCTTGACGCCATGATAGTAAACATCAGCTCCATAGTTCCAAGGGATAGCTTTGTCAGAGGAATATGGAACAGGTCTTGGAGCAGTAATGATGAGAGGTGCCACTCTAGGCACAGGATCAGCAGAGGAAATTCTTATTGCGTTAACATCAGCATAGTCTTCAGGGAAATCGTCATCCCATCCGGTCGCCTTAACATCTTCAATAGGAATCTTGTAACTATCATGGACAGTGTACTTCACCATGTAATCATATTTTCCACTTGGCTGCCCCAAGGTATCCCCACGGTGGTGCGTTTAGATTCGCATTGTCAATCTTCAACTTAGACATTTCTTCACCACACGCACGGGTGGTTTCGAAATAGTATCTCACGGTTGTCCATCATTACGAACACGTCTTCTCAACCAAGCACAACCATCGTGCGGACGAGCACCAACGACAATTCTCGGGCATCCGGATTGACAGCTTGCAACAAATTCTTCTTATGATCATCGGAGGAATGGTCAAGTCATCTATGTTGAAAACATAAGTATCGTCACCAACAACATTGGAACTCTTGTCATGGTTAGGCATAGGCGTTGATCACATTCGGTCTCAGCGGAGGATCAAATTCAATCTGCTTAGCTTCAATCATATCTTGAATCTTGTTCTTGAGCCCAACAATTGTCGATTGTCGTGCGGGGCTATTGGAATGGTAAGCACACTTAGCATTAGGATTGTACCAAGAGGAAGTGTTGACATTCGAGGAGGATCCCTCAAGGTTATCGACTCTGCGTTCAACATGTGTTGCAAGGCTTGCGACAAAGGCATGTTGATCTTCATAAAGCGTCTTGAGACGCGTTAAGCTCTGCGCGTTGTCTCGGCGAGGTTGTCTTGATGTAGGATTGGAATCACAACCGCCCCCGATTGAGCACGGTCGGTCTTGGCTCGGCTTTTACGACCATACGACATTAGCTTCTTTCTTAGCACCAAAAGATCTCTTGCACATTTGAAGATGACTCTACATGGATCTTCCCACTCTTGATACCCTTCAATGCGCTCTTTGTCAATATCACTCGGTGAATCCGGATGAAGAATTTCAATCGGATGATTGAAGAATGGGCTGTCGGTGTCCCCATGAACATATCAACCAACTCCCTATTGGACAAGGGTGGTGAACTACTGCTAGATCTCTCCACTACGAGCATACTCCTTGAACTTCTCGTCGCGACCCATAGACATGCTTTGTAGTTGCATGCGGTGGGTGTCCATTCACATTGTACTCATCTGTCAGAAAGCATCACCAAATCACTCCAAGTACGGATACGGTCGTTCTCTGGCGATAGTACCATTCCAGCGGGTTCGGACAAACTTTCTTGAAAATAGTGCATCCACAACTTTCTCATCGATGTGGGATTGATCTTACGGACATAGGACTTCAAATGCAACTTAGGGCAAGACATGCCATCATACTTAGCAAAAGTAGGAACCTTGAATTTGGGAGGAATCACAACACAGAACAAGACTCGGATCATCAAAGTTCGGCCGGACATTTTCAAGTTTTCCACAACATTCAGACGGTCTTGAGTTGTTTGTACTTGTCATCTTCATCAGTGTTGGCTATAATCGAGTGATCCTCTCCTCCTTTCTTTGGCTCACGATCACCTTCATCACCCTTGATACTCCCTCGGTATGGACACTTCCTTGAGAGCTCGATCGATCCGACCACTTTTGGACCACCTTTGAAACGTCTACCCATGTTGAGGAGACCATCAACCTTCTTCTTCTTGTTGATGAGCTTCTTGGATCTTCTTGGCCTTGGACCAAGTTGGTGAACATCTCTGGCCGAGCATTACGAGCACGGAGATCTTTGTGATCATTCAAGAGCCATTTACGCTAAAATAAATAGCGAGCAAATGAGAAAACCAATCTCAATGTACGTGATGCAATGTTATGCTATGTTATGCGATGTTTATGCGGATGCAATGCAATGTTTTCAAGGACCTAAGAGATTTAAATTTGTTAAACAAGCAATGAGCAAACATTTATTAGTACTCTTCTTATTATTCTTTTTTTCTTTTTAAGTACAAGAGATAGTTCGAAATAATAAAAGAAAACAAAAACATCCTAAAGCTCTAAGTCTCCCATGGGCGCTTCCTCTTGGTGCCGATGTAGGCATTGATGCTTCGCTCCTCATGAAGTAGCTTTGTCAACTCTAACACTTTCTTCTCGCTTGCATGTTGAGCTTCAAGGTATCCTCTCTTCTTTAATGAATCAGGATCTCTTCAAGTCTTGAAATCGAGGCATGTCGGGATGGAGAAATAAGATCGTCACCTATAGCAACAGTTCCATAATTACGGGTAGAACAGTGAATGGCATCATGAGGTTTTGAGCTCGAGCTCGCACCCATTTGAGGTAAGGTTCCCAAGGAATGGAGTTCGGTGCCCCAAAGTCTTGGTATCGTCTTCTTTACCATGCCCAGCGTGTATGAACCTTTCGGTAATTCGGAGATCGTGGTTGTAGTCGAACACAACATCTTGGAGAAGCATATCATGTGGACCATCTCTTGGGCAAAACCAAACGGCGTAGAGCTAAGGAAGGGTTGTAAGTAATACCTCCCTTATACCAAGTAGTGGTACATTAGAATTCTCCAACGCTCAATGAATGTGAAGTCCTTTTGAGAGAAAAGATTCCAACGGATATCGGAATGAGAGAGTGACATCAATCTTTGAGACCATCTCATCCTTTGTTCGTTCTTCAAAACTGATGGAGGAAGGTGCGAAATAAACCACCTTGAAAGTAACGGGACACAACACATGAGAGTTCCTTGTCGCTTAGTAGTGCAGTGTGGAGAATCGGGATGTCTCCAAGTAAAGTAGGCACGATTGCGGGTAAGGAACAACTTGATGGCATTGATATCAATGAATTGATCCGAGTTAGGAAATAGAACCAAACCATAAATTAGCAAGGCCACAATGTTTTCAAATGCATGGAAACTCATAACTTTGAGGAACTCCCGGGCTTTCTTAATTAAGAACTTGGCAAGTAAACCCTTAACTCCACTTCTTGTTTCCCAATTGACTTCAATGTCTGAGCGCTTAAGATGTAAGGCTGATGCAATGTCTTCGTACTTAGGAACCTTTTCTAGACCGGTAAATGGCATTTGGTCAAGGATAGGTATCCCAAGTAGCTTAGAGAACTCTTCAAGGTAGGAACCAACGATAATCGAAAATGTAAAGCAATGGTGTTTCGGATCAAAGCGGAATAGGACATGCATCATATCTTCTTCAAAACCGAGATAACCAAATCAAGCAGATAACCATGTCTTTTGATGAACTGAGCATGGTCGGGAATTTCTGAAACCAATTCTTTGAGCTGAGAAGGGATACCCATGAAGTTGATTCGCAAAGGACGATAAACCCTGGTATCATGACATCAAGCATTTCTTGATGACTCGAGAGTATCCAGTTGATGCGACAAGCAAAGATAGAAAGACCTTAAGGAGATTGGCTGGTAGTTTCTTTCTCAATGCAGGTGTGTTATATAAAAGAAATTATGACATGGTCTTTCTCAAATGCATGGATAGACACGAAGCAGACATGTTGATGCATGAGATTCATGAGGGTTCTTTTGGTACCCATGTCAATGGACACTCTATGGCTAAGAAGATGTTAAGGGCAGGATACTATTGGTTGACAATGGAATTCGATTGTTACAAATTTGCAAAGAAGTGTCCTAAGTGTCAGATTTATGCTGATAAGATTCATGTGCCTCCTACTTTGCTCAATGTTATTTCTTCCACGTGGCCTTTCTCTGTGTGGGGTATTGATATGATGGGGATGATTGAACCCAAGGCTTCTAATGGACATTGTTTCATATTGGTAGCAATTTATTACTTCACCAAATAGGTTGAAGCGACTTCTTATACAAATGTTACCAAGAAAGTGGTGGTCTGATTTATCAAGAACAATCTCATTTGTTGGTATGGTATGCCTAGCAGGATCATCACTGACAACAACTCAAATTTGAATAATAAAATGATGGCGGAACTTTGTGAAGAATTCAAGATTTCTCATCACAACTCTTCTCCTTACAGACCCAAGATGAATGGGGCAGTTGAAGCTGCAAACAAGAATATCAAGAAGATCATCCAGAAGATGATCGTCACCTACAAGGATTTGCATGAGATGCTACCTTTTGCTTTGCATGGGTATTAGACTTCAGTTCGTACTTCAACAGGGGCTATCCCTTTCTCTTTGGTTTATGAGATGGAAGCAGTACTCCCTATTGAAGTCGAGATTCCACATTTGTGTGTGATAATGGAAGCTAAATTATCTCATGCTAAATGGGTTCAAGACCAGTTTGACCAGTTGAATTTGATTGAAGAGAAGAGAATGACTGCTTTATGTCATGATCAATTATACTAGAAAAGAATGAAGAAAGATTTCGATAAGAAGGTCAAACCTCATGTATTCAGAGAAGGCGACCTCGTGCTTATAAAGATCATTTCTTTAAACTCTGATTCCAGAGGCAAGAGGAATCCCAATTATGAAGGCCCATATGTTGTCAAGAAAGCCTTCTTTGGCGGTGCATTGATTCTTGAAACTATGGATGGCAAGAAGTTCCCATGTCCTCTGAATGCTGATGTAGTCAAGAAATATTTCGCATAAATAAATAAAAGAACATATTATACCCCAAAAATTTTCCCTCCTATTTCTCAAGTGAATCCACATGTTCATACTCAAGAATTTCTCAAGGGTTGATCAGATAAATCCTTTCCTAAGCAATCAACCTACAACTAGGGTTTTGATTCTATCGAGTTAAAGATCGTTTCTATTGCCTCAAGTGATCATCATGTCTCCTCATAGGTTTCAAGATATCACCATGCCAAGTTTTAATCCTCATAGCCCAAGTTTGCTCAGTCAATTGCTCAATATAGTTGAAATCAGTTGTATTAGACAAAAAGTCAATTGTGGTCAACATACAGTCAAACTTCATCATTTTTTGGTCAACATCAAGATTTTGAATTCACATTCATAATTTGATCAAGGGTTGATCATGATTCATCAAGAAAACTCAAGATTTGATGAAAAGTCAAAGTTTCTAAATTAGGGTTCTGATAAAAAGTCAACAAAACTTTGACCATGCATAACTTTCACATACTTTATCAGAAATTTTTCCATCAAAGCTCATTTTGAAGAGATTTCAGTTCTCTACAACTTTGTGTCTCACAAGATTTGGCCAAAACTGCTTCATTTGAGAGTTATGGATTAAGACATTATAGGTCCTTCTAAAAGTAAAAAAAAAAGTCATCTTTTTCCAAAGAAGTGTACATGAACATGGAAGCTTTAATGAAGATGAAACTAAAAAGAGTGTTTAGAGGACATCTTGAGCTATCTGAAAAGTCCAAGAACACTTCAAAATGTTGAAAATTGAGCAAGTTACAACTTGTGCAAGTTTAACATTTTTAAAGAAATGCATGAAAAGAATACTGACCAAACTTGAAAATCTTGCAAATGAACCTAAGTTTTTATGATCTAAACTTGTTTCTAAGATGGTCCGTGACCTCTAAGTCCATTTACACGCCCTTTCACCATTTATTTAATTTATTTTTGAATTATTCCATTAAAATTCAATTTTAAATAAAATAAAATGCAAAATAATAGGCCAAGGCGTGGGAGCTTTGTTCTTTAGACATCTTGAGGTCTAAGAAATACGTTGCAAGCTGGAAAGAAGCATACAAGGAATAATTGCATGGATATTGGTCAATTTTGGAAACATTACATTTGATTTTTCAATCAAATATTTTCCATTGAAAGCATATATTTTCTCTCAAAGTCTTGAGCTAATTCTCTTGCCCTATATATCATAGCACCTTCAGACATCAAGAGGACGAATTCTTGCAGCCATAAAGCTAGGGGTTTTGTTCAAAATTTTCAAGAGAAAGTTGCATCATCGAAACGTTAGTTATAGTCGTTTTCAATTAATTTCGAGCATCCATTTATTCTCTTGAAGTTACCAGGGGTCGATCAAAGCCCTCAAGCAAGCCAAATCTTGCCCGAAACGTGCCAACCAAGTCACATCGGTTTGGTAAAATTCTTGGATCTCAAACCTTCGATTAATGCAATATAAACAATTTTGATTCATATATACATGTTTATGCTAATGTTTTGTGATTGTTTAGAACCATCATGCATGAGTTGTAACACAGGAACGATGAAACACCATTGTTAGGGCAAACAAACTGTTGAGCTTCAAAACCCTAGATACAGGCCAATTCAGATCAAACTAATACCACCATTGAATTCCTGAGGTTCGATTTAGGGGGATATGATTCCTCTCTTGTTTTTATTCGCTTAATTTTGCAGGTTTGATTTTCCAGGTGGCCGGAGAAGACGACCGGAGCATGGCTCTGGCGTCTCTGACTTTATTTTGACCAACAAGGCATGCATGGCTGCGTGTGATTGAATGATTCAAAACCCCTGGGCCCCAACGCGCATTTGTTTTAATTGTTTTGATTTTCAAAAAATAAATTCCCATATATATATTTATGAATGTGTCAAAATACATGGATGTATCACCACCCCAATGGTTAACCATGCACGCTAGTCCTCTCACTCACTCAGGGCGTGGGTTCGATCCCTGCCTTTTTGCAATTTTTTTCCATTATTTTCTGATTTTCACAAGGATCACATATATACAATTGGAAGTGTATTATTTACAACACATGCAGGTGGCGTAGTGGTGAACTTTTGGACCCACAACCCTCAGGTCCTGAGTTCAAGTCTTCCAAGGACCATCCTATTTTTTTTAGCACTTGTTTCTTTAATAATTTTCTATTTCTTATTTTTCTTAACTAATTTAATTTCTTTTAAAGCAATTATTTAAACTATTTTCAAAAACTCTAAAAATATTTTAATTTTATATTTAGGTTAATAAAATGTTTAATTAACTTTAGACACAAAAATATTTTATTTTTTCTTTCATTTAAAATTATTTTCTTAATTAATTGCTAATTAACATAGAATTAGGTTTTTACTCAAATAAAATCAATTCACAAAAATATTTTTTATTGCTAGTAATTAGGTTTACTAATCTTAAATATTTTTACTAACCTCAAAACATTTTTTTATTATTATTTATTTATCGCTTTCTGCATTTAAATTCTAAAAATCAATGTATAGGTCGCAAGGTCATTTTTGTAATAGCGTAGATTCAAATTCTCGCATTTTACTTTCTGCACCTCCATTATATAACTGCCCCAAAATCTTGTAATAGCCTAGGACAACACACTCTATCATAGTTGTACCCCCTAGGGTATCCTCTCTTGTTGCATTTAGAATAAAAATGGTCATGTCCCTCGAACGCAGGGGTACCATTAGCAAAGTCCCTTGATTCAAAAATCATCACAAAGATCATAGTCCCTCGATGACCCTCAATATTGCCTACGAATATATGATCTAGTCCCTCAGTTGTTGCCTATGAAAAGTGATGACCGTACCTTCGAATTGCTAAGGTATCCTTACATGTTGCTTTCAATGACCATACGATGATCCTATGATTATCCCTTCATATCCAACAAATAAAGTTACCTACCAACTAATGGTATGGATAGGTAAATAAGACTCTATTGCTTGCTCCAATCAAAATGCTTTTCACACCTAACGCTCTTTTTTCAAACAAACACTTTGTATACATTCCAACGAGAATCATTGCAAAGTTACATCTTTCCAAACTAACTATTTCCAAACACTTCATATACATTCTTGAGGACTGATAAAAGAATCATTATGAAGTTAAAGCGAAATACTTTTCAAAATACTTTTCAAACCACACAAACACAGAAAGCAAATTTTCAAAAGTGAGCTAAGAAATTAAGAGCCCGTAGATAACTACGGACGGAAAGGGTGCTAATACCTTCCCTTTTCATAATTACCTCCCGTACTCAGAATCTAACAAAGGTATTTCCTGTTCTTTTCACCTTTCCTTTATTGGATAAAAGAAAAGTCGGTGGTGACTCTTTCTATCCGCAACATTTGCGATAAAACACAAAACAAACAAGTCAGTTCTCCTACCGTGTTACAGAGCAGCTCGCTAAGTTGAAAACACGAAAGGGCGACTTAGGCAAAAAAGAGCATCTCGGTAGACTGAAAACCCGAAAGGGCGGTCTAGGCAAAAATTAGAGACATAAACAGAATAAATCTCCCGGTAGGCTGAAAACCCGCAAGGGCAGTCTAGGCAAAATTTAGGGACTTATATGACAAGTAACTACATCAGATAAGACTTGATCACAAAAGCAACAATCTGCATGGATTATCTTCATACCTCAACTGAAGACTACAATACAGGAGTTCAAAGTTGTTAAGGAGAATAATGCTCATTGTTCTTCGATGTACCTTTTCCATGTATTTACCATTTTTCAAAATTTTGTAATCACCTATGAAGTCATGCTATTGGCAGACTACCATTCTATCAATAAAATTTGAGCCTTTATCCAATTCCTTTACAAATCCCATTTTTATTCAATATATAGAAATATTCTTTTATTATTGAAAATGCATTTCAAAACAAACAAATTTGTTAGAACATACTTGCGAATTTTTTTACAATTTAAGTGTGTTTACTTTGGACGTGAAGTAAAGGGATAAGATGGAATTGTCCCAATAATAAACAAGATTGATAATGTTGAAGTTGGTGCCATGAGGACCTCTATAACATTTTTCGCTCGAATATGAGATATAAGTGCAAAGCGGATTATTCCTACAATATGTCCTAGTTTTTCTAGAAGAGTTGGTAATCGTAGCACTCTGATGAGTTATGGTGCCCTGCCTTGAGATGCTTCCATCAGAAGGAACCTGAGACTGTTTATGATATGCCTGCATCTTCTTTTGAAATTTGATGCGATAAAGAGTTACCCTTCGGTTGATAGTTCGTGAAGACTTCATGTTGGCCGAGTGTTTTCCATGCATTAACCAACCTTTCATGTTGATTCTTAATAAAATATCCTTACGCATCTCACGTACATTAATCCATACACCATACATATGTAAACTTCATTCTCATATGTTGATGATCAGAGTGTGTTTCATCTTTCCAATAGAATGCCAGTTTTAAGTAGAAAAGTTCAACTTTCCCTTTTCTCCACTAAATTATTCCTCATGGAAGAATAAAGTATCAAACCTCTTTGTAGGCTCCTGTGTTTGTTCAAATTTACCCTTTTCCGGCTTGATTTTGGTTTGAACTCTAGTCTCCAAGCGGTATTATTACCTTGGTCTTTATAGACTATGAGTTCTAAAGCACAGTTATGTCAGGAAGATCTCATTTCTCCAGCAGTGTTGTTACAATATTTTCCTAACAGCAGGTGATAGTCTTTTCTCGCAAGCGGTTGGTTTTCCCCAGCAAGCCTGTTAATGCCAATTTGGCCTCCTTTCGGTAACCCGACGAGGAATATCTCGCTATGGATTGACAATATTCCTACATCAAGTTGAAGACTTGTTGTGGAAATCTCCGATAAGTGATCTATAAGCTCATTGTTGGTTGGTTCCCATAGATATGCACAATGAAGATTTGTTCCGATGAATGGAAACATTGTCTTTATGGAAGGTAGTTTATCGAAGATTTATTCCGATGAATGACAACCTTGTATTTATGGAAGGTAGTTTATCGAAGATTTGTTCCAATAGATGGAAACCTTGTCTTTATGGAAGGTAGTTTATCGAAGATTTGTTATTCCGATGAATAGCGACCTTGTCTTTTTGGAAGGTAGTTTATCGAAGAGCTATTCCGATGAATGGAAACCTTGTCTTTATGGAAGGTAGTTTATCGAAGATTTGTTCTGATGAATGGCAACCTTGTCTTTATGGAATGTATTTTATCGAAGATTTGTTATTTCGATGAATGGCAACCTTGTATTTATGGAAGGTAGTTTATCAAAGATTTGTTTCGATGAATGGAGACCTTGTCTTTATGGAAGGTAGTTTATCGAAGATTTGTTCCGATGAATGGCGACCTTGTCTTTATGGAAGGTAGTTTATCAAAGATTTGTTATTCCGATGAATGGCAACCTTGTCATTATGGAAGGTAATTTATCGAAGATTTGTTCCGATGAATGATAACCTTGTCTTTATGGAAGGTAGTTTATCGAAGATTTATTCTGAAGAATGGAAACCTTGTCTTTATGGAAGGTATTTTATCAAAGATTTATTATTCTGATGGATGGAAATCTCATCAATATGGGAGATAGTTCGTCGTTGATTTGTTGAGTACTCCAATGGGCGGAATTTTGACTTACTGGTTGTATGATCTGTTTTGGTACCTTTTCCAAATGAAGTATCCTGGTTAAAGAAAGACTTTAAAGCTGTCTTTGTTGAAGCGCCAGAGCTATTTGGAGATTCATTCTATTGTTTATGTTGTCTTCTTACCACCTTTTGGTCAGAAACAATTTTGGCTGTTTATTCGGGGTTGATGGTTTACTGTCTTTAGAAAGTTGGTGTCACTCCCTTGTTTTTGCTAACTCCTCTGTGAGGAGATAGTTCATCGTCTATCTAAATATTGTTGCTATTGTTCCCATTCCCCTATGGAGATCGTCATATTACGTTGCATAATCATTAAACATTGCATAACATCTTAGGGCCAAAATAGGGATCATATTATATTTAAGTATCTTCTATCCCATCGAGGCGAAGGTTCCCTTCTTATATTTGGATAGAAGACACTTAAATAAGGGAAGATGTTGCATCCCAAATTTTGCCCCTAAGATTCACTCATACTTCATACCATTGCATGGTATAAAGATCACAATCTGAATCTACCTCCCTATCCTATCTTTGGCGTTGCCCTTAGGAGATCACCAAGCACCTTGTGTATGTGTTTATTTCTTGTGTGTGATGATTGATACTTGGCTAACAATGATATGTGTACACTTTGCTTGCTAAATATTGTAGGTGAATGGTGCATAAGTTTCTTATTCAAGGAGTCAATAGGTTCATGTGTTTATTTTCATGCATTCTCCCCTCAATTCTCAAGATTTCAAAAGTATTGTCTCCCATTTAAGACTCCTATTGTCATCAACCACAGTCTCTTATCTTAAGTGTATGCTTCATATTTGAAAGAGATCATCAAATTCAAAGAATTCTCCATCCTATGGCCATCTATCCTAAAATTAGGGTTTTTGACTTCTAAGGATCATATCTTGATGTTTGTATGAAGTTTGTGGATATTTCCAAAGTCATTTGATTCTCAAGAGAACGTCTAATATGAATATGATTGAATCCAAGGAGTTTGATTGATGAAAATATTGTATTAGAGGTCTATGATTGCCCACTCTCTAGATTGATGCTTCATTCATCTTGTATGACTTCAAAGGATCATAACTTGGACATCTCTTGTCTCCTTGAGCTCATTTTTCTTTTAGCTTGCTCCTTCCTTGGCTTCTCACACTTAGTACTAATATGACCTCGTTCCCCATAATTGTAACAAGTCACACCCGCAATAAATCTACACTCAACAATTTTGTGACATGCCTTGCCACGCCTAAAACATTTCACAACATCTTTCTCAACCTTCTACACCATACTTGTAACACTTAAGCAAAGTAGATGGTCCTCCCCACTTGAATTCTTGCCACCACTAGCTTTCTTCTTATCCTCATAAGGTTTCCCACGGAATTGATCTTTTCCCTTCCTATCATTCACATTCTTGTAGTAAGAAGCACTCTCCCTACCATCCTCATCATAAATCCTACTCTTGTTCACCAACTCAGCAAAACGAGTAATCTGTTGATATTCAATAACCTTCTTGATATCAGGTCTCAAACCGTTCATAAACTTCAGACACTTAGATCTCTCAACATTCATAGTATTGTAATGAGGACAATGTAATACGGTGAACTGACTTTGTAGGATTTTTGTATCCAAATGTGCGGATAGCAAGAGTCGCCACCGACTTTTATTTTTATCCAATTAAGGGAAGGTAAAAGTAACAGAAAAAGACCTTGGTTAGATTCTGAGTACGGGAGAATGGTTATGAAAAGGGAAGGTATTAGCACCCCTTTCCATCCGTAGTTATCTACGGCTCTTAGTTGCTCTAGATCACTTTTAAAATTGCTTTTCGTGTGTTTGACAAAAATGTTTTGAAAAAGGCATTTCGCTTTGACTTTGTAATGACTCATGTAGGAGTGTATACAAAGTGTTCGGAAATGTTTTGTTTTTGAAAAAGAATTTGAACTTTGAAAAAAGTGTGTGGTGTGAAAAGCATTTGATAGAGCAAGCAACTAAAAGACTTATTTACCCACTCGGAATTGATCGTTTTGTTGTACTTCTACATTCCTTTAGAATAGCGCTAGCCATACCATTAGTTAGTAGGTAGCTCCATTCGTTGGATGTAAGCGGGACATTCGAAGGGACATCAGATGGTCATAGAAGGCAACTTATAGGAAGTATCCTAGCACATTCGAAGGACTATCATCATTTTCGTAGGCGACAATCGAGGGTCAAGATCATGTATTCGGAAGCGACATCGTGGGTCTTATGATCTTTGTATCGAAGGGACTATGATGATTTGTTTGGAAGACAACGGTGCTAGAATACCTCTACGTTCGAGGGACATGACCATTTTGAATCGAAAGGCATCGAGAGAGAATTACCCTAAGGGGTGCGTGTGTGAAGAAGTGTGTTGTTTTCAGATATGTTTTATCTTGAAGATTAATGTGAGCTATGTCCAATTTTATCTTGCCATACACGCCTAATTACTAGCAATTGATAGGGTGCGGAAATTAAAATGCGGAATGTAAAAGCGGAAATGTAAAGGTGCGGAAAGTAAAACCTACGCTATTACATGGCTTTGGGGCAGATACATAATTTAAAATGCGGAAAATAAAATCCTAAATTAAACTATTACATCCCATGAGCAATTACATTATTGGAAAAATAAAATGATAAAAAGAAAACGTCCGAATCGGAGCGACCTGTGAAAGAATAAGAAAATCGGGAAATATGATGAAAACGAAATAAGAGAAAATGTTAGAAAAAATGCAAATTTTAATATGAGAAAATTAATATATGCTGGAAATAAGATAAATAAGCTAAAATAATTTTTTGGGATTTTTTAGAAAAGATTTAATAATTAAAATGCAATTAAAAGTGAATTAAATGCAAAAATATAAATAAAAATAAATATGCATGCAAAATGTATTTTAAATTTATTAAATTAAATAAAGGTTTTCAGAATATAAATGTAAAAAGAAAATATTTTTTAGTAATTTTTTAGTGCTTAAATAAAATATGAAAGGAAATTAAAATATAATAGAAATATTAAAATATATTGAAAAACATGAAAATATGCAAAAGTTGAGAAAAGAAGCAAAACTGGTGCCCATAGGGATCGAACTCAGGACATGGGAGAGGATCCAGGAATAGTGAGTGTCTTAACCAACTGAGCTAGGCATGTCAACTGTTTGGAAACGGAGTTAGTGGATTATACGCCGCCTCCGTATTGCTCCGTTCGCGCCAAGAACTTCATCGTTCTTGTTTGAATTCTGGGCATTTTGCGTTGGCCTCAGAGCGACGCTATGACCCTGGCAAACATAAAAAATGCAACACACATAATATAAATTATATCTAAGACCATGGCTCGATTCCTCTGATCATCCCGAACTCAATAGTATAGGTCTTATTGTCCAATTTGTCCGTTTTAAGGAAACCCCAATTCGAAGCAGGAAACCCTAACCATGGTGGATTTCGATTTAGGTCACGAAAACACAATCAAACTATGCAGAAAGTTTCCAAACTTCATTCTAAACATGAAACAAACAACAAAACACGTTAAATATGCATGAATGTTTAAAATCGAATTTGGAAAAAAGTTTGACAAACCGAGTTCTGGATTTCTCAATTCTGGATGGTTTATGATGATGTAAGTATCTGGATCGATTCTGAATGGCACAAGGAACAAGATGGAATGCTCAAAATTGCTTGAAACCACCTAAATCCAAGGCTGCTTGTTTGCTTGAGAGGCACGAAATTTTGACTTTAGGTTAGGGTTCTTGGAGCAATTTTTTCGTTCTCCTTGCAATTGAGATGCATCAAGTATATATGCTGGATGGATTTGGCATTGTTTTTGGAAAGATTTGATCAATAATCAATGAAAATCAATTTTGATTTTTCATGAAATCAAATTTTCAAACTTTGGTCCAATTTCAATCTAATCTTCCCATATTTGATTCAATTTCGAAATTGCTGGCATTTATGGGTTAATTGGATCACAAGCAAGCAATAAAAATCAATCTTTCAATTAATTTTGATTTTATACTTTATTTTTCAAATTAATTTGTATTTAAATGAATAAATTCCAAATTAAATGGGAAAATAAAATAGAAAATCCTGGCATTGGGCTTGGACATTCCTACTTGCATGAGGAATAAGTTTGGATGAAGAAAAAGTAGGCCCATTTGCAAAAGATTTGATTTTTTGAAGTATCTCTCTTTGTGCATTCTTTCAAAATTGCCCAACTTGTGGATGGTGTAACTTGCTCAATTTTCCACATTTTTGAGTGCTCTTGGACTTTTTGGAAAGCTCTAAGAGTCCTCTAAACAATGTCTTTGGTCTCATATCAATTGGAGTTACCATGCTCAATATATCTTCAAATTAAAAAGTTGACTTTTTGTTGACTTTGAAAATGACCTGTAATGTTTTGAGCTATACCTCTCAAATGAAGCATTTTTTTGGACATTCTTGTGAGACATGAAGTTGTAGAGAATTGAATTTCCTTCAAAATGAGCTTTGGTGGGAAAATTTCTGAGAAATTATGAGAAAGTTATGATCAGTCAAAGTTCAGTTGACTTTTCATCTAGAAACCCTAATTTAGAAAGTTTGACTTTTGAGCAAATCTTGAGTTTTCTTGATGAATCATGATCAACCCTTGATCAAATGATGAATGTAACTTCAAAATGAGGATGTTGACCAAAAATCAGAAGTTTTGACTGTATGTTGACCACAGTTGACTTTTGTCCATATACACCGATTTTCAACCATCCGAGCAATCCTGAGGAAACTTGACTTGTGAGGCTTGAAATTTGACATGGAGAATCTTTGAAGCATATGAGGAGGCATGAAGACCATTGGAGATGTTGGAAATCCATCTTGAATTGAGAGATACCAAACCCTAGTTTGGGTTGATTGTCTAAGGGAGAGTTTGTCTGATCAACTCTTGAGGAATCCTTGAGTATAGATGTATGAAATTTCTTGAATAGATGGAGGGCAAATTTTGGGGTATGACAGCTGCCCCTGTTCAATCTTCTTGTACTGGAAGGTTAGATTGACATGCTTGTCTTTCGTGACCTGGAGGTATAAGATGATTGAACACTCGAGTACACCTGAAAATTTGCACTCGCTATTGGCTGATGATGCGGGAATGGGCTTACAGATGCCATTTGGAAAAGTTGGAGACTTCGCTGGGGAACGAGTCGTACGCTAGACTCGAGGTTGTTAATAGGAGAGCCGACGAGATGGGCTTAAGATGCCATCTAGAAAGGTCGATGGGAGTGAGTCGTATGTTAGACTCTGTAGATGTTTCTGGAAGGAGAGGAGATGGGCTTAAGATGCCATCCGAAGGGAGTCGTACGTTAGACTTCGTGTTCACTTTGAATGAAGTTATTGGTCTGTATTGATTTTTAACCATATATGCAGCATTCTGAAAGTGAAGAGATGTTGACAAATGGTCAGAGATGGGCTTAAGATGCCATCCAAGGCAACTGAGTCGCACGCTAGACTAAGTTCGTTGATAATCGAATAAATCTTCGTGCGATTACCCCGAGGGAGATTGTAATTGGCAAAATGTGGATAGCTTCCTGTTGTGCATCGGTGTTGATCCATTGCACATCGGAGGATAACCAGAGGCGGTCTTTCGGATAGTTTTCCCGTCGGTTCGGGGCTTAATCCTGGACCAGTCGTCGGAGGACAACGAGGGCGGTCGTTCAGATAGTTTTCCCGTCGATTCAGGGCTTAATCCTGGACCAACTGTCGAAGGACAACCAGGGGCGGTCTTTCAGATAGTTTTCCCGTCGGTTCGGGGCTTAATCTTGGACCTGTTTGCGTCAGAAGTGATTGTTACCTGTTTTGGAGAAAACAAGAGAAACTTTGATAGAATATTTGTTAGTTTTATGCAAAGTATGATGCATGACAGTGTATATGAATGACATATGCATAAATTATGACTTTATGAGTGATGTATGAATGATGATGTTGTGATATTTCAAAACATATCCATCTTGAAGAAGATGCGGATGTTATTTGAAGATTTCGACCGCTGGGGAATTGTAGGTGAGAACCCTGCTTTTGAAGGAGAAGAAAGATATCCTGGATTCCCCCGATGCACTATCCGACCAAGTCTTGGGCCTAGATATTGTTGAGGGAGGTAGAGACTGAGAAGCTCGTTGTTGGAGATCTCATATATAGACCCTGCTGAGGAGAATCTGGGAGGCGATCCGTTGGGGACCTTGTATGTAGATCCTGCTGAGGAAATTTAGGAGGCGCTCTTACTGGGGATTCCGAGTGCAGATCTTGCTGGAGAGCATTTGATGGTTGCTGAGTGACCGGGCTAGAAGAGTCTGGAGTCCGTTGTAATCTCTGGCTGGGGAATAAAAAGTGTATGTTTCCTCCGATGCACTATCTGACCAAGTTTCGGTCCGATACTGCCGGGAGAAGGGGAGGATTGAGAAATGTCCACCGGAGATGAATACCTTGACTGGGATGAAGTGTTCTTGAGACGACGATACTCCGGGAAGGTGTGTTGTGAGTGACACCTTTGTGGGATCATGCTCTGGGGACTATTTTGGTGACTTTCGTCATCCCACCTCAAGCCCGTAGTAAGTACTTTTGTATGTTCACTTTTCGTATGTTTGTGATTAGATTCTTATTGTCAAATGCGTATAGTCATTCAAAGCAAACGTTGGACTTATTGCAACTGACAACAGTGAAAATTGTAAATAGAAAGAACTTGCATTCATTTGAAATGTGGCGTATGGCCAAGTAGTTTTATACACAAGAAAAAAGCTATGCGGAAACAATCTCGTTAAGTTCCAACTATGCTAGTACTCATATATTTCAACTATCTCATCTCCTTGCCGCTGGAAAGTGAGTAGACCGATCTTCGCCATTTGAATCTTGAATCTTGATAGTAGTCTGAAGCGGTGATCCGAAGAGACATAGTCGTACGCTTAAATCCCTAACTTTTGCCTAGACCCCTTTCGGTTTTCACCTACCAGATACCTTTTTGCCCAAGCCGCCTTTTCGTGTTTTCGACTGTGTACATGTTTTGTATATATCCTTAATTTTGCCCGAACCTTTTGGTTCACCAGATGCCCTTATTTTGCCTAGGTTCGCCGACCTAGCGGGTCTATTTCATGCGTAGTATTTTTGACTATGTCTCGCTCACGGTGTGGGAAGTCTTCACCATCCATGGTGCTAAGTATCATAGCTCCGCCGGAAAATACTGTCTTGACTACAAACGGTCCCTCGTAGGTGGGAGTCCATTTGCCATTGGGATCACCTTGTGGAAGAATGATGCACTTGACTACTAGATCACCGACTTGATAGACTCGGTGCTTGACCTTCTTGTTAAATGCTCTGATCATTCGCTCCTGATAGATCTGTCCATGGCAAATGGATGCGAGTCGTTTCTCATCAATCAAATTAATCTGGTCAAGGCGAGTCTGAACCCAATCGTCTTCACCTAACTCGGCCTGGAGGACTCGTTGAGGGTATCCGAACCTCGATGGGTAAGACGGCTTCCATACCGTATACAAGAGAGAAGGGTTGCCCTGTTGATGTTCGTCAGAGTGCGATAACCATGAAGAGCAAATGGTAACATCTCATGCCAATCCTTGTAAGTCACAGTCATCTTCTGTATAATCTTCTTAATGTTCTTGTTGGCGGCTTCCACTGCGCCATTCATCTTAGGCCGATAAGGAGAAGAGTTGTCATGCTTGATCTTGAACTGCGTGCAGAGTTCGGTGATCATTTTATTGTTGAGATTAGAACCGTTATCTGTGATAATTCTTTCAGGAGTGCCATATCGATAGATAAGATTATGTTTGATGAATCGAGCCACAACATTCTTGGTAACAGATGCATACGAGGCTGCTTCTACCCACTTGATAAAGTAATCGATTGCCACAAGGATGAAACGATGTCCATTAGAAGCTGTGGGCTTAATCTCTCCGATCATGTCAATGCCCCACATTGCAAAAGGCCAAGGAGAAGTTAAAACATTCGAGGTACCGAGGTACGGTACTTTGTCGGCATAACCGCACTTGTGACAAGATCGAGTATACGGTGACAATCGCTTCCATGGTGGACCAATAGTAACTTCTCAAAATCTTCTTAGCCATGGTGTGTCCACCGGAGTGGGTACCAAATTGTAACTCCTCCATGATACGCATTGCTTTCCGTCTACACAGGAGTAAGCACAAGTCGTGGTTGCGCTTGTATAGATGTCGCTACGAGGAAGAATTTGAATGCAAATCTTCTCATAAACTTTATCATTGATGATGCCCTGGATATTCCCGAGTCTCAAGATACCTCTTCACGCCATAGTACCAAGGTTTCTCTTCGTGTCAAGCTCATAACAATACCGTTCGTCAAACTTCTCAATGATGATCCGGGTGCCTCGTTGTCCCATCTCGACCTTGAACATAGACGACATAGTAGCTAATGCGTCGCCAACCGATTCTCTTCTCGTGGAATGTGATCAAAGTAATCTCTTCAAGTAGGGATCAAACTCAAAACATGCTCTCGATAGAATGAGATTCGGATGCTTCGTATCCCACTCGCCTTAACTGACCGATCACTAAAGTCGAGTCTCCATATACTTGTAAGAACTTGATTCTTAAGTCAATAGCCTTTGATACCCATGATGCACGCCTCATATTCGCCATGTTGTTGGTGCAATCAAACAAAGTATGGCGGTGAAAGGCGATGTCCGTGTAGGGATGTAATGATGGCGCCAATGCCATTGCCAAGTGCGTTGAGGCTCCATCAAAACCATGGTCCATCGGGATCCCGGTTCAGTCCTTCGTCTGGTTCTTCACAATCAGAACTAGCAAAACATCTTCATCTGAAATTAACACATAGACCGATAGTCATCTACGGCTTGATGAGCCAAATGATCGGCCACACTTCCTTTGATCGCTTCTTTAGAAGTGTGGATGTCATATTCGGTCAAGATCATTTGCCATCTTGCTATTCTTCCCGAGAGAGCGGTTTCTCAAAGATGTATTTTATCGGATCCATCTTGGAAATCAACAAGGTAGTGTGAGTCAACATATACTGCCTTAGTCGGCGAGCAGCCCAAGCCAAAGCGTTGCAAGTTTTCTCAAGTCATGAGTATCTTGTTTCACACGGTAAACTTTTGCTAAGGTAGTATATTGCATGCTCTTTTCGACTGCACTCGCCATGTTGCCCCAACACACACCCTTGAGTTCTCTAACCGCCAAGTACATGATAAGAGGTCTTCCTTCGGCGCGGCATCGAATAGGAGGATTCAGAGGTACTCCTTGATTTTGTCAAAAGCGATCCGGCAATCGCTGCTCCATTCTACCACTTGATCTTTCTTAAGTAACTTGAAGATTGGCTCACAAGTAGCGCTATGTGCAATGAATCGGCAATGTAGTTCAATCGCCCAAGAAACCTCGACCTCCTCTCTCGCAAGGGAGCGGCATCTCTTGAATGGCTCTAACCTTGGCGGGTCAACCTCAATACCTCTTCCACCGACTACAAACCCTAAGAGTTTTCCGGATCCGACTCCAAAGGTGCACTTGTTAGGATTGAGTCTCACCCACTTCTTCAACTGTCAAATAGTTTCGCAAATGATCAAGATGTTCTTCTTCGCCAGGATCGAGCTATCATGTCGCCGACGTAGACCTCTATCTCGTGATGAATCATGTCATGAAATAATGTCACCATAGCATCGATAAGTGGCGCTGCGTTCACCGAACGGCATAACCTTGTAGCGAAAGTGCCCCATGTAACAAAAGTAGTCTTTTCCATGTCTTGAGCCATTTTAACTGATTGTAACCGAGAAACCATCCATGAAGGAGAAAACCTTATGTCGAGCGGTGTTGTCAACCGTAACATCAATATGAGGAAGTGGGAAATCGCCTTCGGACTTGCTTTGTTCGATCTCTGTAATCCACACACATTCGTACTTTACCATCCTTCTTGGGCACGGGTACCACGTTTGCAACCCACTGGGGATAGGAGGTAACGGCTAGGAAACCAGCGTTGAACTGCTTCATAACTTCAGCTTTGATCTTTTCTGACATCTCAGGACGCATACGACGAACCTTCTGTTTCACTGGGAGAAAACCTTCTTTTGTCGGCAATCGGTGCACCACAATATCAATGTCTAAACCAGGCATGTCTTCATATGACCAAGCAAAAACCTCACTGTAGTCTCGTAGCATCTGAACCAACCTTTCTTTAACACTGTTCTCAAGACCCGCTCCTATCTTGATCTCTTTCTGCCTTCGCAAGCACTCCAAATTCACAACCTCAACTTGCTCTTCGTGTGGTCAGATAACTCTTCTTGCAGCAGCCCCGCAAGTTCTGCACTTCACAATCTTCCTCACTTTCGCCTTCTTGGTAGATCGGATTATCAAGTCATATTTAGCACTAGCATAGTTATTAACGAGATTCGAGTGATTCTCAGTGTATCACGGGTGTGTGTAAGAAACACATAGCTTTTGAAGGGGTGATAAAGTAAAAGAAAGAAAACAAACAATTGAATGCAAAAGTCCAACGAATTTATTGAATGAAAATACGCAAACGATGATAATAACCTCGAACGAGCCATGATGCCGGCAAGGCACTAGGCTTTCAAAGTTTATTGTTCAAAACATAAAGAAATACGAAAAGCAAAACAAAACAAGAGCAATTACTCGACTAAAGGAGATTGGTATGACGCCTTCGCCTTCCAATTGCCGAGCCCATGATCCGAGTCGAAGATCCACTTGCGATGTCGAAGCCGTTGTCGCCGCCTTCTATAGCATGGATTCCATTCGCCGATGCGGAAAGGAAGTTGGCCGCACGCTCGCGATGTATCATCTTCGACCCTTGATAGTGAAGCCTAAACCGCCTTGTCAAATTTGATCGGAAGATCGGAGTCTGTCCCAAATAGAACTACCTTCTTCAACAAAGCACTGAGCATCTTTCAACGAGGCCATTCTAGGAGGAGCTTGTGTAACTCAGAGTGAGGAGAGTCAATGCATGACTGGTATTGTTTCAAAATCTTGACAGGGAGTCTTGAAGAATTCACCCTCCATCTCGAGATAGCGGAATGACTGTAGATGACTGACCATATACTCTTCTTCACCACATACTGTGACAATCTTTCCTTTCACCGGGTACTTCACCGATGCAAAGTAGAGGTACCGCCCCATGTATCCAAGGGCCCAAGTAGGCAAGAATAAGTCGGACGGATGTCCATGACAAAGAAAGTGGAATCAAAAGTCTGGGAACCGACTTTAACAGGCAGAGTGAGCTCTCCAAGCACCGTTCGCTTAGAACCATCAAAAGCTCGCACAATAATGTCACTGGGTATCAGAACCAACCCTTCGACATCAAGCCGATCAAAAGCGCTTAAGGATATTCGAGCGTAACCGGTATCAACCAAGACATGACAGGTAGTACCCTTGCATTCAATGTAGATGTGCAAGGCTTTGTTATGTTTCTTTCCCATAGAGTCAAATCAAGATCGAGAAGCCTAGCCGTTGTTGGCACCAGCTAGCAATACAAACTTCGAATCGATCTGGTAGTGTCTTCGGCACATGAGCATTCTTCAAACTTTACCAAGGCATTAGTATGAGCCTCGAGCACAAGAGCAAAGCGAGCATGGATATCTTGGACGGAGTCTCGTCCCAACTGCTCCACAATATTGTAATCACTCTTCTTGATAATTTTCTAATTTCTCCATTTCTTGTTGGAGGTGTCTCGTGAACTTCCTTTGGTACTTCGGTTGAGCAGGATGAGTCATGGTTCTTTCCTCTAGTGGGATATTGATTGAGTAATGGAATGCGAGTGGAGTCGCAGTGTCTTTTGGAGGAGAGATCTCGAGAGAATACCCTTCCGGTTCGTCACCCATCGATCCGGTGATGTTGTCGATGTCGTGAATAGAAGCTCCAATGGTAAGATCTTCAATTGTCGAGGATCTTGCTTGACACCATGATAGTAAACATCACCCATAGTTCCAAGGGATAGCCTTGTCGAGGAATATGGAAGGTCTTGGAGAAGTGATAATGAGAGGTGCCACTCTAGGCACGGGATCGCAGAAGAAATCCTTATTGTGTTAACATCAAGATAGTCTTCGTGGAAATCGTCACCCCATCCGGTCGCCTTAACATCTTCAATAGGAATCTTGTAGCTATCGTGACGTGTACTTCACCATGTAATCATACTTTCCACTTGGCTGCCCCAAGGTATCCCACAGATGGCAGCTCGCATCTTCGATCTTCAACTTAGACATTTCATCACACTTACGGTGGTTTTTAAATAGTATCTCACGGTTGTCCATCATGCATCGAACGCGTCTTCTCAACCAAGCACAACCATCAGCGCGGATGGGCACCAACGATGTTCTCGGGCATCCCGGATTGACACCGCTTGCAACAAATTCTTCTTAATACCATCGAGGAATGGTCAAGTCATCTATGTTGAAAACATAAGTATCGCCACCAACAAAGATTGGAACTCTTGTCATGATTAGGCATAGGGCTGATCACATTCGAGTCTCAAGGAGGGTCAAACTCAATTTGCTTAGCTTCAATCATATCTGATCTTCTTCTTGAGCCCAACAATTGTTGTCGTGCCCTGGCTATTGGAATGGTAAGCACACTTAGCATTTGGATTGTATCTCGAGAGGAAGTATTGACATTCCGAGGAGGATCCCTCAAAGTAATCACCTGCTCAACATGTGTTGCAAGGCATACAATGGCATGTTGATCTTCAGAACTGCCTCGGCGCTGCGCTACGCTGTTGTCTCGAGGTTGTAGGATTGAGATCACAACCGCCCCAGATTGAGCGGTCGGTCTTGGCTCGACTTTTCTCGACCATACAAGATTCGCTTTTCTTAGCACCAAAAGATCTCTTCAGATTCAAGATGTCTCTATCTGAATCTTCCCACTTGATACCAGCTTCAATGCGCCGTCAAATATCTCGGTGAATCCGGATGAAGAATTTCCAATCGATGATTGAAGAATGGGCTGTCGTTGTTCTCATGAACATATTAACCAACTCTATTGGACAAGGGTGGTTGAACTCTAAATCTCTCCATTTCGAGCATACTCCTTGAACTTCTCGTCACCCATAGACATGCTTTGTAGTTGCATGTCATACCCCAAAATTTGCCTCCATCTACTCAAGAGATTTCATACATATATGCTCAAGGATTCTTCAAGAGTTGATCGACAAACTCTCTCCTAGACAATCAACCCAAACTAGGGTTTGGTATCTCTCAAGTCAAGATGGATTTCCAACATCTCCAATGGCCTTCATGCCTCCTCATATGCTTCAAAGATTCTCCATGTCAAGTTTCAAGCTTCAAGTCAAGTTTCCTCGCACAATTGCTCGATGGTTGAAAATCGTGTATTGGACAAAAGTCAATGTGGTCAACATACAGTCAAACTTCATAATTTTGGTCAACATCCTCATTTTGAAGTTACATTCATCATTTGATCAAGGGTTGATCATGATTCATCAAGAAAACTCAAGATTTGCTCAAAAGTCAAACTTTCTAAATTAGGGTTTCTAGGTGAAAAGTCAATCAACTTTGACCGATCATAACTTTCTCATACTTTTCGTAAATTTTCCCACCCAAGCTCATTTTGAAGGAAATTCAATTTCTACAACTTCATGTCTCACAAGAATGTCCAAAAATGCTTCATTTGAGAGGTATAGCTCAAAACATTATGTCATTTTCAAAGTCAACAAAAGTCAACTTTTGATTTGAAGATATATTGAGCATGGTAACTCCAATTGGGATGAAACCAAAGACATTTTTAGAGGACTCTTAGAGCTTTCCAAAAGTCCAAGAACACTCAAAATGTGGAAAATTGAGCAAGTTACACCATCCACAAGTTGGGCAATTTTGGAAGAATGCACAAAGAGAGATACTTCAAAAATCAAATCTTTGCAAATGGGCCTACTTTTTCTTCATCCTAACTTGTTCCTCATGCAATTAGGAATGTCCAAGCCCAATGCCACGAATTTTGATTTATTTTTCTATTTAATTTGTAATTTATTCATTTAAATGCAAATTAAATCTTAAAATAAATTATAAAATCAAAATTAATTGGAAGATTGATTTTTATTGCTTTCTTGTGATCCAATCAACCCATAAATGCCAGCAATTTCGAAATTAGATCAAATTTGGCAAGATTGGATTGAAATTGGACAAAATTTGAAAATTTGATTTCATGAGAATATCAAATTTGATTTCCATTGAATATTGATTAATTCTTTCCAAATTCAATCCCAAATCCATCCAGCATATATACTTGATGCATACCTATCAAGAGAGGACGAAAAAATTGGCTCAGAAACCCTAATCCAAACTCAAAGAAACCGTGCACTTGAAGCAACTGGCAACCCTAGTTTTGCTTCGATTCAGCCAATTCCAAGCCTTCCATTGTGTTCCTTGAGGCTCTCAGAATCGATCCAGACCCTTACAACTCTCAAAAACATCAAGAATTGAGAGAACACGATCCGGTTTGCTCATACTTTTTTTGAAATTCGATTTCTGTTTTTCATGCATTTTTAACACATTTGGTTGTTGTTTTTGTGATTAGTAGGAAGATTGCAAGCGATCTGGGTAATTTGATTGAGTTTTCATGGCTTAGAACTCGTATTGCCATTGTTAGGGTTCCTGAGTTCATTTTAGGGTTTCATGAAATACATAAAATTGGACCACGAGACCTTGCCCATCGTGTTCGGAATGGTGCTTGGAATTAAACCATGTCTTTAGAACTCATTTATATTATATATGCTGCGTTTTCCATTTTGCCAGGGCCTTTAGCGTTGAAGAAAAGCCGACGCTAGCTTCAAATATTCAAATCTGGGACGATGAAGCTTGTGATTGAGGAAGCCGTGAGACGACATCATCTTTGTTCCATTCGATCCGGATTCCAAACAAGCTTGCACACATGGCGAGTGGTAAAGGCGCCATCGCTTCCAGATGCCCTCAAGGGTCATGGGTTCGAACCGCCAGGCATGTTTTGCTTCTTTTTTTCACAAACTTCATTATCTTCATAATTTTTCAATTTCTAATATTTTCATGCTATTTTAATTGTTTTCATGATTTTATTTTTGCATTAAACAATTACCAAAAACATTTTTTATTTTTGCATTATTTTCATAAAAACCTTTATTTAATTTCTAAAATTAAAAAATATAATTTTGCATGCATATTTAATTTTATTTATATTTTTGCATTTAATTCACTTTTAATTGCATTTTAATTATTAAATCTTTTCCAAAAAATCCCAAAAAATCATTTTAGCTTATTTATCTTATTTCCAGCATATATTAATTTTCTCATATTAAAACTTGCATTTTTCCTAACATTTTCTCTTATTTCGATTTCATTATATTTTCCGATTTCTCGTTTGTTTCACAGGTTAATCCGATTCAGACGATTCTTCCGTTTTTATTCTATTTTTCCAATAATGTAATTGCTCATGGGTTTTAATAGTTTAAATTAGGCTTTTATTTTCCGCAAGTTTAAATTATGTATCTGCCCCAAAGCCATGTAATAGCGTAGGATTTACCTTTACATTCCCGCTTTACATTCCGCATTTTACTTTCCGTACCCTTATCAATTGCTAGTAATTAGGCGTGTATGGCAAGATAATAATTGGACATAGCTCACACTAATCATCAAGATAAAATATCTGAATTTGACACACTTCACACACGCACCTTAGGTAATTCTCTCGATGCCTTCGAATTCAAAATGGTCATGTCCTCGAACGTAGAGGTATTCTAGCACCGCTGCCTTCCAAACAAATCATCATAGTCCCTTCGATACAAAGATCATAAGACCCACGATGTCGCCTCCGAATACATGATCTTGACCTCGATTGTCGCCCACGAAAATGATGATAGTCCCTTCGAATGTGCTAGGATACTTCCTACAAGTTGCTTTCTATGACCATCCGTCCCTTCGAATGTCCCGCTTACATCCAACGAATGGAGCTACCTACTAACTAATGGTATGGCTAGCTATTCTAAAGGAATGTAGAAGTACAACAAAACGACCAATTCGAGTGGGTAAATAAGTCTTTAGTTGCTTGCTCTATCAAATGTTTTTCACACCACACACTTTTTTTTCAAAGTTCAAAACTCTTTTCAAAACTAAACATTTCCGAACACTTTGTATACACTCCTACATGAGTCATTACAAAGTCAAAGCGAAATGCCTTTTTTCAAAACATCTTTGTCAAACACACGAAAGCAATTTTTAAAAGTGATCTAGAGCAACTAAGAGCCGTAGATAACTACGGATGGAAAGGGGTGCTAATACCTTCCTTTTCATAACCATTCTCCGAACTCAATCTAACGAAGGTCTTTTTCTCATACTTTTACCTTCCCTTAATTGGATAAAATAAAAGTCGATGGCGACTCTTGCTATCCGCACATTTGGATACAAAAATCCTACAAAGTCGTTCACCGTATCACACATGCAGTGGGTGTCAATTCAAGATTGTACTCATATTGTCCGAGAAAGCATCGCTAAGTCACTCCAAGTACGGATACGGTCATTCTCTAGTGATAGTACCATTCCAACGGGTTCCGGACAAACTCTCTTGAAAATAGTGCATCCACAACTTTCTCATGTGGGGATTGATCTTCGGACATAGGACTTCAAATGCGCTTAGGGCAAGACATGCCATCATACTTAGCAAAAGTTGGAACTTTGAACTTGGGAGGAATCACAACACCGGAACAAGACTTAGATCATCAAAATTCACCGGACATTTTCGTGTTTTCCACAAGATTCAGACGGTCTTCAAGTTGCTTGTACTTGTCATCTTCATCGAGTGTTGGCTATAATCGAGTGATCCTCTCCTCCTTTCTTTGGCTCACGATCACCTTCATCACCCTTGGTACTCCCCGGTATGGACACTTCCTTGAGAGCTCGATCCGACGACCACTTTTGGACCCCTTGAAACGCCTACCCATGTTGAGGAGACCAACAACCTTCTTCTTCTTGTTGATGAGCTTCTTCAAATCTTCCCGGCCTTGGACCAAGTTGGTGAACATCTCAAACCGAGCATTCGAGCTCGGAGATCTTTGACAGTCTGTTCAAGAGCCATTTCTGCTAAAATAAATAGCGAGCAAATGAGAAAACCAATCTCCAATGTACCTGTGATGCAATGTTTATGCTATGCTATGCAATGTTTATGCGAATGCAATGCAATGTTTTCAAGGACCTAAGAGATTTAAATTTGTTAAACAAGCAATGAACAAACATTTATTAGTACTTCTCATTATTCTTTTTTCTTTTTAAGTACAAGAGATAGTTCAAAACAATAAAAGAAAACATAAACATCCTAAAGCTCTAAGTCTCCCATGGGCGCTTCCTCTTGGTGCCGATGTAGGCATTGATGTTTCGCTCCTCGTGAAGTAGCTTGGTTAACTCTAACACTTTCTTCTCACTTGCATAACACTGAGCTTCAAAGGTATCCCTTTCTTCCTTTAGTTGAATACAGGATCTCTTCAAGTCTTCAAAATCAGTAGGCATGTCAGGATGGAGAAAAAGATAGGGTACGCCACCTATAGCAACAGGTTCCATAATTACCGTAGAACGTGAATGGCATCATGAGGTTTTGAGCTCGAGCTCGCACCCATTTGAGGTAAGGTTCCCAAGGAATGGAGTTTGGATGCCCCAAAGTCTTGGTATCAGTCTTTTTTACCATGCCCCAAGCATGTATAAACCTTCGCTTAATTCGAGATCGTGATTGTAGTCGAACACAACATCTTGGAGAAGCATATCATGTGGACCATCTCTTCGAGCAAAACCAAACTGACGTAGAGCTAAAGAAGGGTTGTAAGTGATACCTCCCCTTATACCAAGTAGCGGTACATTAGGGAATTCTCCACAACGCTCAATGAATGTGAAGTCCTTTTGAGAGAAAAGGCTCCAACGGATATCTGAATGAGAGAGTGACATCATCCTTTGAGACCATCTCAACCTTTGTTCATTCTTCAAAACTGATGGGGGAAGGTGCGAAATAAACCACCTTGAAAGTAACGGTATACAACACATGAGAGTTCCTTGTCGCTTAGTAGTACGAGTGTGGAGAGAATGCAGAATATCTCCAAGTAAGGTAGGCACAGGATTACGGGTAAGGAACAGCTTGATGGCATTAACATCTATGAATTGATCCGAGTTAGGAAATAGAACCAAACCATAAATTAGCAAGGCCACAATGTTTTCAAATGCATGGAAACTCATAACTTTGAGGAATTCTCGGGCTTTATTAATTAAGAACTTGGCAAGTAAACCCTTAACTCCATTTCTAGTTTCCCAATTGGCTTCAATGTCTGAACGCTTAAGGTGTAAGGCTGATGCAATGTCTTCGTACTTAGGAACCTTTTCTAAACCGGTGAATGACATTTGATCAAGAATAGGTATCCCAAGTAGCTTAGAGAACTCTTCCAAGGTAGGAACCAACTGATAATCTGGAAATGTGAAGCAATGGTGTTTCGGATCAAAGAACTGGAATAGGACATGCATCATATCCTCTTCAAAACCGGAGATAACCAAGTCAAGTAGATAACCATGTCTTTTGATGAACTTGAGCATGGTCGGGAATTTCTGAAACCAATTCTTTGAGTTGAGAAGGGATACCCATGAAGTTGATTCGGATAGTCTTTCTAGAAGCCATAATCCCTACAAAACAGAGCAAAGATAAATCCCTAGGTCCTTGAAATAGTTAGAAATGATATGCAATGCAAATGATGTCATGATGTCTTGTTTAGCACACACAAACAATTCACACAATGAGCCTAGGGTGAAGGCTTGCATGAGGTATAGGTGATTACCCTACCAAAAGTTTGAGTTGGTTCATCCTGTCCTATAATAGTAACCGGGTTCTAGGAATCTCACATCACAGATCTTTCTCGTAGGCGCTTATTTCAATACGACGGTCAAGTGGTCGATCGAAAATGTCCCAAAAGTCTAATCTTAATGAGCGTAGCATCGAGTATCAACCAACCTTGGTCTACACCAAAGCCGGCCATCTCACTACCTTCTAATGGCCAAGATGGGTCAATTAAGGTTCTAAAATTTTAGTTAGCGCTTGATGACACCACGCAGAAGCCAAATACTATCTTCAACTTGGGAATGAAGAGTATCGGGACAACCAAAGTGTCACACTAACGTAGCCATCATGTTGACCGCGTAGTTATACGTCTAACGGTCGCGATGATCTAATGTCACTTACCTAAAAGGAAACCCGGATCCGGGTGTAGGATCCCCCAACAAAATAATACCCAAGCAACCCTTAAAGATAAAGCATACAAGTCAAACAAAAAGCAATAAAAGTTATCTAGAAATCCCTAAAGCAATTCTCTCTTTTAGGGTGTATTCCCCAGCAGAGTCGCCAGTTCTGTAATACGGTGAACTGACTTTGTAGGATTTTTGTATCCAAATGTGCGGATAGCAAGAGTCGCCACCGACTTTTATTTTTATCCAATTAAGGGAAGGTAAAAGTAACAGAAAAAGACCTTCGTTAGATTCTGAGTACGGGAGAATGGTTATGAAAAGGAAGGTATTAGCACCCTTTCCATCCGTAGTTATCTACGGCTCTTAGTTGCTCTAGATCACTTTTTAAAATTGCTTTCGTGTGTTTGACAAAATGTTTTGAAAAGGCATTTCGCTTTGACTTTGTAATGACTCATGTAGGAGTGTATACAAAGTGTTCGGAAATGTTTTGTTTTGAAAAGAATTTGAACTTTGAAAAAGTGTGTGGTGTGAAAAGCATTTGATAGAGCAAGCAACTAAAAGACTTATTTACCCACGGAATTGGTCGTTTTGTTGTACTTCTACATTCCTTTAGAATAGCGCTAGCCATACCATTAGTTAGTAGGTAGCTCCATTTGTTGGATGTAAGCGGACATTCGAAGGGACATCGGATGGTCATAGAAGGCAACTTGTAGGAAGTATCCTAGCACATTCGAAGGACTATCATCATTTTCGTAGGCGACAATCGAGGGTCAAGATCATGTATTCGAAGCGACATCGTGGGTCTTATGATCTTTGTATCGAAGGGACTATGATGATTTGTTGGAAGGCAACGGTGCTAGAATACCTCTACGTTCGAGGGACATGACCATTTTGAATCGAAAGGCATCGAGAGAGAATTACCCTAAGGGGCGCGTGTGTGAAGTGTGTTGTTTTTAGATATGTTTTATCTTGAAGATTAATGTGAGCTATGTCCAATTTTATCTTGCCATACACGCCTAATATACTAGCAATTGATAGGGTGCGGAAATTAAAATGCGGAATGTAAAAGCGGAAATGTAAAGGTGCGGAAAGTAAAACCTACGCTATTACATGGCTTTGGGGCAGATACATAATTTAAAATGCGGAAAATAAAATCCTAAATTAAACTATTACATCCCATGAGCAATTACATTATTGGAAAAATAAAATGATAAAAAGAAAACGTCCGAATCGGAGCGACCTGTGAAAGAATAAGAAAATCGGGAAATATGATGAAAACGAAATAAGAGAAAATGTTAGAAAAAATGCAAATTTTAATATGAGAAAATTAATATATGCTGGAAATAAGATAAATAAGCTAAAATAATTTTTTGGGATTTTTTAGAAAAGATTTAATAATTAAAATGCAATTAAAAGTGAATTAAATGCAAAAATATAAATAAAAATAAATATGCATGCAAAAATGTATTTTTAAATTTATTAAATTAAATAAAGGTTTTCAGAATATAAATGTAAAAAGAAAATATTTTTTAGTAATTTTTTAGTGCTTAAATAAAATATGAAAGGAAATTAAAATATAATAGAAATATTAAAATATATTGAAAAACATGAAAATATGCAAAAGTTGAGAAAAGAAGCAAAACTGGTGCCCATAGGGATCGAACTCAGGACATGGGAGAGGATCCAGGAATAGTGAGCGTCTTAACCAACTGAGCTAGGCATGTCAACTGTTTGGAAACAGAGTTAGTGGATTATACGCGTCGCCTTCGTATTGCTCCGTCTTCGCGCCAAGAACTTCATCGTTCTTGTTTGAATTCTGGGCATTTTGCGTTGGCCTCAGAGCGACGCTATGACCCTGGCAAACATAAAAAATGCAACACACATAATATAAATTATATCTAAGACCATGGCTCGATTCCTCTGATCATCCCGAACTCAATAGTATAGGTCTTATTGTCCAATTTGTCCGTTTTAAGGAAACCCCAATTCGAAGCAGGAAACCCTAACCATGGTGGATTTCGATTTAGGTCACGAAAACACAATCAAACTATGCAGAAAGTTTCCAAACTTCATTCTAAACATGAAACAAACAACAAAACACGTTAAATATGCATGAATGTTTAAAATCGAATTTGGAAAAAAGTTTGACAAACCGAGTTCTGGATTTCTCAATTCTGGATGGTTTTTGATGATGTAAGTATCTGGATCGATTCTGAATGGCACAAGGAACAAGATGGAATGCTCAAAATTGCTTGAAACCACCTAAATCCAAGGCTGCTTGTTTGCTTGAGAGGCACGAAATTTTGACTTTAGGTTAGGGTTCTTGGAGCAATTTTTTCGTTCTCCTTGCAATTGAGATGCATCAAGTATATATGCTGGATGGATTTGGCATTGTTTTTGGAAAGATTTGATCAATAATCAATGAAAATCAATTTTGATTTTTCATGAAATCAAATTTTCAAACTTTGGTCCAATTTCAATCTAATCTTCCCATATTTGATTCAATTTCGAAATTGCTGGCATTTATGGGTTAATTGGATCACAAGCAAGCAATAAAAATCAATCTTTCAATTAATTTTGATTTTATACTTTATTTTTCAAATTAATTTGTATTTAAATGAATAAATTCCAAATTAAATGGGAAAATAAAATAGAAAATCCTGGCATTGGGCTTGGACATTCCTACTTGCATGAGGAATAAGTTTGGATGAAGAAAAAGTAGGCCCATTTGCAAAAGATTTGATTTTTTGAAGTATCTCTCTTTGTGCATTCTTTCAAAATTGCCCAACTTGTGGATGGTGTAACTTGCTCAATTTTCCACATTTTTGAGTGCTCTTGGACTTTTTGGAAAGCTCTAAGAGTCCTCTAAACAATGTCTTTGGTCTCATATCAATTGGAGTTACCATGCTCAATATATCTTCAAATCAAAAAGTTGACTTTTTGTTGACTTTGAAAATGACCTGTAATGTTTTGAGCTATACCTCTCAAATGAAGCATTTTTTTGGACATTCTTGTGAGACATGAAGTTGTAGAGAATTGAATTTCCTTCAAAATGAGCTTTGGTGGGAAAATTTCTGAGAAATTATGAGAAAGTTATGATCAGTCAAAGTTCAGTTGACTTTTCATCTAGAAACCCTAATTTAGAAAGTTTGACTTTTGAGCAAATCTTGAGTTTTCTTGATGAATCATGATCAACCCTTGATCAAATGATGAATGTAACTTCAAAATGAGGATGTTGACCAAAAATCAGAAGTTTTGACTGTATGTTGACCACAGTTGACTTTTTGTCCAATACACCCGATTTTCAACCATCTGAGCAATTGCCTGAGGAAACTTGACTTGTGAGGCTTGAAATTTGACATGGAGAATCTTTGAAGCATATGAGGAGGCATGAAGACCATTGGAGATGTTGGAAATCCATCTTGAATTGAGAGATACCAAACCCTAGTTTGGGTTGATTGTCTAAGGGAGAGTTTGTCTGATCAACTCTTGAGGAATCCTTGAGTATAGATGTATGAAATTTCTTGAATAGATGGAGGGCAAATTTTGGGGTATGACAGACAATACTTAATCAACTCTTGAAATCTTGCAGCATACTTAGCCACAGTTCCATTACCTTGCTTCAACTCAAGAAATTCCACCTCTTTCTTTCCACGCACATCTTCTGGAAAATAGTTCTCCAAAAATGCATCACGGAAAAGAGCCCAAGAAACTTCAACACCTTCCTCATCAAGTCTCTGAACAGTGTTGCTCCACCAATCTTCAGTTTCCTTCTCCAGCATATAAGTACCAAACTGCACCTTCTGCGCATCCGTACAATTCATAACCCTGAAGATCTCCTCAATTGCCTTCATCCATGCTTAAGACTTTTCAGGTTCATGCTCACCCTCAAAGATAGGAGGATTATTCCTCTGAAACTTCCCCAAGCACGGAACTCATCTTCCTCACCTTGGTGTCCAACATTCACCTGTGGAATCTGCCCAAGAGATCCATCCAACAGTCTCAAAGCATCAACAATAGCATCATAATTCCTTCCTGCAACCATTATCCTAAAACATCCAACAACAGACAACAACATTAATCGTGTCAGATACACAAATAAAATACAACATGAACTAAATCAATTAATAACCTGGCCAAATAAATCTGACCGACCATTGCTCTGATACCCTAATGTAACATCCCCTTCTAATTCCCCAAATATTATATATATATATATAACAATCAGAGTAAATAGAATGCATAACAAGAGGGCGTCACATGATACGTCTTTCAATATTAAAATCATACATGCACGCTGGTCATAATCATAACACATATTTGAATCTCATGCTTTAGAATAATTCATGCATTTTCACAACGAATTATTTAATATTCACAAATACTATCGATGATTACATCCCATACTATAATCATTGGATAAAAAGTAATGAATCCATAATATAACCAAGTCATCAGAATTCATGCATCGACACCAAAGCCACATCAACATAGTATCTCGATCATACAAATCAAAATAGATGAGAATACATAACAAATCTCATCCAAGCATAAATTCAGATAAATTTCGTGTTACATGACTAGAGCAATGACTCAACTACCTAGTAAGGGATAAACTAGCTAGACTCCTCAACTAGTCTCGTGCGAAGCACCGCTATCCTCAGAACCTGCACGTTACCCACATAGAAGCAACATCATAACAGAAGGGTGAGAATTCACATCATTATCCAAAAGTATGTAAATGGAAATAATATAGAAACAACATCTATTCACGGATTCCACACACGTCAAGTGATATTCCAAGATAACATGATTATACAAACATTCCAAGTATAACATATTCATATTTATTACACATAGCAAAAATGTCATCCATCCAAATGATTTAATTATCCATATGATTAAACATTACAATTTCATTACACACATCTGTTTACAGTGATTTCTGGTAAACAACCGCTAGTCCTCCAAACTATCAAATAATCTTAATGACTGTTATTTAATCTCTCTGGTAACTTGCAGGATCGACTAAATTGATCCTATGGGGTATTGGTCGTTTGGACAAATCTACTAGTAAAACTGGTATTCATAGTTAAGATTTTATTTAAAGTGTTTTTAGAAACATCCAACTTACTTCGATTGCCATACTAAAGGAATTTAATGACATAATTAAACAAATCAATGTAAAATTGGACTAAATGATTAAAGATTCGAATGTAAAAGAAACGTTTAAATGCAGAAAAGAATAAATGACTTTAATGTAAAGACTTTAATGTAAAAGCATGAATATAAATGTTTCAGTGTAAAGACATGAATGTAAAAGGTTTCTGAAATGTGTAACAGATTCGAATAGAAGAACAACGTTTAAATGCAAGAAATAAGTAAATGACTTTGAATGTAAAAGTATTTGAATGACATTGACATGAAAATGGAAGATAAACTGGAAAAGATAAAGAGTTTTACTGAATTATAAATGTTTGGTGTTATCATACGTACATTGTTCGAGCATTCGTTTCCCTATCCATGTGGTATTTTGAATGTTTACTGAATTTTGTACAATAGATATGACACACGAAATCCTATCATTAAGACTTCTATTTATACTACTTCGACCATAACGGTCTTGCTTATAAGATTCTGCCACGTTTGGAGCATGCAGGGCATTGCTTCTCTCTAGCCTCCACGTGTCTTCGAACGCTCCAACGCATATATATTTGATTTCCAATATCCCGCTCATGTTTGAATTTCAAACGCTTTGGTAGCCTTCGCTTCGAACTCGTTTCACAACCTTCACAGACATAGTCTTGTTACCATTTCGAAGTTTCTTTAAATATGTCTTCATTAATCGTTATTCAAGCTCCGAAGCCGACATGTCCGTCAAGAACGATCTCTTCCATTCCGAACTATAACATTTGTTTTATTCCAACGAAACATCAATATTGCTTCATTTCGAACTACATGTATCAAAATCTTCAGCCAACAACATCACATATTCAATAATGACTCATGTGACAACAATGAAATGTGACTCAATACGCATGTGGTACCAATCTTGGGAACATTTCGTTAACTCCGCTTCCGATTCATTATCATAGAATCCAAGCCAATTCCGATCCAAACAAGACCAAAATCCTCCGCTACTTATCCCCAATGGGATCGAGCCAAATGTGAATCCAACGTTTCACCGCTACTTATCCATCATGGATCGAGCCAATTGTGAACCCAAAGTTTCACCGCTACTTATCCACACAAGGATTGAGCCAAATGTATACATGTACAACTCATTAAGACAACATATGCAAATTAATATTATTCACAAAACCTCAATTATCCAAGCATATTATCACAATTCAACTCATGTGAATTATCCATCAATTGCACAACATCATATTCCAACAACAAAATCATTACATGTATCATATACATATCATCACATATAACAATAACATTATGCCATATCATTTCACCAATGTTATTCACAATATTCAATTAAGAATAACACACACTATATTCAAGTAATCATCCATACATTGAAATAGTATTCAAACCAATCCAAAGCACATTCAATCACGATCGGATCAATTAATCACATACATGAAAATACTACAATAAATATAATCATATAAGGTTTCATGTCAAAATATCCTAAAAATAACATTTTTCATTCCAGGTCACGTTAAGCCCCGCCTATCGCGCTAAGCGCACCTTCCTGAACAAACAAGCTCAAAAGTCAGAATATTTCGCGCTAATCGAGCTTTTCCTCGCGCTAAGCGCGGTCTGCGATACTTCACTTTTTCTACTACGAACCAACTTCTTTCTCCCATGAAATTACCACATAAAACTCATTCCAATCAACCAAATAACATCATTAAAGGGTATCCTAACATGTTTCTAGTCATGGCATGTTAGGATACCCTTACATGACACCGGAGGCTAAGAGACGTCTGCCGAGGCCAGCACATGAGGAGCTCTTGGAAAACGAGCAGGCCGAGGATGATCATGTCATTGATCTACTGTCCATTTGTTAGAGTATCTTCCATATTGGACAAGAGGCATTGGATGACGGGATTATCGATGGGGGTAGACCCAGTGCGATTGTCGTGGTGGAGAGGATGGTCACTGAGGCAGAGCGTGCTGCACGTTACCACCGACAAAGGAGGGCGCGAGGGGTCAAGATTAGGCATACCTAGTAGCCTTTATGTTTTTTTATTTGATTTTGTATGATCACATTTTGTTCGGAACTATTTATGTAATAATATTTCTGACATTTTTTCTCTTTATTATTTATAACATATTATTATTTACATGATTTGTGTATATATAAGTTTTATGTATATTCTATTTTTATCTATATGTATTACTTTTTGAATGTCAAAAATACCACAAAACAAAATTCAGTTTCAGCCAAAATTGAGTTTTGGTTCTGTTTCTGCATAATTCGCAGGTTAACTTGTGAAATGCATTAAATCAGGTGAATTCGTAAGTTAACTTGCGAAATGCACTAAATCAGGTGAATTCGTAAGTTAACTTGCGAATTATGCATGATTATTTAAAAAAAAAACACAGAGAACATTTCGCAGGTTAACTTACGAATTCATGATGAATTCCTAAGTTAACTTACAAAATAATTCACGATTTTAAAAAAATAAGGTGAATTCGCAGATTAACTTATAAATGATATTTTTGATTTTTCAAAAATGTGAGAGAAACCCACTAGATAGGTGAAGAAATTTCTCTTTCATTACATTAACGTTAAAAAGAAAAAACATTGTATTTCAAATCATAAAAAAGGAGTAACACTCAATCTAAATTCCATTCCCCCCTCACACGGCAAAATTATCGTGTTTGAGAAACTCTCAACTCACACAAACAAAAATTTCCATGAATTTAAACCCCACACAGAATCAATCACTACACTTTCTTCTATACTAATCAAAATCAAACCCTCCTTTCGTTTTCTTACCCAAAACCTAAAACCCTAAATCCCCAAATCGATTTTCTGGACATGCTCCTTGTCCAAACACCTGCTTTCGATCAATGGGTGTGACGACTAGCAACCGTAAACGCTCTGAAGAATGCATGTCCGTCAATCACAACCACAATCACACACTCTCTTCTCCGTCTTCAGATTACCACAGAAAGCGACTCAAATTCCCCTCCGAATCCACGCGAATCGTTTCCACTTCATACGCCGTCGTTTCCAGGGTTTCGAGGTACCCGGATATTAAGCCTCCGTTCGTTCGTGAAGTTCACGCGCCGTGCAGGCCTAAAAAATTCAACCTTGCCACAAAGTTATCGGGCTTTGCTGACCATATCGGAAACCATATCGGCGAGGATATCATGGGGAATTTTCTGGTGAGGAATTACGAAAAGGCAAAGCGTGCTGCATTGGGGGAATGTAGGATGGTGTCTCAGAGGGAGAAGGTTGTGATTGATTTGGATGACGAGAGTGACGGGAGGGATGATTCCGGTGTGATGGAGGTGATTCAAGTTGATGATTATGAGGGTAAGGTTGATGGTTTGGAGGCTAAGGCTAAGGTGGTTGAAGTTGGTGTTCAGCGGAGGTCAACGTCGTCGCCGGATTCGGCTTTGACTAATGCGATTGTGAACTTGGAGGAGCATGATCTTTCCAGTGTTCGAGTTTATAAGAAGTTGCTTGAAGGTGTTCAGAGAAGAACGGATACTATTCAGAATTTGAATTTTCAAATTGAGCTGAATGAGAAGCGTAGGGAGACGTTTCAATTGTTGCGTCCTAAGAAGGAAGTGGTTGAGGTGATTGTTGCTTTTTTAACTGATACGTTTTTGTGTATATGTTTTTTCATGCTCTTGTTGCTTTGTATAATTGAGCAGTAGTAGTAGTGTAGTAGTACTAGTAGCAGTAATGTGCTATTTTCTTAGTTTGTATTGAAGTTTAAGGTGAATGCTGTCTATGTGACGCAGAGTAGTCAATTGCGGCCAATAGTGCCATTATCCTGCTATAGCGGAGCAGACGGCTATGGGAAGCACCTTAGCATTGCAGAACACTATAGCGGCCGCTTAGGGTGAATAGCAGGATAGAGGGAGGAGCAGCGTGGTTCCCAGCCCGAAGTGGTTTCTGCCTCGCTATCTTTTCCCACTCTAAAAATCCGAAATTACCCGTTAAATTTACAATTTTTTAAGGAAAATTTTGGGGTTTTCAATCAAATTTGAGTTGAGATTCAACCTTTACTTTCCTTAACCGGTTATGCACTTCAAGAGTCACATGTGCTTTGATTTATGAATATTTTATGAGTTGAGTTATTTGCTTAATTTTACATTAAATATATGTTTATAATTATTATGTTTAATTTGTCCAAAATATGATCAAATAGAGCGGTCATCCTGCTATACGCTATCCCATTTTTAGGGTCGGCTGCTCTGCGCCACTATCTTGGAATGGCTACTCTGATGTGAGGTAGATTTCAAAATTGTGACAACAGTACTGTTATATAGCAGCAATCTTGATATTGCGGAGTAGATTTTACTGATGAACCTCAATTATGGTTTAGTCACGGCTGGCCGCAATTCAAAACTATTCTAACGAGTAGCAAGTGTTTGATGGAAAGGAAATTATTAATTATATTGAAAAAGCAGAAATGAAAATACTTATTGAAGCTATAGGTAGCATCATCTCATAAAAAAAAGGTTATAGGTAGCATTTGATAGTGTATTGGGTAAGGATACTTGTTGGCTAGACCCTAATTTTTATTGTTGGTACTTGACTGTTTGTGTGGATTGGCTTACTATGAATCTAATTGTGGTTTACCGGATGTTACTCTGATTTACAGGAAGTCCCGTTTGAGCCTTTTGTCCCTCTAACGGATGATGAAGACCATGAGGTTTCTCGTGCGTTTTCTAGCAACCGGTATAACTTGATGATTCGGCTATATGTTATCGAGTAGTGTTTAATCTGTATTATAGCTCATTGAGGGTTTGGTTTTACAGGAAGAAGATATTGGTTGCTCATGAGAGTTCTAATATTGAGTTATCGGGAGAAAAGATTCAGTGCCTTCTCCCGGGTGCATGGTTAAATGATGAGGTAATCTTGTTTGTTTATTGTTTTTGGTTTCTCATTTTGCTGAATTACTGAAAAGAACTTTTACTTATTATATCAAGATCCAACATTGTTGCACACCATTAAATATTATGATTGATTTACCTTAATTGTGCAGGTGATAAATTTGTACCTTGAGTTGCTGAAAGAGAGGGAGCGGAGAGAACCAAAAAAGTTTCTGAAATGTCATTTTTTCAACACCTTTTTCTACAAAAAGGTAGGATACCTCTCCCCATAATTATTTAGTTTAGTCTTGGCTTAGAAAAATAATTCTACCTTCAGATGACTACTAGTGTTAAGAAGAGGGAGCCATTTTCCTCTTACTGGAGCATTTGTTTCCTGAAGTCATTTTTAAACAGAACATATTTATCTCCATATATTAGTATGCCATTGCTCCAAGACCCTGTTATAGCTCATAGCTAGCATAAAACATATATTTGGTCATGTTCATATGGGGAATACTTACCTCCAAACCTTTGTGCATAGTTTAGCATCATCCTCTTTATTCACAGTTGGAGATAAGTATGGTCAGACACAATAGTGATGATTATTTTGGCCAATTTCAAGTAACCTGCATTTGACTCCCTACAATTTGTGCTCTTTCTTTCCTCATATCTCCCTCTTTTAAACTCTTAATGGAAAAACCTTTACTGTTTTATAGACAAATGCCTGAAAATATACTTCGTGTTTGTCATTTATTTTCTAATATTTCAATCAGCATATTAACTGCCAATTATGCCACAAGGAATAGAAAAGGATTTCCTCGTTCACCCAATTCATTTTAATCTTTATGGATGTTGAAGTTTATTCCCTTGACACTCTTCAACTTCACCAAGTAATTATGACTACTTAAAAGAAGCAAGACCACCATTTTCATCACATTGCCTGCCAGCCTGATTTATTTAATTCTTTAGATTTTTACGATCTCTAGATTCTCTATAATGCCTTACTTTAGTTCAATATTGTTTTACGAGTGTTGGTAACAAGCATTTTCCAACATTCCCTCTCAATGGGTGAAATTCCTGTGGCCCCCCTGCTTAAGAATGCCCCCCATGAAGCGACACTCACCTGAATTTCACCCTACTAGAGGTAGTGTTGAAAAGAGTAAGCACTTCTCATATTGTTTCATTTGGCTCAAGCATATCCTATAATTACTTAAAATGACAGCGAATGACATAGGATAAGAGGATATCTTTTGTGTGGGGAACGTAAATTTTAACTTAAGAGGAGAAGGAAGCGCAAACTAAGCTTCTCTTAAGGGAGGGGGTTGTACTTTTCTTATTATGAACTTCTATAGAAATCAAAACTATACACCATGTGTTCACCAAATTCTACTTTTAGAGTGTCAGCGTACATGATTTACATGACATTATGCAAAATTAACTAATAGGTTTATTGAGTAATTTTTTCTATTAAGGTGTATTATTGTGGGTGTTAATTCTTTTTTATATTTACTATCTGCAATTTAGTCATATTGGTCAGGTATTGATTCTTTTTATTTTGAATGTTAATTGCCAGTTAATAAGTGGCAGGGATGGATACGATTACAAATCTGTCAGAAGATGGACGAGTCAAAGGAAATTGGGATACAATCTATTTGATTGTGATAAAGTAATTATGTTTGAGCTTACTCATTTTTCTGTTTTTTAGCCAATTAAAATGGTTTTCTCATTGATCATTTAACTGATTTGTTGTCATTACCAGATATTTGTACCCATTCATCAAGAAATCCACTGGTGCCTGGCAGTTATCAATAAAAAAGATGCGAAATTCCAGTATCTTGATTCGTTGAAAGGAAAGGATAACCGTGTGCTAAAAGTGGTGGTAAAGTTTCTGATCTATATAGTTTAATTGCGAATATCATTTTCCAAGCTGCATATTGCAGAATTGATTAAATATGAAACCAAAGAATGATATACATATTATCTAATGCTTTTCATTTGTGTTTCCCAGGCTAGATACTTCGTAGATGAAGTAAAGGACAAAACTGGGAAAGATATTGATGTAAGCACGTGGGAGAAAGAATTTGTGGATGACCTTCCTGAGCAGGAAAATGGGTGTGTATTCTGATCTTCTGCAAATCATTATACTTAGCATTTAGTGCTTCACTATTTTAAAATGAGATATTTGCAATGAAAAATTGGCTGCTTTCCAGTATTTTAACTGAAATCTATATCAGCATGTCTAATTTTATAGAGAAAATAATTAAGTTTTTCTGAAGTGTCCTAAATCTTATAGATGTGTATTTTACAGGAGCTCATACTACCATTACATGATGAATCTTTTTCTATTTTTCTTACAATTTTAAGTTACAAATAAAATTGTATCGTGTTGATAACAGATACGGAGAGGGAATATTTAAATTACTACCAGAGATAAAATTGCTTTAGGCTTTTGTCTGTGAGTTGGATTTTGGAGGGGAGAGCTTAATCTTTTTAAATTCAGGACACAATCAGGAAACTGAAAGTTGATCTTAAATTGGTTGCATTTGAGAAATGTTTTTTTGCTCTTAGTTTGTTTGAGATAACTTTTTAATCTGCACTTTCTTGGAAGAGCTTCTCTATTTTGTGCTTGGTAGGATTGAAAATGGAATGAATATAAATAACTATCTTGATATCAGTAGTTTATAATATCTTTTCAATTTATATTCCTTACATTTGCCCAACTTCGTTGCTTCTCCAACTTTTCAGAATTTATTTACACGTCTACTTTCCAAACATAACTTTTGCCACTGAACAGGTTTGATTGCGGTGTGTTTATGATCAAATATGCCGACTTTTATAGTAGAGGCTTGGGGCTATGTTTTAATCAGGTAACATGAGTCAATTTCACTATCTAGGTGAAATTTCTTGCATTCGATGTTTGTATATTGTTGAAGTATTTTCCTTTTCTCAAGTGTACAATTCAATAACCATATTAGTTGAACTCGGGATGAAAATTAGTTGCTCGAAATATTTCAATATAACACAGCAACTATTAATCCATTCTAATTTTTGGGGAATATATGATGTTTTATAACCTGTGGTCTTTTGAAATCCTGTACAGCAGGGCCAAAATTAATCTAACACCATTGTTTCCTTGCTAGTTTAAAGATCCATATCATGAGCTTCACGAGACTGGCAGAAGAAATTTGTTTTGCTGGATTACTATTTTTCGTAAGTGTCATAACTGAAGTTCTCTTTCCATTTATAGGAACACATGTCTTACTTTCGGCGCAGGACAGCTAAAGAGGTATTGAGATTGAGAGCTGACTAAGCAAAAGGAGTGACCATTCATCAGGATCCCAATCCTTTACTCCGCCGTCAACATAGAATTTTTGGCGGTACTAATTGATGGAGGATCCTCACTTTTGGCAATGTTGTAACAATAGTCATTCTGGAATTGAATTTTTGTTTGCTTGGAAGCTGAACTGACTACTCATATGATCCCAGTGTCTAGGTACATCAATCAGTAGCGCGTAGGTTGCAGTAGGTTGTATATAGTATACATGAGCGAATTATTAGATGAGGTTGAGGTGTTGACTATATAAAGGCAATATTGCTTCCTTGCCATTCATTCTCTTTTCTATTCAGTTTTGCGTTGTGGTTGTTAGAATGTAGTAGTAGGTTTTGCTTTGATAGTGTTTGTTATTATCGTCAAAGAAAGTGAGACGAAAGAAAAGGATGATGATTTCTTAGGTAATTGCTATTGTGGCAGGCTCTACAATTTGAGCATTGGTCAAAACTGATTCGAATAAATTTTATTTTGTTAACTCGATATGGTTAAAGTTGAATTTGAATTGAAGTGAATTTTCTTATGTTTTTATTCTAATAGTAGATTTGAAGTAAAATTTAATGTGAAATTCAACCTAAAAGTTAGTGAGTTAAACTATGTTTTGGAGGCAATACTAGTTACAATGCAAATTAATCAAGCATAGAATCATGTTTGGAGAAATTATTACAACTTATATTTCACTTTGCATTCAAATCTAATGTGGGTTGTGGCGAGTTAGTATATTTTTAGGAAATTTCTTCACCCACCTAGTGGGTTTCTTCCTCATCTCTAGTGAAAAATAAAAAATACCTCAAAGTTTCGTAAGTGCACTTACAAATTCCCAAAATAAGGTGAATTCGTAAATGCACTTGTGAAATAATCCAGGATTTTCAAAAATAAAGTGAATTCGTATGTGCACTTACGAAATCACCTTATTTTAGAAATTCGTAAGTGAACTTACGAAGTTTGTGTGTTGTTTTAGAAAACACACAGAATAACCTCCAGTATCATTCATTTCAAAATATCTCAATTTCAACCTCTCTACTCCAAACCCTTGCAATTTCTACCACTTCAAAGTCACTTAATTCAAGTACAACTCATTATTCCAACTCATTTCAACTCCTTCAAAATCAACTCCAAACTCAAATTTGTGTAAGTTTTCTTCACTTATTTTTATTCAAATTTTGAATTTTTATTAGATTATTAGGTTAGATTGTAGAAATTTAATAGTATATGAAGTAATAGTTGATAAATGTAGTAGAAAAAATTGGATTTTTGGTGTTTGGGGTCTGAGTATCTGGTTTTATTAAAATTCTGGACGAAGAGTTATATGAGGAGCACCTCCGTTAAGCAGCTATTGCAAAAAGAACTGCACATGCAGCTGGGGAGCCTGGGGAGGTGGATATTTTTGTTTAGTTTCACCGTGGTTGTGCCATCCGGTGTTTTTTGATGTACCTAGTAGGCACGTCTGTCTTTGTGGACACGAATAGACACTACACATATATGGCCTACCTGATATATTTTACGGACCTGTCTACAGTTCGTGACTGGAACTAGGGCGCCACTGTTCTGACCTACCTGTAATAGAAGCTGAAGGAAGCTTGCAGATGGAGGACGAGGGTGCTCACCGGCTCGTGCACACTCCTCACGGTACGTTTTTATTTTAACGATAAGTTTTAATTAGTTTTAATTTATTTGTACTTACACATTATATTTTTGTTGATGCAGAGTTGGACTATATAATACTTTCACCGCATCCATGGTTACACCGTAAATCCCGACTATCAAGACTTCATGCCAAGGACAGTCAAGTTTATTCTCAACAGGGGCAACCATAATCTGCTTCCTTACCGAGTGTTCCTTGATCGCACCACCATGACGATATCAACTGGACCACGTTTGAGGACTACAGGGAGGTTGCCCCCTTCGATACCATCTTGTTATACTCTGGGTGGCTAGCCTGTGGGGCTAACAAGATGGTAAGGTATCTGCCTGAGCAGTGTATGCGCTAGTTTGACTTTGTGCAGATGATACCTCGATCTACTTTCCAGGATGCTCCCGACACCATGACGCGAAGGGCTCTAGATGACGTCTTCCATGATTGGGAGAATCATCTCGTACAATAGGAGTATCGGTTGATGCGGGCATCCCATATGTGGCACTGTGAGGAGGGGTACGCGACATGGTTCTTTAGAGTGTCGCACCCTAACATGACATAGGAGGATGGAGGACGTCCACTGAGGCCAACGCATGAGGAGATCTTAGAGAACGAGTAGACCGAAGATGATCATGCCATTGATCTAGTGCCCATCTGTCAGCGTATCATCCAGCTTGGACGAGAGGCGTTGGATGACGGCGTTGTGCATGAGGGTTGATAAGTGTCAAAATATAGTTATTTTGTACATATATTTTGGGGCACTTATCTATTCTTTTGTTTTGGATATCGTTGAATAACCCCGCTTTTTGTTGTAAATACGTTTTATTGCGTTTTGTGTATATATTGTACCGATTGATTAGTTTTGTGTATATTTTGTAGGTATTTTTGCATTATTGGAGCAAGAGGAATAAAAGCTCCAAGATGCATTGTTGATCAAGAATGGAATACGATAAAAAGAGAAGTCATTCCAAGTTGAGCAGAGAAAGCAACAAAAGTTGTTTTTCTGGTGTCCACCGTCGGGCGGTGAGGTGGCGATGACAGGGCGCTGTGAGCGCCATAAGCAGCGTCGGGCGGTGATTTTGGTCGCCGAGCGGTATTGGGATATTTTGCCCAGATGCTTACGTGGAGCATCGTGGGCCAAGTAATAAGGGACCAACGTCGGGCGGTGCAATTGGAGCGCCCGACGGTGGCTGCGAGACAGATTTTGTGTATAGTTTCATTTCATTTTTGTATTTTATGATTTTTGGGTTGAATTTTTGCTCCCAAATTCCATCACCTTATAGTTTTTGATAGATTAGCTTAGAAAACAACACTAGAGTCTTACATACGGATGATTGGAGGTGGATTGCTCTTCGGTAGGTGTTGACAAACCGATGTAAATTTGTGGTTTATCTCTTCTCCTCTATATGTATTGCTCTATTGTTGGTTATGTATGTATATTTACTCAGAACACATGTATATTTGTCGCCCTTGGCGTGATATAAAGTTTGCTTTACGAATCTGTGTTGGTAATTGTCTTAGGTTTTTACTCTATGTTAGGGATTTGAGCTTTGCTAGACATAGATTTCTTAGATTCTTACCTAGGATGAATATCTTGCTTGACGCTAACCACCGCAGCAACAAAATAGCGCCGTTGCCGAGGATTGATTATATTGTTTATGTATTGCGATAATTCTATTATTTTTGAGTTTTGTAATTAATGTATATGTTGTATAGACTTTGTTTATGAACTTGTATATTGTTACTTGTACATGTTGTGTGTTTACTTTCCATACTTGTGCATATTTGTGATTTTCTTAGGTTTCACGTATTGTTATGAATTGTCTCGTTATCGTAATGTTTGTTGTGTGAATGTTAAGACACTTTCTTTAGGTTTGTGCGGTGTGGCAATACCATGGCATGACGAGAGGAGGTTACTAGTGCTCGCACAATAAAGGCGTCGAGCTTACGACGTAAAACGAGCATATTCGTTTATGTGTGTGGTGGCTTGTGTTTTAACAAGTTGAAATAGAACTTGCTCTTAATTTCAAATATTCACTTTTCAAATTGTTAATTCATTTTCACTAAGTTTTCGAATCGTTATTTGCTTTTGATTTCTTGTGTCAAATTGTTATTTCCGCAAGCATGTCGTGTTTAGCTTGAGGAGTTTTGTTGGTTGTAAATATTGTAAATTTTTAAAATTTTGTTTTTCTAATTCTTTTGTTGTTGTTTGGACTCAAATTTTGGTCCGGTAGCTTGAGGTTATATTTGGTGATTTTCCGAGTTTGATCGTTTCAACTCGCGAATGTAAGGTAATGATAGTTTTCAAAGTTGGTACATGTCAGGTACTCGTTTATCGCTTTCTATAGCATAACATGTTTAAGAAATTTATTATTTGTATAATTACCAAGTCATTCATTCTTTTTGTATTACTTGCTCATGAATTGAATCGCTTTAGTTCCCTTTTTACCCATAAATATGAGGAAGCTTTCCATTGTTCATATATGAGAGGCCACAATTCTTGTTTTAACTAGATTTTATTATGCTTAATCTTTTGTTTTGTTTTGATTGTATGAATTCATGAAAATGATCAAGGCATTTTTGTTTGATTTTGAGCACAAACTACCTTGGCCAAATATTCAATTCACCTTGTGAGTGTGTGAACCTTTGTTAACCCCTTTGATCTTTTATCAATATCCATGTTTATTTGAACTTGATGCTTGTCTATGCGTGTTGAATTCACTTTTTTATGGATGTTGATTTCTTTGTTTCTTGAACCCTCAACTATATGTTATTGTATGAATTTTTACCTTGCAAGTAGGGAGTATTCACATAATGATGTCGGTTGAATTCAAGTTTGAGAGATGAATGTTTATGTACTTATATTGTGGTTGGTATGAGATTAAGAAAAATAAAAAGAAAAGAAAAAGAAAAAAATGTGAAAAAGAAAAAGATTGGAAAAAGAAAAAAAAGTTTTTTTCAAAAAAAAAAAAAAAAAGAGTATGAATAATGTTGTGCTAATAAGTGAGGTGTTTTGGTTTTACAATTTGTGATAAGAATAATTTTGATTGAGATTTTATGCTTGAGTCTTTTCGAGTTGATCACTCCCTTAGGTTTCGGTAAGTTTTTGTCTCAATTAGCTTTAGGACCTATCACTTGTTTGTTAACCAAGCCACATTACAACCTTGAAAAGTCCTTGTGATTCTTGCATTTGTATTTTCAATATGTTTTTGGATGAATGCATAATTTAGTCTTTTGTTTACAAGATTGTGGATGAGTGATTTTTGTCCCTCACCTTTGTGTGTTCTTCATACCGGTGAATTTTTGCTAGGTGTGATTCATAATTGAGTTTGTTTTGTTTTAGAATGTTTTGCATGATTTTTGTACTTAGGATTTGTTTCGTTTATATGTTATTGTTGTAGTATTGTGGTAAGTATGTACTTTTCTTGTGTACGTTTTTGTTTGAACCATACATTTGTTTTCCGTTTTAAAACTTGTTGATTCGTGATTCTTTGATTATCATTCTTTGTTTCTTTGAATTATTTAACTTTGTCTGAGGACAAACAATGTTTCAAGTTGGGGAGAGTTGATAAGTGCCAAAATATAGTTATTTTGTACATATGTTTTGTGGCACTTATCTATTCTTTTGTTTTGAATGTCGTTGAATAAATCCGCTTTTTGTTATAAATACATTTTATTGCGTTTTGTGTATATATTGTACCGATTGATTAGTTTTGTGTATATTTTGTAGGTATTTTTGCATTATTAGAGCAAGAGAAATAAAAGCTCCAAGATGCATTGTTGATCAATAATGGAATAAGGCAAAAAGAGAAGTCATTCCAAGTTGTGCAGAGAAAGCAACAAAAGTTGCTTTTCTGGTGTCCACCGTCAGAAAGTGAGGTGGCGATGACAGGGCACTGTGAGCGCCAAAACTTCGTCGGGCGGTGCAGGAGCAGAGAAACTTTGTCAAAATCCAGTAACTCCTGACTTTGGCTCGCTAGCAGCTCGCTGGGCGAGGAAGAGAACCAGCGGAAGACGATGATTTTGGTCGTCGGGAAGTGTTGAGATATTTTGCCCAGATGCTTACGTGGAGCATCATGTGCCAAGTAATAAGGGACCAGCGTTGGGCGGTGTAATTGGAGCGCCGAGCAGTGGCTGCAAGAAAGATTTTGTATATAGTTTCATTTCATTTCATTTTTGTGTTTTATGGTTTTTGGGTTGGATTTTTGCTCCCAAATTCCATCACCTTATAGTTTTTGATATATTAGCTTAGAAAACAAAACTAGGATCTTTCATACGGATGATTGGAGGTGGATTGCTCTTCGACAGGCGTTGACAAACCGGTGTAAATTTATGGTTTATCTCTTCTTCTCTCTATATATTGCTCTATTATTGGTTATGTATGTATATTTACTTTGAACACATGTATATTTGTCGCTCTTGACATTGTATAAAATTTACTTTACGAATCTGTGTTGGTAATTGCCTTAGATTTTTACTCTATGTTAGGGATTTGAGCTTTGCTAGACATGAATTACTTAGATTCTTACCTAGGATGATTATCTGTTAGTTTCTGAATGCTAGAAATGGGATTAGAGCTGACATTTACTTAGAGTATATGAGCTTATAATGCCTCTGTGTTGGTTGTTTCGAGCTAGAGATAGTCGTTACGAGTGACTCGGTTGACTTCTGTATTGTTGAGGTATGCCAGACATGGATATCGAGGTGATGCGGTAGAATTCTCAATTTGGGTTGGAAATAGCTTAGATTGTGAGAGGTATGTGATAACACAGAGGAGTATCGTAGGCTTAGTATAACATGGACGATAGATTTAAGTTTGTGACAGATAATATGCATTCGTTCCGGACAAACTGTCTATCCTTTATATTTTTTGTTCATTTACTTTTTGTCTTTTCTTTACAACCAATTTAATCTCAAACTCACTAACGATAGTAGAACGACGAATCCATAATCAATCTCTGTGGACACGATACGATATAACCTAACCGATATATATATATATATCACCCGGTAAAAATAAATACCAACTCTTTGCTTGCCACTAACCACCGCAGCAACAAGGGTGGACCCAATGCAGTTGCCGTGGTGGAGAGGATGGTTGCTGAGGCAGAGCGTGCATCCCATTACTGTAGGCAGAGGAGGGCGTGCGGGGTCAGGATTACGCATACACAGTAGCCTTTATGTTTTTTTATTCGATTTTGTTTGATAGCATTTTTTTCGGAACAATTTATGTAATTTGATATTTCTGACAATTTTCTCCTTAATATTTATCACATAGTAATATTTACATGGTTTGCGTATATAGAATGCTCCTTAATTGAGTTTCTAAAAACGAAAATATAATCTGAATTATAGTGAATTTTTAAAAACAGAAATGTAATTCGACTTATAGTGAATTTCTGAAAACGAAAATGTAATCCACATCGGACTTATAGTTTCAAATATGGTTTAACACATTCAGGAAAGGTATCGTAAGTGCACTTACGAATTTACCTTTCTGGGTGAATTCGTCAGTGCACTTACGAAACCTTTCTTGAATATGTTAAACCATGTTTAAATGAATAAAACGTACAAAATAAGGTGAGTTCGTAAGTGCACTTACAAATTCATCCTACAAGGTGAATTCGTTAGTACAAATACGAAGGAAATTTTTGATTTTTTAGGGGCGTGGGAGAAACTCACTAGGTGGATGAAATTTCCTTTTTTTTATCATTTGCAACATGTGTCATTATTCTATTACAGTGAATAGTTAGTTTTTATTTATGGGGGATGTGTATGAACTGAAACTTGTTTTGCTAATTATAAGCAAATAATATTATAATATTTTACCTTCGAACTTAGGAAGATTTTAGGTGAGAGTAGTCTTGTCCACAATTTTAAGTTTGTCTTTAGGGTAAAAAATTGTGAGAGGACACTGAATTTAGTCATAAAATCCATTAATCCATAGCTAGCTGGTATGTGTGGAATGAGAACTTTGTTGATTACCCTATTTTATCTCTAAAAATATATTCAACTCCATATATTTTGTTTTAACATGCAAAATTGAGTTGTGGGACAAGGCGACAATTCTTAGGTTGTCACAAAATAGGATAAGAATAGTAGCATGTACTTTGAGCTTAATGAAGAGATATTGTAATCAAAGTACTTCTCTTGTTGAATTTGCTAGACTTTTATACTCAACTTCAATCTTGGACATGACTATTTTTGTTGCAGTATTTAAGCGGCAAGCAAAAAGTAAAGTATTTATTTTTATCGAGTGATATATAGGTTATATCATATCGTGTCCACAGAAATTGATTATTGATTCACCGTTTGACAATTCATTCGTTAATGAGTTTGAGATTAAATGGGTTGTAAAGAAAAGACAAAATAAAAAGTAAATGAACAAAAACTATAAAGGATAGACAGCTTGTCCGGAACGAATACACACTACCTATCACAAACTTAAATCTACTGTCCAATTATACTCTATCTACGATACTCGTCCGTGTCATCACATACCTCTCACAACCCAAGCTATTTCTAACCCAAATTGAGAATTCAACCGCATCACTCGCATCAACTATGTCTAGCCCGACACTCCTGACACAAAGGCATTAAGATCAGATACCCTAAGTGAATGTCAGCTTTAAACCCATTTCTAGCATTCAGAAACTAACTAATAATCATCCTAGGTAAGAATCTAAGCAATCTATGTCTAGCAAAGCTCAAATCCCTAACACAGAGTAAAAACCTAAGACAATCACCAACACAGATTCGTAAAGCAAACTTTATACAACGCCTAGGGCGACAAATATACATGAGTTCAAGGTAAATATACATACAAACCCAACAAATAGAGAAATACATGGAGAGGAGAAGAGATAAACAACAAATCTACACTGGTTTGTCAACGTCAATCGAAGAGCAATCCACCTCCAGTCATCCATAAGCAAGCCCTAGTGTTGTTTTCTAAGCTAATCTATCAAAAACTATATGCTTGATGGAATTGGGAGACAAAAATCTCACCCCAAAACCATAAAACACAAAAATGAAATGAAAGGAAAAGATATACAAAATTTTGATCCGAACGCATCGCCCGACGAATTAAAGTATCACCTATAAATCATTCTTTTATACTTAGCTCACAAATTGCCACGTCCTAATTTGGCCAAAATATCTACCGTCGCCCAACGACGGTCAGCTTCGCCCGACGACATAACTTTTCCTTGCCCAACGACCCAACAGCGAAGCAAGGCAGGACCAACTCCATAATTGATCATTTCTTCTCGCTCCACCATCGCTCGGCGACACAGATGCGATGGCCCTCGCCTGGCCATCTCCCGACGATCCATGACAATTCAACAACTTTGGTTGCTTTTCCTGCATGACTTGGAATGACTTCTATCTTTTGCCTTATTATAACTTGCATCTTGGAGCTCCATTTGAACTTTATTCTCAATGCTCCAATAATGCAACAAATATACACAAAACTAATCAAATGGTACAATATATACACAAAACGCAATAAAACATATTTACAACAAAAAGTGGGGTTATTCAACGATATTAACAACAAAAGAACAAATAAGTGTCACAAAACATATATACAAAACAACTACGTTTTGGCACTTATCAACTATCCCCAACTTGACACATTGTTTGTCCTCAAACAAAGTCAAGTAAACCTAAAGAAACAAAAGACGATAATCAAAGAATCATAAACCAAAAAGTTTTTAAAACGGAAAACAAATGTATGATACAATAAAAAACGTACACGGCAAATACATACTTACCACCATACTACAATAATAACATATAAACAAAACAAATCCTAAGTACAAAAATCATGCAAAACATTCTAAAACAAAATAAGCTCAATCATGAATCACACATAGCAAAAATTTATCGGTAGATGAAGAACACACAAAGGTGAGGGACTTTTGACACTCATCCACAATCTTGCAAACAATAGACTAAATTATGTGCAAACAATAGACTAAATTATGCATTCATCCAAAAACTAATATTGAAACTACAAAAGCAAGAATCACAAGGACTTTTCAAGGTTATAGTGTGACTTGGTTAACAAACAAGTGATAAGTCCTAAAGCTAACTGAAACAAAAACTTGCTTAAACCTAAGGGAGCAATCAACTCACAAAGTTTCAAACAATAGAATTCCAATTAAACTTCTTCTTCATCACAAATTGTCAAACCAAAACATCTCACTTATCAACACAACACTATTCATACTCTTTTTGTTTTTCTTTTTCAAAGTTTTTTCTCTTTTTTCTTTCTTTTTCTAATCTTTCTTTTTCACATTTTTTATTTCATTATTTTCTTTTTCTTTTTCTTATTATTAACATCATACCAACCACAATATAAGTACATAAATATTCCTCTCCCCAACTTGAATTCAACCAACATTAATGTGTGAATACTCCCTACTTTCTAAAGCAAGGTAAAAATTCATACAACAACATATAGTTGAGGGTTAAAGAAACAAAGAAATCAACATCCATACAAAAAAGGTGAACTAAACACTCATAGACAAGCACCAAGTTCAAATAAACATGGATATTGACAAAAGGTTAACAAAGGTTCACACACTCGTGGAGTGAATTGAATATTTAGCCATGGTAGTTATGCTCAAAATCAATAAAATGCCTTGATCATTTTCATATATTCATACAATCAACAAAAACAAAAGATTAAGCATAATAAAATCCAATTAAAACAAGAATGTGGTCTCCAGCATATGTGAACAATGGAAAGCTTTCTCATATTTATGAGTAAGAAGGGAACTAAAGTGATTCAATTAATGAGCAATTAATGAGTAAGAATGAATGACATAGTAATTATACGAATGATAATTTTTCTAAACATGTTATGCTATAGAAAGCGATAAACGAGTAACTGACGTGTACCAATTTTGAAAACTATCATTACAATACACCCGTAAGTTGAAACGATCAAACTTGAAAAAATCACAAAATACAACCTTAAGTTACCGGACCAACATTTGAGTCCAAACAATCAACCAAAGAATTAGAAAAATAATACTAATTTCCTTTAATACAAAAAAACCTCGGTAAAAGTGGGAAAAGGGAACCAACTGAAATTTAAAAAGAGTTGATGAGTACGTAGATCTACACGAAATTGCCTATCCCATAGTTGATGAGCATGAGTGCAGCCTAACACACATGAGAGAATTTTGCTAGACATTGTAGAATGTAGCCAAGAAAACAAATTTTTTTGGAGCCAAATCAAATACTCAGGATTCCGAGATCCAGGGGTGCGAACAACGTCATCGACGAATCAAGGCGGAATTCACGTGCAAACGACGAAAGAGGTGAGCCATTGCGCATTTATGTATAGTTTAACCTGTTGACATCACAAATGAAAGTTTTTCTCATTGAGCTTTTGTATAATCTTCAACAAAAAATTGAGACGACGAACATCATTGAAACTGATCATCGCTGATGGGCCGGAGTCGTTGTGCTGAGATCGGAGTTGGAATGCAAGCAGAAGGCGAACTCGACGGTGAAGACAGCATGGCCTAGGATTGAGTTACGCCGCTACTACAGATACCTGTTACTACAAATAGAGAGATATTTTCATTTTGATCTAACAACTTTTCATTTTTGGAAAGTTAGTTACAAAAAGAGAAATCGGTTGCATTTATAGTTGCAACCAGTTACCTGCTATAGCAGGTAATAGAGTCACGAAAACTGACGGGTGTCAGTACAAATAGTTACACAATGCTTAGCTTATTACAACTTACTAGCTAGATATACATCTAATAACCATAAAACAAGGTTTGGCCTAAGAAGATGCAGGTACCATGAGTTGATTTTCTATCATTTGGATCATTAGCATTGGATAAAGCACTAATAAATATATATTTGGAAGAACAATCAGGATTGAGATGCAATTAATGATGAAGAGTGCCCCTAAGATATTTCAGAATTCTTTTGATTGCAGTCCACTGACTTTCAAGAGGCTAGGATAGAATATGGCAATATTTGTTCATAGAGAAACTGATTTCAGGTCTGGTGGTTGTTGCATACTGTAATTCTCAAACTACTGACCTGCTGTAGGAAGGGTCATTCAGATAGTTAAATTCTATTTTTGTTAGTTTGAAATTTGTAACCATATGAGCAAATAAACTTTTAACATCACTCGTGTTTGTGTTGGCAAGAAGACCTCAGACGTATTTTGTTTGAGAAAAGAAAAAGATATCATTGGACAAATGTGACACCTCAATATCTAGGAAGTACGAAGATCTCTAATGTACTTGTTTGAGGAAAAAAAGTTAGCATTGGACAAATGATTTATGGCTTATCAAGCAACCCATTTAAGAATGCATTGTTGACATACAATTGTTTAGAAATACTAACAAGAGTGAGAAAAACTCATGACAAAAGGTCTCTTGAAAGTCAAATCCTTGTTGCCAATAAAATCCCTTTGCACAAGTATAATTTTATATTTTAGAACCTGTTTCTAAAGACCCACTTGCAACTAATAACACTTTGGTTTGGTGGGAGAGAAGTCATAGTCTATGTATTATTGTTAGGTAGAGTTGTGTACTCATCTTACATAGCTGAATGTCACTAAATATTCACGAGTTCTATTCTTGTAAGGCACGTCTCCAAGTTCAGTGAGAAGAAGGGTGGGATTAAGTCTTAGTCGAACTATGCATTATTTGACTCCGGTAGTCATGAAATGAGTATTTTGTGAGTGAATTATATTGGACTGAAAGAGGTAGAAGAGGTATGCATAGCAGTTGAACAAGCGAGGAACTCACTTGGATTTGTGAATGGATTGAATTCGCGTGGTTATGTTGGTATTAGAATGTCGGTAAAATTGAGGATGAAGTTTGATTGAATGGCAAGTTTGTAGACTGTTATGGGAGGAAGATTAAGCACTTGACATACACGTGAAATTGAAAGATTACAAGGAAGAATTTCATAGATGCTTTATTAAAAACTTGTAGAGCTTTTGTGGTACGAGTGTAGATAAAAGTGTAATGCACATTCAATATTCCTTTATGCTAATTATGTTAAACTGTTAAAATTAATGTAAAACAGAAAGAATGCAACATCATATCAATCTTACTGTGAATTTTTTAATTTACTCCATGGGGTGGGGTGCACCCTATGAAAATTCGAAAATACTCTTCACAAAATCGGAAGTTTATTTTTGGTTCGGATTCCATTTTGAACAAACCAGTCAAAATGTGGTATGACTCCTGAAATTGCTTTAAAACTGAACCGAAGATGCACTTCCGGTTTGGAACTGGAAGTATATCTCCGGCTATGGAAGCGGGAACATTGAATTATATGCCACCTAGATATTTTGTATGAAACCGGAAGTATATTTCCGATTTTGTCACAAGACTGATGGCTTAAAACAGCAACCATGGTGATCACCACCATAACACTCTTTCTCCTTCAAACCTCTAAAAACCCTCTCCATTGCCAATCCATTTTTCACTCCAAATCCTCATTTTTATGGTTCATCATATCAGGAATAGCTCAACAAAGAAGATTTTCAGGTAAACTTCATCCCTTTTATCCCTCATTCACTACATTAATCTGTAACTTTTTGCTGAAAATAAGGTTACGTACAAACGGGATGTATACTTCCAGTTTCACGTTGAACTAAACCAGAAGTCTAGTTCCGGTGTTGTCTCTGTTAAATTTTCCAGCAGCTTTCACTGTGACTGGTGTATAATTATGTTTCTTATGTAACATAGGTATGGTGCACCCCGATAATATTTTTAATCTCGATGTGAATGAAGTTGTATCGTCGGTTGTAGCTTCGACGCTCATAATTAAGGTGGTCGATGTTCGGGAACATTTTGAAAATGTTGAAGAATTTGAATTACATGAGGATATGTTGCAGTGGATTCATTTAGAGGCAACAAGTCTTGGATTTGGTACTGTGATAGCAAGGTCCGATAACGGCACTGATAGAAGAAATGCGTTTGTTATTTTGACTTGCGAAAGGGGCGGAAAATATGTGGCTCCTATTCAAAATTTGAAACGCGAGGAAACCGGTACAAGAAAATATGAGTGCCTGTTTCGGTTGCGTGGTTATCTCATGGCCAACAATAAGGGAAATTTAATGTGATTAGCGGTGAACACAACCATGATTTAACTCCAAAGTTGGTCGGTCATCCAATAGCATGTCGGCTACTTCCGGATGAGAAGTCTTGTGTTTTCGATATGACTTTGAATTTGGTACCTCCCAAAAAAATTCTTGCAACTTTGAAGCGCAAAAGACCGGAGAGCACCTCAAATATCAAACAAGTGTACAATAAGCGCTATCAAACAAAGTTAGCCCTTCGGGAGGATCGAACCGAAATGCAACATCTTTTGAAAGTTCTAGATGAGAACAACTATGTTTGTAGGCACCGACGGGATGATGACGGAGTAACTGTTAGAGACATTTATTGAACTCATCCTGATTCCGTTAAATTGTTCAACACATTTCTTATCGTGCTCGTAATGGATTCGACATACAAAACCAACAAGTACAGGTTGCCGTTGTTGGAAATTATTGGTGTTACGTTGACTAAGAAGACATACACTGTTGGTTTTGCATTTCTAGAGTGCGAAAAGGAAGACAACTTTAAATGGGCTTTAGAGGTGTGTAGGTCAATGTTGAAGGACCAAGAGAATATGCCAAAAGTAATTGTTACCGACAGAGATACGACGTTAATGAATATCGTTGCAATCGTATTTCTGACTTATTCCGCATTACTTTGTAGGTACCATATTACAAAAAATGTGAGAAGTCGGGTTAAACTGTTGTCGGTGCAAAACAGGTAGCTGGTAAAGATGGAAAGTTGGTTAAGTCAGGTGTTATTGTGGATAAAATTATGGCTGCATGGAATGTTATTATAAATGCATCTACAAAAGAGATGTATGTTGATGCTGTTTTACAATTCTGAGATGTTTGTGTGAAATATCCCAATATGTTGAAATATGTTGAGAGCACAATACTTGATCAGGTGAAAGAGAAGTTTGTTTGTGCATGGACTGATCAGGTTATGCACCTCGGTCATACAACATCAAACCGAGTTGATTCTGCTCATGCTTGTCTCAAGAATTGGTTGGCAAATATCAAGGGTGATTTGATTACGGGTTGGGAAGCTGTGAACCATATGATACTGAACCAACATAATGAGATAAAAACGACATTTGGTCATAGTGTCATGGTGTTGGAACACGGGTTCAAAGACAATATGTTATATTCTCAGTTGGTCGGTAACATCTCTCGGGATGCGCTTAATTATATTTTTCATTAGGCCAAAAGAGCTTCAAATGTGGGTGATGACACCTCAAAGTGTGGGTGCACTATTGTGAAAGCATATGGTCTCCCTTGTGCTTGTGTCATATCCAGGAAGATGAGTGGTAATATCCTGATATGTATGGACGAGGTCTCTAGTAATTGGAAGAGACTTAGTTTTGACGATGACGGGAAAATGAAAAGCGACAAGTCTAATATCTCCATCGTTATCGAATGGGAAGCGATACAAGCAAGATTTTTGATATCGATGACGCCACCAAACTCCACATCAAAGAATAGTTGAGAAAGATTGTGTTTCCGCAGACCACGGATTTGAAACCACCCTCCCAACCGGTAAAAACTAAAGATGCACCGAAGAAGTTGAAACCTACAGCGATCGACAATTCTACTACGAGGAGTCCTTCGTATTTTGAACATGTTGACAAGATATTTCCCGATTCACCTACACCGAATCTCAAAAAGTGCTTACAAAGGTGCCTGTATTAGCAAACTACCGCCTACACCGGCTCCATCAAAAATATCATCCATTGATCACATGTCGATTTTCATGCACAAGTAGGTTGAACGGATCGTCAATGTGGGTGGGGACGATAATTGTGGTTTCCAAGCTATTTCTTGTTTGCTTGGTAGCCGTGAAGAGTATTACAATATTGTGCGAGAGACCCTGCTCACAGAGTTGACGGAACACAGAGAGTTGTACACACATGTTCTAGGGAGTAAAGAGAAAGTTGAATAAATAGACCACGCACTTGTACATGTTAAAGTTGGATTTGCACCAGAGAATAAACAGATGCGCTTCCCTGAAATGGATCATCTCATTGCAAGTCCGTATGACAGGGTGTGTATTAATCTAACAAGATACGGTTTTTCAGAGACTTATTTTCCTTTGCGCACTGCTCCTACACCAAATCCCACTGATCGTATCATTTGTGTTGGGTGGATTTTAAATCCACGACATTTTGTAAGTCTTCTTGAAATCGGGATGCCCTATACACCGACATCACCCGAGTGGACGCTTTTTTTTTATAGAACCATCGGAGACATGGACGGACGAATTCATGGAAAATATGCTAGAATACAACAAGTTAAGGGAAATAGATATAGAAAAAAATAGTGAAAAGTCAAAAGGGGTGCCACCGGTGGATTTATCCAACGACACTTTTTTCGGCTCTTTCAAGTAGTTAGGTAGCATTCTAATGTTACACTTCATTTTGTTAATGTATTTTGATGTGGAAATATACTCATTTTTGTAATTTTACCAAATGCAAAAAATTTTAATATATGAGATTTTATGAGTATACATGTTGTTTTTGTTCTGTTTCTGGATTTTCAAACTCAGGTCATTTACCGGAAATTTACTTCCGATTTTGGGTAAGTTACAAATCGGAATTTAACCTCCGGCTTTGCCACTGAAACAAGGATAGGATTTCTATGGTTCATGATTACTTCCTTCTACTGTAAAAATACCTCTCCTCTTATATTTTTTCTACCACAACATAAAATCAGAAATATACATGAAATTAGACATCACATGGGTTGTTGGAGTTGTTCATTTTCCCGGCTACATACTGTCTCGCGAATTCAAGATCACCGTGTGCACCCCAATTGAAAAGGTGCGTGAAACATCGCAGGAACTTGTACCTTACGACAATGATCGAAAGGTAGAGGAGATCGAGTACCGCTCGCCATCGATTGACAGTAAAGGGAATCTTCAATTCATGAACTGTGAATTGAAGAACGACGCTGATTATGTGTTATATGGCCGACTTATCAAAGTCTTCAGGAGAAAGTTTCAATCAAGCTAGATGTGACTTTATCAAGAACCGTCAATGACATTATGAGGATGTTGCAACGTCCACCCGAATATTGATTTGTAATGTTTGATTTATGTTTAATTACTAAATGTATTTGCTAAGTTTATGTTCTGAATTATATGTATCTCTCTATGTTAGACAATGCAATGAAATTTTCTGTTATGAATTAATCCGGAAATAGAGTTACGGTACATAATCGAAATTTATGTTCTGATTTGATAAAAATTTTAACAGATGGTGGTGCGCACCGAAAGTATACTTCCGATTTTCAGGATCAATTTAAAAAATTCGCACGGGTGGGTAAGAAGGTTATGAGGTGGAATAAGAAATTCACTTCTTACTTCATAGAAGTCTAACTTGACTTTTTCTAAACTCCAGACTTCGACATCTGAATAGTAACACCCATATATGAAGGAAAAAAGTTATAGGTTCACTTAAGAGAACGGATAGGAGGGAAAACATAGATTTTGTTTTCACAACCTCATTGCGTTCTAATTTGATTTAGCACTTTGACCCGGACAAACATTAATTTTTGGGGAGATAACCTAACACTGAATTGAATTTTTTATGGCAGATAGCCTAAAATATCACATGAGAGTATATACATGTAGGTAACTTTAATCATATGTATCCAACATCATTAGATATCAAATATGCGAATACATATCACAATTCACAATATTGTATACTCATAAAATCTCTTGGACCTCTCTTATTGACGGGAGACTCTTTTTCTACTTAGAATCTCCTGCTCTTTTAGTCGATGTTGGAATCTTGCAAGGCGAGCTTGGAGACCCACAAGACTAGCTGCTTTGCGAGAAAGCACATAATTCAATTGGGCTACATAGTTGTCCATACGGCTTCCTGGTTGGTCTACTTCTGCCAAGAGATTCATTTCCTGAAAACGAAAAAGCAATACATGATTAGCGAGCACAAAACAATAGCAAATATAAGTTATCTGAAATTTAAGACTCCACTAATTTTTTTTCTCAATACAAAAGTTTTATTAATTAATTAAAAACTTGAAAAGCACATTAAAAGAAGCTGTGGCACAAAAACTCAAGCCGTGAAAGTGAGCTGACAAGCAGGTATGAAAAAGCGAATAACAACTTACATCGCGTACAATCTCCATTGTGTCCTCAATTTCTTTCCTATGAGCAGCAATTAGTGCTTCTTCCTCCTGCAAAGGTACAATAAGGAAATTAGACAGATAACTTAAACTAGTTTTTATTCAACGGAAAACTGGTAAAGAAACGGTCATTAATTATACATATTTTACAAACCTCAAGTACTGCATTGATATTTCCATCAGCAGTGGATTCTGCTACATAAAGCCTAGATCCAGTGGTAACAGTGTTGTGATTCCCTGTGGTCTGCTGCTTGGAGCTTGTAGTTGAGGGATCGGATTCAGTGATATCCCTTTTCATCGAGTTTGTAGGCCTTTCAGACCTTTCATCTTTAGAACCTTTTCTGCGTGGGGAAGACACTTTTTGCACTTTCTCATCTGAATCATTTTGTGGGTAAGAGTTCATCTTTGGACTGGAAGAACCATTATAAGAGTTTTTTTTTTCAAACCTCTCCATTGAAGCAGAACTAATGCCTTTTTCTTCTCGCCCATTTGATAGGTAATTTGAAGAAATACTAGAAGTAATGCCTTTTTCTTCTCGTCCATTTGATAGGTTATTTGAAGAAATACTAGGTATTTGTTTGTCAGCAATAGTAGCAGAGCTATACATAGTATTCTCCATTTCAAATGGTTTCCTACCCAAATCCCTTGGTTTCTCTAGGTGTTGATTACTAAAATCCTCTGTACGGTCATTAGCAGGAAGGGTTGATGTGGACGAAACGTCCTTATTAGTTTGTGGTACACAATTGGGAATCGGGTCTTTTCTAGGATTTCCAGTTTTGGAAAGACTTTTAACCCTGTTCACATTAAGATGAAACATTTAGTACATGCAAACATGAACACCATTGAAAGAACATATGCACGCTGTTGTGAAGGTAACATTTGGGCATATAATACCCAAACTACGTACCGATCAGCATATCTCAGGGTGTTAAGCGTGTGTTCACAAGACCCAGCACCTGGAGATATACAAGAGATCATAACAGTTTTTGAGTTGCCTACAAAAGAGTCCCGCAGCACTTCTGTAAGTTTGCTTCCCCGGAATGGAATATGGATCTGGTCATTGTCTAAAGCACGAATGCATTCCTTTAAAGCTAAAAGGCTCTTGTTGATTTCGGCTCCTTCTATCCTATGGTAGAGTTACAACAATTGCAGAGTAAATTGCTTTTGTTTTTATAACACACAGAAAGTGTTTGATCTGAGCAATTAAAATTTACTTGAGGGAGGGATTGTAGTATTATTTTCAGCCGTTAACTCAAAACATAGTGAAATTTCGACAACAAATAGCCAAGATTTTTGTAAGCAAGATTTATATTTATAAAGTAGTCTCACATTATTATAATAATATGTGCCAATAGATAATACTCGGTTATTAAATATACGAGTTTAAAAGCATTAAAGCAATAACTCAAAATTCCAAGACAGATAACAAAAATATACGTACATAAAACTGGTAGCTACTATGAAAAGCTTTTAAGTTTTCTTTTTATCAAGAAATATTAACTAGCAAACAAAGTCAGCTTATGCACCAAAATATATATATTTGTTGTAAATTTAAGATCAAGTGTTTAAAAATATTCATGGATGAAATATTCTAGAAAGAACCGTCATGAAGTTCACTTTTAAGAGCTTAAAATACCATCACGCAGTTAACTTTAATGAGCTCAATATATTACGCAAAAGATTTGAATGTAGAAGTACCGTGTTTGACGATCATTATCAGTAGTGTCAGCACCTCTTTCACTTCCAGCAAGATCAATAAAAGATATCTTCCCCACAACCTTCCCATTTTTTGCCTCATTTACATCAATATTTCGCTTGCCCTCTTTCACCTCATTGTGCTTCTTTACAACCAATTGTAAGATAGCATGCGACCTGGAGGACTCCTCGTTAGCACCCGTGGATCCTGTACTTCTTGAAGCATTTCCCTTTTCAATGAAATCTTTGACAATTTGAACGTCAAAAACTTCAAATTCTTGCAATCCTACAATACAAACTTGCTGCCGTCCATCTTCCCTCATGCAAAGTTTTCTATTCATAACATATTAAACCACCATTCACCAGTAAGTAAACACAGCACACACCAAAGAACAAATAAAACATGCAGGTTGAAGCATTGAGTAAGCAAGATGACATTTGTAAATGCATATTAATTGAGACATAGAAGTTTCATTCCAGTACAGTCAAAAACAGAGAGAAATTAATGCTTGATGTAGAATAAAATTAAGTAGCAATGCTTGATATTATAACAAATATTTATTTCAGCAGCCGAATCCTTAATGAAGAAATAAAACACATTGTCTCATAACTAAGGCAAAGCACTTAGACCAAAGGCAACCATAATGGCTCAAGAACAAACTACTGCAACATCATCATCTAATACATTAAAATAGTATATCCAATATGTTCATGTAAAAGATCATGATGTGTGTATTAGAAAGAAATACTCACTTTCTGTCACTAAGAAGATCAAATAGCTTTCCACCATATATCTCAAAGTAGCTAAGCCACAATTTATATTTCTGACTCCGGTAAACTGGCTGATGCAACTGTTGAACAAGGTCTTCTGCCGCTCTGAGCGGTAAAGGTTGCATTGTGTATGTTTTGCCACTTCCTGAAAATAAAGATTAAGTGGCTGTCTGAAGATCAAGCACATCAATGGAACGTGGATGAATAAACTTATATGGTGCCAACCTTTACAAACTATTTTAATAAATAAAACATATCCAAATTTAGTAAAGTTAGCATTAAGTGGCTCTCTAAGGATCAAGCACATCAATGGAACGTGGATGAATAAACTTACATAGTGCCAACATCTACACAGATTATTTTAATAAATAAAAAAATAGCAAATTTCAGTATAGTTAGTATTTTGTTGGGGGTCAGGACTTAACCATCTCCCTCGTTGTCCTTCCTATTCTTAACTCTACCACCCCAACTACCAAGCCAACTTTATAACTCCCCAACAATTATACATTCAGTTTCATGAAAAATGCAAGATTTTCTGGATACACGGTAAATCTTCAATTTCGTGTATATATATCATCAAGTAAAAAAATATGATGTCTCTCTAGACCAAGGTTGCCAATATCCTTCCCACTCTCTCAGCACAAATATTTTATATAGTATGGATAATTTTATTAAATGGTAAATATCTTGACTTATATCACACTTACCAGCCAGAACCAATATGTTTCATTGTTCAATAAATAGATAAGCACTGAGGCTATGAAGAACCAGTAGCAAATGTTACGATGTATAAATAAACTAGCAAAGTTCAAACACCAAAAAAACCATATAAATATGTAATATTAAAGAACTAAACATTTTAATATGTAAAACTGGAGAATAATGTAATTTGGTACAGGTATGATAATAACAGCAAATAAAATTTCTCACCTGTCTGACCGTAAGCAAAGCAGGTAGCTTTGGTTCGTTCGAAAATTGTAGGAATAATTGGTTCAACTGTAGCTCGGTATACCTGTTATTATAAACCAATCATGCTTAAATCAAAGCAACAAATCAAAACCAAGATAACTTTCACAATTCTTAGGTATCATGAAAGATGAGCAAGTAGATGGTGTGAAGACAAGTGAAACAAGTTACTAACATATTAGTAAACAATAGTGAAGTTCGATCTTTGGATAAAGAGGTGCCTTACTTCATCATTAGTAACAAGCTCATCAAGAACGGCGTCAAAACAAAACTCATGCTTGTCCACATAAGCTGTCAGATCAACCTGTCAAGATCAAACAAACATTCAGATCTTTGAGCAGTTAATAAAAATGAGAACATTAAGATAACATGTATTAGCACCAATATCAAAACAAACCTTTAGTTTAGGTTCATAAACTGTCAAATAAGCATTGTCAGATACCGTTACAGCATCATCCTCCTTCTTAGCAAGCTCTTTCTTGTTTAAAGGCCTTTTACGTACCTACAACATGCATTAGAATTTTTTTTAATATAATGACAAATATCCCCTGAATGCTAGTGAATTAAAATGGCATTTTAACCATCTAGAATCTCAAGTATACAGTAGGTAAGAATAAATGTAAAAGTATGAATTCAAAGAAAAACATCTGAGGAAAAATATAATATTTATAAATAAAAGAATTAAATTTTTTTTGGGGGGGTGTGAACTACGTGATTAAGCCACTCTCAATAGAGTAGATTCTAATTTATATATAGAGGCAGACTTTAAAGTTATTAATTTGAGTATGTCGGTGGCTGTCATTTTGAAAGAGGAAATTATGAAATAAAATAAAAATTTGAAAGAGATTCGTTTGAGAAATTTCAGAAAAACACAGAGAAAGGTACTTGTCAACGGAAAACAACATCGACATGTCTTAAGGAGGAAATGGATACAAATGGAAGATTATCACACTCTTAAAGTGAAGGCTCTATATTACTATATAAGGTTGCATTCATAAATGAAATGGTCCAAACTTCAAAAGTCAAGTATGCTATGAACTAAAATGTAGTAAATCTTAAAAAAAGATGTTTTTCCTAACGAGTTCTAAACCAACTGATGATGATTTTGGTGAAACTCTTCTGCTATTTAGGGAAAGAATGATGATAAAGGTGGCAGTAGCAGTCGTGATTCTTTTATTTTTTGCTCTAGAGCCAACTAAAAGAAGAAAAGATTCTTTTTTGAACTAGAATGATTCTTTTATCACAACTTTAAAATTGACATACCACGACTTTAATTTTGGCGACATTATTCTCCCTTGTGCTATTCTCTTTTTCATTCATAGGTAAACAAATTGATGTGTCAACGTCTGCTTCTTTTTCAAGCTTGCTGTTAGTTGGATAGGAATCACCTTCAAATGCTCTAGTATCTCCAGGTATGATGGGTGATGGTTCAAAAGCTTCTGAAATCATATGCTGAAAAAACAGGGGGTGGGGATTAGAATTACATGTATGACAACACATACTGACTATTATTGCGAGAAATATATGTTGAATGCAGAACAATAAGGGATCATAAGCATTCCATTTGAGAAGAAAAGAAATTGATTGAACCAGAAGTGCTGAAAGTTCAGATATTTCAGATCCACGATTGCTGTGTAATTCTTGGTTATATAACATTTCATCATTGCAAACAAAAATTGTTGTATAACATTAACATGTTATAGCTGGTTATAAAACTTTTCAGGACAAACCGCTCATAGGCATACTACTTGTTAATCTCATCTGATACATAAATAACAACAACACTACAAGCTGAACATAATTTCTTTCTAATATGCAGGAAAATGGCCACTAACCCTGCATTATAATAAAACTGAATCACATTCATACCTCAGACAAAAGCCCTGTGTCATCCATGGCATGAAGATCCAAAAGCCCAGCTCCAAAATCACCTCTAAAATCAGGTGAATAAAACCCATCTGATGCTGCCACTCCACCCAAAGTTTGAGTGTTGGGCGTATGCAGCTCCGAACCAGATTCCCCATTAAAATTAAGGTTTCTCATTAACTTCAAAAGCCTCTGCTTCTCTTCAGCAGACTGTGCACCATAACCCTATCCCAAACATCATATAAAATATTCAACTAAACCATAAAATCTCAATTCATACACTATCAAAAAGAAAATGTACTCAACTATTGACAAATTTGACCCCATTAAACTCAAATGTAAACCTCTAATAAAAAAAAACACAGAAGGCATAACGGCAACAAACTACGCCACTCGAGAAATAGCTCAAACTCCAATTTCACAAAGCATATACACATATAATCTCAAAACCAAGCGCAACAAAATTTAATTCACTCCAAAGCTAAATAATGAAATTACAAAATCAAGAGCAGAAAATACAATACATAAGACAGTTTCTATCTTTGTAAGAAAAACGAGGATACCTGCATTACAAGGTTGGGGAAGAGGCGATGATCAATGCCGGATGAAGCAAACGGAGAGCCGAGATGCTGCAAGCCGGCAGATTGAAGCCACCGCGCCATAACGGCATCTCCGGCATCAGTGGACGAACTTTGCAGGGAGCCGCCGGCAGCTTGATCATAGATAGCCGCGGCAGCAGCAGCATTACCCTGTGGCGGCATCTGGCCAGCCACGTGGCGCTGGGAACGTCGTTGAGGCGCCAATTTTCAAGATCTGTTACACACGCGCGCTTCTTAATACAGAATCATCAAAATTACAGCAACAAAAAATTAATTCACAAAAACAAAATCTACGAAAATTACATGAAATTAAACGCGAAACTCACGAGAAGAACATGAAAGTGAGAAGAAACCGAATCGGAGAAATGAACAGAAATTTTCCGGAGCTCGAGATTTGCGATTCAGATCTGAAAACAATAGCGACGGTGCTGAAACTGAATTTTCCGATGCGTAACCGTAAAATGGCGTTTGATTCTGTTATTTACCGGTGCGAAGGTTTTTTGGTTGGAATGCGAAAGAGAGGAGAAAATGAAATGCAGAGTTAATTGATTAATTGAAGATTAGTTGAGATTTAATCGTTGTGATGATTAATCATAATCTTCACATTTTCAAAACCTATGGAAAACGGCTATGTCTTCATTGAAGTTGAACGAACCAACTAACTAGTTTGGGAAAGACTAATATGCCCTTAGTGTCCCTCGTAACGTAAACTAATAATGACGTATGCTAATTTGGACAAACGCCAACGCAACTCAGTATTCTACCAAATTCTTCCAAAGAATTTTTATAAGGAAATTTGGTTTCAATTATTTAACGGTTTAAAGTACTGATAAACTATTTTGTTTTTCAGGTGGTTTGTTTCTTCACGTATTGTAATTCGACACTTATTTCGTTTCAAAACTAATAAATTTTGTAAAATTTTGTGAATATGTCACTTGAATAGGGTTGTTGTTCACTACACTTTCCAAATTCAATGAAAATTCCAAAATACTACAATAAAGTCAGTTCCACGTTATATGAAATCTAGATCGGACTCGTATTTGTAACAGCACGGATTATTTACTAGTTGGATATTAAAATTCACATTCACCGCCCTACAACAAATCAATAAATCTCATCATCGTAACACATTCTCATTCATGTAAAACAAATAATTGAAATTCAAAAAAAAAAATCATGGACCGAGAATCTAGATAAAGCATTCAGATTAGTCATTCATGTCACTCAATTTAATAGTATAAATGGATCTTATTTAATATAATATATTATTTTACATTTTAAAATTATTTAAATAATTAAAAATTATATATTTTTTAAATATTCATATCACTCATCTAAAATTATAAATTGGGTTCTAATAATCTCACAATATATTTCAAAATTTACATTCATATATAAATATTTAATTCAAATAAAATAAATTAAATCAAATTAAAATATATAAAATAAAACCAATAAATCATAGGAAAATACATAAAAAAATTCATAAACGTCAAAATAAGTTACTAGTAGAAAATATAGTAAATGTTTAAAATAATTTTTAGTTGTGATTATTCTCAAGCCCAAAAATTTTCTGTATATGTTCTATCAAGTCTTGTTGAAGGCGTCAATGAATTTCCTTGTCACGAACATGATATCTTTTATGTAGGAACTCTTGTAAATCATTATTAGAATCATCTAGTGGTGCAGCTAGGTCATTGCCTACATAAGAATAATCAAAATTGCCACCATATGTGTCACGTTCAGCTTCAACAATCATGTTGTGCAATATGATGCATGTATCTATTATACATTTTAGTGCATCCAAGTGTCCAGATCGAATTGGGTTACGTATGACCGTAAATAAGGATTGGAGAATTCCAAATGCTCTCCTTTCTTGCGTCTTCTTGATGTTGGGCAAAAAAAAATTCTCTTATCCCCTTGTGGCATTGAGATGCTTTTCACAAATGTGGCCCATTCAGGATAAATGACATCTGATAGATAATAAATTGTGTTGTATTCAGTATGATTAATTGTATAATGGACATTAAGAGCTCGCTCATGCATAACATTATTGAAGAGATCAGATCGGTTCAACACATTGATGTCGTTGTTTGAACATGTTATCATTGTGAAGCAATTGCTTCAAGCATATCAATGGGTTTACTATGATTGCCACGAACATATTTCCCTTTTAATGCAACTGGGAAATTTTTCCATTCCAAATGCATGCGATTAATGCTTCCCAATATACCTAAAAATCCACGTGCCTCCCTCATTTGCAACAAGCGTTCGATGTCCTCGACAATTGGCTTTCACAAATATTATGGCCCAAATACACTGACCATTCCCCTTGTAAACTTATCAACACATTTTAGTGTTGTGGTTTCGCTGACTCTCAAATAGTCATCCACCTCTTTATATTCCTCCTTTAGCGTCAAGGCCTACTAGAGCTTGCAGCTTCTTCTTGTGCTTCATGTTCAAAGTAAAGTATCAGAAGTTCTTCATCCATGTCATGATTCATATAACTCATGAACATTGTTTGCAATGTGAGAAGGGTTTGAAGGATCCATGTTAAGTGAAGTTTGATAATGAATGAAAGAAATATAAGTTAGGAATGATTGTGAAATTTAGTTTGCATGTTATAATATTTAGTTTGAATAACAGCTAGTTGGAATAGCGGCTAGACGCCAACAACAATCTCCTTTTTGATCAACTCCAACAATTGAATACTTTGAAATATTGAACCAAGATTGAATGAGAACTTCATTCTCCTTTGGTTAAAATATTGTTTTATTCATAATTGGAAAAGATCTAATTTTTTCACCAAGGTTAATAGTTTCTGATCCACCTTGAGTGAGAATTTGGGGTGTTCCAATCTCTTTATCATTAGATTTCATGTCACTACCAACTATTTGAACTCATCGAGACTGTTAACTAAGAATTTTGACAACATAAGATATTGAAGGAAGTCAAAAATAAAGTTTATTTTAAAAGAAATATGAAAATATTTCAAAAGGTTTTCGACTGACTGACCAGTTGATAGTCGAATATGATTAAATAATGGTCAAAGTCTTATTATTGCGGAATGAAAAGGACTTAAGACATTTCAAATTTTGAATTTGAATGTTTCGACAAAGTCACGTAGTTGTTTTGGCTCTCTTAGCAAAGGAGAATTTTGAAATTCAAAAGATTTGATCTTATCCAAAAGGACGCGTGGAAGTCTGAGGATTTGAAGGGCATGCAAGCATCGGACGTGGCGCTCTTGTAGAGAAAGACAATTATGGTCGAAGTAGTATAAATTAGGATCTTTGTATTGGGTTTTAGTGTGTTCACTATTGTATAAATTAGAAGTACCAAATGTTAGAGAAAAGAGTCATTGAGAATGTACGGAGGCTTTCCTTGATGAATTTGCTTCCGGACCAAACACGGAAGTTGAAGATATTATCGAGCCGGTTCTAGTTCCTGTGGAACCAACTCAAAACAATGCCCTGACTGCAAGTTGCAAATTTCTGAATTTGAACCAATAAAAATGTTGTTTATGGCTCACATTGTTTCAGATCAAACCGAATGTCCAATTTATCCACTGTTTGAAGCGTATTAAAACCCACGAAAACTTGTCATGATGATGTTTCAACTGATCATTGTCATGATAGCTTGCGAAACACACGAACCACCTTTAAACCTTTGAAAACCCGAATTTTGCCTTATTGTGTAGTGTAACCAAATTACATATGTTTGTGTAATTTTGGAGAGAAAAACCTTGATCTCATAACCACTTGTTGATCAACAATGTATGCAATAACCTAATGGAGCGCATGCACATGCAATATCCGAGACACGTAAGTCAGATGGTCTTTATTAAATGGTAGAACAAATTCGGGGTATGACACTAGGGTGATTGTCTAATATTGTCTAAACTTTTGAGATATATTTAGTGTTATTATTCACTTGGGTGTCTGTGATTAATGCCTCTGTGTTGGTTATGTCGCTCTGAAAGATCGTTGACGCGATTAGCAAGATTGACTTATGTGTTGTTGAGGTTGGTTGAGAGATCGTTGTCGAGGTGATACAATCGGTCTCTCAATTTGAGTTAGAATTGACTTAGGTTATGAGTGATACGTTGTGACATTGATGAGTATTGTAAGGTTGAGTATAACTGGTGGATAGGTTTAAGTTTGTGATGAGTAGATTATATGCACTCTTGATAAGTTTATCATTTTCTTTGTTTTTATTCATTTATTTTATGTTAATAACATGTTCCTTACAACTCATGTATTCCTCAAACTCATTAACGAGAGATTTGTCGAACAACAACTCGATAATTCAATCTATGTGGACACGATACGATATAACTTATATCTTCCAGTAAAATAATGCTTTATGTTTTGTTTACCGCTTTACGCTTCAGCAACATGACGTCGTCGAGAATGGGTGTTTATTGTTTCGTATTGCAATTATTCTTTTGTTTTTCAACTTTAAAAATATAAAATAAACTACTTTAAGAGTATTGCACACAATTAAAAAATGTTATGTTAAAAAGTTTTAAACCATATATTTTAAAACAAATTTTATTTACTAAAAAAATATTTAAACTACTATATATTTATTCAAAGGGGAGGAGGACCTGCCGTTTATTTCTTTTTCGCCTAAAAGGGGATTCATCTTCAATTCAATCATGCCTAACTGGTTGTCAATTGTCATGGCTTGCAGCTCACATCTTTTCAATAAACAAAGTCATTGCTTTTGCTTAAAGCATGGTATAGTGGCATAATCCAACGATTAAGTAGGATCAAGTTTGAGTGAAAGACATCATCATTATTTTAATTTTGTTAAATTAAATTAAATGTTCTATCATTTCTAAGCAAATATCTAACACCAATTTATCCTCAATTTTAAGAATCATTTTTTAGGGTATTTTTGACAAGAAAAATTAGGTATTTTTGACAATCTATTTGTCTTTAGTCTTAGTATTAAGAAAAATCGTTTTTGAGGGTGTAAAATATAAATTAGCACACATAATTCAAAATTAGTTATAATTAACAAGTGTTAAATAAGTTTTATAATATTTACAATCAAACTATATTTAAATAGAATTCTTATTTATTTTACTTCTGTTACTGAGAAAAGATATGATCGTTGATAGTATCATTAATTGTGATTGTTCTTCAAATCTTTGTTGGTCTAACCTTCTTGTAGATGAAGGTGGTGGTTGATCCAAAATGCCAGACTCTTTCTAGACTACTACATTTTGTAGATGAAGGTGGTGATTGAAAATTTCTAATGGTATTTGTAGTAGTGTATTATAAATATTTAATTAGTTTATTGTTTTTATTAATTTGTTATTCTATTAGTAATTTAAGTTTGCATATTTAGTAAGGCGCATAGGTCAGAATATTTTTATTTAAATAGATTAACACTTGTATATTCATCATCATAATAATAATATTGAATTATTCAGTTTTGATATGGTATCACGAGCTCTCGTTTGAGATGGTCTCACTTTCGCATAAAAAAAATCCTAATCGCCTGAATTGTGGTTCTTTTTGTCAAACTTAGTCACTTTCATTGTCACAATTTGGTTGTCGGTACGGTTAACCGTGATGTTCATCGAAGAAGTGTTCATCGCGCACTATTTATTATGGTAGTGTTCACCATGCACTGTTCACTTTGACATTGTTATTGTTCATCGTGTATTGTTCACTGCATTATTGTTCAAAGATCTGCATGTATCTTCATCGACTTCTCAACCTGCTTTCGCTTATGGTGTTTAATTTGTATTTGTCTCTCAACTTCTTCAATGGGTGGCGGTAGAGAAGAAGCAGATGGATATAAGTCTGAATTAGAATTACCTATTATTTCTCATGTTTACAAGTTGAATGGAAATAATTATTTGAAATGGTCTCAACTAGTGAAAATGACCTTGAGAGGTAAAAGAAAAAGCAAAACACCTTATCGTCGCACCTTCTAGAGAGACAAATCCTAAATTTGAAAAGGGGATACTGAAGATTAAGTGATCATTGCATGGTTATGGGATTCAATGACTCCAAAAATTAGTGACACTTGCATGTTCCTAAGTACGGTAAAAGAGATTTGGAAATCTCATCAATGCTTGTTGATAAGAATTCAACCACGTTAGTTTATCAAAAGAAATTGGGAGAAACCTATGTCGAGAAGAAGGGGTGAGGGGTGTGATTCACTTATTGCAACAATCCTCGTCATACTCGAAAAAAATGTTGAAAATTGATTACAAGACCTCCTAATAGAGAGTAGGGGCGAAATAGAGACTTGTCTATAAAGGGAGCACATGCACACATAACTGAAAGTACTAGTGGAGACAATCTAGAATGAGGGGTGCACCTTAACCTAAGTGAAGTAGAAAATGTGAGATCTCTCCTCGGTAAGTTGAAGAAACCAACACGTACTTTTTATTTAACACATTCAGGTATGTTTCTATTATCTTTTCCATTTGGCAACTCTCCATTTTTTGTTTAGACTTAATGCTTCAGATATATCCTTTAAATAATAATTGATACTAGATTCTGGAGTCATTGACTATATAACACCTTACCCACACACTTCTCCACTTATTCACCTTGCCTTAGTAACAAAAAAATATCCAATGTAGATAATACCCTTACAACTGTAGCAGGTGAAGGAACAATTCAACTTAACTCATCCATAACTCTTAATAACGTCCTTCATTACCCAAAATTGACTACTACCCTAATTTCCATACATAAACTCACTGAAGACCCATCACGTTTATTTTCAATAATAACTCTTGTGTTTTCATAACAAGATTTTAGGGAGGACAATTGGAAGTGCTAGAGAAAGGAATGGTCTTTACTACATGAATAATAAATATTCAAGCCCGAATTTTATTAGCAAAAATTCCTTTTTTTCAAAATCAATAAAGACCGTCAGGGAGAAGGTTTTCTTATACCATTGTTTCCTAGGTCATCCTTCGTTTAGAGTCATTAAAAAAATATTTCTTGTTTTATTTAAAACATTATATGTTGAGAGTCTTTATTGTGAGGTGTGTGAGCTAACTAAACACAAGTGTGTACCTTTCTCTGTTAGTAATAAAATGAGTATTTTTCCATTTTATCTAGTTCATACAGATGTGTAGGGTCCATCTAATATTATAAATATTCCAGGTGCCTGTTAGTTTATCACCTTCATTGATTATTGTACTCAGATTACTTAGGTCTACTTACTTAAACAAACATCTGAAGTTAGTCATGTGGTTCCTCAATTTCTCTTTGTGGTTAAATTCAATTTGGTGTGAGTATTAAGAGGATTCAGTCTGATAATGCCAAGGATTATTTTAATCTTAATCTTAATTCTTTGTGTCAAAATGATGATATCATTCATGAGTCTTCATGTGTTAAAACACCCCCCAACAAAATGGCGTTGTTGAAAGAAAAAATGGGCATTTGTTAGATCAAACATATGCTATGATATTTCAAAATAAATTCTCAAGAAATATTAAGGCGAGGTTGTTTTAGCTGCATCATAAATCATTTGCCTTCTAATTTCCTTGCTTCCAAAACTCCTATGGAAGTCTTATCCTCGTTCTATCCTAATGTGTATATCTCTAGTAACCTCACTCCTATTATATTTGGGTGTACATCATTCGTCCATATTTATAGTGGTGGTAGAGGGAAACTTGATCCTAGAGCTTTAAAATTTGTCTTTATAGGATATTCTTCCACCCAAAAAGGTTACAACCGTTATCATCCAACATCTATACGTTCTTTTTCTCTCTAGACGTCACTTTCTATGAACAAGAAAGTTGTTTCGTTCAAACTCGTCTTCAGGGGGAGAACGTAAATAAGGAGGATGAGCCCATTGTGACACCCCAAATAATTCGATTATTAAATAATTATAATTTTTAATTTTTAATTTAATTAGGAATGTAATTATTAATATTTTGGATTAACGGGATTAATTAAACTAAATGGAAGTGGGTTTATTAATAAGGTGTGAAGGGTAAAGTGAGGGTGTGAGGAGTAAAAGACTCTACTCACATTAATTATTTTATTTTATTATGTTAGAGTGAAAAAAGGAATAAAAGAAGGAAAAGAGGAAAAAGGAATTATTTTTGGAGAAAACACACATACGTGCAATTGAGAAGAGGAAAAGGAAGGAGGAAAGCTGTTAAGGACCAAATTGTAGTTATTTTGTACATGATTTTGTGGTCCTTAACAATGTCTTTTTAATTAATTAGTATTATTTAGTCTAGTATTTTAGTTTAATTAGGTTTTTATTTAGTTTTTGTTTAATATATATTATTTAACTTATTTCACTCTTAATTGTAGGAATTTATTGACTAATTCTCTCAAGCTTGGATTCAAGAATTTTGAAGAGCTTTAGGGATGATTCTTTTTGAAGATAATTTTGGATGAAGGAAGCATGCTACAGTCGCTCAATGCCAGACAGCTACCGATCTGCGAAATTCAAAAAAGGACAGCCCATGCTTTCACCTTTTGAGCCACCAACCCATCACTAACCGACTTTTGGCTTGTAAAGGAAGGAAGAAACACTTCATCATCATTATCTTTTCATCTTTGTAAATCTAGGGCAAGAATTGTAAGAAAAACCATAGCTTTTCTCTTGATTTTTCTTATGTTCATCATCTCTACCAACAATCTTGAGAGCAAAGCAACCATGGAAATGAGTAGCTAAGCTCTTTTTGTGTCAAGATTAGAGGTAGTTGATCTTTATAGTATGTATTTCTTTTAATCCATTTGTGTATGAACATGGTTGATGATTAATATAGTTGAATCTCTTTGTTCTTCATCTTTATGCTTTGGGTTTTGCTTGGAAAAGAATACTTCAAAGTAGACCTAGGATATTCATCCTCTAACAAACAAATGCTAGGAATAGATTTGAGTGTTAGTGTTTACAAAATATTGAACTTAATGATTATCATGTTAATAGTTGTGGTGAGGAATCATGCAAGGATTAACATGATAATATTCACAATCTTGGTGGGAAATCTACAAGATTGAGAGGATATGTATTTGTAGAAATCATCTACTATGTTCATCACTTGATTAAATGAATATGTATGAAACTAGATCAATGAAACTAATCTTGACATGCCTCCTTAATTTGAAAACAATCTCAAACTCTCTTTAATCCAAACCATAACTCTCTTTGAAAGAATTAATTTAGTATTGTTTGGAAACTCATGGTTCTAGTAGAATAGATAACAAACCCCTTGGTTACAATATCTTAAAATACACTTTCATATTGAAAGACTATAACATACACCAATCCCTGAGGAATCGATAATTAAAAATACTTGTTTACGGAAAAATCCTACAACAAAAGCCAATTCATGTCGGAAGTCGAAGAACCCACAAGGTAAGGGGTGATTTCGATTAATTATTTTGTATTATCGGTTTTGAATTCGACCGTATGGATCATAGCATGTTAGGAAATCTCAGTTTAGAAATTCTAGGATTCCGTAGAATTGTCTCTATTGTGTCGGATTGTAGGTCGGAAACCATTAATGTGTCAGATAATTAATAGGAATGATGAAATAATGTTGTCTGATGTTATAATGGCGTAAAATGGATGTATTTTAGTGTTCCTCATGTTGCAATTCGTATGGGGATGTTTGGAATTGATTTGGAATGGGTAAATGCTGTCAAAATAGCAGATTTTGACTCTGCAGGTCGTGGGAACCGGTTCCCAGTGTGGAGGAACCGAGTTCCCAGTGTAAACTTTCAAAAACTGGCAAAAATGTACGTAGGAACCGGTTCCCAGTGGGGTAGGAACCGGATTCCCATACATTTTCCAGGGGCGTGATTTTTGAACTTTGTGGGAATCGGTTCCTGCATATGGAGGAACTGGGTTCCACTGTAACTTTTTGAAAAATTCCAAAACTTTGAAAATTCATAACTTTTAAACCGTAAGTCCGTTTTAGTCGCCGTTTTGGACGTTATTTCTTAAATTTAATGCTCTATTTTATAAAATGAAAAGATTTCCTAAAACTTGAAATTATTTTGAAAATGAGTCGAATTCCGAAATAAGTGATTAATGGCTTACGCACATTGGTGTGTATGTAGCAGTGAACCTGTGATGAATGGATGTATTAGTATTTTGTGAATGAAAGACATGTTTATGTTGCTGATGATTGTGTGCATGATCGTTGAGATATCATGTTTTTGGTTTTGATTCAGTTATGATAATTTGGTGTATTTCATAGACTGATTTGATGTTGCATGCTGGTGATGTGCGTGCATATGCATTTTGGTGAAGTTAATTCCCATTGTGTGGAATTTGACTTGTATTGTCGTTAACCGTACCCGAGTGATGATGGGTGGTTAGGCTGGATTCGTGTCCGGGTGTTTATGGACGAATCGATGATTACTGTATCCGGTTGATGATGGATCAGTGTTGGGTGATTTGGTACCACATGCATTGTGTCTGCATTGTATTTGCATGGAATTGTAACATGTTAGGATGTTTTCCAGTGTTGCAATTCTCTGATTGTTAATTGTCGTGCATGATGACTGTATGGTTGTAACTGTGTGTTGAAATTCGAAGATATGCTAAAATGGGTGAAATAATATGCTTGTGATATATGTTGATTGAGGAGCTTATAATGCATTATAATTATGAGAAATCTCACCCTTACTTTAATGATTTCAGATTAAAGTTAGCAGCTCAAGAGTTGGTGAGGATGGCTCTAGAGCTTGTCATTTTAAGTCTGCGTGTCAGTGTCATGCTCTGATAGGTTGTAACACTGGGGAACGTTTAGTTGAGAACTTGTTTAGTAATCAAATGTTATTTGGATTACTTTAGGAATAATTATGGTTTGATTTTATTCTGTGTGAGTTTTGGTATTTTCCGCTGTGTAAGACATGGTCTTAATTTGATCGAAATTATTTGGTAATGACCCTCGGTAGCATGACTCGAGTTAATTGGAGTTTATTTATTTCATAATTGTGGCATCCCTTGATTTCCGTGTTAACTCTGATTGAATCTGGTTTTTATTTATTATATTAATTAAAATATTCGGAGTATTTTAGAAGGGGTGTTACACCCATCATACTTCTTGGCCTTACTCTACTTCCTGACATTACTTTTAAACTTGAATGTGATTATGAAAAACGATGAAACTAATGTAACATATGGGAAGAATTTAGTTTATGCAAGAAGAAAGAACATTCTAGAATCTACTCATATCCAAGAAACTGACCCGACATTACATGAGATAAATTATAACCCGTAATTCAACTTCTGAATTTTCTCATGAACGGGAGCCAGAATCCAATTCAACTCCAACACCATTACCATCACACTATAAATATTTACATATTCCAGTTTTCCTTAGGAAAGATACCATAAATTGTACCAAACAACCTTTTTACCTTCTATCCAACTACCTAAGTTTTGAACGTGTTTCGGATACCCATAAAGCCTTCCTTACAAGTCTGAACACTATAAAACTACCTACCTCTTTATTTGAGGCATTGTCTAACAGAAAATGGAAACAAGCCATGGATTTGGAGCTGGAGGCACTTGAAAAGAACAATACTTGAGAATTTTACGTAAAGAACAATACTTGAGAATTTTACATAATGGAAAGAAACTTGTAGGGTGCAAGTGGGTATACATGGTTAAATACAAGTCAGGTAGATCGATTGAGAGGTACAAAGCAAGATTGGTAGCCAAAGGATTCACTCAAACTTATGGAGTAGCTTATTTTGAGACATTTACTCCAGTTGCAAAAATGAATACAGTTATGGTGATATTATCTTTAACAGTTAATTGTAATTAGAAATTAAACCAAAGTCAAAGAGATCATATCTTATTTATCAGACATTCTGAAACAGGGGGAGTAATTGTGTTATTGGTATATGTGAATGATATTATAGTCACGGATAATGATGAGGAATGACTACAATTGTTGGATATACACTTAGCCAATGAATTTGAGATTAAATTATCGGAAAAATTGAAATACTTTCTAGGATTTGAAATTGCCCACGCTAAGAAAAGAATTTTCACATCTCAACAAAAATACATTGATCTTCTGGAGGAAACTGGTAAGACAACATACAAGCCTGGAAATACACCAGTTGATCCAAGTGTAAATAGGAAATGCAAAAGAAGTATTGCAGTTGATAAGAAAATGTATATGAGATTAGTCGAAAAACTAATATACCTCTTACATATTAGACATGATGTTGCTTTTATTGTTAGTTTAGTCAACCAGTTCATGCATCGGCCAAAGGAGATTCTCTTACAAACTGCTTTTTGAATTGTACAATATTTGAAAGAAACGTCTGATAGAGGAATTTTGTGCTTAAAAGAAACAGAAGTACATGTCTTAAAGCATATATCAATGTCGACTATGCAGGGTCAATATTGAATAGAAGATCAACTATAGGTGATTGCAATTTCCTAGGTGGAAATCTTGTGACTTGAAAAGGTAAAAACAAAAAACAAAATGTCGTATTAAGATCTAGTGTTGAAGCAGAGTTTAGGGCAATGGCACAAGGAATATGTGAGCTAATATGGCTGAAATCAATCTTAGAAGATTTGAAGATAAAATGTGATGAACCAATAAAACTTTATTGTAATAATAAGTCTGCTATCAGCATAGTTCATAATTCAATGCAACATGACATAACCAAAAATATTGAAGTTGATATACACTTCATTAAAGATAAATTAGATTAAAGAAAAATTAGACAGAGGCCTTATTTGCACTCCATATGTGTTTTCACAAGGCAATCTTGCATATCTTTGGCCTTAATTGCACTTCATATGTGTTTTCACAAGGCAATCTTGCATATCTTCTAACAAAATGGCTTAGTGTTTTCACAAGGCAACTTTGCAAATCTTCTAACAAAAGGACTTAACAACAATAACTTCGAAGAAATTATTTTCAAATTGGAAATGAGAGATATACATTCACCAGTTTAAGGTGGAGTGTTATAAATATTTAATTAGCTTAGTTTGTTATTTTGTTGGTAATTTAAGTTTGGATATTAGATTAGAATATTCTATTTAGAGGGATTAAAACTTGTATTCATCATCATATTGAATTATTCAGTTTTATATAGTGTTTCATTAGGCTTTTGATAAATTTGTTGTTCACTTCCGTAGAGAAAAGCATAGGGAAACTTATCATGACTTCATGAGGTGAAGTTGAGGCTTTTGGTCCTAGTAATGAATCCATGAAAGAATTTGATAACGGTTGGCCCATCTCCTAGAAAACTTGTAATGATTCAGTTTTAATCAAAGTCATTAACACTACCATAACCATAACCATAACCCCGCCCCAACTGTTCGACTATTATCACACCAAATTTGCTTTGGTGTGTTTGATCAAAGCGCCAAGGCATTAACTCTAACCTTAACCCTGCCCGTAAGCTAATTCGTGTCTGGACATTAATGGTTTTGGTGGGGTTTTGAAGTTTAGTTTACATTATACTTACTCAAGCACTGAGTAATGTCACAGAAACCTACTCTAGTCATGAAAGAATTTATTACAGGGAACTGTTGAGAATGTGTGAATTTAGTAAATTTATTAGACACGGTCAGACTATAGATTACTTTTAAAAGTACATTAAAATAATGATGGGGTGTTAGCTATGGGCAAACATAAAGTTTCCACCTTAAACTTAACTACTTAGGCACACAGACAAATTAAGATTCTACAACAAACCAAATAAATCTTGAAACACAGAAATCATGTGGCATGTTTAATTAAAACATTGTTTATGAATTATAACAAACCTGATTAAATTATATGGGAATGATAACTAAGTGCAAAACCATCACATCATCATAAAAAATTACCAAATTAGTCTTAACTCCAACTCTCAAAATAACTTAGAACAACAAAAACATGATAAATTAGGATAGAAATCCAAGTGCAACACAACACTTAGCACTTGATCTCCTTCAAAGCATGAGAAAAATAGAGAAATGTTGGATCAGCAGCACCATCCTTGTAGTAGGCAAAGACCAAGCTACCATCATCATGCATGCTCTCACCAACAAAGCTGCACAAAGATTTAACATTAAGCACTGCAACAAAAAATATGAAACAAACCACAAAACTACATAAACTTAAAACAATGACTACTACTTCGTAAATGTACATAATAATGATTCACTTACAACTGAAGGTCCTTGAGCTTGCCAAGGAGGTATTTGGTTGCTCCCTCAATATTCTTTTTGAAATGCTCTTGTTTCTCAGCGTCTAGTTTGGGAGTCAACAACTTAATATACTTCTTAACAAAACCAAGAAACTGCTTCTTGTCAAAAGGAGGTTGTTCCTAAAAAAAGTTAATGGATAAAAAAATAATTATGCTTTGAAATCAAGCTAAGATAAGAGCTCAAAAACGAGCTTAAAAATATTTATCCACTAAAGTAAAGAGATATTCACGGATGCCCTAACCTGAAGTCTGAATACATCAACAATGTCAACCACCTTAACAGCAGTGTCATCAACACCCTCATCCTCTCCACCTTCGGCAGAAGGGTTTGCACCAATGTTCACATCAACGGCTCCCTTAACAACCCACTGCACACCAAAAGAAAATATTTCTCAAGTTTCAGAAAACATGTTTTGATATTTACACCTATAATCTTAATGGGTAATATTCAACTTCTATTGTAAGTGTAACAAAAACATGTTTTAATATGAAACTCTATAATTGACCAATATCTCAACTACCCCTTTGTATTGTAACAAAACAATTCTACAAAAACATGTTTTAATAACTGCACAGGAAAATCTAAACAAATTGGCCAATATTCAACTAACCTTCCCCTCAACTTCCCACAACATTCCATTCTCAATTTCCTTGGCAGGGTAAGAGTCTGACAAAAGCTCGTCACCTACAAAACATGACAGGCATATGGTCAACACATATTTCAAACAAAAGTACGCCACTAAAACACATGCCCACGCCACTAAAAACACATGCCAAATGCTCAATATTAACAAAAGTGGATCTAGGTCCCTAAATACACCCTTCTTTCATCAAACGCCTTCTCAAACGACAGATCCAAACAAGCCCATGCAAATTTCAATAACATGGTGATAATCGATGCGTAATTCAAATAGATCTAAAAGAGAATAATAGAAAAAACGAACGGAAAATAAAGAAAATAGACATGGATCTGAAGAGGAGATTACCTGTAAGGAGATCCTGGTACACCAACATGATTGAAAATTGTATCTCGGATCGCTCCTGGTTACAGATTTAGGGATGTGAAACAGAGGGGTACGGAGCGATCTGAGAGTGAAGAGGGATTGAAATTTGGGTGCGGTCCTGATATTAATAGACTAGGGTTTCTTCCTTTCGAAATTACTTTCTTGTCTATGATATTTTTTTAAATTCCCAATTTGTCCTCCTTATATTTATTTATTTATTTTATTAAACAGAATCACATTCCTTTTTTTTAATTATTAGTATTATATTATAGAGTTTACAAATATGGTGTAAAACGATCTATCTACTATTTATCATATACTAAAAGATTGTTCAAATTACTTAAACTACCATTTTCTAAAAAATATTTTATACTACACTTTGGATATTTTAGTAACTAATAAAATAACTCTTAATTTTTTCAATTTTTCTTATTTTATGCATCAATTGTCAATTTCTCATTGGTTTAAATTAAAAATTATTTCCATGCTATTTTTTCAATTTTTCTCATTTTATGCACCAATTGTCAATTTTATGCACTAATTGGAGCAAGCAATAAAGTCTCATTTACCTACTCAAAATGATCGTTTCCATGCTATTTTCCTTCTCCTTTAAAATAAGGTTATCCATACCATTAGTTGGTAGGTAACTTTATTCGTTTAGATGTGAAGGGACAACCGAAGGGTCATCGTATGGTCGTTGAAGGCAACATGTAAGGATATCTTTAGCAATTCGTAGGGACGATCATCACTTTTCGTAGGCAACAATCGAGGGACGAGATCATATATTCGTAGGCAACGTCGATGGTCATCGAGGGACTATGATCTTTGTATCGAAGGGACTATGATGATGTTATTTATAAGCGTTTTTGCTAATGGTATCCCTACGTTCGAGGGACATGACCATTGTATTCGAAAGGAAACGAGAGAGGATACCCTAAGGGGGTGCAAGTGTGAAGAGTGTGTTCAATTCAGATATATTATCTTGAAAATTATGTTATTCTAAGATTGATTTTTATCTTGTCATGCAAGCCCTAGTTATTATACAATTAAACAGTTAATATGTACAGAAAAATAAAGTGCGGAAAATGAATTCTACGCTATTACATGGCTTTGGGGCAAATACATAATAGGAGGTGCAGAAAGTAAATGTCCTGATTATCTATTACATCCCATGAGCAGATACATAATGATAAAAGGAATGTGCGCGAAAAATTATACATCCTAGAAGCAGTTACAATAATATGCACGAAATATATAATCGGAAGAAAAATAAAGTGGGGAGAAGTTTGGAAAATAGTTAGTAAAAGAGTTTGAGGTTAGTAAAAAGTTTTTGATTTTAGTTAACCTAATTACTATGTGAAAATCGGGTGAATCAGAAACCCTAATTCTAATTGATTTTAATTAATTAAAAAATTAATTTAAATTAAATAATTAACCTAAATTAAACTAATTAAATTAATTAATTTAATTAAGAAAAATAAGTTAAGTGATAATTAATTATAATTTTCTAATTATTTAACCTAATTACTAACTAATTAATTAATTAAGTTAAGTTAAAGAAAATAGAAAAAAGAAGAAAAGTGAAAAAAAGAAAGCGGGTCGCTAAGATTCGAACTCAAGACCCCCAAGTTACCAGCATACGCACTTCACCAACTGAGCTAGATGTTCCAGTTGTCTATGGAATACATTCATATGATTATAAGTGATCCAATATTCCGTTTTGAATTTTCAGCTAGTGCGTGTAGACCCTATGTGTTTTTGAAATGGGCGAATCAGGACGTTGTTTTTTAACACGCAAGCAAGAGAGAGAGAGAGAGAGAGAGAGAGAGCCAGGGTCAAGCGATCGTTTTCTCCGATGAGGAGAATTTTGAAACCTCCAAAATCAACGTTAACTGCAAAAACAAAGTATCCAGATCGATTAATTAAGACCTTGTGATCTCAATGGTGACATTAGTTTTTGTTGAAAAGGCTTGTATCATTGAATACGAAGCTTCTTAAGCTTCAAGCCCTAATCATGGTGAAGCGTGATCCCTGCATCAAAACCTCATAACGACGGTACTTAACGATCCCAAGCATGATTATTAACACATGTATATGCATTGAATTGATTAATATATCACGAATTAAGAGTTTGAAATCAAAGGAAATAAGCAAACCGGTGAGGATTGGATGCAGAGTTTCGGCGTGCTATAAACTTCAAGAATGATTGGAACAAACTCCTGTAGGTCTCAGGAACATGATGCAACGCTTGGTTTGGCTTGAGGAATGTTGTGAATAGAGTTTCGATTTGCCCTAGTTTTTGAGATTTTTTGTGAACTTTAGGGTTGCTTGTGGAGGCAAGTTTTCGTGTTCTTTGCATCTGAAGTTGTTGTGTAGTTATAGAGAAAGAGATTATGTCAAGAATAATGAGAAAATATATTGCCTTGAATGCAAAAATATTTCATTGGAAATTTTATCAAATCTTTCCAAAAATGGATCAATCTTGGCTTAAAGCTTTGTGTACGAATTTGGCAGCTTGTGATAGGCTATCTTGGACCTCAAGACAAGTATAAATCAAGCCTAACTCATCTTATCATTTGTCTTTGTATTTTATTTAATTAAATTTGAATTTTAGCCTTTTAATTCAAAAATAAATTAAATAAATAAGGAGGAGGCGTGGCAATGAGTGTAGAGTTCATGGATAATCTCAAAAATAAATTTGGATCATGAAAACTTAGGCCCATTTAGAAAAAACTTGAATTTGCTAAGTATTTTTCTTTATGCACTTCCTCAAAAATGTCAAACTTGCACAACTTGCATCTTGCTCAATTTTCAACATTTTTAAGTGTTCTTAGACTTTTTAGAAAGCTCAAGATGTCCTTTAAAAACTACTTTTTGTTTCATCTTCATTGAAGTTTCCATGTTCATGTACATTTCTTTACAAAATATGACTTTTTGTTGACTTTTAGAAGGACATATAATGTGTTGATCCATAACTCTCAAATGAAGCATTTTTGGGCAAAGCTTGTGAGACATGAAGTTGTAGAGAATTGAATTCTCCTTAAGATGAACCTTGGTGGAAAAATTTCTGATAAAGTATGTGAAAGTTATGTCTGGTCAAAATTCTGTTGACTTTTTGTCCAAAAACCCTAATTTGGAAACTTTGACTTTTGATCAAATCTTGAGTTTTCTTGATGAATCATGATCAACCCTTGATCATATGATGAATTTGACTTCAAAATATTGATGTTGACCAAAAATGATGAAGTTTGACTGTATGTTGACCATAGTTGACTTTTTGTCCAATACAATTGATTTTTAACTATCTGAGCAATTGACTGAGCAAACTTGAGCTGTAAGGCTTGAAACTTAACATAGTGATCCCTTGAGACATATGAGGAGGTATGATGACCACCTGAAGCACTATAACTTGATTTTGTCTTGAGAGAAGTAAAACCCTAGTTGTGAGTTGATTGCTTAAGAGAGGGTTCATCTAGTCAACCCTTGAGAAATTCTTGAATATGGAGATGTGGATTGTCTTGAGAAATAAGAGGGAAAATTTTGGGGTATAACAGTGTACATTGCACTATTTGTGTGCTTTTGCCAAAGCACTTGCTTGCCTCATCCCTTTGTATCCCTTGGTTGGTCAACCAAGGTGGATTTAAGATAGTTTCCCCTAGGACCACTCGACTAGGGTAGCTTTCAAGCTTGAACATCAAGATGGACATCCATGCATGTCAACATAGGTAGAGATTCCCTTTTCATCCTTGACATAGGACCACCTTTTTATGATAACATTAGGGATAGAGCTAGATAGTTCCCCTTAGATGTTTTTCTTCCCCTCTTGCATATTAAAACTAAAACATTTTCTTTATTAAATCTTAAAACATGTTAATAAACTCAAATCCTTTCGCCAAGGTAAAAACAATCCACCAACTTCAAACCATTTTGTCTTTGGACCTTTTTCTATGAAAAACTTTTCGATAAGGCTGTTTCTTTTCAAATCCAAACGAATTTATAAGTGTGCGAGTGATCGAGCATAAGACTTTCGATAAGCTGCAACGCCAAGCACGATTTGCAATCGTAAGGATGCGAAATAAAATTTCTCATAAAAAAACATTGCAACCCACCAAATTTTTTGAGGAGAACTATGTAGTGTTTTAATCTATAATTGCACGAATGGGGTACGCAGGCACTAAAGGTTCGCAGCCGCGGGAAGCACAACTAAAAAAACCTTTCTTTTTGTACATAATACTTTGCATTCATTCATGTTACATTAGACATAGGTTGTAAATAAATACTCACAGCTAATAGATAGAAAGTAAAAGTGGATACCGTATAGTACTACAGGTGTGTGGGATGCTAATGACTTCCCCTCACGTAACTGACTCTCTTACCCGATCTCTTGGTCGAAAGACCATGATTTATCCCTCTCAGTCTTACTCGATATTTTCCTTTTCTCTCGTAGGATAAAAAACGTTCGATGACGACTTCATTGATATTTTATCCGATGATTTCACCAGTAGTTTCAGTATCATTTAAACTTAATGATACCATAAAATTAACCTATATTTGCTCATAATCTTAAACCTCTAATCTATGCATACACACTAACAAACCATTATAACGATTCTTTGTTGGAGTGCCATCTAGAAGAGAATTGATAACGTCTGATTAAGTTCTTGTGTAGCCGAGAATATTAGGGTGAGATCTGCAAGGGTCTTCGTCCAAAAAAACCACAATTTTTTTCCTCCAATATAATTGATTATTTTGGGGGTTTTCGTGCAAGACTATCGGAGAGGGTTACGTCCAAGTGAATCCCTTTAGAGATAAAGAATGCAAAGGATCCTCTAGAGATAAAGAATACAAAGGAAGTAGCGAGAAAAAAACAAATTAAATTGAAGTCTTGTGTTACAATAGGTGAAATCGATGATGCGCGAAGCTTTGGAGATAAAGTGCGCAAAGGAGTAACAAGATCCAAATAGTCAATTTGCAACTATTGTGTTTTGGTCTTTCTCAAAATCAAAGGAAGAGAATGGTTTGAATCAATAACAAGCATTAAGGTTTATGGAGTTGCTCTTGTATCAACTTTTTTTAATAGTAAGAATTATCCTAAGCCCATTGGAATTAAGCGCAAATGTACCCATACACGAGGAGGAAAATGGGGAATTGTGAAGACAAATCATTGTGTCTCTTTTCTTGTGTATTTTCATTAATCAATTTTTTTAATAGCATTATGTTATCAATGGATTTGTAAGAAATTTTTGAAACTATTTTTGATTTAATTCAACTGTTGATATTGCTTATAGTCACTTTTGATTATACGTGATTTTTGTATCGACACAAGTTAAGGAAAAACTCTGAAAACTCAATTGCACACAAAGTGTTCGACAAATTATTTTGGTTAGTTCTTTTGATAAATTTCCATTGGAAATAACTTTACTTGTAACTTGAAATAAACGTTAAATAAGTTGTAGATTTATTCAAGCTCATTAATTCCAATTGTCATCTTCATACCATATTCTATTTGTTTTTTATTTGCATATCCAAGTTTCCAATAACGGTTCGTATAAGACGACTTTATTTTAAAAAAAACTTCCACTCAAACTCTCTGATAAACAATTTTTCAAAACAAAAATTTCATGAAATTTTAAATTGAGTATCTATTCACCCCCTATAGACGTGTTGTCGTCGTCTAGTAGAATATGTTTAGACTATGACAATATTTAAAACAATGTATTGATAGCTGACCATTGCACATTCTTGTGTTTTTTATAACCATTGTCATGCCTCTAGTAGTCAGGAAAATAAATTACCTTTTGATAAGATTTGAATTGTTTTTAAGTATGAAATATGATTTCATTGTAGGATTCAATTAGGGGAGGTTAACATTGATGTTCGAGACTTTTCACAATGGATACACTGCATATGCTAATAAACACACCAAATATGTAAATAAAGTAAGCCTAAGAGCATTTCAAATAAGTTCTTGTGCCCGAAACTGGATGAATAAGTTCATGTGCCTGAAATTGGAGGAACAATAGATGTTTTCACTATTAGTAATAGGTTGGACTCATTATAAGTGAGATCGCGTTAAGTGAAACGGTGAGACATCTAGCAAAACTTGTTAATAATAATAAATGCATGTGTGATCCTAAATATTATGTGATAAACAAAATGTCTAAAAGCAGAACAGTAAGGCCCCCTTCCGAAACTGAAAAATAAATTCTTAGACCATAGGATAAGACAACCAAAGTTGAGTTTAGGATATATAGCTTGATTGAAGAGTACTAACATGGAAATTAACATCAATAACACATAGAGCACACACATGGAAATTACATTTCTTTTTTATTATTTGTTCAAGAATGTTTCCTTTAAGAACCATGACTGTAGTTTATACTTAACTCATCACGAGCTAAACCTTTTGTTTTTTGAGCAATGAGAAGTTAATATTATATTGTTTTTTATGTTTAGTGATGTGTTGTTAAGTGCCTTGTTTTATTATGTGTTAAAATTTGATTCTTTGAGTGATCAACTTAGGAAAAGATAAAAACTTGTTGTTGCGAAAGGTCCAACAACAAATGAATTTCATAATAAAAGTAGTTGAAAAAAGTATGATAGAGATATTCACTTGATTAATTCACTTAGAGATAAAGAACTATGACTACAAAGGATTTTCAAAATACAAACAAGCGTGTTCTAGGATTATAAGTGTGACTTAAAGATTTGTTCCTTTGCCTTGAAATACATGTAGTTGATGTTGTAGAAATACACACTTAGATCAATTTTTGATATTTCATGGTACAGAACTGTACATCATGAACACATAGTTACTTCATTAATATTAATAGATCATAGTTCAACTTACACTCTCTTTATATATTCACAAGTCTCATCATACATTGTTTAGATATTATTTAGAAGAAAACTGAACTTGTGACTCTCATATGTTATTTGTATCCTTGCTCATGCTTAAATTTAAAAGATAGTTTCGTACAAAATCAATCTAAGTAACATTCACTTCATGCGAGTGTGATATCCTTACTTTTTTTTTCACTTGCTACTTTCAAATATCCTTGTATACTTGCATGTGGCCCATTTAAGATTACAAAGTGATTAAACAAAGTAGAATGACACATGCCCTAAAGGATAACATTATGGTTTTCAGAAAATCCAAAAAAATGCATATAAGAAAGGTTAAATATCACAATCAAGATACACACTCTTTATAAAACCTAAAAAATAGTCTTCCATACATCATTCAATTATTGACTTGAGCATCACAATTTTTGCAAGTATTTCTCAATCCTTAATATGAAATCAATGCTTTGGAAAAGGAATAGTGGCCGCCGCCAAGTAGGATGACATCAATAATAAGTTACATAACAATAAAAAAGTTACCAGAAGATAAGAAAGATGCAACAAAACTCAAAAGAAAATATTGCTCATATTTATTTATAGAAGGCCTACTCTAAAGACGAGGATTGACTAACCCATGTATCGAAAGTGTGTGATAAAAGAAAGCAAGAAATGAGTGCTTGAAGAAATTCATGAAGAACCGACACAAGAACGTTAAAGAAGACATAATTTAGCAAAGAAAATCCCCCGGACTAATTATTTATGGTTGACAGTGAGGCAAAATGTCTGAATACATATCTAAAATTGCAATAAATGTCAAAGGCACAATGACGTTCACCTTACCAGTCTAGCAAAACCTAGCCATTTATCTTCCCGTTGGTCTTTTGCTTGTCGGGGAATTAATATTTTAAGCCTATTCCTTTTATCATTATGTTACTAAAGTTCCTAATTGTAGCCGCCGACTACTTCACAAATGAATCAAAGCAGAACCACAAGCAAAAATCATGGGATGCAACATTTTACATTTCTTCGAAAGAAACATAATAGCTAAGTCTAGTATACGAATAACACAATACATTTTACTGATAATAAAATTTAAAAATTAATATACAATTAACAAATAACACACTATTTCACCTCAACGGAGCATCCCTAAACCAACAATAAGATAAAATTAAAATATATGCTTACAAACAAGACTGGATAATTTAAAAATATTATATGAATTTTTTAGTTAAATTGTTTTTAATTCTTGACTATGTATGGGTAATATTCTTATACTGACTATATTATATAATTTTTTTTAGTAAGTATAGTTGTTTCATGCATCTTCTTAAAGTTCTAGAGTGTGTTTTTTTTGGACTCAAAATAGACTTATATTTATATAGTTCTCATCAAGCGGGAACAAAAAATTCAAAAAGGAAAAAAAAAAAAAGCACAGAAATACCAGAGAGAAAATCTTGCTCAGTGCAGAGTGGAGGACCACCCATAATAGGCGCCGGAGATGGACGGAACCATACCCCGAATAGCAACGGAGATCGAAGACCTCCGTGAAAACCACCGTCCCGACAACCCACAGCCTCTGTCCGAACAATCCCTCTCAGATCTCCAAAAACTCCTCAAAAACCCCCAAGCCCTAGAAGCACTCTATGACGCCGTTTCACCTTCCCACCTCATTCCACCAATCGCCACCGCAATGGACTCATCTCCAACTCCCCACTCTCTCCTCGCTTCTCACGTTTTCCTCTCTTTTCTCCTCTCCCCAAACGCTCCCGTTTTCACTCTCTTCACTCCTCTTTCCTTCCTCTCCTTCCTCCGTTCAATTCGCCGCTCTTTCAAAAACAACAACGCTTCCAACAACTCTCAGCCGCGCCCCAAGCGGAAACGCGGCGCTAAAAACAAAAAAGCCACAGAAAATGATGAAGACGAACCTAATTCATCAAGCTCTCAGCATAATCTCGATGTTAGGGTTTTGCTTTCTCTTTTCGAGAAGCTAGTTAGCGTTATGTCGTTGATTCATCTCGATCGTTTCCCTGAGAGTCTGAAATCGTTGATTCAGACTATTTCAGAGGTTCCTTTGACAGCTATTGAATCATGTAGAGATGAGTTTCAGTACAGTAAATTGGTTGCTTTATGCTCGAGGATTCTGAAAGAGGTTTTGAAACCGGAGCATGGTGAGCCTTCCGAGACTGCTGCTGAGGTTTTGAAGGCACTGTCCCCGCTTGCTCCTATGCCGAAATCTACTGTGAGGACTTTTGCTGTTGATTTTGTGAAGAGTCTTGCTAGGGATTCTGTTGGTGTGAGGAAGGCTTTGGTTAATTTTCCGAGGTATTTGGCGATTAAGGCGCCAGATAAAGCTGAACCTAGAGGGTTGGCTGTGGAGTTTATTATGGAGGTTGTTAGGGTTATGGAGTTGGAGGATCAAATTGGGTTTGTGAAGTACGTTGTGAAGATGACTCAAGGAAAAGGCAATTTAAGGCTTTTGGGGGTTGATCTTATTTTGAATTTGGTAACTACGTTGAAGGATCCTTTAGGGGTGAATTCCATGGAGGAAGAAGAAGGGAAAGAGGTGTGGGGACTGTGGTGTTTGGAGGCGTTGGTAAAGCGTTGTTCGGATGTTAGTGCTATGACTCGAGCTCGGGCGTTGTCGAATTTAGCACAGGTTGTTAAGCTTCTATCAGGTAGTGATAGGGCTAGTGTGGTTTTGAAAAAGTTTATGGGTTTTGGCGATGAATATGTTGCGAATGTGGGAGGAAAGGGAATCAATGAGATGCTGAGGAGAAGGTGTGTGGATGAGAAGGCGGGTGTGAGAAAAGCTGCTCTTTCGCTCGTTACTAAATTGACTGCTCTGCTTGGAGGTGCTATTGATGAAGTGGTACTTAAGACAATGGGAATGGCTTGTTCCGATTCACTCCTTAGCATCCGGAAAGCGGCTGTTGAAGCTCTTTCCGAGGTATTCTTTTTACCCTTTTTCCATAAAGATTTTGTTGTGCCATGCTTTCGGAAGAGGCAAAATTGTAAACTGATGCAATATGCAAAATTTTGTATATTTGGATTGAGAAATCACATGTTTTTTTTTACTTCTCTCATTATTAGAACTATTTGAGTATTTACTGAAGATAGCAAAAATACTGTGCTCTTTTTTATTTTTTCATTGCTTTTAATTTAAATTTAAGCATTTGTACAATTAGGCATTCTTTGGTTAGGAGGGATAAGTGAGAGGAGGAGAAATGAAACAATCCCTTTTATATTTGGATTTTGGTTTACAAGTTTAATTGTGGAATTTTAAAACTAATTTTCTTTCTGTTAGGCATTTCACTAGTCCCCTAAAAAATCTGCCTTTTTCTGTACCTTTTTACTAATAACAGTATATAATTTATGGAAATTAGTTTACCATTATGTAGGTTTTCAAAACATTCTCAGCTGAAACGGTAATAACTGAGTGGCTACACTCAGTCCCTCGTCAAATAGCTGATAATGAAACTAGCATCCAAGAAGAATGCGAGAATATGTTTGAAGAACTTGTTCTGGACCGAATATCTAGAGGCACAGCTTCTTCCTCTTCATATAATGGATCTACGTCTGGTAGCCAAGAGAAAGAAAAAGGCGTAGACGAAGAGATGGAGATGTCTTTCCCTCCAGGAATTCTGTATCTTCTGAGAGAGATTTGCAATGGAGAGGTTAGTCCTTGGGTTAAAAAAATTTGCACAAACCTGGGCAAAAAGAAACGCTTGAAGCACAAAATTGTTACCGCGCTTCAGAATATAATCAAGGTGTCTGAGTCTATCTGGCTGAACCATAGCAAGCCGATAGAAAAGTGGACTGCCCCACCAGGTGCTTGGTTTCTTTTATCAGAGGTGTCAGTATTCCTTCCAAAAGCAGTGGACTGGGATTTTCTTCATCATCATTGGCAGCTTCTTGACAAACATAAAGTGAAAGGTGAGTTTCAAAGTCCATTTGTACAGAAAAATCCAAATGGAGAGGAAGAAGGCATAGAATGCAACAATGTTGCCTGGGCAAGTGACCGAGTTTTCCTATTGCAAACAATCTCTAATGTTTCTATCGAGCTACCACCTGAACCGGCTGCTGATTTGGCTCACAACTTACTCAAACGGGTTGAAAAATTCAACATGCATTCAACAGAGGTAATCATTACATAGTATTATTGAAGTTCATAACTAAATCCTAACACTAGTGCTTCTTAATCTTACCTTATTCTTGAATGGTTCCCGTGATGCCTTTCTGTCATACATTGTTAAGGATATGATTTTATTTGTTCTGCATGACTAAAAAGTTCATAAACTACTTTCTTCCAATGCTTCTCATGGTTGTCAAGATCTCGATCTAATAGCTACGATCTTATATTTTACGATCTCACTCACCCTCCAACAATCCTGATCTTAAGTAGAATTGTGTGTTGGCAGTGTTGCAGCTAAATTGTTAAAAAATTGCAAAAACATTGATTTTGTGCGATCTTTGCCAGTTTCGGCCATGCTTGGCCGTTTTTCGGTCACAACCATTAAGAGGTGAGAAGGTTGATAAAATGTAGAGGCACAACAATTACGTTTCAGCGGAGATGAATGCGTGCCTTTTGAAATGATGAAATTTTAGATTTAGAATTTAGAGAATAAACATCTCACTTGTAGGGTTTATTTTAACTAATGGACTTATGATAATCCTAGTAATTAACCAAATATGTCTCTAATGTCTAACAAATGGGAATTTCCCTAATGTCTAACAAATGTTCCATGAGGTATGAGGCACTAATAAAGTATTAAAACTCAATCATACATGTCTAAAGAATATGAGAAAGAGTCGTTTTCTCACTAATACACTGGCCTACTAACATATATCGTGTAAAAATACTTTACATATATACTATTATTTTTTTATTTTAGTAGGATATTACGATTTTTGTTGCGATTTTACGATTTTGTTACCCCCTTTCAATCTTACAAAAATAATTGGGTAGGATCTTCCGATCTTAGCTACGGTTTTATATTTTACAATCTTGCTATTCTCTTCCGATCTTATGTAAGATCTTGATTTCGACAACCTACTCTGTCTCTCAATTACCATCTTTTGCGTCATATTTCATAATTTCTTAGCACATCAAATATTGTAGTATCGAAGTCTGTCTCGATTTTGACAACCTACTCTGTCCTCTTGAAATTATCATTTCTCTCCTTTTATAGGTTCTTGAAATTTTTTCTCCATCTGATGCTTAAGCTTTCATCTTATTCATGCCCTTCATGCGCCAACAATTCTTGAAAATTTTCTCCATCTGATGCTTAAGCTTTCATCTTATTCATGCCCTTCATGCTCCAACAAAGAAGGAATGTTCATTGATCACTCATAGACAACATTATTCGCATATAAATATTATTTCTCTGATAATCTCAGTTTCACACACAATCAGTATCCCCATGGTCTATACTTAAATATTGAATAATTGTTTAAGCATAGTCGATGGAACAGATATTTTCGTACACAAATATTAGTTAGTATCTGAGAATCAAGATAAAAGGATAAAAATTGTCATTTAGCGTACTACAGAACTTTAATGAAATGCTACTTTTGCTAATAGTACACTACAAATCTATAATGAATTGCTACTTTGGCTGACAGGTTGACGCTCATGTAAAAGCACTTAAGACATTATGCAAGCGAAAAGCTTCAAATGACATGGAGGCAGAAGCATTAGTCTTGAAATGGGTACACCAAGTTCTGTCTAGAGCTTCTCAAATAATAGAAACTTTTATTTCAGATAATTCAGAGCAAGATGTTGAAACTGGATTCTTTACTCCACCTAGAAGCGGGTCTAGTAAAGGTAGGAAATCAGTACGAAAGCGCAAATCATTGTCAAAAGCAATCACGGCAATTTATACAATTGGGTCTTTAGTTATTGTCTGCCCAACTGCTGATATGAGTGCTGTAACTCCATTATTGCACACTATCATCACCTCTGGAAATTCAGGCCCGAAATTAAATAAGCTACCTGGCCCTGCAACCACTCTACAACAAGAAGCTCCTTCTTTTTATATTCAAGGGTGGCTGGCCATGGGCAAACTTTGCCTTGCTGATGGGAAGCTTGCAAAGAACTATATTCCTCTGTTTGTACAGGTTGGTCTTGCGACTTTGTTTTACACCTCAACGACTGGTGTTTGTTGTCTTACTTCATAATCAAAACATGTCCTGTTTTGGGATACCATTGCAGGAGCTTGAAAAGAGCGATGCTGCAGCTCTTCGCAATAATATTGTGGTCATGATGGCAGACTTCTGTGTTCGGTACACTGCTCTTATTGATGGGTAAGCCTTCTAAGAGATACTGCGCTTAAAGTGATTTTGAATAACACAAGTTTAATAATGCAAATGGAATAATCCATAGTACAAATTGAAGATAAACAATTAATGGATGAAATAAACATGGGATAACTAGTACTCTGTCAAGTAAATTGTATCTTTGCTAACTTATTTTCCTTTGAAGCTATCAGTTATATAACCAAGATCACTAGGTGTCTCTTAGATCCCTGTGAACTTGTGAGAAGGCAAACATTCATATTGCTATCCAGACTGTTGCAGGTATTATTTCTTTCCTTCTATGACTACTGTTTCTGTTTCACATCTTATAATTATCTGGCGTCTAAATATGTCCCCTTCTGTTTCTATTTCACACCCTTGCTTTTAGTTATGGCTAAAAACACTCTACTTTCCTTTTACCCTAGAGGGACTATGTGAAGTGGAGAGGAGTGCTATTTCTTCGTTTCCTTTTGTCACTTGTTGATGAATCAGAAAAGATTAGGCAGCTAGCAGATTTCCTCTTTGGAAATATTCTGAAAGGTTTGAATCTCTACCTTGGTAATTCTACCTGCAGTTACATGAATTGAACAACATTTGTTTTATGACTTTGACTAGTGTTTTTCTGTCACCAGTCAAGGCTCCTCTCTTGGCATATAATAGTTTTGTTGAGGCTGTTTTTGTTTTGAATGACTGCCATGGCCATATTGGACATCGTGAGTCCGGCGAATCACGAAAGGACACCCAACTTTTCTCCATCAGGTAGAGGGATCCCAATTATCAATTGGTAAGACAATTATGCAGTTGATGTATTTTGTGTGCTTACATCTGTTGCATCATTTTTTGTAGGGGTGCTGATGAAAAATCAAGGTCTAGAAGAATGCATATTTATGTTTCTCTACTAAAGCAAATGGCTCCGGAGCATCTTCTCGCAACCTTTGCCAAGTTATGTGCAGAAATTCTAGCCGCAGCTTCTGATGGTATGCTCAATATCGAAGATGCAACTGGACAGTCTGTTCTACAGGTATTGATCTTTATCACATCTTTACCAGCAGTAGTCATCAAGTTGTCCTGACACATAATTTAGCACATCTCAATTTATGTCCTAATTATAACATTAACTGTGGGATCAGGATACTTTTCAAATTCTTGGCTGTAAAGAGATACGCATTCAATCTACTCGTGGATCATCTGAGTCGGCAGACTTAGAAGAAGAAGGGGGAGAAAATGGATCTTCAACTCGAAAGGCTATAACTCAGGCAGTCAAGAAGGGCCTCATTCAAAACACCATACCCATCTTCATAGAGTTGAAACGTCTACTGGAAACCAAGAACAGTCCCCTCATAGGTTCTCTCATGGAATGCCTACGGGTCCTTCTCAAGGACTACAAGAATGAGATCGATGACATATTGGTTGCTGATAAACAGCTGCAGAAAGAGCTGATCTATGACATGCAGAAATATGAAGCGGCAAGAGCTAAAGCAACAGTTGCTGAGGCTGTAGCCTCCATGCCTAAACCAAGTGCAAATCAATCACCTGGTGACTCTAAGAATCTGCCCAAGGAACAAGGACAAACAACACATGAACAAAATGAGGACAATGACCAGTTTCCAAGTGGTTCAAGAATTGCTTCGGCAATGGCAGATGCTGCAGCTGCAGCTACAGCTCGTTCTGTGCTCAAGGAAATTAACAAGGGGACACTGACACCACAGCTTAGTTCTTTGAATGTTCCGAAAGTCAAGTCTTTTACAGGTGAATGCATATCTAGAGGTGATAAGCGTTTGGATGTCATAAAATCTTTGAAGAAAAAACATGCTTTTGATTCTGATGACGAAAACTAAAAAAATGTAGTTTTCCTTCTACTAGTATAGTGGCAGCGTTCTTTTCCTCATTGTAAATGTTGCAAGTGTTGCAAGAGTTGTTCATACTCAAATACCCTATTTGAATACATGACCCTATTTCATAGTTCAATCACATGCTCTTGTGCAATAATCCCAACATACTCCTTGTACTTTGCACCAATACTTTTTGCAACATAGAATACACAGAAAAATGTGAAATGAGGATAAGAGAACAAGTTTAATAACATTCATCAGGGCAGGTTTCCAATCAGTCATCATGACCTTGGGAAACAACTTCTCTGATTTGAACAACTCCTTCGGCTTCTTCAAAACCCATGTGAAATTCGTCCCCCTTTTATGTTTCAACTAAGCAAACTAAATAACGAAAGTCAATTTGTTAGACATAACACCTACAATCTCAAGTAGTGGTGTCCTATATCTGTTGGTTTTATATGTGCAGTCAAAGATCAAAACCAAATAAAACACATTCAAAAGCTTCACTGAATTGTTATGCGTCCAAAATATGTCTACCATATAAAACATATTAAAGTTTTCTTTATTTCTGGTCCAACACATGTACTCCTCATCATGAATTATGGTCAACAAATGTTGCATTTTTGTGAATGAACATCTAATAGTAGATAAGTATGTCGGTCTTATGTTATACACATGTTCCACACTTGTCAAATTATTAACATCTATATATTTCAATGCAACAATTATGAACCTCAGCGCCATATGGTACTTTATCATGTCATTCACAAATTATATATCTTTGAGTTTTAGACTGTCATTCACAAATTATATATCTTTGAGTTTTAGACGACCTAATATGTCATAATTGTCTAAATTCCTAGCTAGATCATGGTTGCGAATACCACATCTATCATTTATGTATGTTCCAACCACAACCTTTTGACACAAAACTCAACTTAAAAAGACATTTAACTCTTCCACTACAAGTGACTTTCGATTTTATTTTGTTCTTGTAATTTTCTCTCATCTCACAATTAATAATTAGTTTTTCGATCACACCTCTTTTCCCATTTATTGTATCATAATGAACAATAACAACAATAATATTATATTGTCTCTCAATATTTTGTGTCCATGATAACATTTCGGTTAGAGAGAAAAATATCTATCAATTAAAATATAAAATAAATTACTCATAAATTTTACCACTCATATTATAACTTTCAAAGAAATGTGTCGATTACAACTCGATTAAAATAAACATACGACGAAATGTGTAAAATTTATTGGAGAACCATCTATCTTATATTCACTCATGGAGAATATGTAAACGACAAATATAAAATTGTCAGATTTTTTTAGGGATGTGGTAAAAATCCGTTATACAAATATTTTTAAATATTCGATAAGGCCAAATACGCACTGCATTTTTCTAAGATATTTGTTATTTTGACCCTCATAGTTACACTACACCGCATTACTACTGTTCATACATACTAAAATAATAATAATATAATATTTCAATAAATTTGGTTGTTTTGCACCCAAGAATTAAAAAGAGACAAAGTTGTGAAAATTTGGTTAATGGTGCATTAAAAACGGGTTACTTTTGCTTAAAGTTTGGTTAATATGTACTAGAGATCAAAATATAGAAAAAGTAATGAAAAGTTGGTTAATGCTCTTATAAAATTGGTTAATGTTGTTCAAAATTTGGTTAATATGCACCCAAACATCAAAATAGAGAAAAACTTATAATGAAAATTTGGTTAATACTGTTTAAAGAGACGGTTAATATTACTTATAGTTTGGTTAATTTGCACCCAGATATCAAAATATAGAAAAATTTGTAGAGAAAAGTTGGTTCATGCTCTTAAAAGTTGGTTAATGATAGTCAAAATTTGATTAATTTGCACCCATACATCAAAGCAGAAGAATTTGTGATAAAACTTGATTTATATACATGCAAATATCAAAACTCAACACATTGGCAACAAAGTAACGAAATAATATTACATTAATCATACAAACACCATATATTGGTATACTTAACATATTTTTATAATTGTTAAGTTGTGAAAACAGAAACAAAATAGATTGTGCATTGAGAGCTTTGATATTGGATATAGAGAGAGAGAGAACGTCGTTGCTTGATCGAGAAAGAGAGGGTGTCGTTGTTGTTGCTGATTTTGGGTCGAGAATGCTGTTTTTGTCTTTGATTTTTGATCGAGAGTGCCGCTGTTGTCATCGGTTTTGGATCAGAGAGAGAGAGAGAGAGTCGCTGGAACTTTGTTTATCGTGAACTGTTTGTGTTGTTGGTGGATTAACCCTAAAAGTCATTTTGTTGTTGTGGTATTAAAGCGGCAAGCAAAAAGTAAAGTATTTATTTTTATCGGGTGATATATACCGGTTAGGTTATATCGTATCGTGTCCACAGAGATTGGTTATTGATTCTTCGTTCAACAATTCGTTCGTTAATGAGCTTGAGATTAAATAGGTTGAAAATAAACGACAAAAAGTAAATGAACAAAAATTATAAAGGATAGACAGCTTGTCTGAAACGAATGCACACTACCCGTCACAGACTTAAATCTACTGTCCAGTTATACTCAGCCTACGATATTCGTCCGTGTCATCACATACCTCTCACAACCTAAGCTATTTCTAACCCAAATTGAGAATCCTCCTAAATCAACTCGATATCCATTTCTGGCATACCTCGACAACCAGAAGTCAATTGCGTCACCTCCATACCCATCTCTGACATACTTCACCAACACAGAGGCATTAAGATCAGATACTCTAAGTGAATGTCATCTCTAAACCCATTTCTAGCATTTAGAAACTAACAGATAACCATCCTAGGTAACAATCTAAGCGATCTATCTCTAGCAAAGCTCAAACCCCTAACATAGAGTAAAAACCTAAGACAATCACCAACACAGATTCGTAAAGCAAACTTTATACAACGCCAAGGGCGACAAATATACATAGTAAGAGTAGATATACATACAAAACCCAACAAAAGAGATTACAAAGAGAAGAGAAAAAGAGGAACCAAACATTTCTTGGGTTGTCAACACCAATCGATGAGGAATTCGACTCCAGGTCATCCAAATGCAAGCTCAAATGTTGTTTCTAAGTTAATCGATAAAAAAAAATGATGTTGATGGTGTTGGGACTCAAAAATACCCAACCCATAACCTAAAAGCTTGTTTTTAGCCCATTTTAAAGAGTTTTGATATCGTAGGGCGCGCTTAGGTCTGTCTGTGACGCTCAGCACGGTCTGTGTTGTTTCGAAAAAAATCAGCATCTTGTTTTTGGCATAACTTGAGAACCGTAACTCGAAATTGCATCCGGTTTGAAGCGTTGGAAAGCTTATTCAATTTCCTATCTAACCATGAAAAAATATAAACCAAATTGATGATTTTTTATTCTTTGATTTTGAGCCTTATTCATTGATGAGTTACTCAAATTGCGCGTTTGAAGTCGTGGCTTCGACACTTTATTACTAAATGCTCCAATTATGAATGAATACCTATAAAAGAGATGAAAAACTATCAAATGATACCAATGTTTTAAAAACCGGACCGGAGATCAAACCGGTGAAGGTACTGGGTCACTGGTTTATTGGTTGAACCACTGGGTCACTAGCCGAACCGCATGACTAAACCGGATTAAACCGGATAACTCAGTTGATTAAACTGGACTTTATAACAAAACGATATAGGTATAAAACTTGTCGAATCAGATGACTCAATCTCCACAAAATATAATTAGAACTATTTAAAAAAAAAATATCATTTCATAAATAAATTCACAATTTGATAATTTAAATTTAAATTTTAAATATTTTAAAAATATCATATCATAAATAAATTTACAATTTGATAATTTAAATTTAAATTTTAAATATAAGTATCATATATAATAAAATAGTACAAAATTACAAAGTATAATTGCAACATAGTATAATTGAATAATTTATAACAAAATAATTTTATTATCTACTATTTAGTTTCAAGGAGTAAAGATTATTGTAATATTAAGATATTCTTCTTCAAATATCAAAATTATCTACAAAATCAACCGCATCAACAACATTTTCTTTGTCAATAATATAATTAATTAATTTTATTTTTTATTTAAATATAATATTTTAATAAAATAATCCAAATAAATAAAAAATTTGAATTGCATATTTTTTTAAAAATTTAAAAATTTAGAATAAAAAAATTAAAAAAATTAAAAATACGGTTGAACCACGGTTTTAAACCGGTTTTCCATTTTCACGGTTCTTGCGGTTCTTACAACGACATTCCCGATCCAACTATTGAACCAGGCCGGTTATCTGGCCGGTTCGACCGGTCCGACCGGCCGGTCCGGTCCGGTTTTTAAAACACTGTTATGATACAATAGTTACACAAAAACTCAATTATTCTATTATGTACACATTTATACAAAAAACGAGGGATTTATTCGAAGAATATGAACAAAAGAACCGATAAGTGACATAAAGCATATATATACAAAATAACTACATTTTGACACTTATCAAAGTGAAATGACAAAATTACCCTTGCCAATTATATGAATTACAATATCAGTATATTTATACGGTGTAGTGTAATTTTAAGTGTCAAGATATCATTTCTTTTTTTCTAAATATCTATTAAAAACGTACACCGGATTTATTCTTCCACTAAAATCCAATAAAAACCTAAGTTGTCTCGAGTTTTCTTTATCAATTTATAGTAAATTGTACTTGATTTATACTTTATATATAATATTGTTATAAATGGCATGATTATGGATCTCCATCAATTATGAGATTTCGATTGATTTTCTATTTATTGCATATGTCCTATAAATAGGACTCATATTGTACTTGAAACACCCACTTAGAATATGAATAATAGAATATACTCTCTTCTTCTCTTCTATTGTTTTATTTAGTTTCATAACACGTTATCAGCACGAAGCTTCAACTTTTAGAAGATAATTTTTTTTTATTCTTTATCTATTATTTATAAATATTAATTAGAAAAAAAAAAAAGAAAATCAGTGATGATTTTCATGCATTCCAGAAGGATTGCATGAATAAAGCATCCAATTGCAAAACAAATTATTCATATAGTTCCTGAAGAACTTATCAAGTTATCCTGAAGGATAGTCAAATAAATTATTTATAAAATTATTGAAGAACTTATCAAGCTATCCCTAAGGATAGAAAAATAGATTATTTATAAAATATTTATATAGTTTTTGAAGAACCTATCAAGCTAACCAGATGGTTGACTTATCAAGTTATTCCTAAGAATAGGAAAACAGATTATTTATAAAATATTTATATAGTTTCTGAAGAACCTTTCAAGCTAACCAGATGGTTGCATCTATAATATTAATTAATCCCAAAAGGATTAGATCTGTAATATTAATGAATTTTAGAATAATTGCATCAATTATGTTAAAAATTAGCAAAGGATCGAAAGAATATTATTGAATATCCCAGAAAGATTTCATAAATATTTTTTTGTTATATCGATCTAAAAATTTGTAATATTTTCATAAAATAATTGTTATTCCAGAACAATGACACAAATAATTTTAACACATTTCAGAAGAATGATTATATTTTTTTAGATCATTGTTTATAAAATTTTCTTAACACATATGAATAATCATCCTAGAAGTATGATTATAATTTTTAGATAATTTATTAGCTAATAATTTTAGCGCGTCCCAGAAGGATGATTATATTTATTTTAGATTATTGTTTATAAATGTTTATATTATTCTAAAAAATTTTCTCTAAAATTTGGTTGTGCTAACAATTAGTGTTTATTTAGAAAATTATTATTTTGTTTAATGAAACATGTTTCGGTCAATAATTTGATGAATTTATTTGGTGATTTTGAAAAGAATTATTCTGAAATAAATAAAAAATTTAAAATGTAAGTTTATCAATAAAAATTTTAAAATTAAAATTTTGTTATAATATAGTTTTGTGAGTATAAAATGTATTAATATGTATTTTAAATGTGAGTAGAATATATATTATTATGGGGTGTGCATATAATATTTATATTGTGAAAAACTATATACATATAGTAAGATTCAAGATATTTTATTTTATTATTGAATATAACTTGATAAGTTTATTTATAATAAATTAATTGAGTTATATTAGATGGAGAATTAAATATGATATGATGTTGTATTGATGTATATATTTTTGGACAATTTATAAAATCATAAAATATTTATGAGATATCATAAATTATTATATATAGTAATTTTTGATAATCATTATATTATAATGATATGATAATATTAATGAAATTGATCTTATTAGAATATATATTTATGTGCAATGACTAAGTACACTTGTGATTTGACTGATGTTAATTGGAAGGTTGGTGTTTAATTTATTTAATAAGTTTTATAAAATATTTTATGATGATAAAATTAATATAATAGTGATAATTGAATATACATTCAATAAAAATAAATAAATATACAATGTATTTATTTATTGTTTATCCGATATAAGTAGTCGCTCGAAAGTCATTTATAATTTGTGAGTAATTTCTTTATCCAGATAGAACATTGATCACATTGTCGGAGTTGGAAGTGTCAAGAAATATAATTTAAGGAAATTTCTTTTTAGCTATTATAACCGGTCTTTGTGGATGTTTTGAAATTTCTTTTTATGGATATTTTAAATTTTATTTTCTAATAACAATAAAGTGTGTTTGCTTCTTGTTCATTCACATAATCTATTCTTTGAATAACTTGTATGTTTAAAGTGCACTCATAACTCATCATTATTATTTTTAAAGAATGAATGTCGGCACTTGCGTCACTACTAAAGATATTTACCTCGCTGATAGTGCACCTACTCTCACAATTTTCAAAGATAATTTTTTTTTATCTTACATAGTAAAGCGAAATACTGATGTTAGCACTATATCTGGTACCTCAAAAATAATTGAAGCCTCCGAAAGAGGCAGTGTATTGTTAAGTGGAGGAATACTATTACACATTGATAATGCACTATATTCCTCTAAATCTAATAGAGATTTATTAAGTTTCAAAGATGTTCGCCTTAATGGCTACCATATTGAAACAAAAGTTGATGAAAGTATTGAATATCTTTATATTACACAACAAAATTTGGACAGAAAATGCGTAATGGAAAAACTACCAGCTTTTTCCTCGGACTTGTACTACACTTATATTAGTACAATTGAAGCACATACTATTGTAAACTAGAAGTTTACAAATAATAATAAATTTGTAATTTGGCATGACCGGTTGGGCCATCCTTGTTATTTAATGGTGCGAAAAATAATTGAAAATTCATGCGGTCATCAATTAATGCATGGGTAAATTATTCAATCAAATAAGTTCTCATGCAACTCGTGCTCGCAAGGGAAGTTGATAATTCAACCATCACTAACAAAAAATGGAAATAAATCTCAGTTTTTTAGAACGTATACATGGTGATATTTATGGGCCAATACACCCATCATATGGACCATTTAGATATTTTATGGTTTTAATTGATGCATCAACTAGATGGTCACATGTTTGTTTATTGTCAACTCACGACTAAGCGTTTGCAAGATTGTTAGCTCAACTAATTCGTATAAGAGCTCAATTCCCTGATTATCCTATCAAGAAAATACTCTTGATAATGCTGCAAAATTTTCATCTCAAGCATTTAATGAATATTGTATATCTATTGAAATTGACATTGAACATACAGTAGCACATATTCATACACAAAATGGACTTGCAAAATCATTTATCAAACGCATAAAATTAGTTGCAAGACCACTTATTATGAGATGCAAACGAGTGATAACCTTTTCCCATTTAGAATTAATTTTTGGTAAAGAACCTAATACTTCTCATCTAAGAATTTTTGAATGTGCGGTGTATGTGCCAATTTCTCTACCACAATGCACTAAGATGGGTCCTCAAAGGAGGATTGAAATATATGTTGGATATGAATCTCCATCTATTATAAAATATCTTGAACCAACAACCGAAGATTTATTCACTGCTCGTTTTGCTGATTGTCATTTTGATGAATCAAATTTTCCAACATTAGGGGGAGAGAATAAGAAGCTGGAAAAAGAGATCAGTTGGAATGAATTATCATTATCTCATCTTGATCCTCGAACGAAACAATGTGAACTAGAAGTTCAAAAGATGATTCACTTGTAAAGCTTAGAAAATCAACTACCAAATGCATTCACTAATCCAAACGTTGTGACTAAATCATATATACCAACTGTAAATACTCCAATAAAAATGGATATCCCTATTGGACAATCCAATGAGTCTCAACTACGCCTGAATTGCGGCAGAACAATCGGTTCCAAAGATAAAAATTCTCGAACAAAAAAGGGAGCTAAGAATAAACATGGCCCAAGTGAGGATACCGAAAATCTAAAAGAGTTTCCAGACATAATAAACATTTCATCTCAAGAAGAGATTGATCAGGTAGTTGAAACTCATAAAAATAAAGAGATCTCAATAAATCATGTCCAAAATGGAATACAATGGAACCGACACGAAGTCGACATTGGTGATATTTTTTCGTATAATATAGCGCTAAATGTGATAAATGACAAAGAGGATCATGAACCAGCGTCTATAAAAAATTGTAGACAAAGTGAGAATTGGCTAAAATGGAAAGAAGCAATTGAAGTAGAATTAAACTCACTCTACAAAAGATAAGTTTTTGGACCTTTAGTCCGAACACCTCAAGTTGTGAAGCCAGTGGGTTACAAATGAATTTTCATGCGAAAGCTAAATGAAAATAATGAAATTATGGACGCAAGTGGTTTAATCGTCTTAGTGAATATTTGCTTAAAGAGGGGTATACAAATAACTCCATTTGTCCTTGTATTTTTATAAAAAGATGAGGAAAAGATTTTGCAATAATAGTCGTCTATATTGATGACACAAATATTATTGGAACTCCTGGAGAGCTTCTAAAAGCTATGAATTGCTTGAAGAAAGAGTTTGAGATGAAGGACCTAGGAAAGACAAAATTATGTCCAGGTTTACAAATTGAGCATTTGGGCAAAGGAATATTTGTACATTAAGAAGGCTATATAGAAAAGGTGTTAAAACGCTTATGTATAGACAAATGTGACCCGTTGTTTACTCCAATGGTTGTTAGATCATTAGATGAAGAGAAAGATCCTTCCAAGCCTCGAGAAAAGGATGAAGAATTGCTTGATCCTGAAGTACCATATCTTAGTGCGATTGGAAGACTGATGTACCTTGCTAATTATACACGTCCTGATATATCATTTGCGGTCAATCTATTAGCAAGATACAATTCTTTACCTACACGGAGACATTGGAACAGAGTTAAACATATAATTTGTTATCTTAGAGGTACAATAGACATGAGTCTGTTTTATACCAAAGTATTCAAACTCGAATTAACAGGTTATGCAGATGTGGGTTACTTGTCAGATCCTCACAATGATAGATCAGAAACAGATTATTTGTTTACATTTGGTGGTACAACTATTTCATGGACATCAGTGATAAACAATAGAAGCAACTTCATCTAATCATGCAGAACTTTTAGCACTACATGAGGCAAGTCGAGAATGCGTCTGGTTGAGATGCTTAATCCAACACATACAAAATACTTGTGGTTTGTCTTCAGGAAAAATAAATTCAACTATCATATATGAAGATAATACTGCATGCATCACTCAATTGAAAGATGTTTACATTAAACGAGACCAAACAAAACATATATCTCCAAAGTTCTTTTTCACTCATGATCTTCAAAAGAACGACGATATAAACATCCAACAAATTCGTTCATGAGACAATCTTGCAGACCTTTTCATAAAGTCACTCCCAAGTAGAACTTTTAATCAACTAGTACAAAAGATTGGTCTTCATCCTCGAAGAAATAATCGTTCAGCTGAGGGGGAGAAATAAATTTGTTTTAAAAGGTATTGTACTTTTTTCTCTTCACTAGATTTTTTCCCTAAGGTTTTTTCTGGAAAGGTTTTAACGAGACATATCCAGAACAAACATCTAAAGAGGAGTATTATAAATAATTGATGATTGTCTCCCTATAATTTTCTTTCTTATTTGTAATAATATGTATTGATTAGTAATAAGGTAGTTCCCTAAAAAAAAAAGTATATTGTACTCTTTTTCCTTCACTAAGCATTTTTTCCACTGGATTTTTTCTATTAAGGTTTTAGCATATTCTTTATGGACATCCAATGGGAGTGTTATAAATGGTATGATTATGAATGCCCATCAATTATAAAATTTCGATTGATTTTCTATTTATTACATATGTCATATAAATATGACTCATATTATACTTGAAACACTCACTCAAAATATATGAATAATAGAATATACTATTTTCTTCTATTTCTCTCTTCTATTGTTTTATTTAGTTTCATAAAAAATATAAAATTTTTTGTTTTTGTTTTTTATGGCCTTTTGAGGTAAATATTTTTTAGAGAAAAAATTGAGAGAAATAAATTATGATAGGGGGGTATTATTTAGAATTTTTTTTGGAATAACCAATTTTTTTTTTTTTAAAATACAAAAATAACCAACTTTTGAAAATTTTTACGCAAATAACCAACTTTCAGGACAAAATTACACGTAGGAGCCATCTGAGATGGCTCCTCCTCTTAAACATTGTACATAGGCGTCATCCCACATGGCTCCTCCTTGTCAATAAGCCATGCAGGATGGCGCCTCCTCCTTGTCTTGTACATATAGGAGCCATTTCAGATGGCTCCTACATGTTTTTATTTATTTATAAATACACACTCATCCCTCCTTCATTTTTCACATTTTTTCAACTTCTCATCTCATATTCTCTCTTATATTCTCTCTTACTCTCTGTTACTCTCTATTTTTTCTATCATGACATCTCCATACATCCATACGGAGATGGATCGTTGTTTTCTCGGCCTCAAAACCTCAATGAAAATGAAATTTTGGCACATATTTACCATGGCCAAACCGAAAAAGAGTTGATGCGTTGGTTAGAGGAGAAATAGAAGATGGTGATGAAATTAGAAGGATCAGAGGAAGAGAACAACCATGAACTTTTGGTCAACCTCGAATTTGGTTGGAGGAAGTCAAAATAGACATCGGCGTTATTGCGATGATGTATGGTTCCGATGAGATTGTTTTGTGATTGTAGTGTCTTAAATAATTTTTGTGTTGTTGATGCGTCATTTTCATGTTGTTGTTTTAATCGTGTAGTTTTAATTTTGTTGTGCGTATTGGTGTTTGTAATAAATGCTATTAATGGAAAAGAAGAAGATTTGTTACAATATTAAAAGTGCGGACAAATGAAATACAAATTTTAGGATGTTGAGGTTGTATACTGGGACAATTTTTTCGATTGTGTCGGATTGACGACATAGACCACACTTTCTTTCTAGTTTATCAACGCGTCCATTTCGGTTGTTATCGTTTGCTCTTGGGACGATCCTTTTATTTCTGCATTTGGTTATGCCAAACTACTTCCCTTCGCGCAGCCAATAATGCTTTTGCTCTTGGTTCAAGGCATTGTTGTATACATTGAGCAAGGTCCGAGACTTGTAAATTGGAGAAAGAAGTACTAGTGCATCTTGATGAACATGTGCACGCCCAATGACATGAGGCGGGGCATTGAAGGCTGAAATTTTCCATCGCACCACCGGATGGTAGTTTAACCACATCTTTGTTAGGCAAACCCTCATTGTGGTCGATTATCTATTTGACAATGAAGTTATGGTTATGTCGGTAGAATCTTGTAACAAGATGAGTGCTAGCTTTGGCACTCTCGGCCTTAATAAATTTTAGGCAACTTTCACTCCACACTTGTCCGGATTGTACCACCGCGTTCCACTTTTCATCTCTCTCTGCAAACAAGGAGGCCATTCTAAAATATGTTGTACTAACCAACACAGTTATTGGGAGTGCTCTTATGCCTTTGAAGACGCCGCTCATTGATTCGACTAGATTTGTTGTCATGTGGCCCCAACGTACTCCATTGTCGTATGACCGTGTCCATTTTTCCACCTGCAGATTATCAATCCACGCACCTGCATCTGGGTTTTCCAATCTGATTTGACTACGATAATATGTAAAACCTGGTTATGTTAGCGCGTACGTTGCGTTCATGATAGTTTTCCGAAGACGCTTATCTTTGATCTCGCGCATGAAAATTTGAACGATATGTCTTGCGGAAGAAACATGTGTAGACGGTGGGTCGTGCCAACCGTTGGCGGGATTGTTGTACGCACTATCAATTGAGGCATGTTTGTCAGAAATTAGACAAAGATCACGTTGTGGTGCTACGTGTGTTCGAAGATGCTTTAGGAAGAAACTCCAAGCTGCTCCAGTCTCTGCCTCTACAAGAGCATAGGCAATTGGGAACACATTATTGTTGCCATCCTGTGCCACGACCATCAGTAGGGTGCCCTTGTATTTCCCGTACAACCATGTTCCGTCTATCTGTATGATAGGTTTGCAGTGTGCAAACCCAGTGATGCAAGGTCGAAAAGCCCAGAAAATTCTACCGAATATACCATGTCCACTGACACAGGTACCGTCTTAGGAAAACGTCGGCGTCGTCTCCAGAGCATAAACTGTTCCAGGAGCATACGTTCGCAGTGCATTCATGTAGCGAGGTAACTCTTTGTACGAACCCTCCCAGTTTCCGTAGATTTGCTCGATAGCCTTGTTTTTTTGCTAACCAGACCTTTCTATATGAGGGGGTATAGTTGTATGTTGTAGTGATGTGGGATATTATTATTTTCACCTTCAATGAAGGATCGCAGCTAACAAGAGGTAAGATTTCTTGACAAATGAGATCATGACTCAATTTCCGGTGATCCTGTGATTGTGTGGAATTAACACAAGTGTGTTCCGTCATAGAACCTATCACCCAGGAATCACTACGCAATCTATACGATGCAGTTAGATGGAAGTTACACTCAGGATGGGTACAGATGATTCTGTATCTCTCTACTGCTGTTCGATCCACATGAAAGTCATAGTTGTTTATCATGTGGAACTTTTTTATTGCTCGGACGCAATCTTCTTTTGAACGAAATTTGTCTTTGACTTTTAAATTTGCATCTGACTTCACTTCAGGGTTGTAGAATATATCAGATTAAGGGTCATCTGTGCACATGTTGAGGGTGGTCATGTACGGAGGTGGTGTGAAGATCTGATGTGGAGGTAGTTGGCTTTCTTCCTCGGCCTCTGATTCTTCATTTACCATAATGTTGAACTGCGTCTCCTCTGCTTCCTCTTCTTCGTCAGCAACATCCACCTCAGCTTGTTCCTCCTCCGTAGGATCAACCCTCTCTGTGTCCTGGAACACGACGTACAACTGAATCGAGTCGTACCCAGAATATTCATGATTGCAAAACATGATTTGCAGATCTTCGTCGTCTTCAACAGCTACCTGGTAAAATGTTACTTGGTTCTCACCAGTAAAAACAGGATGTTGGTAGAAAATGTGTGACGTCGGACCTCGACGAAGTTTGGTTAGGAGAATCATCAGTAGAAATTTCAATCATGAGTCTCTTGGCGTTAGGAGAATCTCACCGAGGAACAAGGGAAAACATTGCAACCTATGTAAGTTTTCTTTCATTCTTTTGTTTCCATTCTTTTTCTTACTTTATTTTTTTATTATGTTTTAAATATTGTTTACACTTTCTTACACAATTTATTTTCACATTATCTATAGGACACGAAAAAATTTAGATGCCGCTCACATCATTATGTTGTTCCCGATCCGTTCATCGTTCCATACCTTGAACATGCCGGTTTTGGAGAGGTTATTAAAATCTCCAACTACACAATCGATTCAAAGTTCATTCTTGCATTGTGCAAAAGGTGGAGACCCGAGACACATACATTTCATCTACCTATAGGTGAGTGTACCATCACACTAGAGGACATATACATGTTGATGGGTCTTCCTATCAATGGTAAGGCGGTGAATGGTCCAGTCCAACAACCAAACAATCTATGCGAGGAGTTGTTGGATAGAGATATGGTCGAAGGTCCTAGTGCAAGAGGCCAAGGTATATTTCTATCCACGCTTAGAGAGTATTATTATTCCCTTGTTTTGGATGAAAACTCCACCGAGGAACAAAAAATAATAAAAACTAGAAACTACATAATGTTAATGTTTGGTAGCTTTTTATTCCCCGAAAGTACCGGGAATAATGTAAATTTTATGTATTTGAATTTACTTCGAGATGTCAATAAGATAGGAAGATATAGTTGGGGTTCCGCTGTTCTTGCCCAGCTATACTCCTCGTTGTGTAAAAATTGTATGAAAGACACATCAACTTTCAATGAATGTGCTTTCTTACTTCAAACATGGGGTTGGTGGAGAATGCAATCACTCGATCCGTCAACGACACCGTTCGTTTTCCATACGCAACAAAGTAAGTACATTGCTTATTTATTAAATTATTTTTATCTTTTATATATATAAAATCCTAATATATTAAATGTTAATTCATTTAGGTTTAGCGTAGTGGGCATGGATTACGGAAAGAATCGAGACACAATATTCTCATATCCGTAATCTAATAGACCTGGACCAACCGATGTCGTAATTTCGATTAACTCCAAATTATTTTAACTTTACGATATTATTATTATCATTATTATTAATCTCCATTATTTTTATCAACAGTTTACATGGAGACGTGCTTGGGTTTGGACCATGTACCAAATGATGAAGATGAGAGGTTTGGATGCGAAGACGCAATCATACGGTTTAACATTGTGGAAATGCACCACGACCGTGTGAAGATGCGATTTGGTATGTTCAAGACATACCCCGCGATCCGATGTGCTTGGATCCTTGGCATCTAAAAAGGGTCGATACCCAATGAGGACTTAATAATTGAAGAAATTTTGCCAGGGAGTATTGTAGGATGTGGAAAAACCGAGCAGACCATATCTTACAATGTCCCGTTTATGAAGATGACGAGATTATGCAACACTCTCGTCAATACATTGCTTGGTACCGGTCAGTCACAAATCCAGAAATGCATGTTTCTCAATCCTGCTATTTGGTCGACCCCCGCACCCAGTGGGGGCAACCTCCAGAGTCACAACAACAACGAAGACAACGCTACCGCCAACAACAACCTCAACAACAATACCAACAACAACCCCAACACTACCAACAACAACAACAACCACCCCAACAACACTACCAACAACCACTCCAACAACACTACCAATAACCATCAACTTCCCGCCAATCAACCCGACGGCATAGAACCACCAACACTCAATCCCAACCCCAACCCCCAACAACCTCATCACCCACCACAATACTCATATGCCACACACCCAAGTTCAATACACCGAACAAAGGGCATATGTCCAACCCCTATATGGGTCCATCAACATCTCACTGGACCACAGCTTCGAAGAATATTCTCCAACCAACCCAATATTCCACCAACCATCGTCGTCAAACCCCGCCATTCATATGGGTGCGAGACTCCTAACACCAATTTCCTTTTACCCACATTCACAATCCACATATACGGATGAGGATTGTTATAGTCCCAAATGGAACCTAACCCCAACCACAACGACCTAGCTATGAGAACATGGGGACACGTTTATCTGGCGGTGCAACAAGCAATGTAAATCTTGAGGCATTCATGGATCCGATCTCATTCACTACGGACCATCAACCCATGATCGGTCCCATCGACCCAACAACAATCGGATCCGAACCTCGCATCGACGAGTTAGGAGGGGACGCGCATGTGGGCCGGTGGTCATCTACGAGTCCGGTCGTGAATAAACTTATGTAATTTTCTTTGTAATGAAAATTTATAATACAAGATTTATTTCACAACATTGTCATGCACTTTAATTTAAATTGAATTTTTATTTTATTTTAAATAAGCCCTAGGCGCCATCTCAGATGGCTTTTTCCATGTGTTTTACACATAGGAGCCATCTGAGATAGCTTTAGGCAAAAATGAGAGGAGGCCATCTTGGCTCGCATAAAATCAATGCAGGAGCCATCTCACTTGTATTTTACACCTGAAAGTTAGTTATTTGCGTAAATTTTTTCAAAAATTGATTATTTTTATATTTTCTTTTTAAAACTTGATTATTCCAAAAAATTTTTTTTTATTATTCTTATGAAATTACTTAGTGCCAAATTTAAGTTATGGTTTTATACCGACAAATGATAACAATCAAGTACTATTCAAAATTGAAAACCTTGGAATTAGTGTTTGAGAATAATTTTTGAGAAGAAACAATAACGGCTGACAGTGCTTTGAAACAACTTGTCTCAGTGTAAGCTGCTGGCTTCTCTCATCGCAGTTTCCATTCCACCGTATCGGGTAATTCTCCTCCCTCCCATTCAAACTTGTTCAAAATTCAGAATTAGAATAATTATCATAATAATCACTTTCTTAATTCATGTTTTTTTCTAATCTAATTTTTCCAGATCGGCGTCGTTTTGGCGGCATGGAAGGTAACAAAGACGAAGCGTTGAGATGCATCAAAATCGCCGAAGAAGCGATTGCTTCCGGTAACAAAGATCGCGCTCTCAAATTCATGAAAATCGCGAAACGTTTGAATCGTGATTTATCGCTTGATTCGTTGTTCACGAAGTGCGAACGCCTCGATTCTCAGTCCGCCGCCTCTTCCTCCGGCGTCGGTGCTTCGGATAAACCGGGGAGAACGAGAGACGCTGGTTTGAATGTAGAGAGGAGTTATACTGAGGAGAATGTTAAGTTGATTAGGGAAATTAAAGGGAAAAGTGATTACTATTCGATTTTAGGTTTGGAGAAAAGTTCTTCTGTTGAAGAGATTAGGAAGGCGTATAGGAAACTGTCTTTGAAGGTTCATCCTGATAAGAATAAAGCGCCGGGGTCTGAGGACGCGTTTAAGAAAGTTTCTAAGGCGTTTAAGTGTTTGAGTGACGGTGATTCTAGACAAGAGTATGATCAAGGAGGGTTGGTGGATGAGTTTGATTTGAATTATAATCAGGGAAATAGTTATAGGCGGAGGAGGAGAAGGAATACTACGAGTCATGATGTTTTCCAAGAGGAGTTTGATCCCAATGAGATATTTAGAGCTTTCTTTGGACAACCTGATGTGTTTGGGAGGAGAAATCATGTTTATACGACTCGGGGTGGAATGGGTAATCAACCTCAGGCTCAGAGGCGTGAGGTTCAGGGTGGAGGAGGACATTATCTTATGCTCATGATTCAGCTTTTGCCATTGTTGATCATTTTGTTGCTTGCTTATATGCCCTTTTCGGATCCTGAATATTCCTTGCAAAAGAATCAGTCCTATCAGATTCCGAAGGTCACTGAGGATTACGGGGTTCAGTTTTTCGTGAAATCTCAGGCATTTGATGCTAATTATCCGATTGGTAGTTCGGCTCGCGAGACCATTGAGGATACTATTATAAAGGATTATAGGAATATGCTCCGTCGTTATTGTCAAGCGGAGATTCAGAGGCGTACTTGGAATAGGAATCTGCCTGTTCCTCACTGTGAAAAGCTTCAAAATTTTGGTGTTGTAGTTTGAAGGTAACTCTTAGTAGGAATCATCCTGTCAGTTTTATGTTGTTTAGAATTGATCGAGTGTTTTTTAATGGATCAAAATACTTTTATTTCCACCTCATTTTATTGGGGCTCATGTTGTACTGAAAACAGTTTTAATAAACCCTTTATCCCGTGTTATATTACTTGGCACTGTGCAGGAAGTTTCCTATGAATGAAATAGGAGAAATTGCATTTGTGCTTCCCTGTGCCGGGATTTCTGGTATTTTACACACCGATTTATGGGATGTGGTTAGTTTACTTATTGACACGACAGTTGTATTTATATCCCACTAAATATTACAACTCTAATTAGGTTATGCCAGTGAAAGTGGTTGTCAAATTTAGTTTTAAATAGTGAAGTTCAATTGACATTCTAGATTTTGGAAGGGTACATACCTCAAGTGAGTTTTACTTTTTATATTCACACATATGTCTACAACAACAGAATTCTCATTTCTTTATGCAGAACTAATTTGTTTTCTGTTAGGGTACTAGGAACTCTTGGTGTATGTTAATGTTTTTGCTTTCTGTTTTAATGTTAGGATAAAATCATTATTCTTTAATTCTGTTTTACAATTTTGTTGTATGTGATTGTAATATATTTTGTATCAACCTGGTTCATTGTTCTCCTCTAATGTTGATATTTTTTGTGTAATATATTTATTTCTGAAGCTTTTTTGTGTATATATATACCTACACATTGATAATTTTTTATGTATTCGGCATACTCTATAACGCCGTCGGCCATATATATGGCAGATTTTCTTCTCGCCGCCATATATATATATATATGGGGCAACACTGGTTTAAGAGAGGGCAAGAGGTAGGGATGAAATGGAGTTCTGGCTGGGGCTAGCCTAAAAGCAAAGGGGCAGAATCGACATTATACAAGGGGTGGGGATCTAACACTAACTTCAAACTTAAGGGGCCAGATCCAAAATTGTTCTTTAGTCATTTGGACTCTTGAAAAGACAGTTAAATGGGGAATCTAGTCGGACAAGTGTATTTTTGGATTTAATGGGCCAAACCGAAAGTTTCAGGAAAATAAAGAAGGGCCCGACTCAATTCCTATCTGAGCAATAATAGAATGGGACAGCTGCACTAACGTTCGCCCAATGGAAGCCATTAGAGATATAGACCTTGGATGCACTGTTGTGTTGAGCATGAAGAGATCTTGAAAGGAATTGCACAATAATTTCAGAGATATGTTTCTGATACTTTTCATGTTTAAACTTGAGGATAAGGTTGAATTTCAGGGTTCAGGCATTTTTTTGGACAGAACAGAAGAGGGTGCAAAAGTAATTAGTGAAGTTAGAGGGGTTTATTAGTTCAAGTGATAAAGGGAATGCATGGGACGAATGATAATTTTGTACATTTGATAGCTAGTGAGTGAAAGCAATAATCCTTTTTTTTTCTTTCTAGAAAAACCTTTGGGCAGAATTATATTTTTGGTTCATTTATCAGTAATACACTTACAATATTCTTTTGATTGCTTTCATCTTTGCTTCCTTACAATTTATCGGGGTTGTTAACACCTTATTGATGAAACTTTTCCTAATCTTTTTTCCGTCTTGTCTTTGTTAATTTGTCATTACAATCCTACTTTGTCATACTCTGCTTTCTTTAAAACTTTGTTATGATTCCTATACAAGCCTCTCAATGAAAATTAAAAGATTAAATAAAATCTCAAAATATATTATGAATTTATATAGGTGTCTGAGTGAGGCATTATTTAGGGAAAAGGGATATTTGATCATAAGAGTAAAGGGAAGTCAAACAAAATAGTCATGGCATATTTCATTTCCTCTTAAGTTACAATTTTTTTTCATGCATCTATTAGACTTGTAATAATGTATGGATTCAAAGTTGGTAAGTAAATAATCATCCTTGAAGTAGACAAGGTGTCACAAAAGACGAGTGTTAACATAGACGAGTAGTTACAAAGGACCGTATAAGATTGTATAAATACAATATTAGAGAATAATTTTTTTTACACCTATGGGTAGGGAAAAATTCTGAAAATCTAGAAATACTCTTCGGAGATGTATCTTTGAACGCACCCAAAATTAAGGTATTTCAAAGATGTATTTCAGAAAATAATTTGTTTGAAATAGGACGTTATATTTAAACTTGTAGTGATATTTTTGGAGATGCATCTCCGAAAGATCATGGCTTGGTTCTTTCGGAGATGAATCTCCGAAATCCTGGACAGTAATAGGTTTTTAGCGCAAATGAAAAATTATAAGACATAACAAACGATAATACAATAATACGATAATACAATTGATTTTACTGATTGATTAGAACTTGAGATAACCAAAATCTTCAGGCACAAAGGATGATGGTGAAGATGAGGAGGGGGTGTACCTGCAAGGCACTATGATGTTCAAGTAATAAAAAATGCCAAGAGATACAAGATAAAAGACTAGGGTTTTAGAGTAGTTAATATTGTATACATGTCTCTCATAAGTGTGAGGGTTTATATAATGTCCCCAACGCTTAGCCATTGGTCTCTACTTTTAGGCCTAGATGTCAGGTCCGCAAAAATAGGTATCTGTAGGAACTAACCGTTGGGACGAGCAGACTACCCATAACTAGTCGTTGGGTCGGGCAAACCTGATCGTAATTAGTCGTTGCTCCGAGTAGAGGCGTGGTTACGGAAAATGGTGCTCATGGTATTCCTCATTGTTTGCTATACATGTGTCGAGTAAAACGATTGATGTATGTTAAGGCAGACAGACGTATGGTAGAAGGTGTCATTGGCCTTGTTGCCCCTATGTTGTGGTCGACTAGGCGTCCCCGTATGAGGGGTAGAGGTTATAATGTCCCCCATCTGTCCAAGCTGATTGGGCTAGGGTTATTGGGTCAAGACTGTTCGACCGTTCTAGATGTAGAAGTGGGTTGGGTCATGTCTAGCCATTGGGTCAGTTCAGAACAAGAGCTCCCAAGTCGTTACTTCTGAGTATATGAGTGATGACTTAAGGGAAGCTCCTGATCCGAGAAGAAGCGTTATATTTAATGGCCTTTGCTTGAGTTAGAGATGTCGTGGGTTAGTCGGGGATGCGTTTAACCGTGGAGAGCCAGACGCCGCCTCGCTTGTTTGACCTGCGGGGAGAGAAATATGTGATTGGATCTAAAGAGTTTGCGTGACACGCCTGCTTCAAGCCGTGCGTTGTCATAAATGCGTGTTGAAGGCTAGTCTAAGCACTAGGGCGTGATGATGACGATCCTAAACTCTCCTAGGTGTATGCTCGCTCACGTGCCATCAAGGATGCTATAAATAGGAGAGAGAAAACTTTATTCTCACTTTTTTGTTTGTTGTTTCTTGCTCGTTCCCTCTAGTTCTGCAGTGCATCGTTGTCGCCGTCGTCGTCATTGAAGCTTCTGCTTGCTTACTACTATTTTGATTTTGTTCTTAGAAATGAACGCGGTTAGGATCAAGTAGCCAACGTGGGGAGTTTTCTGGCGGTTTGTTGGTGTCTGACAGTGGTTTTTCCACGTGAGGACTCCGGCTCCGCCGTGAATTCGTTGGAGTCATTTAGGGATTTGGACGTCTTTGTGCCGATAGTGGCGAGCTTAGATGAGTTTTTCGGCAAGGTTGGGCCGTTTTCTAAGTTTCTGCCGTGAACTTCATGAGTTTTCTGATGGATCTTCATGTGAAGTTCAAAACCCAATAGTCAGGGAGAACTGTAACGCCCCAAATTTAATTATTGGATTTAGTCAAAGTTGGGAACTAATCGGCGTAATTAGAATATTTAGTCGGTTAGTCGGAAGATTAATAAGGTTGATTATGTTGGAGAAATAATATTAGAAATAATATTATTATTATTATTATTAGACTCTTATTTTATTTAAGTTGGTATAGTTGGATGTGATATATAGTAATGTGGAGGTGTGAATAATAGACCCAATAGAATAATAATAATAATAATAATAATAATAATAAGAATAATAATAATAATAATATAAGTAGGATTTGAAAATAAAGAAAATAAGGAGAATTAGGTTTTTGTTGAGAAGAAAAGAAGTTTGTTGTACGTGGGAGAAAGAGGAGAAAACAAGGGTTTGTGGATTTTACCGCCGAAAGAAGAATTTCAGACCAGAAAAGTCAAATCGAAATGCGACCGAAAATTAGGAATTCGATTGGAGTGAGAGCGACCACTAAATCCAGGTAAGGGTGAGGTTCTAACTCTATAATCGGGTTTAGGATAAATCGTATCTGAAGATGAAATCGTATGGAACTATCTCTATTTGGGTGTAAATTGTGTGCAGGATAATTATTTAATTGTACTGGGAATTGTCGGCGTTAATCGATTGATTAAATAATGATTTTTGTGAGTAATTGTGTGACTGTGTTGGTTGGTACCTTGCTGGAAATTAATTTAGTAAAATCGGTGAGAAAAGGAATTGGAGCGGATAGATTAATTGTTGAAGAAGAAAGTAAGACAGACACCCTGAGAAAAGAAGAAAAAAATAAAATGCATGTAAGGAGGGTGGGGCGACCGCCCCTTATGCCACAAAGAAGGAGGGCGACCGCCCTAAGGAGTTAAGGGGGTGAGGCGACCGCTCCTGGGATGTTGGAGGGGGTGGGGTGTCCGCCCTTGGCTTGATGTGAGGCATGATTGTTGTGCCTTGCTTCATAGGACGTGGAGAAAGTTAGTATATACATATAGGTACTTAGTAAAGTTCTAGTATCAATAATTCAAGGGTATATATATATATATATATATATATATATATATATATATATATATATATATATATATATATATATATATATATATATATATATATATATATATATATATATATATAGAGTTAGACTAAATTCAGTAGCCCTATAAAATTACCATATGATATCTACTAGAGTGTAGTAGCAGGATAATAACATAAGGTACAACATATGTATACAATTATTATTATAAAATATTTTAGTAGTAGTGAAACAACATTGTAGTGTGGGAATTGCTGACAGTATAATATGGATTGGTAGCAACAGTCGTGAATATGAATGATGTAGGGAAATAAAATAATAATACAATTGATAATTAGTGTTTATGTGTGTTGTATATTTAAAAGATTACAAAGGAGGGTCAAGTAGCAGAATAATGGTTAAATGACAGGTTTTAGTAGACTGATATTTTAGAAGTAGAGTCGGGGTTTTAACAACAGTATGAAATTAGACGCATGGAATTAAATATAGTAGTTTAATCATTAATAGAAACTATATAATAATGGGTAACGATAGCCGTGAACAAAAACAGAGTCGAATAAGCCGAATTAGGAAATTAAACAGTATAATTAGTTGTCTGAAATTAACCGAAATTTGTCGAGGTAGTTCGTATAAGTTAGTAGGTAATTGTGACTGATTTGTTTTGTGAATTATGTCACGTACGTTGCATTGTTATTTTCCTTGTGAATTATTAGCGATGTGCGTGTTGCAGTATGTTGTTATTGTTTTATGTGAAGTTGCAGGATGTTTTCCGTGACGATGTTTACCTTTATTTATTGGTAAAGAGTTTGGTGATATAGGCTTATGCCTGACGACGTGAATTTGTTGTTTATGTTGTGTGACGTGCATTATTGAGTTACATACATTTGCAAACTTGTGAAGGCCTGTATTGGCGGATTTGAGAAGGAGGCTTATGCCTTGCGCCTCTATTAATTGGCAATTAGTGAAGGGGGCAAGAGCCCTGTTGGTACCACATGCATATGCAATATTGTGTCTCATTTGAGTTGTCATAAATGTGATTGTTGTGATGCAAAGTGAATTGTGTTGTTGATTATCTGTGAAGTGCTTTGTGTTGTTGTTAACTGTGAAGTGATTTTGCGATGCTGTTAATTATGAAGTGGTTTGTGATGTGTTAATTGCGACGTTATAATTTTGTATGATTTAATCCTAGCATATTATTTATTATACACTTGTTTATATTGATAGATATCTCACCCCTTTCATTTGTTTCTCCGTTGCCTTTATACTGGTAACGTCCAGGTATTCGAGAAAGAAGAATTAGTCGCTGTTAGTTCAAGTTGGTGTCAATTGCTCTGATACATAGCACTCGGGGGGTGTTTTTTTCTATATCGTTCTGTTATTATTATTGCTGATGCATTTTAAGTTGAATGATAAAAGTACTATGATGTTTCAAGTTGTTTTGAATGAATAAAGATGATCAGTGGCAAAATGGATTGTCCGCATTGCATGGAATACACCAAAGCGTTTATGTTGGATAAAGGGGAGAAAAGCTCGGGGGTTTTGTTGACGAACGCACGCAGAAAGCTTTTGTAAGTTATTTAATTTATGTTGTTTATATATATTTTTTAATTTAATAACAAATTTGTGACGTGATTTTCACGTGGCAACCGGTAAATTGTGGCGTGAATATCACGTGGCAATTGATTTTTTAAATTTAATGACAAATTTGTGGCGTGATTATCATGTGGCAACTGATAAATTGCCACGTAAAAATCACTTGGAAATTCATAAGTTGTGGCGTGAAAATCATGTGGCAACTTTTTAATATAATATAATATAATTTGGTATAATTTATATATATATATATATATATATATATATATATATATATAATTTAAATTTTTTATTGTATGTATGTGCAGGAGGATTATCAGACATTGCTCGTAGTTTTTTTGGAAAATAATCCTCAATATACTTCGGTAGAGGGGGAGCCGCTTCATTCGGATGTTGATTTTTATATTTGGAATGAAGTCGTAGAGGGAAAAGGGCCTAATGGTTTTTTTTTGTGGTGGAAATTTGACGGTCGGTTTGAGAATTGGTGATAGAAATCTATTTCAAAGAGTTAGAGATGGAGAAGGAGGGTCGCGTCAGCCAAATTTGACACGAGAACAACTTGAAATAGTAAGACAATTAACGTTAAATGAGGCGAGACGCGAGTCAACGCAACATGAGGCGGCAATGGAGGCCATATGGCGACAATGAGGGAAAAGCAATAGCGGCAAATGGAGATCATGGCGAAGAGGCAATCTGATATGGAGTAGCAAATGAGACGATTTATGCAAGGTGGTGGAAATCAAAATGTTCGTGGTCAAGAGCTGAAGGATGACGGAAACAATGATTTTGACATTGATAATTATCCCTGTCAAGATGCCCCATAAAAACACTTTTTATTTAATTTGTTTTTAAATTTGAATTTATGTAAGATATTAATTAATTAGCACTTTTAATTTTTAATATATTAACTTATTAAATTTTAATTTATTAGTTTTATTATATTAAATTTAATTATATAATTTTAGTTAATCAAATTTATTATATAAAATTTTATTATATGAATTTATTATATAAATTTTTATTATATGAATATATAATTAAAATTTTTTATTATATTAATTTATTAGTGTATTATTTATAAAAGATTATTAGGGGCTGTAATTAATTTTTTTTTATAAAAATAAATTACCTTTAGCGACGTGAAAAACATGTCACAATGTTGTGACGTGGATTTCACGTCACAACCAAAATCTGTTGCACTGTCCTTACCCACTGCCATGTCTGCTATGTTGTGTAGAGTTGTGTTCCCTATACAAATATGTTGCGATGTGAATACCACGTCGCAACTTTGTGACATGAGAAACATGTCGCAACAAATTTGTCACTTGTTCTCCTACGACATATTTGATCACGTCGCTAATTTTGAGTTGTGACTTGATTTCCCAAGTTGTGATGTGAAATTCACGTTGCAACTGAGAGTGTTTTTTGTAATGTCCTTGCTAATCTCTGACTCCACTAACTTGTTCACAAAAAGACATTTTCCTATAAACTTCAATATTGTGTAATGTTCCCTCCCTCGCTCTCATTCTGTTCATATATAAATGGTATATATGAATCATAATTTGAGGAGATTTTTTCTTGCCACCCCTTAAATTATACCTGGCACATCCCCAAAAAATTTTATTCCCACTTTACCCTTGACCTTTTTCAAAGAGATTTATGGACAAAATTTTCTGAAGGGCATTTTGAAAATCCGGTGTACCGGAAATTTCTAAATTTTCGATATGTTTCCGGTATATGCAAAATTTCTGGAGGTATATCTTAAAAAATCCGGTATACCAAAAATTTAAAAATTTCCGGTATATGTCAAATATCCGGAAGTGTTTTCAAAAAATACGGTATACCGGAAATTTCGCATATGGCTGAAATTTCCGATATGTTTCCTTATCTTGTTTTTTTCAACGGTTGAGATTTTGTCGACACTTTTGAAGGGTCCAGATTGCACTGACACTTGTGTGTGGTCTAGAACGCATAAAAATTTGTATAAATAGTCCTTTTAGGGTTATTAGGTATCACATCTCAACAACATGCCTCTTTCTTAATATTTTATTAAGGCAGAAGTGTATTACAACAGCCGCAAACCTGTCGTTGAATTCAAGCTCCCAGATGGATCTGAGTGTTTTGCCGCCTTGAAGGAAACATTAAACGGTTTGCTGCATGATTCCGAGAACAGAAGGGTGACACAGATCGAGTTTCGGGAGGATTACATTGGTACAGATGTTTGGGTGAAATACAACCTAATCGAGATGAAGAATGATGAAGATGTGAAGGCCATGTAGAAATCATTTCATCGTAGGATAACCAAAGGTCCGATCGAGTTAGACGCGGAGATCCGAAGATCTATTGACGACATAATGAAGTTGTTAGAACAAAGTTCGTTTATAATAATATATTAAAGTTTTGATGATAACAAGTATAATAAATTTTGTATAAATGTTATGATCCTCTGATGAATGATACTCTGACATGCTTATGTTTAGTTTCAGAAGATGTTCTGACTCAAGTGCTAAAATGGAACGTTACACTATGTTGAGCAGAAGATGAAATTAGAAGTTCTGTTGAGAGTGGAACTTCTGGTCACGCACGCTAGAAGCAACTTCTGATAGAAGCGCAAACCTCTGATAAGAAGCACCAAAAGAATGTTCTGATTAAAAGATGTTTTCTTACAGAAGATCATGAAGTATTAAAAGTTATAATGATAATAGAACTTCTGGTCACGCAAGCTAGAAGCAACTTCTGATAGAAGTATGCAAGCGCAAACTTCTGATAGAAGTAGACAAGCACAATTCTGATAGAAAGCACCAACAAAATGTTTTGATGAGAAGATATTCTAACAAGGCTTACAAAAGGTCATTATCTATATGCACGTCATCTTCTACAAGACAAAACCTGCCATAGTAACGTTAACCTACTGAGCGAAGAAGACAAAATACTTGAGTGGTTCAACTTTCAAGGATTATTTAGCAAACAAATCACGTGAAGCTAAACAAGTCATAATTACATTTTCCAGTAACCAAGACACGCTACCATGCAACAGAAACTTTCTAGAAGTACTATATAAAGCATTCAAATTCAAAGGAGCAAAACAACACAGTATAACAACTTACAAAAAATCATTCTTAGAAAACTCACGCTGCCAAAATAAAAAGTCAATACTTGTAATCAGTTTTCTTTACTGTTGAGCTAAATTTTTGTGTAAACTTCACTTTGTGAAGAAAAGCTTTTTAGAAGCAATATTATACACAATCAATCAAATATCATTTATTTTATAGTTGTTCCTTGAGAGACAAGTTGGGTCAGTATTCTCGAGAGGGCTAGGACTAGTTGAGTCTTATAGGTGTTAGTCACTTGCAGTTGGCTTGTGCAAAGTTGTTCCTTGAGAGACTAGTTGGGTCAGTATTCTTGAGAGGGCTAGGACTAGTGAGTCTTAGAGGAAGTTAGTCACAACAGTTGGTTGTGCAGTGTACTCGGTTGATTATAGTGGATTAAGTCCTCGTTGAGAGAGGCGAAATCACCTTGACGGGTGGACTAGAGTAGTTTGAGTTTCAAACGAACCAGGATAAAAATCCTTGAGTATTTTAGTATTGTTGTTTGGGTAAAAGAATTAAAAAGAAGAAAAACTTATTCAACCCCCCTCTAAGTGTTTTTCCAAGCCTTCAGAAGTGTCTAAAGCGTCCAGATGAATCTGAACCCGATAGTTTCTAGGTTTTCATGTATCACAGTACTATTTATTTTTTTGTTTGTCATCTGATGTTTGTTTACTTATTCGAGTTTCTTATTTGTGTTATTGTTTTCTTTATGTAATCGAAAGAAAAGGTACTAGCCAAAAAATATTATGCAATAAAGTAAAGTATGTTTGTCACAACATACAAATAATAATACAATAATACAAATAAAAATCTACATACGCCCTCCACGGGAAATGTCGACCAACCTAACTAACCCCTGATAAACCTCACCATCGGGGTTCAGCATCCCCATGATGTTATCTAATGTAACTGCAATGAGATGTAGGCAGGTGTCCTGGTTAGCTGCTTGAGGAGGAGATGATGGTACATGAAGGCCCTGAGACATAAGATGCTGGAGCCGGTGGTGTGACCGAGGGTGTAACACACTAAAGAACCACTCCAGGTATCCATCCTCGCACTGCTCGGGCTCCTGAACCATGACGATTGCATCCATGATCTCACGGGGGAGGTGAGGATGTGACTCTAAAACCAATGATCAATGCCACCATCTGAGGCGCGTGGTACCGGCCATGGGATGCCCTTGACATAACCATACTGGAGTAGATACCGCTCAGGCAAGTGTCTTGCCACATAGCCCTCCCACCTGACATGTCCTGAATATAAAGTAGGTACCTCAAAAGGATGGTGAGGGCGATGAGCCATGTACGGTGTCCAAATGACATCGTCCAAGGTCAGAGCATCCAGCCTCCTCTTGTACACCATCACACCTCTAAGATGGGTATGTATGGCCTTCCACCTATTCGCACGTGGATCTCCAGCCGCCACTCGCGGGATCTTCCGGTCACAAATGTGAGGGAAGTGCTCATATATCCAACACTGTATAAATAAGGATAAATAAATTATTATTTGAAAACCTAATAATTATAAAAAAATCATCTAATAAATTATAATATACCTGCAACAAGATCGGGTAACCAATAAGATGTCTAGTATCAGGATGGGTAGCAACATCAAGTGTCGTGTACAACATCGTCAAAGCTGCCACTCCCCAAGCCCAAGATGGATCGTCAAGGGCGCTGAATAGATACAGGTAACATACATCAATGTACACTCCAGACTTGTCCGCAAAGATAGTACATGCCACCAGATGCAACATGTACGCCCTAGCAGCATCCTGGTACCTACGTGCCTCCACCAGCGCCTTATACGTAGTCCTCAACCAAGACATGCGAAGGTGAAATCCCGGAGTCTCGCCAAACTCCTGTAGGGCCTCCACCTCATCCACCTCCAACGCATCGACAACCATGTGCACCGCTGTCGCTTGATTCCTATGAACTGGTGTGAAAAACATACCAGTTATCAGTAGGTGAAAGAGAGGATCCACATTATCCAAAGTGATCGTCATCTCCCTAAATGAAAGATGGAAGGAACATGTCTCTGGGTGCCACCTCTCAACAAAAGCTGATAGCAGGGGAAGTCCAGCATCGTCAATGAGCATCCAGCAAAGTCCTTTAGTCTAAACTCCTCGACTATCCTCCTCACCTGCTCAAGCATCAGAGTCTCGGGAAAGTTCTTCAACTTCGACCCATGAGAAGAGACCTTCAAAGTAGGACGCTCCTAAAACAAAACAACACAATTACAATAAATTACTATACATCAAATAATGTAATACAAATAAAAATTAAGAGTTAAACCAAACCAATAATACTTACCTCGCCCTACCATATCCTATAAGCGACATGGTCAGCAAAACCCGTCAAAACGGACCTGTCAGAAGGTCCTCCAGGGAAACCACCATCAGTACACACTAATGACTCGATAGATGCAGCGGTGGTGGTATCGACGAGTCACCATATCCACTCCTTCTCGTGACACTGAACTCGCTCCTGCCGGCTCACCTGCACCACACCTCGGCTCTGCACCACCTCTAGAACCCGCTCCTCAACAACCGACTCCTGAACCATCGTAGGAACAAGAGGGTCCATAACTGCCGTAGAAGCTCTGTGGACCCGTCGACGAGGTGCACGAAACCCTGACGCGGCCTGCGCAACCATCCGTTTTTGGTGAGAACCGTTCGGACGACAACGATCACCCTGCTCCTCTAAGGCATGCGCCTCATCTGCTGCTCGAGCCACAGTATCTGCTCGATCAATAGTCTTGCCGAAAATAGAAATACCGGGGATTTTGAAATTTTCGGGCGAAAATACCAGATATTTCGTAATTTACGGTAGGCGATACCGGAAATTATGAAATATCCAGTACGAAATACCGAAATTTTTATCAAATCTATCGTAAAACTTACATGTTTTTGTGAAAATTCCAATAGCGCTCTCAAATTTCCGGTATCGTCCAAAAAATTTAAATATACGATGTACTACAAATTCAACAATGAAGTAGATTTGAGCAAAATTGTCTTTTCATACAAATTAGAGGGTGTCAGATAAAATGGGAGCGGAAAGAAAAATTCTCTAATTTGAGTTGCTAGGCATAAGACTACATGGACCAACAATGATAACTTTAAAATTAATTACAATTTGTTTTTGCTCTTTTTTCTCTTTAATCATTTAATTACAAAGTCTAACGTAATGATAATAATATTTTTAATTACTTGTGGTTCAACATCTTAGGAAAGAAGGATTTTTTATTTATTTAAAGAAGAATATTTTTAATAACCAAAAATGTATTTTTGAGAATATCTGAAAGTACCGAATTTTAAAAAATAAATAATGAACTGTGTGTGAGTTCGCACCGAAAATATAAAATACCTAAGGTGGAAAATCTACACATTATAAGTTGAAATTTCTTAACCTGTTTGAAGTAGAATATCCGGTTTCTTCTATGATGGGTACACTATCCTGCTTCTTCATGTATTTGCCCCACGATAAATACTGGAAAACTCCAATGTTGAAAATGAAAACCCTAAATCCAATCCCAAATTTCAATTCTTCTCTCTCTTTGAAATGTCACTCTTCAACCACTTCACCACACCTAAACCAATTCACAGTTTCATATCTCATTACCAACTTCGGCTTCTCATTAGAAACTGCTACAAGACTTTCCAAAAATGTTCGTTTCACGACTTCCGAAAGGCCTGATTCAGTAATCGCCATCTTCACAAACTTGGGTTTCTCCGGTTCTCAGATAAACCACATCGTTAGTGTAGCGCCCAACATTCTTGCATGTAAGTACCCTCACAAAAGGATTTTGTCAAAGTTTGAATTTTTACTCTCAAAAGGTGCTTCATATTCTGACATAGTGGAGATTGTATACAGAAGCCCTGTATTTCTAAATGCAAGTCTTGACAATTGCATTATCCCTACTTTTGAATTGGTAAGAAGGTTCTTTCAATCTGATGATGAAGTTATCCAATACCTACTTAAATGTTTCTTTGGTCATAGATTAATGAAAAATGTGAAGTTGTTGCTTGATCATGGAGTCAATGACTCAAATATAAGACATTTGTTACTTAACAGACCCTCTATGTTATCTCGTTATGACATAAGCAAGGCTTTGGATGCGGTTAAGGAAATGGGATTTAATGATCCTTTCAATGTAAATTTTTTTAAAACATTGTTAGCATTGTTAGCCAAAAGGGCCTTGTCAAAATCCAAAGTTTTGGCCTATAAGAAATGGGGTTGGTCTGATGAAATGATTCTTGAAGCACTTAGGAAGCAACCGGAGTCTATGCTATCATCCGAAGAGAAGATTAATAAGGTCATGAGATTTTGGGTGAATGAGTTGGGTTGGAACTCTTTGGCTCTTGTCAAAAGGGCGGAAATTTTTAAGTTTAGTTTGGAGAATAGGATCATTCCGAGGGCTTGTGTTGTTTCATATCTGATTTCCAAAGGTTTGATAAAAAAGAATGATGAACTGTCTACTCCTTTTGCTGTTACGGAAAAGAAGTTTCTTGAAATGTATGTGCACCGTTATAAAGAGGAAAGACATAATCTGTTAAAGCTATACCAGGAGAAATTAGATGGTCAGAAAATCAAGGAAAATGGTGAAGCGTCTCTGTAAGCTATTGAATCGTTAACTTGTAAGCGCAAGTTTTGTATAATGCAACACCCTAAGTTGCAATTGACTTAACTCTATTGTTTCATTATGTCGGGGTTGAAAATTGGAGCCCTTGTTCATGGATGTATTTTTGAATTCCTGTTATGTTACAGTTGTGATCTTGTGTTCTTTATTAACTATTTGATTCTTTGTAAATGATTGAAGCACTAGTACATATTCTTGTCCATTCTGCTGTTGCTTCCTTTGCTAGAAATATTCAATCCTCCACCTTTGTATTGAGTATGTGCTTGGTTGGATCTTTATTTCTTCCTTAAAGCCAAACTGTCTTTTGACACTCTTAAATGCTTGCTATTTGGGATACAAATTCATGCCTTTTTTTATACAATCTGATTTTGATACATCTGGTACAACGGGACTTGTCAAGTTCCTTTTGTATGCAAATTTGGGCATTATTGCTTTTGAGTGCTTTCATTATGGTGAGCTTGCTGCTAGTGCTCAATTTATTTTACTTTGTTGGCACTCTCCCCTCTCATGATAGTCCAAGTGTTAAGCATGCTTATCATACTTATCGTGTCAACCCCATTTTTGAGGTACCTTGCGATGGTTTGGATGTTTTTGCTATAAATTGTATGATTGCAAATTTAGGAGAGATATGAGCCTCGATGTCTTTGGTCTAAGTTCCAATTGGACCCTCATGTGCAATGAAGCTCATATTTTTCAACAATTCTATTCTACATATCACCGTGGAGATCATTGTTAATGCTAGTAGCTCATATCTAAGTTACACTACTATGGTTGAGCATCATTGGTAAGAGTGGACATGATGTAATTCTTGACTTCCAAAGAGAGTCGGTCTCCATTGCAACATTGCAAGGGTATTCTCCATGCTTTTTCCTCTTTGGTACTCTCTTGTAGAGTAATGACTAAAGTCTTGGACTTAGTCTTCTCCTATCTTAATTCAAATTCCAATTTCTGTTGTAATTCCCCACTCTTTATTGAATTAAATTTGGATAGTATTCATCCTTTACTTAGAGTAAATATATGGAAAATTAGAGTAAATATTATTGAAGGTACCTCTACTTAGTTATTTGATATGTGGAACTTGTATTTTTTCTATTTTTTCTATTGTTCTAAGTTTCAACTATTATTCAATGGCTATGTCGTCCATTAGGTTGAAAAGTCATATGACATATTAAGAAAAGTTGTAATCTGGGGTCATTCTGATTTCAAAAAACTGAATTAGATGACAATAAAAAGGAAATCAAACTATATTGAGAATTTTGTAGTTTACTTGTCTCCTATTCCATCTTATCAACAACAATTGATTGTTGCGTGGATCTTCTACTTTCGTTTCTCGCAACAGTTATAATGACCACAATTGTAACACTTACGATGCGTGTTGCAGATTCACAATAACTACAATAATCTCAACTCCAATACATGTAACAACTGTAGTGTGTCGCAAAAACCATAATGAGTGTTAGCAGCATCATCTACTTTCATTTTGAAGTTGAATGATAAGTATTTGTATCATGGAGCTCATACAACAGATTAATAAGTAAGTGAAAATAAAAGGGATATAGCATTGTCTTGGTGAGGGAACTTAACATACTGATTTAGAAGTGAACAGCTAGAATTTTTATTATGACCAGCTAGTGCAGCTGAAATGAGTTGCCATAATTTTGTCCCTGATTGAATTAAAACTGTTGTGTCTGAAAATTGTCAATCAACTACATAACTAAGAAAATAATATACCACTAAACACCCTAAATCACCCTTCTAACAAATTTGAAGATTCTTTTGTTGTTGTTGTTTTATAACTGTTTAACATATTTTTTTCTTTTGGAATCTAAATTTTGTTGTTGTTTTTTCTTATTATGATTTTAGGGTTTATGTTAGGAAGAAAGATGCAGAACAATGACTAGAAATTGGAGAAAAGGTATTACAAAAGTTAGGGTTTGTTTCCCCTTCATAGTTTATTTTGATTTTATTTTGTATTGTTCACAATCATCAGTTGTTACAAACCGAACTTGTGTGTAACCTTGTCCAAACTTTTTAATATTCTCGGCTGCTTCTACCTTCAAATGTGGAAACTTTTGATTTTCATAAAGTTTTAGTTTGTATAAAGTTTTTGTCTGCGTGAATGTTATGTTTTCATTATCAAAATACTTGTCTACCGTAAAACTGTGTATGTGATGTATTCATCATGATACAGTTTTGAATGTTCAAACCATCTGATTCATTTTCTGGTTGGATTTAAGTTATGATTGTTACCTAGATCGTTTATGGCGGTAGTCCATTACAGGGCGTGGTCTGAGAACACAAAGCACAAATTTGAAGATACATAGCAGGAGCAACTACAAATTTGAAAAATGGTGTACCTTTGGAAGAAGGACCTTCATTTTCGATTCTGAATTGATAAGTAGTCAGCCGTTATGTCTTGAATGGGGAAAGTTCCTTATTGATGTAATCTATTTTTTTTACAGAAAATAGTAAAGGAGAAAAATACACTTTCTGAAAGATTGAAGAATGCTGAAGCTGCACTCAGGCATTTTAATGAAAAATTGAAAGGAATCGCAACAGAAAATGTGACTCAGGAATAAATCTGCCAATCGCTGGAGGATGAAGTTTGTAGATTGACTCAAAAAATTGGACAAACCGAGGGAGAAAAACGGGAAAAGGAAGAGCAGGTTGTTAGGTGTGAAGCATATATTGATGACATGCAATCAAAGTTGCAGGCCTACCAGGTTAGCCTTGACATATAGATTGTAATTTGTGTTTATTGCTATTTAGTGCCAGTCATCATTTCTGGTAGACCAAATATGGTTCCCAATCTGCTGTGCGATTTCAAGTAGTCCAGATATCTACCACAAAACAAGACAAATAGCTTGTAACTAAGTTGTTGGATGATAAAGATGCTTATGTGGTAAGTATCAAGCTTTTAGATGATACTTATGTGGTAAGTATCAAAATTGGATTTTATTTTCTAGATGCAATACATAAAGTTATTTAGCTGATAATCTAAATTGGTTAAATGTGCATGTGCAACTCTGATAATTATAGTTCACTTTCTCATTTTGCAGTATGCAGACAGATGCTTTTTGAGTACCTCGCATATGCCATTGGTACTGCGTTAATGGAAATTCCCATATCATGTACCTATGTAAGATTTCTGAAGGAAACTTGTGCTTTCTGCTTTGGTCACAACTGTTATTTTTCCAACTTTATCGTCTGATGCGAAGATGAAACATAGGGTGTTAACAACAAAATAGGAATATACAAAAACATACAATGCACTAGATGACTTCCCAAATTTTATTCGAGAAGGTAGTCATCATTGTTTTTTCCGATGATTGTGTCACATTTGTGTTTTTCTATCGAAATTAAGCATGGAAAAGTTAGGAGCCTGATGCAGATATGGTGTTCTGGTTTATTAATTCAATTTTCAGGTTTTGAAGTTAAAGTGATAGCACTAGATTTTGAAGTTGAAGTTAAAGTGATAGCACTAGATTTTGAAGTTGAAGTTAAAGTGATAGCACCAGGTTTTGAAGTTGAAGTTAAAGTTCAATTACGGTTGTGATAATAAGCAAAGTAATGACAACAACTTATACAAAACAACGGTTGGCGACATAAGCGAAGCAACGACAGCAAACTTCCTAAACTTCTGCATAATACAAATAAGTTTCAGTTTCTGCATAAAATAATTTTCTTCATAGAAATCCTAGAAATGATACTAACAGTATTATAAGATTTTTTTCCGAAAGCTCCTTTTATCATAAGAACATTGCTATTTTATTTTGGTTGAAACACACTTCCAATTTGTACTACGTTCAATATGGTTAATGCTATGAAATACCGTGTTTCTATGCTATATCAAATTACTTATAAGCATGGTTTTAAATTGCGGTTCGGACACTGCGGTTGCACTTATTACGGCTACTACAATGCAGATTGTAGTCATTACAGTGTGAATTTATTTTAATAGTCATAAAATATTATACTTTATTATTTATTTTATATTCTATCTTTCGTCCATTTCGTGTCTAAATTTTCATATATATATCGCATTAATAATTGGTCTTCACTTAGAATATCTCAAATCCTTTTAAAATATATCTTAAATATATAATATAAATAGAAAATAAGGTAGATGAAGTATTTTTTACGAGCAATAAATAATCTGATGCGGTCCGATGCAGACTAATGTGGCTGTTGCGGTGTTATAATGTAGTCATTGTGGCGTTATGATGCGGGTTTTGGGTTTTTCTGTGATTTACGATCACACCGCAATTGCAGTTTGATGTGGGTATGGACACCACCGCAACCACAATATTGCGGCCGCAGCCTTATAAGTGTGCCAACCTATGAAGTTTCATCTTTGATAAGTTTCTTTTCGCCCAAAAAACAAGTGTGTTTCTATGCTAATGTAAAATCATTGTTTGTGGATATTTATAGCCATTGATTTGAAATTCTTAGAATCCTCTAAATAAATAATAAAATTATTTAAAATATTAAAAAAGGATCAACAGAAGAAAAAAATTCATATCATAATTCAATTTATTGGATAAATATGGTATGAGTTGGGTATTTAAATCTGAGGTATAAATTATCAGATATTTAAAACTGATTAAAATGTATCATAATTCATATCATATATTATATTTAAAGATAAATATTCTATTATTTTTAGTGAATAATAAGTAAATTTATAAAGAATAAAACAATAGTAAATTAATAAAAGAATAAATGTAATATTTATTTAAAACTGATTAAAATAGTATGATATTAGAAAGAAAAAAAGAAATACTATTTATATTCAAAATAACTTATGAAAAGAGTGGATCAGATAACTAAAATTGATATATGTTAGTTAAGATAAATGAACATGATAGTGAACTTTAAGTTTTATGAACAACTAACAATTTTAATTATAATTTAAATGATTTAATCTAAATAAATATTTTTTTATAGTGAATATGATTTAAATTATCAGAAAATTATTTGAAATGAATGTGATTTGAATTAAATAAATATTATTTTAAATTAGGTATGAAAATGGATTTGATTCGTAGGACAATGTTTTTTTTGCACACTTTAGTGTATGATGAGTTAAGAATTAAATTCACATTCTTATGCAAATTTTATTATTTAAATTCATTATTTTCATGGATCACTATATCCACACAATAATTTTCTTATTATTTTAATTAATAAAATATTTATAGTTATTAGTAGTATTCGTAAATATTTGTAACTATTAGATCTATTAGATTTATCATTTAATGATTTATTAAATATTTATTTTTAAATATTATTAATTATTAGTGATTTTATAAACATTTTTATATATCTGCAACAACCAAACATTTTCGATTGATCTAAGATATAAATAAAATTACTCGTGCGTCCGCACAAGTCTTCTACTAGTTATTTAAGAAAAAAACATCAGAGACTTCATAGATTTGAACTGCGAGTTTCTTTGACTTCTGCAAGTTTCTTTCTTTCACCAAGCTCACACAGAAACCAAGGTTGAAGAGAGAGCTACAACCTACAAGTATGTTGTGGCAACCAGATGAAGATGAAGAACACTCCATACCAATTGAAGTCCAAATCATAATAACGTAAAGCAGAAGCTGTATTCAATTAAATCATTTTAAGCTTATAAAAAAATTGAATTATTTTAATCATATGTTACTAGCTTATCAAAATCTCTTTGTTCTTTTTTTTATGCAAAAATTATTTCATTTGTATTGATTTTTGAGTTTAGTCATTATCTTTTTATTTACTCTTTCTTTTTTATATAAAAAAGATTGAGACTACTTTCATATCTATAAATTATTTTGAAATCACAAAATATTTGACTATAATGATTTTACTTAACCAGGGCTTGAGAGACTTGGAATGGAATGTCATAAATCAAGTTCACCCATGGTATCATAAAAAAAGTCTATTAAAAGTCAAAGTTATCGACTCATCAACTCTCCAACTTGTAAGCAACACAAAGAAATTCAAATAAAGAAGGGTGGAGATGCGTGGCCAAGCTCGCCCTATATTCTACTATGTCATTTTTCGTAGGGGTAATATGTCAAACCACACTTTAAATGTAACGGGATTCTTTGAGTTAATAAGTGAAATGTTCAAAATTTTATGGGTTAACCACACATGATTCACCCTATTCGATCTACTATTGAGTCAAAGTCAAGAAATGTGCAACCAAACTTGTAGGTGTTAGAACTAGTCTCTTTACCGAACAAATATGTATATAAATACCTATTCAAAGAGTTATGTGAGAATTCATCCACTTTTTACGTATTACAACAAAAAGTTCTCTTGCACCCCATAATACAAGCGTATAAGTATTTATTGAACTCACAACAAGTACAATTCACGTCCACTATAGGGTCCATTAAAAATGATACAGGCCACACACCCACTTGAAACTTCTATTGGCCTAACCATCATTCCACAATGGTAAGACATGTCACTAGTAGTACCAACAACTATCGAGTTGCCATAGTAAAGAAAAAGACAGTTAAAGAAGAATTTTCTTGCTAAAACAAAACCATGTAGAAAAGTGTTCTGAACTTTTAACAACAAGAAATCATTCATCCTCGAGTATGAATTATCCTCCATCTCAATACATTTCTTATACAAATTTGTATCAATCATATCAATCAACAAGAAATCATTTTGTGAACGGGTAGAAGTAATTAAAAGGAATAGAGAAAGGAAAGTCATAAATGAGAGACTTCTCTGGCTTTTATAGCCCCCCACTCCACACGTGGGTCTACGCCTATCTAGAGCCTAGGAAAATCATCATTACTCCCTAGACCCTAGGTCTACCAACAGTCATTTCACACAGCTCAAAGCCACATGGGAAAAACCCTCCAAATTCTCCAACTTTTCGCTTCCTCGATAACTCCTCATCTCCCTGGATAAAACGACCTCAGCTATACTCTTCGAAATCAAGTTATCTCCCATGTAGCTAGACACGACGACTTGGGGGCTACTGTTCTGGAATGCCCAAATACCTGTCGGGCAGGTCACTTCGCCTCGAGGTACAACGATCCGCCGAGATTCAATAACATACTGGGGGCTTCTATTTGCCCACTTCATGTGCCACACGACGTCCTCTGCTCGACACATGTAGAGCAGATCCACAGTTTGTCTCACTAAGGACTATGCATGTTATGTTTCATTTGCTCGACATAACGACTAGTTACGAGCATCAGTGTCCGGTCTGACCAAGTCACCTCAGATAGATATATTCACGGATCCGCACATTTAGGCCCAAATATAGCCACCAATGAGAATCCTCATATGATCATTATATAAACCCTCATATCTTTAAGGGCAAGTTATCACATTCTTACTCTCAAAATCCTAATATTCATTATTCTTACTTTAAACATTTGATCACTTTAGCATCAGAGTGCCTTGCAGGTACACCACCCCTCCTCAACATCAACCTTATTTGAAGGACCGTCGTTTATTCCGACCATCTCCAATTCTGATCACCAGTCCAGATCAAATGGTATATTTGTAAATATGTCAGGAAAAAGCATCTCCATGCTAATATAATAAGTTGAAACCTACGCATCTTGAAATACTAGTATATATTAACCTTAGTTTGAAGTAGAATATCCGGTTTCTTCTATGATGGGTACGCTATCCTGCTTCTTCATGTTTTTGCCCCACGATAAATACTGGAAAACTTCAATGTTGAAAATGAAAACCCTAAATCCAATCCCAAATTTCAATTCTTCTCTCTCTTTGAAATGTCACTGTTCAACCACTTCACCACACCTAAACAAATTCGCAGTTTCATATCTCGTTACCAACTTCGGCTTCTCATTAGAAACCGCTACAAGACTTTCCAAAAACGCTCGTTTCACGACTTCCGAAAGGCCTGATACAGTAATCGCCATCTTCATAAACTCGGGTTTCTCCGATTCTCAGATAAACCGCATCGTTAGTATAGCGCCCAACATTCTTTCATGTAAGTGCCCCCACAAAAGGATTTTGTCAAAGTTTGAATTTTTACGCTCAAAAGGTGCTTCAAAATCTGAGGTAGTGGAGATTGTAAGCAGAAGCCCTGGAATTCTCTACTCAAGTCTTGACAACTGCATTATCCCTACTTTTGATTTGGTAAGAAGGTTCCTTCCATCTAATGATGAAGTTATTCGATACCTACTTAACTGTACATTTTTCTTTGGTCATAAATTTATTAATAATGTGAAGTCGTTGCTTGATCATGGAGTCACTGACTCAAATATAAGACATTTGTTACTTAAAAGTCCCTTTGTATTATCTTCTTATGACATAAGGAGGCCTTTGGATGCGGTTAAGGAAATGGGATTTAATGATCCTTCCAATGTAAATTTTTCTAAAGCATTGTTAGCATTGTTAGCAAAAAGGTCCTTGTCGAAATCCAAAATTTTGGTCTATAAGAAATGGGGTTGGTCTGATGAAATGGTTCTTGAAGCACTTAGGAAGCGACCGGATTGTATGCTATTATCCGAAGAGAAGATTAATAAGGTCATGAGATTTTGGGTGAATGAGTTGGGTTGGAACTCTTTGGCTCTTGTCAAAAGGGTGGAAATTTTTAAGTTTAGTTTGGAGAATAGGATCATTCCGAGGGCTTGTGTTGTTTCATATTTGATTTCCAAAGGTTTGATAGAAAATAATGTTGAATTGTCTACCCCATTTGCTGTTAATGAAAAGAAGTTTCTTGAAAACTATGTGCAACGTTTTAAAGAGGAAAGACATATTCTGTTAAAGCTATACCAGGAGAAAATGGGTAGTAAGAAAATCAAGGAAAATGGTGAAGCGTCGGTAAGCTATTGAATGGTTAACTTGCAAGTGCGATTTTTGTGTAATGCAACGTCCTAAGTTGTAATCGACTTAACTCTATTGTTTCATTATGTCGGGGTTGGAAATTGGAGCCCTTGTTCATGGATGTATTCTTTCAATTCCTGTTGTGTTACAGTTGTGATGTGATCTTGTGTTCTATATCAACTATTTGATACATCAGGTACATTGGGACTTGTCAAGTTCCTTTTGTATGCAAATTTGGGTATTATTGCTATTGAGTGCCTTCATAATGGTGAGCTTGCGGCTAGAGCTCAATTTATTTATTTTTTCAAATTATTACTATTGTCGCCGTGTCAATGTCGGGTCTTTTCCGGGGTGACTGTGCTTCATAGCTTGGGTGGCTCTCTCCCCTCTCTTGATAGTCCTACTGTTAAGCATGTTTATTGTACTTATCATGTCAGCTTCATTGTTGAGGTCCATTGCGATGGATATGGATGTTTTCGGTATAATTTGTATGGTTGCAAGTTTGAGAGAGATATGAGTCTTGATATCTTTGGTCTAAGCAACAAGATATCTCTCCAATTGGACCCACATGTGCATTTTCCAATAACAGATACATCCTAGTTCTTTCTATCTTTCATTCTATTCTTCAACCCTGGTTGTTGGTTGATTGTAACATATTTCTTTTAGCGTATTATGCCGTTTCTCAGTTTTTATTTTGCCGTTCTTTCCTTGCAGCAAAAATGACTTCATGGATGTTGTTTGCTTGGCTTGAGAAGTTCTTGTATCTGTTGCTCAGCTTTTATGATCATCTCAATTTTTCAGGATGTATAATATACTATAGGAGTAACCTTTGTCACAAGCAGAATGCTACATTAGTATCTGCCAGTCAAGTGCCGTGCTGATCTTGCTGAGATGTATTTTGATAAGTATGCATAAAAAAATGAGTTTCTTATTGCTGTGAGGGGATATTTGGATGTGATTACCTATTATAGGGTTATCAACGTTAGAGAAGAGTGTAACAAGTAGTTGCACAAGTCATGAGTATCAGTAGTGAGGTCCTTGCAAACTTGTGAACTGGGCTTTATAGTATTGTTGAGGCAGGGCAACAAATTTTATACAGTTGAAGTATGCACATTACACTATTGAAAGAAAAAAAAGAAGAGAACAAACAATTGCCATGTTCACATGAATGAATACTTCATCTTCTAAGGAAGACATCCAATCATGATTGGTTTTGAATTTTGACATAGGTATGTAGAGCGAGTCCTGACATCATTCCACTAATAAAAAAACTCCCACAATTATAATGTAATGCATTTTGCTTTTTCAAGCTATTTCTTACATGCATTGCCCCTTCTCATTACTTTAGCTTAGATGGGACTTTTCAATGGTTGAAATGTCTAAGGATGGCATATGATTCTATATTCTAACCCCGTTTCATTCTTTATACACTGCTAGATAGGAATTCTAGAAGCAATTGGACCTTGACTTCGAATACCTTGCATGTATTCCTTACCAAATTTTTTGGGAATTTTTTATTCCACCCCATATGCTTACAAGAATGTGCGTGTAGACTCTCATCATTGTTCCGAATTTTTAGGAAAATCGTGTCCGCACGATTAAACCCTGTTAAAGAAAATATTTAATTAAAATGTCTTCAAGAAATTCAAACACAAGTGTCTATTTTTTAGTTCCACTTGTCTCACTTTGTTGGGGGAAACTGGAACATTTTTTCTATACAAGTATCCCCTCATTTTTCATTTTCCACTTTTTCTTCTTTTACACCAAGCCTTCTAGTTCTACTGCTCCTTTTGTTGTTGGTAAACACGAACTACATTCTTGAGCTACCAATGGAGGAAGAGAAAACAATGGTTTGGGCTTCTCAAGTACTCATTTACCCACTACTTATGAGAAACCTATGAATGCCCAAATAAGGTTTTTTCTTGTCTTTAGAGTTGTGAACCCATAATCTTTAAAGATAAAGCTTAAGAGATAGGGTTCATGAGTGCACTCAGGCCTATTTTTCATTCTTCTCCTTCCCCAGAAAATGAGGCCTACATTGAAAGGTTAGATAAGTTAGAAAATAATAAAGGACGGTTCTTAAGACTTGATTCAGGTGTCTAAAATTGACCTTAAGTTCAATCCCAACATGCTCATTGCATCTCTCCTTTATTGGGAAGTATCTACTAATACTTTTCACCTTGGTAGCATAATGGTAACCCCCACCTTGTTTGATGAAGCCTTCGACCCTACTTTGCCAACTAACACGAAACTAGACTTCGACTTTGAACATACATATTCTAAGAGTTTTGTCAAAGACTTCCATGAAACTGATTCTAAAGAAGTTTCTGACTAAGAGCACATTGCTTTCTTAACCTACTAGCTATCTCGCTATGTCTTTGGTCCGAGCTCTTTGCATGTAACCAAGAAAGTTATAACTTTGGACACCCAAGTTCACGAAGGAAAAAAAATTAACCTCATAAAGATAATTTTGGGTTCTACCTATGAAGCTCTTGGGCTTTATGCTTCTGATGTTAAGTCCATCACCGACCTAGAATACAACTTCTTAATCCCTGGCCCTACGTGGCTTTTCCAACTATGACTTAATGCCACATTTGAATCTTTTATGAAATTCACCATCCCTTCTGCCTTAGTGCAACATGTTGAACGAAGACGGGTTGAAGCCGCCAGATTTACCTTGTTGACACCAGAGGATGTTGTTCGATGTTGTTCTGTTGATCATGAATGCATTTAAGAAGTATGTTATCATGTTTGCAAAACATGATGTTTTTAACCATACATGGCTCCCTTTGTCAATCGAAGTCACGATACCGACTGATTTAATAAAGAGTTTCCCATCTTTCTCATGAACAGAGTGAAATGAAATGGAACCAAATGTAGTGAGACCGAATAGAATAAAAAAGGTCATTCTATTATTTAGGCATTTCATGACAGAATAATTTTTTTTTGTCATTCCACCCAAATCGAATGGTATAAAAATGATAGAATATAATGGAATGCATTCCATCTGATTCTCTATATCTTATTTTAATCCATCCACTCTGATTGATCAATCCAAACATAATCTAAAGTTGTGGAAAGATCAATTTCTTTTTTTACTATAAAACTAGTGAAAATCTCGTGCGTTCGCACGGTTCTGGGGTGGACTGTGAAAATGAGACCAATTTAGTTTTGAAATTCAAATAAAATAGAAAATAGTTAAAGTTAACTTTTAAAAAGGAAAAAAAATAGTCAAGAATAAATATATAAGTTAATTAAATCAATGATGTTAAGAAAAAAAAATTTAAACACCAGTTTAATAAAAAAATAATTTTACAAAATAGATAAACATGAAATGTATTTCTTAATACTGATTATCTGTTCACACAGTAGTGGTGTTAACCCGTAAGTCCGCACGAGTAATGGTGTGTACCGCATAATTGTCACTAATTTGTTATAAAAATTTAAACAAATTAAATAATATTAAAATATTATTGAAAAAAAGAAAAAATAAAAAGTAAAAAGTAAAAAATAGACCGAAGACTATTCTATAAGTTATTAAAAACAACCATTTGTTAAGAAAAACTTTTAAACACATATTTTACAAAAGAACAATTATGGAAAAAAAAATTGTTTAGGATTTATAGAGTTGTAATAATAAAAAAGTTTAATAAATAAAAAAAAAAATCCAAAATTAAAATTAGTTGATAATCAGTGTTGAAAGTAATTTTATATAAAAGTTTAAAAAGAGAATGATCTAAAATTAAGTTTATTGTAGTATTTATTAATTTTGGACTATGGTTTAAAATATATAAAAAAAATTAAAATCCAGTAGTACAACTGATATAAGTTTTATATTTATTTATTTAATTGTAAAAAAATGTAAAAATCTGTGTGTTCCCACAAATGTTGATATGAATACCTATATATTCACACAGTACCGATATGTTATTCGTGCGTTCGCACGAGTACAGAGAGATAAAATTATTTTTATAAATAATAATTTTTTTCATTTACAAGAATTTGTATCGGTAACAAATTTTATTTGATTTTACAAAATATTTTAATCTACGATATAACTTTTTCCGTTTGGAAAAATAACATTATTTATTAAGTATAATCATATTTGATGACAATATATTTTTCTGGTATATAAAAAAATTTGGACCAACTGTAAAAGTTTATATTATAAAGTTAATTTGATAAACTTTTATTGATAACTAAGAAGAAAAGTAGCAATAGATGGTGTAAATGCTAAAATAATCTATCAGCATTAAGCATTGACAGAGACAGAGTATACATTAAAAGAATCTCACTAAAATAACCACAGTCCAACATTAGACATATAAATAAACATATAGACTGCTCCAATCAAAGTACTGATGCCTTCAAAGTCTCGGTATCACTGAAATTTGTACTGAAAAAGTACAGAAAATACTATTGTGATGGCATGTAAATTAGCTAGATGTCTAACCTGTTGTTTTGCATATTCTTTTACAATCATAGTGTAGAAAGTCCCGTGATAAGAAATGGTCAAATAAAAAGTTGATAAACAGCAATATGGCAACTTTGAAATTGATACTGAAGCCCCATTAGCCAAGCATATGACAAGAATTTTACTAAAATATGATGTAGATTTGTGAGTTTCGAAACAAATGCGATATATGAATACTTGTAACATCACTTGATAGCACACAACCATAAATAAAGTGCAACTCTTTGGGATTATGCAGTAATCTCTAAAATACATATGAACTCGTTAGTAGAATTCGAAGAACATACCTTTGAGAAGCTTGTATGCCATTCACTGTGAAACATAGTGAAAACATGTGCCGAGTCACATCATCGATCATTTATCCATCCTCAAAACTCACAGATCCAAAATCTTTTCATCGTCCGCCGTCTCAGTTTCCATAAATTAACATCTTCGACAGCCATCACCTTGTGCGATGCTGTGAAAAGGAAAGAAACTAATAATGACATATTAAAATGCTCAAAGGTCGTTAAAAATTATAAAGTAGTTACTTTATCCTTAATAGATGAATTTAAAAACTACAAAATGACCCAAGAGAAATGAGAAATGTGTACAAATTTGATAAGTGAAACTTGAATATCTTTAATTTCTTATTACATCTTTATACAATGAGCTAAATTAACAGATAATATTAAAATCAAGTAAAACATTTTGACATGTACATATCTCAAACAACGAATATTCTGATATCTACAAAACCAATTTCACTTATAACAACAACTATCAAACATTTAGAACCATGTATAAGAGCACACTGCTTTCTTAATCTTCTAGCTATCTCGCTATGTTTGTGGTCCGAGCTCTTTGCAGGTAATCAAGAAAGTTATAACTTTGGCCATCCAAGTTCACGAAGGGAAAAAAATTAATCTCATAAATATAATTTTGGGTTCTATCTATGAAGCTCTTGGGCTTTATGCTTCTGATGTTAATTCCATCACCGACATGGAATACAACTTCTTAATCCTTGTCCCTATGTGCTTCTCCAACTAAGGTTTAATGCCACGTTTAAATCTTTTTTGAAACTCAACATCCCTTCTGCCTTAGTGCAACATGTTGAAGGAAGAAGGATTGAAGCCACCTGATTTGCCATGTTGACACCAGATGATGTTGTTATGTGGATCACTTATGCATTTAAGAAGTATGCCGTCATGTTTGCAAAACATGATGTTTTATAGTTATACATGACTCCCTTTGTCAGTCGAAGTCAGGTACCGACGGATTTAATAGAGAGTTTCTCATCTTTCTTCTGGACGGAGCGAAATGAAACGAAATTTAATAGGACCGATAGAATAAAAATGTCATTATATTGTTTAATTATTTCATGACAGAATAATTTTTTTTGTCATTCCAACCATATCGAATATAATAAAAATAATGAAAAATAATAGAATGCGATGCAATACATTCCATCAAATTCCCTCTATTTTATTTTAACCCATCCACTATGATCGATCAATCCAAACATATTTTAAGATCAATTTCTTTTCTTTACTATAAAATACACTTTTGAAAGTTGCAAAACTCATTGGAAACATTAAATGGATCTTTAGGTTGAAGCTTCTGGATACTACACATTATAAGTTGGAAAATAAAATTTCACTTTGTACCCTCACATTTCAACCTGTATCCCCGCTACAGTAGTTTTTTTGACAAAAATACTCTCATATAAATAGTATAAAATTTTAAAAAAATTTCATTTTTCACATCTCGTTTCAAAATCTCGTTTCAAAGTGTTCCGAATTCTCCCTACATCCATTGCATTTCGGAACAGTTAACCAAAGTCTTCCGGTACACAAAAACACAAACCGAAACAGCTCAAGTAAGTGTTCCGGAAATATATGTGAACCGGAACACTTTTAGAAAGTGTTCCGGTTTTAATAATTTGTTGTCATTTTTTCGGAACACTTTTATAAAGTGTTCCGGTTTTGGATATTGCATTCCGGAACACTTTTTAAAAGTGTTCCGAAATTCATTCCGAAACACTCTCCCCAAGTGTTCCGGTTTGGGTTTTTCTGTTTTTTTTTTATAATTTTTTTATGTTATTATTTTTTTCAGAATGCCTCGAAGGTTAGGCCCTGACGGACGACTCCCTTGTAGAAACGACGGTGCATCTGGATCCGGGTCACATCCTTCGGAGGTGCCTAGGGGATTCCCGGGTGGACCATCAAATTTATCTCTGTTAGTTAGATACAAGCAGCACTGTGCTCGACATTTGTGGTATGGAGAGGTAAGTAAATGAAAATTTAATGTGAAATGAATTAAGTTAATTTTTGTCATAGTTTATTAATATGTTACGTTTTTTTCAATATTTTTTTCCAGGAAAGAGGACCTAAAAAACAATTAAAATGTACTGCACACAGCCAAAAACTCAAAGAATGGGTTCCCCTGCAACTCCCTAGAGAGATGGAAAGATTGGTGACAAATTCGGGTCTTGCACATTTGCAAAGATCTAGTATGACAAAGATAGACCCGAATTTAATCACTGCATTTATAGAGAGGTGGCATTCTGAGATATCGTCATTTCACATGCCATTTGGTGAGATGACGATTACTCTCGATGACGTATCTTGTATTCTTCACCTCCCTATTAGAGGTATTTTCCGGACTCCTCAGCATGTCACTGAAGATGCTGCTGTTGAGCTTGCTGTGACATATTTAGGAGTGTCACGTAGAGAAGTCGTGACTCAAGTTCGTGGTAACAGAGGTTCCTACTATAAGTTGGAATGGTTGTATGATACATTTGTTGCCCATAGAGCTCTTAATAATTGGGCATATGCGATCATGGCTTACGTGATGGTGTTAGTAGGTTGCACCATTTTTGCCGACAAGACGTTTACGCTTGTCGAAGCAAAATATATATCTCTTTTTGTGGACTTGGAGGGTGCTGGAAGATACAGTTGGGGGGCAGCTGCATTGGTGACACTTTATGATTCACTTGGAGATGCATGTATGTTTGGCACCAAACAACTTGCTGGTTATCCGACTCTTCTTCATGTAATTCATTTATTATTTATGTTATTATTAATTGTTTAGATAATTTTTAATTATTATTAATTGTTTAGTAATGTAAAAAATATTACTAAAATGTTATTTATAATTTTTATTGACACAGTGCTGGATCCATGAGTATTTTCTTGGAATTGGAAGAGTGGTGGAAAACTGGCATCCAAGTGAGAACGTTGGGATGTCGAGAGCAATGAGATGGGCATACAAGCAAGGAGCGTTGAAGGTGGATGCATTGCAAGCTGTCCTCGATAGATTGACACTGGTTGACGTGGTGTGACGTCCATTTGAGGATCATAGGCAGTTTCGTGCGTTCGACGAGCTTGCTTATTTCAGAGGAGGACTTTGTTGGGGAGGTACTTATGTATTATATTGGGTGGATGTTTACGTCGGTTTGATCTTATTCGATATACCACGTTCACACCGATATTATTGAGGCGAATGTGGATGTTAAGCTGGATTAGTTACGACCAGTGTTGTAGATGTAGTTGGTCAAACAAGCTGTCACATTTCCTCAGGCTGTGGAAAATTATTTGAGCGGTATTACGGGTGTTACACCCCGATTGGTACCACCGCGGTTGATGAACCAAGGCAGTGTCGGTTCCACGGTTTGCAGGCCATCCGATCCTAAGTTGGCTCGTATCTCGCATTAATTCATCGTCACCTACAAAAATTTGCTGCTGAAGAGGATGATCCGCAGTTTGCGGATTTATTTACCGCATTGCATTTATGTAATGAAGAGTGATTTTATGATTTATGTAATTTTTAGTAACTCTTTAAATATTTGTCTTTGTCTTCAAATATTTATATGACTTATTTTTATGATATATGTTATCATTGGATTTATGCGTTATTTCTCTTTAGTGTATGTTATCATTAATTTATCATTGGATTCATTCGAATATTTGGATGAATAAAAAAAGCGTCGGTGCGTTGTTGTAATGTTTTGCTACATTTCATAACAATTTAGTTCTACATTACACAAAATACAATTTTATGATAAGCTTATGCTAAGCAAATATAAGAAGGTAAAATTGGCGAAAGATGTAGCCATAGTTGCAATCGTCCCGCTAATGATACCATTCATGCAGTTGCATCCAGGTGACGAAACTTCTTCCAATCTGTAGGCTGTAGGCACCGGGGGTAAGGGGAATTCATCTTTCATGTTTATCTGAGTATAAAAAATAACTAATCCAACATTTTGTATAGTAAGTAATAATTGAAAATACTATTATCGGGTATATAAATTATTACCTGAACCCAATGGTTACCGTTGACTAAACCTATACACCAAATAGTAGGATTATGTGAAGGTGATGATGTCAAAGGAAAAAATGTCAAGCAGGGATTGCCTAAATGAACAAGAATGACATTATAGCGGTTTGCTATCAAGTAACCCATGTCTGGTAGTGTCAACCAATTCTCCTTTGGCTGTCTACCAGTGGACTGTATCATCAACCCGCTTCTCACTTCTGATAGTCTATCTCTGAATAACTTCTCATACAAACTCTTCTTGTCCCTTATTTCCATGTCCAACTCTCGACGAACCATTGCCTAACCATCCTGACTATACCCATGCAACAATGCAATGACTCTAAATCCACAATTACCATCTGATTCAACATCCACAATCTCCTGAATATATGATCTAAGAAATTAACATTATAAATATTAGTGCATTATACATACATAATATAATAATAAACCTAAAATAATTAACACTATGAATATTAATGCATAATAATTTTATATGACCTGATATGACTTGGAAACTGAAGAGTGTAGTCTTGCTGTGCAGGTTTTTTTGATTTTGATTCCCTCTTTGATTGTGATTTCTGAGACAGCTTTTGTGAAGTTTGAGATGATTGTTCAACATACTCATGCTGTGAAGCATCCCTGTAAACATCATACCCAACTGGTTTCTTCCCTTTCTTCTTGACTCCTCCCTTGGTTTTTATTTTCTCAGGTGGTGGACATAAGGAAGTTGTTGCGGAGTAAGCAATTTCACTACACCTACTTCTTAATGCTTTTTTCCCAATAACATCTTATGATCTATACTTTCTCCATATTTCTTCCATTACATTATTCATGTCAATCTCCCATCCATCTTCTCCTTCTGCCTGCAATTCACCTTCCATACTTAACTTCCTCCAATGATCATGAACACTCTCAATAGGTATAGGTACATCACTACGCACATATCTACCTAACTCACAAGCACAAGGTAACCTATAATTTGTTCTATGAGTACACCTACATATTTCTCTAGAAGTTCCAACATAATCAACTCTCTTTAACTCTTGTGCAAAGCGTCTCAAAGCAGCTCTAGAAACAAAACTACGCATGTTACCATACAATGGACTAACATGTGCATGCTCAACTTCATAAAAACTTTTTTGAAACGAAGCATGAATGTTGCCTATTTGTATCCTTAGGTTGTTGTTCATAGCTTTCCAACATTTGACCATGTCACCTAGACTATTTCCCAACATCTGCTTTAGCTTCCAATGAGCGGATTCAACCCTAAAAATGAATGCATAACAAATATATAACATGATAAAAATAGGTAAATATTAATGCATAAAACATATAAAAAATATTAATGCGTAATATATATAAAAATATTAATGCATAATATATATAAAAAATAATAATAACAATAAAATAAAATACATACCGGTTAGTGGTGTTGCCCAAATGAAGTACTCGATCAATCCATGCTCCAACGAATCTATGTCTATGTGGAATCAACCATGTGTCTTTCACATAATCAATAAATTCAGCACAATTAAAACAGGCTTGCTCAAGTTGTTCCAACTTTTGAGCATACTCAACCTCGTTCACTAGCCCACACAACTTCCTCCCATAATGTGTCAATGGTCTCTTGCATTTCTTTCGCCACATATTGCTTGCATCGCATTCCAACATTTTTGTTAATATGAAAACGGCATAGCAAATTTTGTGTAGTAGGGAACACAATTTCCACAGCTTTCATCAATGCTAGATCTCTATCCGTCAAAATCACTTTTGGACGCAGATCTTTCTGCACAAACAATTCCTTCAGCTTCTCCAAGATCCAACAAAAACTATCTGTCTGCTCAGACTCCATATAAGCAAATGCAACAACAAAAGTCAACTCCGTCGATGTCATGCCAACAATTTCAAAGAGAGGTTGCCTATATTTATTTGTCTTATATGTGCTATCCATAACTAAGACAATGGGAAAAATATTCAGCAACTTGATGGAGTCTGGATGCGCCCAAAAAATATCTCTCACAATATCCGAACCATCTCTTTTTCTACTCCAGTAGACATACCATGCATCCTCAATTAGCTTTAGCAAATGTTGTATCTCAGTTCTTGGACCCCTTATCTCTTTTTGTATCACACTCTTCTGCTTATAAATTTGAGTGATCCGAGTGATGTTTTCAGGATTTCTCTCTTGCAGGGAAGTCAAGATGTGTCTAGGAGGAACATGTCTCTTTGTTAAATCAAAAACATGTTATTTTTCATCGAGGTCAACACCAACAAACGCATGACCTTGAGCCTATCGGGTAATCCATGATTATGAACTCCACACTTTACATCTAACTTCCATTCCAACCCATCTTTTGTGGTCGATCTAATTTTGAGCAGGCATTCACATCTCTTTAGTTGTGAGTTCCACTTTTATCCTTGTATTTTCCGCCTTTATCACACCCAAAAATTATCTTGTTCCTCCTTCCTCTCTTGCCAGTTTCAGTGTCCGAACGCTTAATAATAACGGTGATTTTATTTCTTAATCCAACTTCTTTGATCCAACTAGTAACATTTTCTCGTGTAGCGAATGTTTGTGTTGTAGTGAATACATCTGTCGTATCTATGGAGGACTCATTTTTTTGGCAAACTGGGACTTGAATTTCCATACCTGGAAAAAAAAAAAAGCGTTAGGAACCCTTCCGGAAGATTCGATTACATTCTTCTAAAGGAACACTTTGTGAAAGTGTTCCGGTTCGCACTGTTTACAAACCGGAACACATTTAAGAAGTGTTCCGGTTTGTTATTCAATTTGTTATTCATTCTGGAACACTTGCACAAAATGTTCCGGAATGATTTTTGTGAAATCCGGAATACATTTAAAAATTGTTCCGATTTATATTTTTACATACCAGAATACTTACGGGAAGTGTTCCGAAGTGTGTTCCGGAGAAATTTTTTGGACGGTTAAATTTTGACTTTTTTGTAAATGGTAAAAGTGAAAAGGTAAAATAGTTAAACTATATTAAGGGTAAAATTGACAATTTTAAAAAATTGTGGGGGTACAAAGTAAACTTTTATATAAGTTGAAATTTCTTAACCTTAGTTTGAAGTAGAATATCCAGTTTCTTCTATAATGGATACACTATCCTGCTTCTTCGTGTATTTGCCCCACGACAAATACTGGAAAACTCCAATGTTGAAAATGAAAACCCTAAATCCAATCCCAAATTTCAATTCTTCTCTCTCTTTGAAATGTCACTCTTCAACCACTTCACCACAGATAAACCAATTCGCAGTTTCATATCTCGTTACCAACTTCGGCTTCTCATTAGAAACCGCTACAAGACTTTCCAAAAACGCTCGTTTCACGACTTCCGAAAGGCCTGATACAGTAATCGCCATCTTCATAAACTCGGGTTTCTCCGATTCTCAGATAAACCGCATCGTTAGTGTAGCGCCCAACATTCTTGGCCTGATACAATTGCATTATCCCTACTTTTGAATTGGTAAGAAGGTTCTTTCAATCTGATGATGAAGTTATCCAATACCTACTTAAATGTAGATGTTTCGTTGGTAGTAATAATGTTGTTAAAAATGTCAAGTTGTTGCTTGATCATGGAGTCACTGACTCAAATATAAGATATTTGTTACTTACTAGACCGTCTATATTATCTTCTTATGACATAAGATTAAGGAAGGCTTTGGATACGGTTAAGGAAATGGGATTTAATGATCCTTCCAATATAAATTTTTGTACAGCATTGTTAGCCATAGGGGCCATGTCGGAATCTCGGTGGGATGCCAAAGTTATTGTCTTTAAGAGATGGGGTTGGTCTGATGAAATGGTTCTTGAAGTGTTTAGGAAGCACCCCTGGTGTATGTTATCATCCACAGAGAAAATCGATAGTGTCATGAGATTTTGGGTAAATGAGTTGGGTTGGAACTCTTTGGCTCTTGTCAAAAGGGTGGAAATTTTTAAGTATAGTTTGGAGAATAGGATCGTTCCGAGGGCTTGTGTTGTTTCATATCTGATTTCCAAAGGGTTGATAGAAAATAATGTTGAATTGTCTACCCCATTTGTTGTTAATGAAAAGAGGTTTCTTGAAAACTATGTGCAACGTTTTAAAGAGGAAAGACATAATCTGTTAAAGCTATACCAGGAGAAAATGGATAGTAAGAAAATCAAGGAAAATGGTGAAGCGTCGGCAAGCTATTGAATGGTTAACTTGCAAGTGCGATTTTTGTGTAATGCAACGTCCTAAGTTGTAATCGACTTAACTCTATTGTTTCATTATGTCGAGGTTGGAAATTGGAGCCCCTTGTTCATGGATGTATTCTTTCAATTCCTGTTATGTTACAGTTGTGATCTTGTGTTCTATATCAACTATTTGATACATCAGGTACATTGGGACTTGTCAAGTTCCTTTTGTATGCAAATTTGGGTATTATTGCTATTGAGTGCCTTCATAATGGTGAGCTTGCGGCTAGAGCTCAATTTATTTGACTCAGTTGCTATATAGCACCGACACCTCTGAAAAAAGATGTGAACGTGTCGATATCAGACACCTGCACCGATATTTCTGATTATGTATAATTTATTTATTTATTCAAATTATTATTGTTGTCGCCGTGTCAATGTCGGGTCTTTTCCGGTGTGACTGTGCTTCATAGCTTGGTTGGCACTCTGCCCTCTCATGAAAGTCCTAGTGTTAAGCATGTTTATCATACAGTCATACTTATCATGTCAGCCCCATTGTTGAGGTCCATTGCGATGGATATGGATGTTTTTGCTCTAAGTTGTATGGTTACAAATTTGAGAGAGATATGAGTCTTGATGTCTTTGGTCTAAGCAACAAGATATCTATCCAATTGGACCCACATGTGCATTTTCCAATAACAGATACATCCTAGTTCTTTCTATCTTTCATTCTATTGTGCCGTTTCTCGGTTTTTATTTTGCTGTTCTTTCCTTGCAGCAAAAGTGACTTCATGGATGTTGTTTGCTTGGCATGAATTTCTTATTGCTGTGAGGGGATATTTGGATGTGATTACCTATTATAGGGTTATCAATGTTAGAGAAGAGAGGTAAGATATGGGTTCGTAAGATTTACAAAGGTGGATGACGTTGAAATGTTAGTTGTAAAGCTCCAACGGAAGGGGCAGTCCAATAAGAAGCAGTTGAGTCGTTTAGATGATGCCAAGTTTGGCAATCGGAGAGGGTTTAGCAGTAGAGGGGCAATGAATTCAACAGGGGAGGGGTCTTATCAACCAGTTTCTTGGTGTTTATCTTGAAAATTGGTAAACAAGTAAACAACCATTGGTCTTCCAAATCGAAAAAATAATTTGGTTGCTTGCAGGATCGATCAGATTGATTATGAGGACATGTGTTTAGTTTTTATTTTATCATGTATGTTTGGATCTTTCGAAGAAAACTTTACGTTTTCGAAAGTAATAATATAAACAAACTTCAAAAGTAAATTAAATGTAAAGAGACTCTTAACATAAAATTAAAGAAACGGTAAAATACTTCGATCGAATATAAATGATAATGAGCATAAATTGGAGTATCATACGTACATTTTCTCAAATAACTCGTTTTTCTAGCGCTGGTACTTGGAGTAATATAGAGTATTTGCACAAAGATGTGAACACACTAAATCCTAACATTAAGACCCCTATTTATACTAATTTTCGATCAAAGGGTCTCTTAACAATGAATTGCCACGTTCGATGTCTGCATGCGCCTTCAAACCTTAAGCCTACACGCGTTCTTTCGGATAAGACCGAGCTTTTGAATTTTGAATTCCCTTGCCCTTTTGAAGCGCCAAAACGTGACATTCAAAGAATTCATCCACGACCTCGAATAGTTTCAAATTTCAAATTTTCATTTGAACCATTTTCTTAAATACTTAGAAAAAAATAAGTCTTTCAATAGCTTCATCTGTCGAAGTCTTCATGAAGCTTCTTTTACATCACTTTCGAATCATATCTTATTTATAACATATCTACTTCAAATCAATTTGCACTAGAGTCAAAATATCCAGCTAACAAATTGCTCCCAATAAATGTGTGTTTCAAAACTCAGAGAAACACGCATTTCTTGCCAAAAATGATCATATTTCAACGGATATGCATATTGTCATGATAATTAATGAATGTCGTGACGTCATAGCACTCATTACTTTACTTTTCTTTCGCATCACTTTCGAATCATATCTTATTCATAACATATCTACTTCAGATCAATTTGCTCATTTATAATTTAATATCGATGAGAATGAGATATCAAGATTTAGGAAGGCTTTTATTGGGGTAGTGGAGAAAGAGGGATCAACATACAACATTCAGGAAGTTTTCAATTGTTGATGTAAGCCCTAGAGGCCAATACTTTTAGTACTTTTATCGAATTACTTATTAATAATAAAGGGCATTTCTTTATTATGTTTGCTTTTCCAAAATAATAAAGTCCCTAAAATAGTTAGTCTGTTTAATAAAATGTTAAGTGTGACTTAATCATGAGATCTCATTAAACATAAAGACATTATTCTTAAAGTATTCGTAATCGATAGGCATGGCAAATAAATTCGCCCCCGCTGGGGCCCGTCCGCCCCCGCCCCAAAATTAACGGGGAAAATCCGATTTAACCGAGGGTGGGTGCGGGGGCGGAGAAAACCCGTTTTTTTACCCGCCCTGCACCCGCACCAGCCAACTAAATTTAATTTATTTATTTTTAATAGTTTTATTACTCATTTACACTTTTTAATACTTTTAGTTTAAATGTTATAATATCATGTTTATTAGAATTGTTATTTATTTTTTTGAAAGTAAAATTTAAATAAAACCATCAAACTTGAAAAATACTTTTAAAATAATTAATTATTTAGTTTAATTATTTATTTTTAACTTTATTGAAAAAAATAAAAATTAAAAAAAAAATAAAAATTTTATTCGAGCGGGTGCAGGGAAACCCGTTTCTTGTTGGGGGTGGGGGCGGGTGAACAAATTTTAGCCCCGAACGGTTTAGAGGCGGGTGCGGGTCTGGATCTGGATGATGGGTCTGGGTCTGGGTGTGCTTAAATCCGCCCCGACCCGCCCCGTTGCCATCCCTAGTAATTGAGTTTTATTGTGAAGTGGGATAACATTAAAGCATTGAGATTATTATCAAGATATACCGATGATCACATCTCATGGATCACGGATAAGGAGTTATCAAGTTTTGTCATAGGTATGAATATTAGGGTAATATTTATATTGGATTGACCCACTATGAGAATACTACATAGAATGTAATGCAAAGTGTCATAAGTTATTTTCATGGTGATAAGTGGTGTATATCACCCTTCGACCTGGATGACAATAAAGACAGTAAAGACAGTTGCTCAAACGTTATCCGTAACTGGATGACAATAAAGACAGTTGATGGGTACTTCACAAAGTATGCTGAGGGACATGAGTGACCTAAATGGAATTTACTCATCCTTCGTAACGGGATAAATGTCTAAGGGCCCAATATTTAACTAGACAAGGGTGACACGGTATATGCCTTGTGTTTAATATAGACATGAGGGAAAAAGGATAATTATACACGCAAGTATTATCACAGAAAGGTTTTGCCAGATCACATGGTATTTTTGTGACTTAGGTGGCAGTGATGTGTTGCTAGGTACCGCTCACTGTTTATTATATTAAATGTGATTTAATATAATTGCCAACATCGCGAAAACCTACAGGTCACACACATAAGGACAACTTAATGAGAGATAGAGTAAATGAGAAACACTGTAAGGAACGGTGGACTTAAGTGGAACACGAAATGTGGTAAGGTACCACACGCTTAAGTGATAATGCGATACATCATAAAGTATGATATTCATATGCTTTATTGGGCTTTTAGCTTACAGTCCACATTTATGGTTATATAAATATGACCCTTGTGTTGAAGCATTTCACTTGATGAAAATTCGGTTTTGAAACCCTAGCTGTAATTTCGCTCACTCTCTCACTCAAAGCTTCCAGTCGTGATCAGCTAGCATTATGACCGGGAGCGATCTGTTCGTGTAGACTGAGTAGAAACGTTGTTCTTCATCAACGTTCGTGATTTCACAAGAGGTAACATATTCTATCACTGACCATGATCTTTCATAAGGATCGCTAAAGGAAATTTGAATTTCCACTGCGTTTTATATCTCAACTTTCCTTCATAAATATCGAAGGTCATTTCAAAATTAAAGCTACGCCACTTGGGCCGAATTTGTGTTTGCTTGAGGAGGAAGAGAAAGGTGTGTTACATGTGTTACTTCTGGAATCCAAGGAATGAATAGCTCAATGGTTTTTGGAGATACGACCATGGTCACTTGAAGACGTCGACAACAAAAGATTAACAAGCTGTTGGCCAGGATTTTGACGAATAAGCAAAACCTTGCCAATTCAGGGAGTCCGCCGTGAATTAATCTAAGTACGAAGAATCGAACGATGTGTGAGGATGACAAGGCCGACCAGTACAATGAAAATGGGTATGTTAAATGAGACCGGTCGATTGGGCCTAGTCAGTAAAAGGCCCAATGAGAAGGAAGTTTAGGCAACAACCAAGCAAAGCATTTTGGAGGGAAAATGAGTTTGAATGGAGAACGTGGGTTCATGGAGAGAGGTTGCAAAGTACACATGGCGTACAAAGAAATGAAGCCTGCAAAAAATTATTTATTATATGTGTATTATAAATAAAACACTTAGTGTATAGTGTTAGGGGTTCAAACTTTCACATCCCTACACGCTAACCACTCAGAGTGCCCAAATGAACGAGCAAAATGGGTCTTCCAAAGATGCACTGGTAGAGAGACAGACAATCGCCACGATGAATTAGGTCTTAATCGACCTGCACGTTTCTCCGGCCCCAAAGGTTACTATCAGTTGCACGTAACCCCACAATTTTGCGACAAAACAATTGAAACCTTGTAAGTCTGAACCGATGCATGAGGTGAGATGGATCTCATTTAGTTGTAGGGTGTCATGACGTTGACCGAATTCCCCTGGTCAACTAAGATTTGTCTTACGTCGAAGTTCGCCATTCTGGCCCGTACGAGCAAAGGGATGTTCGCATTGGGGGCGCCTCTAGGCAGTTCTTCCTTGTAGAAGGCTAATGGATGAAACTTGCCTTGGGTTTTATCTAGGGTAGCCCCCAAATTTGAGCTCACTTTATATGAGTTGCTCAAATATCCTCTTGACCGAGCTAATGGTAGTATTGTTGAACCTTCCACCAGATATGACCATCGTCGTGGGGAAGGACTCCCACGGGCTGTGGGCTGCGAAGTACGAAGGAGTAGTGTCGAGGTCGGGAAGGAAGAAATCTTCAAGGGTGGTGATGCTCATGGCCACAGGAATAAAAGATTCTTTGCAAGGCTTCTCCTCCTCGGCCCTGCTAGATTCGGGGGCCTATTCTTTCGGAGCCCCATTCTTCTTCTATTATCTTAGGTGGCCATCTCGAATGAGAATCTTGATGGCATCCTTCAAGTGAATGCAGTCCTCGTTCATGTGGCCATGACTTATGTGGAACCTATAGTATTTGCTCTTGTCAGTCCTGAGCTTAGATGGTGTTTGTCGGGGGAAGCGTACCCATCCTTGCTTGAACTCAGCGTTCGTGCAGTCGGTGAGGATCCGCTCGCAAGAGGTGTTAAGTGGGGTATAGTCGTTGAAGCGGCCAATCGGCCCTTTCTGATCTCTGGAATCGCAGGGCCTGTGTGATGGTGAGTGGTCACGGATGCGATGAGGCTCATTCTTGGTCTTCTTGTGGATAGGAGATCCTCGATCCTTCTGGGGAGGTGTATGCCCCTTTTTCTTTAGAAATGAGCGATCTTGGGAATCCCTAGTGGGGTTCCGACCAAGTCTTTGTGGGGAAGGGCTGCAAGAGTCAGGGAATCTGAGTCTGTGAGGCGGAGAATGAGAGTGGCTCTTTTCCAGGGCCTCTATTCTCTGGCCTTGTAGCGTGATAAGAGCGTTGGTTTGGTTAAAGGTGGCGGGGATCGTTGCCATGTCCGAATCGACGTTGGTCGGTATAGCTACCGGGGAAAGGATAACTGGGACGTCTCCCATTGAATTCTTGGGTTTTTGACTTTCTGAGAAGAGGGATTCTTGTTCGTTGGCATCGTCAGAATCTGGGTATGCAGTCATGCCATCCCTGTCATTGGTAATATCCTCGAGGGGAGGTAATGTATCGTTCCCATCTGTCTTGCAGAAAGGTGAGATCGCGGTATTGCCAAACTGATATTGAATGTTGTTGTCGACCATCTTGATGAAAATTCGAAGTGATCTTTGGTCTTCAGACTTTCTATGGGGAAATGAAGATCGGGAAGATCTCTCTCACAGATGACGCCACTAATCTGAAGTCTTGATCAGAATGAGATGGACCAGGAAGATGAGAATTCGTCGAGCAGAGGTTGATGGAGAAAGGGTGGTGTACTTGTAAGACACTCTGATGCTAACGTAAGAAAGTGCTCAAAGAGGTACAAGAAAGGTATTAGAGTGAATAGTGGTTACCCGACCCTCACAAGTGTGAGGACTGGGCTTTGCTGCCTTTCTGGCTGCAAAGGTACCATGCCTTTAGGCCAAAATGAGTTCACTTTTTATTAAAAAAACTATAATAAAATGATGAGAGAAAGAATCTAAAGAGGGAGAAAGACACAAAGACAGGTGCATTTGGCGCCTTAAGGCACCTAAGCCTTGCCCCAAGTGTGAGGGTTTATATAATATTCTTAGGAGTGTGGTCATTGGTTGTTACCTTTGGGCCTAGATATGCGGGCCCTTGAAAATAGGTAACTGTCATGACTTGGTTAAACCAAACAACATTGTCCGTAACTAGCCATTGTGTTGACTAAAGGGGTGTTAACGAACATAGGTGTCGCGGAGTGGTTCTTGGTCCTCAGCTTGATAGATGTTGAGAAGAGGATAGCGAGGCGTGTTAGCGACGAGGTTCTAACGAGCAGGTTGCGTCCCTCGAAGACCCTCTACCATACTAGCTCGATGTTAGGCCATTTAAGGTGAATGTGCAGATGGCCTAATAACCATTGAAGGAGTCTAAAACAGTTATTATAAACTTCAAAATCGCTTATAGTTCATGTATTTATAAAATTATTTATAATTGTTTTTTGTTTAAGAAAATAATTATATAACTTTTTACTGGTTGTAAAAATTTTAGCCTTTTTATTTATTATTTCGTTTTTTCATTCAAAATTTAAACCTAATCAAAGTCATTAAAGATATTAATATCATTAATTTAAAACAGGCAAATAAAAAATATTTTGTAAAAAATAAAAATAATATAGTGTTTATTTTCTATTTGAAATGATGTCTTAGTATCTTTCATAAAAATATTATATTATAATCTCAAATAAATAACTTTACACTTTTATTTGATTGCAATCTATGTATTTATTTATACAATAAAGAAATATTTATTGGTTTATTAATGCCACTTAAGTAAAGTAAATATCTGAATCATGTAGATTCTTCATACTCGAATTGAATTCTCTCAAGAAAAATCAAAACTTTAATAAGTCAATAGTTCAGGAAAATAAAATCAAAAATAATACTATAATTGATCTCGCCACTAAACACTCAAAATTTGGAATTTGGAATAATTGGTCTCACCACTAAGAAACACTTGATATTTTTTTTTAATTTAATAATCGATTTTTAAACAAAATTAATAAAATCAAAATTAAAATTAATAAAAATTAATTATAAAAATTAATTACACCAAATTAGTTACACTAAGTATTACAAATGTCATATATTTCATTTGAAGATATCTAAAAATTGACATCAATTTACAATAATGATTTACTATACATTTATACCAATTAGTTGATAGTATTTTTTATTAGGTATGAAATTGATTATTCATGCGAGAGAAAAAAATATTTTGTTAAAATATATGACATTTATTAGCAAAATATATATGAAATGGTTGGTTTTGTGAAAAAATGAAATATTTACTAAGATTATTCATGCGAGAAAAACATCTTAGTAAATATTTCATTGTTTCACAAAACCAACCATTTCATATATATTTTGCTAATAAATGTCATATATTTTAACAAAATATTTTTTTCTCTCGCATGAATAATCAATTTCATACCTAATAAAAAATACTATCAACTAATTGGTATAAATGTATAGTAAATCATTATTGTAAATTGATGTCAATTTTTGGATATCTTAATCGTATACTAAATCATTATAGATTAATCTCAAACTTTATAGTTATGATTTATATGATGGTATGTTTCAGTCCAACGGTTAATTTAAAAAATATTAATCTGAAGTGATGTTTTTGAGCGAGTGTAACTCATGGTGTAACTCGCTCAAAAACGTCACTTCAGATTAATATTTTTTAAAATCAAACATTGATTTGAAAGATACCATCATATAGATCATACCTATAAAGTTTGAGATTAATTTATAATAATTTACTATGTCATTAAACTACATCAAAATTAATGTCATATGAAAGTCTATTTTGACGTTAATCTTTGGATATCTTAATCGTATAGTAAATTATTATAGATTAATCTGAAACTTTAAAGTGTAACTCATGGTATAACTCTTCGGTGTAATTTGATATATATATATATATATATATATATATATATATATATATATTCTAAGGCGTTAAAAAATTATTCTGATTTTATTACATGTTTTTATAATATTTATGAAACATTCAAGGTATTATTAAGGCTTTAAAACATTCACTAATCACAGTTGAATTTATTTTTAAATATTTATATCTTTATTAATTCTTTTTATCTCTATCAAGTTTTTATTCTATTAAACGTATAATATATAATTTTATTAATATTTTTATTTAATAAATAATATTTTTATTTATTTTGTTCACCGTCTTATTTAATTTTTTATACATTAGATTTTTTTTTAGATAATGTCATTATTTAATATTTTTAATTATTCTAATTTTTTAGTAGTTTAAAGGTATTAGCTTTTTATTTATTTATTTCACATTGTTTTAAAAGTTAATTATTCATTTTTTTATAGAACACAAATTGTTTTCTTTATACAATATTAATTATAATCATAAGGATGAAAATAAATGACTCTAGAAATTCCACTTTAACATGTAAAACAAATTGCTCTGTAACTAAAATATACTGTAACAATTATTTAATTATAGTTTTTTTTGTTGAACGTTTTTTGTGTGTTCCAATTATTCATAATTAATATTGAAATTATTATTATTTTATATATTAAAAAATTTCAACACCACTTTTATCTCATGTTTTAAAATTGGAACCGGTGATAAATCCGGTCAATATACTGGATCATCGAGTTAGTAGTCGAATCAACAAACCACTAATTAACCCACATAATTGTTGATCCGGTCTCTTAAAAAATAAAAAATAATAAAACATGTGTCTATAAAATATAAACATATTAAACAAAATAATAATTAATCCAAAATAAAACTAATCTATTTTAATTTAATTAGAAATTCTAAATTTAAATCCAATCCTAAATGTACATACTAATCCAAGCCAACAAGATTTAATAGTTTACTTTATAACTATAATAAACATATAAAAATAAATCTTAATACAAATATAATTGGCCAAGCGTTTTTTTTTGGAAGACAATTTCATTAACGAGACGAAGAAATTACAATATTCTGATACAAATCATCAATAAAAACATTACCAAACCAACATCTATTGTCCATTATTTTTCCTATTCCAACCATTTTATGCACATCTGTAAGACAATTCCTACCAAGGAATGTAACACCCCTTCTAAAATACCCCGAATAATGTTAATTATATCAATGATTAAAGACATATTCCATCAGAGTTAACATGGAACAAGGGACGTCACAATTATGAAATAAATAAAACTTCCAATAAAACAGTAGTCATGCTACACTGAGGGTCATTATTCAAATAATTCAACCGAATTAAGACCATGTCTTACACAGCGGAAAATACCATAACCAAAACGGAATAAACCAAAATATAATTATTCTCAAATGAAATTCAAAGAAATAATGGAATAATAACTAATTCCTCAACTAAACGTTCCCCAGTGTTACAACCTAATCAGAGCATGACACTGACACGCGGACTTAGATGACAAGCTCTAGAGCCATCCTCACCAACTCCTGAGCTGCTAACCTTAATCTGAAATTGTTAAAGTAAGGGTGAGACTTCTCATAATTAAAACACATTATAAGCTTCTCAATCAACAGTATCTCACAAGCATATTATTTCACCCATTTTAGCCTAAATTCAGATTCGATACTCAGTCACAATCATACAAATCAACATGCACAATCAATAATCAACAAAAGAATTGTAACACTGGAAGACATCCTAACATGTTACAATCCCATGCAAACACAAATGCAGACACAATGCATGTGGTACCAACATGTGACCAAGTCACCCAACACTGATCCATCATCAATCGGATACAGTAACCCTCGATTCGTCCATAAACACTCGGACACAAATCCAGCCTAACCACCCATCATCACCCGGGTATCGGTTAACGGCAATACAAGTCAAATTTCACACAATGGGAATTAACTTCACCAAGAATGCATATGCATGCACAACACCAGCATGCAACATTCAACACAGGTTATGACCACATCAGACATCATAAACCATCATCAACCACAACATGATATAACCACCTATCATGAAATAAATCATCACAAAGCATAAATATGCTAAACGCTTACCCTTCATTTGGTATGACTATCACCAGTATATACCACAACAACAACAACTAAGATCAACAACTATCAGGCATATCCAACACCAACAAAACACATGATATCAATACAATCATGAATACACCATTTATCATAAATCGAATCAAAACCAAAACATGACACTTCAACGATCATGCACATAATCAACAGCATAAACATGCCTTCCATTCATACAATCCTAATACATCCATCACCACAGGTTCACTGCTACATACACACCAATGTGCGTCAGTCAATAATCATTTATTTCGGAATTCGACTCATTTTCAAAATAATTTCAAGTTTTAGGAAATCTTTTCATTTTATAAAATAGAGCATTAATTTTAAGAAATAACGCCCAAAACGGCGCTCAAAACGGACTTACGGTTTGAAAGTTATGAATTTTCAAAGTTTAATATTTTTCAAAAAGTCACAGCAGAACCCGGTTCCCACCTATACAGGAACCGGTTCCTGCGAAGTTCAAAAAAACATGCTTCTGGAAAAATGTATGGGAACCCAGTTCCTACCTATACAGGAACCGGTTCCTGAGTGTATTTTTGTCAATTTTTATAATTTCACACAGTGGAACCCGGTTCCTCCCCACTGGGAACCGGTTCCCACGACCTGCAAAGTCAAATTCTGCACTTTTGACAGCATTTATTCATTCTAAACCAAACCCAAACATCCCCATACGAATTGCAACATGGGAAACACCAAAATACATCCGTTTTGCATCATTATAACATCAAACAACATTATTTCATCATTCCTTTTTATTATCTGACACTCTAATTGTTTTCAACCTACAATCCGACACAATAGGGATAATTCTACGGAACCCTAGAATTCTAAACCGGGATTCCCTAACATACTATGATCCATACAATTGAATATCTAAACCGATAATACAAGTTAATTAATCGAAATCACCCCTTACCTTGTGGGTTCTTCGAATTCTGACACCTTAGGTTTTCCTCCTTCCTTTTCCTCTTCTCAAATGCACGTATGATGAATATTCCAAAAATAACTCTCTTTCTCTTCTTTTCCTTTTAATACTCCTTTTATTATTCCAATAAAATAATTAAATTAGTAATTAGTAAGAGTAGAGTATTTTACTCCTCACACCCTCTAATCACTCTTCACACCACCAACACTTCTTTCCTTTAATTAATTAAATTAATTCCAATAAATCAAAAATACCAATAATTAAATTTCCAATTAAATTAATAATTAAAAATTCCAATTATTTAATAATTGAATTATTTGGGGTGTCACAACTCTCCCCAACTAAAAGAGTTTTCGTCCTCGAAAACATACCTTAGACGAACAATTCGGAATACGAGTCCTTCATCTGACTCTCCAGCTCCCAAGTAACATTTCCATCTGCTGGTCCTCCCCAAGCCACTCTTACCAATGCGATCTCTTTGCCTCGTGTGACACCCCGATTTAATTCAATATTAAATAAGTGAGAATTAATTATTTAATTGATTAAAGTCTTAAATATTTAATTCATCTGGATTAATTGGATCATTTAATGAGGAAAGGTCTGGAGGTGTGCAGAGTAGATGGTGGGTGTGAGAGTAAATCACTCTACTAATTACTAAGTATTGATTAATTATTTTATTGTAATATTAAAAGGAAAAATAAAAGGAAAAGAAAGGAAAAAGAGAAGGTTTTTTGGAGAAATCATTTCACGTAGAGTTGGAGGAAGAGGAGAAGAGAGGAAAAGCCAGAGAAACCAGAAATCATCGCGAGGTAGGGTGATTTGTTTGATTAATATGTCTTATGGGTTTTGGGAACCAATGGGATGATTGGGTATGTTAGGAAATGGAATTATAGGTTTATAGCATGAAACCCTAAGTTGTGTCAGTGTATGGAAGAATTGATCAGTAGTGTGTCAGATGACTGATAGGGATGTGTAAATTATGTTGTTTGATGTTAAAATGGCGTAAAATGGCTTTAGATTAGTGTTCCCAATATTACAATTCGTGTTTGAAAGTTTGGAAATGGTTATGGATGCATAAAGCTGTCAAAAATAGCAAATTTTGCTGTTACATGTCGTGGAAATCGGTTCCCTGTGGGGAGGAACCGGGTTCCAGTGTTAAATTTCAAAATCTGGGGATTTTTGTACATGGGAACCGGTTCCCTGTGGGGAGGAACCGGGTTCCCCATACAAAAATCCAAGGAGGCTATTTTTTTAAAACTGGGAACCGGTTCCCTGTGGGGAGGAACCGGGTTCCCCATACATTTTTCCAGGAGCGTGTAATTTTCAAATTGTGGGAACGGGTTCTCGGTGAGGAAGGTTACCAGTATTTTTCCAAAATTTCTAAAACTTCAAAAATTCATATTTTCTAAACCGTAACTCCGATTTGAGTGCCGTTTTCAGCGTTATTTATTAAATTTAAAATTCTACCTCTTGGAAAGGAAAAATATTATTTTCTCAAAAATTATTTTAAAAGAGCCGAGTTCCCGATTTTTTTGAAAATATGGATTGAATTACGGATGATGGGTAATGTCTGAATGGTCGGTGTTAGGATGAGAGCTAATGCATACCATGCTATATTTGATATTCATTATGATTTGAATGTGATATGTTGATGAATGGGCATTGTGTGAAATGTATTGATATTATGATCAGTGGAATAATGTGGCATGCTTTTATGATTGCATGCATAGACATTTGTTAATTGGTTCATTCCATTGTGCGGAAGTGAGCTTGCGAGCCAATAGACTTACGGTTGGAGGTAGTGAGGCTAGATTCTTGACCCAAGGGTGGTGGGCGAATCATGGATTACTGTCTTTCCACGAGTAAGCGGAGCGGTGGGTGAGCGGTTCACGTTTTGGTACCACATGCATAGTCGCATTGCATATGGAATTGTAACATGTTAGGATGGTTTCCAATGTTGCAATTGCCATTGTTTGATATATATATATATATATATATATATATATATATATATATATATATATATATATATATATATATATATATATACACACATACATGATCATTGTGTGAACTGTTTTCTGTATTGTTTATGATCTTGTGTTGGTTGATGAACTAATATATTCGATTATTCTGTTGGATCTAAGAACGTATAATACATATTATATTGAATTGAAATCTCACCCTTACTTTAACAATTTCAGATCCGAAGTGATTAGCCGCTTGGAGTTCGTGAGGATAGCTCTCTAGATTCGAGTCAGTTCATTAGTTTGCGTGTCAGTGTCGTGCTCTGGTAGATGTAACATTGGGGAAACGATTGTTTGGAATCCTTAATGGATATTTTAATAGTTTTGAATCATGTTGATTTATTATCCTGGAATAACTGTTGAGTGGTGTATTCGGAATTTAATTATGTTTCATTTCCGCTGTTAAACATAATTTTGAGTATGATTAAATTGATGAATATTCTTCAGTGAAAGCATGATGTTGTTTGGTCAATTTTTTATGATTTAAATTGTGACGCCTCTTAATTATGGATAAACTCTGATTATTTAATTCTATAAAACGCGGGTATTTAGAAGGGGTGTTACACCTCGAAACTGTTTCAACTTCCGATCCTCAATTCTCGCAGGTACCGCTTCCACAGTCAAATTCTCTCGTACCTGTATATCATCTACCCGAATCTCATGAGACGGATCAACAATGTACTTCCTTAGCTGAGATACATGGAAACCATCATGCAAATTAGCAAGTGACAGCGGCAAAGCAATCTGTCATGCAACCTTCCCAATTCTCTTGGTAATCTGAAACGGACCAATAAAACGTGGAGTCAACCTCTTTGACTTCAAAGCTCGACCAATACCAGTCATCGGAGTAACTCGCACAAAAAATGTTCTCCTTCCCTAAACTCAAGATCTTTCCTCCTCTTATCGTGATAACTTTTCTGACGACTCTGAGAAGTCCTCATCTTCTCCTGAATCATTTTAATCTTTTCCGAAGTTTGTTGAATAATTTCCGGTCCAATCACAACACTCTCTCCAGATTCATACCAACACAATGGTGTCCGACACCTCCTACCATACAATGCCTCAAACGGAGTCATACCAATGCTCGAATGAAAACTATTGTTGTAGGTAAACTCAATCAATGGTAGATAACTATCCCAAGCTCCACCTTTCTCCAACACACAAGCTCTCAGCAAATCTTCCAACGACTGAATCGTTCTCTCCGTCTGACCATCTGTCTGCGGATGATAAGCGGAACTTAAATGCAACTTAGTACCCAAAGCTTCTTGCAATCCCATCCAGAACTTAGATGTAAACCTCGGATCTCTATCCGACACAATGCTAGATGGAATACCATGCAAACTCACAATCTTCTCAACATACAATTCTGCCAACCTCTCCATCGGATAATCCATTCTTATCGGAATGAAGTGAGCAGATTTCGTCAATCGATCAACAATAACCCAGATAGAATCACAATTCTTCGCTGTCCTTGGCAAACCAGACACAAAATCCATAGAGATTCCATCCCATTTCCATTCCGGAACAAACAACGGTTCCATTAATCCTGACGGTTTTTGATGTTCAATCTTTGATTTCTGACACACCAGACATGCATACACAAACTCGACAATTTCCTTTTTCATTCCAGGCCACCACAATAAATTCTTCAAGTCATGATACATATTAGTAGCACCAGGATGAATACTCAACCCACTACGATGTCCTTCTTCCAAGACACTTTTCTAATCTCAGCAACATCCGGAACACATACTCTATCACCAAATCTCATAACGCCATTCTCATCAATTCTGAACTCGCCTCCTTGACCTTGGTTGATCAATGTCAACTTATCAACTAACCCAACATCGGACTTCTGTCCATTCCGAATTTCTTCCAGAATACCACTAGTCAGTTTCAACATACCCAATTTCACACTATTCGGAGTAGTTTCACATACCAAACTTAAATCTCTGAACTGTTCAACCAAATCTAACTCACGAACCATTAACATCGACATATGCAAGGACTTTCTACTCAAAGCATCCGCAACAACGTTTGCCTTACCAGGATGATAATTCAAACCGAAATCATAATCCTTTAGGAATTCTAACCATCTCCCCTGCCTCATATTCAACTCTTTTTGATCAAAGAGATACTTCAGGCTCTTATGATCACTGAACACCTCAAACCGAGAATCATAGAAATAATGCCTCCATAACTTCAAAACAAATACAACAGCTGCCAATTCCAAATCATGGGTCGGATAATTCCTTTCATGTACTTTCAATTGTCTCGAAGCATAAGCCACAACCTGCTTATCTTGCATCAACACACCACCTAATCCCATCAATGATGCGTCACAATACATAACAAAAGACTTAGCCGGATTCGGAAAAATCAAGATCGGAGCACTAGTCAACCTCCTCTTCAGCTCTTGAAATCCTTTCTCACATTCAACATCCCAAACAAACATCTGACCCTTCCTGGTCAACTTAGTCAAAGGCAACGCTAGTTTGGAAAATCCTTCTATAAACTTCCTGTAATAACCTGCAAGACCCAGAAAACTACGGATCTCAGAAGCATTCTTTGGCGCTTCCCACTGAGATACCGCTTCTACCTTCGTAGGATCAACAACAATTCCATTCTTGGAAATCACATGACCAAGAAAGCTTACTTCATCTAACCAGAATTCACATTTGGACAACTTCGCATACAACTTCTTCTCTTTCAATAATCCCAACACAACTCTGAGACGCTCTGCATGCTCTTCATCACTCTTCGAGTAGATTAAAATATCATCAATGAACACCACCACAAACGTATCAAGATACGGACGAAATAGCCTGTTCATATACTCCATAAAAAACACCAGGTGCATTAGTAACTCCAAACGGCATAACAGAATATTCATAATGCCCATACCTCGTTCTAAAAGCAGTTTTCTGAATATCCTCCGACTTCACACGAATCTGACGATATCCAGATCTCAGATCAATCTTACTAAATACACAAGCTCCAACTAGTTGATCCATCAAATCATCAATCCTCGACAATGGATACCGATTTTTGATTGTCACCTTATTCAACTGCCTATAATCAACACACAGTCTCATCGTACCTTCCTTCTCCTTAACCAACAACACAGGAGCACCCCACGGCGAAACACTTGGATGAATAAACTCCTTCTCAAGTAACTCTTCCAACTGCTTCTTCAACTCAGCCAATTCAGATGCCGACATGCGACAAGGCGCCATCGACACCGGACTAGTTCCAGGAATCAATTCTATAGTAAATTCCACTTCTCTTTCAGGCAGAAATTCACTAACGTCTTCCGAAAATACTTCAGGAATCCATCCACCACTGACAATCCAACTTACCTGGAACAATCTCAAAACAATTCTTCACTACCGGTAATTCATCACCCTTAGATTTTCCTTTCACTTCCGTCGAAGAATACAACATAAACACCACAACACCATCATTAATATCTACGCAACTCTAACCATTCATCTCAATTCGTTATCCTTATTAGAGCCTTCGCCAACTCATATGGTTCACAAGCTTCTACCAAACTTCATTCATGTTCACCACCTTATGTCCCAATTAGATAGCAAGACAATTATATACCATCCAATACGATTTCGTCTACTATCAACAAGAGATTAAGGGTGATCAAGTCCTCAATTTGTCAATAGACATCCGATAATCATACTGGAGTATAAACCATCATTACCAGCACTTCCAATTCTCAGAATCGTACTCGCCTTTTTGCACTTCCAACTATGACTCACGATCCAAATGATTGCAACAACTCTAACCACTCTTGCATTATCTTCTCAAGCAGTACCTCGTACCAATGACTTACAATTGGAACATATTCGGGAAGCATCTCTCCTCCCCCACTTAGTTTCACACTACTCCTGCAATAATCAATCAGAAAGTAACAAGTACCGACAGTGTTGTACACACTTGTCGCGTACAAAGGGATAATGACATTAAGACACTGGTCACACGACCGACCAGGCTCTGATACCACTATTGTAACACCCCTTCTAAAATACCCCGAATAAAAAAACATGCTTCTGGAAAAATGTATGGGAACCCGGTTCCTACCTATACAGGAACCGGTTCCTGAGTGTATTTTTGTCAGTTTTTATAATTTCACACAGTGGAACCCGGTTCCTCCCCACTGGGAACCGGTTCCCACGACCTGCAAAGTCAAATTCTGCACTTTTGACAGCATTTATTCATTCTAAACCAAACCCAAACATCCCCATACGAATTGCAACATGGGAAACACCAAAATACATCCGTTTTGCATCATTATAACATCAAACAACATTATTTCATCATTCCTTTTTATTATCTGACACTCTAATTGTTTTCAACCTACAATCCGACACAATAGGGATAATTCTACGGAACCCTAGAATTCTAAACCGGGATTCCCTAACATACTATGATCCATACAATTGAATATCTAAACCGATAATACAAGTTAATTAATCGAAATCACCCCTTACCTTGTGGGTTCTTCGAATTCTGACACCTTAGGTTTTCCTCCTTCCTTTTCCTCTTCTCAAATGCACGTATGATGAATATTCCAAAAATAACTCTCTTTCTCTTCTTTTCCTTTTAATACTCCTTTTATTATTCCAATAAAATAATTAAATTAGTAATTAGTAAGAGTAGAGTATTTTACTCCTCACACCCTCTAATCACTCTTCACACCACCAACACTTCTTTCCTTTAATTAATTAAATTAATTCCAATAATCCAAAAATACCAATAATTAAATTTCCAATTAAATTAATAATTAAAAATTCCAATTATTTAATAATTGAATTATTTGGGGTGTCACAAGGAACATAACAGAAGCATTCCTGAAGCTAGCTAACAACATAAAACAATCTAAAGTAAGGTGTTCAATTTCTGCGACAACAGTTACAAAGTGAATGAAATCAACGACTATAGTAGAATCAGATTGCACCATAAGCTTGTCAATCTTCAGCTGTTTTGCGATCTGGAGACACCAACGAATAGCTAGAATTTCAGCAACCAAAGGGTTTGAATCCAAACTCTCCTTCCTGGACGCAACCATCAAAATTTTGTTATCATGATTTTTCACCACACAACCAAAAGATATACAACCATTTCCGATACCCGCGTCCACTTGCATTGTAGCCACATCACGGTCCATGCAGACAACATACTTGTCAGGATGCTGAGCCTCAAAATTAATCTTGGGGTGCTTTTCGTTAAACTCCATCACAGTGTTCCAAGCAGCTTCCGCGATGGCCAAGTGGTTATTATAAGTGTAAAGGAAATTCGCTAATGCAATTAGAAGTTTCTTAAATGTTGTGGTTCTTAACAAGCTACTGGTTTGATATCTTCTGATTGTTTTGAACAACATAGTAGTTTTGTCTACTCAACAATTTCCTTTAACTATAAAGTTAATACTATTCAACTGAACAACCTACCATATTTGTCATTTTATTTTTTTATTTCCCCACTATAAAAAGGACATTTCTATAATTAATAAATCAACTATGAAGCTAATACTATTCAATTGAGCAATCTACCATATTTTTTCTTTCATTTTTTTTTATTTCCGCACTATGAAAAGGACATTTCTGTAATTAATAAATTAATCTCTTAAATTTGAATATCTTATCCCTACCATCAAACAAGTGTTCCGCTTTGATTGGCCAATTTTGAAACATCGTTTCCCTCCATGTAATTAGCCCTTTCATTTCTAAAATGTATTGGTTGTTGGATTAGAGGAAGGACCAAGGGCAGAATGTAAATAGAGGAGACGATTCATGCTCCTCCATGCATTGCTTCTCACATTTCTCTTTCTCTCTCCTTCATCACCAGATTCACAATCTCTCTCATCTTCTCTCTTCTCTCATCCGCTTTCTCTCTCCCTTCATCTCCTCAAACCCTAAATCAGTCGTCACTGATTCTGCCTTCTCTTCATTCATACCTTTTCTCTCACACACACACACACAGAGAGAAAGAGAGAGAGAGAGAGAGTATACGGAGGAATGGAAAATATAGGCAACTTTTGAACTTTCTCATGGACATTGAAAACATAAAATTCTTGTCCACAAACTAATAGATTTTGTAGCACATTTTTTATTTAATTTAAAACAATTAATAGAATTAAAATAATATAAACTTTATTTCTATAGCAACAATAACATATAGAAGGATGCATGAGAGTCTAACAAGTGGCAAACTTGTCATCGAATTCATCTGGCTTTATTCTGTTGTATGATTTGAGCACAAATAAAATTAATTAGTTAATTAATTTTTTAAACATTATATTATTTTTAATTTTATTTGATCGTTTAATTGATTAAGATTCTTGATTTAATAAATAGTTAATATAATTAATACATATGTCCAATAGTAAATTAAAATAAATTAAATGTAAAATATTTTAATGACCTCTCTCATTTCTCATTTGAATAATATATCCTAATAATAATAAATATAATTTTGGCTTTAATTACAGTTTTGTCCCTCCTATATTCTCCGATTCACGAAATTGGTCACTCTATTTTAAATTTAAATAGTTTTGGTCTCCTGTTTTAGATTTGAATAGTTTTGGTCCCCCTCTCATAATTTTACACTTAAAGTTAACGATGTTTTCACTTGTTAAACGATAAATTACTTGTAAAATATGATAAATCATCATATATATATATATATATATATATATATATATATATATATATATATATATATATATATATATAAACATATTAGTGAACTTTGTAAATAAAAATATAAGTTAAAAAACAAAAAATCTCATCGATTTTTTATGAAAAAAATATGAAAGGGAAATTAAAACTATTTAAATCTAAAATAGGGGGACCAAAATTGTTTGAATTTAAAATATAGAGACTGATTTCGTGAATCCCATAAAATAAAGGGACCAAAATTATAATTTAGACTATAATTTTTTAAATGCGTATTCGAATGTTATTTATCTTTATAGTTTAATTTTAAAATTTAGTACACCTCATACTTGAATAATAGGACCACCACAAAATTTCAATGACAACCACATCAATTGTACTTAATGACACATAAAACAATATGAATGAGTGATATACAATTTTCATGTAATGTGATTACCAGATCATGTTCATTTTAAGTGGTGTAATTAGAATCTTTACGGAGATCAAAATAAAGTTTCTTAGGTGCAATAAAAAATGTAATTATTTACATGTACCCAAAAAATTAATGTTATTATATCAATAATATCTCATAAGTATTATTTCTAAAAAAATATCAAACATAACATAAAATTATATCAAAATAAAATCAAAGTATATAACATAGAAAAATAAGAAACAAAATTCTCATTAATCTAAGACAAACTCAAAATTAAAATCTATGTGAGCAACTTGCCCAGATTTAAGTGTCAAACCTTTTGTTAGTGGATCATTTAACATTAAGAATGTAATGTCCATATATGTTCTATAAAATTATCCTTTGTTAGTGGATCATTTAACATTAAGAATGTGAATGTCCATATATGTTCTATAAAATATTTCTCTTGAACTCTTTTTTTTTCACAACAAAATACTTCATATTGATACATTTTAATTTCATATAGCTCATATCGTTGGTAGATAGAGCTGGCAAAACCGGCTGGCCTAAAAGTTCGTCAAAAAATTTGGGTTTGAATAAAAAACTTAGAGTCCATTTATCATTCGGACTTTTAAGTTCGGCCCGTTAAAAATTCGATGTTAACCGAGCTAGCCCGACCGGGTTCCGGATAGCCCACTTATTTAATTTTTTTCTATTTTTTTATAAAAACTATAATACATTATACAATTAATGTTCATATTATTTTTTAATAAAAATACAAATGTCTATTTTATAAAACATTTTACTACTAATGTCCATTTTAATAAAAAACTATAATACATTATATAATTAATGTCCATTTTTTAATAAATTATACTACTAATATCATAACTTGAATCTTAATTATTTAATTAAAATAATTTAGTTTTATGATATTTTATTTTAAATTTTATAAATATAATTGATTTATACTTTTTAGTGATCAATAGTCATATATATTTTACTTTTTAATTTATAGTTTATAAATTAATTAATTAATTTATTTAAAAAATTATTTTTTAATAAAAATTAAATATTAAATATCATCCGGGCCGACCCGAATAACCGAAGCCCGTGAAAGGTCGGACTTGAACAATCAAATTGTAGCCCGTTTAAATTTCAAACTTTTAGACTCGGCCCATCAAAAACCTGAATCCGTCACGGGCTGAGCCGAAACAGATCGGATAGTCCGTTTTACCAGCTCTAATGATAGAGCACAAGTACATAACTGTGACAATAAACTTTCAAGGACCTTTCGATACTCTTGGACACTTGTAAATGTGACTAATTTTTAAAGAGCTCCTGTTGTTAGTGTAGTAGAGCACAATGTGACAATAAACTTTCAAGGACCTTTCGATACTCTTGGACACTTGTAAATGTGACTAATTTTTAAAGAGCTCCTGTTGTTAGTGTAGTAGAGCACAATGTGACAATAAACTTTCAAGGACCTTTTGATACTTGTAAGTTGTAAGTGTGAGAAAGTTATGCAAACAAATTACATGATTTGATGTGTTAAAGTAAGTTACAAACTTTATTTCTATTTCTAATATAGAAATTAAGAGTTGTGTTATTGAAGTCAGTGAAGTAATTTAGCTGATACTTCATTTATTTTAAATTGACTGTCGTTTTAATAAATATAAATTTATTATCAATCTATTAAAAGTAAAGTATTTGGAAATTCCAAGTCTAACCTTTTGATTAAATGTTATAACTTTTCTTATTCCAAGGGTATAATAGACTAATCAACACTATGCTGTTACCATATTCATTTGGCATTTAATTTTGCTGACATGTCAATCTATCATAATTTTACACTATTTTTTATTTATTTGATTTATTAATTTGAATTCTAATGTTTGACTCACGGTTAATGAGGAAGGAATTGGAATGACCAAATTAGATCTATTATAATTAAATGGAATATTATTCATTGCATGATTTAAAAATATCTACTATTTATCATTACACTACAAGATTAAATGTATATTATTGGAATTAGAATGAATTATTTTGATATTCCAAGATATCACAACTTCCCATGTTTTCAGTTACTCTATATATAGTCATTCTAAACTCTTACTCTTTCACTCATCAATCTTCTTCATTCTCCATTATTTTCAAAAGGTTACGTATTATTTTCCAATTCTTCTTCATTCCCATATTTTGATTCTCTGTGAAAGACATCAATGGCGCGACCGATTGAAGCTGTGAAAGACATCAACGACTCAAACATTTAATTTTGTTGACATGTCAATCTATCATAATTTTACACTATTTTTTATTTATTTTATTTATATTTGAATTCCAATTCCAATGTTTCATCATAGTGTATGGTGTGCTAGATTTATTTCAATAGAAAAGTCAATTCCTAATTGATTTATGATGGCATTATTTTGATTTATTAGAATATTTGTTTTCTGCATTATTTATTTGATTATTATCTAATTCATGCAAAAAAAAACATATATCATAATTTGCTTAATTAAATATGATTTTAACTAAAAGATAAAATCAAAAGAAATTTTGAAAATAAAAAGCCAATATCATTCTATTTTATTTAAATATGTGGTGGATTGATTGTCATTATAAAATTATTTTACACTTATTTTTTTCTCTATTTATAAAAAACTTAAATAATCTTTTTTTCTTTCCATTAGTAAAAAAATTTAAATATTACAATAATATATAATAATACAAAGAGCAATATATGAATGATTTGAAAACGTTTAAATGGAAAACTATATATATCGCAAAGAAAAAATTTGTTTCTATAAATAAAACATTTCTATAAGATAACTTTGTATAGTTGGTAAACTTTGATAGTTGGTAAACTTTGATAGTTGGTAAACTACTAATGTTGTGTACAAGGAAGTCTTTCAAGCACTTTGATAGTTGATAAACTTTATATCTTATACTTTACGATTCAAATTAAAAATCTATTTTGAATTAAAATATATAGTATGTACATTTTCCATGTATTTCAAGAAGTATATAATTTTTCCTATTTGTTCATGCAGACGTGATTTGTTGATAGGACCGACGCTTGCTACAAATATGGAGTTAAATGCCAACATGGTTTACATGAGACATATATTCAACTGAAAATATGGTAACATACTTACATACTTAATAATTTAATAATCTATAAATATAATGTGAATCCAGACGAGACGAGACCCGTGTGATAGCACGGGTTTGTTACTAGTTATTTTAAAAATAAATGTCATTCTTGTTAGAAAATATAATTTATGATTTCATGAAAATATTTGTGTTTGACATATGTGTGTTTGGTCTAATAAAAATAATAAAAGTCGGTTGTGGTCGAAGGAGTCGAATACAACATATGGTGTTAATGGTGTTAAGCCTAAATGTAATTTGTAAGTTGTAGGCTTTAGCCGTATATTTTGAATTTGAGACTTAGTTGCCTATAAATGGCTTGCTATTATAATTTTAATATAGTCTTCATAGTTACCATTAGTTTTCAGTTGATAATAATATTTTCTCAGTACAATTTTTCTCTTATCTCTTTTCTTTCTTCTTCATCTTTTTTAAAACCTCTAATTGTTCTAACAATTTTTATTTTTTAATGTAAAAATAATTATTATATTTTCAACTGTATTATTTAATTATTACTTTGCACACAACTTTCAACATATTTATAGAATTAATTTAATAAAAGTGCAATATATTTTTATAATATTATTATAGATTAATAGTTATTTACTCCTCTGCAATATATGCGAATTTTGATTTACCCTCTTTAAAAATATTTTTTTAATTATCCCATATAATTTTTGGGACCTCTTTAAACGTGTAAAAATCAGAGTGGTAAATCAAAAAGATATATTTTACATGGGATAATATTTACACTTAGGAGACAAAAGACTTAGAATTTTAACATTTTAAGGGAGTGATCAAACATTTTTTTAAAAGGGATAAATCAAAATTTGTCTATATTGCAGGATGATAAATAACTATTAACCTATGAGTATTGTACTTTCTTAATTGGTACTACTACTCCTTTTATTTTCTTTTATAAGAAAATTTTAATTTTTTAAGTTCATTCAATAAATATATTTAAATTATATATAGACTGAATACATTACTTGTTCAATAAATCTAAATTATTTTTTATAAAAGAGAATGAAAAATGTATGAAAAATTTTAAACATGGATAAAGTATATGATGGTTGAATTAAATAGGTGTAAACTGTTGTTGAGTTCGAATTCAAATTCTAAAGATAACCTTTATATATATTTATGTATTTATGTGATGAAGTAAGTTTGTTGATATTAAGTTTGGGATTGCAATATCAATTGATTTTGTCTCTACCTATTTGATTTTTTTTTAATTAATGACATCATTTATTTTGTATAATTTGATTTTTACACAAAAAAACTCCCTATCCTATTTGCACATGCTAATTGAATTGATAATAAGAAGAGACAAAATTTCCGGGACCCAAGTTAATGGATGAAACACATAGTCCCTTTGCAGCGATGAATTGTACTAATTTGTTTCCAATTGTCATGTTCTTTTCATTACAGCCTAGTCAATAACACTAACAAAATCCAAACATAAGAAATACAGATACTCACAAGCAAAAGAAGATCCTCGGATAAATATGTTAATCCTAAAACTTATCTGAAAAGGAAATCTGAATTTTGACAACACAATTCAAACAATTTTTCAACAGAATCAAAAAGTATAAAATTGTATAAATTGTAGTATGAGTGAATTTGCATTGCACCCGTGAATAACAAGAATCTTTGAAGCTGCTTCTGACAGGTCAAAATTTTATTGTCTTTCTTTGATGCCAAAAGTGCACAGTTGTCAAAGAATCAAAGCTATGCACCCAGTTCCAGCTTGGAGATGGATTTCACTCCAATAATAATACTTCCAAAATTTGTAGCTTTATGAGGGATGGTTTTAGTAAAATACATACTCACTCTTTATGCTTTTCACAAAACTAGGATATAAATGTGATTCTATCTATGCACCAAATCTTTGAAGCAAATTGGTGGTAATTTTTAAAATTGATTTTGAATAGATTTTCTAAAACTTTTTTAAAATATTATAAAAAATTTATATTCGTTTTTTTTTTTTTAAATTGAAATATTAATCTTGACATCTTATAACATAAATATATATTATTTAATATCAACGCATAGTCAAAATCGCAATTTTTCCAAAAAATTATATTTCTAAAAATGATTTTTATAAAAATCTATTTGAAATAACTTCAAAATTAAGCAATTTTTAAAAATTTTGATATTCAATTTTTTTTAAATCTATTATCTAGCATTTAAAAGAAAAGTCCACCACCTTCCCGATAATGCCCTTCACCTTTAAAAAAATTACATGCCTAAAAGGGTATCAATGTCTATTCATAAACATCTATTTTTATTCACTCCTCCAAACCCTAAACTAAGCCACACGTGTCCTGAGATATTGTTGCAACTTCTGACTCCTCTTCAGAAGTTGCAACTTTAGAAAAACACTGTAAAATACTCTTGAACATAGCGGTGATTCATCCCTTTGCTAACACAGACATAATCTTTAAATTTAGTTTTAATTTTTATATTGAAATTTAATGTTAAATTCACTTCATTTTAGTAAGAATGTATCCAAACTTAATTTATTTTGCATTCAAATCCTTTTTAGTCAAAATTAATTTATGCAAAATTATTATTTTTACCGCCGAAACAAACACGTGTGAAGTGTATGTTTGGTTTTATGTTTGAAACACCTATAATTGATTTTGAATGTGTAAATTCGATTTTGGCATAATTAATTGCTCTCGAAAAAAATTGATTATGATTTTTAGAATTGATAAAACACACAATTTAATTTATGTGTCCAAAGAACGTATTCCGCCATACGATGAATTAACATGTGAATATATGAAATGTGAGAGCGAAATAAAATATTTAGCATTATAAACATATAGGCAAATATATTAAATTAGGTTAATTATTATTCCAGAAAGCAACGTCAATTCATTAACGACACTGACATGAACCGATGATGTCAAGATCATCTCTAAGCTTGTAATCAGTCTCATCACCGAACCTTTTTTTGTTGGTAGTCCTCATCGTCTTCATTGTCGTTATTGCATCTGCCACATGTAGTAATGTCGGTGCACTTTAACACTTTTGTTGACATAAGTGGTCACCAGAGTAGAGTGCTGCATTGAGGGTGATGATAGAAACACCGAAAAGAAGGTGTGTATTACAAAAGAGTATTTTCCAAATTATGAAGGTTCCTAGAGGAAGAGCCATTTTATCTCTCCCATAAATGACAAAATTGTTTTCAAAAGGGTAGGTAAGGCGACGAAGAACTTCATGCCCCTAAACACCCATCGTGAGCATATCTGGTGTGGTGTTCTTCACTTGTACAACATTCATACACAACCTACTCCAAAGGCGGATGTGATAAATTATGAACCGGGAAGGTGGTGCAAGCTCCATATAATCAAGGGACACCACACTAAAGATTTCTATCAGCTCAAAAAAGGAAATCGAGAGACTAATTCAAGATGGGAACCTCAAGATATTTGTGAAAGGAGACTCCTCTCAATGCGTCAAACAAGTCTAACTCGTGAGGGCGAGATAAGACTGGATTTTTGGTTAGTTTTATTTCACTTATGTTATCGCACATGATAAGAATACATTGAAGTTTACTGTCAAAGTCAAGTAGTTGTTGGTTGAGCCATAAATTTTTAGCACAATAACTATCGGATGCAACGTATTCTACCTCGGCCATTGACAAAACAACGAAAACTTGTTTCATGCTATGCCAACTAACTAATGAATTTGAAAACATGTGACAAGTTTCACTAGTGCTTTTACTATATGATTTGCAACCGCTAAAATCAGAATCGGAATAACCAACCAAACTGTAATCATTTCCTTTGGAATACCAAATCTCATACTTAGATGTACCATAAAGGTATCTAAGGACGTGTTTAACAGCTTTTAAATGTGATTCCTTAGGAGTTGATTGATACCGAGCGCACATACACACGCTAAATATAATGTCTGGCCTAAATGTTGTAAGATATAGAAAAGATCTAATCATACATCTATACATTTTTACATCTACATATTTACCATTCTCATCTTTATCCAAGTTTCCATTTGTGGGCATTAGAGTGTCAATTGTTTTTGCATCATTCATGCCAAATTGCTTTAGCAGTTCATGACAGTATTATGTCTGACACACAAGCGTCCCTTTGTTGAGTTGATTGATTTCAAGTCCGAGAAAGTAATTTAACTCCTTCATTAGACTCATTTCAAATTCATCCTACATAAGCTTAGAAAACTCCTTGAACAAATGCTAGTTAGTAGAACCAAATATGATATCGTCCATTTGAAATAATTTGAAATCTTAAAGCAGTCAAATGTTAAATGTACCATACAAATAATATATCATATACCTTTGAAGTATAAACAAATAAAAGAAAATAATTACTTACAAAGCAAAAATTGAAACAATATTACCTCACCATACGAATGGAGGCGGATGCACATGCATTTCACAAAAAACTCTCGAATGAAAGTTGAAACAAATGAAAGATGTGTCATTATATCTTTGGAAATCAACGTTCTTACCACTTTTCTCTTTGTCAAAGTATCCAATAGTGTGATTTGTAATGTATCTAAGAAACTTATTGATTTGATGATTATCCATTTTGGTTGGACTTTCTTCCTTGTCACTTTCATGATTGTTATCTCGCTCATCCTCAAGTTTCACCGTATGAGATTGATCAATCCTTTATTTTGTCTCTTTGAGTATGTCTCTTGAAGATATACCTGCATCATGAAACAAAACATCTTTTTTAACATTTCTCAGATAATAAACATTAAAAGTAATATACACATCTTTTACCGATTAAATAACACTAGTGGTTGTCTTCATAGGTCAAATAACCCTTCTTCATTGCCACAAAATCAATGAAAATAGAGAGATGTCGCCTATCATATGTCTTGAGCATCCTCAAATGAGAATCATTTTTCTCTTCATAGAGCCAATACATTTATCCTGCAAGATCAACAATAAATTCTAGGTACCCAATCTTCATTGGGTTCTTGAGGGTTAGTGAAAACATGGTTGCATTTAGTCAACCATTACAAAACACCTTTAGAAACCAAAAGAAATTTCTAAATTTGAATTTTTCAATAGTAAGGCCCTTTTTGCAACAATAGAGATACGTCAAATTATGAAGAGATTTACTTTTGCTATTTTGACCCTTTTTAACAAAGTTATACTTTTAGCGTGGTTTATTCAAAGACTTTCTAAGCTTTGAGGAATCAATAGCAAATATAACATTTGGTTGTAATGCCTTGTCCAATTTAGCTTTAAGAGTATTAGTCTCTTTTTTTCAAATGTGACAAGTTTCATAACCGAACCATGATGATTCTTCATCCTTATTCCTAACATTTTGAAAATCAACCATAGATTGCTTTTGAGCTTCCATTTTCTTTTCAGTTTCTAAAATCTTAGCTTCTAAACGTGAAAAGATATTTTATGGGAAGCTAAATTTTTAAAAGCATCCACCGCTTCTCTATGTATATTTTCAAAAGCTACTTGTAAATTGTAACAGCCCAAGCCCCTCACAAGGCAATCCCGCTACTGCTACCTCACAATCTTCTCTATCCCTCTCTAGTAGAGTTTTTGCCTTTTGTGGGAATCAAACCTTGTACTCTGGGGTTCAAGTACATGTTAAATCCATCCTCACTACCAATTGATTTTTATGTAACAGCCTGAGGCCAAAGAAGGCAGGGGATAGTTACATCGCATGTAAAACTCGAGGCCGAAGAGGGCTAAGAGTGATCGTCACATCGGAATGAGAGGGATCCTGAGACTGTGCAGTTATGAGACTGCATGGTTGAAGAAGGCTTATAAGGACTAGTTGGTACTATCTATACAAACAAGATGCATCTTTTGTTCGGTAATCTAACCATAAGAACTCCACAATTAAGCTTGTTTGACTTGGAGTAGTATTGGAATGGGTGACCTTTTAGGAAGTTTCTTAGAAAGCGTGCAAGTGAGGTCAAAGCATGCTGAAAAGATCTGTGTTGGTTTGTGGGGTCAGTCGGTAATCACGAAGGCAGTCTGAGACTTTACAAATGATATCAGAGTCATACCTCTCCCAGTACGATGTGGTTCGAGGATGAACCATGCGGAAGTTGGTGGGCATGTAACACCGAGGTCAAAGAAGACGAAGGTGGTTACACCGCATGTAAAACTCGAGATCAGAGAAGGCTTAGAGTGGTCGTCACATCAGAATGAGAGGGATCTTGAGATTATGCAAGTATGAGCTGCATGGTTGAAAGATGTTTATAAGGATTAATTTTTAAAAACATGGTTATTTTTGAAAAAAATTAAAAAACTTGTTTATTAAAAAAAAAATTACATTCAGATACCACATTTATTAACAAAAGTATGCATGCACATTTTATAGCACTAGGGTCTATGGTGGAAGGTTGGCAATGAAACGTAAAAGGAAAGCAAACGTACACGTGAACTTGAGCACTATAATGCAAAAGTATCTATCCTTTTTCCAATTTTGCCCTCTCAAATAAGGGCAATAATGGCATTACTTATTTTGTATGAAAGCAATTGAAGATTAAAGGGGCCAATCAAATTTTGGAGTCTTGCTATAACATTCACGGGAGGAAATTGGTGAATGATGTTGAAAACCTCTATTAATTGTGTCGTAAGGAAATGAATTGTATACTAGTATGTCACATGAAAGCTAAGGTTCTTTTTCAACCTACATTTTTAAACAACCACACATGTATTTGAAAGCTTATAGTGTTTATGTTTTATCTCGAATTATACTTCCGACATCATTTTGGAGTGGAAAAGGAAGTTGAGAGTTGCTATCTTGTATTTGCTTTATAGTAGATCTAGATTTTTCTGATCAAAATCTATGGTTCACACTTTAATTTTGTGTTTTGTACTCCACACTTTAACTAATTACATTATTTATGTGCATTTTTTGCACTAGTGTACATCTAATTATTCACACATAAAAATATGGTTAATTTAGTTAAATAGATAGTTAATTCAATTTAAGTTAAAAATCTGATTAATTTATATAGTTAAATTAATTATAATTTTTATTTTGAATTGTATTAATTATAAGTAAAAAAAAGTAAGTAAAAGACAGATAAAACATACGCATAGGATGTCTGAAAAATTGGTGTTTAAATAACACCCCTCTTATATTTAATAAAAATGTATTTAACTATTGGACATCATTTATCAAAATAAGTTTTAATGGGATTAAATTTAGGAGGAATAGTTTAAATAAGGGACGATATAACTAAAATATAAAGGGTCATGTAGTATTATAATGAAATTGATTGTGAGTTAAAAGATAGTGCTATGACATCAATCAAAATTTATCATTTTGTCATGTGATATAATTTATTTAAAAATAACAGTATTATTTAGTATTTATTATGGTTGAGATTAGGAGTGACAAACGGGCATGTCTGTTCCGTTTAGATCCGTCTCGTAAAAGTCTGCAAAGAAATAAAGTGGGACAGTCATATTTAAGGATGATGGTCTAAATCATATGTTTGTCTTACAAAAAAGCTAGTGTATGGTAGGACAAGTCTGCCTGCACTACCCCTTTTAAGTCTATAAATCTAAAATTTTATGTTAATTAAAATTGCCACCCTAATTATGATTGGTTGGTTTTTCTCAAATAATTAAAGACCGGACCAGGTTTGCCACCCTAATTATGATTGGTTGGTTTTTCTCAAATAATTAAAGACCGGACCAGGTTTGCCACCCTAATTATGATTGGTTGGTTTTTCTCAAATAATTAAAGTTGTTTGACTCAACAATAACTCACTTAGTTATTTTTGAGTTAAATAAGTTTTTGATCCCTATAATTTTTTTTCATTAAGACATTTAATTTAAGTCAAACTATAACATCATCCCTCTCAAATTGTAAGTTATTTTGTAAAAAAATTCTTTCAGATTATAAGTTATTTTACAGTTTGATATGTAATACATATACACCTTCTACACCAAGTTCTGGAGAAGTTCACCATTTCTACTATCCAAAACTAAGAAATGATAGACCTGAAATACATATGGGTACTCATTTCAATCAACAGATACATCCTCACCACAATCCAAAACCAAAATACCAGAAAATCTCTAAACTCAAAATGCATCACAACCATCAAAATCCAAAACCAACAACAATTTTTCGAATTCTCCCACCAATCAGTCCTCTCCAATCTCTACTACGCCATTGACGCCATTGAAACCGCTATTCAATCACACCATTCCGAACAAATATCTCTCAACCTCAAAAACTCTGAACAAATGCTTCAAGTTCCGGCAATGCTTGACGAAGACGAATTCACTGCCTCAATTCCGAATCGTTACTTGGTTTGTTGCTCTTACTTTTATCTCTCGGTTGTTAGGAAGCTTCAGGGGGATGAATGGCAGGCTGCACTGCATTTTCTTCAAGCGGTTTTGGTGGCGCCGACAGTTGTTTGGACTGACTTTGCGCCGGAGCTTTGTGAGAGTCTTTTTAGAAAGTGTGAGAGTAGGAGTTTGGAGTTTGGTTCTTTGAATTTTGAGGATGAAATCAATGAAGTTGTTGTTAAGGAGAAAGCTAGGAGATATAAGGAGTGTTTGGTGTATTATCAGGTTATGCTTTATGGAGAGATTCCTTGGTGGAGCAGTTATTGCACCAATCATTCTGCAAATTATATGTAAGATAATTCATCAATGAAAGTGACTCAGACACGACACTGATACATCTCGTTACATTCAATTATTTCATTTGATCTGATTATTACTAGTGTTCACATGTCAGAGTGTCAGTATCAGTGTCGTGCCTGTGTGTTATTATTCACTCAATAATTTTATTTGCTCTAATTATTACTAGTGTCGACGTATCAGTATCAATCTAGTGTTTATCTGTGTCAGTTCTTCATAGATTTGGTTAATATGTTGATGAATATATTTTATGCTAACAAATATGAATGGATAAAAAGTTTGATTTCAGTCATAATCCTTTGTAGAGTTTTCTGATTGTTAATGATAAAATCCTGATAAGAAAACATAAGATATGATTTGTCTAAGCTAAGATATTGATTTTTTTTTTTTTTTATATTAATTTATCGTCGAAATCTAATTTACTGACATGGACAGGGATGTATCATCTACTTCAGTTCATCATGAACCAAGATTGAAAACTTGCAATACAGTGAGCTTTTATTTATTTATATTACTAGCATAATTAATTCATTTTATTTCAATATTTCAAAAAATGTATAAAATGAGCCACTTTTGTTTCCCTTGAATATTGATTTTGCAGTATGAGAAGATTCACCCAATGGATCCTCAAGATGTGATGCAAGAAAAGTTGGATTCGAAAAACATTATTAAGCTTGATTCTAGCATGTTCACCAGGTCACTTGAAGATGTTGCTTTATCAATCTCGAAACGGATAGAAAAAACAAGTATCGATTTAAACTGCCGTGTTGAGGATTTATTAATCGAAGAAGCATTGCAGCCGCTTGAATTCCATCTCTTTGATCATGCCAGCAGTAGACTTAGGCTCGGCTTGAAAAATCACGAGGAACATTCGAATATGAAATCGCAAACATCGTTAGGAAAATACGGTGAAGAATATATTGTGAACACTGCTTCGATTTTTGAGAGTTTGATTGGTTCGTCGGGAACAAATTATGGCTCCTTAAAGGATGTGATTTTGGATGAATTGTTAATAGTAATCTCTACTTCCAAAGAGGAAAAGGAACTAAGAGCATCGGTAACCATTCTAACAACAATAATTTCAAGGAACAAGTCAATTATAGAAGATGTAAAGAAAAAAGGTTTAAAGTTATGTGATTTAGCAAGTGCTCTGAAACAAAATGTTTATGAAGCAGCAATACTAATCTATTTGATAAATCCATCTTCTATAGATATAAAAACACTGGAACTTCTTCCAATATTAGTAGAGATTGTATGTACTTCATCACAAAGTTGTTACAAGAGTAATAAGCAAGAAGAATCGCTTCTTATAACACCTCATGCAGCATCGTTGATGATCATTGAAGAACTCGTAACTTCATTTGACTATGCTACAAATAACATGCATTTGGAAGCAATTATTTCACCTCATTTTCTCAGTGGACTTCTCGAAGTTGCTAGAAATGACAATCTTGAAGAGCTTTTCTCTTTGACTACCATTCTTATAAAATGCATGCAGTTTGATTCACAGTGTAGAAAATATGTGTCGAAGTTTACTCCTCTCGCTCCTTTTCTACACCTTCTAGATGCAGAAAACATCTGCGCCAAATGCACGGCACTTGAGTATTTTCATGAAATTCTATGCATACCAAGGTATGTAACTATGTAACCAATTCTTCGAATAGAATTTGTAGCGTAAGTACATTTAACAAGTAGGTACAATGATATGTGTTTTGTTTTTCTATTTTCATTTTTCAGATCGTCTGCTATTAATCTGCTGCAGCGGATAAAGAGAGAAAGCAGAATGGATATTATGCAGATACTGATGCAATGTGCACACCAATTACAACCTGAGCACCAGATTTTAGCTGCTAACGTATTGATTCAGTTTGACACATTGGTAATCCTTCTTCATTTCATTAAAATATGATACTTATGTATAATATGTGGAGTTTGAAAACCCTTTAATTTCTAAGAAAACAACAATATTCATGCAGAACCCAACTGATAAAAGCTTGTTCAGAGAAGAAGCTGTGCAGATTCTTCTAAGGGCATTGACATCTGAAGAAAGCTCGGAACAGATATTATCTGCATCCATTCTATCAAATCTTGCTGGTACATATGCTTGGACAGGAGAATCATATACAGCTGCATGGTTTCTAAGAAAAACAGGCTTGAATTCTCCCTATCACCAAAATATGATAAGAAACTTCAACTGGTTGGATCATAGTCTACAAGTAAGCTTCCAAATAGGACTATACGTCAACAAATATATGCATGAGAAGCTATGAAGCTAAATACTTTAAAAATAGAGAATTATTAGGGTCTAACATGTATCTGATACCTATATGTGTCTAATGCTTCTTGATGCGCACTCTTAAAGGATCCAATAGTCTTTTAATTCTTTTTGAAAATACTTTTATCGATATTTCTCAAATACATCTTACCAACTTAAGACATTGTCTTTTAAATATGTTGCAATACATCTTACTAACTAAAAGGTACAAAATTGTATGCTTTTTGTGACACATTCATCATAGTAGAAACAATATATTCTTATAAAGGAGATAAACAAATTTCATAACATGCAGGATACAAGCATAGATGTTTGGTGCAGCAAAATTGCCAAATGTATCATAAGTGTTGGAGATTCCATCTTCTATACTTTAGAGAAGGGACTAAGAAGCAAGATGAAAAAGGTTTCAAGAGACTGCCTTCTAACTCTTTCCTGGCTTGGATGTCAAATATCAAAAAATCCAGACAGCCTCAGTAATTCTGCATCTGAGATTATACTAAGAGGAGTTGAGCAATTTCTGCACCCTGGGATGGAATTGGATGAAAGACTTTTGGCATGTATGTGCATGTTTAATTATGCCTCTGGCAAAGGTATTTCCCTCACCTCTGTTTATGTAAATTAACAAGTGTCCATTATTTTTTAAGAAAATGATGAAAACTTCACGAAACATGGTCAACGGGAAACATGGTCAACGGACTCTACTAATTAAGTCAACCTTTTTCATGTAGGAAAGCAAAAACTAATGCATTTCTCAGAAGGAGTAAAAGAATCATTAAGAAGGCTTTCAAACATAACTTGGATGGCTGAGGAATTACACAGGGTAGCTGATTTCTTGCTTCCAAACACATCAGTAAGTACTTATTTATGTACCGAGTTCTAGCACTTAAAAATAATATGCTAATTAAGTAACTTTTATAAATTTATCATAATTAGCATGATTCTTGTTCACACATATCTTTGAGGCTGGTTTCAGTTTTAGTATAAATAAATTTCACTAACTAATTTATTTTGTTGCCTTACCTTAATCATCATGGTGGTAAGAGCAGCGTATTTCTTGTGTTCACACACAAATCCTTGAGGTCGGTCGCAACTTTAGCATATCAGTTTGCTCCCTCATATACTACAAGGGACTGTTATTCAGTGGATATTCAGATGGATCAATTAAGGTAAGAACATATATGATTTGATTCAATGAATTACTAAGTTTGTATAATAGAAAACCACTGCAGTTGGAGACGTAGACACAATTGGCCAAACTTCGTGATCAAATCTTGTGTTGTCTGTTTTCATTTCATGTATTTCATTTTTTGAATCAAGATTGTTATTCTAACAAAATCTTTGCGCGTTGATGTATTTAAAAGGTATGGGATATTAGAGGACATTCAGCAAGTCTTGTTTGGGACATTAAAGAACACAAGAAGTCTGTGACATGCTTTTCAATTTATGAACCATTAGACAGTCTTTTAAGTGGATCCATCGATAAAACTATAAGGGTAAGGTTCAAAGTTCTTTATGGTTACAATTTTATATTCTCTACTCAGATTTCTAGCAGTAAAAGTGAATGAACTAATTATCTTACCATAACATGCACAAAATAGGTGTGGAAAATGATCCAAAGAAATCTTGAATGTCTAGAAGTAATAGTCACGAAGGAACCAATTCATCATTTACGCTCACATGGCGAAACAATTTTCTCAATTACTGAAAGACAAGGAATAAAGGTGATGCTTCAAATTTTCCATGATTTATGACACGAAGTAAAGAAAAACTCAAAGCAAAATCACACACATAGCACAAAACCCTCTCTTTATTTTAGAATTTAAATTGGGCCTAACACATCCCGACAATATGGGTTTGTAAGGTTAGGACTGACTACCACTTCAACGTCTATAACTTGACATTTGGAGCATGACTCAAGTAACCTCATAGAAAATGGCGCAACGGATCTTGGATAGGGATAGACTGATACTATCTTAGATTTTAAAAAAACAAGTTAACCATAGTTTTGCCAACTTCATGCCTTGGATAATAAAAACTTGGGACAATTATGACATCTAATCAATTTCTTATTTCCTATTTCCAGGTTGTTAACAAATCAAGAGAGATAAGAGATATTTTCAAAGGTAAGCATGGGAAGTGCATGGTAGTGGCTCAGGGAAAGTTATATACTGGCTGCACAGATTCAAGCATACAGGTTAGTTTTGTTGTGTTGTTTGACATAAATTATGGCATCAACAAAATTCAAGCATGATATGGTGTTTTATTTTAGGAGTATAACACAACACACAACAGGGAACAAGAAATCAAACCACCAACAAGAAGTTGGAGAAAGCAAAGTAAGCCAATCAATTCAATTGTAGCATATAGAGATTGGCTCTATAGTGCAAGTAGGCATGTTGAAGGAACAACATTCAAGGTGAGAAACTAAAACTTTGAGCTTAAAAAAAGCTTTTCTTTGTCCTTACATAAATGGATTATATAGGAATGGAAAAGAAGTGGGAAACCCAAGATTTCAATCCTTACTGACAAAGGAGATAATGTGGTAGCCATGGAAGTGGTAGAAGACTTCTTATACCTAATCTCTAGCTCATCAACAAGCAGCATTCAGGTAAAAGTAAAAAACCTAATGTGACCCGTTCTTCCTCGAAAAGTAATCAAAACAATGGAAAATCAACTGCTTAACTTTGAAACCAATTTCTCGAACAGATATGGTTGAGAGGAGTGCCAAAAAAGTTGGGGAGAATATCAGCAGGGAGCAAGATAACAAGCATCTATACAGCAAATGACATTATTTTTTGTGGTACTGAGAAGGGACTAATCAAGGTAATTAAGCACAACCAACTCATCTAACCTCTTTTTATTCATTTTGTTAGAAAGAATGTATAGACATGATGATATTTCTCTCACCCCAATTTTTCAACAGGGCTGGATTCCTCTGTAGAAAGAACTTCAACTCATTGTGCATACATACATATCTTTTCAAGTTCAAAGCTTCTTACCAGCCAAGTATCACAACAAAGATAGACTGTATTGAATGCTTGGTCATGTTATATATGATGCCATTTATATCAGTGGTTATTATGAAGCCCCGCGGAGACACAATGCAGACATGCAGACATCAACTATAATTTGAAAAAGTGGAAGTGATTGAATGTAGCAGTATCATGCAATGGTGTTGTGTTAATATTGGACATTGACACTGTGTTAGACACCTAATATGTCTTTGTAATTAGTATAGTAAATACTTATGAGATTATCTTGAGTGAAAATCATTGTGAATAGTATTTGATTATCTACCATTGTACAATAAATGTTAATAATGCAGTATATATTGTAAAAATACCAATATGTTGTGCCTGAACTATATGACCTTGCAAATTTTGAGGAAGGTGTATATCTTAATGGAAGCTCTTACAAACAGAAGGCTATGCAGAAATAAAATGGTTGCTACTTGCTACTCCACATATAGTATATTGCAATTATATGTTAGGTAGGAGAGTTTTGGCGGGAAGATAATATTTTTAATTTTATGTATTTGGTTGTTTTTTAAATGATTAAATATGTTTTTACTTCTTATAAATATATTAACTTTTATTTTTTATTTTTCTAAAAAATTCTTTGAATTTAACTCCCTCTAAATTTTTTCTTATCAATTTTAATCTTAGTATTTTTTTTATCACTTACATGTTTCAAATGATTTCTTTGAGAGGAGATATGTGATTGTTAAAATTTTAAAATATGGTTAAGTCAACTCAATGATAATTGCGTAAAGAAATCATTTATAGATGAATTTAAACCATTACACTATATATTCAAAAAAAAAAATCAATTTCGATAACTTAATATCTTAAGTATCTAATTTTTAATTAAATAATTGAATCTTTGATTAGACGTTATAAATAAATTTATAAATGTTAAATTGTTAAACTTATAATATTTTAAGATTTTATCAATGACATATAATAAAATAAATTCATTTGAAACATATCAATAACGTGCAACTTTTCTAACCTAACCAAACTAAAATTGAAAACATAAAGGAAGCAAAGCTTGAAAGAAAAAAGAAAAATAGAAAAAGTAATAAAAAAAAATGAAAAAAAAAATTATAAGGACACTTTTTTAAATTTGTTTAAAAGAGTGGAGGAGGAGAGAAAAAAATCTCTAAAGACTGCTTTTTGCTTCCTCCTAAACTAAATATTTGAAGGGAAGATGCTCTATTAAAATTTTAATTATTTTGATAAAATTATTTTTAATTTATGCTAAATTTCAAAATTATCTTTATTATAATTATAAATATTAAATTAAATTTCTTTGTACATTTAATAATATTATATTTTAAATTTAGATGTATTTTTTATTTTTTTATTTTAATTTTTTAAAATTTCAACTCCTCCTTTAAAAACCACTATTTTGGTCAGCTATTTCAATTTTGTGAACTTCTTAAGTCACTCTATGACTTTCTTACGCGTCACGTGAAATTTAATAAATATTTTTCAAAATCAAAAGTATATTTTTGGTGCACACTTAAATCTGATAAATTATATATAAAAATCGGAAATTTAATTCTAATTTAGAATTTGAGGTGTATTTCCGCTTTTATTTTTTACAATCATAAAACATTATTGAATTGCATCTTATTTTCACAATATAATTCATAACATAAACATAGCAAATACATTTAAGAGTTAAACATAAATCAAACATTACAAATCAACGTCCAGGTGGACGTTGCAACATCATGATAATATTATCGATCGATCTTGTTATAGTCGCATCTAGCTCAATCATAACTTTCTCCTCAAAACTATCAAAAGTATTCCACATAGCTCGTAAATCAGCGTCGTTCTTCAGCTCACAGTTGATGAACTCAAGCTTCACAACTTTGTCAACCGATGGCGAGCGGTACTCGATCTTCACTACCTTGCGATTGTTGCCACAAGGTACAAGTTCCTGCAATATTTCACGCACATCTTCAATAGGGGTGTACACGGTGAACTTAAATTCGTGAGATGGTGTAGCGCTGGTAAAATGGACAACTCCAACATACCATTTGATGTTCAATTTCATGTCCTTTTCTGGTTTTTGTTGGTGTTGTGGTATGAAAAAATAAAAGAAGTGGTTTTTTTTATAGTATTTGGAGGTTTTAAGGAAAGAAAGAAGAAATGGTGGTGATCAAGCATGACCATACTGGTTACTATTTTAAGTAAATTGCATCGTCCATTAAATTGGAATTATACTTCCGGTTATATATGAAATATCAAGGTGGCAACAAAATTCAATCTTCCCGCTAATAGAATCAAAAATAGAATTCCGATTTAGAACCGGAAGTATACCTCTGATACCGTTTTTTGCATTTTGAAGGGTGAAATCATATTTGGCCTATTTTGTGCAAAATATGGTGCGAACCAAAAATACATTTCGAGTTTTCCGAGAAACAATTTCAAAATTATATAGGATGTTTCTTTTTCATATGGGTTAGGTAAAAAATTTCTTCAATTTTTTATGGATTTTAGTTATCTATACCATAAGGGTGTTATTTTGTACGAGTGTGATGATGTAACATGGTTTAAGTGGGCATAAGTTAAGTGGATTAAACTGAATTTTGTACGAGTGTTATTTTGTACCTACAACTTTCGTTTGAAAGCCGAAAGCAAATTATGTGAAGAAGATCCCTAAAGAAATTGATTTCTTAAGTGGATTAAACTGAATTTTAGTGTTGTTTCGTGCGCTCAGTGCACTAAAACCTTCGTAATTCCTAGATGGAAAATTTAAACTAAGCGGGTCCAGTGTATAAAATTCCGAGTCGAAATCCTCTCCGACTTTCATTCACAAGTCCAGAGTTGATCCCTCACCAATCAATACCAAAATTTTATTCTTTGGGGTTGATTTTGAGACGAACCGAACATTTTTCATCTGATACGCGAAGTTCGAAAAATTATATCTCACTCGATTTTTATCAAAACGAGGTGGGACCAGTGCCAAGAGTTCAAAAATTCCATTGACTTCATTTGTCTTAGAAATAGCCAAGTGCAAATTTTGATCATAAGACCCTCGTTCCAGGCAATTTCTCCTAAGAGTGCATTGAAAATTCTGCATGTGTCAAACGTCCAAAAAGTGTGTTGAAACTTCAAAAACTCATATCTCCTGGACTGTCTGTCTGATCGAGTCGAAATTTCAACTCGTGAAAGCAAAATCGCGTTCCAGACATTTTTCGTTCACAATCCGACTTCAAATTCCCAATGAATTTGGCTGTTTTGGACTAATTACAAAAATTATTTGGATAATCGCGATTTGGACTTAATTGTGGATCCAAGGCACTCTAAGGCCCAAATTTTCAAACTATAAATAAATGTTTGCCTTCACAATTCAAGTACACGCAATCATTTTCTCAATTTTCACCTTGAAATCACTCCTAATTCTCTAAATTCTCTCTAAAACACAAGTGCAAAACTCAAGGACAAAATTCAATTAAGCTCCTCCCTCTCCCTAAACTGAGCAACCTTCGACCACCACATCCCTCGCCGCTGGCCTCCAGTCCGACTGTCGTCCTCCTTGCCGGAAGACCGACCTCCTTCCCTCTCGGCCAAGCGCGATCGAGCGACCATCCTTTCTCCTCCGAGAATTTTCTGCTCATTCTCTCTTTCTCCGGTCGGTCTTCCGACCACCTCCTCAAGCCCGGTCGAACCTCACCGCGCGCCCTCCTCCTTAGGCCTTGACCGGACCGACCTTCCTCCTTTGCAACCGGCCGAAATCCTCCTTGTTTCACCTTGCAAGCTCGGTTTGAAGAGGAGCAAGTCTTCCTCTTGCATTTTCTCCAATTTTCTTCATAATTCAAGGTCTCATCTTCCTATTAACATCAATTCAAGGCTTGATTTGGTATTTTCTTTGAAGAGTGCAAGGAATTCCTCTTCAATTTAACTAAAACTTCAAGATCAAGTAAGTGATTACTTCAATTAAGCACTTATTTTAAGTGATTTTTCACTTTTACCTTTTCTTGAAATTGAATAGTCGAATTGATTGCAAATTCTGTGTGGATTCTGATTCTTGAATTTATATTGCCGAATTTTTTGATTTGATTCCGATTTTGTGACGCGAAAGTGTGTCGGTGTGAAGAATTTTGTGCACAACACACACATACACTTGTGTAGTTGTATTTCTTTACATATAGGCCACTTATTTGTGCATTGTGCATCATCTATCACATGCTCATGCATTATAAAGCATATAGGTTGATTAGAATGCATTGAATTATGTGAATTGAAGCTTAATTTATATAAATAAGTGTGTCGAAATGTAGTTTCCATTGCATTTTGGTTCTTATGTGCATTTGCATTGTACATAACACATATACATGCACCTAAACTCACACTTAGGCCACAATTTGCATCATTACATATTCACATATATGCATATGGAATAATTAATTCAAGTTTATGTGTCAATGTTCAATTTTTATGACATTAAAGTGTGTCGAAACTTCACTTTCACTCACTTTTCACATGTAGGAATTCACAACACCAACACACTTTGTATTCTTGATTCTTTTATGACATAATCCATGTTTTGCATTGCATTTTGGTATGATTTACATTGAACATTTATCATTTGCATATTGTATGCTACATGATGCATTTCATTCATCTACACACCATAAAATGTACATAAAATCATGCATTTACATGCATTTTAAAACATTTTTTCAATACTAAACTCAACTAAATTTGTACATAACTTGAGTTGCATTTTGTTTTGGCTTATCGATTATATGTAGTGAATTAAATTTTAATTTATCTAACATTTCAAAATCAAACAAAAATCGAATCGGAATTTAGTTTAAAAGATGAATTTTGTGGTTCCGTAAGCATTTTTTTTAGCATTTTTATGTGTCGAAACTCACTTTTCCTTGAAATTCCGAAGTAACGGTACATGTTCCCTACGTTTTGGCACGTTCTGGAACCGTTTTTGGAGGTTTCAAAAACAAATTTTGAGCATAACATGCCAAAATGTGGTGGCTGCCCCGTCACTTTAAGGTCCTAAAAATGCAACTTCCACTCGGAATTAATTAAAATCGCTCATGTTTTTAAATTCATAGGTATTTTTGCAAGCAACTATGCAATTCTTAATTGATTTCGAGAAGTTGACTTTTTGCTCCGACTTCGGAAAACCGCTTTCCCAAACCAATTTTTGTGATTTTATGTAACTCCTTGCATGCTTATACTAGTTTATAGTCATATTCGCAATCGGTTTTGACCTTTGGTGCTTATTTCTAGCACTTGCTTTGTTAATTCTGACACTTTATTTCATGTGCAATGTACTTTGAGCTTTATACTTGAAATTTGGGATGTGTAGACACACATCTACTTGCTTGTACACATACGTGTACATTCTATTGTCTGCTTGTTTGGTTTTACTCCATTCTTGCAGGTACTTTTGATGCAAATGCGTATACGCGCATTATCTTGCTTGTACACACATGTGTACATTCTATTGTCTACTTATTTGGTTTTACTTCATTCTTGTAGGTACCTTTGATGCGAATGCGTATACGCGCATTCTCTTGCTTGTACACATACATGTACATTTTATTGTCTGCTTGTTTGGTTTTACTCCATTATTACAGGTACCTTTGATGTGAATGCGTATACGCGTATTCTCTTACTTGTACACATACATGTACATTCTATTGTCTGTTTGTTTGGTTTTACTCCATTCTTGCAGGTACCTTTGATGCGAATGCGGATACACGTATTCTCTTGCTTGTACACATACGTGTACATTCTATTGTCTACTTGTTTGGTTTTACTCCATTCTTGCAGGTACTTTTGACGCGAATACGTATACGCGCATTCTCTTGCTTGTACACATACGTGTACATTCTATTGTCTTCTTGTTTGGTTTTACTCCATTATTGCAGGTGCTTTTGTTTTGGATGCGTACAAACGCGCACTCCGTTTATACTTTGATGCCTTCGAGCATTTCTCACTGGTTTACTCTTATTGCTTGGCTGCAGTACTTGAAGTTTTTCGGAGTATCTTTTTAGCTTGTAGTCGCTTACGGATTATTATCCGTGTGGTATTTGGTATACCTTTTATCGCATAAATTACAACTTTCCTAAATATCATGAGAAGTAGGAGTTTTACAACTTTCTATTGCCATGATTTGGAGAGAGGCGTTGGCCCAAAAGTAGCTGTTTAAAGACTTGTAGAAGGCATTCCACAAAATATGTCCTAATTGTGTTTGGTTTGTTTAAAATCCTCTTCTGTGCATAGGGAGGTGATTCTCAGTAAGTGTTTACATGTGTGCTTGCATAGGTCATGGGTGGTTAGGCAACTCAGAGTGGCACCACCAAGTAAAGTCCCACTTTGATATTATTGATACATATGATGATGATATGATGGGCTCGCGGAATGGGTTCGCAATCAACCCCCACACAGTTTTTCAGTCCGTGTCAGCTCAGCACACGCGAATCGTGTTGCTTCCTTTATCGAGTCAATAACAAAAGTGGCAAGAGTTCCCTATTCTGACTTGAAATTCTGACAGATTCAGGATGTCGTGACATCTGATCCGACATTACATAACAGACAAGGTAGAACATACAATTAAACGTAAGGTACAAAGGGTTAAGAAAGAGACACTAAAGGTACCTCACAAACATAGAAAAAACAACAAAGAAAACATAGAAAACACAGATAATAAAATGAAAGTCCAAGTCTAGTCACAAAAAAGAAAGATGTCAAGACCATTCACATATGTAAGAGACTTGCTTCGACCAATACTTAAATAGTAACATATAAAAACAAACCTCAATTCCACCCAAGCATCCGTCCTCAATATTGGGGCCACATACATTTAATCTTCTATCAATTATATTATCCATGGAAGGAGCAAGAGTAACAAGAAGTCTTTCCAATATACCACTTCAAAGATGCTTTTATCCACCGTTTCCTCCACGGTCGCTGTTGTACCCAAAAAATGGAATGATTTTGGGATTTTCAGATGGACTTTACCACATAGTGGCTAATCATAGTCAAGCCAACTATAATCATAGACCTAATCCCTAAGGATATAATAACCCCCAACAACAAAGAAAAATTTCTAAGTATAACTAATTCAAGTCCTAGCCACCTAAAAATCTTATATCATGAGGTATCCACCACATCACACGTAACAAAGATATGAGAAATTGACTAAAGGGATCATTGGCAAAAAGCACAAAAGATTTTGCCCTATTCCATTAAAATACAATGTCTAAAAAGATTATCTCTAACGGATCTTATCCTTAAGAAGCTCACAGAAGAAAACAATCACCATAAAAGGAGCCAAACTATTCAAAACAATAGGGAGAAAAATATCGACTATACTTGTGGAGATTTCCACACTAAGTCTAAAAATATAAAAATGACATAATAGGTCGAACTAATCAAGTATGCACAATCCTTACAATCACTTCACCCCCTAAAATGTCCCTATCTAGGGAAAAAATAATGTCCTGGATAACCAAAAAGAGATTGCTAACCAAATCTTGTTTCCAGACAAGATTTTCTTTTTCACTCAAGATCCCAAACTTTGTTGGCGCAACAATCGGGGGGAGGATCGAGCGAGGAACATTCCTATATTTTTGGGATTTTTTGTTTTGAGCAACACACCTTTGTGGGAGACACACCACTTATCCACCTAAAATCTTAAGGTGATAGATGTGTGAATTTTTCGCACTTATATAATATTCAATCTTCAATTTTCTAACCAATGTGAGACTTCTTCCTCACACTTGATTCTCAACACTTTCCTCACACTTAATTCTAAACAAATTTAATCTTCACCACCTACTACCAAACAACACTAAATTGATTGAGCTTACTAAAAGATTTTTCAATAAGTTAAGTTCATTTTATTTTTCAATAAATAAGGTCTCAAAATTTTTCTAGGACTAAAATAGAACTCCACTTGAAAAAACTAACATTTTCAATTTAAAATAGTGTAAATTTTAAAATGATTTTGAATAGTTAACCTTAAAAATCATTTTAAATAAAGTGTTGGAAAAAACATATAATTTTAGTTATGATAAAAAAACAAAATAAAATATTTTTTAAAAATATCTTAAAATTATAAAATTTTCAAAACCATTTAACTTTTTAATTTTTTTCCAATTATTTATTATTTACATATTTTTAAAACACATTTATTTAAGTAGTACTAGTAGTCTCGAAGCCCAAGCTCAGTACGAGAAAATAAAATTGAGAATTTGAGATTGATGTTTGTTTTATTTTAGTTTTTTCAATATTTAAAATCCCAATCAGAAACAAAGAAATTTGATTGAGTGTTGAGTATAATAAGGGTTCTGCCAAACCGCCGAAATCCTGAAAATTTAGACGCATTGTTCCGTTTTCTTTCCTTCCCATCATCACTACCGAATCACTCTGTGGCAAAAAAACCCTAACCTAAAACCCCTCTTAAACGTCGTCGTAATGGAGGGAGAACCAGTAGAACCCCAATCATTGAAGAAGCTAAGCTTCAAATCCCTCAAACGCGCCCTCGACCTCTTCTCCCCCGTTCATCAACAACTCGCTCCTCCCGATCTTGAAAGGTGTACTTTTTTTTTTCCTATTCTTTTGTAAATTCTCAATGCTTGTTCGTTCTAGTTCACTCATGTTTTTCTTTCTTTGTTATCATGCAGCCGGAAAATTCGTATCAGTTACAAGGTTAGTTTCATAATTGGTTTGATTTAGGTTTTGTTAATTTTGGGTTAGTAATTTTTTAGCACTTTTGATTAAGCAGGGATGTGAATTGTGTACTTTTTGGATTTGTATTAGGGCTATCAAGTTTTTTTTTTTTTGTGGGAGGATTGTGAAGAGATGAAGTTATGCTAATTTGGTTTGTACTTAAATTAGGTAAATGCGGAGTATGGTGGAATTAAAAACACTACTCAGCCTCCCCAGCAGACAAAGGATAACTCTCAACAAGGAGGCTCTTCTAACGCGCTTGCTCTCACGGGTATGAATATGATATGGATATGATACATATAATAATAGTTATCGTCTCGGTTTATTGATATGAATTATCTAGCTGGTGGTATAATGGTGAATTTACATGTGGGTTGATATGGCTTTTCAGCATCTTTTTGAATTACTTACAATATCTTAGTTTGATACATTGCCATTATTTTAGTATATCTCATTATGAGTGTAATATTGATATAATATTAAGAAAGATCTCGAGATTAACCATTTGGATAGAAGCATGGTCCTGGATAACACATTATGGTGAAAGTTGATCCATGTAGCTGACCCCAATTAGTGGGATAAGGCTTGGTTGTTGTTGTATTATGAGTGTAGTATTGAGTTTTTTGTTGATGGCATCTACGGTTTTTGGCAATAATTTGAGAAGGCTAGCTCTTGTTTTATGTTCCTTTTTTACATAACTGTTGAATCTTGAACCTATGTTTTTCTTTTTCTATATTATGATGTAACAACAAACGGATTTGGATTTTGGCCTTTGACGTGTTGCCTTGTGGATTATGCCTTTCCTTGTAATTGTTTGTTTTAGGTTGGTTGATTTGATTCTCTTTGAAGTCCTGTCCTATCCCAAGTTTTTTTTCTCCCTTTTATTTGGAGTTTTGACACGGTATCTTATTTAGTATTTTTCATGTAATTATTTTTCAGAAATTAGGAAGACATGGGTGCTTGTGCCTAAAATATTGCTATTGTTTCTTATGTAGTAGTGTGTTTATATGGTAGGTCCAGGAAATTCAGATCTTCAGAAAGGAGGGCCCCAAAAAGCTTTGGTTGTTGGTCCAGCTATGCCATCCACTGCAACGTAAGAATAATTTTTCTTTAACTTTGTAATCATATGTTGGCTAGGTACAATTTTTACTTGTGAGAAATCTGTTTGGGTCATTGTTATTAAACATTTGGTTCTTAATTCGTCAATTGTTATGTTTAAATTCTGACATATTAACTTCTATAACAGTTAGTATTTGAATCATATGTTCTGCTTGCAAATGCTTAGTAATGAATCACGTGGTGTTCTGTATTCTAAAATATTTTTTTGAAGAGCATTTTTGGGTTCCAATATTTTATGAAACTGTTTATGACATAAACATAAACGATTGCAATAGTTGATGGGAGTTTGCTAAGGCGTGGCATTCTGTTTTCAAAAGAAGAAAAATAAAAGGATTCCATGCCTTGGAAAGTATCTTGAAATTGATTTTCATTACTATTCCGTGCTGTTGTAGAAAGGAAAGCCACAGTTTTTAAGTGAAACATGTATTGTGTCTCACGCAGCATGCAAATTTTTTGAACAGCTGTAAATACTATTGGTTCTTATTTTTTTTGTCTTTTTACAGGAATGGTCTTGGTTCTCAGGGGAAAAGTACAGCAGTTGTTTCTTCCTCTGGCTCATCCGAAAGGTTCTTGCTTTCTCTTGATGCCTTTATCTTTTAAGAGCTTATCTTCGTGCCATTAACTTGGTTCTGCACGCTATCTTCTATGTGTACTCAACATGAATATATACAGGATGTATATTCTGTTGGTTTGACCTTTTTGACTAAAATGCTGTAGTTTCTATATTACAGGAATTTCTCAACATCTGCTTTGATGGAAAGAATGCCAAGTAAATGGCCACGACCTGTGTGGCATGCACCATGGAAAAACTACAGGGTAAGAACTACTTGACCACTTTTTTTAACTACTCAATGATAGGTAGACTAAGGGCATTAGGATTTGTTCTTTTTCACTCAGATTCTGACCCAAAACAAATGTAGCTGGAGATATCTGGTTCACTAGCTAGTATTTTAGCCTAGGAACCTGTTTTTACATTACACAAGGGTTTGTTCTGTTTCTTACCAAAAATTTGTGCTGGATAATAACATGAGAGATGTCTGTGTTGGCGTCCACTCTGCTGCTAATATTTTTTTTTGAAATCTATTTAAAGCACAGAACTAGTAATGCTTTACAGCAAATAAGAGTGCAACATACCTCTCTTTGAGAGACTGACAATCAGAGTAATCAATAGCGGCACAATCTCACTATAGCGGAGCGGCGGCCGCTTGCTATGGGAAGAGCCTTAGTGGTGCAGAACACTATAGCGGCCGCTATAGGGTAAATAGTGGGTAGCGGGGGCAGAGCAGTTCTTGGCCTGGAGCAGTTTTTGTCCTGCTATTCTTTTCCCCTCTAAAAAATATCCCCTTAAATTCAAAATGTTGTAAGGGTAATTATGGGTTTTTCAATCAAATTTGAATTGAGACTTAACTCTAACCTTCCTTCACCGACGTTTCTGCACTTCAGCCGTTCCAAAGAAAAATCACAAGTTCCTCCTTCACCACATATGTTTATAATTATTATTCATGTAATTTATCCGAAAAATATCAAATAGCAGCCATTCCGCTATACACTATCCTGCGCCGCTCTGCGCTGCTATCTGGGATTGACTACTCTGCTGATAATATGGTTCTATAGCACAATATGGTTCTATAGCACACTACACCATCACAAATTTCAATTTGAAAACATGGGTGTTCATATGCTGACATTGTATCCAGAATGTTTGGTTTCTGTTTGCAAATGTCTTAAAATTTTCATTCTAATCAGGCCTGGCAGACATAATTTTTCTTAAAACCCTTCAAATTATAATGCTACTGACATAACTTTAGCTGAAAAGTTTAACCATCATTTATTTTCTGTAGGTCATCAGTGGTCACTTAGGATGGGTGAGATCTGTTGCAGTTGATCCCAGTAATACATGGTTTGCCACTGGTTCTGCAGATCGAACTATCAAGGTATTTGATCACAAAATGCATATCATAGTTGATTGTTATGAAAAGGCATGTAAATAAAAACAGAGAACTTGGCGACCCATGTTGAATTGTTTATTCTGTGGGTTGCTTTATTTATTGTAATTTAATCTAAAACAGTTATCTTTGTACATTGTAACTAGTGCAGTAATCTGTGCCATACACGGTGTATGTTTTTCTTGTGAACTGCTTCACTATGCTTATGCCTTTTGTTAATTAATTTCAGATTCAAGTTTTAAACTGCTATTTTTTTGTTAAATATTATAAATTAACTTTCTCTGTAACTTTTTCTTAGATCCGTATATAAAATGTAAATTATTTATTAAACATAAATGTCGGTTCATTAATACCATATATTTGCTACAAACTGAATCTAGGAACTTTGAATTAATTTATTAACTTATTCATGTTGAGTTTATAATTTTTTTCTGTCCTATTCAAAGCTTTGGATGTTTTTTTGCTAATTTTTTCATTTGGACAGATATGGGACCTGGCAAGTGGTGTTCTAAAGCTCACATTAACAGGCCACATCGAACAAGTAAGAGGTGAGGAGCCAAGGTATAAATATTCAACAGTTGTGGCAGCTATTGTAAACTGGATTAGTATTAACAATGTGCTTTCTCTACAGGCCTTGCTATTAGCAACAAACATACCTACATGTTTTCTGCTGGTGACGATAAACAAGTTAAATGTTGGGATCTTGAACAGAATAAGGTCAAATCTCCATTTCAGTATTTGCTTTTCTGGTGAATATTTCAGTAATTACTGAACTCTGTCAAATGTCTAACCACTAAAGCATGTTATATTATTTTATTTAGGTTATTAGGTCTTATCACGGTCATCTGAGTGGTGTTTATTGCTTGGCTATTCATCCCACAATTGACATTTTGCTGACTGGAGGACGTGATTCTGTCTGCCGGGTATGGACTTTGTTGATATAGTTACTTGATGATATATTTAGATTTAGGTAGAAACAATGTTTTCTGCTCATTCATTTCATTATTTATTTAAATATAAATATATTATATATTATAAAGGAAGTAGAACATGATCATTATGCTTTGATGATGCTAAATTTTCAGGTCTGGGACATACGTAGTAAGATGCAGATTCACGCTCTTTCAGGTCATGAGAACACTGTCTGCTCTGTGTTCACACGGCCAACGGTATGCAGATTCTTCTTCTGTTGTCTATATTTTTTATTTGACAATCATAATGTTGTATGGTCAGTAGTCTACAACTCTACATGTCCCTAGTTCTGTCCTCTGACATGCCGATATCAGTAAGACTGGCATGTAGGTTATCTTCTGAGTGGCTTAGTTCCACTACAAGTTCTTTGGTATGATAAATGTGTACACATACTTCAGCATTCAAATTCAGCCTTGAAACATGTCCTAATATAGTTTTATACTTTTAAATCTTCTTTTTTCCTTACATTGGGGTCCTTATTCTTGCTCCTTTTTATTAATAGGACCCTCAAGTTGTCACTGGTTCTCATGACTCTACAATCAAGATGTGGGACCTTAGATATGGTAATTTATTGTTGATTTTTCATATCTTGTTTTTCTTTGCTTGTCCTGTGATTTATATGCATTTGAATGTTTCTGTACGTGTTTTGTACTCAATCTAACACAAAATGTATTCATGCAGGTAAAACAATGTTAACGCTTACAAACCATAAAAAGTCTGTTCGAGCTATGGCTCCACATCCTAAAGAGTATGTCTTTAATGTCAATTGGCTGTTATGTGTAGAATGATTAACTATTTAACTAGGTTGATTTTTTTAAAATATTTAAGTTTGTTATTTTATTTTGTCTTCTAAGTTTCACCTCTTCTTTGTTGGCTGTAGGCAAGCTTTTGCATCTGCATCGGCTGATAATATTAAAAAGTTCACCCTTCCAAAAGGAGAATTTTGTCACAATATGCTGTGAGTTCATTAACTTATTCTTATCAAAATTGTGTGATTAGGGGGATCATTAACTATTAGATTTATCGTTTATGGTAGAAGAGAGAAAAACAAAGGCTGATTGTAATGGTATGGGGATCATTGATGATTGAATCAAGCTTGTGATGCCATTGGGGTTTATGGTACAAGAGAGAAAATGAGTGAACTGGAATAGTTAACTGTTACTAAAATGAATCTTAAAAACATGATTACAATACAAACTTGGGTGTACATAGAGACTGGAGACAGTGCAACTGATTTAATGATTAGTGTAACTTAGAACTGAAACCATGCAAACTACAACTAATACAAATGCCAGAAAACAGAGAAAGCAAGATAATAAACACGATATACTCATAGATAAAGGATAGTATCAGTTGAGCATCTTTGTACTCCAGTATTAACAAAGAATCAGATAGTTTCCTGTCAGATAAATCATAAAACCAAGTACAATTGTTTGTTGTCTATAATTAATCTGTTTGTTGTCTATAATTAATCTTCATGTTCAAGTTATACTGCTTCAAAGATATCAGTTGGAAAAAGTTTGTTTTATAGTAATTGATGTGTTTTCATGATTTGTTGTACATGCAGTTCTCAACAAAAAACTATCATCAATGCAATGGCTGTCAATGAGGAGGGTGTTATGGTTACTGGAGGTAAATCAAATAAATCCTTGTCCCTGTGATGATCTTGACTTGTCATACGGAATTCAGCCTTAAGCTTCTTGCTTGTCATACGAATTCAGCCTTAAGCTTCTTACTTTTCCCCGTTTCAGGTGACAATGGCAGCATGTGGTTCTGGGACTGGAAGAGTGGTCACAATTTCCAACAATCTCAAACGATTGTACAACCCGGTATGCATATTTGGCTCCTTTTACATCCTCAGTTTGATGCTAGTTAGTTCTACCATATACACTATTGTTTTGCATATTATCTTTTTCTTTTTGACAAAAATAATTACTCATCTATTTTCATTTTTTTGCTCTTTTACAGGTTCATTGGACAGTGAGGCTGGTATCTATGCCTTAACCTATGATGTCACTGGGACAAGGCTTATATCATGCGAAGCCGACAAGACCATAAAAATGTGGAAAGAAGATGACAATGCCACTCCAGAAACACACCCCCTTAACTTCAGGCCTCCTAAAGACATCCGTCGATTCTAGTTATGTGGGCCTCATTTATTCGGTCAAGCAAACAACTGACACTGACAACGCATTTTGATTAGATGTACTTTTTACCTGGAGTTATTGATGTACAAGTTTATTCATACTTGTGGAAGAGTTCATTTGTAGAACAAAATATTTCTGTACTTTGAACAAAATATTTCTCTACTTTGAACAAAAATTAGATGTACTTTGAACAAAATATTTCTGTACTTGGAACAAAAAGTATATCTACTTTGAACAAAAATCAATATTTCTGTATTTAATTAGTTATATTACAATCTATATATTGAGATATGATATTCTGGTTTCGCAGTTATGCAGTCAAACATAGTCCAAGAACAACTAAATGAATTATAATAAATATCAGATAGTTCACAAGATATCTACTGGGTATGAGTGAATTGTGTCCCTCCATGCAGTGGTGATATCAGGCTTAACATCACCCAGACATTTCCACACTGCACTGTTACACTTGAATCCACTTCCAAAGGCAATTTGCCACACCCTATCTCCACATTTCATCCACCCTTTTGCTTCTATGTACGCCAACTCATACCAAATAGAAGCAGACGAAGTGTTTCCAAATCTATATAGAGTCATTTTTGATGGCTCCACGTCCTGTGTTTTTAGCTTCAAGTTTCTTTCAATGGCTTGTATAACAGCTCTTCCTCCTGAATGTATGCAGAAATGCTCAAAAGCCCTGTTAAATTTTGGAGTATATATGCTTGTTCTTCTATTCCATAGTTTGCAACAAAGAATTGAAATCACATACAAGAATTGCTCCCTCCACGGCAAAACCAATGGTCCTAATGAAGCAATATTTCTCTTCAACACGTCACCACAAACATTGACTATATTCTTCGATATTGATACACCTTCCTTGTTCTCCGAATCCACATCCTGATAGACACATGCATAAGATTGATCATCATATGCATTGATTGTTCTTACAATATGTTGTAACTCATATTTCGCCTTACGCTTATCTTGAACCCTACTAGACATCAATACAGCTGATCCTCCCATTCTGAATAAGCAATTAGTTAGTAGCATAGATGGAACTTTCCCTGTGTACCAATTCAAACTAAGTGTCTCTGTGCTTACTATTAAAGCCATTGAGTTCCTATGAACTCTCAACAAGTCTTTAGCAAGACTAACTGCTATAATTCCAGCACTGCATCCCATACCTGATAAATTGAAGCTCATGATGTTGCTTCTCATCATGAACTTGTTAACTACCATTGAACTAAGAGACGGCGTAGGACAGAAAATGCTACTGTTAGTTATTAAAATGTCGACGGATTTCGGGTCGATTTTGGTTTTTGCCAAAAGATCTTTAATTGCTGTAAACATTATTATTTCAGCTTCTTCAAGTGCAAAGGTGAGAGCTTTAACTTTGGGAATTTGAGCAAGAGACGGAGGAATTGATGTTTCATCGCTGAATCCAGATTTTGCATTGATTTTACTTTGGAAATCAACAGCTTCTTGTTCCATTTCATCATAAACATTGTTCTCTTCAAACATTGCTTTAGGTAGTCTATATGAACTTGGAGGACAATAGCAATTAAAATCAATCAGATAAATGTGTACTTTTCTTCTACATGCAAAGTAAAAGGTTGCTAAACCTATTACCAAAAGTACCATAAAAATATGGTTAGATGAAACATCAATGTTGATAAATTTTGTAAGCATTTCCAATGATGAATGCAAAGTGTAAGGTTCCATTTTTGCCACAAGTTGAAGTTAATTAGTTTTGGCTAGCATTTTTTTGGTATGCGAGGTTGATATTGTATGTCATGGTTATATGGAGTTAGAAAAGAGAGTCCAATGGGAAAAGAAAAGAGAAAAATGTGGAAGAAAATGAACATTCTTTTAGTGTTTTCCTAAATAGTAGCATCACACCCTTTAATGTATATTCTCACACAAAGATTTGTCTTTTTTTAGTCTAAAGTTTTTGTCATGTGAATTAGATTTTCCTATCTTTTTTCTTTTGGAGCATAATTTTCTCATCTTTCTAATATGGTTTATATTAAACTCATTGTAAAAAAGTTTATATAAATTAAAATAAAAGAGGGCTGATTTTTACTATGAAACTTATTTTGTTTTAAATATATAGTCATAAAAGAATACATTGATAGCACATAGAAAATTAAAATAAGTTAAGTATATATCTCTAAAATAAACATAAACGTTGTTCTTCATGGTATCAGGAATTTTTTTCTTGCACTTTTTATCTTGTCTGGATTGTCGCTATTTGCATCTTGTGTTGTGTATTATGTTATTCCCTAAGCTTTGAATGAGGATCAATTTTTTTCCCCTTAAGATGTGATGTTATGTGTTTAATTATTTGAATGACGGTTTGCATGACGTTTTGATTGATTCTTTGACATTTTTTTATAGGTTTCTTTGTTGGTGATTTTTTATTTTTTAATTTTAATAATATATGTCTTAAGATTTTAAGTTATGAAGAGATAAATATATTTCGAGATTGATAAGGGTCACTATTAGAGGTAGGTCCAGTGGATGGAGGTAGTTGGAAATTGAAAATAGATTCAAACGACAACACCAGAGCTGTGGTGTCGGTGGTAGGTAGGGTCTTCGAGTATTGGGCAATAGCGGTCCGATGGTCGGAACTCAAGTTCACAGACAATAAGACGAAGCTTTGACGATTCAGGTTGATATGTGACAATTCGAATTTTTAGTCATCCTGTCAAATTTTCTCAATTTTTGTGTTTTGGGCTTCTTCGTTTTAATTCGTTGATACATTTGTTAGCGGGTTGGATTTTGAACTTGTTGTAGTTCCATTGAGTTTCAACAATTATAAATATCCATCTCTTTGAATTCATGTTATCACCGCCTTTAGAACTTTACTATTCAAGATAGAGAGAAGAGTTTGGAATTCTAGTGAAAATTTTAGAGAGACAAAAGTAAATTTCTAAGAGTGTTCTTGAAATTTGAAAAACCTTTGGAGATATCTAAGGGGATTGAGAAATCACTTCTAAACACGGTGAGCTCGTATGGTTTATATTGAGAGAGTTGGAGAGGCTGCGAAATAATTGGATAGAAAATAAGAGTGGTTCTTGGGAACTTAGATAACTATTTTTGTTGTAACTGATTTATAGTCATTTGTAACAACTCTTTTATATATAGTGAATCAGAGAGTTTTTCTCCTCTAGAGTAGATCATTTGAACGAATTAGATAAATAAGTTATTGTGTATATCACTTTTACTTTATCTTCTTTTGCCAAGTTAAACCGATGTCTTATCGCATATTTATTTTTGCTGAAGATCATTTATTTTGGTTGTCGTTATTCCTTGTCCCCACACATCAAATTTTTTAGTGTGACTAAATCTTTCAATTACAACAAGTGGCTTCCACCATCAGGTAAAAGGGTTTTATATACAAATGAGCACCATGAATTTTAAATGATAGATTTTTCGAAGGCAACAATTTTAAATTGTGAAAAGTGGAGATAAAAGCAATCTTAACTCAAGATAAGTGTATTAAAGAATTGAAGAGTGAGACATCGATGGTTGCACACCTAACAAAAAAAAAGATCGAGATGGTAGATAAATTCATAATTTCAGAAGATCTTTTCTCTTATGCTTTAAATATAAAATTCTAAATGAATTCACCAAAGAGAAGACCGAGGCGTAGATGTAGGCAACTTAAATCACTTTATATAACAAAGTCTTTAACTCTGTTGAGAATCAAGTGTGAGGAAGGAAGAAGTCCCACATTTGTTAGAAAAGGAAAGATTGAGGAATGAAGAGGAAGGAAGAAGTCCCACATTGGTTAGAAAAGGAATAGAAAAGGAAAGATTGAGGAAGAAAGAAGTCCTACATTGGTTAGAAAAGGAAAGATTGAACATTATATAAGTGAGAGAATCTGATACCATATTTATACATGGTATCAGACACCTAGCTAAAATGGTGAGGTTGCCCTCACATATTTATACATTCAACAATCCGGGAACCTAAGCAATGTGGGACTTCAAACAAACTCTAACAACACATTACCAACTTCAACAAACTCATAAGCTATAAGCTATATTTGAAACAACAACTATATTTATTTCGAATGGTAGAGAACAAATATATAATGGAGCAGTTAATATTGGCTTCAAAATCTACAAGAGGCCTACCAATGTCCATGTCCCAATTGGGACGACAATATGACTCTCTTTGAATCAGTTGTTATCACCGGTGAGTCTCGAGAATTACAATAATGTAATTTGCTTCAGCCTAGACATGTCTTTGCTCAAACATATATGTGTTTATGTGTAAAGAAGTCCAAGAATATGTGTTTTTCTTCGTGAATTTTTTAATCCACCCCTTATGAAAAATTCAAAATACCCTTCACAGAACCGAAAATAAATTTTCAGTACGCACCATTTTTTGAAATTTTTGAGCAAAATCGGAAATTTACTTACGGTTTACTACCGGAAATAAATTTATGGTGCTAGGCATGACATTTAGAAGGAAAACCTAACTATAAGCAATATCTTTTGAATTTACAATTGTTATTCAAATTAAAATCATGCAATTTTTAAATCGAATTAAAGCCAAAAAATGTGATCCAAAATAAATTTTATAAGAATAGTATTCATAAAACATATCCGGTACAATACGAAATAAAAAAAACAAAGTCAAAATACAACCAAAATAAACTCTGATATGGCGAACACTCGTTCCTCCAGACCTCAGAACCGGGCACCATGAGCCTCCGCCATGATGGCCTCCAAAACGCCTCAGACATCGGATCCGTCAGGAAACAACCCTTTGTCGATGTCATCCCTAGCAAGCTCCATGATACGGAGGCACCTAGGCAACACGTTCTAGGCATGATCCCTCGTCGCCTGTTCCTCCTCCAGGATCTCCTGATGAGCCGACCTAGGTGGGTCCCCTAGAGCCTCCTGTATCAGGTATGAATGAGAAATCCTGACGTACCACAACATGTAACCAAACGCGTAACTCCATTCGTATGGAGTCACTGTACTCCTGGCCTCCCTAAGGACGAGATGACTCTCAAGATCAGCAAAAATCTCATCCATCTCCCTCTTTTTCACTGTCGGAGGAGCAAATAAAGCAGGATGTCGAGGAATCGTCTGAGTATACCCGAATTGACGCATCACTCCCTCAGGCATATAGGCAGCTGTCTTTCGAGTACCGCAGGCCAACCAACTTGTAAATAGAGAAACCTCATCAAAAACGATCGTCTCGCGGTGGTCGGCGTAGGCCCTGAAGTGGATGTCCTCATGCACAATCTGGTCCAGTAAACCCGATACAAGTGTCTTTGGTTTCCTCGGCGACTATATGCACATGAGACATCTGCTCGGTATAACCATCAGCAAATGACCATCCTGAAATCTGTGGGAAGTGCTTAGGATCCATCCCTGAAATATCAAAATTATATCAGTTAGTTTCAAAATCAAAATAATTAAAAATGAAGCTAAGAGAAAAAATTTATACCGTCAAAAGGGTCATGCTGCCGGTGATCTGCCTCGTCTTCCACCTAGTCGCCTCTGTCAACCACCTAGCTGCAGACAAATACCAAAAATTTATTTTCGGTTTTGTTCATCCCCTGAAACCAGAAATAAATTTCCGATTACCTCTGCGAAATAGAACAGCGGAAACCACCAACCCAAACTCCCAAATGCCTCAAAATACACGGATTGATCGTCAAAAAGAGTTTACAAATAGTATTATAATGACTCCTAATGATGTAAACTACAAAAAACAGCACATTTCAAGCCCTATTTCACTAGTTTCAATCGATTTCACATAAACTCTAAAAATGTGTAAATCACTTGATTGATTGAGAGTTGTTTGTTGCTTGATTGATTGAGATTTGGTTGTTGCTTGATGATTTGTGTTAATTGTTTGAGAGAAAAATTGATATTGGTGAGAAGGGTTCTGAGAGGGTTTTGAGAGAGTTTTTGAAAATGTTTCTGTTATGGGGAGAGAAAAAGTTCTGGCGCGATATAAGTTCATCAATGTATCGGAAATTTATTTCCGGAAGAATGTCGTAAGTAAATCTCTGATTTGCACTCAAACTGAATTTCATTGAATAGGATGCTAACCGGAAGTTTATTTCCGGTATTCCGGAGACAAAAATGAAATTTCACAAGGATGACTAAGAAGAATATGAGATAGATTAAGAAATTCACTTTTCTTACTGATTCTCACCAAACTCATATTTCGATTCATCAATTGTTCATCTAATTCAACAACAATTACATTTTCCAAAATAACTGTAATGAAATCAACAAGATGTTTACTTACCACACCATCCTCCAGAATTTGATTGCGTTGTTCCTTAGGATTTGGTTGGATGTTAGTTGTGAATGCACTTCTTGGCTTATTATATATGTATGTGTATCTGAGTCAAGTCATGAAAGCTATGGCTTAGACATATTATTTGTATTAACTCGTATTGTTTTCAAGACTTGCATAATGTTTCAATTACACCCGGTGAAAAGATTGAAATTGTTGTTTTAACCTCCATGAACTTGTTTTTAGAGAAAACCCTATTAAGAAATTTCTCCTCCTATACATTCTAGTTGGTCTTGGTTTGCGTGGTTTGATCCAGATACCGATCCCTAGCTTTACCTATAAGAGAGTGTGAGAATAATCTAAAAAATCAAACTTCTAGTTCTTCTTCAACTCTAATAGTTTCTAATATCTCATAGAATCTGCAACAGGGTTAGTACAAATAATTTGAAGTAACATTGTACTCTTCTCCATTTTTCTTGTTTCTTGAAGGTTGTCTAAGTGAACTAATCTCCTCGAGCTGTTGAAGCATGACATTCACTTGCCATTAATGTTATTGTGGTTGTTATTGCCATTGATATTTCCATTATTGTTAGTTTCTCTGGTTGTTGATGACTTCAACGCCACCTTCTTAATTATCGACCATTATTGTAAAAGTGTTTGCTTTACGTAGATTTTGAGATCAAAAGGAACTACACTTTTATATCACATAAATTAGAAAATAACTTAAGACTAACAAGGAAGCTAAAATATAAAAATGTTTCTCTTGATCAAAAGGAACTAGATTTTTTTTTATTAGTAATAAGAAATATTTCTTGAATTAGCGTATTCTCAACCTACATCCCGACATTTCAATCCCATATTACGCATTTGTCAACAAAAAAAACAACCCATATTACGCCAAAATTTGTGCAAACTTAAATATTTTTTCAACTGAATTAACAACACATAACTAAACAGATATGAATGACACATGTATCAGATCTGTGTGTGTTGTTGTTAGTGTTTCAATGTTCACTACAATAGTTGCATCTTTTCCTTTGGGGTCACTGAAAGTGGTGTTTCTCTGTATATTTGAGCTCAATAGCTGCTACTCTTTATGGGTTTATTTCTTTTCCTTCTGTGTCTTTTGATGTTCATAAAGAGAGCTGCTCATTCTTTTGGCCCTTTGCACATTTTGGATGTTTCTTTCTTTTCAACCTTGTAATCTGGACGTTTCTTTCTTTTCAACCTTATAATCAGAATGTCTAACAGCTAAAGGCCAATCAACAATGCAACAAAACATTAGATCTCATACAATTACCAGTAGTCTCCACAAGAGCAAAATCCGCCTTCAAATTGATGAAAACGAATGCGGTCTCTCACAATTATCTCCCTGTTTAATATTCTTGACACAATTTTAATCCAATTATGACAGTCTTGGCATATACGCAGATTCTTGGAAATCATGATTTTTGTGCCTGGGCTGCTTTTCAGAACACCATAGGCCAAAGCCAATTTCTCGCTATGAAACGATAAATTTTCCTCCTTTTCCTCTTCAGACACGTCCATCAAAACTAGATCCGTCAAGGGTGTGAATCCCTCCAGTTTAGCTCTCTGCATCAAACCTTCCAGCACCCTGTAAATTTCTTTCATTTCAACATGTGACTGATCAGCAGCATTGAATTGGTGAATGCTGTTCCCAAATTCAATCCAACTCTTACCACGCTTTTTATGAACTCCTCCTTTTTTCATCATCTGTCTCACCCTCTCAGCACCATGCCAGTTTTTGAAAGAGCAATACATGTTTGACAGCAACACAAAATCTCCGCTCTCAAGACGCGAAATATTCGCAATAGCAAATTCACCGAGTTCTTTCTTTCCATGAATTCTACAAGCACTCAGAAGTGATCTCCAAATAACAACATCAGGCTCCACCAACATCGCCTTAACCATGGAATACGCCTCTTCCAAATGCGCTGCTCGTCCCAAGAGATCCACCATGGTTCCATAATGCTCAAGCTGTGGCTGAATCAAAAAACGATCCTGCATCATTTCAAAGTACATGCGACCTACCTCAACTAACCCGCAATGGCTACAAGCTTTCAAAATCCCAACAAAAGTAACAGAATCCGGCAAAATATTTTCAACCTCCATCCTTGAAAAAACCGCGGCAGCATCCAAAGCAAGCCCATGAACAGCCAAACCATTAATCATAGCATTCCAAACAGACACATGATCACGCATGACACTCTCAAAAACCCGCTTCGAAACATCAATTCTCCCACACTTAGCATACATGTCAACCAACGCAGCACTGAGTATATAATTCAACTCAACCCTTTTCTCAACCATTAAACCATGCACCCATTCAGCATTACAAAATGAACCAAGACGCGCACACCCGGTAACCACAGAAGCAAAGGTAAACCCATCAGGCTCAACTTTAGCACTCATCATACCACGGAAAAAACTCAACGCATCAAGAAAGCGTGAGTTTTTAACATACCCTCCAATGATGGTGTTCCAAGTGACAACATCTCGAACAGGCGTTTTATCAAACATCTTCTTGGCAATATCACATTCTCCAGATTTCACTAAACTTTCAATCACCAAATTCATGTTGAACAAATTCATAACTCGGGAAAACACATGATGGGCTTTGTGGGGTTGGTGACAACGTGCATAGGTTGATATTAGAGACGCTACAAGAGATGGGTATGTGGCATAACCAAGTACAATGACCCTTGCGTGAGTTTTAACAACGGTTTTGGAATCCAAAGAAGTTTTACAACGTTTAAGAATCTGGACAAGTACCCTACAATCTGACATGCGAATATAATGGAGGGAATCAATGATTTAGAAATGTAAAAAATCAGTTTTTTTTTGTTCCCTTAAAGTGTGAATTTGAAGAATATGGTTGGGTTAATAGTGGAGAAGCTAGATTCAGATATGGAACCAACTAACCAAACATGTTGGATCCATGTCTTTAGTGTAACTTGATAATCCTAGTTGCTTCTTAGGTTGTTTTGTACTTTTTATTTAAAGCTTTATTGCAATTTTGGCTTTCTATTTTTTTTTCCTTTCATTTTTAAAGTTTTTGACTATATTTTAAATTAGGTTATTATCACTTTTTGTCCCCGGTCATATAAGTCATTTTTTTGTTTATCTCCAATATTTATTTTGTTGATGATGAGAACAGTTAAGACAACTTATTTCCAAATAGATGAACAAGATATTGCACAAGACCAAACAGATGTTGTACAAATAGATGAACAAGTCCAAATAGATGACACTGTAGCATAATTTCAAGTTAAAGTCAAACCAAGATTTACAAAGAAATTGACTTTCCAAAGATCAAGAAAGGATGCACCTGCTACTAATGATGAAAGGTTTTATGAAGTTTATGGAAAGAATAAGGATGAAAGAAATGTTGTTTAAAATATGCTAAGAAGGAAAAATATGAAATACTAAAAAGATTAAGTGAGAGGTGGAAAACTTTGAAAACCAAATCAATCAAAGGACTTGGAGCAACCACTTCAAAACCAATGGTCATACACGAGAATACCGAGGTTGTGGCAAAGCATAAGCTATACAAAAAATTTAACTTAGTGAAGTGAATGAAGCTATTAAGTCTATGCTTTTTGTTAAGACTATTATGTAACGTGTTTGTAATGCTTATGTTAAGACATTTTTTTAAGGCTTATAACAATATCTTGAAATGGTTCCACCTTTTTGTAATGCTTATAACAATTTATGTTTAAGACTTAATATGACATTGTTATTAGTAAACCATAAGTTAACATTACATTGTTATCATCTACCATATAAGAAAAAAAGATGTCTTCACAAAATTAACCCAAAATAATTAATGATACCTAATTGTTCTGATTAGATGAATTATAAACATGGTCTTACACACTTTCATAATCATGTTTATTCATTTGACAAAAAATGTTACAACTCTTCTGCCTTGGTACTCACCGAACTGAGATTTTCAAAATTACTATTCTCTTTCTTTGCTTTTCATCTCCCACAACAATTTCCTTATTCCATCCTCTATAAATGGAGAAGCACAAGACACTTTGTATCATCATTATCGATTCTGTAAGTAGATTTATTTTATTCTTATTCTGAAAATACTCTATCTTAGGGTTTTTGGTTTGTTATTGATTTTGATTAGTGCTTTGCTATTGTTTTCAGATTTGAATCGCAAACGGTCGTTATTTTACTCTAGACCAACAATTTTACGAGCTTAATCTTTTTGTTGTTTTGTTGTTTCATCTTTGTATAGTTTTCCTTGATGAGTATAACCATTAGAGTCAATTTAAATATGTATAAATGATGAATTTATGGTTTGATACAGATGTTACAAACATACTCCTATTTACTTTGAAATAGATTTTACAAACATACTTATGTTTTAGGGTTTTTAATGATTTACAGTTTTTAAAATTTTGATATGTTATATCATTTTGGACTTTAAAGTAAATAGTATTTCGGGTTTTTAATGATTTGAAGTGAATAGCATATCAAAAGGGTTTTCACGTTCTTCTTTTCTTCTTTAGTCTACAAGGGTTTTTTCCATTTTTCTCTAGAAAAAATAATTTTTAAGATTGTATTGGTATTGTTTCTTTTTGTTAGATCCGTTATATCTTTTCGTTGTCGGTATTGTTTGTGTTTTGATCAGTTAGAGACGAGTATAGTTAGATCTGTTACTGATGTATATGTTGGCAGGGCCGTCTCAATCAATTTGAATGCCAATTCTAATATCTAAAAAGAGCCTTATATAAAATACGTGTAATTTTTTAAATATTTAAATGATAAATCATATAAAAAATGTGATTCTTATTAATAACATAAATAAGATTTAATAACATAAATAAGATATAACAACATAAATAAAAGATATATTTTAATCAAAAATTTCATAATACAATGCATTAATTAAAATGAATTTTGTTTTAAGCTTTTCATATTTTAAAATTAAACATTCTATTTTTTTTAATCATATGAGACAGTTAATAAGACATAGAGAACTATAAATAAAAATAAGGTTTGAAATTTTATTCTATCAAATTTGAAGTATTAAATTTAACCTAAATAAATAATTTGCTCTTAAATTAAGAGATAATTAAGAATTAAAAAATAGAATTATAAATTAATAAATTAACAACAAAAAAGAAAAAAAATTATTAAAAAAAATTAGTTGCATTAACAATAAAAAAAAATCTTAACAATTAAATTTTATTTAATTGATTTTAAAATCTATTAATGTATCTATTCTATTTAATTGTACTTAAATTTGTTTGGTAAAAGCACCTTTATGTTCTTGAGCTAAAATACCTTTTGTAAAATTTATTTTTGTGATAAAGTTTTTCAGAAGCAATTATATACACTTTGTTTAGAAGTTCTTGAGTAATTGTTCCTTGAGAGACCAGTTGGGTCAGATTTCTCAAGAGGGCTAGGACTAGTTGAGTCTTAGAGGTGTTAGTCACTTGCAGTTGGCTTGTGCATTGTTGTTAGTCAAAACAGTTGGTTGTGCAGTTGTAATCTTTTGATTATAGTGGATTAAGTCCTCGTTGATAGAGGCAAAATCACCTTGACGGGTGGACTGGAGTAGTTTGAGTTTCAAACGAACCAGGATAAAAATCCTTGTGTGTTTAGTGTGTTATTAAGTAAAAGAAAAATTTAAAAGGGAAAAACTTATTCAACCCCCATTCTAAATGTTTTCTAAGTCTTCAGAGTTTCTAAGAAACTTCATATTTCTCTTACGATTTTTGGAGGTTGGAGGTTTTCTATTACTTCAATCTTAATTTTGTCTACTTCGATCCCCTTCTCAGAAACTATGTGTCCAAGCACGATTCTTTGTTTTACCATAAAATGGCATTTTTCCCAATTCAACACAAGGTTCACTTGTACGCATCTCTCCAGTACCTTCTCCAAGTTTGACAAGCATCCTTCAAAACTTTGCCTGCATACAGAGAAGTCGTCCATAAAGACTTCCATGATATCGTCTATGAAATCGGCAAAGATGGACATCATACATCTTTGGAATGTTGCAGGCGCATTACATAGTTCGAATGATATTCGCCGATAAGCAAACGTACCATAAGGACACATAAATGTTGTCTTTTCTTGGTCGTCAGGGTGGATAGGAATTTGAAAGAATCCTAAATAAATGTCCAAATAATAGTAGTAGGCATGCTTAGCCAATCGCTCAAGCATTTGGTCAATGAAGGGTAGGGGAAATGGTCTTTTCAAGTTGCTTTGTTTAGCTTCCTATAGTCAATGCACATTCTGGCTCCACTCACGACTCTTTCTATTATATGTTCTCCAGCTTTTTTCGTCGTGACTGTGATTCCTCCCTTCTTGGGTACGTAGTGGACCAGACTAACCCATTGACTATCAGAGATTGGATAAATGATTCCTGCATTTAGAATTTTGGTTACTTCATCATTTACTACAGTGTTCATGATCGGGTTGATTCTTCTCTGATGCTCTCTAGAAGATTTACAATCGTCTTCCAGCATGATGCAATGCATGCAAATGGAATGACTTATTCCTTTTAAATCAGTAATGTTGTATCCTAAGGCAGATGAATGTTTTTGTAAAACATGCAACCGTTTTTCCGTCTCAAGTTGTCCTAAGTCCACGTTGACTATCACTGGTTTTCTATGTTCAAAATCTAGGAATTCGTATCATAGGGTTTTCGGTAAAACTTTGAGTTCCAAATTAGGTTTCTTCAGACAGGGCATATGATTTGGTGTCAGTTCTTGACATTCGCTTAGGTTGTCATCTCGATATTCGGGACACCAATTATCATCTTCAAAAATCAGGGGCATCAGAATCTTTATGGTTTCAGAATGATGTTTTTCTCCTGACTCCATCTCTTTGATACATTCGTCTATGACGTCTAAAAGATAGCACATATCATCTATAGTTGAGGCTTATAAGAGCTGTGTCAGGATGAATTCAAATTTCTCTTCTCCAACTTCAAAAGTTAATTTTCCTTTTTTAACATCTATGATAGCTCCAGTCGTTGCTAAAAATGGCCTTCCAACTATTATAGAGGTGATGTTGTCTTCTTTAATGTCCATAATGATAAAGTCTGTAGGGATATAGAATTGACCTATGCGTACCGGAATGTTTTCAAGAATTTCTACGGGGTATTTGACTGAACGATCCACTAGTTGTATTGACATCTTAGTCGGTCTTAATTCTCCCATATCCAACTTTTTGGATATGGATAAGGGCATAACATTGATATTAGCACCTAAGTCGCATAGAGATTTGTCTATGACATACTTACCTAAAATACAGGGTATAAAGAAGCTTTCAGGGTCCTTCAGCTTCTGAGGAATTTTGTTCTGAATGATTGCGCTACACTCGACAGTGAGTGTAACTGTCTCGTTATCCTCTATCTTTTTCTTGTTAGACAAGATTTCTTTAAGAAACTTAGCGTATGAGGGCATCTGACTGATTGCTTCTGTGAATGGTATCGTGATATTTAGCTGTTTCAGAAGTTCAACAAATTTCTTGAATTGCCCTGCGTTTCTAGATTGAGTGAGTCTTTGAGGATAAGGGATTGGTGGTTTGTAAGGTGGCGGAGGCACATAGGGTTTTTCTTTTTCTATTGTCTCTCCATCACCTACTTTCTCTTTCTCTTTCGGTCCGCTTTCTTTCTTAGTTGTTTTTCCAAAGCTTTGGGACATGGTTGGATTCTTAAGTCTAGGATCAATTGGTCCATCGTATTCAGTCTCACTTCGCAATATAATAGCATGAGCATGCCCTTTCGGATTTGGTTGAGGTTGAACTGGAAATGTGGCAGCAGGTGGAGCGGTAGGTGCTTGTTGTTGGGCTACTTGTGAAATCTGGGTTTCTAACATTTTGTTATGGGTGGCTAAAGCATCTACATTATTCACTAATTGCTTGATTTGCTCGCTAGTGTGAATGTTTTGGTTTAGGAAATCCTTGTTGGTTTGAGCTTGGTTAGCTATAAAATTCTCCATCATTAATTCGAGGTTATACTTCCTAGGAATATTAGGAGCGGCTTCAGGTGCTTTTTGATATTCCGGTGGTATAACAGGTGCTTGGCCTGGCGCATACAACGCATTGGTGTTCTTCTATGAGAAATTTGGATGATTTTCCCTCTTTGGTTGTATGTGTTCGAGTATAGGTTTCCTTGAGCATAATTCACTTGGTCAGTGGGAGTTCCTGCTAAGAGTTGACATTCAGCAGTAGCGTATCCAAGTACTCCGCATATCTCGTACTTTGGAGTTATGGCAGCTACGGTGGCTGGAGGTATTGCGGTTAGGCTTTCTATCTTCTGGACGAGAGCGTCTACCTTAGCATGAATGCTGTCAAGACTGTTGATCTCATACATACCATCTTTCGTCGGTGCTTTCTCTCCAAGAGCTTTGTCTACTTGACCTATTTCACTCCCCCATTGATAGTAGTTTTGAGCCATACTTTCGATAAGTGCATAGGCTGCAACATAGGATTTATCCATAAGTGCGCCACCTGCGGCGGCGTCTATCGTTAATCTCATGTTGTACAGGAGACCATTGTAGAAGGTATGGATAATTAACCATTCTGCTAGGCCATGATGTGGACAGAGCCTCAACATCTCTTTGTATCTTCCCAAGCGTCGAAAATAGACTCGTTATCTTTTTGTCGAAAATCTCTTATTTGGGATCTTAGCATAGCTGTCTTACTTGGTGAGAAATATCACGCAAGAAAGACTTTCTTCAACTCGTTCCAAGAGGTAACTGAGTTAGCAGGTAGAGACTGGAGCCAAGCTCGGGATCTATCTCTTAATGAAAAAGGGAAAACAGGGAGTCTTATCGCCTCTTGACTAACCCCATTAGCTTTGACTGTATCTGCGTATTGTAGAAACATCGATAGATGTAGATTAGGGTCATTCATTGAACCACCAGAAAATTGGTTCTGTTGTATAGCGGACAACAGAGAAGGTTTGAGTTTGAAGGTGTTTGCCTCGATAGTAGGAGCAACAATGCTATTGTGTGGTTTTTCTTGCGAAGGAATAACATATGACTTGAGCGGACGTGGCTGATCACCCATGTCTGGTCTTTCAACTGGTTCGGAAGAAATAAAAGATTAAGAAAGGAGTTGATTTGTACAAGTACTCGTACGTGTCGTCTTCTAATAATAGATCGCTCAGGTTCGGGAATTGGTAGCACTAACTCTTCGCCTTGAGAACGAGTACTTGACATACAATTGGGAATAATGCCTTAGTCTCTACAGCATAACTAGAAGAGTTACGATATTGACTTGTTAGTCCCCAACAATGGCGCCAAAAACTTGATCGCGACTTTATGTGTCTTAAAGAATCTAGCCCGCAAGTATACAGTCATATCGCATGTAGCTTTAAAGATTATCGAATCCCAAGGGACTAAATTTCGACCTATCGTTATCTAAGGTTACTACGTAAATCTAAGGATAATAATGTAAATAATTGGGTTTGGGGAACCTAACTGATTATAATCTAGTTTAGATTCAAATGGGGAATATCAGTATGTAATGGTCGGACTTCAGGGATTTAGCAACTCATTAACTTAAACTCGTATTATCAAAATAGTTTCAGTATGAAATATTTATTTGAAAATCCTCTTCCTTCACTCTCGTGTTTATTGATTCAGATCCTATAATCAAACCTAAGTGAGCGCTCTTGCTGTTTCAATTAGAGTTTAAAAATAGTTTTTGAAAATAAATAAAATCTAATCAACTTAAAAGCGCTCTCGCTATATTTTAAGTTGATGCACAATTACTAATATCCGGTTATTATCTCAAACTCTCTTTTTATTGATCCTAAGTTCTAATCTGTATTTTACTCTCGTAACAAAACAATTTGCATTAAGAACTAGTAATTGAAACCAAAAAATTAATCTTTTTAAAACGGAATAGATCGAATGGCGTTGTTAAACCCCACCGGCTATATGACCTTACATACCGATAACTAAACTTAGCCTAGCATGTTATAAGATTTAGTTATAGTGCAACGGTAATAAACAATATAAGACAGTTCGGATAACACATGCATTTCAGATAATTTAGGCATAAAATAAATAAACAATTAAAATAAGCCAATATAAGATATTAGGTCAACCAGCTCTAGATACCATGTTGTAATTGTATCTCTGTGTGTTGAATGTTATCACACATAGTGTATATTTATATGCAAATAGGGAATATACAATAGGAAATTATATCAATTACAATTATGACTAATTGAATATCAATCAGTACTAAGTGATTGATAACAAATTCTTAACAATTATAAATATTATCTTCTACATCTTGTCCGTTAAAACTACATACTTGTTGATGTTCAAACTTCCCCTATTCATCAGATACAAAATTTAGCTTTACAGAACTCAAAAATCGGTAAATACAATTTCTTCACAGATAGTAAGTCTTTCATCTTAGCCTTCTACATATGGTAATTAGAAACATTTAACAATACCATCTTCATCTTTGTATTTTCCTCCACCATTCAAACAAGTAAAATATCACTTAACCAAGAGCTCTGATGCCACTATAATAAAAAATTAACACACAATAACAAACTAATACACAACGAATATAAAATTCCTCACACTTGTAGGAGCCTTGAAGATCAACAACAAATATAATATACCAAATCGAACAAATAAAGACACAAAAAACAACAATATTTTAACGTGGAAAATCCCTCAATATGTGAGTAAAAATCACGAGTCCTCCAGACCAAAAAATAGCTTTACTTTAATCAATTAATGGTACAAGAAAATCTTAAAGTGATTCACAAACTAGTGATAACAACTGCAAATCACAAAGTAAACTAGCTTACAAATAAAAATAAAAAATTGAAAAATTACCCAAATCTGCAATTTTACTACAAAATAGACATCTCTCAGCTCATACCTTATTTTGAAGATCCCAATAGTAAAAAGTTAGATACAGATGTTGCAACCTACCATTCATATTTGAGTTTGATTCGACGGCTAATTAATTTAGGATCATTGATTTATTGAGATTGATAGCAGAAAAATAAGAATGAGTTTCTCTTCTCTTTCTCTCTTTTAAAACTTTATTTTCGATCTATCTCTCTCAACTTTAAATTAACACTCCACTTAAACAAGTGAAATAAATGAGTTATTCATATTTAAGTTTTTCTCCACAAAAGAAGGACGAGCGCAAATCTAACACTCACCTCATGTGAGTGGGTCTACTAAACTACCTCAATATACCATTATACATAACTTCTCGCTATCATGGACAAGTCCAAATCACTAACAACGGTTATAAATCTACTAAACTACCTGAGTCTCTCTATTCTTATTAAAGAAATATGCACAGTTGTACTTTTTGACCGGTAATGATAAATTCATATGATATTATAAGTTGATTCTATTTCTACCTAAGTAAATTAAATCATTTTAAAAATTTAAGTTTAACAATTTTAACAGATTAATAAAAACATATAACTGAGATATGTTTGACACGCAAAAAATTAATAGAGTTAAAAATTTATTTTGAAAGTCTTCCAAAGACATTGGCCAATTTGCTGAATGTAAAGCAAAATCAAGAAAAGTGAGTTTGGGGAAGTAAAGCAAAGGTAAGAGTGAACGGGCCAAGATAAACGCTGAATGGAAATTTTTTACTTTACGTCTCCACTAAAATATAATGATGAACAAACCCAACTAACGGACGGTGTTGAAACAAAGAGTACTATGTGATTCAAAATGAGAAAAAAAGAATATTGTCAAATTTGCTACTTCCTTGTAGTATAAATAGTTTAGGTGTTTTGTTAAGTTGTTACAGTTAATCATACATTTTGATTTGAGAACCATGACTATGAGATTTTTAATTGTTTTTCTCTTTATTGTTGTAACAACACTTCCTCAAAAAAACGCTCAGCTTGGTATTCTCAATGATCTCTTGGGTTCTGCTAATATCCAAGGAACTGTACTTTGCACTTCTAAGGATAATGGTGCTCCATCCCCTGGTTTTTCAAGTAAGGCCAAAAATAACTCTCCTTCGTGTTTTTTGTCTGACACTAACATGATACTGATATATGTGATTATGTTGCATATCATGTGTCTGTGTTGAGTGGTGTCTTATGGTTTAATACTATATATTTCATGTTTCAGATGCTCAAGTACAACTAGAATGTGGAGGAAACATGCTGTCTAATGCAACAACAAATGGTGATGGAAAGTTTTCAATGTTAATGGATAATCCTTTGCTATATGATCTCTCTTCACTACTCACTGATTGTAACTTAATGGTTCCTACACCACTCTCCAAATGCAACACAAAACTTCCTTCTGCTGGTGGCTTAACTTCGTCTCTCAAATATGTTGGGACTAGTCGAATTGGAACTCGAACTCTTGCAAACATTGCACCATCTGGATTTCATTTCATTCCATTAACTTAGTTAATGCATCATATAATAGAGGATACTATTAAAATTATAATTAAATAACTTCATATCCTCCTATATTTTTAATTTCCATTGTACTAATTGGGAATCTAAGATTGTATCATGAATTTTAGTTTTTTCATGAAGCATTTTAAATTTACTACTCAAAATATGAACAAAAAGTTAACAACACACTAAACTAGATCTTTTGTTTTGAACACACAGCTGTAAACTTTGCATGTGGAATAGGTCAAACGTAATGTCTAAAATATTTAGCATTAATAGGCCTGCCAGCAGTTGCATGCTAAAGCCTACAAAAATGTTACAGTTAGCACTTAGCAGTGATTGCAAGATCTTGTTGCTCAACACAATCCAGGGGACCACTTTCCCTCACATGTTCAGCCATTTGACTCTTTGACTATTCCCTACCAACCATTTATTAACAAGCCCACAGATTACCATTATATTAGTATTATAAAAAAGCTTCCACTATGTTGCATATCAATATAGCACAACATAGCCATAACATGCTCTAGATTGATTCTATACATCTTCCACATTGTGCCTAAATTGCTCAAAACATGTGTATGCATGTGAATAGTGATTATACATTACATAAATGTAAATTAAATTACAAGGTAATACATCCAAAGTCTCAAGTAAAACAAACAAATCACATGATATGAATACAAAAACAACATAAAGAACTTGAAGAGGAAACCATAATTTTCACACATTTAAGAATCAAAATAATTGTTTCCTCTTATAGAAGTATTACATTACATGACCAATGAAAGAAAATTATGATGGATCCACAAAATAAACACATTACATAGTAATCAATAGACAAAACAAGCAAATATGTATCAATTGATCAAACTGAAACACTATCAAATGGTTCTTTTTATATCTTTCTAATTAAAGATTTAGCCTCTGGCAATAAGCAATGAAGGAACAGCAGATAAATCTGGTGTATTGTTCTTCTCAGAAGTGCTTTTGTTATCTTTAGAACTGCTTTTACTGCTAAAAGCTCTCATAGGACTAGCTAGTGCCCAACCCCAACTACTTCTACTTCTTCCATCCTCACCAGAAGAAACCCAATAAGATGAAGATGAAGAATTCATCATCATAAACCCACCAAATATTCCACCACACTTCACTCTATCTTTCATACAGTGTTGAATATTTCTACTTCCAGTAGCAGCAGCAACAGCAGAAGAAGAACAAGAAGATGGAATTACCTTATTAGCCTTTTCTTCACGTTGAGATTCAACTCTTCTTAGAGTACAGTCTCCAAACCCGGTTGAGAATTTCTCAAAGAAATCACCAGAGAAGCTTCTGCTACCACATCCAACAGATCTAGATCTTGAAACCTTGCGTTGTTCTTGTTCAAAGCATCCTGAACCAGAACTTGAACCAGAAGCTTCTTCTTCTTCCTCCTCTTCTTCTACTACCATCTCACAGTTTCTTCCTACAGAAGAACAAAATTTCGGTTTCACAGCTGAGATCCTTGGACTATTGTTGCTCTCGAGCCTGAAGCTCTTTTCTTCCGTTTTCTTGCTGCAGGAGCTAGAGGGTTGTTTGGAAGAAGATGAAATATGGAGAAACGACCAAAAACGGTTCCTTTTTCTGGTTTTGGAATCTCCATTTTCTGCTTCATCATCATCAAGAAACTTGGTTCTTCGGGGTGTGGCACTGGCTATGGATTTGCTACGCTTGAAAACAACATCAGAAGTAGCATTTGTAGAAGATGAAGGATTTATGTTGATGTTCATGTTCATATTCATGTTGATGGAAGAAGGTTTCTTCTTTTTGTTCTTGTTCGGTAACAGAAAAGGTAAACGTGAACGCGTATGATGGTCTTGTTTGGTGGAAGTTGGAGGGACAGAGAGGGAATTAAGAGAAGATGATGAAGAAGGTGGAAGTGTGTGGGATCTGAAGGGAGGTGAAGAAGAAGGAGGAGAAGAGAGAGAAGAAGATGAAGAAGGTGTGATTGGAAGAGGAAAGGAAGAAGAAACAAGTTTACCAAGTTTTTCTTGAAGACAAAAAGCACATATGCCACCAGGGTTTTTTCTATGAGGATGGTTGATGCAATATTGTTGCATTGATCCATCACTAATTGCATCTTCTTCTTTCATTGCTTTCTTGTAGAAGGATTGTGAGAGTGGAATGAATGGATGAATGATTAGGCTAACTTTTAGTTTTGGTTACTTTTTGTTTATGAAAAGGTGATTGATATTATGAATTGCTTTTTGGTTTTGGTAAGTATAGAGAGAAAGGAGAGTGAGGAAGAAAATGAGAGAAAATTGAAAGGAGAAAAAGGGATTGAAGATGGGATGAGAGAGAGAGAGAGAGAGAGAGAGAGATGTGTGTATGTGTGAAAGGAGGAGAGAGTGTTTTGGAGTAGCACGTGGGGAACTGAAAAAGTGTGAAAGAGACAAGAGAAGCACTTGTGAGGTTGTGAGATTAATGTGAAAGTGAGAGAGTGTTAATAGGCCAAACACAAGAATCTATTGAAGACTCTACTCTATTCCTCAACCCTTATTTTGTGAGGGAAAGTTTTCCCCTCCCTACATCAATGCTGCCTCATATTAATGCATTATAGTACTATAGTGGAAATAATGAAATTTAATTATAGTATATGATCTTTTAAATAAAGTCTGTTGAGTTTAAAATGTTTTTTTTAAAAAGATTAAATAATATATTAGTAATAATTTTTTATGCGGTATTATAGTTTTTATTTCGTTTTTCAATCATAAATAAAAAGCACTCCCTCCAATTTCAAAATAAGTGTTATATTGAGAAAAAAATTTGTTCAAAATACTTTCACTTTAGATTATTAATACAATTTTATATTTAATCTTTTAAATGTACATTCTAATAAATACTCTTAATTTACTATTTTTCACTTAATTTTAATACTAATTTAAATACATTAATAGTTAATTAAAATAATTTAGTAAAATCACTATCCTCTCTTCATTTATAATTAATCTATGTAAAATAATGAATTGTGACAAATAATATGGGACGAAAGGAGTAACATTAAATTTTAATTATTATTATAAATAAAATATTATTAACTTTTAAATGAATTAATGTTTGTACTACTATTACATTTTTAATTTAATTTAAAGTTATTAAATGTTGATAGTTAATTGATCAAATATAATTAAAAATATTATAATAATTTTAATTTGAATTAAAAAATTAATTGTATTTAATTAACATTTTTAATTAATGTGAAAGTAATTACTAACTTATAATTATGACGGGAAGGAATATGTTCTACCATTGTCAAAATTCTTTTGTATTATTGCATAATTTTTTCAAATATGTAATTTTCTTGTTTAATCTTCTTTGTTCTTAAGAATCATTGTGATGTTATAGTTTATGGAATTTTTTTGATATTGTTGATGTGTTTTCACTATTATATACCATATATTCCGAGTCAATAATCATCTCATTACATAGTCTTAAAAATAGAGCACAACGCTCACAAAATTATTATTGAAATTGCTTATGTATAATATCGAGTTATCTTTTGTTTTGACGTTTAGTCTTTAGTAATTTATCATATATCGAGTTTCTTTATTAAACTTCCTACTTACATAGTCAAAATGCTTTTTCACGCTTAAAATGTAGATTTGACTTAAATTAGCCTTAAATGAATCAAATTAGTGATTCATAAATTGAGCTAAGTGTTCTATTCACATGAATTGAATTAAAGCAAGTTATGAATAGATTCAAATGAGATTTTATCAAAATTTATGTGATCTTTGTTTTGTGTAATCTGATCCACACTAGTGCATGAATCAATCCATGACTTAAAATTTATGGTCAGGTTTCAAGTATGTTTGTGTGATTTTATTCACACAATTGTTTAAATCGATTTATGGTGTGAAATTTGTATCATGTTTCAATTGTGTTTGTGTGAATGATTCATACATTTAGTTCAATGAATTCATACATTTCAATTCTATTTTTATGATCTAAGTCACGCTTTCTAATGAATCAATTTATGAATTAAAATTTCATGGCATGTGTTTTATTTTGTTTGTGTATTCTGATTCATAATTTTTTTTAAATATATTTGTATGTGTCTCGTCGAAAAAGAAAGTGGCATATATACATGAAATCCTAAGTAAGTTTACTAAGGTAAAAACATTTCATTTGAACTTATTAAGCAAAAGGTCTTCCTTAAATAGAAGTGGAATATGACTCAAATTAGATAAAACAACTCCTAAAGGATTAGGCAGGAAGAAAAAGAATAATTCCATTTATAAATGCTCACATTGCAATAAACTTGGCCACTCAGAGCCCTTTATGTTTTGATAAGTTGAAAATATATAGAGGTAAAAACCTTAGACCTTATGGAATAACTAAAAACAATTCTAAGACATATGTTTTGTAGACATGTTTTGCAGCTCGATGCCTTAGTTGATATTAAATAAAATTGTGCAAAGCAAAAAAGTACAATCTTAAGTATAAAATCATTTAAAGTCTCTGATCCAAAAATGAACAATGATGGTGAATATTAACAACAACGATTAAACTAAGTTTTTTCGTTGAGGATTTTCTCAATATCTCTGATCCTCAATCATTAGCTAACTTTATAGCATGTTGAGTGAATACGTCTGTAATGGGCAATCCATTTCGTTGTTTAAACCAACTATCCCATAACATGTTGGTGTTCCCTTTAAGGGGAGGATTGTCAAGGTGTCTTGATATTTAAGGTAGTACATTATTTGATTATTATTTAAAATATTGGATATAATTTTACTCATCAAAAATATCTGATCATTCTCACTCAAAGACAATCTGACTTGACCGTTAGACAAGAATCTCGATTACATGCTCTCTTCGGGTTCGAAAAATAACACAACTTCAACAACACTTGCATCCTTGCAATCAGCATTACACCAAACCAACACTTCACAAATCGATCTCCTTGAAGAAAATCGATTGTCATCATAAATTTATGAAGTAAAATTATGGCACTATAACACAGATGTCAAGACTAATATCCTAACACCAACATAGTTCAAGACAATCGATCAACAACATAACACATAACTTCGACAAACAATCAAAAATTATAATTAACACAAAATGGTTCCCATCCTAATGTTTCATATCAGAGCAAAATACCTATAAATAAAGGAAAACTAAAAAAATAATCCAGAGAGCTATATTTAATACTTCAGCAAGATATTCCTGAGTATCTCCGCGTTGCCCACGTGGAGGAAACATTCAGATAGAAAGGGTGAGTAATAATAATTAATCATAAGAGATATAAGAGAAAAGTAAACTTAACAATTATATTCTACAATTTGACATCATCAATACAACATATACTCACAGCTTCATTCATCAAAAATAGTTCACACAACCTCTTTATAAAAACATTCTCACATAGTCATATAATAAGCATAAGTATCATCACATCATAATTCAGCAACAACTTATAACATTATTAATAATTTAATATTCACACACATACATCATAGTTAACACACATCCAAATTTCATGATAGAATATTCATATAATCAACTAAGATCACAACAAATCAACGCATCACATAGCATCAAATATATGACATGTCACATAATTGTTATGCACAACACCGACTTAATGCACGTGATACCATAATATAAACACATATATTCATTTCAATCCATGATCCCCACCATAGGATAAATTCCTTATTGGAACCGGAGTACACTAAATCGCCACCATCACCATATGAAACACTTCACTAATTCCTTAGAAAAAAGAATTAGCTATTCGCACTCGAACCATCAGCATAGAAAACGAGGCCGCAACATAATTTAGAACTTAAAGTTCTACAAATTGGATGCATGGACTCTTAACATGCAACAAAAACATCATCGATTACTACTATTTTATTTCTCTGAGCTTTAGCTTTTTAACACTTCAAATAGGGCATTATTTGGATACACGGTTAAAAATTTATGAGATAAAACGTCAAAGCACGTCATAGTTAAAAACAACATATGAATGATTAACTTCGTATACATAATAGACATAGGAATAATACTCAATTGATTCAACTATATTTATCATGTTATAGCTATATGATTTATCTTTCTAATGCTTTAAACATACGTCGTTTGGATACACGGATCAAAAGTTATGATCGAAATAGTATTTGATTAAATAAAATTTGCTGCCAACCTGTAATAATCGATTATCAAAATGTGGTAATCGATTACCACACCCGAATACTAAAAAAACTTAAATTTTAAGTTGGTAATTGGTTACCAATAAGTGGTAATCGATTACCACAAAACCTATGACGAAAATGCTCAGTTTTCTTTAGTCTAAAACCCTTCCAAAATATATGCATCAATATTCACACAACATATATGAATCAATATTCATACAATTCACCAATCCAAACTCATTTATTCCACACATTTCATGAATTTACGTCATACCTAAAACCTTCAAAATCTTAACAATGGCATAAACATGGAATTGACTCAATCGAATTTTTCATCAATCTATCATTCTAATTCACATCAATCATTATAATACATGAAATGGGTAAACAATAATTCAACTCAAAACATCAACAACATCAAAGTTTTCACAACACAACGTATGCATACAACCCAGCATCAAGATTTCACCAATTTTATGAAAATTCATGCAATTCAACATCAAATTAAGGAATTATAAAAACCTAAGTCTAGCATCCCCTCATATAAATCATAATCAACCAAAATTATCCCCTTACATTGTTACTCCTAGCAATCGACCTCTTCAAGCTCTAATGGATGAATTAATCCTCTAGTTCCTCGGAGCCCTAACTTTTTTCTTCGTTCTCCAATTTTCACAAATGACACAGAATGACACTACATTCCTTATTTTATTTGTTAGCTTAGATAATTTCTATGATCTTCCCCTTATATCCTCACTTATCTTCTTACAATTACTATTATACCCTTAAATTCTCTACACATTTATTATTCTACTTTTGTTTAATTAAATCTAATTAATAAAATTGAATAATTATTTTAAATTCATAAAATAATTCTCAATTATTTTACAATCTCTAATTACTCCCTACACCTCACAATATGATCACACACCTCCCCAACTTATCTAATTAACCACAATGAACAATTAAATACACACTACAAAAATTACAATTAAATCAAATAAATTAATTTCTAGAAAATGGAGTGTTACACAAATCAATTTGAAAAACTTAGGGATGAACTAGGCATCTGCACTATTTAGGAGTTATAAAAGTTACCGGTTTGGAGGAATGCATCAAATAATATGTTTTTCTTTTATGTTTTGAGGTATGGTAAGCCTATACCAATTACTATTGATATAAGGGTTGGTGATAGCACCAAGGAGTGCAAAAGGATTTTTGATAGGGGGAAAATATGGTATATCACCTGAAGATGTTCAAGTTTGTGTGTTTCAATACGAGATTTGTTTGTTTTCGTTTGTGTTTGTTTCCATTGTTAGTTTGTGTTTCCATTTGTGTATTACTTGTGTGAAATTTGTGTGCTTCCAATTGTGTTTATATTCACTATATTTTTGTCAATTTTTGGCTAAAAGGGGGAGTAAAGTGTTAGTGTTTATGTTTGTCCTGATGTTATGACACATGTCTTGACATGTTAATTAACATGTTGATAGGATTGTGTTACTGCTAAAGGGAGAGTAGTTATTGTGGTTGTTTTTTTTATGCAACTATTTAAGGGGAGCATGATTGTCTGTTATGCTTGTTGGTTCTTCTGCTGCTGCTAATACTGATAATGGTTGTGTGCGTGATATCTTGTCTGATGTGAAAATCCAGATGCGAGGCTTATTTATCTTCTGTTGCATGTCCCTCCAATGTATGAACTGGATAATTCATATTTGGTAGATTGAATTTTTTGGTGATTTGTGTTTTCCCTCGAGGGGAGTACTGGTCATGTGTGACAGGGGAGTAATGGACATATCTGTGTTTGTCTAGCTTTTATGATGTGTTGTGTGATGTTAGACCACGTGTCTGGACATCTGTCTTCTAGAGTATTAACGATTGTGATATGTAACTGCATGTAATCTCTATCGTATTTTTTATGATTGTAGTTTGTACAAAGTTTACATGTTTTCATGTAGCTTGTGTTTTTTGGTTGAGGTGTTATTCCCTTCTCCAGTTTAATTGTGCTAAGGTTGTTTTAGCCAAAATTTATCAAATGGGGAGATTGTTAGATCCATGGTTTTAAGATTGACAACAATTTTGTTAAAACATGGTTCTTATTTAATGTTGAGTACGATGTCACAACATCTTGACCAACTATCATGACAGGTTCTGCTATCATGTGAATCAGACAGATGTTCAGCTAGATGTCTTGACATCTTGGCTTATTTTACATCAGGTGCTGGTGTTATTTTTCTTGACATATTTGATTTCATTTTGTGAGATCCTATTATATATATCTCACTGATTTTCACAGGTCAAGAAAAATTTATTAGGAACAATGCAAATTTGATTCAGTTTCATTTAAAAGGATCTTTGAAACTTTTTAGGGAACTTTGAAGATTGGTTCTTATTTTTGTTGAAGATCTTACAAATGATTTAAATTAGAATATTGGATTTAATTGAAGAGTCATAAACCTATTCTTCAAGAGTCTATAAATAAGGAATTGCTAAATCTAAAATAGCAAGCATTCAACCATTCGAAAAAGGAATTCACGTTGAAGAAACCGTAAGTGCATAAGGGTTTGTGGTTTTGGGTTTTGTGAGTCTTTTAGAAATTTTGTGTTTTCTTTGAATGTCACTCATGTATCTTTGATATATCGAGGTTGCCTGATTATTTTTGGTTTAAAGCCTTTAAGCAAAACTAAGTATTGCTCTCACTCAGAGCTTTTAAGCAAAGAATTGAGTATTATTTATTTGAAATGTAATCTTCTATTTTGTTCTTTTTCTAGTCAGTGATTTGTGACTGTAGTTATCACTGAGGTGATTGGAAGTGAGAGGGAGTTTTCATATCTAGGAGGTTCCTAGGTAGAAATTTCAGAGTGTAGTAATTAGGTGATAACTTATAAACTATGATCTTTTAGGCTTTGAACTAATATTATTATAGTGATTTTCCTTCCTGGCTTGGTAGTCCCCAGAGTAGGTGACGTTGCACGGGTTAACAATTAATTGTGTTATTTATCTTTCTACAGTTTACTTTCTGCATAATCTTCTGTTGTAGCACGTGTTTTTTTGTCAATAAATGGTGTCATAACATCTGTCTTGACACTTTGTTGGTGTTAGGACATTAGTCTTGACATCTATGTTATAGTGCTAGAATTTTACTTCATAAATTTATGATGGCAATCAATTGTTTCTTCAAGGATATCTATCGTATTATGCCAAGATTTTACCATCATAAATAATGCCTATTCAACATCATACAAGGATATGCAATCATGGTTCATCATTTCTTAACATCCTTAACCATTAACAATCCACACAATTTCTAACACAATAACACAATATTAACATAATATCATGGTACACACAAATAACATGGATTAACAACAATAGACATGCAACACAACAAGAAAACCGTGCATCAAAACATCAATTTCACAACATAGTAAGGATTCATAAAACCATAACTCCTAATTTTTTATGAAATTTTCCCTCAAAAGCTAAAACTAGTTAAGAATTCACCTTAATCAAGAAGAAGCTAATGAATTGAGATGAGATGAGATCAGATGAGATGAAGATATTGATGAATATTTTTCCATTTCTTTTACTCCAAACACTTCTCCTCTTCTTCTTTCTCTCTTCTTCTAACATGAACCCACCATAAAGAATACTCCCTCCAGTCACTATTATAAACAAATATTCTTTTTTTAGATTAATTAAATATTTGATGTATCTAGACTATATAGAGGTTAGATACATAAATAATTTAATGAACCTAAAAAATAAATTTTTACTTATAATAATGACCGGAGGGAGTAGTGAAAAATTAATAATGATAGGTAAAAATTTGTTTTGTTTTTAGTGAAACTAACTTGGGCAATTGCCATTTTACACTTGCCAAAACTTTTAAATTGCTAAAATACCACTCTTCATAACTTTTACTAATTTGCCCTTCTTTACTGACTATTAGTAAAGATTAAGAGATTTAATTAGGAATTATTTTCTTCTTAACTTACTAATTATGTAATTTGTCCATTTTAATAAAGAAAGTAATATTTTAGGAGAATATAGAATATTGCAGTTATGATGGAAAAATGAAATTGGTATATTGGACATAAAACATTTTTGATAATTTTTTTGTCCCCTTAAATATTTCAAACTTCGTATTTAATCCCTCTAAATTTTATTTTTATAAAATAGTCTTTTTTAAAATTTTAAATTTAACTTTTGTTCTCTCATAATAAAATTATAATTAAAATGATCTCTAATTCTCTCGCTAAATGAAAAACATCATTAAAAATCGTCGGTAAAATCGTTATTAAATTATAGAAGAGATCAAAAATTAAATTTTAAATTTTTAGAATGATGATTTTTTTTTTTAAAAAAATTTAGAGGAGCTGAAAGTAAAATTTGAGATATTTAAAACCACTAAAAGTTAAAATTTTCATGTCATTGAAATTATTGTTTTTGCAAGTCTTGAATTTTATTAAAAACACCCAAAAGATAGAGACAAATATGCAATAACATCACCATACTATCAGAGATGATAGGATTATAACTTTACCTTTACCTTACTAAAGCAATGTGCCAAAAAAAATTTGTGCATTATTAAACCTTGTGAGGGAACACTTGGAACTTCTTAATTGAATAAAGATCAAACCCTCACCAATAATCAAAAGTTTCAAACTTTTATCCTAATTATTAGAATCACTTTTTAATTTTCTATAGGATATCTTAGTAAAATTGATAGATGTGAAGCCTCATTGTCTTGCACTTTGATTCTGTAATCATAAAATAAATAAGTGATATTATTATCAATTTTCTTATTTCAATTAAATGTAAATCATGTGGTTTACCGGCTCATCTTATTTTTAAATTTAGTTCATTTTATACTAAACTTTAAAATTAGTTAATCTCCATGAGAATTTGAGGATTTACATGACATAACTTTTCATCACTTAAAGGTATAAAACAACTGATTTATTCCAACTAAAATATTTTTTAAAATTTTAAATTTTTTGATTCCACACTATATTTCTCAAATTCAAATGGCAATACTAGAAAATACCAGAAGTTTTAAGGCGATATTAGAAATTTCATCAAATAATAAGTAATTTATGGTAGTTTTACAAAATCTCTAGTATTTTATATTGAATTTTTTTAATTTTTCTATATTTCAACCGGTAATTTGAATTTTTCGATTATGTGTTACATGTTATATCGGAAATTTTGAAAATTTTCAGAGGTTTATTTCTTGTATTGAAAATTTTAAAATTTGTAGTAGTTCATTTTTTTCTCCTTTATTCTTTGTTTTCGATATTGTCTGGTAAATTTAAAATTTTTGGAATATCAAAAATTTTAAATACACTATAAAAAATTTAAACTAACCGTAAATTCTAAAAGGATCTACTGAAATTTTCACAGTACCAAAAATTTCATCCAAAAATTCTTTATATCTCATCCGACATAATTTTGAAATAATAAAAATTAGAGTTGTCATATTTAATTTGAGGGGTTTCATGTTAAATCCTTTGAAAATTTACACTTGATGTGTTTGGTCCACTGCGTTGGGTCAAGAGCAATCCAAGCTTATGAAAATTTAACTTGTGACCCTCTAAATCATATCTCACACCATCACATATTGTCATATTCTCTAAATATTTTATGAACTAATTTGAGTTAATATAAACGGAAATTTTCCCAGTCCATTTAAAAAATTTGATAACAGACTAAAATTTTGGTTGTTCATTTTTTAATTTTTTGATATGAATTTTATCGGATTTTAAAATTTTTGATAATATATATATATATATATATATATATATATATATATATATATATATATATATATATATATATATATATATATATATATATATATATATATATATATATATATATATATATATATATATATTTAAAATTTGTAAAAAATACTAGAGTTCTTACCGAATGTTTTAAAATTTCTAATAAAATTTCAAAATTGTTGGTAAAATTTTTTAAGAGTTTTTATCGAGAATTTTGAAATTTTCAATAAAGACTCATGAAAGTTATGATTTCTTATCGAAAATTTTGGAATTTTCGATATAGTTTTGTAATTCACGATAAAAACTCGTGAAAAGTTATGATTTTTTTTAATTTTTTTGATGTATTTTCATAATTTATGATATTTATTCATATTTTATGAAAACCAACTAGTAACTTTAAATAATAGTATAACGGTAAAAACATGCATGTGTGGGTGCCAAATATAGCTGTTGGGGTGGAAATAAAGGCATTTAAAGACACTTAAGAGAAGCACATCTTCTTAATCTAGTATTCATATGTTAAATATGGTCAAATAACTAATTTTATATCCGTGAAAAAGTGGAACAAATCAATAATATAACATAATCATTAAATTTATTAAATTGAATTAACAATTGCAACATTATATATAATATTTTGTTACCGATCATAAATATTAAATAAATTAGTAATAAACACAAATTTTAAAAGATTTTTGAAATAGTAATACTTAAATAACAATAATTTATCAAAACAATATTGTTATAAATACCTAATAACATAATTGATATCTTCAATATTGGAGTTGTATCTTTAATATTGTCGGTCAAATTTCAACAATTTCAACAACTTTGGCAACGTTGGACTCATCGTCATTAAATTTAACACTAAATTTTGGCTAGAGATCTGTGTTTATAAGTAAAAATTAAGAAATTAGAAATAAAAACTTAAAATAAATAGATATCTTAGAACCACTTTCATAACATGCCTATTGCATTTTTCGCAAAAAAAAACATCTTCTCATCCGGATATACAGCCTCGTTACAAACACACAATATACCACCAATCATGCAATATGAGTTATTGTTCCATTTACAATATATGAGCATTCCTTTAAAAAAAAGAAATAAGAAATATTTAGAACACAGACTAATAAACAGTGAGAAGAAATTTGTAACAATTATTATTATAAAAGATTATAAATGATCATAACTCTTCAGTTAACTGAGTTAAAGTCTGAGATGGTGAATCCATAAGCTCACTCAACCTACCAAAACAGATTATAAATTAAGTGAAAGAATGAAATCTGAGATATGTATTAAGTAAAATAAAATTTAAAAGATAATGTATTGAACTAAAACTAATATTATAAGTATTATATCCTTAAATTATAGCCCACCTCTTCTTAAGTAATTGTGCTTCCTCACATGCGGGGTTAAAGATTATCTTGGTACACTCAATACAGTTTTCCAACTGCATTTTGCCTAAAATATCAGGGAAAAATGTTTTTGTGAGGTGGAAGAACAAAGCTATATACAAATCTCATAAGTACTAAGACTATATGTACATTGAAAGGATTTAGTTTTGGCTAGTTGTATGATGACAATGACACTTTAAATCTCTCCAGAAGAAAGGAAAGTGTTGGGTTGATCAACATATTTTCCAAAGAGTGAACCTTCAATTTTACAACTTTTAAAAAAAACATAAAATGAACATAAGTATAAGTAATGCATTAATAAAATCATCTAATCTAATCAATTTAAATGATGCATAAATATTTAAGTGCCAATCAACTTCTACAGAGATGACATTTAATTTAGTTTTGGTTGATGGAGTTGGTCCAGCGCATGAGCCGCTGCTTACTGCGTGCAACATGAAGTTGAGCAAGGAGGAAGAAAACTTTTTGGGAAAGAGGAAAATTATTCATGAAATAAGAGAAACAAATATTGATATAAAGGATGTGAAGAAGAATCTTATTGATTGTGGTAAAAGGGAGTAAGGCGTGTTTTCCACCATGTTTTAGGGTTTGAGAAGTTCAAGAGGTGAAAGATCAAAAAGTTCATGTAAAAAGCCAATTTCATTTGTTTTGTGGATTTTTGCTTGTCCTTATTGTTAATGTTTGGGCCAATTGATTTAACAATTTTATTTAATCCCACTAAATCAAAATTTATGGTTGCTGAATTATTACAAAGTTAAATTATAATGATCTATAAAAAAATTATTATTTTGTATATTAATGCCAAAGTGGTTTAATGGAGCGTAACATAAATATTAGAAAAAACAATTTCTTATTAAAAAAAAAATCCTAATATAGTCTTTTATAACTCATTAAGAATATGTTTAATTATAATAAATAATCATAATAATGTATAAAAAGTTATTTTAACTAATGATTCGAGGTTTTTACATATGTCATCTATTATAAATATATAAAATATAAAATACCTGTAAAAACCACATTTACTCTTTTAATTACAAGTTTTAACTATTCTGATTCTAGGATTAAAAGTGATTAATTATATCCTTATTCATTGTGATTTATTTGGCACTTAATGTGGCTGACATGTCACTCCTTCATTTTTATTCTACCTTTTTTTATTTAAATGTCAAGATTATAATTACATGTCTATTGATCTTCATATTTACTTGGGGAAACAAATTCAAAATCAAAATTATTATCTTGGAAAATAGTGCATGAACAATGTATTTATAGTTGCGTAAGTTACATGGAAAAAAAGGAAATTGTAGGAATTAACATAAATGACCCAAACAATCATTATCCGGCGGCCTGAAACACGAATGTACCCGCACATGGACACAACAAAATAGTATATGTTGGCCTATGAAGGAGTATGTGTCGGTATGAGCAAGTCATTCTACATGTTTCAATATGATAGTAAATGTGTCAGACTATACACAACATGTGACCAATGGTTTTTACATCATTATTTACCGTCGATTTGAGTTATCTTTTCTTTTTATTGTCGAATGTTTTACTTCATTTTTTCATATTTTATGCGTTGATTGTATGTTTTATTGTGTGTAGGCTTAGATGAATAAATCAAGACAAATCAAAGTGAAAAGTGCAAAATTCGGAGTTTAGGAGAAAGTAAAAAAACAGTGTTACATGAGGCTTGACACGGGGGGCCGTGTCACCTAACATGGGTCGTGTCATGGGGAACGCCTTGAAGAAAGTGGAAAGTCAGGGGGCCAACACGGGTGGTCGTGTCACTTGACACAAGACGTGCTACACCTCATGGGACTTTAAAAGGAAAATTGGAATTTTAAAGGCAAACACAAGTGGTTGTGTCACCTGACATGGGTCGTGTTGGCCAGTGACGCTGATTTTGTATGTTTCTTAGATTTTTTATTAAATGTTGACCCGTAAGGGTATTTTGGGTATTTTTGACTAAGACCAATAAATTTCCACTATATAGAAGAGTTTTCACGACAGAAGAATGACCTTTTTGCGGAGAAATAATTTGACGATTGAAGAGAGTAACATATGAGATTCTTGGAGCCGACGCAATTGAAGATCGTCAATCATTTATCTGTAATGTTTAACTTTTATATCATTGAAATTCTTTTGAACAATATGAGTAGCTAAACCCTTCAATGCTAAGGGAGTGTCTCTGATTTGATCGTGTAACAATTTTGAATTCCTAATTTCAGTAATACATTTGTTTTTTATATTCAATTTGATTGTACAAAGTTTTTAATGTTGGCTTTATCAGATCAATAAGGATTAATTTAGAGTTAACAACAAGTTAGACCGTAATTGTTAAGATTTTTGTATGATTAAACTACAGTAGATATCATCTAAGAATAGAGATACCCTATAGTTATCGGTTAAATCTTGATAAAACCAAGGAATGATTTCATCATAATTCTCTAAGGACTTATTGATAGATTTAAATGAATTGGTAGACACAAATTATAACATATTATATATCAAAGAATAATCAAGAATAATATGAACGGTGTACCTTGTAGGATTGAAGAGACTGTTGATTTACCTTTTAGGATTATAGAGAATATCGTCGGAGAGTATGAGAGAATTACTACCATCATTGTCGTTTAGAGTTTCAGACTGTGTTAATCGTTTAATGGGGCAACACTTAAATAGTTAAACGGATGAGGGCAATGACCTCTCATTAGGCTTAACTAAACGGTCCAATCCATCACGGTCCATTCAAAGACAATAACCCAATTAAATAATTCATCAATAAGTGCTTAATAACAATAGACCATAATTAATATTAATAATAGTTAATATTAATTAATTATTGTTAATCCTTAATAGATTAATTAAAATAATTAATCCAACATTCTCCCACTTGGATGACAATAATCAATTATAAAATATAAATTTTAATACTAGAATTTTAATTATGATCAAATCACTTGTTCACAAAACAAAAGTAAACTTCAATATTACAGAAATGAATCCGATAGGAAAAACATATCATACAAGCAAAATAAATACATTTTATATTAAAAAGATGAATTTAGAAAAACATATTTCTTACGAGAATAATATGTTATTAACCAATAGCCTAAGCATATGAAAATGCTATTGATAAACTCCCACTAACCCAAAATATCTTAAGACTTACTCATGTGTATAAGTCTGTGGTCAGTGATTTACTAATGAGTTTTCATATTAAAGTTCATAGCATATCCACATAGGTCTAAGAATAGTAATTATATATAGGAATCACCCTATTACAAGAGTAATTACATTTAATCATAAGTACCTTCATAACACAATATCATACTCAATAAGAGTATTGATATTTACTTGTACTTTCTTATTATGACCTGACTAAAGTGGACTATTGAAGATAGAATAATACAATATTATTGCATGCTAAAGAATTATTGTATCTTTTCAATATCAATCTAAACATCAATTATGATGCTTCTTGAGATTAAGATAAGACTACTTAAAGTATTGTATATTTTAAAGTCTTCTTATAATATGTCATATTTTATAGTGCACACGAGAATATATGACAATATGAGAAGAATAATCTAAATTGTTTCAGATTATATAAATTTGTACACATGCACTCCCACTGATCCAACATGTATAAAGATTTTTTTAGAGCCCACTGGTATTAAATACTCTGATTATACAATGAGATACTAATTTCAATGCTAATGCAAAACTAAACAGAGAAGTGGATGTATAATTTATCTATATTTCAAAAAAACTTAACCACTTATTTTGCACATGAATATAGCAAATTTATTAACACAAGTGGTTACAAAATAACAATATGAAACTCAAAATCTTTATGAATGATTGTTTTAATCTAAATTTGAGTTTCATGTTAACCATATATTTTGTATTTAAAATCAAGGAGATTGTTAATTTTCACTTACATTTATAATGTAAAGTCTCCTTATAACAAATAATCTTCTTAAAAGATTTTTCATAAACAAAATAGCCTTCACATAATATAGTATGATAATTATATAAAATAAAATTATCATCAGATAAGTGAGATTAAATTCCTATAATTTCAAATGTAAGATTAAATACAACATCTTAATAACTCACTCGAATCTCAAATACTACAATTATAATCACACACAGTCATAAACTATTATTGTGGATATAACACAAATAGTCATAAACTTTTATTACTAACGTAAGACTATAATATCCTCAATATAATTCTCCATAAAATAATATTATATTAAATAAATAATATTATATTAAATAAATAATATTTGTTTCTCATTTGTAATATAATTGACATGTTAAATTCTCCCACTTGATAGATAATAATAGTTGAATTATTAACTCAAGAGTTTAGAAAATATTTTAAATATATATTCAACTATTTTATCTATCACACAATTATCATGTCAAGTAACGTCATACCGATAGGGTATGTCCACCACATACATAATACTCAGAATTCAAAAAATATTGAAAATAAATTATTGAATTTATTTCTTATTTCTCAAAAAAGAATTTCAACAATTTTAAATAAGAAATATAAGAATGTACAAATATGATATCACAAAATTCTAATACCGATAAAATACTCGAACAATAATTTACATAATCATAAATCTCAAGTACATTAAACAAAACAAATTATATTAATAATAATATACCGATAGGGTATAACTACTATCAATATAATATTTATATATATATATATATATATATATATATATATATATATATATATATATATATATATATATATATATATATATATATATATATATATATATATATATATATATATATATATATATGAGTCATAGAATATGACTTTTATTTTAAATTTTGATGACTTTTAGAATATCTCAATGTCATCTCAAAAATTAAAATTACACATAAACAAGAAATAAATCGTTATATCATACTATAAAATTTTAATTATAAAACAACGTATTCCAAGAATAATACAATTTAAACTGCCTTAATTATTAACAAACAATTTAATGTTGCAGATATCTTCATAATATATCATGAAAATGATCTATAAATATTATATTTAATTGCCACCAAAATTTTATTTATTTTACACAATAAACTTCAATCTTATAAAACAAAGAGATTAACATTATCAAAGTGAGTTATAAGAATACTTTGAGAATACATAACTTTAATTTATTTCATAATTAAATCATAACCCTATAATTTCAATATATTCTAAATTAAAATAAATAAATCAATCAATCAAATTAGATTTATTCCAAATTTAATTATTTTAATTCCAGCACTCAAAACGGTAATCGATCTGGATAAATATTTCGGCATTAAAAACTCTATAATTGAATGAATCAAAATATAACCTTTAAAGATTAAGACAATTACAACACAAATTCAATTTCAGGGTTATATTTATGGAAACATAATATCATATACAATTACTCATGAAAAAATATCAGATATAGTTTAAAGGTAATATTTTATAATAATTGTTGCTACGTACTGTATTCAACAAGGGTGTAAGTTATAAAAACATTTGCAACTTAATTTAATTTTTTTTCATTATAAGCTGATTGTGCAATGTGATTTATAGAAGCCCTCAATAGTTGGTTGAATAAATAGAGAAAAATAGCATCTCTTAAAAGAAACGTTTCACATCACAGTGACATAATTTTTAGAAACATAATACTCATATAACATATATATGAATAGTTTATCAAAAGTTTCATAGAAAAATAATTGGATCTAACTGAGAAATTCAACTTGCTTTCTTAATAAACAATTCAAACCTCTATTAAATAATTCAAGTATTACAATTAGCATAAAGGTTCTTGTTAAATTGCAATATCAAATTAGCTGGTGTTTTCACGTTAAAAATTACAACAAGGCAGAAGTAGAGTTATGTTTACATTATTTAACAAAACAATAGCTATAAGATGTATCTCACTGATACTAATGGATAGATTTAAATAAATAATTAAGAATAATATGAACAGTGTATCTTGTTGGATTAAAGAGGCTGTTGATTTACCTTTAGAATTATAGAGAATGTCGTCGAAGAGTACGAGAGAATTACTATCATCATTGTCGTTTAGGGTTTTGGACTGTGTTAATCATTTAATGAAGGCAACGCTTAAATAGCTAAACGGCGGAGGGCAACGACCTCTCATTAGGCTTAACTGAATGGTCAAACCCATCACAGTCCATTCAGAGACAATAGCTCAATTAAATAATTCATCAACAAGTGCTTAATAACAATAGTCCATAATTAATATTAATAATAATTTATATTAATTAATTATTGTTAATCCATAATAGATTAATTAAAATAATTAATCCAACACTTAGGGTTTAGGATGAATGCTCAAAGGTTTTCCCACTAAAGACTTAGGGGAAAATATACTAAATATCTGGTAATTGAATGTTTTGAACTTGTTGAAGAAATTAGGATTCAAGGTTATTACAGGGCAAAATACACTTTACCCTATCGTGTTCCTCATATCTGTCAAAAAGCAAATTTATTATTCTGCTTATTTTTACTTGTTGTTAAGTGATAATTTCCAACCAAAACCCCAATTTAAGTTTTTGTTTAATTGAATGATAATACAAACTCAATATTCTTACGCAGTCCTTGAGATCGACATTCGGGAAATTTCCCTATTATTGCTACATAAGAAAAATAGTACACTTGCTCTTTTTCCGATCAACATGTGTCGGCCTAATGCAACACAAACTCCATACGCCTTAATATTGAGTTGGATATGTTGACCTGAAACACGTATGTGCCCGTACATGTAGTGCAATTTTGTGCAAAAAATTATTATTAATGAATGATACCAATTTCAAACATGTTTCAGATAACTCCTATGATTCATAAGACCTCTAAATATATAAGATGCCACACTAACTCGGAGATATCGTCCAATATACATAAATGTACAAGTTCTTGCAATTTTGACATCATGCAAAACACATTTAGAGGCAAGTTGCACTCACACATGGAACTCTATAAAAGAAGATGAAGATTTGAAGAAAAATACAGCACAAAACCCTGACTAGAAAAATAGAAGTTACTCGATTTACACCTCTAATTATATATCATGTATAATTATCTCTCTATAGACTATCATTTATCTAGTAGTGTGACATCTTATACATTTAGATATTTCCTTGGTAAATTTCATAAATCTACCCTTTGCAGAATTAAAAAATATCCTCACTCACTACGATATTTTTCTCACAAAAGCATTTGGCTATATCATCTAGTGAGAGAAAGTTAAATACAACTTAGAGAGAGATGAATGTGTCAAAAACGATTTTGAATGGTTTGAAATGAGAAAAGACGCCTATATTTATAGGCTCACTACGCCAAAAAAGGGAAAAAAAGACGCTTTTTTGGCCTTTAACAACGCTTAAAAGTGCTTACGTAGGTGGCGCTGCTGTAGGTATAGGCAACGCTTTTTTTAGGCAAAAGCGCTGCCTTATGTATACTTTAGGCAACACTTTTTTCTTAAAAAGCAATTTCTAAAGTAGGCCTTTAGCAGCGCTTTTTCCTGGAAAAACGCTTTCTAAATAATGCCTTTTATGCTTTATGAAGGCATCTTTAGGTCGCGTTTTTTCAAGGAAAAGTGCTGCTACAGGCCTACTTTAGAAATCGTTTTTCTTGAAAAAACGTTGCCTAAAGTATACATAAGGCAGCGCTTTCAAAAGCGCTATCTAATGTATTTTTAAGATATCTTTAGGCAGCGCTTTTCCTTAAAAGCGCTTTCTTTGCATCTATAGGCAGCGTTTTTGGGGTCTTGTAAACCAAAATATAGACACCATTATTTCATAAACCTGGAATATTCAATTGTAATCACATAAACCTGTAATATACAATTGTAATCCAAAATTTATACACAAAATATATACAATTGCAATCCCATTATTTTAACAAAGAAGCGGTTATATACAAAAAAGGCATTATAATATCATTACATTATATACCATTGTAATCCAAAATATATACACCATTATATTTCAATTCTCATATTTCTAATAGAACCAAAATCAGTCTTAACAATAACAAAGTCATCCCTAACCATAATTAAATTAACCCTAACAAAATCAGCCCTAACAACAACTTAATCAGCCCTAATTAATAAAATCAATCCGAAATCGCCAAAACTCGACAAGTGGATGGTCCTGATCCTACAAAGTATGAACAAAACAACACGGTCAATAATGTATTCACACAATAATGTATTCATAACACTTTTCACACAATAATGTATTAATACCTTATATGATTCTTCTCTCAATAAAATATTCACACAATTCCTCCTTGATAACATAACATGATTGGAATCTCTATTCGATCCAAATGAATGTAGATATGCATGATTTAGTTAAAAGTAATATATTATATGAAATATCCGATAAATATTAAAACAAATCTTAAGTTATAAATACATACCATGATTGGAATCTCTATTCGATCCAAATGAATGATTTCTCTCATAAACCTCATAACAAAGTATCTGCAATCTATACTGTTTCGCTGTTGAGCACACTACATAGAAAAACAAATAAGAATATATATTTGTCTTGTTTTATCAAGTAGCATAACTATTATAAGCAAAATTATGGAAATTAATATACCTCCACTTTGATCCATGTAATGTTGCTTGATTTAGACCGTGGTACTCGAACTTCTCTTTGACATCAGAATACTTGTATTGCTCTAACAAACTAAAAACATATATTTAGAACAATCTCAGAAATAATTAAATATATAAATACACACGAATATTTAGAACAATCTCACTTACGTATCAATCATTAACTTCATATCTGGATAATTTATCCAATCACCATCTACCGAATTCAGATAATAGACCACTTCTTTTATAGGATCCATAGCAACCAACAACCAGTGACGTCTATAAATTAAAACAAAAGTTTAGATGGAAATTTTCTACGCAAAAAATACAAAGATTATAATGAACTTAGAATGAAAATCTAACGCTGTAAGAATAGTATTATACGCCCAAAGATACAAGTTTTTTGTATTGCTGGCCATGAATCTCTCGACTAAGTGCTCTTTTACTGAATTCGGATCGTTAACAATTATTTGTCCGTTGACACGGGAGGAAGACACAAAATGGAATCTGTTTGACAATTGATTCCCGCACAACAATTTTTCATACAAGAACCTTAAATAAAAACATAATAAAGATTAGACTATTTTCATTGAAATGTGTAAATAAATTGTTCAACTAATTAAATAATAGATTGATCGCATTACCGATGTATGATTGTACAATACTGATGCCTAATTCTGTATGCTTAAAAATTTGTACCATGTCCTCTTTTCCAATTGTTTCGAGGCAAGAAAAACCAAAGATACCTTTCTCCATATCCATTTGACGAGTAACACCATTCATCAAATTTGATGTTCCCACAAGTGTTTCAAGAAACATTTGGAATCGAGGTACTAATTGTCTTGGCACAGTCCTTAGATAGAGTGTAAATAGCAGGTGGTAGATATGTTCGTCTTCCTTTCTTCACGGGTCCCGATTCAGTTCTCATTCCCATGTTTACCACATTCTCCCTTACTTTAAGGTCATCCTTAGACTTTTCTTGTATATTGAGTAACGTACCAATAACACTGAAATACATTTTTTCAATATGCATAACATCGAGGAAATGTCTTACATACAACGACTTCCAATATGGAAGTTCAAAAAAAATTGACCTCTTTTTCCATCCACTCTTGACAAGTGTATGTGCAAAAGGCTCGCCAATCTGAGTACTCACATCTATCACCTTTTCAAAAATTTGATCACCTATCAACAATGTTGGAGCTTTACCTTGTTCTGCCTCTCCATTGAATGCTTTTCTCCACCCACGGTAGTGATGATTAGAATTTAAGAATCTACAATGACTGAGAAAGACATTCTTCTGACAATGGTCCAATCGCGGCGTATCAATTCCATCTTCACAAATAGGACACGCTTTTTGACCTTTAATGTTGTACCCTGATAGATTTATGTATGGTAGAAAATCATTAATTGTTCTAAACAACATCTCCCTTAAGTTGAAACTTTCTTTCATATACCCATCATAAACCTCCACACCGTTCTCCCACAAAAACTTTAAATCTTCGATTAAGGGTGTTAAGTATACGTCTATATCATTCCCTGGTTGTTTAGGCCCATAATTTAACATAGAAAACATCATGTACTTACGCTTCATACATAGCCACAGAGGTAGGTTATAAATCATAAGAATCACATGCCATGTGCTATGCGAGATACTTTGAATACCGTGTGGGTTCATTCCATTAGTAGACAATGCCAAGAGAAGGTTTCTTGCTTCTTTTCCAAATTCAGGATAATCAATTATCAATTTTCATCCATTGTGGTAAATCTTCCGGATGTCAAACTTTCCATCAATAGTTCTTTCATCTGCATGCCAAGTCAAGTGTCTTGAATCGGTTTCACTACGATACATGCGTCTAAATCTCATAATTATAGGAAAATACCATAAGACTTTTGCTGGAGAAATTTTTTTCTTATATCGAGGGGCAACACATTTTTTAGGACACTCATTTAACGATGTATACTCATTTCAAAACAAAACGTAATCATTTGGATAGGCACATAGCTCATGCCAACAGAGTACAACATCTTTTTGGCCTCATATGTTTGATTGGGAAGAACATTATCCTCTGGTAGCATATCTTTCATAAGGGCTAGTAACTTTGTGAAACTTTTATCCGACCATCCATTTCCCGCCTTTAAGTTGTACAACTTTAATACCGCAGACAATCTTGTAAATTTTGTACAACCATTATACAACGGTTTCTCTGCATCGCTTACAAACCTCTCGAACATTTTGGGACAATACTTAAGATCTTCTTTAAGTGCTTCTGCAATCTCTTCGACTTGATCATAATCGTATGTATCTGTGCCATTATCGTTTGAAGCATATGTCGTATTATCCCCCGATTCAACATTCCTGTTACTTTTCTCACCATGCAAATTCCAACATGTATAACTTTTATCAATTCCATACCTCTTTAAATGTGATGCCAACTGAACCACGTCAACCTGACTCCCATAACAACAACCCAAGCAAGGACATGTCATTCGATTGGGGTCTTTGGCGTGCGCAACAACAAACTTAACGAATTCTGATACCCCATTATCGTACTCTTTTGACAATCGATTGGAATACATCTATGTCTTATCCATGGTTTTACTAATTAAGCTAAACAAAAACAAATAATTAGGGAACAAAACGGTATAATGCATTTCTGTCAAAACACAAAGTATACACGGAATGGATCCGGAGCAAGAAAACACAAATACAAATATATTCACGCAATTTCAGACAAATTCATCACAAATTATACTGTCTCATAAAAGAGAATCTCATTCACACCAGTGCCAGTAATTTGAGGAAGAAATTTACCTCGAATTTACCAAACAACAACGTCGAGAAGTTGACACGAGAAGGTCGAACTCAAAGAAACACGGAGAATGAGCGTTGTACGTCGAACAAGGCCGGGAAACGTTGCTAATTCAAAAGAAAGAAAACTTATATTATTAAAAATATAAAATAATAAAAACCGACTCAACCACTAATTACAATTCATTCACAGGTAGATAAGTAAGAAACTAATTAAAGTGGAAATGATCCATCATGGCAGTTCATTCAATGCACAACTAATTACAGTGGCGAGAGAGAACAACTAATTACCTGTAGAGAAGTAAGCAACTTCTAGACCCATACAATGTAATATTCTTGTAAACGATTAGACTTTCACACTTCACAAGTAACCATATATATATCAAATTCAATACATTAGTTTGGGAGAGACACTCTCCTAATCTCGTTGGCATGCACCCATACTTACTTACATCATTATGAAACTTGGATTTATTTTTTAACAACAAGTCAACAAGATCATGACATATGGTGAGTTTAGAAGTATGCTTAGGAACATAATACAGATAAATATTTTCAATAGTATTTAAAGATATGTTAACATTATGCAGGCAAGCAAACTATATCATGAACATACTGCCAGTTTAATCAAACAGGATCAAAGCCACGTCATTTACCTAATAAGCCGATTTCTTGTACATAAGATCTAGACAGTTAACTAATTATAATTATGAAAAATACAAGACAACTTGGAACTACCATATATGCAGCAGATGTATCCAAGAATTTCACATGGTTAACTTGATACTAAGATATTTGCAATTTGCAATGATGTACAATACACAGTTTACCACTTTTTACATTAACAACAAGTCAACAAGATTATGACATAATAAAGTTATCCCAAATTCTAAATCCATTTTCAAATAAACAAATCAACAATTCACTCATTCATCCACTCAATCTAAACACAAGTAAACCAACACAAACATAAACATAAAGCATAATTCCAAACCCTACACCATTACAAAACCCAATCAAAATTCAAATAAACAAACACACAACTAAAGATTATACCATATATTATTACATAAATTGAGTAATAAAATTGTTGTTGTTACTATATTACTTGAGGAATATATGTATTATTGTTACTATATTAAAGTAAAACCAAGAGGCACAAAGCATCATAAAAGAGTTCAGATTCTCTATACATCTGAGAGGAAAAGAACGGGTAATCCTATGAAGAATTAAGTTTAATCAATAAGCACTCATAAACTTATACTTAGTAGTTAATGAACTATCAAGCTAACCATTAACACCACTTCAACACCCCTAATCTCTATTACACTATCTTTTACGGAGAACTAGAAACAAGGCTAGAGAAGAGTTAACAAATTCCATTAACAGTAACAAAACTCATTTTCAAAACAACAACAAAATTCAACAATTAAGCCTAAACTTAATTTTTTTATATACTCTAATAAAACAAACATCAACAACTAACAGTTTCAAGACAAAAAAATCGCAGTATCAATTCAACACTCTGTTTAAACTCATCCATTAAAGTTCGATATTCGATGTCGTTTTGAACAAACACAAATCAGAGCTTAATAGAAAGGATAGTTAAATTGTTTACCACTAGCGAGGTTGTTAAAGGGTGTTGATGGTGGGCGGTTCACAATTGTAATCGTCGGAGGGAGTACGACGGAGGGAATACTGTGAGGAAATAGTGGTGGTGGACATTGCGTTTGTGACAGGAATGAGATAGGGAGTTCGGTTATAGTGGAGGAGTTTAAGTGGCGCGACGAGAGATTTTTGGTTGTTACGGTGAGGGGAGGAGGAGGACGGTGATTCAAAGAAGATTCGCGTTTTGAGGAGGAGGAGAACTGAATGCGTGAACTGTGTGTGAGAGAAGCTTCTAAAATCGTGTGTTTTATTAGTTTAGGGTTTAAGAATTTTAATTATAAAATTTAGCAAAGACAGTGCTTTTGAAAATCGCCTTCTTAATGTCATATTTAGCAGCGCTTTTTCCTTAGAAAGCGCTTTCACTTCATATGCCTATAGCAACGCTTTTTAAAGTGCTTTCTAAGGTTAACATTTAGCAGCGCTTTTAAAAAGCGCTTTCTAAGGTTAACCTTTAGCAGCGCTTTTACAAAAGCGCTTTCTTAGGTGGGATCTTTGTAAGGCCTTTAGCAGCGCTTTTATAAAACACTTTATAAAGGTAGCCTTTAGCAGCGCTTTCTTTTAGCGAATTTTTTCTGCAACTTATAGCAACGCTTTTTGATAAAAGTGTTGTCTTTGTAGTGGTGCCAAAAGTGTTTTTTGGCATAGTGGCTTGAGGTTTTCCAAAATAATAATTTGTAATCAATGCATTTTCCATTATCTAATCGATTAGAGATTAATGCTAATCAATTAGATGTTTAAAACCAATCAATTATAAGTTCTCAAAATGGAAGTTTAAGATATATAGTTGTTGCATAGAATCAAGGTGCGTTCAAAGTAGCTTGGGCCTCAAGTTTGTGCATTTCTAATCGATTGGATATTTTTTTAATCGATTAGAAAAGTCAAAAAATTTCCCATGTTTATTTTGATTGCTCCCGATTCATCTGATACAACCTATATATGTTTTTCCAAGTATTTTCTTTTGATAAATAATTTGAAAAAGATTTTAGTGCGTGTGTGCTTATAGCCTTATACTTTTGCGAAAAATACTATTTGCTTACATAAGTTCACTCACTTACTAAATTAGGAGATTAACTCCTTTTCTACAAGCCCTTTTATCAGATATTATCTTTTATATTGACAATGCTTTAGATCACTTGAGGCTTTAGATTATTTCCACGTTGTTTGCCTTCTTCAGATAGTCAAGTTCATCAAATCATAACACTTAGGTTTACATCTTTAATTGTTTAAGTATTGATATTAAATTATCATTTATTGTCCTTATAGTTGTTATCATCAAAAGCTAATGTTTGGATTAAAGGTCTATCACATGCAAAACAAGGTTCCATAATATGGAGTTTGGAGGGAAAATAGTGAACCTTGTGAAAGCATTATTGGTTAAAAAATTATGGAAGTGTTTCATCTTTAGATTTAACTTATTAGCCAAATCACCAACTTCTAATTGGCATCGAGTAATATGCTCGACCATGGACTCAGTAGTATCGTCTGCCAACTTAGTAAACTTAGGAACTTTCTAGCCCCTAATGTGGCAGAAATAAAATTTGGCCTATGAAGATCAACATTAAGACCATTTTGTGTTAGGATTTTTTAAACCGTATTGGCTATGTTATTTTTTCCCCAGAAATTGTTTTATTGGATTTTCCTAACCACTTGATATTCATCTTGGTTCATGTTCACCCTGGGTATATGTTGTTCGAATGGATGAGCCATAACCCATTACTGTACTTGCTTATTAGAGGCCCCTTAAATGGTTGCAAGTCTTGGATTTTTGATTGACCCAATTGCTTGGATTTGAGAAACTGGAACAATGTGGGGTTTGAGAAGCACAAAAGAAATCAACAATTCGACCCATTTGATGTGCTAATTGTTGGTAACTATGATTGGTATTTTAGATTAGAGGATTAAACACATTACCAATTTGTTGGATAAACATGTTAACCATATCATAGTTATTGTCATCCATATGTTTCCATATAGCCTAGAGAGAACTAGTAGTTAAATGTGGTATAACCTAATGGATATATCATAGTTCACCTTGGGGTTGACCCATTCGACTAGGATTGCTTACGGTAGGTCTCGATATCATATATTGTTTCCAGGAGAGGCAACAACCATTACATCATCTACATACATAAATGTGTTATTTTGTAGGCCTTTCATTAATGGAGTTAGTTTTTCATACGGATACTCCCTACTACTAAGGGGAAGCGTGAAGTCTGGAAGGAATAGAGGTATAATGTCTTCTATAGTGGTTTGTGTAACCCCGTGAGTAGTCGTAAAACCTATTGATTATAGTGGGGATACCACTGCCTCTTGTGTCATAGTCGAAACTATCGTTTGACTCATGACATGAGCTATTACTCCAACAATTGTTGAAGTACCTATACCACAACCGTCACTCTAATTGTCTGTTCTTCTACATTTGGAGCGTCGTTCTGGGGAAGGTATGAATTCTTTAATGATTGACAAGACATAGTAACAAGTTTTCCAATCCTTAGACGCATAAACACTCAATGATTGAAACCAGTTGCATGTGAGAAGAACATAAAACAAAAATAAAAATATATACACTCTTTTGGAAAAGTTTGATTTTGCATAAAAGTATGTCCGATTGAGTGTGCCAATTTATTTACTGGTATTTTTAGTAAACAATCACGAGTTGTAGTTCACTTGTAGGATTAAACTCAAAAATCCTAAATAATACTTTGTGTAAAATATTTTGAGAGAATGTAATGGTGCTAAAAGAATTTCTAATGCAAATAACAAAATAACTAAAGTAAAAGCGCTTAAATTAACAAAAGCAAGTAATGAAATAAACCATAATAAAACAATCAAAATGCTTGAATTTAAAATGGAACACACATTCATACATTTCTCACAAACTCGTTATCTCAATGAATCAGATGCATGAAATCCAAAGAGAACAAAATAAAATGTGAACCTTGATTACAAAGTCAAAATTTACTTATATACTAAGCACATTATCAACTGCCAACAATGATTATATCTTTAAAATCCGACACATATAATGCTACATGGACTTTCATCTTCTGATTTATTTCAACGTATCTCCAGCATTTGAACTGCTTCAAACTGCTACTACTATCAAAATGTCTTTAAATCATCCAATCACATTTATCAAAACGATCAATCTATCAAATTTGTGACTTTAATATCAAAAATATTATTTAATTATCTACATTATATCTCACATTTATATCGAAATATCAGTATAAATTCCATACTAACAATATACTAATTTGAATAAATACATAATTATTTAATAAAAATAAAGAAAAACCAATAGAATTATAGAACCAAGAAAAAACGTACTTTCAACTCTCAATTTACTCTTGAAAACTTTATCCCTTAAAATTATTAATCCAGACAAATTACAGGATAGAAAAATAAATTCTTAAAAAGAAAACAAAACAAAAAAACATTTCTAACAAGACTTGGTCTAAAACCTTCAATTAGGAGGTAGGGTGAGGTGTGTGGGGGTTAGGAGGCATGTTTCGCTCAGTTGCAATTTACGCCACAGATTTTTTTCCGTGGCATTATAAGAGTGCAAAGTGTCACTTTCCCAAATTAAAGCATGGAAGAAACTGTTATGGTGAGTGTTCACTCTCAAGTAGAGCCTATCATCATTTTTCTTTTGCCATCAACCGACTACTTGTGATATGTGGGTCATCAAATAATTCCAATTTGTTTTCTTAAAATTGGTTTTCTGTAAAGTTGTCACTAGGAAAGTTGTGCATTTGTGGTAATTTATTTTCTCAATCTCATATCTCAATTTGTTGTTGTCTTTAATTAATTGTTTTTATAAATTTGTTTGTAATTTATATGAAGTTATATGTTTAGATTGTCTAGTTATTAGATATATATAAAATGCCTTGAAAGAGTGATGAATACATAGAATTTAACCATATTCAGCTTATAATTTAAAATTACGTCAAGTTCCCTCACATTTGAGTTCATTATCATTCGATATTTCATTTTGCTCTTAAGTTTTACCTTTCTCGGATTCTTCAACTTGAAAGACATTTGTCCTTACTTTATTGTCTTTGGAATTTTGAGAAATATAATGAACTTGGACTTTCTCTTAAGATCATTTTCATTTAACTAGAATTCATTTTATGTTAGAGTGATTTAAAAAATAAGATAGAGATAAATTATGATTTAAATATTTTAAAAAAATTAAAGATTGAAATCTATTATTAAATTCAGTTTTAAGAAGAGGGTGAAAAGAAAAAAAAAAAAAATTTAGACAATAGAAAAGCGCACACATGTCATTTATCTTATTTGATCCAAAACTACGAGGTCTACATATAACTTTTAAAAATAATATTAAGATTTTCGAGCATACTTTTAACATGTAGTCAAATTGCAATTTTTATACGAAGATTTCATCTCATGTTAAACTTTCAACATATTACTTCAATACACAGTTCAACTTACGATCTTTATATTTATAAGTTCAAGAGAATAACACTCTTGATTTTATAATAAAGATCAAAATTACAGTAGAAGTTACTCAAAATATATGAAATATTTAAAAATTATGAACACATAATGTGAGATAACTGTTTTATAGATATCTAGTGTGTTTTAAATTTAGTACGAGATATAGTAGACTAAATTATTAAGATTAAAAATTGGTTATGCAAAAGCATATTAGAAAAATCAGATCTATAATCGATTAGTCTCAAACCATTATTGATTAATGAGTTAAATATGTGTATAGTTTCTCTAAAATTAGGCACTTTTATTTTTTGTTCCTCTAAATTTTTTTGTTAAAGAATTGTCTTTTTAAAATTAGGAATTTTAACTTTTAATCTCTCTTACGAAAATCGTCGTTAATTTTGTTGCTAAGTAGTAAACAATCGCTAAAAATTATTGTTAACTCAGTCGCTATATTAAAAAAAAACAATACTAAATTATAAGAGGGATCAAAAAATAAAATTCTTAAATTTAGAGAAACTACTTTTTAATGAAAAAAATTTAGAAGGACGAAAAATAAAAATACCTAACTTTAAAAGATCTTTAAAGATATTTAACTCTTGATTAATTAGAGAGAAATTCCTCACAATCAACTATTCCACAGCAATATTCAATTAGAGAGATAAAATGGTTCATAATCGGTTATCAAAACATCAAACTCGATCATGCATGGGTAAAAAAAAAATTTCCTAAAGATTTTTGAAGAGTTTGAAAAAGATGATGTGTGAATATAGTTTTTTTTAACTGTGTATATATTTTAGAACTAAGGGAGTTACACACTATATTAAACTATGGTCCCAAATAAAGTAAATCATTTAGGCTAAGGATCATAGACACACTTTAACAATCATGTTTGATCCTTGATGCTTGTTTTTATTATTATTCCATGAAACAATACATTTATCAAGCAAGTGGAATATTCCATTGGTACTTTTATAGTCCATTTTACATCCTTCAAATTATAGAATGCTTTTATAACAACGGTTTTGATGAACGTTAGTAATAGAGATTCTGACCGTGATTCTATTGAAAGAGTTTCTGAAGACTTTTCAAGTTCTGATATTTTGCTTGTCCAATTTTTGAAGATTATGAAGACAAGGTTCTAGAAGAACAAGTTCTAAAGATTCTGAATATCAAGTGTTGAAGACTTTGAAGATAAGATTTTGGATGAACAAAGTTCTATAGACTCTAAAAAATTAGATTCTAAAGATTCTAGTTTAAGTCCTTCTAAACATGCTTCATCATCAACCATCATAAGACTATGAAGATTAGAATATAATATCAAAATTGGTATACATGAGAAAATAATACAAGTTACAAATGTTCCCACTAGCTTGTAGATTACTATGTAGTACAAGAGAGAGCAATCATACAAATTTGAAATTTTTTTCCAGAAATAATGGAGTTTCTACAACAAAGACGATGGAAAAGTATAAGAACTTAATTAAAGAAACAAACAAGACCATTGGCTTGGATTTTTATGCACATGACGTGTTTCTGAGCAATGGTTCTTATACATCATATGTAAGAGGTAAACCAATCGACTTTTCTCCTACTACAATAAATTCTCTTCTAAATCTCCAGCTCCATTAGGTATGCACTCTTAGCTCTTATAGACATGAACATTGTCAAATTGATGATCAAATAGGGCAGCAGATACTTGATATGTCTTGTAAACCTGGGGCTGAAAGAGAAATATGAGGTTCTCTCAACTGGCGACTTAAAACTACATATTTTTGTCGCGTTCCTAGAGCATGTGCATCCTTCTTTGCACAAAATCTAGAAGTAATTTCTAATCAATCACAATTCATTGTTAAGCAATGTTTGGGTCATTTAGCTATTTTTGGGGTATTTGATTACTGAAAATGATAAGAAACAATCTTTTGGTTTCTCTAGGAAGAAAGAAGGAGATGATAATATTGTCACTCAAGTATTTGATACTTGACGAAAAAATGATAAGTCATATGAAGCCCATTAATGATACCACAATTATAAGGTTTCACCAAAAGCAAAGAGCAATAGATGCCCAACAAGCACAAGAAAATAGTCAAGTAAGAGATAATATCAGAGGTAGTCTTTCGAACATCCTAGAGGCACCACAAGAAGAAAATCGACAAATCATCGATTTTCAAATAAGAATAGAAGAATATACAGTGCCGATGACAAAGTGGATGAATGGAATTTTCGCTACCTTGTATGTTGAACCACCACATCTTGCACTACTTTCAAAGAATTTTACAACTAATAACAGAACAACATATCAGTGAGAGATTTAAGAAGTCAATTTGAAACTATAGAAGATTTGGAAAAGTACTTCAATGATCAAGACATTGCACAAGCAAAAAGAAGAGAACAATTGAAGGCAGAACGGGAACGACAAATAACAACTTTAATAACTCGACAAGCGACTTGTAAGAATTTTTAGCTTTGACAATGAATAACAAAGATCTAGGAGCAACATTTAATTTATGCAATTTTGATTTTGTTTAGACTACCTATGAGAAATTACTAATTATGAGTATTTTGCTTTTGTCACTTTTGTGTTTGCTTGGAATTAATATACAAGTCCGCTTCTGTTATTTCTTTCATAATTCCATGTAAATATTGTATCATTGAAGACATGAACCAAAAGTACCATCAGAAAAAAGGCTTGGTCATCAGGAAGGTGACTTACGAAGAGAAAGAAAATGATGGAAACATAATCAACAAGCCTGTACTCAATATCCATATACCTCAGCTAATAAGGTTTGAGCCAAATATTTTCACTTTTTATCAATTCTTTCTATGAGTGTATCTTTTTATCAATTCTTTCTATGAGTGTATCCATGCTTTACTGTTTTATCAAGTTTGATCTATATCCAATTTTATTTATCTAGTTTGATTTACACACACACAGATAGTTTTTTTGTTAAAACTCTAATCCTTTTAAGAAAACTCAGAATATTATTGAATATATTTTACTAACTATTTTTAGCCTAAGCCTATTTTTTCGTGTTTCTATTTGGAATTTTTCAGTTGTAGGCAAGTTACTTGAGAACAAACAATAAATTAAGTTAGGAGTTACGATGAAACTTTGTCATTATATATATTCAGTCGAAGAAATAGAGAAAATCGAGCCAAAGATCACTTAAATTGATGAAGAACATCCCAAGAACGGAGTAAAACGAACAAAGTGTAAAGAAATAAAGACTTGGGGAAAATCTGGCTAAGAAGGACCAAAAAGAGAGCCAACACTGGAAATATCACACGCACGATACTGAAGAGGAGAACATGTGTCAGTCACTAGATTTGTCATGCCAGCATCCCGCCCAGTCGCGATGGGCTTGGACAAGTTGCATTGCACGTGCGATGCAGTCTATCGTGCGCAAAATGTGCCTTTTTGGGCACTTTTCTAACGTGTTTTGACGCCCACTGATAGCTTTAAAAAGGGTTTTTTAAACCTTTTTAAAGATTTTATGATTTTACACTAAAAGAGACGATTTACAACGCCAAGAATCATATTTTGAACGCATTTGAAGTCACATGAGGCCAATTCTTCAAGGGATGGCTTATGAAAACCTCATTATTATTTGGTGTTGTATTTTATTCATCATGAGTAGCTAAATTTATCTAGGTTAGGTTTCGTACGATAAACCTATTTTAATTACTTTTGGGACATATGTTTGATTTTTTATTCAATGAATAGTTTGAGTTATAATTATATTCAATTGCTTCTTGTTCGTAATGCTTTTTATATTAGATACTCTTTTAATTTGATTTTGGACACATAGGAAATATTTACCATTAGTCTATGTGTTGGACCTAGGAAAATTGTCTTACTTACGTCGGTTGAATATGAATAAGAGACCTCGAGTAGTGGCTTATGAATTAGCGTATTATTGCATCACTTAATCTTGCTTACGCTGCTCAACTAGAGATAGAAAATTCCGAGTATATATTAATGAGTTATACACCAAAAGATTGAGTATAGTGGTTTTGTGAATTCCCCGTGAAATTATAAAAACAATATCATTCATGTAATACATCGAACATCAACAAGCAAGAAATATGGGATTCAATACAAAACCTAACAACTTTCGTATTATTATCAGAACAACTTTTTACTGTTTTTAGTCTTAAAACTTGAACCCTCCCTATTTAGTATTTTCTAAACATCGCAAGATACTTGTCTTGTTAAATAGCAGTCTCAGTGGATACGATTTTTTATTACTTCGACACTATCAATAAACTTGTCAAGAAGTCATCAAATTTTTGGCGTTGTTGTCGGAGACCGTTGATAATTTCAACAAGGCAACACCTGTGCAACATTTTTGTTTACTATTAATTTTTGTTTTATTTAATTTTCTTGTTTTATATTTTTATTTTTTTTACGCACTACTAGTGAAGTATTTTGTTTGTGCATGTGCAATTCATAATTGAGATTTCTACCACTTAGTGTGTGTTTGGGAACTTATAAATCACGGTATAAGGGAGAGTTCACCGTGGAAATAATGAAGCGTAAAGTTAAAAAAAAGTGTTTTTTTACTACTCCCACCGTTGAAACAAACAGCCCATTAATTTAGAATCAAGAAGACCGCACGAGAAAATTAAAAAGCTGTTAGAGAAACTACTTTAGCACATGAAATAGAGGATTTTAGTGTTTCTTTGGAGAGTAAATCCGACAAAGAATTAATCATGTTTTGAAACTCTTGAGTTAATTTAGTTGTTTTAGTCTCACTTATATATCAAACATTTAATTATATTTTGGATTTTGTTAACTTTGCTTAAATAAAAAACCACATCATAGTATATTAAATCAAAATTCATATATTTTCTTACAAATTTGAAAAGCAAAGAACATTTCTCTATCACCAATCTTATAAAACACTATACTACAACACTCTACACTCTCATGAACTAACCAATTGAAAATCCATGAGCATAGTTTTGAAACTTGAAATCAAAACAACTCGATACGCTTGTTTTCTCTATCTATCATGTGACTCATCATGAGTTGAGGTTGAGATGAGATGCTCATGTTGAGATCCTTCTTCCAATTTGTTTGAAACATGCTTGAATTGTTTTCCATTTCTGTAGATCCCATACAACACCAACTGCATAGCTCCAAGTACAAATCCTGTACCATTTGGAACCTATATAATGTTGAATAATTAATTAGTATATACATTAGTGTTTTTTTTCTTCTATATATAGAAGTTTATATAGATATACACATATTACATATAATTGCATATGATAATAGCGTAGATTTAAATCTTACCCCAAGAATAACATCACGAACAAGAACAGCATACAACAGCCAAACGCCACCGTTTAAAAAGAAGAAAAAGGAAAGAAGGAATGGCAAATATTCAACACTTTTTGTCGTCACCACTGTTTTCTGAAAAAATACAATCAAATAAAATATAACAATGACATAGGTCACAGCAACCTAACAGTGAAAGATATAATAATTAATTTAAAGCATGTTTTTGATGGAGGGGTCGGAAGTGATGAAAGAAGGTGGGATTATTGTTAGTTTAGTATGAATGGCATGGCTCAAGACTACGGATATGATTAAGAGATTTTTTTAAATTTGGACACATAATTAAGTTAAGAAAAATGCATGATATTATCCACAACTAATCTCTTAATAAAATGAATAAAAAATCTAAGATCATCTTAACATACATGAGTTTAATATATTTATATATTTATGTAAAAGTAAGTTAAACACTAAAACAATAAATTTTAAAATTAAATTATTTAAAATTGATTTTTAATATATAAAATTATAAATTTTGATTTTAATTAGAGTCAAATTTAAAAATTAAATTATTTTTTTTTTAAAATTAAACAACTTAAAATAATCTATAATCAATTCAAAGATTTCAATGAGACAATGTAAAAAATATTTTATATTATTAATTAATTATATTAGTTAAATTTTTGTGATTAGATTTTTATTTTAATAACGTTAATCACATTAAAGTATAATCTTTAAATTTGTATAATATTTTTATATTAATAGTTGTATAAAAGTTAATCTCCTTTTTCATAGATTAAACTTTTGACCAATTATTTTAATATTTAAATTAATCTATTATTGATTGTATATCAACTATTTTAAATACACACGTGTACCATTAAATTACGCAAAGATGTGATTGGCATATGCAAGTGTTAGATCTAGATGTTTCATCAAGCATTGTCATCATTATGAAACAACAAATATATGATGAAACTGTGGCCCATCCTTGGGACAGTACTCTTATCAGTTATCAAGTTCCCCTAATGAAAAAATAAAATAACCTATCAAAAGTTCAAAATGAGAAAAAGGAGAACCACTTATTTGGGAGAAAATAATATTAAACTATAAATGATCCAACTCATTGCCATCAATTATTTCAATTGCTGAACACAAGATCTACCAAACAGTCAAACACAAATTATTGTTCAATTTTTTTGGGTCAATACAATTATAAACTTTAAAAAGTAATGTAATAAAGAAAATTTGAATGATTAATTAGAAAAATGAGTACAAAAACTTACCATGACTGCAAGAGGTGAAGCATACATAAGAATGTTCAAAGCTGCACCCATGATGCCAACAGCACCACTTCGAGCCTCTCCTTCTAATGCTAATTGAGTTGCAATCACTGCTGCTCCTAACACTCCCACATCCAAAATTCCAACCAAAATGGCACTCTTAACCTAAAATAATTAATCAAACTTAATCAAATTTTTATATACAATCAAGATATAAAAATAATTGTTTCGTTAAGTCAAATAAGTTGATAAAAAGATGTCTCTGACTCCAGATACTCCAGATGAACATCAGACAACAATGAGCGGGTTTGAACCTGGATATGGTGATGGTGAAAGGAAAAGTTTGAAATTTGTACCCTCATTTTTTGTGGTGCATAGATGAGAAAAAGAAGAATATAGATCGTCTCCACCAAGATGCCAAAGCCGTTAACAGTGGCCACAAGATACTCTCCAGCTTTAATGGTTCCATAGTAAGTCCATAATGAAGAATTAAGCAATGTGCATATGTAAGGAAAACTAGAGAAATCTTCTGTAGATCTATGCTTGATTATTCTCCAAAATGTTGGTCTGCAATGTTGTTTAATCAACTAATTAATTAGTTAATTAAGAAGTGGTTAAAATTAATAAGAACATAGTTGGTTAAGGTGAGTATGGAGTATGAAGAGCTTACACTGGAGAAAGAAACATGAGAATTGAGATGATGTTACCTATATACAAAACAAAGAAAAAGCCATATATATAAGAAGTTTATATTTTTGGACATGGATCAATTAGTAAAAATTACGATACTAGTAGGATTTATGATAGTGCAAAAGAGTGAAAGAATAAATAGGAAAATATGCATGTGTTGTTACCTATGATTCCAACAAAGAAACTTGGATCTGCCATATGTGGAAACCAAGAAACAAGATTATGAATGGGTAGTTTCTATTTCTTCTTTTGTTATTGTGCTTATTTATGGTTAGGGAGAATATTGAGAATGAGGTGGAATTACTGTATAGGAGTTTTCTTGTCTGGTCACAAATCAAAACAGCAATGATATTATTATTTTTGTATATCCTCTCGGTTTCTCATTCTTTTTTTTCTTCTATCTCATTCATATTTTTCTATCTTTCATTTTTTAATAAAAACACTGGGACTTTTTGACTCAGCATTAGCACACACTAGTGCAACTTGCAATAGAATCCAATAGTAGTAGGTGACATAATTGAGTGTTTTCTAATTAATTATGTTTCACGATGATATTATTAGTTTTACATCTTATAAGAAATATAAAAAATCTAGGGTTAGAAATAAAAATACTTGTGTTTGTTTTATGGAAATACAAAATTGTTTTAAGAAATTTTTTGAAAAGAATTTTACCTAGGTTGCATGACTTTCTAATCTCTTCTAATATATTTAGGACACTCTTATACTTTGATTTTATTTATGTTGACACAACAATCGTAGGAGGGTCGAACGAGAAACATTCTTAATTTTAGAACTTTTTGTTTGAGCAACACACTTTAATGGGAGACAGACCACTTGTCCACCTAAAATCTTAAAGTGATAGGTAATTGAATTCTCCTACTTATAAATGCTCAAGTCACCACATTCACACTTGTAATATTTATAATACTTCTCCTCAAGTGTGAGTCCACCACAATGCACCCCCTCACACTTGTACCGCCGTTGACTCTCTTCAACAAGACACTTTTACCTACATGTGAGACTCTTACCCTTTCTCATGTGGAGATTCCTTTCGATATAAGTAAGTCGGTCCCTATCTCGAAACCAAAGGCTCATGATACTGGTTGTTGGCGTAACAATCGGGGGAGGGTCGAGTGAGGAGCATTCTTAATTTTGAGACTTTCCGTTTGAGCAACACACCTTTATGGGACACACACTACTTGTCCATCTAAAGTCTTAAGGTGATAGGTGAGTGGGTTCTCCCACTTATAAATATTCAATTCGCCACATTCACACTTGTAATATTTCCAATAATTTACACACGATTTCATCTTTAGAATTATTTGTCGAATACTATGGTCAAGTGTTCAAAGATTATGGTCAAGGATTATGATTGAATAAAGTCACAATTTGTTGATCAAAGAAATCTATGTGAGAAAGAAATCATGTGAGTCAAAGAAGTCATATGAGTCCAAGAAATCATATGGTTAAAGAAATCATGTGAGTCAAAGTAATCATGTGGTTCAAAGATATCATTGTGTCAAAGAAAGCATGTAAACACTCAAGGTTTTGCATCCATGGTTTTATGAATCTTCCATGGTTTTGTAAAGATAATCACCTATAAATAGATGTGCATTTCTCATTTGTAACACACCACAAAATAACATTACAACATAGTATCTAAGAAGAAAACTAAGAGAGAAAATAAAATATTGTATTCTCTTGTAATTAGAGAGAAGTGTTGTAATTTCTTGTAATTAGAGAGAAGTGTTGTAATTTCTTCCACTTAGTGAAAATCTTTTCTACCGGTGCCCGTGGTTTTTCCCTTATTTGTTGAGGGTTTCCACGTAAATATTGTGTGTCAGTTTCTACTTAATCTCTTATTTTGAGTTGTGTGATATTTATCTTGCTACTCTGACACCCAATAGTGGTATCAGAGTTGTTAGTGTCGGTCCCTATTTCCACTGCGGCATACGGTTATTATTAACACGGGTGCTCGTATACTTTTGTAGTGATTGTTAACGTATACTAGATTTATTCTAGTGTGCAGTAAAAAAATACAATACTACTCGGGTATACTGTGCTATTCACGGTGAAATTGTGTAAATTTGTTCAATAAAAAAATGGCAGCAAAATTTGAGATTGATGTAAAGACTGCATTTATTCATGGATAACTTGAAGAGGAAATATATATGCTCCAACCTAAAGGCTTTGAAGAACAAGGAAAAGAAAACTTGGTTTGTAGGTTGACTAAATCTTTGTACGGTTTAAATCAAGCGCCAATGTGTTGGTATAAGAGATTTGATTCCTTCATCATGAGCCTTGGATACAACAGATGAAGTTCAGACCATTGTACATATTATAAAAGGTTTGATGATAATAATGATTTTATTATTTTGTTGTTGTATGTGGATGACATGTTGGTGGTAGGATCCAACAAAGACCGAGTCTAAGAATTAAAGGCACAATTGGCTAGGGAGTTTGATATGAAGGACTTGGGACCAGCAAACAAGATTTTAGGGATGAAAATTCACCGAGACAGAAAAGATAGAAGGATTTGGCTTTCTTAGAAGAATTATCTTCAGAAAGTCTTGTGTCACTTCAACATGCAAGACTGTAAGCCAATATCTACCCCACTTCTTATCAATTATAAATTATCCTCAAGTATGAATCCTAGCAACGAAGCGGAGAGGATGGAAATGTTTTGAGTACCGTATGCATCAACGGTAGGAAGCCTTATGTATTCTATGATATGTACTAGACCAGATATTGCGCAAGCAATTGGAATAGTCAGTCGGTTTATGGAAGATCCAGGTAATGAACACTGAAATGTTGTTAAAAGAATCCTTAGATACATTAAAGGAACCTCAGATGCAACATTATGTTTTAGGGAATCAGAATTCACTATCAGAGGCTATGTTGATTCAAATTTTGCAGGCGATCTTGATAAAAGAAAATCTACTACTGGCTATGTGTTCACACTTGCAGGGGGAGCGTTAAGCTGGTTATCCAAATTTTAGAATGTTGTAACTTTTTCTACTACAGAAGCCGAATACATGGCCGCTGCCCAAGCATGTAAGGAAGCAATTTGGGTTCAAAGGTTATTGGAAGAACTCGGGCATGAGCAACAAAATATTATTGTGTATTGTGATAGTCAGAGTGCCTTGCACATTGCAAGAAATCCGTCTTTTCATTCTAGGAAAAAACACATAGGAGTTCAATATCATTTTGTCAGAGAGATAGTAGAAGAAGAAAGTGTGGATATGCAGAAAATTCACACCAATGATAATCCAGTAGATGCAATGACAAAACTGATCAACTTTGATAAGTTTGCATGGTGTAGCTCTTCCTACGACCTATTAGAAGCATAATCAGCATGAAGTTGGCAAGGTAGAGAAAAAATTTTAATATCACAAATGTGACTTTAAGTGGGAGATTGTCAAATACTATGGTCAAGTGTTCAAAGATTATGGTCAAGGATTATGATTGAATAAAGTCACAATTTCTTGATCAAAGAAATCACGTGACAAAGAAATCATGTGAGAAAGAAATCATGCAAGTCAAAGAAGTCATATGAGTCTAAGAAATCATATGGTCAAGGAAATCATATGGTTAAAGAAATCATGTGAGTCAAAGTAATCATGTGGTTCAAAGATATCATTGTATCAAAGAAAGCATGTGAACACCTATGGTTTTGCACCCATGGTTTTGTGAATCTTCCATGGTTTTGTAAAGATAATCACCTATAAATAGAGGTGCATTTCTCATTTGTAACACACCACAAAATATCATTACAATTTAGTAACTAAGAAGAAAAATAAGAGAGAAAAGAAAATATTGTATTATCTTGTAAGGTTCTTTTAGTGAGTGTTCTCCTATTACAAGAGAGAGTGTAATTTGTTCTCTCCTTGTATTTAGAGAGAAGTGTTGTAATTTCTTCCACTTAGTAAAAATCTTTTCTACCGGTGCCTGTGGTTTTTCCCTTATTTGGTGAGGATTTCCACGGAAATATTGTGTGTCAATTTCTACTTAATCTCTTATTTTGAGTTGTGTGATATTTATCTTGCTACTCTGGTACCCAATATTATTTCCTATCTATCAATATCATATATTATCTATCTGTCCATAGTATTTTGAGATTTTATGACTAGTAGTTGTGGTAGGGAGTTCTTAGTTTTTTTAGAATTTATTTTTTATTAATTGTGGTTACATTGAGATGAATTTTAGGTTCTTCTCTTTCAGAGTGGTGCCATGGGTTGTCTTTCAGAGTGGATCCACGATTTGTAGTGTGGGTTTTTCATTTGATGGTTGATTCTTGGGTAGCTCTTTCTTCCTTTTGTTGTTGGAGTTGCTCTTTTGTTGTAGTGGTTTCTTATGTTTATAGGGTGCTTAAAATCAACCAATTCAATAGGAAATCGTAAATCAAACCAAATCAAATTGAAAGTAAAAAATCACATTTGATTTGAATTTGTTTGAGCCATCTTTTATAACAAAATTGCATGGTTCGATTTCGTTTGCGATTTATATTTTGTAAACCGATTCAAACTGCATTATGTTACAACATAAAATTTAATTAACTCATATCCAACACAAATCTAAACCTATTATAGATTAGTCATATGATTACGAACAATTTTTTCATCCTTATACTTATGGTTTCAGTTTAAATCTCCTTAAATCTTTTCTAGCATTATCGCGTCATCTTAGCCACACACATCTTACATTTTCTTTCCTAATCTCTACTCTCTTATATTATTTCTTCTCCACCTTCTCATTTTCATACAAATGTTTTATCTTTCAATTTCATTTTTATCGCACATTTTCTTCTATAATCTCTCCTATCTTAGTTCTTTCTTTTCCATATTCACTAATCTCTCATCTCTTGTTTTTTTTAATAATATTTTTGATATTGTTTTATACTATTATTTAATGTTTATTATTCCACTTTTGTCTAATTTAATTTATACATATTAAATGGAAAGTTGTTGTTCAAATATGGTAAATTTTGTTGTTATTTAGTAGTGTATGAATGACTAAATATAAAATTATTATGTCATCTATATGTAGAGCTGTCAAGTAATAAAAATTAAATTTACATTTATAAAAATGGTTGAATTAAATAAACAAAATTATTGTATTAGTTAAGACATGATCAAATAATCAGAATATTTTTTAAATATATATTTTTAATTTATTCAATTTAAATAGATAATTAGCAAAATTAATTCCTAAACATATTAATAATAACAAAAACTAAAATAGCAAGAGAATTAGTTTCTTAACTTTATTCAAAGTGAGAGAATAAAAATCACGGAGTCTAATGCAGTAAAATATTTCACTATATCAATAATAGATAGGGTTAAGTATAATTTTGGTCCCTCTAAATATCTCAAACTTCGTTTTAAGTTCCTCTAAATATTTCCTTCAAATAATGGTCCTTCTAAAAATTTGAATTTTAACTTTTGGTCCCTCATGACAAAATCGTAGCTAAAATGGTCTCTAATGTCGTCACTATAATCGTCGCTAAGTTATAAAAACCGTCGCTAAAATTGTCGCTAAGTTGTAAGAACTGTCGCTAAAATCATCGTTAAGTTGTAAGAACCGTCGCTAAATTGCAAGAGGGACCAAAAAATAAAATTTAAATATTTAGGAGGACAATTATTTGAAGAAAATTTTTAGAAGGATTAAAAATGAAGTTTGAGATATTTAGAGGGATCAAAAACATATTTAACCCTAATAGATATTGAAAAGTCTTCATAATAACACTAGAGGAGAATAATAATCTTCACTTATAAACAATAAAATAATGAAAAACAGACTCTAAACAACTCCTCCACAACATTGTGAATTAGTGATCAATTTGATAAATTTGCTACATTCATCTATCATTAATGTTTTTTTCTCTTCTCTATTGCAGTTATCTGAAACCCTTATTTAAAGTCTTATTTGTTGTGTTGCTTTAAATATTAAAAATTTCTTTTAAATACATGTCAATTGGGTTTTGCAAAAAAAAAAAAAAATTCACCAATTTTTTTCTTTTATTCTTTTTCTCTTTTTTCATTTTTCTAAATAAATAGTGGGACTCACTTTAAGAGTGAACTCATCCTACAAATCTCCCTCACGACTCAAGTGAAAAAGAGCTACTCCACCATGCTCACTTTCTTTCTACAATTAATCATCTTTGTTAGAGTCAAACTCTTTGTCTTCATATTTGAACTATTCTCGTTGATATGAATCTTTTCAAGTGAAAGCAACTTTGTCTTTAATGCATCTCGTATCCAATGATATTGCATTTTAATGTGCTTTGATCTGGAATAAAATGTCGGGTTCTTACCAAGATGAACTACACTTTGATTGTACATAACATCACAAACTTCTCTTGTTCAACACCTAACTCTTGTAATAATTTTTTCATCCATAAAAGTTCTATAGACGCTTCATTTATTGCAATATACTCAACCTCGATAGTAAATAAAACAACACACTTTTGTAACCTTAATTGCCAAGACACCACTTCCCCTTCAAAAGTCACCATGTATCTAGAAATATATTTTTTAGAATCAATATCGTCATTCATATACACATATGTATAACCATCTAACATCGGATCACCACTCATAAAGGATAATCACACGCTAGAAGTGTCTCTAAGATATTTCAGAATCCACTTCACTATTTACCAATGATCTTTATTAGGATTAAAGAGAAACCAACTAAAAAATCAACAACATGAGCAATACCTAGCCTTGTTTATACCATAACATACATCAAACTATCTACTGCCGATGTATAAAGAACATTTTTCATAACTTCTTTGCATTATTCACTTGTAGGACATTGCTCATAATTTGATTTGAAATAACTACAAAGTGTAGTACTCCTGTGTTTTGAATTGCTCATGTCAAACCTCTCTAATATCTTCTCAATGTAAATGTGTTGAGACAACCACAATTTACCTTTCTTCCTATCATGCCAAGAAATTGTTATGTAGGACCCAATAGTTTTTCATTGCAAAAGACTTGCTAAAACTCTTTCTTAAGATTTAAATTTTATTAAGGGTTAAATACATTTTATACTCTGTCATATGAGCGTGTTTTAGTTTTATCCCCTTAAAAAAATTGTTCCTAAACCTCAACAAATAAAGATTCCAACGCTAAAGACTCTGATGCATTTTTTTAGCTATGATTCTATTATTTTGTCTGAGTGGCAGTCCACGTAGATTATTTTTAAATTTTTAATATAATTTTTACTTGTCACATGAAATTTCTTTTTTTATATTATATATTATTGTTTTTTATATTATATTTTAATATTAAAGTCTTAATTTCGTTTTTTTAAATGTCACGTAATTTTATTGAATATATATTAATTACTTAATTATTTTATATAATTATAGTATGTAATTTATTTATATAAATTTTTAATTATTAAAAATTTAGAAACTGAGCCTAAAGCTCTTGTCACTTTTATTGATAGCTCATTTAATCTCAGTCCATTTTCAAGTCAGTAGGTCTTATGCAATACTATTATTTTATAGAATATATAGTATGTAATTTATTATATACAAATTATTAATCATTTTTAAGGTTAGATGAAAACAGGGTCCTATCTATGCTTAATGGAAGTTCCTCTGCATGTATTTTATAACTGAATGACAAATTTGTTTCATGCTTGCCCGAAGTTGTGCTTTTATACTGTTCAAGACCTTCCATTTGAATCATCAGCTAAAATCTTTGTTTGGTATTTCTTACTATACATAATTTTTTCTTAAACATATAAAGACACACAATTGATAAAGGTCTCAATAATATTTAGATGAGTAGACATGATGTGCGACATTATATCTTCTATCTCCTCCTTTGTAATTGATATAGCAGAAAAAGTTTCACCGGTCATATTAGAGTCCCACGTTGGAAATGATAATAGAAATATAAGAGTTTATATATCTCTTTTATTCAATATATTTAAAACTTCAATTAATAGATTCATCAAATGATATTGGGCTACACTTGAAACAAAAATGTGGAAAGGCCCAAAAGAAATATATTTATAATTTAAAATAAAATTCATAAAACATACTGTATTAATTAACTCAATTTAACAAAACTTAAAAAGTTAAGTAATTAATTCTATTAAAAAAATAATTTAAAAAATATTAAATAAATCAGAATTAAAAAAATGCCACTTAAATTTAAAAAATAATTTAAAAATAAAAAAAGTAATTAATTCTATTAAAAAATAATCTAAAAAACATATAAAAAATATAATGTTTAAAAAACATTAAATAAATCATAATTAAAAAATACCACTTAAATTTAAAAAATAATTCAAAAATAAAAAAATCCTCCACCCAGGCAAAAAATAATTCAAAAATATTAAAAAAAAATTCATGTGGACTGCCACCCAGGCAAAATAATAGAATCTTAGCTAAAAATATGCATCAGGTCTTTAGCGTTGGAATCTTTATTTGTTGAGGTCTGTGAACAATTTATTTTAAGGGGGCGAAACCAAAACACGCTGATATGGCAGGAGATAAAAAATATTTAACCCTTTTATTAATGTCATGGCCAACAATCAACATGTCAAAAACATATAAAAGGAAAATGATATAGCCACTATCAGAGAATATTTTCACAAACACATAATGATAAACATTAGTTTTATCATAACAATTTCTTTTCATGAAAGAATCAATTTTTTTGTACATTATCGTGGAGCTTGCTTGAGACCTTACATAATTTTCTTCGGTCTACAAACAAGCTCTTCTTTATCTTTGACTTCGAAGCTCTCGGGTTGGTCCATATAGATCTCTTCCTCCAAATCACCATGATGAAAAATTAGTTTTCATATCAAGCTATTCATCCCCTAGAATCAAGCTAGTTGTTATTCCCAACACAAGCCTAATATGCCTAATATATGTCACAGTCAAAACATGATGAAAAATTAGTTTTCTATTATTAAAACTTTTCACAATCAATCTGGTTGAGATTTATTCTCTTTAGACCTTATCTTGTATACATATTTATTCTTGAGTGTTCTTATACCCTTGGGAAATTTCACCAAATCAAATGTCTAACTCTCATGCAAGGAATGCATGTCTTCTTGCATGGTCTTCAACCATTTTTCTTTATCAACATTTAAAATGGCATTTTGGTATTATTATGGCTCTACATTATCAGTGATAATCGTATACTAATGTGGAGGATATGTTTGAAAAAATTGCCTCTTTTTCTCTATTTCTAGTAGATCGTCGGACTTAGGTTCAATTGGTGGATCAGGTGAAGCCTCTTTAACTTTCTCATCATGATAAGGTTTTTTATCATTGGTTACATTCTCATCATCTACATGTATATCCCCCTTCAAAAAATTCCCACTAGAGATTTACGCACAACATCAATGTAACTTCTACCATCAAATTTTGACTTCTTTGTTTTATCAAAATCTTCAATAATTTGGTCTTCAAGAAATATCACATCAAGACTTTTAATAATTTTCTTGTCGACTGGATTTTTCTCTATTACAAAATATGAGGACGAGTAGAATAATAAGGACACTATAGTATCCCTCAAACCTGTCCCGTTTATTTCATTATGTACATTATTATTTATTTATGATAATTTAGAATATTAAATATATGGATAATATTTTGATAATTTGATTAGTATTTTTTATTCAAAATATTTGAAATGTATGAATGAAATATTTGAGATTGTTTTATTTTATTATTTATAAAGTAATTTAGTTTTAGAAAATATTTTTTTTATTAAAAAATATGATTTTACGAAATAGATGGTGGTGGGACGTGGATAATCGAATTCAACTCCAACTTATTTGAGATGGATTCAGATTTAAATTCTCCATCTCCATTGAGTTTGGGGTGAAAACAAGAATTATTTAAAAATTTAGGTTTAGATTTTGATGAGAGTAATATGTATTTTATATAGTAAATTTTTGGTTACCCCTTATAAATTTAGGAATAACTTACTTATTATTATGAAGTGTATCAATTAAAATTTGTCATGTATATAAAGTAAAGTTCTAAATCACATATTAATCTACAACTTTAAAGAATTAAAATAAAATCAAGAAAATAATATACAATTTGATTTTTGAGTAGTAAGATGTTAATATGTCAAGTGTGAATAGTGATTCTTACATTTGATGAAAAAGAGAATATTGAACTTTTTTTAGAGAGAGAAAAAACATAAAGCCAATATTTTAAATTTTTGGATTAATATGTGATTTTAAAATTTAATTTTATGAGATAAAATTTTCTTGATATATGTCAGTAAAGATAAATTACCCCCAAATTTACAATGTAATGTTAAAATGAAAATTAAAATATACATTTTATTTTTATTTTTTATATACAATGTATAGTTTTTAGTTTTTTTCAAGAAACAATGTCATCATTAATTGATTATACAATTATATTTTTATATTTTTGGGATAAATATATCAATTTGATTCAGCGTGACGGTCAAGTTGAATTTTTATTTTATGTTTTAAATAATTTTTAATGTTCACGTGAAATTTCTTTATTTTTTCATATATATATATATATATATATATATATATATATATATATATATATATATATATATATATATATATATATATATATATATATATATATATATATATATATATATATATATATATATATATATATATATATATATATATATATATATATATATATATATATATATATATATATATATATATATATTTATATTATTTATTATTTAATTATTAATATATATTTACAAAATTAATTAAATTTTAGGGCTTTAACTTTTCAGCTAGCCCATTAATTGAGCTTTATAATTGTGATGTATGAAAAACGTATATAAACTCTTCTATTTAGAGAATATATTTCAATTTGCAATTTGGGACTTAAAACCATACAACATACACATTCATTCAGATGCAACATACACATTCATTCAATATATGAGATTAATTACTAAACATCATCGGTGTAAATTTTTTTATATTGTCAATGCATCACAACCACTACTATTTTAAATAATTAAATTAAAAATAAATTTTAATTTATAATTTAACGGTTATGATTTACAGAAGGTGTAAAATTTCTTTACACTGTCAGTGTATTCTAATTAAATTCTTCTGTATAATAAAAATATATGATTCAAATTCGTTGAGATATCCTCCAATTGCATGCAACATATCAGATCCAAAATTTTACACATAAGAGTAGGGGTGTTCAAAATCAAATCAACCCAATAAATAACCACAAATCAAATCAAACTAAATCGAAATCGCAAAAAACCGCATTTGGTTCGGATTAATTTGGATCATTTTTAAACAAAACTGCATGGTTCGATTTGGTTTGCAATTTGTATTTTGCAAACCGCATTATGTTACAACATAAATTTTAGTTAATTCGCATCTAACCTAAACCTATTATATATTAGCCTTATGAATATAAACAATTTTTTCATTCTTACACTTATGATTTCAATTTCAGTCTTCTTAAATCTCTCATAGCATAATCGTGTAATCTTCACCACTTACATTTCGTCTTTTCTTCTCCAATATCCACTTTCTTATATTCTTTCTTTTTCACCTTCTCATTTTTATAAAATTGTTTCCTCTTTCAATTTTGTTTTATTACACATGTTTATCTCTAATATCCCATCTCTTATCTTCTTTATTTTTCATCTTCACTAATCTCTCATCTCTTATATTTTTTTGTTTCGTTATAATATTTTTGATATTGTTTATGCTATTATTTTATGCTTATTATTTCACTTTTATCTAATCTAATTTTAACATATTAAGTGGAAAGTTGTTGTCTAAATATGATAAGTTTTTATTGTTATTTGGTAGTGTATGAATGACTAAATACAAAGTTATGTTGTCATCTATATGTGTATGTATGACTCAATAAAATATTTGTAAAAAATCGAACCAACCGAACCGAACCAAACTGCATTGGATTGGTTTGATTTGGTTTAGTTTTTTCTAAAAGTCAATCAAACCAAATCAAACCGCGCGTCTTTTTCTCTCACGGTTCAGATGATTTTTTGCGTCAAAATCGCCCAAACCGCATCACGAACACTCCTACATAAAAGTAACATATCAGTTCTCATGGAGTGAGAAGCTCCTTCCATTTAGTTTTTGTTATCAATATTACAATGAATTAAGATGCACCATTGTTAATTTCCAATGGTTGACCTAGTGTTGAAGGCTTAGGTATTGAGAATGTGCTCCTCTCAAGATCCTGAGTTTGAATTCCAAAAGGAATCACATACTATTTTTATATGTGTGTATTAAAACATTTGAGAATAGTTTGATTGAGATTGTATATTTTATTAGTATAATTTTTCTCTTATTTTTACTTATTCTCAAGATCCATTGATTTTGTGCATGGTAGTGTTTTATGTTGTTATGAAGTGCACTTTAAATGTTTGATAATATGCGTGCACCATTATTATGGCCCTTTTAAGCTGGATTTTTCCCATTGTTATGGTCTTTAGTTAAAATATAAACCATGTTTTAAGTTACCGGCTAGAGTACTTTATCTGTGGATGACATCAACTTGATTTTAGAGTGAGAAAGCAGAACCGGCCTCAAATCCTTTGATTTTCGAATAAGCTATTGCTCAAAATTACATGTAAAATGACATTTGGTGGTAGCATTAATGCGCGGTGAACTACCGACACCTCTTAAAAAATGTGCAAGTGATATCCGATACTTACACATCTAACTACATTAAATTTATTAATTTTTAAAATTGATAATTATCAAGGTGTGTTGATATTGTGTCTGGATAAATGCTTCATACTTATTGTATTACTATTTTTCACATTATCCTGTTACCTCTTTCAGTTTGTTATGTTAAGTATTTTTAATAGTTCTCCATTAATTTTTCAAATGAAAAGTTGCAGCAACATTTGTATTTGATAAAATTTTGATTATTGAAACTTCTGACTTATTATTATAGTGTTATAGCGTTTCTTATTCTGCATAGATATCATGTCTTTTTGTTTATGTATGCTCCATGTTTTAGATAATTTACAAAGCGATTTTTTAATCCTTAGAGCTTTAAATCTTAGAGCGAAATGATATCACATTGAGATTTATTTGTAGGAACCTAAAGCTAAGTTTCAGCAATTGAAAAGAATTATCACATTTCTCAGTGATGAACAAAAATGGACACTGGTAAGAGCATCTCCAATGGTGCAACTCAATTTTGGGTTTTTTACGGGACCCATTAAACCACGTCAGCTTGAAGCAACCCAACTAATTTTTCACTTCAATGGTGCAACTCTAAAGAACTCATAATGAGTCCCACAACTTTACTTTATATATTAATATTTTATTCATATTAAATTCTATATCATTTAAAATAATAATTTTAATTATTTAAATTAAAATTTATATAAAATAAATAAAATTCAAATTAAACTTATATTTTTTTCTAATGCTACAATCAAATTAAACTTATATTTTTTTCTAATGCTACGTTGCATTCTAATGCAACGGTTGACCAGCTGGCAAATTTTTTTCTATTTTCTAATGCTACAATCACACTCCATGCTGGCGAACGGTGAGAAGAAACTCCCATTGGAGGTGGTCTAAGACTAGTTCCGTAGATCATGCATGATGTAAGCGTTTCTCATGTTTAGTCTCATTTACTTTCAAAATAGGAAAAATAAAGGTAGTTTATGTGACACAACTTGTGTTTAAATTATATTAATATTAATAGCTGACACGAACCAATGTGGAAGGACTTGGATATTCTAGTAATCATTGAGATTTTGTAACAGGTGTTTGGACATCTCTTCTTGCAACAAGTCTTTTGGTATTAAACTTTGATTAAGCACGACGGCACTGGTAACTGGACATGCACGTATTTGCAAAGGCATGTGCTACCTCCAAAATAAAGATGTTGAGAGATGATTGATGAGGAATGGAAGGAAAATTATAGTAGTGTTTGTTAGGATAGAATTATTATTTATAATAACTCAGTATATCTTGTGTTCTTTCCTTACATTTTTTAAGGATTATTTAGTAAGACGGTGTGTATTTTTGTTATATTTGATTTATAAGTATTTACAATACTTAATATACTATTTTATTTTGTTAAATATATTGTACTAGTAATGTTTAATGCATTTAGTTATGTTTCTGATTCATACGAAATATGTCAAGAAATATTTAATAAATACTTTCATTGTCTAAAAAGTTAAAATATTAAAGACTTATTTAGCAGCTGAATTAATATTTAATCATTTCAGTGACAGTTTCGGTTGCTAGTGGTAGAATTAAATAATAGAAATGTATTTTAAATCCATCACAAATTAAACCAAATTAAATGATCAGTCACAATATCAATCATTAAAATCGGTCACTATTTGGATATATCTTCTGGACAGTTTCTTGTAAGTAGTATGTCATCAACATAAAGATATACCAGAACTATATTGCTTCCAGAATGCTTCACATATACACCATACTCTATTTCACATTTCTGAAAGTTTTGCTTCTGGAAAAACGAATCAATCTTCTAGTTCCAAGCTCTGGGTGCTTGCTTCAGTCCATATAGAGCTTTGTGCAATTTATACATCATCCCTTCCTAATTCTTTTTCACAAAGCCAGGAGGTTGTGACACGTATACCTCCTCTTGTAAGGGACCATTCAGAAATGTTGATTTCACATCCAGATGCATCAGTGGCCAACTTCTATTTGCAACTAAAGCAATCACCAATCTGATTGTTTCATGCCTAGCTACAGGTGCAAACACTTCGAAATAATCTAGTCCAGGTTTCTGTAGGAAGCCTCTGGCCACTAGTCTAGCTTTATGTTTGCCAACTGATCCATCTGGTTTAAGTTTCACCTTGAAAACCCATCTGACACTGATGGCTTTCTTCTTCTTTGGAAGTTCTGTCAACTCCCAGGTTTTGTTTTGTTTTATAGCTTCAAGTTCTTCTGTCATGGCATCAAGCCAAACTTTCTTCTTGAGTGCTTCTTCTATACCCACTGGTTCAAAATCTACTAACATGGCACAATGGGTAACTTCTCCTTCTGAGTGAACTTCAGTGTCTTGTAACATGTCATAATCTGCAAGCCTTTTAGGTATGGTTCTGACTCGTCGTGACCTTTTAATTTGTGCTTCAGAACCTGTCATAGAATCAACTTCTGGACCTTGTCCAGAAGCTCTATCGTCAGAAGTATCACCAGAGGCTGGAACAATGTTAACTTCTGGACCTTGTCTAGAAGTTCTGACTTCAGAAGCTTATTTTCCAGAACCTTGTCTTTCAGAACCTTGGTCTCCAGAAGCTTGTCTTCCAGAAGCTTGTCTTCCAGAACCTTGGTTTCCAGAAGCTTGTCTTCCAGAACCTTGTCTTCCAGAACCTTGGTTTCCAGAAGCTTGTCTTCCAGAACCTTGGTTTCCAGAAGCTTGTCTTCCAGAACCTTGGTCTTCAGTATTTTCCCTTTCAGAAGAATTATGGTCTTCAGAATTTTCCCTTCCAGAAGCATTATAGTCTTCAAAATTTTCCCTTCCAGAAGCATTATCACCACCGGCTTCTGGATCATTATCAGAGTCTGGGTCAGAATCTCCATCTCCAGAGTCTTCTGAATCATCTTTTGAATCTCTTCCAGAACCTTTAACTTTTGATTCGTCTTTAGAAGTTATCTTTGCGTCAGAAGTTGATTGAGACTTGTTCCAATCCCAAACTTCTGACTCTTTCACAACAACATCTCTGTTGACTTCAACTTTGTTGGTTTCTGGACAATAGAGTTTGTATGCACTTGTACTGTGGTACCCCACCAGCAGCATTACCTTGCTTCTGTCATCCAACTTTCACTACAAAAAAGAAGCTTATTTGCCACGTGAAAATAACGTGGCAAACATAAAAATCACGTCACAAAACAAAAATAGCGACGTGGTCATTTATGTCGCTAGGGGACAAGTGGCAATGTAGTAGCGACGTGATTTTCATGTCACTAATTAGTGACGCGGTATTCACGTCGCAACAGCTTTGTATAGGGAACATGAATGCTGACATGTAGCAGCTTTAGTAGCGACGTGATTTTAGTGACATGAAAATCACGTCGCTACATGTGACGTTTTTATTTTTTTAAAAATTGTTTAGTAATTCTTTTTTATATTAATTAATTTATCTAATAAAATTTAAATAATAAAATTTATATAATAAAATTTAAATAATAAAATTTAAATAATAAATTTTATATAATAAATTTTATATAATAAATTTTAAATAATAAATTTTATATAATAAAATTTAAATAATAAAATTTATATAATGAAATTTAAATAATAAAATTTATATATTAAAATTATTAGAATAATAGTATTTTATTATATATTCGAATAACAGAATTTTATAAAATAAAGTCATATAATAAAATTTTATATAATTTAATATTTTAAAATGATAAAAATAAATATCTTACATAAATGCAAATTTAAAAACAAAAGAAATAAAATGTTTTCACGGGGCATCTTCACCCGGATAATTATCGAGATCGAAGTCGTCAAGTCCGTCATCATCCGCCTGTGTATCAGGAACATTCTGATTTCCACCACCTTGCATAAACCTTCTCATCTGCTCCTCCATATCAGATTGCCTCTTCCGCATCATCTCCATATGCTGCTCCTGCTCTTACCTCATTGTCGTCATTTGGGCCTCCATTTCGCGTCTGACTTCAGTTGCCGCCAATTGTCTTACTGTTTCAAGTTGATCCTGTGTCAGATTCGGTTGACGTGACCCTCCCTCTCCATCTCTAAGTCGTTGAAACAGATTACGATCACCAACTCTCAACCCGCCGGCCAAATTTCCTCCCGCAAAAAAGCAACCATTAGGCCCTTTTCCATTGACTACTTCATTCCAAATGTAGAAATCAACATCACCATTAAGCGGCTCCCCCTCTGCTGGCCTATATTGAGGATTGTGTTCCAGAAAATTTGCAAGCAATGTCTGATAATCATCCTACACATACATTAAATAATAAAATTAAAATTTTTTTTACATATTTATATATATATATATATATTAAATTATACTAAATTAATACATGTATATATTAAACTATACTAAATTCAAATATATTAAAAAATTGTCAGGTGATTTTCACAAATCAACTTATGAATTGCCACGTGATTTTCACGTGGCAATTTATCAGTTGCCACATGAAAATATTCACGTGGCAATTTATCAATTGCCACATGATAAGCACGCCACAATTTATAGGTTGCCACGTGAAAATAACGTCACAACTTTTGTTATTGACTTAAAAAAACATAAATTAAATAACTTACAAAAGCTTTTTGTGTACGCTCGTCGACAAAACCTCCAGATTTCTTTGTCCGAGTCCTCGTAATCAACTCAATGATTAATGGTGGTCTCCCCAACTCCTTAGTCTAAACAATAAAATTAAAAATAATTAGTAAAAAATATTATGAATAAAAATATAACTTAAAAAATTAGTAATTTTTACCATCCACCGGACATGCTCCGCAGTACTAATACTTCCAACCGTATTTACACACCCCCCCTTTTCAGATGCCCTCATCTTTTTAAAAGTTTCGGATTTAGCCTTGAATTCTGGCGAACCCCAATATGTAAGAAGTTCGCCAAAAACCTCTATGCCTATCCAGTTAGGACGGATACCATGAAGCTCGTAATTCTCCCTAACCCGCCGCATTATATCAGAAAATCTTCTAGAAGTTACGCTATAATAGATTTTTCCATTATTTTCTCATTCAACGGATCCCACACACATTTTTCCTGCAATGTTGTATGACATTAAAATAAAAAGTTAACTAATTATCATTAAATGTGACTTAAATAATAATACTAAAAAAATTAATTAAATTTACAACTTAAATAAATAACAATACCTTAATTTTTTTAAACCATTCTTCTTTATTTGTAACCTCGCCAAAGTTCCTCCAGAATGATTTATACATCTGCTGGATTATATAATTAATAACCTTGGCGGTCAGGCTCGTGCGAAACTAAACAACAAGATTTTGAATAAACAATATTAATTATAAATTTATACAAAATATTAAAATGAATATGTACTTCAATAAAAGTTTATATAAGAAACTTACTTGCTTCCTTCGGGCCAAATCCAAAACCTCCCGTCAATAACATGAATCTCACTCGGATCATCTCCCACGAAGATCGCTCCATCTATATCATCGGCTACCACATCGATCACCATCGACCTCACGTCTTTGGTACATGTGTAGGACGTGGGGTGCTGGATCCAGCAACCTGTATGGGATGTGGGGTGCGTGATCCTCCGGTCCGTCTAGGACGTGGGGCGCGGGATCCTCCAGCCTGTGTGGGACGTGGACTGGGGGATCGTCCAGCCTGTGTGGGACGTGGGCTGCTGGACCCTCCCGCCTGCTGGAAGGATGAAGGCATTTGTATGGGATATGAAAAACTGGGTCCCCCCGTCTGCTGGAATGATGAAGGCACGCCAGTCTGTAGAAATGGAAAATTGGGTCCTCCTGCCCGCTGGAAGGATGAGGGGACACCAGTCTGCTAAAAAGATGAAGACACCTGGGTCGGTGGGAAAGGAAACTAGATCCTCCCAGATGCTGGAAGGAAGATGGCATCTGAGTCTGTGGGAAAGGAAAACTAGATCCTCCAGGATGCTGGAAGGATGACGGCGTCTGAGTCGGTAGGAAAAGGAAATCGGGGCCTCCATGTGGCACAAAAGATGCAGGTACCCCAGACGGGAATGTATGGGAGGAGAGTATTGGGACAAAACCCTGAGTACTGGCCAGGGACATAGGATCAACCTGACTCTAAGGGGGGGGCACATGGCTGAGTGAGGAGACTCACATGTTACTACCCTCGGACGCTGAGACTTCTTACCGCTATCTTTTTTCTTAGGTGGCATTTTACCTATTTATATATATTTTCATAAACAAAGATAATAAAGTCATTAATATAAATAGATATTCATTAACACATTCAATATATACATGTTCATTAGATATTCATTAATATTATATTAAGTGATTAATTAATCTAAATCTTCATGCTCGTTATCCATATCATGTTCATCATCCGATGTAATATTGTCCTCGGATTCAAACTCTTCATCATTGTCTTCATCCACATTATTATCAACCAACAATATAGAACGCATCAACTTGATGTCCCTCAACAGTTGTATCAGACAAACTTGTAATGTCTTCAGCTGCAACCACATCATTAATCTGTTCAACGTCATCAACTTGGTAGGCAGCATCTTCCACTAGATCTCCAGTTTCAATATGACCTAGCGGTTTTGTTTTTATTACAACACACCATCCTCTTTTACGTATTACAAATGAAGGATAAGGAACATAATAAACTTGCCTAACAATATGTGACATTATGAAAGGGTCATATTCTTTGTATCTCCCGGTTCATTTGAATCTCGACAGAACCATATGACTTGTCTATCTTTGTGCCTCTAGTTGGATCATACCATTCACAATAAAACAAGATAACTTTATTTTCCGAGTCCAAGTAATTGTATACCAACTCGTAGATATGTTTAACAAATCCATAGAAGTCGTCTTCACCGCCATCTATAACTCCTTTTACAAATACACCACTGTTTATGGTTTTTTTCCCTTCGGTCCATGCCTCAGTGTGAAATTTATATCCGTTCACGAAGTATGTGTGCCAATCATTTGCGCTTTGGATAGGGCCTTCTGCCAAGTTTCTCAAATGGAGTATTTCTAGAGTTAGTGTAAGAACTCTAGAAAATGTTTGCTTGAACCATGAGGGAAATTGAGAATGAATGACACCTGATGTTGACTGTACACCGATACTATGAAAATAGGCATTGTTAAATTCCCTACAAAACACTCACCATAAGTTTAATAATTTTGGTATACACACATTGCCAACAGAGTTAAAAAGTTTTGGTAAACTTACTCAAGATATGGTTTTACTTCATCGCAGTTGATCAAGACATGGACATGTGCAGATTGCATTTCTTTTTGGGTCAACCAATGCACACCCTTCTTTCCAGAAGATCGACCTGGAATCCCAAATACTGATAAGGTGAATTGACTCCTCTGATTGACATTTATAGGATTTCGTATGATTCTAGGAGTTAACATCAAGTGATTGAAATAGTGACTGCAGAAACGTGATGTTTCCCGATGCAAGTAATGTGCACATATAGATCCTTCTACTCTAGCTTTATTTTTCACCGATCTCTTTGAATCACCCATGAACCTTTCAAACGGATACATCCACCTATATTGAACAGGTCCACCAAGATAAGCTTCATATGCAAGATGCACAGGTAAATGTTCCATGGAGTCAAAGAAACGGCAAATACTTGTTCCAACTTACAAAGAATGAGTGCAATGTTTTGTTCCAACTTAATGATGTCTTCCACTTTTAAAGCTGACGCACAAATATCTCTAAAAAATTGACTAATTCCAGTTAGTGGATCAAGAACATGTTTGGGTAGCGATCCAAATGCAATTGGTAGCAACTGTTCCATAAAAATGTGACAATCATGACTTTTCATACCATGTAATTTTCCAGTGTTAGGGTCAGCACACCTTGCTAAATTTGATGAATATCCATCGGGCATTCTCAATTCTTTTAACCATCGACAAACCGCTTTAGCTTCTTGGGAAGTCAGACTGAAACAAGCCTTGGGTTTTAATAATTTTCCATTCGGTTGAGGCTTCAACTCCAACTCTCTTCGGTTACACCAAATTCCCATGTCTTGTCTGGCCTTCTCATTATCTTTTGTTTTTCTGTCATCCATCCATGTGTTAAATACATTATCAAAAAAATTCTTCTCAATATGCATAACATCAAGATTATGGCGTAACAAATTATCTTTCCAATACGGCAGATCCCAAAATATACTTCTTTTTGTCCAATTATGGGTGACGTCGTATCCTTCAATTCGGCATGCTTTGCCAGTATCTGTAAATTTTGGTAGTTCACAAACTTGGTTCCATATAACCACTGGTGGCAATCGAGGCGGAGGCAAATCTTTCTCTCGTACATCTTTTTTAAAATTTGTCTTGTTTCTTCTATATGGATGATTTGCTGGTAGGAATTTGCGGTGTCAATCAAACCACGAGCTTTTCCCACCTTTATCCAACGTAAATGCTTTGGTGTATCCCATGCAATGCGGACAGCCCATTTTCTATCGTACCAACCGGACAACATGCCATATCTTGGAAAGTCATTAATCCACATCAAGGCAGCTCGATGTAAAGTTCATTTACGGGATATATCATAAGTCCATTCTTCAATCCACATCCTCTTGAATCATCAATTAAAGGTTGTAAGTACACATCAATTCGGCTTTTGGGTATGCGGGCTCGAATAACGCACGTCAAAAATGTATGGTTTTGTCATGCACATCGGGAGGGAGGTTGTAAGGGTTACAATAGCGCCAACAAGAATACGCACTTCCGCGCTTACGTATGGGGCAAAACCATCGAGCATAATCCAAGCGACATTTCTAGGTTCTGCAAAAATCGGATGTGTCCGATCAAAGTGCTTCCATGCCTCACCATCGGATGGATGTCGCATAGTGCGAACTTGTTTGGTTTGTATGATGCCATGTCATTTTACTTGCTTGTGCATTGAAGCAAACATTCTTTTTAACCTTGGTATTATAGGAAGATAAAACATGGATTTTCTTTACATACGCTTCTTTGTTAACGGCTCTCTGCGAACTTGGTATCTTGGACTATTACAAAACTTACACTCCTCTAACGATCCATCTTGAGTACCAAACTCATTGTCATAAAACAACATGCAACTTAATGCAACAATCAATCTTTCTTACTTTTAAACCCAACTTGACACCCACTTCTTTGCATCATAATAACTTGTAGGCAAGTTGTCTTTCGTAGCGGTGGAGTCCAACATCATTTTGCAAAATGTTCCGGACATTGATCGAAACATTCCAATTTGACTTGGCCAATAATCTCACACATTGATAGCTTTGAATGACGACCCTCAAACAACGTATTCATCTCATTCAACAATTGATAAAATCTTTGCGCTTCCTCTTTGGCAACTCTTCCCGTCAAAATCTTGAGTTCATCATATGTCACGTTCACACCAAAAGCATCCTCAACCATGTCACCGATCAAATTAAAGTTCTCCTCATACTCCATAACCGTCGACTACTTGAAGCATGCGTACTAGTCTGGTACATTACGGTAGTTCTTCACCATTATCGTCCAAACCCAATAATTTTCAATGAATCCCTTCTATGCGGATGACGTGTTACTTCCTCGGGTCACTAATTATTGGTCTACATTCACATTTAAGACAGGGACACTTAACCCCTCCTTCGCTTCGACAACACTCCTGAGCAAACGCCCACTTAATAAACCCATCAACTCCTACTATAAAATTGAGTTTAAGTCCACTTCTTCCTGGATATGTTCTATCGTACATCCAACTACGATAATACCGATAATATTCTATACTGCACATTTATACAATCATTGTCTTTCTCATTAGAGATATTAATCAACTTAAACGTATATTAATAATTAATATTCTTAAAAATATTAATTTTGTTTAATTAACTATTAACTTTAACTTTAACTACTATAAATAAATATAAATTTTGCTTTTTTATATATATACTAACATATAAATAAATATTCAAATGTAAAATATATAATTTTTTATTATATAACAATAATCTCAAAAAACAATAATATAACATATTTACTTTTTATTATATATACAATAATAATATTAAAAACAATAATGTAACATATATACTTTTTATTATATATACTCTTTTAAAATTATGTATTTTATAAATTATTATTTTAATATTTCCTTTTTTTTCATATTTTTAACATATAAATAAAAACTAAAACTAATATAAAATTTTTTTTAATATTTATTTTTAAATTTATGTGTTAACATATATATTATAATTTTTATAAATGTATATACTAACAAATTTATGTTTTAAATTAGAAACAAAATTTTTATATTGTTAGTTTTATATTATATTTTTAACATATATTGTTTTAAACTATATATACTTTTTATTATATATACTCTTTTTAAAATTATGTATTTTATAAATTATTATTTTAATATTTCCTTTTTTTCATATTTTTAACATATAAATAAAAACTAAAACTAATATAAATTTTTTTTGTAATATTTGTTTTTAAATTTATGTGTTAACATATATATTATAATTTTTATAAATGTATATACTAACAAATTTATGTTTTAAATTAGAAACAAAAATTTATATATTGTTAGTTTTATATTATATTTTTAACATATATTGTTTTAAACTATATATAATTTTTATTATATATACTCTTTTTAAAATTATGTATTTTATAAATTATAATTTTAATATTTCCTTTCTTTTTTTTCATATTTTTAACATATAAATGAAAAACTAAAACTAATATAAATTTTTTTTATATTTGTTTTTAAATTTATGTGTTAACATATATATTATAATTTGTATAAATGTGTATATACTAACAAATTTATGTTTTAAATTAGAAACAAAAATTTATATATTGTTAGTTTTTATATTATATTTTTAACATATATTGTTTTAAACTAGAGAGTATGGAATTTTAATTTTCATATATTATAAATTTTAATATTGTTTTCTGTTTTCTAAAAATTTTAATTTTTATGTATATTCAAATTTTTGTTATTTTATATGTATATACTAACAAAAAAATTTATATATATATATAACATAATATTAAAAAATCTTATATGTATATAACAATAAAATTAACAGAATTTTTTATATTTATATTAACAATAATATTAACAAATTTTTTTATATTTTTAATTTCTGTTTTTAAAAAATATTATTTTACTAAACCTTTAACTAAATTTAACCTATAATACTAACTTATCATTTTAAATTCATTTTAACTATTAACCTAATACTAACCTAAAACTAAAATTAACTAAAATATATTTTTAATTCAAATAAATATATATAATACAAACAATACTAACCTATATATAATACATATAAAATAAATAAATAAAATGCAAAAATACCTATATATTCTTCAATTTAATTTTCTTCTTCTTCTATGAATCTTCCTTAATCTTCTTCTTCTAACTTCTACAACAACAAAAAACACAAATTTTCTTCAATTTTTTATTACAATAATAAACACCAAATAAATAAAATTCAACTCAAACAACATATACCTACCTTTCTTCTACAACGATTGCTTGCCTCAATGTAATTTGGGTTGGAATGAGTTTTTTATAATTTGGGTTAGAAGGAATTTTTAACAATGGAGTTGGGTGGGTTTGGGGGAAGGAAACTGAAATGAAGAAGATGAAGAAAACATAAATGTTTGCCTGCGTGTGTGTAGTGTAACCGGCGTGTGTTTTGAAAATATAAAAGCCACGTAGCGACGTGATTGTCACATCGCAACCTTGCCACGTGCCAATCACATCGCTACCTCCTCAACGGATATGAACAACTACTTCACTCTGTCACACTGTCATCAGTCAAGTCATACTTATTTATATTTTTTCCCCTCAAAAGTAGCGACGTGATCCTAACGTCACTACCAAATTTCAAAAAACAATTCATCTCCCTCCAATTAAACGTGTCAGAATTCATTTAATTTTTTTTTAATATAAAGTGTAGCGACGTGTTAGTCACGTCGCAGCCTATTTTTTCAAAAAAAATCCACTGACTTCCCTGTGGTTTCATTTTTTTATTAATAAAATATTTTGTGACATGGTTATCACGTCGCAACTAGTCTTTTTGACTCACGTGATAACCACGTCGCTAATATATGTCGCTGGGGGATGTTTTTCTTGTAGTGTTCTGTCTTCTAGCTTCTAGGACATGTTTGTAACATACAGAACCAAACACTCTCAGATGACCAACACTTTGCTTGTCTCCAGTGCACTTCTCTAAAGGAACAATTTCCTTCAGCTTCTTTGTTGGACACCTGTTCAAAATATATGTTGATGTGGCAACAACTTCACCCCCTAGCTTATGAGGTAATTTCTTCTCTTTCAGCATACTTCTGGGCATATCAAGCAAAGTCCTGTTTCTTCTCTCAGCAAGACCATTGTGTTAAGGAGTGTATGGAGCAGTAACTTCATGTTCTATTCCATTCTCCTCACAGAACTTCTGGAACTCATCAGAGTTATATTCACCTCCACCATTTGTTCTCAGAATCTTCAACTTCTGACCACTCTGCTTCTCAGCCTTCACCTTGAACTTCTGGAACTCAGTAAACACTTCATGTTTGAACTTAATGAGTGTTACCCATGCCATCCTTGTGAAATTATCCACAAAGGACACAAAATATTTGTTTCCTCCAAGTGAAGGAACTGGGAATGGTCTACACACATCAGAATGTACTACTCCCAGAGCATGTTTTGCTCTTGGAGCAACTTCTGATGCAAATGGAAATCTTGGTTGTTTGCCTTTCATGCACACTTCACATGATTTCTCAGGCTTCACAATTTTTGGAATGCCATGTACGAGCTTCTTAGAACATAGATGCCCTAAGCTTCTATAGTTCAAATGTCACAACCTTCTGTGCCACAGCTTACTGTCACCTTCAGTATCTTCTGTACTAAGACATTCTGCTTCAGTTGTACTAACATTCACCTTGAATGTTTTGTTATTTCCTTGTTCAGACTTCATGATCAACTTCTGATGGGAATCATATAACTTTAGAAGGTTGTCTTTCATTACAACTGAGAAGCCTTTTTCAGTAAGCTGACCAACACTTATCAGATTGCTTCTGACTCCAGGAATGTACCAAACATCTTTAATCAGAATGTTTTTACCATTCTTCACCTTTACTCTGGCGTTTCCTATACCTTCTGCAGTGACGTATTTGTCATCAACACATTTGATTTTTGTTTTTCTTCTGGGATTAAAGTCTACCAGCCAGTGTTTGTTCCTAGTTAGATGATTTGAACACCTAGTGTCCATATACCACCAATCTTCTGACCACTTGCAGTTAGAGTCAGAAGCCACCAATAGGACAAGATCTTCTGACCACTTGCAGTCAGAGTCAGAAGCCATTAATATTACAGGTTCATCATCAGAGTCTCCTCTGGCCATATTTGCTTCTTCTGATTCTCTTTCTTTGTTTGACCTACAATCTCTAGCAAAGTGGCCAAATTGTTTACAACAATAGCATTGTACCTTCCTTCTGTCTTTCCCTTTCTGGTACCTTTTCTCACCAGAAGCAGAAGCTTCTGGCTTCTGGTATCTGTCACCACGTATGTTCTGCTTCTAGTCCTTCTTGACAAAAGAAGCTTTCAGAGCCTGCTCTACTTCCCTCTCAGAAGTTCTTTCAGCCAAGCGCAATTCATGTGCTTCTAGACTGCTTTGCAGCTCTTCAATTTTAATGGTCTCCAGATCTTTGTTATGTTCAGTAACAACCACAATATAGTCAAACAGAGGGATAAGTGACATCAGAACCTTTTCTATGATCACTTGTTCATACAAAGTTTCTCCACAAGCCTTTATCTCATTAGTGATCAGAATCACTCTTGAGATATACTCAAAAACATTTTCATTATTCTTCATGTTGAGATTTTCGTATTGCTTTCCCAATGACTGAAGCTTCACCTTCTTCACTGACGCGTCACCGCCGTAACACCTGACCAGTGTGTCCCACGCCCCCTTTGACGTTGTAGAGTCTGCAATTTTCTCGAACACAGTCGCATCCACACACTGATGAATGTAGAACAACGCCTTCTGATTCCTCCTCCTCTGATTTCTCTGCGTCCCTTTCTCTTGTTCTGTTGCAGCTTCTAGAACTGGAATGTAGCCATCAGTAACAAGTTCCAGAACATCTTGAGCTCCAAACAGCACACGCATTTGGATCATCCATCAGTTCTAGTTTTTGCCATCAAAGACTGGAAGTTTGGTGCTTAGATTGTTGTTTCCATTCATCTTTCTTCCTTGCGCAAATTCACACAGCGGACACGATTTTTGTTTTCCTGGATTCTAAACCGGAAGCTCTAGATACCAATTTGTTAGAGCACAAGAGTATAAGATAACAATAATGGAAGTAAGAGAGTGAGAATAAAAGCTAAGAATAAATTGTATTGATTGAATTAAAATTAATGAAATACAAGTGACTAAATATAAGACAAAATAGTAACAAACTAAAAACAAACCCTAACCCTATTCTTAAGTAATTAAAGATATATGATAATAACAATAACATAACAAATACTAAATTATTCTAATAATTACTAAAGTGCCCTTTTAACATGAATTATTCACAACACCTCTGTCCCAAATTATAAATCACTTTGCCAAAAATATTTATCCCAAATTATAAATCATATAAGAATCCTCATACATCATTAATGACTTTTTGTCTAATATAACTTCTACTATTTATTTCTCTTTTTTCTTTCTATTCTTTATTTCAATTTTCAATATAATTATTAAGGGACATTTTTATAAAATCATACATAATTTCACTTTTCAATAAAATAATAATTGAATTTCTTAATTTGTGTGAAAGTGGTAAAACAACTTATAATTTGGGACCGATGGTGTAAAAGAAAAAGGCTTATCAACATGGCAATATATGGCAACATCATTGAGGAAACATATGCAGTATTACCATGCCTAAACCTTCAGCTAAATATATTTGGCTCTGAAGAAACTTAACAACACCCGAGATCTGATAATTCATTCCCCCGTCGTTTAAAGAATCTCTCTTTTTCTTCTTCTTCTATTTACCTTGTCAACAAGTAGAATATAAACATATTGAAGTCAACAACACCATAAACTATTTTTTCTTCAAAGACATACAACTACTGAACTAAGAGCATAATTACAATACTACATAATAATACTACTCTGAAAGTCATTACTTGTAGGTAAAACATATAGCAGAGATTTTCCTCACACACCAACCCTTTGCTTAATTAAAAACTCATGATAAATTATCTTAACACATACCAACTCCACTGCTCATTTCTATCCGGAGATGCTTCTTCTTTGCAAGATTGATCAACACGATGTAAATATACCAATTTCTCGAAAAGTTTCTTAAGGGCTACATCGTCGCGCTACTGGTGTTGTTGTTCCTAAATCTATTATAATCTCTTCAGTTACTTCTACTGATGTTGTTGTTGGCGAAGCAATTTGATTGTGATTGTAATTTTGAATGGTGCATCTAAGGTGTGTGATGAAATTCCTTTTAGAAATTTCTTCTTAAAAGTTTATGGGTTGTTTAGAGGAGGTTTAAAACCCTCCAATTTAAAGTATTTTTAAATTTTTATCAAGTTGTCTTCCATGTGGTGTGTCACGTCAGCTTCCGTTAATGAAAGTTGAGAACATAAACTAAAATTGTAGATGTAAAACTTTATGAAGAATATTGTTTGAAGCAAAATTTTAGAGGACTAAAACTAAAAACTAAAAATATTTATAAAGACCACAAACATCTTTAACTCTAAAACTAATAAATTAAAATAATCCACCTGAATTTTAAAATAAATAAATAAATAAATAAATTTCACTTAATACAGAGTTATTAATTTATTAGACACCACGTAAGAAGATTCTGGGTGAAATTGTGATCTAGAGTCTATGATAAGAGAATCTTGATTTTTTAAAGGGAGAATAAAAAAAAATTCTTAAGAGGAGAGGGTAAATCAAAATTCTCTACAATAATAGGGATGATACATTTAACCCTATATTTTTTTATAAATATTTATAATAATTGACTTGGACTTCATTTATTTAATATTTTGAATATGTCCTTGTTTTTACTGATAAAATCTTAAAAATCAATCACATACTCTTTTCGGTCGTTATTATAAGCAAAAATTTACTATTTAGATTCATTAAATCATTTATGTATTTAATCTCTATGTAATCTAGATACATCAAATATTTAATGAATCCAAAAAGTAATCTTTATTTATAATAGTGACCGGAGGAAGTATAAGACAATTGTCATTTATGAGAATAAATTTTCATACACAAAATAGATTGTCAATGATAAATTTTAAAAATAACTATCATAATCAATACATATTATGATTAAAGAGATTTAACTTTCATATGTTACACGTGTCAAAGTTGCAACTTCTGAAGGGGAGTTAGAAGTTGCAACTTCTGAAGAAGAGTCAGAAGTTGCAACTTCTGACACGTGTAGTTTTAGGACATGTTTTGATATTAGATAATTGTAATGATTATGAAAAGACAAAACTAACTTTTTTGATGTGTAAATTGTTTGAAAAAGAGAGGTATTTTGAGTGGAATAGTGGACTATTCTTTTAATGGCTTGATAGTTGATGGTGTACTTTTTCATCCAAGATCTAATACCTTTATACAAGTGTTGTCTATGTACAAAAAAATATTTTTCCTTTTTATATGAATATAATTTGAAAAGTATTCTCTCTACAATGGTAATTCAAAAAATATTTTTTCTTTTTTGAGACGGGTCCATATCTGGCCCTAGGCAGTCCTAGAGTCTCTAAGTAAAAAAAAGTATTTTTTTTCTTTTTATATGAATAATTTTCAAATTATATATATTAAACCAAAAAAAAATTAAACAATAAATGTATGGTTAAATATATAAACCCCTGTAATATTAGTGATATTCGCATTAGACCCTTGTAAAATTATTATTTTTAATTATCCCTTATGATTTTTAGATATCCCTTAAGCGTGTAAAAACAGAGCGAAACGGGGTAAAGCAAAAATATATATTTTATAAGGGGATAATATTTTTGTCTAGGGAGCAAAAGACTTAGAATTTTAACATTTTAAATGGGCGATTTAAAAAAAAAATACTACCAGGGTCTAAAATGAGAATTCACTAACATTACAGAGGGGTTATATATTTAACCCATAAATGTAAACCAAAACATTCCTCGTTATGCATGTTCAGCATAATCTCAGGATCGGCCCGAACAATTAAGAGGTTCTTTTCTAATTTTTTAAATAGATCTCTAATAAAATAAAATATAAAATATAAACTATGGTTTCACTTTTTAAAGGTAGAAATGTTATTAATAATTGATATAGGAGCATTGTTGTAGAAATTGAGCCGAGTCGGATGGTTGAAATGGGAACCGAAGGAATCACCACTTGATTTGATTGTAGGATTAGGTAAGATATTGAATCGGTGTGAATCAGTTAAAATCAATTAAAAGTAATAATAGTCAGAGAATTGGCGATTTTGAAAAACTGAGGGGTAAAATATTTGTTTTTTCTCAAATAAAATAACGTCATTTTGATAATTTTTTAAAAAACTAGAATTGAAATATAAATAGACACTGATTTATTTAACCAAATTATCCAATTTAATCCGATTTAGTCATTCAATTCGATCAATAACTCAATATTTCGATCAATAAACCAATAAACAAATACCCTCACTGCCACGCTGGTTTGATTACATGTTTGATTTTTAAAATATTATATAAGAGAAGTTAATTTTGTGAGAAAAATTATAAGTTTCTATAAATATTATATTAAATTAAATTAAGTTAAATGATTCAAAAAAAAATTAAATGTAATAATTTATTTAATTATAATAATTTATTTGATTATAATAATTTAATTGAAATTAATAATAAATTTACTACTTTTTTTAATATACTAATATAAAATAAAATATAGCAATAGAATTTTAAAAAATAATATATATTTTTATATTAAAAAAATAGAGCAAACCACATTTCACGGTATACATAATACTATGATTTGAAAAGATTGTAAAATAAGAAGAGTTAAAAGGTTTTCGCATTAAACATGTGTCTTAAAACATATGTTGGTGGTTTATATTAACTATAACACTCAATTGCGAAATCTGTAATATTTGAAAAACGTAACAGCATAAATTTTTTATGGATCACTTTTGTATTTTGCACAACATATATTTATATTAATTATAAAGCTTACTATTGTTTTCATTTTCTTAGACTATGCTATGTGAGATGATTCTTAACTTGTATATATAGCATTTATTTTTATTTTGGCCCTGCTGATTTGAGGCTATCTCTTGTAGCACATGTTGCATAGGTATAAGGTTGAGTCTGCTCCTTTATTTGTCTAGTATGTTGCGTGAAATATGGTTGACATCCTATAAAAAAAGATTTGTTGTTGTATAGACTAATAAAGTCACTCATTTAGGAAACACAGCAACGAACAACTACGTGGATGTGACTTTGAATAGATTACTTCATTAATTATCAAATAATGATATCCTTTTCTATTTATGTTTCTAGGGTTGAGTATGCTCACTGGAGACTAAAAAACATGTTGACCACTAGTAAGAGAGATTTATATAGAAGTTGGATTGTTGTAAACACCATGTTGAAGTTGCAGTTAGGTTATGTTGGAGTATCATTTCAAAAAAGTATTGCCAATATCCATCATTGGTATAATACTCCATTTTACTCCAGATTGTGTAGCTTCGTTTCAAGACAATGTATAGTTGTATACAATACATTAGAAAGGACATGGAAAAAGTAAAATTTGTTGGTTTTGATAAAGATTCACGTGGTTGCTTCATTAGAACAACACACGGGTTACCTTGTCATTGTCAACATGTCGGTCTTCGAATTCAAGGTGAGTTTATTCCATTAGAATCGATTCATGTGTTTTTGAAGAAATTATACACTGAAGAGCATGAGGTCACTCAAGAAGATAGTGGCCATAGTTGGATTTATAAGAAAAGTGTGAAGAGTTGAAGAGGTATTCTAGTGCACTAGATATTGTAGGCTAAAGTCAATCGTCTAGCCAGTCTTCCAGACTTCTTTACTTGTCTCAGTTTCTAGTTTTCTTACATGATTACATTGATGACATTGTGGATGTGGGTCAAGATGGAAATTATGATTTCCGTGCTATTGCGACTTTACTTGGATGGGGTGAAGAGTTTGGCCTTTGTTTCAGACGTACTTAGATATTGAAATTTACCCACACAGTCAAATGTATTCCAATGTGTTATATGACACAGTGTCTGAAATTAGGAGTTTGTTGTGAGTATCTAGCTTGGGTGTGTATGGTCGTGAGAAATGGGTGATGATTCCATATATGGGTTACCTTATTGGTCTTGTTGTTCATGAAGCTTACCATTAGTTTCTTCCTATTAGTGTTATTTCCATGCATAGCTGTGAATAGACATAACTTTATTACAATTGATTTTTTAACAACAGTCATTGAATTCAAGTGAAGTTGAAACCTGATTGTCCAGTACCTGATGCATTGAGTGCTGGAGATAGTACTGTAGTGAAGGTGCAAGACATGGAAAATAGCATATGCATAATATATAAGAAATTAGAAAGAAGTTAGGAAATCAACATAATTTATTTTGTATTGATAATATAGCACATTTTACATTCTACGTGTTATCGGATATATTTTTAAAAAAAAAATCAAAAACTTCTAAATTTTTTAAAACTCACCACTACCATTAAAGTTCTCAAAATATCTGGTACATATATTATAAGTTAGTGAATTTTTTTAAATATTCAGTATAGATGCATAAAATATTTTGAAAAAAAAAAGTATTTCTTCATACAACTACCAAAAACAATACTTTAAATTGAAAATTTAAATTTTTTACAGTATTTCTTTAAATAGTCTCAAATTATCCTATACTTTTTTTGCAATATCTAGCATTTCTTCTTGCAAACGCAAAAAATTCATTACACTTTTAAAAGGTATAAGCATTGCTCATGTGGAGAGTACCGAGTCAAATTTAGGGTGGCAGAATAAATCTTCAAAACCTAACCTGTTTGGGTTAATTTTTGAGATCTTTTCTTGTCACCTCCTAATTTATACTTGGCATCCCCTTAAAAAAATTTATTCCCACTTTACCTTTGAAATTTTACAAAGAGATTTCCGTACCAAATGTTTGGTATAATATTTAAAAAATTTGGTATATCGGAAATTACCAAATTTTCGGTATATGCAAAGTTTCTGAAAGTATATTTTAAAAATACGATATACCGGACATTACGAAATTTCCGGTGTTGACCAAACTTCCGTAAGTGTTTTCATAAAATCTGGTATACCGGATATTACTAAATATCTGGTATACCAAAAATTTCGTGTATAGCAGAAATGTCTGGTATGTATACATATCTTATTTTTTCCAACGCACCGACACTTTTGGAGGGTCCAAATTGCACCGACACTTATGTGTGGTCTACAAAGTATAACAATTTGTATAAATATGAGTTTTAGGGTTATTAGGTAACACATCTCAATTACATGTATCTTTCTCAATATTTGATTAAGGCAGAAGTGTATTACAACGGCCGCAAACCTGCAGTTGAATTCAACCTCCCAGATGGATCAGTCCTTTCCTTGAAGAAAGCGTTATGCGATTTCTTTGCTGATTAGAAACGAAAGGTGACAAAGATCGAGTTTCGTGAGGATTACATTGGTACAAATGATTACATTCATCCTCAATTGCTGCAAAAGCTCTGGCAGTCCGTCGGCGAGGTGCACGAAACTCCGACGCGGCCTGCTCAGCCATCTGTTTTCGATGAGAACCGGTCGAACGACGGCGACTACCATGCGCCTCATTAGCTGCCCGAACCACAACATCTGCTCGATCAGTAGTCCTGTCGAAAATAGAATTGTCCCTATCTCTAGTCCTCACTGCAAGCAAAGTTAAAAATCATGATAAACTTAAATATTTTATAAAAAAATAGAAAATACCGAAAATTTCTCGTATTTTAAGCGTACCGGAGATTTCAAAATTTTCGGTAACAACATCAAATGAAGATACCGAGAATTTTGAAATTTCCGATACAAAAATAACAGTTATTTCATAATTTACGGTAGACGATGCCAAAAATTATGAAATATCCCGTACAAAATACCAAAAATTTGAAGAAATATACCGTAAATCTTGTATTTGTAAAATTTTCAGTATCACAAGCAAATTTCTGATATTGGCAGAAACTTTTCAAAACCACTATATACCGTAATTTGAAAAATAGAAATTATTTGACAAAATTATTTTTTCATAGCATTTAGGGGTGTCAGATATATAAGTTAAGGGGTGGCAAGAAAATATTCTTAACTTTTGAATTACTAAACCCATCTCCTATAAGACTTTTAATTTTATTAATCTTAGTATTTGAAATGCATATTCTGGACTTAAGTGGACTAGTAGAAGCATTCCCTCTTTGCAAGTAGTACATTTCATGGGAATGATTGCATTTAAATCATTAGTAGGTATTAGTAATTCATCAAAGTCTATCTTTTCCCTTTTTCCCGTGGAATGAAACATTTGTGAATATTTAAGCAGTTACGAACATTTCAGATTTAACAAGCACAGTTTCTGGCAATGTTTTAAAAATCGAATCGGATCAATCGGTTAGACCGGTTAAATCGAGAATCGACCAAGTAATCGATCTGATTTAATTATTAGATCGAATGTGTCTTTAAACTGGTATGAACCGGTCAAAACCAGTGTAAATCAATAAAACCAAGAAAACCAACTGTTTTTCAAAACTGCTAGTTCAATTATATTTTTTTTTTATATTTTTTATTTTAAAAATCAAAATGACTAATTTTTTAAATAATTAATAAAAAGTTTAAATAAAATTATGATATATTGACGAGGAACATGTTGGAGATATAATTGATTTTGTTACAAATGATTTTGATATTGAAGAAGAAGATTTCAACATTGAAATAATTTGTCCTCCTTAAAATTAAATAATATGTTTAATAATTTTAATTTAAATTATAAACTTGTGAATTTATTTATAATATGACATCTTTAAAAAATTTAATTACTAATTATATTTTGTAAAGATTTTGTAAAGACGGAATCATCCAGTTTAATAAGTTTTATTCGGTTCAACTCAGTTTTGTCATGTAATTTGACCAGTGACACAATAATTTGACCAATAAACCAGTAACCTCACCGATTTGAAGTCTAGTCCAATTTTTAAAACACTATTTGTTGGATATATATATATATATATATATATATATATATATATATATATATATATATATATATATATATATATATATATATATTGCATTAACAAATCTCAGCAACAGTAAACTTAGACAAGCACAATGAAGAAATAATACTCAAACTAGCAATTCCATAGGCTCTAACAAGAAATTTTTAGTCGAACAGACATTTTCATTTTCAGTTCTAGTAACAAAAAACTTAAACGGAAGCTTTTGCTGCTAGTGACAATATCTTGGAAGAGATTTTAGCAGAACTAAATCTACTTTTACTTTTATTCCCCCATTATACATTATTCGACTCTTTTTTATCTGTTTTCATATCTTTGACTGAAGAACAGGGAAGAACTACCAAAAACCATTGTGCTTTTAAGTCTTACAATCGTGACTGTGCTTGCTCCACCGATGCACTCTGCAACATGACAGCAAAGATTCCATAAGAGGGTATAATATTCGATCCAAAGATAACAGATCTACAAATGAAAGATTGTTGGAATTCAAAAATCATGCAAAATCAGATGTTAGATTTCTCACCAAAGGAATCCCCTTGGCAGCTCTTGCAGCCAAGTAAGCAGAGGGCTTGAAGAAATCTCCATATAGTTTTGTCCATTCCACCAATCTCGAGTATATGTATTTGGATCCAAGAGAGTCAGCCCAGAATACCAGACCTCCCCTAATTAAATTAATCCCAAAAGTCAGAACAACCACAAACTTTTGAGATTGTAAAAATAATAAAGAATGAGACAAACCTGTAAGGTGGAAAACCCATTCCAAAGACAGTTGCAATATCAAGATCAGCTGCTTTAACTGCAATGCCTTCATCTAAGACCCGGCAAGCCTCATTAACCACAGGAAAGAAGATCATCTCTATGATGTCCTTTTCTGATAATTTTACAAGCTGTCCAATTTTCAAAACCAACAAAATCAAATCGAGAAAATAAGGCACCTCCCCAGTTACTTCTTAGTTTTCTAAGTTATTTACAGACCAAGAAAACCAATAAACTTTGTTACTTAAATGAAGTTATGTGTCTTTTTCCCTATAATGCTATAAGTATTTAGTATATCTCATGCTATCTATTACTCTCTAAAATTAATAGTTAAGGGTATTATTGACATAATAATAGTTAATGTTGCATTGAATTTTAAAAATAAAGAAAAAAGAGGAACAAACAGTGACACTGGAAATGTTCCTAGACTGTAAAAAATGAATGGATGGAAGGGAGTGTATTTATTTAGACCGGGTAAAATACCTTAGGATCAACGGTGACACCAGAAATGCTCCTAGACTTCTCAATATAATTCTTCACCTCTGGATCAGGATTAGCCCTACGTCTATCATCGTATAGATAAAATCCTTTGCGAGCTGCTTCACCTATTAGAAGCACATTTTTATAGTTTCACATTGAGTATCAATGCCTTTTTAGTAGAAACACAGCTGAGCAAGTTATTGTTAAGTAAATATATTGACCTGATCTCTTATCCTCTTGCATAAGTGGAAGAAGCATTGATTTGTAAGTTCGCTCGGGAAAATTCTCAATAAATTGCATGCCAGTTGCAATCCCCACGCCAAAACCAACGAGGTCAGCCAATCTTTATTACAAGAAAAAAGATATTTATTAGAGTGTTCCAGAAGTGATTATGGATATCAAGAATTTTTTTCAAGCATCAATACCTAAAAGGTCCCATTGGCATTCCAAATTTGGTTATTGCCTTGTCAATTTGATAAACATCTGCACCGTGTTCAACAAGAAAGAGGGCTGCTTGTGCATATGGGAAGAACACCCTATTAACAGCAAATCCAGTACAATTTCCAACCACCACTGGTGTTTTCCTTATCTTCCTTCCAATATCAAGCAAGTCAACTATTATTTGCGGAGATGTCTGCTTAGTACGTACAATCTCCAGAAGTGGCATAACATGGGCCGGGCTGCAGAGGCACACATCAAATTTTTCAGCTAGAAATATACTACAGAAGAACATAATGGTTTCTGAAAAGTGAACAGTAAACACTTATATAATACCTGAAGAAATGAGCTCCAATAATCCGGTCTTCAGATTTAGTTTTCTTTCCAATCAGGTTCAAGTCAATAGTGGAAGTGTTACTTGCAAGAATACAATGAGGAGGGCAATACTTTTCAAGTTCAGTAAAGATCTGTTGCTTCAAGGAAACATTCTCAATAACAGCCTGTCAAAATATAACAAACAGTTAAATAGTATACCAAGGTTTTCAGTGAAGTACAATTGCAACATTCAATGACAATTTAATATTAGAATTTAGCCTTAAAGTACCTCTATCACCAAGTCCACGTCTTTGAAGCTTTCATAGTCAAGAGTACCTTTGAGAAGAGCTATGGTCTTTTTAAATTTTTCCTCGGTCATTTTCCCATTTTTGACACGGCTTTGTAAATTTGCTGCACATGCATGAGAACATGACTTTTATGTATTTTTAATTAAAGCTGAAGCTTAAGAACCAATATAAAAGAATTTTTTTTCTCACCCTTAACCCTATTAACTCCTGCTTCCAGAAACTTTTCGTTTACTTCTTTCAAGATTACAGGATAGTTACTAAGAATTAAAGCAGTTGCTATTCCAGAACCCATTAATCCTCCCCCAAGGATTCCAACCTTTTTCACTTGTCTAGGAACCAATCCACGATCAGTAACACCGGGTACCTGTACATGCCAAGAGACATTGGAAAAAGCCATATGTACAGAAATTATGAAAAGAACTGTGAATGAATAAAGATACCTAAACTACAAAGTAACAACAACATGATATATTGTTTTGAGCTACAGTTGCTCCCTTTGAATGTGACTAGCCCTATTGCTATCACACGCTCTCTCCTTTTTATAACCCTTAATCAACAATATACATTGTGGCAAAATGAAAACGAAAACTAAAAACTTAGACACGGTTTTTCTTGCCTCGGAAGTTCTATAAGAGAATTCAACAAAAGATGAGAAGTTTCAATTAAATGTTACAAGGTTTAAAATATGCTTTTAAATGAACAATACTCTTGATAACCAACCACTATAGCCTAGGGGTCTCTCCTCCTCTCCAAAGGGGAGAGAAACAAGTAAAATTCAGATAAGTAATGTCATACAAACCTTAGATGTTCCTCGTTGAGAGAAAAATATGTGAATCAAACTCTTGCAAGTATCTGAGGCCACAAGTGCTTCAAAGGCTTCAATCTCCTGCAAAGGTAAGATAATTTACAAAGTCACATATTCCTGTAACAGCAATTTGAAGTGTAAGGTGAAACTACAGAGATGTGACAACCTTCCAAAGTCCTGCACGGGGACCAGCAACTATTCCGTCTTCAATGACATCAATGCAAACCAAAGGGTGATTAAGATTAGGAGCCCGTTTTTTTGCTTGAGTTCTAGCAAACTTCAGTATCTCTCGGGCTTCCCCAAGGGGTTCTATTTTGTCGGTCTTGTAAAGACTAGCAACCCATGGTCGTCGACGGTCCACAATATCCAAAGCCCACTGGCGAGCAGTCTCCAACAACTTCTCACGTGACACTAAAGCATCTACAAGTCCCAAACTATGAGCTTCATCCGCTTTAATTGACTTTGAGGTCTTCAATCGTAAAAACCAAGAAGTGATTACAATTTAATTGTCAATCACTGGATAAGCCTTTTGAAATTACATCGCTACCAAATTTTCTATGAAAAGGAAACATAAATTGTAGCATACCAGCATCATCTCAAGTGCCTTTGCCAGGCCGACAAGACGAGGAAGTCGTTGCGTTCCTAAAACAATTTACAAATGCCAAGTCAAACGGAATTGTTAAATAAATAAAAATCACCTCACACCAGTTTTACTCAATTATTAAAATCAAGAGCATTTCCATAAGCTCATAAATTAATTGCTATTCATGCTCTAACTCTTTTTAAATATTGTTGATTATACAAGGCCTAGCTAATTAGGTCAACTAACAATTGAAATATCCATAAGCTCACACCAGTTTTACTCAATTATTAAAATCAAGAGCATTTCCATAAGCTCATAAATTAATTGCTATTCATGCTCTAACTCTTTTTAAATATTGTTGATTATACAAGGCCTAGCTAATTAGGTCAACTAACAATTGAAATATCCATACCTCCACCTCCAGGAATTACTCCAAGTTGAAGTTCAGGTAAGCCTAGTTGAGCAACTGGGGTTGATATCCGTGCATTGCATACCTGCAAGCAGAATAACGTATAATATTTTTAGAAATAAAATAAAATAAAAAGTTTCTTATTCTTAATGTTGGACAACATTATACCATTGCAAGCTCTAATCCTCCACCCAGGGCAAGGCCATCAATAGCAGCAACCGAAGGTTTCCTTCCCCCTGAAGGATGAAATGAAAAGATTCAAAATCAAAATTGATTACAATAACAATTGTGTTGCAAAGAAATGTCAAAAGAAACTGTACCTTCTATAGTGTCAGTAAGAAGGTCAACTGATACCAAACCAGGACTTGTCTTCTCTATAGATGGCGATGAAGAATTAGAAAATGAGTGTAAGTACATTTACTAAAACAGAAAACCTGAAAAAGAAACATAAGAAAAATTACCTGCTACTCCCTTTTGCATTATACCAAATGCATTAATATCAAAACCACCAGAAAATTTGCCCTTTGCACCTGACAGTCATTAAAGATTCAGGTATGAGAACCTCAACTTGAGTAATGTTTGATTATATCTTTCCACTTTATCTTCTTATCGCTAGCACTTCACAGAGATACTTCAGCATTACTCAAAATGTTACAATGATACCATAAAAGTTACTCTAATTTGAACAATCTATGCTTGTAGGTTTAAAATATATTTGGGTCATTGTTGCTTATATGTTGCATAGATTGTGATAACCAGTTAAAAATACTCGGAACTTTAAGGTAACAAACAACAATAAAGGAATCCAAGTTATAAGATTTTCCCACTTTCCTATCAGATATATAGATTAACCGATACCACTACATTCTGCTATTCTACTCAAAGTTACCAAACCCATATTGTTAAAGTAAATAAAACTAATGTTTTCAATCAAGTTTGAATTCTGAACATTTCATGCATAATAATCTGTTCATTTCAGAAGCACTTAGCATACCTGTAACAACAATTGCCTTGACATCTTCCCTCTCGTTAGCCTCGTCAAAAGTCTCCTTTAAACTGCGAAACACTATACAAAGAAAACAGGAAAACAAACAAATGAACAAGCATAATATAATCCGCGTAACGATTAAAAAATGGTAACTAGTCAAGTTACTTAATTAAAGTATTGAACTCTCTTCAGCCTTATAGCTAAAATATTGAACTTCAAATTAAAGTTGTATCTGTGTCAAACATCGACACAACGCAGACACACAAATGAAAATAAGTGATTCTAGAATCACAAAGCTGATCTGATATATTTTACATAAAATAATTCAAAAATAAATCACTTAAAATTCAAATTACTTATAATCAGAATCAATTATTCCATCGCAGAATCAAACATAAGCTTAACTTTACAAATAACAGATTCATTCAAAATCGATTATAGTAAAACGGTTACGCAATATTAGGAAGAAAAAACCGAATCAGATCTATGAAAAAGGGGAATAGTATAGATAGTACCATTAAAGGAGAGGGAATTGACAGGAGGATTGATGATAGTGATGATGGCAACACCATCAGCGCCAACTTCCAAAACAGTGCGTCCATTATCCATTATGGATTCAACTTTTGGTTCTTGTGATTTGCTTTCGTTCTTCTAACTCAGTTGTTTATCGAGGGAGAAAGAAATAGTGGGTGGCGAAAACCACGATGTGTATTGAATACACTTAAATGACATTCAATGCATTTAAATGGCGGTCAATTATGTACTAATCATTAACCTCCATGTTAGAAATGTGAATTCAATTATTTTTATTAAACTAATTTTGTTAGTAGTCGGTGAATATCTTAATTAAGAAATGTGTAATTTTAAGTCACTTTACAAACTCTTATATTTCTCCTAATTACCTATGTTTGTAGGCTTTCTCAATTTTGATCTCTAAATTTAATAAAGTTATGAACCGGAATGTGTCTGGTTCAAATTTGCAATGTTACTAAACAACTATTAATTGAGCTATTTTGTTTGATGTGACCCTAGTATTTAGTCTCACCCTTGAAGAATTAAGATTTTTAGTGATTAATATATTATTATTTAATTTAAATGATTCTAATGAATAATTAATTAGTCACCTACTAATAATTTAAATATGATATTTTTAATTAATCTAAATAATTTATTCTTATTCATCAACTTCATCTTCTTCTTTAAACTTATTTTTCTTCATTTTTTAAATCCAAATTTCAAAAATTTAAAAGAAGAAGAAAAATTTCTTCCTTCATTAAACGACGCAATAACCTCCTCATATATCACAACATGACTCTTCTAAATTCCGAAACTTCAAATTCAGATTTGTTGAAAGTATAATTATTTGTGTCAAAGCAACATGCTCAATAAAAAATAAGGAAATATCAAAAATATTGTGCCAAAGTGTGGAAGCAGTTTATTACACATAGATTTGATTTAGATCTAAAATAGATAGATTTGATTTAAGTCTAAAATAGATATTTTTAGCTTTTGGCTTAGGGAGAAAGCAAGCTCAATTATAAATAGAGGGAGTAACCTCTATTTTTGTAATCAATTTATTCGTTCATAATATTTGCAGTTGCAAGTGAATAATAAAGTTTTTATAGTTTGTGGGCAGAGAGAAACTCTGCATAAAATCATTATTTTCTTTTCTTTCTTTCATTCATATTTTTCATCGTTATTGTGTGGTGATAATAATCTTGTTCATCAAGATTGATAGAAATTCATCATAGTTTTGGTGGATTTTCAACATCGGGTATCAGGAGCTCCTGTTAGCGATAAAGGGAAGAAGAAGAAGAAGAAAATCAATGGCGATGAATTATGTGAATGAAAATTTTCCATCGAATCTCTCTCAATTCCGAAAGAGGATAACTATGAGAATTTATTCAAATAGATGAAGGTTGTATTATGTTTTTAAGGTCTTTGGAAACTTGTGAAATATGGATTAGAACCACTTAAAGAAGACGCTTCAAATAATGAAGAAGTGGAATACAAAGAATTGAAGAAGAAAAAATATAAATCTCTTTATAATTCACTAATGTGTCAGCCCAGACAATTTCGAAAAGGTTAGTGATGTAGAATCTACAAAATAAGCCTGGGAAATTCTGAAGAAATCGTATGGAGGTGCTGAGAAGATGAAAGATGTGAGGTTACAAACTCATAAAAAAACATATGAATTGTTTCAGATGGAAGATAATAGAAGCATATCTAATTTCTTCACTGGGGTTACGAAACTAGTTAATCAAATCAATGGTTATGGAGAAACATTCACAACGAGAGTTGTTGTTTCGAAGATCTTAAGATCTTTGGCTCCAAAGTTCGACCATGTGGTAATTTCCATAGAAGAGTCGAAAGACATGTCAACTTTGCCGAAGGAAGAGCTTCAAGGGACGCTTGAATCTCATGAATAAAGAACGGCCGCAAGAGTTGTAGGTAAGTCAAAAAGTGATGTGGCTCTGGAGGCTCAATCAGTAAAAGTTAAAAAAGGCAAAGGAAAATGGTTCGACAACAAAGGTAGAGGTGACTACAACAATTTGACTGATAGAGGAAAATAGCACGAAGAAAACATGTCAAATCAGATAATAACATACCAAGGCAACCAAAGAGGTGGTGTTGCAAATAAAGGAAGAGGTGGTGGTCGAAAACATGACAAGAGTCATATTTGGTGTTACAATTATCAGAAGTATGGTCATTATTCAAGTGATTATCCATAAAAGCGAAAATATCAAGAAAATGATGCCATGTTCGCAAAGTATGAAGAAGAAGAGATGTTGTCGATGGTCACAACAAGAGATGGCGAAAAATTCAAGGATCAATGGTACTTGGATTCAAGATGCTCATCACACGTATCTGAAGGGAAGATTGATTTGTCAACCTAAAACCCTCAATGAAGAACATGGTAAAATTTGCAAATGACAATACTCTAGTAGTTGAAGGTATTGGAGATGTTCTGATTATGAGGAAAAATGGAAAAAGGTCAGTAATTTCAAATGTGTTGAATAATTTGCTCAGCATAGGAAAATTGGTCAAAAATATTACATAGTGTTAGTCGAAGACAGGATTATGAGAGTCGTCGACTCAAATGGAAGATTAATCTTGAAGGCTCCTATGTCCCAGAATAGAACCTTCATGATCGAACTTAATGTGATAGAGCACCAGTGTCTTTCAACTGCAGCTAGTATAGACAAATGGATATGGCACTATCGACTAGGTCATCTCAACTTCAGAGACATCAAAGATTTGAAGAGAGAAAATATGGTTTCAGGATTCCCAAAAATCATCATTCCAAACGAGGTGTGTGAGGAATATGTGCAGGCAAAGCAACACAAGAATACCTTCAGCAAGGATGCAGAAAGTAACTTGAAGGTTGTTCTCAAAATTATATTCTTTTATGTATATGGACCAATCCAGGTGGATTCATTTGGAGGTAACAAATACTTTGTCACATTCATAAATGATTTTATTTAAAAATTATGGACTTACCTGATCAAGAAGAAAGTGAAGTGATCGAGATATTTACCAAGTTTAAATCTACGGTCGAAAGGCAAATTGGTCGAAAGCTCAAAGTTTTGAAAACTGATGGCGGTGGAGAGTATGTGTCGAAATATTTCGACAAGTTATGTGAAAAGGAAGGGATTTTGCAAGAGGTGGTGTCACCATACACTCCACAACAGAATGGGACTACAAAAAAGAAGAATCAAACCATCATGAATATGGTGAGAAGTATGTTGAAAAGAAAGAATTTAACTAAAGAGTTTTGGGGTGAAATTGTGTCGACTGCAATATATATTCTGAACAAATATCCTACGAAGAAGCTAGATGGAATTACTCCAAAAGAATGTTGGTCTGGTGCAAAGTCTATCTTGAGTCGTCTGAATGTATTTTGATCAATAACACATAGATATATGTCAGATCAGTTGAGAAGAAAACTTGATGATAAGTCGAATCAAATGATTCTAGTTAGATATTATTCGACAATAGGTTACAAGTTGTTCGACACAGTGAACAAGCTGATTGTGATCGGCAGAGACGTAATCATAGATAAGTTTAAAGAATGGGATTGGACTGAAAATGTCAAGAAAGATTAAGTGAGAATCTTACTTGAAGAATCAAACACTCTAGTCGAAAGTGAAGTTTGACTAGAGGAAATTATAGATCAACCAAGTACAAGTACGTGCAAATCTTAGAAAATAAGACGTATGCCAACAAGGTTACAAGATTGTGTGATTACATCATAGGATTTAGTAGATAACGAAGGTGACTTGATACATTATGCTTTCTATGCATATGTCAAACCTGTAAATACAACTGAAGCGTTGAAGGATTTGAAGTGGGTGAAAGCAATGAACGAAGAAGTGAAGTCCATCGAAGACAACAACACTTTGTCACTTGTCGAATTGCCTTAAGGTAAGAAGGATATTGATGTTAAGTGGGTATACAAAGTGAAGATGAATCCCAAAGGGGAAGTAACTCGACACAAAGCAAGTCTCGTGGCAAAATGATTTTTCCAGAAGGAAGGAATTGACTTCGATGAATTTTTTGCACATGTGGCTAGAATCAAAACAATCAAGTTGGTTGTTGGTCTAGCTAAAATGAACAGTTTAAACATATGTCATATGGACATGAAGTGTGCATTCCTGAATGGACCCTCAGACGAAGAAGTTTATGTTAAAAAACTAGATGGGTTTGTGAAACATGACAAAGATATAAAAGTGTACATGCTGCATAAAGCCATGTATGGATTGAAATAAGCTCCAAGAGCTTGGAATAAAAAGATTGATAGTTTCCTAAGGGAGAATAAATTTGTGAAGTGCATAACTGGACATGGAGTATATGTAAGAAAAAACGATAATGAATTTCTTATACCATGTCTCTATGTCGAAGACTTGTTAATAATAGGAAGTGCAAGAAGAATATCGAAGACTTCAAAGGAGATCTCAGAAAGGAATTCAAAATGTCTGATCTGGGTGACATTTCATATTTCTTTGGCATCAAATTCTACAAGAGTAGTAGAGGTTTCATGATGCATCAAATAAGATATGCAAGAGAAATTCTCAAGAGATTTGAGATGAAAGAGTGCAACTCGACTTCGATACTTGCAGAACCAAGACTGTAACTATCGAAAGATTCAGAAGAAGATGATGTCAACCCAACCCAATACAGAAGACTTATTGGGTCACTAAGATACCTTTGTCACACAAGGTCTGACTCAGCATACAATGTAGGTATGGTAAGTAGATTTATGTAGAAGTCAAAGGTATCACACCTAGTAGCAATGAATAGGATACTAAGGTATATGAAAGAAACTCTCGACTATGGCATTTTATTTCCTGCAGCTGATAAAGGAAAAGAACGCGAGTTGGTGGGGTACACAAATTAAAGTTGGTGTAGTGATGTTGAGGATCAAAAATCCACAGCAGGATATGTGTTTATGCTAGGTGGTGCACCAGTTGCTTGGAGTTTGAGAAAGGAACCAGTAGTGGCATTATCATCATGCAAAGTAGAGTACATGTATGCTTCTCTTTGAGCATGTCAAGAAACATGAATGGTGAACTTGGTCGAAGAAATCACAGGTAAAGATCATGGAGCAATTACCATGGAGATCAACAGCATGTCAATTATCAACCTGGAGAAGAACTCAATAACACATGGTTGAAGCAAGCACATCGAAATGATGTTCCACTATCTTTGAGAGCAGGTAGCAGATGGAAAGATGAACTTGGAAAATTACATAACTGAGAATCAGATTGCAAACATCACGATGAAGAGAGTGCAAATCGAAGTATTCAGAAGACTAAGATCTCTGATGAATATAGATAGCTTAGAAACAATGAACTAGATGGTGTGTAAAAAGTATAATTTGTTGTGTCGAAGCAGCTTGCTCGACATAAAACAAGGACGTGTCGAAAAGATTGTGTCGAAGTGTGGAAGCAGTTTGTTACACACATATTTAATTTAGATCTAAAATAAATAAAATAGAGATTTGATTTAAGTCTAAAACATATATTTTCGGCTTTTACAGTTTTGGACTTTTGACTTGTGGAGAAAGCAAACTCAATTATAAATAGAGGGACTCACCCCTATTTTTGTAATCAATTCATTTATTTACAATATTTGCAATTGCAAGTGAATAATAAAATTTTCCACAATTTGTGAACAGAGAAAAACTCTGCAAAAAATCATTGTTTTTTTTTTTTTCTTTTTCATATTTTTCATTGTTATTATGTGGTAATAACAATCTTATTCATCAAAATTGATAAAAATTCGTCATAAATTTTAGTGAATTTTCAACAAAATTTATTACCAAAATCACTAAATATATTTAAAAAAATTAAATCATAATTTTTTGACATATATTTAGTGATTTTGACATTAAGTTAAATTTTGAAAAAATAACTTGTCATTCAATTTGAAAAAATAAACCATTAAAGTTTTTTTATTTAACCAATCTAAAATTTATACACAATTTTAACAAAACTGAAAAAAAAATTATACGAATTTTAAATTGAAGATTCTAAACCAAAAAAATATATTTTCATCATTTATTGTTTTTCTAGATTAAAAAAACGAATGTGTGATGGAAAACTTTGTATAAGTATGGAATAATGAATTTTCAGTAGTGAAAAAAATCTGGAAAATACACATATATAAGAAATCTGCCAAACAAGTTTTTGAAAAAGTAATTTTCATTCCATTACTCTATGTTTTAATGGAAAACTTGTTTACGAGTAGTTTTTGTGAAATTAATTTTCATTCTATTACTTTGTATTTCTCAAACTGATTCGTTAAAATCATGGTTGAATAATAATTTTTTAAATGTATTTAAAAATCTGCCAAACAAATTTTCAGTAGTGAAAAAATCTTTAAAAAAAAAAAGTTTTTGTTGTTGAAGAAAAATATAGACAAATCTAAAATTAAAGAGCAAATTGTGATAGAGACTAAACAATTTTATTATTATTTTAATGACTTGTAGTAAAGGTGATAATGACGATGAACACTGAAAAAATTTAGACAAAACTGTCAACATAAATGAATATTTTTATTTTAACAATTAATAAGGTTAATAAAAAAAATTAAAATTTGTTTATAATAATCTATTTTAACTGGAATAGGAAGTCAAAAGTATAACTTCTCGGATAAAAAGTTGTTTGCCCAAGGCTAAACGACATAAATTTATTACTAGTCCTTGAATATCTAAATTAAAAGATTCATTTAATATGTATTAGGTGGCAAAATTTAATATGTATTAATGGTGGCAAAATAGATAGATTTGATGGATATGAATTGAATTGTTAATAGATGAATCAAAATAATTATTTAATCATTTACAATTTATTAAATTTGTTTTAAATATATTTAATTTATCTATTTAAAAATAAAATTCATTGTTATTGAATGGATAAATATCCATCCATAAAAAAAAAATTGTTATTTCAAATTTTTTTTGTAAAATACTATTTCAGTTTTTCTTGTAGAAAAATATTTTATGTATTTTTTAATCTTTTGAAAAAACAATTTTTTATTAAATTTTTTAATAATTGAAACGACTGGTTCTTGGCTAGAGATGTTGTTAATAATAACGGTAATATTATTCACCCGCCTACTAGATGGAGTCCTTTTTTGAAAGGTTGGACAAAACGTAATGTGGATGTTGGATTTAATAAAGTTCTAGGCACAACTAATCGGGATTGGTGTTTTCGTAATCATTCAGGTAACTTTGTGATTGCTGGAGTGACTTGGGATTTTGGTATTCTATCACCTTTGGAAGCGGAAGTCATGGCGTTGCATGAAGCAATTCAACATGCAATTTCACTTCATCTCTCTCATGTTACTTTTGAAAGTGATTGTCAAACTGTCGTCCTTGCTTTGAATAATAATCGGTTAGGGTGTTTCGAATTTAATTTTATAGTTACGGCTATTAAGAATCTTTTGTATTTGTCTCCGAACTTTGAGGTTAAGTTCATTAAGCGCCGAGCGAATTCGGTTGCCCATACTTTAACTAAGGTGACTAATTCTTGAACTAGGCGTAATGTGTTAAGTTTGATACCTCCTTGTATTGCTCAACGTTTATTAAATGATAAAAGTTAAGTTTCTTTCTTTCAAAAAAATTATTTTTTTCAAACAAAAAGTTTCGTCTGTTTTTTTATGGAAAAAAATTTGTTTTTTTGGAAAACCAATTTATTTTCAATTTTTTATTCAGAAAAAATTTGTTTTTTCAAAAATCATTTTCAGTTTTTTATTCGAAATTTTTTTCTTCAATTTATAAAAAAAAAAGTTTCAAAAAATAAAAATAAAAATAAATTTTTTTAGTCCTTAAAAATAATTTAAATTTAAAAATTAAAAAAAGTTTCAGTTTTAAAAAAAAATATCAGTTTTTTAAAAAAAGTAAATAAATTTCCAGTCTTTTTTTGGAATTTTTCTTTTTCAGTTTTAAAAAAAAAAATATTTAAAAGAAATAAAAAAAAGTTTATTTAAAAGAAAAGTTTCAATATTTTTTTTCAAAAAAAAAAAGAAGTTTCAGTTCTTTGAAAAAAAACAATTTTTTATCAAAAAAGTAAATTTCAAGTTTTTTTTCCGGAAATTTTTTTTTCAGTTTTAAAAAAAAAAATTTATAAAAAGTTTGTTTAAAAAAAAAGAAATTCAGTTTTTTTTTCAGCAAAAATAAATTTCAAGTTTTTTTTTCGGACAAAACATTTTTTTTCAGTTTTAAAAAAAAGAATTTAAAAATAAAACAAAAGTTTTTTTAGTTTTTTAAAAAAAGAAGTTTCAGTTTTCAAAAATAAAAAAAAAATCAATTTTTTTTCAAAAAAATAAATTACTTTTTTTTTTCGGAAATTGTTTTTTCCCTGTTTTTTTAATAAAAAATATAACTTTTTTAAAAAAAAATTCTACTTTTCAGTTCTTTTTAGATTTATTTTTAAAAAAATTTAATTTAAAAAAAAATAGAGTTATTTGATCTAAAGAATAATTCATTAGATCATTTAAATATGGTGGATAGATTGAATCAATCTATTAACTTATTTTTTATTTGATAGATGGATTGAATAGATTTTTTGGTGGATGAGTTAGATGAATTTTGTTTTAATGAATCTAATTGTCACCCCTAATTTGTGTAGTCTAATTTAGGTTCATGATTTGAGGTGTAAATATGTACTATTAGTAATATGTATAGTCTATTTTAGGTTATCTAATTGTACTATTACTAATATGTATAGTCTATGTAAATATGTACTATTACTAATACTAATATGTATAGTCTATTTTTAATAATCCATATATTTCAACTTTAATTTTATCGGCAAATGATAAATATCTTAATTATAAAGATTCATTAATATGTATGTAATTTATTTTTAGATATATACAAACTTTTATATTTATTAATGATTTCTTCTCAATAATACATCCTATTAAATTTATATTATAGATTTAATTGTAGTTTAGTTGTGATAGTTCCATGCTTAAGTAGTTTGTTTTTTTCTTCTTACTCACTCTTATTATTATATTTATACCATATGCAGTTAGTACTGTGTTGTCATGTTTTGTTTCCGTTTGTTTTTTTATGCATCAAATGATCATGTTCTTGCTATTTATGCAGTCAGGTTTCTTTGTAATTCATTCACACTACTATTCACATTCATTTACACTTCTACTATCCAAAAATCAATCCTCAATACTCACATATCATGGCATCCTCAACACAATACAAAATCAATGCTCACATAAATGGTGAAATTTACGAATGTGATCAAGCCCGATTTCTATTTAGAAACACTGATTCCACTAGATTTTGTCTAAATAGAAAGGCTGATTTTTCGTATTTGAAAAAAAAATGGAGTCTAAACTTAGACAACCTGTAGCCCAAATTTTTTACCAACATCCCCATTTTATTGATAATAACTCAGTCAAGTTTTATCAGTCTTATATCCAAAATGATATTGAGGTACAAAACATGTTTCGTAACCACGAGTATTCTAGTTACGATTATACTGAGTTGTACATTATGCTGGAACAATTCCAACCATCCCAGGACATGCAGTCCTAGAACATGCAGTCGCAGGTTATTGATCTCGTTGCTGATGACGAACAAGATCTGGAAAATCAAGTTGAAGAAGATGTGGTTGATGATGTAGAAGACGTGGTTGATGAATTGGTTAATCGTAATTCTGAAGATGAAGAGCACATGCAAATACCTGAGGTGCAACGCTACTCACCACCTGCCTACTTCACAACCCTTAACTTGGGCGAGGATGAGCCTTCGTCGGACATGTTCTACAACCCCTATACGAGGTTCGACGAGGAGTTAAAAAAAGGTGACAAGTTTCGTACGAAGGAAGATTGTATGCTAGTAATAAAAAATTGGCACTTATCAAACTGTGTTGATTTCAAAGCTGATCGGTCAAATCCATAAAGGTACGTCATTTTGTGCAAAGACCCTGAGTGTTGTTATAGGCTAATGGCATCATTTAAGAAAAAACATCATTCCTGGGTGATAGGGTCCATTAGTCAAGCCCATACTTGTGTCAAGACAAACATGGCGCAAGATCATAGCAAACTTAGCCATGATATGATATGTCACAGAATTTTACCTCTCGTAGAAGTTGACCCGTCACTTAAGGTCAAGACAATTATCTCCCATTGTGTTTCTGTGTTCAAATATAGACCGTCTTACAGAAAGGCTTGGCTAGCGAAAACCAAGGCTATTGAAGTGGTCTATGGTAACTGGGAGGAATCATACAAACAACCTCCGTGATACTTGGCTGCACTAAAATTATATTCACTTGGGACGATTGTTATAATGGAGACCTTGTCGGCACAATCCCCAGACGGAACCCCTCTAGAAGGTAATGGAATATTCCATAGACTTTACTGGGTGTTTCGTCCTTGCATCATCGAATTTTCTTTTTGCAAACCGATTATTCAGATTGACGGAACTTGGTTGTACGACAAATACAAGGGGACGTTACTGATGGCGGTTGCACAAGATGAAAATAATAACATTTTCCCCATAACCTTTGCTGTGGTGGAAAGGGAAACAGCTGCTGCTTGGAGTTTCTTTCTCAACAATCTTCGAACTTATGTGGCTCCATAGCCTGGACTCTGTTTGATTTTTGACAGACACGCTTCCATTATAAGTGCATACAACAATTGTTAACTGGAAATTTGTAAAGTATATTTAAGGACATTGCTTAAAGGCAAAGGTCCCTACAGGTTAAGGACTAGTCCTAAATGAAGTTGGTTTTTGGAAATGCTTGATAAAGCCAAGTTGGAAGTACCAGAAAAATACATGTCGGTTAAGAAGCTGGGTCAGAAAGCCAAACCAAATCGACCAAACAGCCAGAATAAGATGGCATCGAAAAGAAGTCTAGTCGACGAAGTAACATGTTGGTCGATTCGACATAAGTCTGGGTCGAAAGAAGGTGTTAGTCGAAATGGTCTTACTGTCGAAGATGCAGGCCAGGGGACTTAGGAAATTTTGTTATGCCTCAAAAAGATGCATCGAAATCGAAAGCGTCGTCAGGAATCGTGGATAGTTGCCCCAGAGGATCGTGGGTTTGAAGCTTTAAACGGATGGCAAAATCGTGTGCGGAAGTTGTTTTTAAGGTTAAATCTCGTCAGTTGATTATTTTTAGCAGTTACTTTATAAATACTATAAATAAGTCAGTATGTTAGAATTTTAGTGTGTTCATTTGTACCCTCAAATTGCTTGCCAAAACTCTGTCCAGTTCCGCGCTAAAGGAAGAAAGAGTCATTCAAGCCTTTGATGTACGTGAATCACCATATTATCTATTTCAATGCAATTAATTTACTTTTAAGTTTATCTTTACTGTTTTGTTCTTGTTTACTTTCGTCTCCTTTATCAAAAATACTTCAACGTAAGCTATTGGTCACGAGTCACCAATTAACGTTCTGTTGAGTAGTCAGAATTCAGTGTGTGTGGAAAGCCATTGTGTTGTTTCCCTTGGGCTCTGGAAACCATTTCTGGGCCAAGGTCCTTTTCGCTTACAGAAGCGGTACAATTTACCAAAACCTTAGCACGTGTCTTGAGATCAATTGGTCGATCTCGCGAGTAACCCTTAGTTTTAGGACTTATGGAGGACCAGCGGTTGTTTACCATTTTCCACAGTAAACAAATTGGCACACCTGGTGGGACCTTGTGCTAAGTTCTAGACTTTGTTAGAGTTTGTCTTAGAAGTGCATGAAACTTAGAAGTGGAAATTCAGCAAGTAAGAAACCACCACCCACTAGGAAACGTACATCTAAGATGACAAACAACACCTCCGCATCAAATGCGGATGAAGTTCCATCTCGAACGCTGAGTATTGCTGACCCAGTTATTTCGCAACTTGTGTCATTTCCCCTTTGAGCAGTACAACTACCTCAGGGCCAACTGCTTCAGTATCAATTCTCATTCCCTAGACCACATCGGTGAGTCCATGGCCTGTGGTGGCCACGAGTGTCATTTCGAACACAGCGATACCTCGATTTGGTACTACTATGAATCCCCCTTATGGAATGTCGTATTCCTTAATGGCGGGATATCAGTCGGCCCAAAGTGTAGCAATAGTGTCTGATAACGTGCAGAATACAAACGCCCCTTTACAAGGATCTACAATAGGGGAAAATAGGGAAATGCCTGTGCAACATTTAAATACTCCTCTGTGGCATTATTGAGGCAACAAATGGATGATAGCAACCATGAGTTAGTTAATATGTTAACTAACCAAATGGGGAATGTGTTTAACCCCATAGTGCAAGAATCGGTCGAGACTAATGGGCAGTCTGCTGAAACAAAACGTCTGTGTAACTTCTTAGGCGCCCCTAAGCGGTTGCCCGATAGGGACATCCAGTTCGACAACCCATACATGTCCAGGGAGACATGGGGGCAGTAGAAGAAGAAACTGTGTACCAAGGTCAAGCTGCAACGCCTCAAAGGAATGTCGTTGTCAACCCACCTAGGGTTCTAGTGCAAAGACATCAGGAGGCTGACCAAGTCCTTGACCAAGTTCAACAGGAAGATTTAGTTATTGAGAATAATTTAACCAACATTGTCGAGAGAATTATGGCCCGAAATGGTATGAATACAATGTCAAGGCCAACGCACTTTTCCCCATTATCAGAGTACATTTTGCAGACCGAAAACCCTAGAGGATGGAAAATTCCTAAATACACCAAGTTTGGAGGAGAAACGAGTGAGTCGACGGTCGAACACATCGCCAGATACCTGACTGAGTCAAGAGATATGGAAAATAATGAAGGCTTAAGGGTGAAACATTTCCCTTCGCCCCTTACTAAAGCAGCCTTTACATGGTTTACCACCTTGCCCCCTGATTCGATCGACTCATGGTCGAAATTGAAGAAACTTTTCCACAGACAATTTTACGAGGGGCATTCGAAAATTAGTTTGGTCGAAATGTCAGGCATTAAGAGAAAGTTTGCTGAGATAATAGACGATTATCTAAATAGGTTTAGATCGTTAAAAGCAAGGTGTTTTACCCAAGTGCCTGAATATGAACTTGTTCAAATAGCTGCTGGAGGTTTGGACTACTCTATTAGGAAGAAAATAGATCCAACCTTCGTTAAGAGCATGTCACAATTGGCTGATAGGGTTCGACACCTTGAGCGCCTTCGACTAGAGAAAGTTAGACATACTAAGGCTAAATCAAAGAAAGAGAAAATAGCCTATGTCGACTTCGACGATACAGATCCCATATACGAGGCTGATTACATGTCGCCTCTATCGCCGACAGAGGCAGACGTGGATGTGGCTGAATTAAAATCAGGGCCAGCATATGAATGTAAATTTTTGTTTCTTGCCAAAGGGAAAAGCCCTACTGTCGAAACTAGTTCAAGAACTCCTGCAAAAACTTATACTTTTGATGTTAGCAAATACGAGGAGATTTTTGATTTATTAGTCAAAGATGGTCAAATTTTAGTACCCCCAAATGCTAAAGTACCACCATTAGAACAAAGACAAAAGAGAGGTTTTTGTAAATATCATAATTATCTTGGTCACATAACCTCTCAATGTTTTCTTTTCAGGGATCTGGTTCAGAAGTCTCTTCAGGAGGGTCGTTTGAAATTTGCTACAAGGAAATAGAAGATTGATATTGATCCTCTGAGGCAAGAAGAAGCCTTATTTGTTGAGCCTGTCGACATCAACATGGTCGAGATCACTGAAGTGCCTGACAACACCATGTTGGAAGAAAGCAATGATGAGAGTCCACACGTCAATTTAGTTGACGTTTATCCAAGAGACGGTGAAGACTTGCTGAGTTTTCTTTATCGTTGCAAAAAAAAGGGTGCCCAAGTCGGTTTGTTCCCTAGATGCAGCGCGCTAACTGACAGAGTCGCTGCTGAAAATTTCCAGAAACTACAGCTGGAGAGGGGAAGGGCCCAATGGAACAGAAGAGACCCAAGGCAGTCATCCCAATTTAGGCCAAAAACTTTTGTTCCATCGGCCACTGCACCCAAGGGGACATGGATCAAGCCTTAAATGATCGTTGGACCATTAAACGTTGTTGGTGTTATAAGAGAGGCAAAGGGGAAAACACCCATGAGCTATCGACTAGAGGTGCGTTTTGAGAAAAAAAGCCATGTGTCTGAGAATTACATGGGGAAAAATCCAATGAGTCAAACTCAGTGGAGACATTTCCAGAGAAAGAAGCAGGCTGAAAGATAAGTCGCTGCTTCCGCTAAGCAGATTGTTGTCAACAAAGGAAAGAATCCACAGCATTACAAGCTAAAAGTCGACCCTGTTGTCAATCAACATATCAAGGAATGTGTTAACAAGCCAGTCGACCATGGTTCTGATGAGGCAATTGATGACTTTGCCTCTGATTCTGAAGCAAGCTTGGACATCCTAGTCAATGTTGTCTCTATACTCCCAGAAGAATATAATATACCAACAGAAGTAGAGAACACTAGTGATCTGGATGCTGCTGAAAAGGCTTTACACAAGCTAACTTGCTACTTTCTGATGAACAATGGCTCTATTGAGATCCAAGATGCCTTTTTCGAGAGGCCCGATATGGCTATGAGAATCCATTTGAAGCCCTTGATGATCAGAGCAAAGGTCAAAGAAATAACCATTAACAAGGTGTTAGTGGATTGTGGCGCTACTGTTAACATAATGCCACATCATATTCTAAAGAGGATCGGTAAGTTCGACACCGATATAAGGTCTCATAACGTGGTCTTGTCAAACTACGAAGGAAGGACAAAAACTACCATGTGCGTAATCTAGGTAGATATTACCGTCGGCTCAGTCACTAGGCCGACAATATTCATGGTCATCCAAGGTCGACCAAGTTATAATCTGCTAGTGGGCAGAGAATGGTTGCATGGAGTTGGGGCGGTGCCTTCTTCTATGCATCAACGCCTGATCATATGGCGAGAAGATGGCATCGTAGAGAACATTAAAGCTGATCAAGGATACTTTATGGCAGATGTCAATGTTGTTGGTCAAAACCAGTTCGACAGGAAATTGGCCAATATCGCTCCCTCCATCTAGCGGAAGAAGTGTATGCCAACTTAAATAAGGCATTCATTTCGTTGAAACTCCATGAAACCCACGGATTTGTGTGGGATGTTGAACCTCTGGAGGATCCATATGCAGAGGAACTCGTGTCGACAGGCTGGGGAAACCATCACGACAGTGATGTTTGAGCTAGAGGCTTTGAGAAGGATTTCGGCGTACATTGTCGAAAATAAAATAAATTTGGCTATAGAAGCTAAAGAAGAAAAAATGGCCACATAAGCTGCTACACTTCCCGTCCCAGAGGAAGTAATTCTTGTTGTAGAGCCAGAACCACCAGATAAAAGCAAGCTTGTGAACAGAACCGTCGATGAGCAATGTCTGGATTGCATATACAACGACGAACCACTAGGTTTCGAAAAGGATCCTATGGCACTTGAAAAAATGCAGCCATAAGATCCTTTAGAATAAATCGAATTTGGCGCATAGGGTGATAAAATACCAACCTACATTAGCGCCAACATCGACCAAAAGCTCAGAACTGAGGTAATATCTTTACTAAAAGAATTTAAAGATTGTTTTGCTTGGGACTATAATGAAATGTCATGCTTGAGCAGGGAATTGGTCGAATTAAAATTACCAATAAAAGTTAGAAAAAGGCCAGTAAAACAAATGCCTCGACGATTTGCGCCTACAGTTATGTCGAAGATCAAGGAGGAAGTAGAAAGATTCCTCCAAAGCAAGTTCATCAGAACTGCAAGGTATGTCGAATGGTTGACTAATATTGTGCCAGTTATTAAGAAAAATGGAAAGCTAAGAGTGTGCATTGATTTTAGGGATTTAAATGCTGCCACTCCTAAAGATGAATATATTATGCAAGTGGCTGAAATGCTAGTCGATTCGGCTGCTGGCTTTGAATATTTAAGTATGCTTGATGGTTATGCTGGTTATAACCAAATCTTTATTGCAAATGATGATGTGCCGAAGACGGCGTTTCGTTGCCCATGGGCATTAGGCACCTATGAATGGGTGGTCATGCCATTCGGCTTAAAGAACGCCGGAGCAACATACCAGAGGGTAATGAATACTATGTTCCATAATTTCATTGAAAATTTCATGCAGGTTTACATCGACGATATTGTAATCAAGTTGAATAGTAAATCGACATACTTAGAGCACCTTCGAAAATCTTTCGGAAGAATGCGAAAATATGGGTTGAAAATGAATCCATTAAAATGTGCTTTTTGTGTGCAGGCAGGAGATTTCCTTGGTTTTGTTGTGCATAAGAAAGGCATTGAAGTTAATCAGAGCAAGACCAAAGCTATCATGGACGTCAAACCGCCGTCGACCAAAAAGGAGCTTCAGTCATTGTTGGGCAAAATAAATTTCTTGAGGAGATTCATTTCCAACTTAAGTGGCAAAACTAAGGGATTTTCACCACTGCTTCGACTAAAAAGCGAGGAGTTTATCTGGCAAGAGGAGCATCAAGAGGCTTTCGACAAGATAAAAGAGTATTTGGTGAAGCCTCCTATATTGGCCCCTCCACTTAGAAATAGGCCTATGAGGTTGTATATAGCAGCCTCAGAATCGACCATAGGCAGTATGCGAGTTCAAGAGGACGACAATAATGTCGAATGCCCTGTATATTACCTTAGTCGTATGTTAAATGGTCATGAAACTAGGTATAGTGACACAGAAAAACTATGCATGTGTTTGTATTTCGCTTGTATCAAACTGAAGCAATATATAAAGCCAGTTGATGTTTACGTTTCTTCTCATTTTGACATTATTAAGCATATGTTGTCTAAACCAATTTTGCACAGTCGAATTGGTAAATGGGCTTTAGCATTTATTGAATATTCCTTAACATACGTGCCTTTAAAAGCAACGAAAGGGAAAATAGTGGCATATTTCTTAGTCGACCATTCTATGGTGGCTATGCTAAAAATTTTTGTCAATCTAGTGCCGTGGAAATTATATTTCGATGGTTCCAGTCACAAAAACGGTGCAGGGATAAGAGGAGTTATAATTTCTCCCAGTGGAATTCCAGTAGAGTTCAAATACACCATCGACGACATCTGCACTAATAATGAGGCAGAGTATGAATCCCTTATTACTGGGCTTGAACTGCTACTAGAATTGGGGGCAAGAAATGTAGAAATCATGGGAGACTCTGAATTGGTAATCAAACAAGTATCAAAAGAATATAGATGTGTTAAAGAGAATTTAATCATGTACTTCGTGATTTCCATAAGGTTTCTAAAATGATTCGAACAAGCAAGTCTCCGACACATACCTCGATGAGAAAACACAAAAGCTAATGATCTAGCGCAAGAAGCCTCATGATACAAGAAGATTGAAGACGAAGAGCCTATTCAAGTAAAGAAAAGGTTAGAGCTACTTCATTATCCCCTCCGGACTTATCAATTATAAAATTAGGAGCAATAGATACCAAATTTTTTGAAATTTTAGCAATTGATAATGGTCAAGACAATGACTGGCGAAAACCCTTGGTCGACTACATGCGTTCGCCCACTGGTTTGACAGATCGTAAAATAAAATATCGTGCCTTGAGTTTTGTTTTGATTGAAAATGAATTATTTAAGAAAACTGTCGAAGGGGTATTACTTAAGTGCTTAGGAGAAAGTGAGGCATATGTAGCAGCATCGAGTGTGCATAGTGGAGCATGCGGTGCACACCAAGATGGACACAAGATGAAATGGTTGTTGATGCGAACAGGTGTTTATTGGCCCTCAATGTTGAAAGATTGTATAGAATTTTCTAGAGGATGCCAAGAATGCCAAATGCATGGAGGGATCCAGCACGTGCCAGCAAGCGAATTGCATGCCATTATAAAACCTTGGTCATTTAGAGGATGGGCTTTAGATGTGATTGGGGAAATAAAACCAACATCATCTAAACAACAGAGGTACATTTTGTTCGGTATTGACTATTTCACAAAGTGGGTCGAAGCCATAGCTTTAAAAAACGTCGACCAAGAAGCTGTGATTGATTTTATACAAAATCATATTATGTGTCGGTTTGGAATTCCTGAGACAATTACAACCGACCAAGGCATAGTGTTCACGGGGAAGAAAATGCAAGAATTCACGAAGGAAGTTGGAATAAAATTATTGACTTCTACCCCATATTACGCTCAAGCGAATGGCCAAGTCGAAGCTGTCAATAAAGTAATAATTGGTCTGATCAAGAAGCATGTGGGTAAAAAGTCAAGAAATTGGCACCAAACGCTAGATCAAGCTCTGTGGGCATGTAGAACGTCTCCTAAAGAGGCAATGGGGGCAACCCCATTTCGACTGGCATATGGACACGATGCTGTTTTTCCAGTAGAAATACATGTTCAATCTGTAAGGATTCAATGACAACATGAAATACCATTTGAAGATTATTGGAATATGATGACTGATGAGTTGGTCGATTTGGATGAAGAAAGGATGCTGGCCCTTGACACCTTGAGGAGGCAAAAATACAGAGTGGCTAGAGCCTATAATAAAAAGGTAAAGGACAAAGTATTTCATGTTGATGATTTAGTTTGGAAAGTGATATTGCATGTGGAAAGAAATGACAGTGTATTAGGGAAATGGTCTCCTAATTAGGAAGGACCATTCAAAATAATCTATGTTTTTTTCAACAACGCCTATGAACTTGAAGAATTGGCCCCAGATCGACGTATTCTGAGGGTGAATGAGAAATACTTGAAGAAATATAAACTCATTCTTCAAAAAATCTCAATTACGACCACGTAAAGCATGTGTGTCGAACAGAGCTGGAACATAGTAATAACAAAGCCAACATATTAATTGTACAAAATTATAAAATTGGTGGGAATTCATATTACAAGAGATGGGGAACCACAAAACAAATACATCAAACGGTTAAATTAATCAGAAGTTGCCAAATTTTCTTTAGAAGCTGCCCAAATCACTCTCGAGGCGAGCAACAGTATAACTTAGCCCATCAACTCTGATCCTAAGAGTGTGCAACTCCTCTTCGACTCGGATTGTGGCAGTACTGACGATAAGGGCGTCTTTAGTAAATTGGAGCATTTCGTTTTGATCAGGAATGTTAGCTTGGTCAAGTTCTTTATCTTGTTTTACAACAAGCTCCAACTATGCGTTTAACGCTTCCAATTCCTTCGTCAACTCGGCAATTCGACTGCATATTTCAACAATTCTTTTCCTTTTAGGACCTTGCTCTTGATGTCTCTGATTAATGCGAGCCTTTAACCCTTCGACCACCGTCTTGGTCTTCTTCACCATTTCCACGTTCCTCTTCACCGTCGCTTGCTTGGTGTCCACCAACTGTTCAACCTCCTTCATTTGAGTGATGTCTGCCAGCAGGGGAGAAATGATGTTTTCAAATGCTGCTATCATAAGCTTTGAAAATTCAGAAATCTCAAGACCCTTTAACTGAGCGATAACATCCAGAAGCTCAAGTCCAAGGGCTGAATCCTCGTGCAGAAAATGAGGCAAGTCAGGATTAAAAGCATAGGTACGAATGGTGTCGGTCAGTTTCTTGACTTTAGTGGCTTTAGGTCCCAGCTTGTCACCATAGACCTGGGAGTGGTCAGAATCTGAAGATGAAACATACCGATTTATAAATTGATCCAATCTTGCCAAAGCAGCATCAACACCATCGACATCCATGTCGGCCAAAACATCCTTCGCTCCAGAAGGGCCAGCTGAATTATCCCTCTCAGAAAGACTCTGAATCTGGAGTGGCGTGGTGACAGTTTGAGGAATATCTGAATCCTGCCGAGAATCTGAAAGACTAGAGTCAGAGCTAGTCGAACAATAATCTTCATGCCTGGCAGGACTAGTGACTGAATCAGAGTCACTAAGAGAAGCCCAAGTAGCGAGTTCAACAAACTCACCAGCGGCCACGTTTGGAGCCTGTTGGTGCTGAGGTGAAGAGGTTACTAAAAGAGGAGTATAGTCTGGCACGTTGTGGCGCTGTTTAGAAGCTTCGACCTAGAAAAAGTATAAACATCAGACATATATAATTCAGTAAGTCAAAACACCTTAGAGGATACGATAAATACCTGTGGTGGTGGTGAGGGGATTCTTGTTTCGTTTCCTCTAGCAGAAGTGTTAGCAGCGTCTTCCTCTGTTTCTTTATTGACGTCAGGCACAAGCGTAGGGTCGGGGTAACAATGGTTGTATTTATTTTGATATTACTATCAGCATGTGAAAGTAAGGCAGTGTCGTGACAAGTAGTCAGGATCACTTTACCTCGCCGTCTTGTGATGAGTGGTTGATCATCAACCATTGTCGGCTCCACCTTATTATTGACCTTCACTCCTGAGTCTTCGGTCGTGGGGGCTTTATTTTTCTTCTTTATTGCCTTTTCCTCATGCGAAGACGCATGCTTCTTTTTGTGGTCTTTGGATTTTCGGGAGTGGTGAGACTGAGCATCAGGTGATGGCTGTAGAAACAAAGAATATATCAGAAGAGAAATCTTAATCCTTTATCAAAGCAGTCAAAATTAATAAGATGTTTACCTCATTTCTCCCACTGTGGTGAGACTTTTTGTCCTTCTTGGACCTTTTGGATATGGTGGAGGGAGCAGCCGAATCCGCTGAGCGTTTTCGACTCTGCTACATGAAAAATAGAAATGTTAGTGGATTGGTAAAATACAAGATGGCGAAGCATAGACATTCACACTTACAGAAGAATTAGCCTTCTTGATAGAGGCAGAAATGGGTTCGTCATCAGAGAGGGTATGAATGGGTGTGAACTGCAAGGCATCAAATATAAGTGAGGTGTCGAATAATAAATACATGAACATAGGTCTAAGTAAAACATACCTTGGACTGTGAGGGGCCTCCTTTGGTGCTGGTTTTGACAGGTTCGATCGACGACCCTCCTTGGCTTTCAATAGCAGCAGGTTTTTGCCTAGGAGCAACTACCGGTGACAGAGGTACAGCTAGAAAAGAAGCTAAGCCAAATAAAGATGTAAGTCAAATTTTGAAAGGAAACAAAACTTTCCATAAGTGGTTAGGCTTGGGTACTACGACAAGCTCTCTCACATATTCAAGGTCGATATGAAGAAAGCCTGGGTAGTCATGCAACCAATGCTTCGTCGGAACCACCATGTCGGCTCTCTTTTTGTAAGCATTTTGAATGTTCGACTAATAGCTATACCACCAATCTGGGATAGGCGGTCGAAAAGCCAGGGCCAAAGGGCTAGTCGGCAAAGGAGGAAATTTGATTTTTCCAAAGTGAAGTGCGTAAAGATATTTGTCTTTCACGTAACTGGGGATCTTGAGGTGAGGAATCCTCCCAATTACCTTCTCCTTCAGCTCTTGGGCCGCGTCATGGATGGTTCGACGAAGATTGCTTGGCAAGTACACCACTCTGAAATTTTTTTTGGAAAGCTTGAATTTATCTGATGTGAATTGCCTTACATTTGTTGTCTTCCTTTGAAAAGTATTGAAAGCAACAGTTAGCTCATTCATCTTGCCAGCAGCATCATTCACAAAAGTAACAAGATACGACTGCCACCAAGTTTTAAACTCGTGGGTGCAGAAGAATGTTGGTTTGAATGAAGTGAATGTAAGTTTGGCTCAACGAGCCCAAATGGTGTCGACAGTCTCCTTGATTACATCCCAGCTTCGGTCATCTAAAACATCAATAAGTAATTTATGGGATAGATAGAATGACCTAGGAACAATCTGACAGAGCCCAAATTGTCTAGCCACCAAGTTAGGTTGGTAAGCTGTTAAGCAAGGGCTCATGTGAGTGATGGCGAATGTAAGAAACTGGGGGGGGGGGGTCAAAAAACGTCTCCAAAAGACCAAAGATCTTTGTCGATGTCTTGCTTCGACGGGTGGAAAAGATTCGGTAAGCCACAATGGCCCACTCTTGCCATCAGCGAATGGAGCCATCGAAGGTTTGAAATCTTCCTGCGTCAGCATGATGTCGAAAATCATCTTGAAGACTTCGTCATTTAGAGAAGTCTTGTCTATAGGGGTCAAGGGCAAGTAACATGGCCACAGGGTCCCACTCCTGTCTTGAGAAATTGGAACCTTCTTCTGACGAAAAGGATTCACGTCTTCAGAAAAAGTAGCATTTAGCCACAGTTGCAAGAGCTAGAAGGAACCATGGACCAATACATTTTTCTTCTTTGGATTATTGGGGTCGAAGCTCTTTATTTGATTGACCACGTCGGTCATAGAGGCATATAAAGAGGCCAAAATTAATTGGCCTAAGGCAACATTTTCACACCTATGCAACGGAGCGGCCAAATGGGTGAATTGTTTAGCTATCTACATCGACCTTGAACAAAACACGAAGCGAGGCAGCCAAAGAGTCAAAAAAGGGACATGCTCTTCATCAGAGATATCCTCAGAGTCGCTGTGATGGTGGTTGATGAAGTTAGTGTAGGTTGGATGTTTGGATTCCCCAACGTCGAATTTGATGGGAATTGGCTCGTGGTCGGCATGGTTGAAAATGGTTTCAACAGGCTTTATGCCTGTTAAAGCAGCCACATCCAGTAATGTGGTGGTTATCATGCCACACTTTGTATGAAAAGTGTTGGTGGATCCATCCCAGAAGTATAAGGCAGCCAACAGCATGCCACCGGAGTAAGGTGTGCCGACACGAGAGAGGTCCAATAGGTCATAGATACCCATTTCCTTCCACTGTTGGCCCTTATGTGGTTCCAACCTTTCCATCCAAGCCCTAAACTTAGGGAAATTCAAGGGGGAGCGGTGCGAAAGTTCCTGTCACTAAACTGCAGAGAAATAGGGTTTGTTGAGGTAATCAGAGGGCGACTGCGCTGACTGGTGGGAAAGAATGTGCATGTGTCATCTACATAAATCTCAGAAGGAACGTCCATGGGTAGTGGACCTAGAAAGTCGTGAGGTTCATCATCTAACCGGAAAGGAATGAGTACCTGTGATTGCCAAATCTTAGTTTTTTTCTTTAGAGAACGGAGGCTCCGGTACATAGGGTTTGCCATCAACGTGGCGGAGTTGAAGAGTTGTGGTGGGAGCTGTTGAAATGTTCTTGTCTGCCATTATTAAAGATGAAGATGGTGAAAGTAGAAAGGGTTTTGAAGATCTCTGGATTTGAACTAAGAGAATGGATGAAAACAATAAAGATTGTTGCTTCCTGGGTTGAGATGAAAGCTTTAAAAATGTTGAAAATCTTTGATAGTTGGGGTTAAAGGAACTAAGCGGTTAGGGTTTTGAAGTGTTTGTCTGGGTTCTTGATCTGAAGATTGAGAGTGTAAAGAATGTAGTTTTTCTGGGTTTTTTCTGTTTGAGGAATGAGAGCGCAGAACAATAGAAAAAGAATAAGAGGAATGCCTATTTATAGGCGTGGAGGTGAAGGAAATAAAAAGGCAAAAGAAAATCGTGGCGATTCCCTAGGCTTTCAATCATGTTCGTCGAGGGACACGTGTGAACAGATAAAGCCGCTAGCATGGTGGGCCATATCGGCTACCTAAGTAATGATGTTCAAGCATTAAATGCTCCCACGTCTCGAAATAAAGCAATATATGTTTCCATGATTGCCTGACATCATGAAAAGATTGGAACAGTGAACTGTCTACAAAAGGTAGAGGAAGCGATCAAATCGACGGAAGGCGCAACTTCATAGATACCATTGTCTCATGTTCGACAGCATCAAGAATTCGAAAATTGTATCTCGGGGGCATTTTGTTAATTGGAAATTTGTAAAGTATACTTAAGGACAATTGCTTAAAGGCAAAGGTCCCTAGAGGTTAAGGACTAGTCCTAAATAAAGTTGGTTTTCGGAATTGCTTGATAAAGCCAAGTTGGAAGTACCAGAAAAATACATGTCGGTTAAGAAGCTGGGTCAGAAAGCTGAACCAAATCGACCAAACAGCCAGAATAAGATGGCGTCGAAAAGAAGTCTGATCGACGAAGTAACATGTTGGTCGATTCGACATAAGTCCGGGTTGAAAGAAGGTGTTAGTCGAAATGGTCTTGCTGTCGAAGATGCAGGCCAGGGGACTTAGGAAATTTTGTTATGCCTCAAGAAGATGGATCGAAACCGAAAGCAATTTCCTTCTAAAGTTATGAAGCGGGAAAAAGTCAGAATAAGGAGATCGTGGGTAGTTGCCCCAGAGGATCGTGGGTTCGAAGCTTTAAACGGATGGCGAAATCGTGTTCGGAAGTTGTTTTTAAGTTTAAATCTCGTCCGTTGATTATTTTTAGCAGTTACTTTGTAAATACTATAAATAAGTCAGTATGTTAGAATTTTAGTGTGTTCATCTGCACCCTCAAATTGCTTGCCAAAACTCTGTCAAATTCCGTGCTAAAGGAAGAAAGAGTCACTCAAGCCTTTGATGTACGTGAATCACCATATTTTCTGTTTCAATGCAATCAATTTACTTTTAAGTTTATCTTTACTGTTTTGTTCTTGTTTACTTTCGTCTCCTTTATCAAAAATACTTCAACGTAAGCTATTGGTCACGAGTCACCAATTAACGTTCTGTTGAGTAGTCAGAATTTAGTGTGTGTGGAAAGCCATTGTGTTGTTTTCCTTGGGCTCTGGAAACCGTTTATGGGCCAAGGTCCTTTTCGCTTACAGAAGCAGTACAATTTACCAAAACCTTAGCACGTGTCTTGAGATCAACTGGTCGATCTCGCGAGTAACCCTTAGTTTTAGGACTTAGGGAGGACCAGTGATTGTTTACCATTTTCCACAGTAAACAACAATCCAGAAAATGGTTGGCACGACCCCCCATCTACGCATGTCTACTATATTAGTCATATTGCTCAAAAAAATTTGCGGGAGATCAAAGATAAATTTTTGAAGATCAAGCTCTTGGAAGCGGGGTATGCATTAAACCAATCAGGATTCCACTACTACCGCCATGAAATATTTGAGTCAAATCCAGATGCATGGAAGTGGATTGATAATCTTGACATAGAGAAGTGGACTAGATCGTATGACAATGGGGTGAGGTGGGGCCACATGACAACGAATCTTGTGGAATCGATGAACAACGCCTTCAAGGGCCTACGAAATCTTCCTATAACCGCTATGGTGAATGCAACATATTTTCGGATGGCAACGTTGTTCACAACAAGAGGTAAACGTTGGAATGCAGTGTTACAGACACAACAAGTGTACAACGATATGTGCATGAAATTTCTGCAGCAGGAATCTTCCAAAGCCAGCAGCCACCGGGTTACAGAATTCGACCGCCATGGCCACACTTTCAGTGTCAAAGAAACAATTGACCACAACCAGGGGAAGGCAAGGCAAGAGTATCGGGTCCTAATACCCGATCGTTGGTGCGACTGCGGCCAATTTCAAGCCTACCGTACGCCTTGCTCACATGTCATTGCAGCATGTTCACATTCCCACTTTGATGCATTCTCACTAGTATCTCCTATATACAAGGTTGAAACACTGCTCAATGTATACATCAACAGCTTTCTAGTGGGAGCAATGGAGGCATATTGGCCAGAGTATGACGAGGAAATTGTTTGGCACAACGATTTGATGCGGCGCAATAAAAAAGGTCGACCAAACAGCAAGCGCATCAGAATCGAAATGGACACCACTGATAAAATGCAAAGGAAGTGTAGCGTATGTCGTCAGGTCGGGCATAATGAAAAGAAGTGCCCACAACGTGGTTCTAATTCCACTACATAGATTTTAGATTCACAAGTGTTTCTAATTTTTTTTTATCAATGAAAAGTACTTTTACTTTTTAATTCCAAATATAAGAACAACGACAACACAGACGCCTACAATAATTAAACAACAAGAACAAGAACAAGACTAAAATACAACAACACAAATATTAAAACAACAACACAAACAACCTTTAAAGTCTACGAAATTACAACAGTTAACACTATGTCATCTAATCCATGCATCATTTGGATGGCATCAATGTTGTTTTCAACTTCATCCCACCAACGTACCGTTTCTCCGATTTCAAGTGAGGTCCTTGTTCTAAGCCTTTGAATCCTTCTGATGACTTCACCAGGTTTATTTTCCCCCTCTAACCAAGACATGAGCTCTCTTTTCAGTTGCTCTAACGAATGGATGTTCCAAAATTTCATCTGCAAGGGGGGTTTAATAGGAGAGAAAATAACATGTTCATCCCTTCTTAAAATAACTGGTCCAGGATCGGGTCTCTTTGATGAGGTTCGCTGCCATGATGGAGGTCTAGGGGATGTCATGACCACAAATATATGGAGAAATTGATAAACCTGGTGCAAGGATTAGGGTATGGGTTGCACTGCTATTTATGGAGCAAAAAAAATATTTTTTTAAAGAAGTCGTCACTCCAAGTGGTGACTTGCTCCCTTCTTTCAAAGAAGTCGTCACTCAAAGTGGTGACTTGTTCTCAATTTAAAGTGTAGTCGCCACTCCAAGTGACGATATAGTACAATATTTTCTGAAAACTGACCATTTGTATAATTATTCTGAAAACATGGTTATTTTTGAATTTTTTTAAAATACTTGATTATTCAAAAAAAAATTAATATCTGATTACAACAAAATAAAAACTCAATTTAAAAATTATGGGTTTAATTAGTCTCAACAAGTAGTAGAAGAATATCCGACTACACCAAAAAAGTAAAACAAAAGTTACACTGATATCAACCCCGCAAATATCAAAAGATAATTTAAATCCATAGTTATTTATGGCTTTCTGTACTATCAAAACGTTGAAGTTAATATTATTTAAGAAAACATTAATAATGTACCTATATTCTCCAACAAACCGCAACTCTTGTATTTTCATAAAGACTAGTTCACTTCAACATAAAAACACAAGGCATTCAACTACCAGTCCTTTTACTTTCTATGAAAACGACTACTAGGTTAATTTAGATTTTTATTGTGCCGGTAGTTCTTCCATTTTTAACAAAAGATTAATTAAATAAATATTACAGTATATACTACAAGTATATTCTCAATAGATAATTTAAATAAATTACTAATGTCAAACTGTGTCTTAATAAATGTTATTATAGTTTCACTGTCCTGTTTAATCTTTCAAGTTCACTAATAACCAAACTTAAAATTGTCATCTTGGCCCTTGAATGTACTTTAATTACATCTTATCCATAAATGTACTTTTTTATATAAATATTCGATCATTATTTTACTAAAATAATTTAAATTTAATTATATTCAATTATTATTTTACTAAAAATTTGAAATTCGTTAGATAATCGATCTGGTTCAATTGTTGAATTGAGTATTTCTGTTTCGTTACCATCTATTTAATAAAATTTGCTGAATCAGATATTTCCGTTTTGCCACCATCTATTTAATAAAATTAATTTTTTAATAAAAATATTAATTTTTTTAAAATTAAATTAAATTATAAATAATAAAATATTTCTTTAAATTATTTCAATCTTGCATTATATTTATCCGGACAAATATTCCTTTAAATAATGATACTAACAGAAAACTCAACCAATAATGACTGATATATATAGTATTTTGGATTGTCTTTATGGTTAAAAACAACTATTCAATTTCCCAAAGCCAAAGGAGGAATGGTAATGCTGTAACTTGTAAGAACCACAACTTCTTCTATATAATTTAAAGGATTGTGACAAAGAGGATTCATAGAGCCATGACTCGTGTAGCCTATACTTGAGGTAATAATGGTCGACATAAATCACATTCCAACAAAAACTACTATAGGAATAAAAAGCCAAAAGTGCCCTTACAAAAGTGTCCTTACAAACCTAATTATAAGGAATTTCTTTATCCACCTAATGAGTTTTTTTCACACTTCTGAAAAATAAAAAATATTCTTCGCAAGTTAACCTGTGTATTCACCTTGTTGGATGAATTCACAATCTTTGTGGATGAATTTGCAAGTTAATTTACGAATTCACCTTATTTTGTACGTTTTTTTATTTTTAATGTTGACATTTAAAAAAAACCAACTCAACTCATTTTCAACAACATAACACCAGAACCACTCAACCCACACTCAAAATCAATATAATTTTTTCATCCAAATCAAGTTTCAAGTCAGTGATCCTAGCAAAGTGAGCATTGCAAGCTACAATTTGAGGTAAACTTTCATCCCCTCAACCTACATTTACTACATTGTTGTTGTTAAAGTTTTGCATGAAATGGCGTGGCTTCGTAGATTAACTTGCGAAGTTGAGCAGAAAAGCATTTCGCAAGTTAACCTGCGATAGGTTCTGATTACGGATAAAGTGAATGTAGACGATAAGTTGATCATGGTCAAAGAAGTAGATAGTACGATTGATATTGTGATCGATAATGAAAATAAATTTCGAACTGACAAAACGTTTGATACTCGTCAACAAATGGTTGATTATGTTAGAATGAAATCAAGCAAACTTGGTTTTGGCGCGTTGTGATCACGAGGTCCGACAATAGGAGAAGAAATCGGCAACCATTTGTTATTTTGACATGCGAAAGAAGTGGAGCATAAGTTCCAAAAATCTGCAAGTTACAACACGAAGACACGGGCTCAAGGAAATGTGGGTGTCCGTTCAAGTTGTGCGGTTATCGTAGGGTGGACAATTTATGGCGGTTGACTATGATGTCCGGAATGCATAATCATGACTTGGAGACCAAGTTACATGGGCATCCTATTGTTTGTCGGCTTAAGGCAGAAGAGAAGAAATATGTTTCCGAATTATCGTTGATCAAAGTTATGCCTAAAAATATACTTTTCGGTTTGAAACAGAATCGAGTGGGATGTGTGTTAAATATAAAATCGATTTACAATTATCGATACAAACAACATGTTGCTCAAAGGGGTCCAAGGTCCGAAATGCAACTTTTATTGAAATGTTTGGACAATAACAAATATGTTTCGAGACATAGAGTTTGTGATGACAATGTAAGTGTCTGTGATATATTTTGGACGCATCCGTCGAGTATCGATTTAATCAATACATTTCCAACCGTTCTAATGATTGATTCGACATACAAGACAAATAAATACAGGCTTCCGCTTCTTGAAATTATTGGTGTCACCTCTACCGACAAGACATTTTCGGTTGGTTTTTGCTTCATGGAATGTGAGAAGGAAGACAACGTCACTTGGGCGTTGGGTGTTTGCAAGACTTTGTTGAAAGATGAGAAAAAACATGCCTTTGGTTATCGTCACAGATCGAGATAACGCTCTCATGAATGCGGTTGCCACCGTGTTTCCGCTGTATACCGCTTTACTATGTCGGCATCACATCACCAAAAATGTGAGAGCAATGCTAAAACCCGCGGTTGGCACCAAAAAGAAGAAAGACGAAGATGGCCAAATTGTTAAATCCGGTGTTGTGGTGGAGAAAATTATGAGTGCATGGACAAATATACTTAATTCTTCTACCGAAGAGATGTATACCGCTAATGTGATACACTTTAGAAACTTGTGTGTTGAATATCCCAAATTTTGAAATATGTTGAATCCAGTATTCTTGATCAAGTGAAAGAGAAAATGGTGTGTGCATGGACGGACCGTGTTAGACATTTTGGGAAAACAACCACTAATAGAGTGGAATCCACACATACGACTTTGAAGAAGTGGTTGGGTGATAGTAAGGGCGACTTATGTAGAGATTGAGATGTTGCGAACGAAATGCTCTCAAACCAACACAATGAAATTCAAACAACATTTGGAAGGAGCAAAACTGTCTTGGAACACCGGTTCAAAGCCAACACTCTTTATGCACAGTTGGTTCACAATATATCCCGTGCGGGATTGAAATATATTTTTTACGAAGCAAAACGAGCGGAAACAACGGGTCCCGATAATGCGAAATATGGGTGTACAATGCGGGCAACTTATGGACTCCCGTGTGCTTATATTATTTCCAAAAAAATGAAACTCAATTCCCTGATTCGAATGGATGAGATATGCACTAATTTCATAATATATTTGTGAATTTTTACATTTTTTTTAGTCAAAAATGAATTTTATATGATTTTTTGAAGTTTAAAACATTTAAAATATAAAATCAGAAAATAAAATAAAAGCCAAAAAAATGTGAACATCTAATCATAGTCAAAACGCGTTAGTAATCACATCCAATGGACATGACGCGTTGTGCTTGATATGGACCTCCTTGGTATTCACATTGAATTACAAAATTAAAAAATAAAACAAGAAAAAATGGCACGCGTTGGATCGATGCTGACTATTAAAAATAATCAGATCCAAGGGCTCTAGAGACGCGTGCATGGTAAGGCGTTATCACATGATCCAATTTTAAAAAATAACATGGCGTGCTCTCATTGGTTGAGACGAGACGTGTCATCATCTTCAACCTCCAACCACTCCAAAATTAGAGTTCCTCAAACTATAAAATCAATAATCATGAGTGGTAACCTTGGATTCGTCTCTTAAAGACGATCTCAACCACATGCTCGCGAAAAATTTATTTAAACTGAGTGAAGAGAAATTTGGAAAAAACTCAAATAATAGCGAATAGGATTTTGATGAAACTCTCAGTCAATACTTGATGAAAATGCAAATGGTGAAGATCACAGGGATCAAGGAGATGAGGAGAGTACAATGATGCTTTATTTTAGAAGGTTTGATGGAGATTCCTACCTGAACGAAGTTCATTTTAGAGCTCTAAAACTGGACTTGGATAACATGATTTAGGAAGCTTCAAGGCACGATTCTTGGTTTGTTAGCTTCAGTGAGGTTCAAGGAAGAAGAATGATGGTTAATTTCAAACTGGAATGGCTTTGAGAGTGAAAACGAAGTTGCAAAAATCTGATTCGAGAGAGAGTTTGGTAGTGGTTTTCTGGCTATCAAAGCTTGAGGAAATGAGTGGAATGACTTGCTTATTTATAGGAGAAGTGAATGGGATCAAAAGAGAGGGTGTATGATGCAATTTGGAGAGAAATCATGCACACATACATCATGAGAAAAATGTGACTTGCAAGTTGTCAAAACTCAGCCAAATAATGTGTTTTATCCCTCTAATCAAGCTTGGCAACTTTGCTGATCATGTTTAAGCCAAAAACGCGCATCAATTTGATCATTAGAAGCCACATTATTGAAAACAAAATTTGACTTCGATGGAAACTTCAGTTTCAAGGCACCCTCTTTGCATCCATGGTTTTCCTTACTCAAGGACCTTTATACTGAAATCTTGGGCTCTGTAGAAAGCTGAGCTTGCAATGTTTACAATGCACTTGGAAAGGTAGCATTTGGCATCCTGAGCTAAAAGTTACATCTTCTTGAAATCACCAAAAACAAACTGACTTTTTCACACTTAGAAAAATTTCTAAGTTTGGCAAAAAATTACCTATAATATTTTCAATCCAAACATGGACTTCCATTCAAAATTTTCTCTTGATTTTCAAAGATGAAATGAAGTAGATCTCTCAAAGAGAATTTTTCAAAAAGAACCATCAAAACTCTCCAAAAACTGAGCAAGTTATGGTCTTGTGAAGTTGATGAAATTTCATGAAATGACCTATAATCTTTTGATTTCTTCAAGCAACTTCCAAACACTTTAAATCTCTAAAAATTATATGGAGATAAAGTTCATGTCTTCAAGATTGTTGTGCAAAAAAAATTACCTCAAGGTGATAAATTATGATCAAGATATGATCTCTTGAAGTTGATTGACCAACAATTAAGAAATTCATCAAGGACTTGTAATCTTTTGAATTCATAGGCAAATTTCCAAGCATTTTCCCTTCTTACCAATTGAAATAATTTGTATTATACATTCTTAGGTCAATTGTGAAATAAAAATGAGCTCAAGGAGACAAGGGATGACCAAGTTATACTCCTTTGAAATCATACAAGATAGATGAAGCATCAATAGAGAGAGTGGGCAATCATAGACTTCTAAAACAATCTTCTCATCAATCAAACTCCTTGGATCAAAGCATATTCACATTAGAAGTCCTCTTAATAATAAAATGACTTTGAAATCATCCACAAACTTCACACAAACACCAAGATATGACCCACATAAGTCCAAACCCTAATTCAAGGTAGATGGCCATAGAATGGTGAATTCTTTAAGTTTGATGATCTCTTTCAAACATGAAGCATATACTCAAGATGAGAGACCATAATTGATGACAAGAGAAGTATTCAATGAGAGACAATAATTTCAAAATCTTGAAAATTGAGGAGAGAAGGCATGGAAATAAACACATGAACCTATTGACTCCTTGAATAAGAGACTTGTGCACCATTCACCTACAACATTTAAAGAGTGAAGTATACACACATTATTGTTAGTCAAACATCAGTCATCACATACATTCAATGGTGCCTGGTGATCTTTCAAAGTAAAAACCCAATGATAAGAGAGAGAGAGAGAGAGAGAGAGAGAGAGAGAGAGACCAAATGATCTTTGTGTAATGCAATGATTTTAAGTATGAATGAATCTTAGGGGCAAAAATTGGGGTACAACACCGTCCATGCACCGGTTGAAAAATGGATGTGCTTCCCGTAAATGGGAGATTTAATAGAAAATGCTTATAACATGGTGGGCGTCGACTTGACAAGGTATGGTTTTTTGGAAACTTTTTTTCCTCTACAAGCTCCACCGCCTATTGATCCATTTGGACGCATTGTGTGTGTTGGATATCTACGGGCACATCATCTTGTTCAAGTATATTTGAAGTCGGGTTGTCCTATTCCGGCCACTTCCGTGGAATGGATGGAACATCACAAAAAAGAGGCGGAAACTTGGCCGGATCATTATTTGGAGAGAATGACAGAGTTCACTCATTTCATGGATCTTGAGAGAGAAGCCAGTAGGGAGAAATCCAAGAATGAACTGAATTTAGATTTAAGCGAACCATTTCTTGTATGTATTGTCGAAACAATGTAAAATCTTATCGTTTTAATACATATATATATATATATATATATATATATATATATATATATATATATATATAAGTTTTATGTATATTCCATTTTATATATATATATGTATTACTTTTTGAATGTCAAAAACACCACAAAACAAAATTATGTTTCAGCCAAAACTGAGTTTTCGTTATGTTTCTGCATAATTCGCAGGTTAACTTGTGAAATGCACTAAATCAGGTTAATTCGCAAGTTAACTTGCGAATTATGCCTGATTATTTAAAAAAACAACACAGGGAACATTTCGTAAGTTAACTTACGAATTTACCTGATTTAGTGCATTTCGCAAGTTAACCTGCGAACTATGCCTGCTTATTTAAAAAAACAACACAGAGAATATTTCGTAAGTTTACTTGCGAAATGTTAACTGTTATGAATTTTTCTATAAATTGAGTCTACAACTCATTCATTTCTCCGTCACAAACCAAAACCAGAAAAATAACACAAACTTATCCACATCTTGTGTTTGTCTAGTTCACAGCTGCGCGTGAGCCAGTTCAATTCAGGCTCTCGCAGGACACCCCGTACGACGAGCACATTACGACACTGCATTCTCTATTGCAGTATCTAGATAATCGCAAGGTGGTCAAGCTTGAGTACCGTTCACCTTCACTTGATGTTGAAGAAAAGGTCAAGTTCACCCGGTTTGAGCTGAAGAACGACGACGACTTAGAGGTTATGTGGGAGACCTTTTATCAGTACTCGACAAAAGGTTCAATTGAGATGGATGCGTCGCTTCGTAGATCGGAGGAAGATGTTATCAAGATGTTGCAACATCCACAACTTCTCGTTTATAATAATATGTAATCTAATTTTTTGCATCTACTATGTAATTTTATGAATTAAGTTGAATGAATGGTATGAATTGTGTTAAATGTTTTATAAATTTGTCCAGCCCAAACTTCGTAAGTTAACTTACGAATCCACCCAACAAGGTGAATTCACAAGTTAACTTCAGAATTCACCTTATTTTTAGAAATTCTTGGATTATTTCGTAAGTTAACTTGCGAAGTCCACCTCCGAGGTGATTTCGTAAGTTAACTTACGAAACTTGAGGGTATTTTTGTATTTTCACCAGGGGTGAAAGAGAACCCCACTAGGTGGGGAAAGAAATTACCCTATAAGAAATATTTACTACTTCCTCCATTTTAAAACGAATGTCGTTTAAGGTTTTTGCACAGAGATTAAGAAATGTAATCATATTATCACGAGACATTGTATTTTTACTAAATTAATCTTATAAATTTATTGGAAATAGTGTGCAAAATAATAATTATAAGACACAATTGAAAAAATAACTATCTTTACTATATTAAATATGAGAATGACATTCCTTTTAAAATAAAATTTTCCCTCTAAAATGACACTCATTTTAAAATAGAGGAAGTATTATAGTTTTTAAATCGGCTGCTTTTGTGTAGGCATATGACAATAAAAACTCGTATTCGTAGGTAGCTATAAGAATTCTCTCCGAAGTTGATGATGAAAATTCACTTTAACTGAATTTAGATTCAAATTTAGGTTTTCTTTGATTAAAAAAATATATAAAAGAGTCGGATGATAGGGATACGGATATCCACCATGAATCCATCCTACTTATTTTATTATGTATATTATTATATATTTTTTACAATTTAAAATATTAAATATGTGACTTGTTTTGAGAATTTGATTTGTATTTATTATTTAATATATTTAATATTTATGTATGAATTTTTTTTTAAAATATTTTATTTTATTATTTATAATGTAATTTAATTTTAGAAAAATAAATATTTTTATTAAAACATTAACTTTATTAAATAGATAGTGGCGAAACAGGAATACATGAACCTAACTCGAATGAATTTTACTTCATCTCAATTTAGATTTGGGATGGAAAACAAAGATTGTTTGAAAATTCGGGTTTGAATTTGGGGAGGTAAAAACCACCCCTACCTCGCTGCCATGCCTACTTCTGCGGTATAAATCTAATTTTTGAAAAAATAAGAACCTTTTAAATCAGTTTTTTGTTTCACTCTTATACTTTTGTATTTAAAATTAATGAGGTGCCAATTTTTTTTAAATGATAATTTTTTTGTGAAACATGATATATCACTGTATATAAACATATTTATAATTTTAGATAAAAATATAAATTAGAAAAGTAAAATTTTCATTGATTTTCTATTAAAAAATGTGAGAGAGGGATAAAAAAATTTGAATTTAAAATATGAGAACTAATTTTGTAAATTTGATAAAATATGAGAACTAAAATTATAATTTAGTCTATAATTAAGAAGTAATTTCGATAAAAATAAGTTGACCCCTTTACTCGAAACAAGACTCTAATATTATTTGTTGACGCAATTTAGGAGGTTAAGCGAGAGATATTTTTAATTTTTGAGCATTTCTTTTTAAACAACGCATTTTTATGAGAGACACTACTTCACATATTTATTCAAAATATTAAAGTTATATGTGTGGGGATTATCCCAATTATAAATACTCAAATCCTTATATTTTTAACCAATATGAAACTTTTTCATACTACTCACATTTGTAATTTTTTTCCAACATTACATTTATATTTAGAGCTGTCAAAGGGACCGCTCGGTGAGGCAAACTGTTTAAATGGGCTAGTCCAGCCCAACCCGATTGTTTAATGAACTACAAAAAATGAGTTCAAATCATTTTTTAAAAGCCCGTAAAGTTTGATGGTTCAGTCCGATCCGTATTTCAATATTATAGTCATAATTTTATAAAAAGGAGTGTAATGAATAAAATCTACATAACATAAGTAGTGAGTCATTATAGACTTAGTTAATTGATGTTTAAAATATTCATTAAATCAACATCCATATGTATATAAATAACACAAAAATATTTATGTAAAAGTACGTTGTAACTTAATATTATCACCAATACTTATCAAATTTTCTTTTTATCTCACAACTATTTCTTTGATCACATCATCTTGAAATTATATCTTCATCCTCTTTAATTTTTTTTATCAATTAAAAAACACACTTATGCAATCATATCAATCTCTTTCCCTAAAATTTATCCAAATAATTTTTTAATGGATCAGCCCAAAATCCGCTTGACCCGGTCCGACCGACCTATGAAAGACATAGATTCAATGGACTGGCCTAAAAGGATAAAGTCATATTTTTTAAAATATTTTATAGTCTGACTCACTAATTTAATGGGTTTATGACCCAATAGACCGAACCGATTTTGACAGCTTTATTTATACTTTCTTTCTCTTGTGCCAAACTACGTTTCACATGAACAATGAAGAAGCTACATATTGTATATTTGTTGGGAAGTGAGTAAGAAGTATCTCTCCCCACAATTACAAACACAGTCTTAATCTATGGTAAAAGAAAATTTGTTTAAGTTGTTAAACTTAATATAAAAACTTACTTCAATGAATTACACTAAACTAAATGTAGAAATATTTAGAGTGCAAGAAAAAGTTACCAAGTCAATTATAATACCCAAACAACACACTAATAACCAGAGAGGTTGGGAGAATGGAGCCCATAATAAAATAAAATATAAAGTAGAAAGGACGTTTCAGCTTCATACAAGGAAACAAAGGGACAAAACACTTTGAACTTATCACAACATTAACTAGGGTAAAACCCGAACATAACTATTTCAAAACAACAAAAAAAATCACCCATTTTTTGTCTCACAATATTTTCACTCTACTCTCTAACTCTAATCTACTTTTCTTTCTTCATTCATGTATCAATAAGCAAAAACACCGTTTTGGCTCCTTCTTCCTTTATTATGATAAGAACCTTCTGAAGTAGAAGAAGATGAAGAAGATGAAGAAGAGGAAGATATTGCATCAAAGTAACAGTTCTCATTCAGAATATTGTTGCTTTCTTCCTCATCCATGAATATCTGCTTGCATCTACATTCTACACTACAAAAAGCTTTATCTCCTCTTCATATTTTCATGTTTCAAATAAAATAAAAACACAAAAAATAAGTATATAAAATCTCATCAGAAAATAAATAAAAAATTTATTTTTTGAAGAAATATAAATACAATATATAAATATAGATATAATATAAATATAAAATATTAAAGTAAAATAAGATCTGTTATTTATACTAATATAAAATGACTTACTTGTACATATAGATATCTTTTCCTGGTAACAATCTTTTCCTGCAAAGAAAACATAGTTCAAGAAACGTTGTATGTTGTTCCTGAAAATGAGATTCATGACGGGAAGAAGATTGTTTAATGATGTTATTGAGCATCATGGTTTTGTTGATAACTTGTGGAGTCTTCTTGTTGTTCTTGCTTATAGTTATACCACTTTTTTGAGATTCTAATACTACACTCAAACCCACCATTTTTTGATGTATATGGTTTGGTGGTTACTAGTTACAAGTGAATGGAAAGTGTTTAGTTTTATGAAGAGGAATTTAGGGAGAGGATATATAGTACAAATATTGAGAGAAGATAGAAATGAAAAAAGAAGAGAGAAAAAAGTGTGTGTGGTGTGATGGGACCCGTACAGCTATATGGATGAAGCAGTAATAAGAAAGGACGATCGGTAATTTGACTGCTTTTGATATGAAAACGCCACGTTGTGGTTTTGAAGTTTTTCATGGTTTTGTTTTGTCGTTTAGTGTGTGTTTTGGATGAGTGTGTAATGTTATGTTACATGGTGTTTTGTCTAAGTACTAAACATTGGTTGACAAGGCAAAGAAAAGAAAAGAAGAATGAATGACCCAATGCAATGCATAGTCGCATTTAACTTTTGAGCTTTTAGGTGAAGCAGTATTGCATGGGTTGTGATAATGAATTGTTGTTATTATATTAGTATTATGGGTTTGTTGGTGATTTGATTCAGTTTGAACGTTTGAATGCTTTTGGGTTAGTTCAGTTTGCCATTCATTGATTACAACAAAGGGTCATTCTATGCATAGTCAAACTTTGGTGTTTGTTTTTTATTAAATGGAGATTTAGATTGAAGACATATGTAATGTCAAGATAGGTTTGAGATGTAATTTATATTTATTTAGGCATGTAAATTTATATTTTTTACGGATAAAATGTTGCAAAATACAAAGTGGTAATGGATCATCTCCTGAATTTCTTCTCCTGTTTAATTTTCAGCCATTAGATTTAATCTTAATCCTTTAATTTTGTCTATTTTTTAATGTGTATTTTTTCTATCTTTTTTTCCAACTATTAGATCTAAGTAGAATGAGCAGCATGACAAAGAAAATTGGAGAGATCCAAATCTAGTATCAGAACTCAATTTTATTTTGGCATAAAGATGAATGGGTAGAGGTGCATGATTGTGATCGATCGACATTAGAGGGTGATGTATTTGTAAACACTTACACGATCACATTAATAAATATTGTAAATGTGAATTTCATTATTAGAAAGATAATGTATATGATTCTTGTTAAGTGTCAATTTTTGGTTATTTATCATATAATTTATTGATATTTTTAGCCTTTTTTATTGTTTTTATTTAAGTTAATAACTTATTTTAAGCCATTTTGTTGCTTTAATATGTTTGTTAATTTTTCAGCTAATTTTGATCAGATGATGCGGCCTAAGACTGACTCAAAGCAAGGAAGCAATTTTTCTCCCACTCAGAAGCGTCACCTGGTGAGCCAGAAGCGACGAGGGAGCGAAGCGTCACCCGGTGACGCAGAGGCAAAACCAGAAGCAAGAAAGGCTGATTTTTGATGGAGTCTCTGGAGGATGTCGCTTCAAGGGACGCCCGACGAAAGTTGTCTCGCCCGACAAAGCATCCCTGTCGTCGGGCGATGGTGGATATTTTGGACTTGCTCCGTACATCAAACCCTGTCATGTGGTTCATTTTTATAGTGTCGTCCGACGATGCTTTTTGTTCGCCCGACGATTCTAGGCGGACTGCCCATGCTTATATGCCACTTTTGAGATATTTTAGGAGTCATCTTCTTTTTGCTAGCAATCTTGTAACCTAACATAGAGAGCTTAGAGGAGAAAAATTCATTTTCATCCATTTTTACCAAAATCAAAGCTTTACAATCAATCTTTGATACTTCAAGGTTGATGTTCATAAAGCTTTGGAGTTTACTTGATCATCAAGCTACCATGATAATGGATAGCTAAACCTGTCATTGTGTCAAGATTAGAGGTAGATAATCTAAACTTTTATATGTATTTCTCTTGATCTTTTGTATGTGACCAAGTTGATGATAAATATATGGTGAAAACTCTTATTTTATGGTGTATATTTGATTTGATCATTATTGAGAAATATGTTCATCTCTAGACCTAGGTTTTTATGTATCAACAAATAATTTCTAGACATAGTTTTATGAGTTGATATTCACTTATATTAAACTCTTAAAGTTATCATATTAATAGTTAGGTTGAAACATCATCAAAAGATTAATATGATAAATCTCACAATATGTTTTAGAGATGAAACTTATTGAGATGATATGTGATTATATTTATGGTTATCAAGTTCACATGCTCTATTGAGAAAACACAGATAAAATAGATTGCTGAACTCTAATCTTGGCATGCTTTTACCGATCGATTTCAAATCCAAAACTCTCTTAAGTCTAAACAACTCTTTTTGAAAGGATACTAAACATCTTTGAATGAAATTTTCACTTTTTGTGACTAAAACCAAAACCCCTTTTATGAATACAACCCTTAAATACACTTGAACTATAGAACGACGGTGATATCACACCAATCCATGTGAAAAATGATAAATTAAATACTTGTGTTAGAAAATACGTACAACAATTCTCACAAAATACTCTACTTTGTAGTTAGAAGATTAAGTTATAAGACAACATGTTCGGATGAAATATTTTAATGATAAAAGATAATTTTTTGAAAGAATTTAAAATGATTTGATCAATATTGTTTGGATAAATAAGACACAATATTTTAAGAGTGTGTTTGGATGAAATATTTTAATAAAAACTAATTTTTTGAAAGAATTTAAAATGATTTGATCAAAATTTATTGTTTGGATAAAAAATAAAGAAAATTATTAAAATGATATAAATTTATAAATCATTTTATTCAAGTGAATTTAAATAATTTTAAATGACATTAAAAAATTATAATGCAAATCTTAAATCATTTATTATTAATTTTTAAAATTTTATCAGATGGTCCTCATATGTTATGAAAATTTTAAATTTATGTCCAAAAATTTTAAAATATTGCAAATAAGTATTTAATAATTTTCAAATTTTACAAATTGATCCCTTCAATTCTTTTAAAATTGCAAATTAATTATTATTTTTTATTTTTTAAGTTTAACTCAAAAATTTTAAATTTTATGAAAATGACCCAAAAAATTTAAGAATGAATCATTTTAGTCCTCCATCCAAACAAAAATATTTAAAAAATAAACGAATTTCAATGGAATCCTTTAAATTACTTAGAATTTTGAATTTCTTAAAAATTATCATTCAAATACATTCTAAGGAATAATTGGCTCACCGAAAAGTTATTGATAGATCATGAGATGATCTTAAATATATGACATTGATTTGATCATTGATCATATTCTAGTGTATCTATAGGATGTGCTTACACTATTATCGTCTCATTGATTAATGATTTGGGATGACTCAGTTTGCTGAGAGATTCGACTTGGTCAAGTTTGGAACAATTTCTCCTGAGTTGTTAGTTGAGGGGGTTAGATGGTGACTTTGAGTAGAAATTCATTCTTCATGTTAACAAATGAATGAAAATACTATCATTGAACCTTAAGTGGTGCAACTAGAGCTTTATTTAACGAGTCCAAATATGACACTTGAAAGACTTTTGGTTTTGTTGATGGATTGATAGATAAGTCACATTAAATTCTTTGGTGGATCTCACACGTTCATATCCTTGTTCAAATAGTGTTTGAGAAACATCTTGAAATCAAAATATTATGTTAGGATTTCTATGTTACAATTGTCTTAGAACCCTCGGGACTTGGAAGAAGAGTGATGGCATTTTCGATTTAAGTTCACATATGAATTTCCTTTGTCTCATATGAGGTTTGTTGATTACTCCATTTATTTGAGTTATATAAGTCACCAATAGTTTAATTCATGAATGAAAAATTAGATATTTAGTCGTATTTTAATTAGATTAAGGTAAAATATTGAGTAATTGAGTCAAGTACATTAGGTGCTCTATTTTGTGAATTTAACATGTGTATCCTTGTGCACGATTAATCAATTTATGTTTGGTGTCGCATCATGGCAAATTTGTGCTATTACATCAGGCTTAAATTTCATAAGAAGGTGAAAAGAGTAGTGACAAAATATTAACTACTAAGACTTAGGTTATGTTTGGATACGTAAAAAGGAACAGGCAGAATGAAGCGGAGCGGGATGGAATGGAGCGAAACCGAGCAGAGTGAAATAGAAATACAATTCTATTGTTTGGGTATGTTATGATGAAATATATTTATTTTGTCATTCCTCCCAAATTGGAGGGTACAAAAAATGATGGAAAGTGGAGGAACGAGATGGAATGCATTCCATTTGATACTGCTCCATTTCATCCATTTTTAATCAATACAAATGATGGAACATAACTTTATTTCATTCCATTTCGCTCCATTTCATTCCATTCCATCAATCCAAACATACCCTTAGAGGATTTTTTTAAGGGATGGTTATGTTTATGACCTAGAAAATATGAATAAGAATGAAGTTATGCCGAAAATGGAAAAATAGTTTTCACACCATGCGCAAAGTTGTACTATCCTAGTACACACGAAAGAATATACTTTTTTATTTGGGCTAAACTTCAATTGACAAGTTGGATCAGCTTGATTACTAAAATATTTGTTATATAAGCAAAAAATAAACTTTTTTCCAAAGAGAGATGAATTGCAAACATTTGGTTGTGTCACCTTACACACCTTACCCCCCATTTTAATTCTTGTTGAAAAGATGAATCTAGGAGTTAATACTTTGAACATTACATGTATTTGAAAGGTTTCTCGTCATTGTATTGATCTCTTGTGTTGGAAATTCATAGTTCCCAATTTGATGTTGGAAATTAGATAAGGAGAGATTTCAAGAAATGATAAGGCGATGTCCTCATCCTAAAATTCCTATACGTATTATGCTAGAAATATTGTATAATTGGTTAACACCCTTATCAAGAAAAATGTTCAATGTATCTTCAAGAGGATCCTTACTTTCATAGTCATATACTGAGGGATTTGAGTTAATTATTAACATCACTACAAACACTTATTAGTGGGAAACTACATGATTTGACCTTACTGTTGTTGAAAGACAAAACGGTGAGCCTAAAGTCGATGAAAAAATTCACCAGTTGGTCATGCCACTCTAGTTCACAACATGATAAAGACCATTATAACACCACATGTCACAACAATTTCAAAAATAGTAAAGGTAGTAACAGATGGATGTGAAATGGAATGTGTTTATTATGGAAGAACCCATTTATTTTTATGTTTCTATGGAAATACCGTTTCAGTTAACTATGAGAGGAATTACAACAAGAACCATAACTTCTATAGTAACACCTATAATCCATGGTGGAAAAATCATCCTAATTTTTCCTAGTCTGATACTCAAAATCATCTAAGAGTTTATGGTCAAGATTTATCTTAAGTGTGTATTGCTAGTTGAAAAGAGTACGAGTGACTTATTAAAAATTTGGTCGTTGTTTATCTTCCTAAGTAGTGTTTAGATTGATTGATCATAGAGTATGATGTTCAAACCTTGTGGGAACTAAGTGTATCCTGAATATCATTTGGTGTAGCATTGTGGATGTGCCGTTTCGAGAATGGAATTGCAAGTTAATGCAAGTCAGGTTGATAGTATTGAAATTGGAAATTTTGAAGGTGTATTACGTAGTTGATTATCTGTAGAGATGTCAAAGGAGTTAGACGTTTGGGGAGACAACCTAGTGAATCATACTTAGTGTGAATGAGTTTTGAGCATAGCACCATTATGACTAATGAAACCATAATGAGTGAAGCTGGAAGAGACTTACTGAGCAATGATCTCGAGGAGATTAATTCAATATCTTGGTAAGTTATGGTGAGGAAAAAATGGGTAAATCTTAGTATGACATTGGGAATTTTCACTCAGATACATGGCCTTGAAGGTAGACCCTCATGAGAATGGTATCTGATGTGTACAATAATACCCTACCCCATTGAAAGGATTCGTGATTTATCTTTCCAAGAAAGATTGGGAATGACAAATTTTAGAAGTAAAGCATGTAATTAGGATGATGTATGCATAAAGACATGAGTTAGAATTACTTTTCGTGAGATGGAGCAGGATGATCGATATGAAGGATTTTGGTTTAGAAGTGCCATGTTATTTCTAGATGTGTAACTGAGTTGTGTGGATCTGTGATTGATTTTGGGAAATCATAGTTACATCTAAGATTGGTTAGGTTTTCTTGGGAGCGTTGCCTCATCAATCACTCGAAGGTCTATAATGGTATTATTTTTCAGTTAGTAGAGATCATGTGTCAGCAGAAGCAAAGAGTGGGTTAGAACCCTTTAGAGCATTTGATATGAAATATATCAGCAAGAATCAAGTATTCTTAGATTAAGTTGGATTATGCGCAACCAGTACATGATAATTCTGAAGGTTTTGTGTTCTTATGGACGTAGTTGGATGACTCCTGCATTTCTACCTTTTGATAGGTGTTGGTTCTACTCTCCACCTTTGTGTTGATAAGAAATTGTTCTACCTGTGGATGTTGGTGAGATTTTGGAACCGCTGTGGGAAGTTAGGTGCTTGGGTGAAAATATAGATCCCCTATAAATATTTATGATCTAGTCAGTAGAGGGCGGAGAATGGAAAGGCAATGCAGTTTCATGGAGGATCAGGAAGATAACTGCTCGTAGGGATGAACCTAAGATAATCCCTTACTAAGTGTATGGTATATTGTTGGAGTAGTATGGAGGAATGAATCTTCAGGTGTGTGCACACGTAGTACATAATATTAACTCAAGAGAAGTTGATAAGGATAATAATATGTAGATTATAAAGTTGTCGCAAATGCTGAAGGATTTATAAGAAAAGAGTCATCATTACTGTGTGTAGTCAAATAATCAGTAAATTACCTTATGAAATTTTAAGAGTGTTGGTTATCCTATCTGAATAGGGTGTTGCGGTTATGGGTTTCAGTTAACTCACGAGAAAGGGAAATCATGGGCTCTAGAAGGATATGTGACCAAGCAACTCAACAACTTATGCTTTCCTACCAAGGCGAATCAAGGATTTAATACCATTTCTTTGAGACTCTGAGGAAACCATGAGAAATAATGAGCCCATATGCTCTATGACCACAAGAGACAAAGATGTCACATATTTATCAATTTTTTAAGGAATTAGATATACGAGTCACCTCTCTTATAATTCAACATTAGAGTCATTCATATTAAATATATGACTTAATTCCACTCACACTTGAACAAAACAATCTTCTCCATAAGTTTGAGTATCTCTTAATAGAAATATGATACCATTGTTGAGAGGAAATCCACAATGAAACAAAATAATTTAACAACATAATCTCTCCCAAATACTAAATTCAACGACAATCAACAAAATAAACCAAACAACGCAACACAACACAATTTTAGCATGGAAAACCCACTATTAAGTAGGAATAAAAAATCACGGCACTCGTAGGCCACTTAAAATCTCCACTATAATAAACAAGGGGTATATAAATGTCCTCTCTAATACTAGTTATAGGCATGCATAAGCATAATCAATATTTACAACCAATCTTAGAATACAACAAGAATCAAGAGAGACAAACAACCCAAAAACATCAAGAAATTCACATCTCACAGATGGACTCAACAAACATACTTAGAAAGCTCAAAATGTAATTACATTATTTAGACTATAATATTATGAGTCAAGAACACTATGACAAAATTTCAGAATGACCCGACCATTGGATTATGCGCAAGCTCTAATTTCGTGGGATTGATCTGTGCTGAAATGAGGCTATAGTATTTTCACTCTTATTTATACTTTTATTTTGTTTTTTCTCACACAATGAATAACTTACGAAATTCTCCGTATTAGATAATAACAACGACTTACACATACATGAGCCACTAGGGATGGCAACGGGGCGGGTTTAAGCACACCCAGACCCGCACCCGCCTCCCAGACCCAGACCCGCACCCGTTCGGGGCTAAAATTTGTTCACCCGCCCCCATCCCCAACAAGAAACAGGTTTACCCGCACCCGCCCGAATAAAATTTTTATTTTATTTTTAAATTTATATTTTTTTCAATAAAGTTAAAAATAAATAATTAAACTAAATACTTAATTATTTTAAAAGTATTTTTCAAGTTTGATAGTTTTATTTAAATTTTATTTTAAAAAAAATAAATAATAATTCTAATAAACATAATATTACAATATTAAAAAGTATATAAAAGTGTAAATAAGTAACAAAATTATTAAAAACAAATAAAATAAAATAAATTTAGTTGGCGGGTGCGGGTGCGGGACGGGTATTACCATCACCCGCCCCGCACAACCAGAATAAAAAGCAGGTTTTACCCGCACCCCGCCTCCCTAAGCCGGTTTTCCCGCTAATTTCGGGCGGGCGGCGGGCCCTAGAGGGGCCGAGTTTATTTGCCATGCCTATGAGCCACTAACCCACATCCATTTGGGCCACTCCAAATAGGAGGGATAACCGAACAAACTTCCCCGACCGACTAATTTGAGTGCAACGCCAATTCAGCTTCCATATGACAAAACTCAAACTTTCCCCTAGGAAATAACTTCGTCAACATATCCAAACAATTTTCATCGGTGTGAATCTTTTCAAGCTCCGCCAACTTGGAATTTAATGCGTCACAAATTTAATGATAATGAACATCAATGTGATTCGACCTCGAGTGAAAGGAGGAATTCTTCGATTAGTGAATGACACTTTGATTATCACAAAAAAAACAATTTTCTTGTTTCAAACCAAGTTCCATTGAAATTTACTCAACCATAACAACTCTTTTGACGCTTACACAACGACTATAAACTCGGCTCTAGTAGTAGAAAGTATAACACACTTTTACAATTTTGACTTCCAAGCCACGACTCCCCCGACAAAAGTCACCATATATCCCAAAGTAGATTTTCGATCATTTAAGCTTCCGACTAGATCTGAATTCGTATACCCTACCAACATAGTCTTTTTGCACCCCAAGGTTATCTTGAAATTCGACGAGCCACGTAAATATCTCATCACCCATTTTACGGCCTCCCAATTATCTTTTCTCGGATTTGAGAGATAACGAATTGCGATTCCCATGACATGAGAAATATCGAGTCTCGTACAAATTATAAAATACATAAAACTACCAATGTACCAAGAGTACAAAATGTTCTTCATAATCAAATTTTGTTCATCTGTAGATTGACATAGATTATGACTAAGCTTGAAATGAGAAACAAGTGAAATGATCACCACTTTATCCTTATAAATACAAATACGCCAAAGGACTTTCTACATATACATTTCTTGTGACACGTATAACTTCTTCTCATTTTGATGTCAAATAATTTCAATACCAAGAATTTTTAGAGCCTCTCCTAAATCCTTCATAGCAAAATATTCACTCAAAGTTTTCTTAAACTCTTTAATTCTTGAAATATTATTTCCAACAATTAGCATACCAACCACATAAAGCAAGAGAATAATGAAATCACCTCAAATTAATTATGGAAAAACACACTATGACCGGCCTTGGTCATCTTGTACCCATGTTCAATCATCACTGAGTTGAACTTTTGATACCATTGGTGATGTGCTTGTTTCAAACCATAAAGATTTTTTTTTATCAATTTAAGAACATAGTCAGTTTGCCCTTCCCTCGGAATCCATCTGGTTTCTCCATGTAAATTTTTTCATGTAGATCAGTGTGAAGGAAAGTCATTTTCACGTCCATTTGCTATACTTCCCGATTAAAACTAACGGCTATCCCAAGAACCACTCAAATTGATTGCATCTTCACAACCGAGGTAAAAATCTCACCAAATTCATGTTGTTTAATACGTTTTTACCACCAAACGAGCCTTGTATCTTCTTTGAGAAGTACACCCATCTTGATTAATCTGATAAACCAAGCTATTCTTCAGTTCTCTCTTAATCATTTTCAGCTTCACTAAATCAAAGGTATTATTCTCACAAAGTGATTTCTTTCACCCTCCATAGCATCCATCCACTACTTTTTCTTCTCATCCTCCAAAACTTCTTTAAAGTTTCTGGGTTTTTCACCATCAGTAAGAAAAACATACTCGTTCGAGGGATATCAAATAGAAGGCCTTTTATCACGAGTAGGCCGCCACAACTTATTAGAAGCAACCAATTACTCAACACTTTCAACCTCTTAATCAACCTTATTTTCAACAACGTCTTCTATAGCACCTACATCAACAATATCATTAAGATTTAAATCATTATCAGCATTCAAATCCATACCTTGATATTCAACTGGAACATCAAACTTAAATGGAACACATGGAGTGAGGTTTAAAAGATGTACAACCATGCTCAGTGCTTCTCCCCGAAAGTAGTTAGGCAATTTGATTGAGAAAGTAAACATATCACCATTTCCACCAAAGTTTTATTCATTCTCTAGGTTAACCCATTCAATTGTGGTGCTTTTGGAGGATACCTTTTATGACGTATACCTTGAGCTTGATAATACTTGTTGAAATGTCCAACATACTCTCCCCTATTATTGGTTCAGATGCACTTCATATTTTCCCCTATTTCTCTTTCAACCGTTGCTTGAAATAAATTGAAGGTGTCTAACACTTTATCTTTATTCTTCAAGGTATAAGTCCAAGCTTTCCAAGAACAATAATTAATGAAAGTCAAGTAATATGCACCACCAAGTGACCGTGTCTTCATCAGACCTTACACATCAGAATGTACAAAATCCAACATTTTCGATTTTTTCTTTGGTTCGGATGACATATAGGAAACTAAAATTTCCTTACCAGCCAAACAATGCAAACACTTTCTCAACTTTGCATCGGAAACACCATACAACACATTCTCCTTTGCCAAAAATTCTCAAACCTCACTTGTAACACCTTCATAAACACCAACAACTCACAACTTATTCTCTACACCTTTAGGTTACACACCTTCATCACCCATATTTATTTAATTATCGCACATAATAATTAAATTAAATTAAATATAAATACAAATAAATTACAATTGATTCAATAATTCAGATGGATTATCATTATCACAAGTGTTGATGTAGCACTTCGAAACGCCAAGTTGGACGACATCTAAGTTAGAATTCCTTTTTCCTTTAGCAACCACCATTGAGCCTTTCTTTAACTTCCATTCATTTCCCGAAAAAGAGTTATCACATCCTTCATTATTTAACTTTCCAACAAATAAAAGATTGAATTGAAGTTTCAGAATGTATTTCACGCCTTTGAGAATTATAGTAGTTCGATTTCAAGTTTTGACACAAATGTATCTTATTCCTATGATATTAGCTTTCCTATTATTTCCCTTACGAACAACTCCAAAATCACTGATCTCGTAAGTTGAAAAAACATCACGTCTCTAGGTTGCATGAGTAGAAGCACCACTATCAACCACCTAATCCATCTCATCACATGATAGATTGAAATTCTTTACACAACTATGACAATAAATAAATAAATCATCAACAATAACAATATCTTCATTATTGCTACATTCCTTTTTATCGTTGTTGTAGCTATTCTTCTTGTGTTCCCTTTTCAAATTACAACAATACCTTTTTATGTGTCCCTTTTCTCCGCAATGATGGCACTTAATATTGAAGAATCTATTAGAGTCTCCTTGTGATTTACCACGTGATGGTCCCATGATTACTTGAACCTCTACTTTGATGTCTCACCCTCGATTAGGTAACCAACACCTCCAAATATGTAGAAGAACCTTGTGACTTATGACTTAACTCCTAATTCAACACACTACTTTAAGCCAAGTTCATCGAGATGATACCATTCGGAAAGGAGTAAAATAAGGATGTCCTAAAAGTCTCCTAAGAATTAGACAAAGTACCCTGAAGCCACAACTTATAATTGAAACCCTTTCACATAAAGAAAATCTTTTATTTTTTGTTTTCAAACATTATAATTGGAACCATTTAAACTCATAATCCTAGATGTGTTAGTCTTTATCATTAAACAAATCAAACAACGACTCTGATACCACTTATTGAGAGGAAATCCATAATGCAACAAAATAACTCAACAACAAAATCTCTCCAAAATACCAAATTCAATGATAATTAACAAAATACACCTAACAACACAACACAAGTTTAGCATGGGAAAATCCCCACTAACTAGGAGTAAAAAACCACGGGGTCCGTAGGCCACTTAAAATATACACTTTAATAAATAATAGGTACAACCAAGGTTCTCTCTAACACTATTTAGAGGCATGCACAAACTTCATCAAGATCTGTCATCAACCTTGGAATATAACAAGAATAAAGAGATACAAACAACCCCAAAAAACAAGAAATTCACACCTCACAGATGGACTCAACATACACACTTAGAAAACTTAGAATATTATCTTCATCATTCCGAACGTAATCCTATGAGTCATGAATATTGTGGCAAAATTTAAGAATGATCCGACTGTCAGATTATGCGCAAGCTTCAATTTTGTGGGATTAATCCATGTTCAAATGGGACTGCGGGATTCCCCTTTCTCTATACTTTTATTTTGTTATTTCTCACACAACGAATAGTTGACCTAATTCTATTTGTTGGATAATATCAAAGGCTTACACACACATGGGTCACTAACCCACATCAATTTGGGCCACTATAAATATGAGGGATAGCCCAACAACCACTTGTTATGAAAGTTTAGGGAAATCAATTACATCAAGACAAATGTTCTAGAATCACAAGAGACAAAGATGACACATTTTCATTCAAAAACTTTACAAATTAAATATATTTGTACTCTTTCTCTCTTATATATCAAACATTTAAAACATTTGTACTTAATGTGAAACTTAACCATTTTCAATTTAACCCAATATGGCAACTATCTACCTAAGCTTGGAGAATACTAATGATCTTCCTAATATACTTTTCTTAACAAAAATAAATTACACTAAATTATGCCCATAAATGTGATTTACTAATACACAAGTTTTTACCAATGATAATTTAAGGTTTGTACAAGTGGCACAACCAAATCTACTAACATCCAATTTTATTCAAATTTCAAATCTATTACCCGGTTCTCTCTTTTCACACTTTCCACTTCAATTTCAAATCCAAATTCTCTCTTTTCCCAATTCTCTCTCTCTCTCTCTCTCTCTATATATATATATATATATATATATATATATATATATATATATATATATATATGTGTGTGTGTGTGTGTGTGTGTGTGTGTGTGTGTGTCTACCTCAAACCCTAACACCTTTGTCGCCCCATTTCTCCGTCATATCTAAGGCCACCATCATATCCAATGAAAAAATCAATTTCATATTCATATTTTTCATCACACGAGCCTCCTAATGAACCAGTTAGATTTCTGTTTCGATGGGTTTCAAAAAGTATCCTCACTGAAGTCAGTCAATAACTTATCGTAGTTTTAGATTGAAATAGGAAATCTAGCTTATTCACTTATTACACGAGACAAAATCTTCTTTCTTTTTATTACCTATATTATAATTTTTTTGTTTATAACCTTTTTGGTTTTTTGCTTAGGGTGATGGATGTGTTTACTTGATACTTGAGTTTTGCGTCATAGGAAATTTAGCTTCTTATATTTGATTATTTTGTTGATGTTATGTTGTTTAGACTTGGCCTTTGTTGGAATTGTGCCTTAAAACCTTTGTTGATGAAGAGAAAGAAAATATATTTTGGAAATTGCATATATCGCGGAAATCGGAAGTTTCAGAAAGTCGAAAAACCAAAAATCGGGTAAATCGTACGATCATTCAGACAGGTGAATAGCGACAGTACGATGTGAATAGTGAACGTACGGACGTGAATAATGTCTTTGAGTTTTTCGGACTTTTTTGACAATTTCTCTTTTTGGCTGTTTCGACCTCTTTCGGGTTGGTCCATGGATCCATGTTTGATTGAATTATGATTTTGGGCTTTAGTTGGTGGATATTTTCTATTATAAATATGTATCTCTTATGTTATTACAATTGTGACAATCTTAGAGCTTGCACCAAAAGGGAGAATAAGGGTTTGAAGACATTGTATAGGATTTGGTTATTCTAAAGGGAAACCTTAGAAGACAAAAGTCTTGTAAATCTTTGGGGTTATCTAAGGTTATTGAGAATTGAGAAACACTTGTTTACACCTGAGATTATCCAAGGTTATTGAGAATTGAGAAACACTTGTTTACACCTTGGGATTGGGGTTATTTAAGGTTATTTAGAATTGAGAAACACTTGTTTACACCTTGGGATTGAGTTATTCATATATTGAAGGAGGTTGAAGGGGTTGGGAAACACTTGGGTATTAAATAAGGTAATTCTTGGGCACCTTCAAGTTGTTTTTGGGAACATGAAGGCGAAGACTATTTTTCTTGTAACTCATTTGTAATCTCTAATCTCTTGTAACAACTTTCTGAGTATAGTAAAAATTAAAATTGTATTTGATGTTTAACGTTTAGAATATTTGTCTAACTTACAATTCCTTAATGCTGCAGAATTTGGAAATAGATTTGCTGGCCAATTCAGGCGCTCATTCTTTTAATGAGGTATTTGATTCTCATTTTCAACTTTATAGATAATTTGGTTGTTGTTTTGTTTTGTTTTTTCTCCTCTCACTTTTATTTTATCTGAAAATAGATAATTTACTGCAACATTGAAAATCCTAAGATTATTGGTCAACTGCCAATAATATTTTTTAGAGAGGTTTGTTTTTTATAATTCGGTAAGATGAATGGAACTAATTTGATATGAACTGAGTAATAATTCTTTTAAGACAGAACATCATCTATTCTTAGAACTATTTGTAACTCAAGCATTGCAAATTTTCTTAATTCACGACTATTTTCTATTTTATGACACTGATCATCTTTTCAGAACTACTCCCGCAACTCAAGCATTGAAGATTTTCATTTTTTTCTTCTGAATTTTTGAAGTTATTTTCTACTTTCTTAAGTGTTGAAGTCATTACTACTGTTGTGGTTACTATCTGAGATACAACTTTATTTTGAGTTCTGACAATTAAGCATTACAACATGTATACTACTGAGTTCTGACAATGGTATATATGAAGATTATGACTAATCTCATAAATTGTACGGACAAAAACACTATTTCGATGTGATCAAGCTGAATAGGCGTCTTTGTGTGGAGCGTAATCGCGTGCCTAACATGATGCTCGACTCAATTTGATCATTTATGTTATGCATCATGGGCAACTCACATATGTATGAGTATATTATGCTGTTGTTATGTGTTGGTCTAATTTTATGTATTCACGTTCTAGCATCCTTCTACATAGAGGACTGATGTTAATCCTTGTGGCTCAGTTGTTACTCAGGTTCTAATATGGTAGTTTGAGCAGTTGAATTCATAAGATGCTCGCGTACAAAATAGGAACCAAAATGGAGCATAATTAAAGTAAGTTGATGAATGTTAGTTATAGATACATTTGGAGGTTATTGAAAGTACTTTAAGTGGCAGTTGGATAATTAAAAGTAGGATGTGGACAAGCATGGATATATAGCATAAGGTATCAAATTGAGAGCGTGAAGGTTTTAGACTGCTCCATTTTAGCATTGGTGGACTGTAGTTGAATAATTTGAATACTTTTTTGATTACTTTGATATAATGTCAAATACATCGGGTATTTTTTTTTGTTTACAATACATTTAGTTATAAATTGTTGACATTTTTATGTATTTTTTTTTAGTTTACAATACATTTAGTTATAAAATGTTGACATTTTTTTATGTATATTAAAGAATATTTAAAGTGTAAGTAATATGTGTGCTTGTATATTATTATTATTATTATTATTTATTTTTTTATTATTAGATTTAAATATGTTTTTTATCCCTACAAATATCTCAAATTTCATTTTTAATTCTAATTAAAAAAATAATATATTTTAGTCCCTATAAATTTTTGATGCATACAATTTTAGTCCCCGTTGTTTTCTAAAATTTTGAAAACTATTTAATTACTTTTAAATTTTTAAATATGTTTTTCCATGTATGTTTAGAATACTATAAAAAAATTTTTTTTACCAAATTTTAGAATTTTTTAAAATGATAAGAATTAAATATAATTTTTTTTTATTTTTTACGAGGACCATTATACGAAGGAAAAATTTAGAAGGAACAAAATTGCAGTGTCGCATATTATAGGAACTAAAAACGTATTTAACCCTTATTATTATTATTATTAGGTGAGACCTAGGCTACCAATGTAAAATTAGAGATGTTTAAATTTTATTATATAAAATTAATTTTTAAAATTACATATTAACCAAAAAATTTAAGATATCGGGTCTACGCGTTTTCTAACTTAAAAAAGTTTAATATCCTTTTTCATTAATGTGAGAATCATTACTCACATTTGACATATCAACATCTTACTACTCAACAATCAAATTATATATTATTTTCCTGATATAATTTTAATTTTATAATATTTTAAATTAATATATGATTTTAAAATTTTATTTTATATAACAAAATTTGATTGATATAACAAATAAGTGATACTATTCTCATATACTGAATATATTTATTATAACAATAAATGGTATTATATAACATTTATTGTTATATAACAATGATTGATTGATAAAACAATAAATGGTATTATATAACAATAAGTGATATTATTCTCATATACTGAATATATTTATTATGACTTACAACATAAAAATTAGTACTCACGGGTTAGGTTGGTTTGTGTTTAAATCCTGTGAAATTATCTTTTTTAAAAACTATCTTGTTTTAATATCAAAATGTAAAATTAATGACATGTGACTAATTACTATTATTATTACAAAAACAAAAGCCATTTAGAATAAAAATTAAAATTAAAAAATAATAATTTATTTAAAAATGTATGCTGTGTTGTAACGAGTTCGTCGTACGGGATATTATGTGAGAGTCTGAATTGAAACGGCGAACGTGCAGCAGTGAAATAGACAAACACAGGGTGTGGATAGGTTTGTGTCATATTTTTGGTTTTAGTTTGTGATGAAGAATGGAATGGGTTGTAGACTCAATTTATAGGCAAGTAGGAGTAATAAGGACCAAAGAAATATTAGCAGGTCACATTTCGCAAGTGCACTTACGAATTACACTAAATTGGATTAATTCGTAAGTGCACTTACGAATTGTTCCATGTGTTGTTTTTTTTAAACCAGACAGAATTCACAAGTGTACTTGCGAATTCTGCAGGAACAGACTAAAAATCAGTTTTGGCTAAAACAAAATTATATTAGTTGGTTTCAAATATACTTGAATAAAATGGCATGACCTTAGATAGCCAGCACACACGATGCGTCCAGATGGATCAATAGGCGGTGGAGCTTGTAGAGGGAAAAAAAGGTTCTGAAAAATCATATCTTGTCAAGTCGACGGACCCCACGTTATAAGCACTTGCTATAAGATATCTCATTTTGGAGAAGCACATCCATTTTTCAACTGGTGCATGGACGGTAACACTTAGAGCTAGAGCATGGTGAATTTTATTAAACTTTTCCTTTGACACATATGGGCGCAAATAAAGTTCACTATGTGAGGTCAACTCTGAGATAAGTTTTTTCCGAACAAGAATGTGTTGCTCCTCTCCATGGCCAAGCAAAGCAGATACGACTCGATACCCGCAATTACCATCGGTTTCCATTTCCTTGATTTTTCAATGTGTTTGTGCATAAATAAAGGCATCTCATTAATGTAAATTATTGGTGGTGGTGGTGGTGGTGGCGGCTGTTGCTGCGGTATTAAGCGGCAAGCAAAGAGTAAAGTATTTATTTTTATCGGGTGATATATATCGGTTAGGTTATATCGTATCGTGTCCACAGAGATTGGTTATTGATTCGTCATTCGAAAATTCTACCGTTAATGAGTTTGGGGTTAAATAGGTTGAAAACAAAAGACAAAAAGTAAATGAACAAAAAGTATAAAGGATAGACAGCTTGTCTGGGACGAATGCACACTATCCATCACAAACTTAAATCTACCATCCAGTTATACTCAGCCCACGATACTCGTCAGTGTCATCACATACCTCTCATAACCTAAGCTATTTCTAACCCAAATTGAGAATCCTCCCGAATCACCTCGATATCCATTTCTGGCATACCTCGACAACCAGAAGTCAAATGCGTCACCTCCATACCCATCTCTGGCATACTTCACCAACGCAGAGGCATTAAGATCAGATACTCTATTTGAATGTGAGCTCTAAACCCATTTCTAGCATTCAGAAACTAACAGATAACCATCCTAGGTAAGAATCTAAGCGATCTATCTCTAGCAAAGCTTAAACCCCTAACATAGAGTAAAAACCTAAGACAATCACCAACACAAATTTGTAAAGCAAACTTTATTCAACGCCAAGGGCGACAAATATACATGAGTAAGAGTAGATATACATACAAAACCCAACAAAAAAGATTACAAAGAGAAGAGAAGAAGAGGAACCAAACATTTCTTGGTTTGTCAACACCAATCGAAATTGCAGGGCGCGCTTAGCCCGGTCTGTGGCGCTCAAAGCGGTCTGCGTTGTTTCAGAAGAAAAAAAACTGAATCTTATTTTTGCCATAACTTGAGAACTGTAACTCGGAATTGCGCCAGGTTTAAAGTGTTGGAAAACTTATTCAATGCTCTATCTAACCATGAATAAATATAAAGATTTTATGACTATTTGAAATACTTGAAAAACTCATCTTTGCTTTATGTGTTCTCTTTTATTGCTCAAAATCATGCGTTTGAAGCCGTGTCTTTGATACTTTATTACTCAATGCTCAAATTATGAATGAATACCTACATAAGATATGAAAAACTATCAAATGATACACAAATACACTAAAACTTGATTATACACTAAAAGTGAGGTTATTCAACGATTATTAACAAACAAGAACAGATAAGTGTTACAAAACGCATATACAAAATAACTACATTTTGGCACTTATCAGCGATGTTGGTGGTGGTGGTGGTGGCGGTGGTGGCGGTGTCGATGTCCGAGGTGGTTTGGAAATTTGGACTCCTTTTTTAGCACTTGTCTTGGATTTTAGGGTTGGAGAATCCAAAAATAATTCATCGACAACTTCGTGATAAGATGGCGTACACTTGGTTGTACTATCAGCTTGTGAAGTTTTCACCGGTTGAGACAGAGGCTTCAAATCGGTTGTCTCCGGAAATACAACTTTTCTCAATTGTTCTTTAATGTGAAACTTTGTAGCATTGTTCGCTTTTGAAAAACAATCTACTATGATTTCCAACTTGGTTGTGATGGTAATGTTGGAACTACCTTCTTTTGCCAGCTCGTAATCATCTAAACAAAGTCGTTTGCAATGAGTGCATATCTCATCCATTCGAATAGGGGAAATGAGTTTGATTTTTTTTGAAATAATACAAGTACATGGAAGCCCATAAGTTGTATGTATTGTACACCCACATTTCAAACTATCGGGTCCCGCTGTTTCCGCTCGTTTTGCTTCATAAAAAATACAATTCAATCCTACCCGGGATATATTGTGAACCAACTGTGCATAAAGAGTCTTATCTTTAAACCGGTGTTCCAATACAGTTTTGCTCCTACCAAATATTGTTTGAATTTCATTATGTTGGTTTATGAGAATTTGGTTCATAACATCTCAATCTCTACATAAGTCACCCTTACTATCACCCAACCACCTCTTTAGAGCTGCATGTGCGGATTCCACTCTATTAGTTGTTAGGTTCCCCAAATGTCTAACACGGACCATCCATGCACACACCACTTTCTCTTTCACTTGATCAAGAATAGTGGATTCAACATATTTCAAAAAATTGGGATATTCCACACACAAATTCCTAAAGTGGATCACATTCTCAGTATACATCTCTTCAGTAGAAGAATTAAGAATATTATTCCATGCACTCATAATCTTCTCCACCACAACACTTGATTTGAAAACTTTCCCATTTTCGTCTTTCTTCTCTTTGGTTTCAACTTCGGGTTTTAGCCGTTCTCTCACATTTTTTGTGATGTGATACCGACGTAGTAAAGTTGTTGACGACGGAAATATGGTGGCAACCGCGTTCATAAGAGCATTATCTCGATCGGTGACTATAACCAAAGGCATGCTATTTTGATCTTTCAACAAAGTCTTGCAAACACCCAACACTCAAGTGACATTGTCTTCCTTCTCACATTCCATGAAATAAAAACCAACCGAAAGTGTTTTGTCCGTAGAAGTGACACCAACAATTTCAAGAAGCGGAAACCTATATTTATTGGTCTTGTACGTCGAATCAATCATTAGAATGGTTGAAAATGTATTGAACAAATCGATACTTGACAGATGTGTCCAAAATATATCACAGACACTTACATTGTCATCACAAACTCTATGTCTTAAAACATAGTTGTTATCGTCCAAACATTTCAATAAATGTTGAATTTCGGACCTCAGACCCCTTTGAGCAACATGTTGTTTATATTGATAATTGTATACCGATTTTATATTTGACACACATCCCGCTCTATTTCGTTTCAAACTGGAAAGTATATTTCTAGGCGCAACTTTGATCAACGACAATTCAGAAATATATTCTTCTCTTCCGTCTTAAGCCGACAAACAATAGGATGCCCGTGTAACTTGGTCTCCAACTCATGATTATGCATTCTAGACATAATAATCAACCGTCATAAATTACCCACCCTACAATAACCGCACAACTTGAACAGACACCCACATTTCCTCTAACCCGTGTCTTCGTGTTTTAACTTGCGGATTTTTGGAACCTATGCTCCACTTCTCTCACATGTCAAAATAACAAATGGTTGCCAATTACTACTCTCATTATTGGACCTCGCAATCACAACGCCAAAACCAAGTTTACTAGCTTCCATTCTAACATATTCAACCATTTGTTGACGAGTATTGAAAGTTTTTCCATTTGGAAATTAATTTTCATTATCGATCACAACATCAATCGTTTTATCTACTTCTTTGACCACAATCGACTTATCTTCTATGCTCACTTTGTCTGGAATCAAAGCCTTCACAATAGCCTTGACAATGTTGTCGGGGTGCACCATACCTAAAATATATAAAACATATGAATTATATTAAAACATAGTTCTGTTATTGCATCAGAGAAGATTTCGCAATTTCACTTGCGAAATTTTTCTGGTGTACTTCGCAAGTGTACTTGCGAAGTGACGTAGTTTTCCTCCAAACTTCAAACAACACAATGCATCAAATGTAGATTGAAGGGATGAAAGTTTTCCTCAAATTATAGCTTCCAATGCTCACTTTGGTAGGATCCAACACTTGAAACTTGATTTGGAAAATAGATTTATATTGATTTTTTGTGATGTTTAGAGGGTTTTTTGGTTTAGAGGTGTGGAAAATGGATGAAATAGTATGAAGAGGTAACCATGCAGCATTTTAGTATACTAAGGGACGTTTCTTAAGTACATTTATGAATTCCCCCAAAAGTTCACCCAAAAAGGTGAATTCGTAAGTGCACTTACGAATTAAGTTTATTTTTTCAAATGACAATATTTAAAATAATAAAGCGTACAATATAAAGTGAATTCGTTAGTGCGCTTATGAAGAATATTTTGGATTTTTCAGAGGTGTGGGAGAAACCCACTAGGTGGGTGAAGAAATTTTCAAATTAAATCAAAATTATAATAAAAATTCAAATTACAGTATTGTGTTTGAATTTTAATCAAGTCTGTTTTAATGCATCAAATATATATATATATATATATATATATATATATATATATATATATATATATATATATATATATATATATATATATATATATATATATATATATATAAGGGATCAAATTGCACCGAAAAGTTACATTCGCTAAAAAATGTCACTTCAGATTAATCTTTCAATTATACCCTCTAATAAATATTTTTAATTAATTATTCTTTCATTTAACATTAATGCTAATTTTAATCAAGATAATTTGGAAAAATCTCTTTAATTTATTATTTGTTTCTTAATATGTCTGAAATGGTACTTTGTGACAAATAGTATGAGACGGAGGGAGTAATAGTTTTCTCTTTCCACATTTAATTACTCATTATTCTTAATTATTGGATTGAAAATAATTAATGATTATGATGTGGAGTAAGTCACAATAACTTATTCTTAGAGTAAAAATATTGTTCACACACACACACATATATATATATATATATATATATATATATATATATATATATATATATATATATATATATATATATATATATATATATATATATTAAATTCAATATTATATAAATGTAAATCTTTAACTAGGAAAAAATGGTGGTGCCTAAAAAATACAATTTCAAAATTAGCGTCTACAATAAAATACATATCAGTTTGTCAAATTTATTAAAAATATAATAATTAATAAGTAGTTTAATTGAAAAGATATATAATAATTCAAAATGTTTCTTTTAATAAAAACTACTACCTCCGTCGCTAATTATAAGAGTTCCTGAATTTTTTTTTGCAAGAAAGTTTATTATGTATAATAAAGTCGCAGGAAAGATATTGCTGTGGATAATTTTTTGCAAGAAGATCAGCAGAAATTTCCATTTTTCTAGTAGTGGTCAAAAGATAAAGAAACTATATAATCAATGAATTATAGGATATCAATAATTTGAATGTCTAAATAACACACCTCTAATATAAAGAGTTTAATGATCATAAAAAGTGATTGATATCTAATAAAAAATCAATAAAATTTTATAATATCAAAATAATTTTATTTAATTTACAAAACACGCATCCGATATAGTTATTAATATAGAATTGTTTTTCGGTCAATATATTTTCTATTTTCTCTAAAATAAAACTTTTCTAAAATGTGGAAATATATACTCTCCCCTTTGTTCTGAAAAGCTGTAAATACTAAAATAGAGATGCATTAGGAACATATGATCTTGTACAAAATGACGTGTCCGGATTGTACCATTGGGACAAATGCTCTTAATTTTGAGAGGAAAAATTTGGGGTAGATTTTCTTGAATACTTTTAAAAACATGGAGAAGAAGAAAATTTTAAAGATGGAGGTGCAAAAATCATGCCCTTATTGTCGGGCCGTCTGTGAATTAAGATGAAAAGTATTCAAGTATTTAACTTGACACCCCATGGTTATATTTGGTACCTTTTAATGATGGTATTATTATTCTTATGTCTCTATAAAAATTACTATTGAAAATTTCAAAAAAATGTCAAAATTTTTCAAAATTACCAGTATTTTCAAAAAATACGGTAGATTATTTTCAAAAAAAGAAGAGAAATTTCGAAATTTTTGATATAATACTGAAAAAATTAGCATATTTAAAATTTTGGTAGTATAATTTTTTTTTTCAAAAAATTATGCAAAAGTATTTTAAATAAGAATCAGCCGAATTTTAGTTTGTTACCGGAAATTTTGTTCTTGTCCATCTGTCCAATTTATTCAAAGATATTTTGGGAATAAAAAAAATGGAGAGTGTGCAAGTTAAATTCTCAAATTTTTCAAGACCCAGCCCAAACTAAACACTAAAATGAACTATCCTTTTACAGAATTTTTCGTGCTACGCCATAGTTAGACCTGACACTCCATAAATATGGTGTTTTTACCAAAATATCTCAGAAAAATACTGGATATTTAGTGATTTCTGGTACATATCAGAAATTTCATAAGAAATACTGGAAATTCTGTAAAATTTACCATTTTCACCGTGACAAATGTTTCGTATCAAAAATTTCAAAAAAATAATCGGGAATTTTAAATTTCTGATATTTTTTATATACCGGAAATTTCAAATTTCCGATAATATTGGGACATAATTTTCATTATTTTTTAAATGTAAAAATTTATACTTGAATAAAATATATCGAAAATATAAAATTTTTGGTATTGCTTTTATACCGGAAATTTGAGATATTTTCTGTATGGATAAATTTTTTCTTAAAATATACCGGATTTTTTAAATTTCTAGTAGATTACATTGGAGATTTGGAAATATCCGCTAAATAAATACCAGAAGTTTTATAAAATACAAAGAATTTTCGGTATGCACTACAAAAAGGTACCGGAAATTTGGTTTTTGATAACAATAAATATTTTTTTTTTTAAAAAAGTTAAAATTTTGAATAAAAACTTCACAGTTATTTTTCGAATATAAAAAAAATAGAGTTACAAATAAAAAAAAAAATTGGCAGGAAAATTTCTCATCCTTTTAACTCCCTCTGCTGTGTTTAATTTGGAATTATTAGTATCTCCTTTCTTCTTTAATTTCTACCTATGTTATGCTTTAGACATAAAAAATATGATGCATTTAGGGGGTTTATGTTGTTGCCTATAAGTGCTTTCATGCTTTGATGATTGGGTTGTATGTATGGTTGTGTTGTTGTGTGCTTTAAGCAATCTGTATGTATGCTTTGATGATTGAGCCTATAAATTCTATCCGTTTTATCTATTTTTAATCCTCACACTTTGTATAATGTTAGTTTGAAAAATTTCCCTCATTAACCCTACAATTGTATATGTACTCTAATAGTTTTTCAAAAATGGCAATTTTCTCTTTTGACATTTTTAACTAATTTATTATTTTATTTTGTTTACTATTATCTAGCTTAGAAATTGCACCTCTACACAGCAATTCTGAAAGACTTTCGACAAGACTTTTGGCATGTAATTGCATATTTCAGAACACTTTCGTAATGATTTTTGGTATTTTGAAAAATGACTTCCGAAAAACTCTAATATAGTGTTCTGATGTTGGAGTAAAAAAATCTAGTATACCGGAACACTTCATAAATATGTTTGGATGTTTAAGTATTCATATCAGAATACTTCATAAATGTGTTTTGGTGTTTAAGTGTTCATACAAGAACAATTTACTACATTCTTTTGAAAATATTTTTCCAAAATTGAAACACTTTTATAAAGACTTCTGAAATGCTTTATTTTTTATTTTTTATTTTTTATTTTATGCATGGAAATATGCGTAAAAAACTCAAAATGTGTAGATATATATGATGCATTCACAATTGCTCAAAGGTTCGATACACGAGAAGATGTGATAAGATGAATTAAAGAAGTTGATACACGATAATAGGAGATAAACGTATTTTTGAACAGGAACGATTCAATTTGGTGGAGAGATTTGATTTTTTTTTTACAATTCAGTTTTTCTGTTAAATAACCGTTTTGCATGGGCTTTAATGTGCAAAACAAAAAAGGAAAAGGGACGACTTTTTGGTACTCCAATCGGCTGAGACAACAACCTTTAAGAACAATTTTTCCAGAATTTTTTCTAATGTTATAAATTCTGGCATCAGTGTATCAGAAACAGGACGGATGTCCGGTTCGGAGTGGGAGTGAGACGTGCAGGGTCTGGTGAAAAACCTTGCTACCATCGATCCTTATGTCTGGACGAAATTTTTGGACACTTTGGCTGGAATGGTTTGGATACTATTGTTAATGATTCTTATGCTTGGTTGAAAGAACTAGATGGCTCATTCTCTATTCATTCCTGCTTTAGTATGTTCAATAAAGGATATTCAACAAACTTATTACCTGAAGATACCGTGAAAGTAGCCAAGTATTTATGGGAGATAAAGGTGCCTTCGAATTTGTCTTTATTTGGTTGGAGATTTATACTCAATAGATTACCTACCAAAGATCACATGTTTAAAAGGGGAATTTGACGAATTCGAGATACTTACATTGTGTCTTTTGCATTGGGGAGGAGGAATCAATCGCGCATTTATCTGTTCTCTGCACTTTCTCGGACAAAATATGGGAGACAGTTAAGGATTGGCTAGGCAAATTTTTCGATTTGTCTTTGGAGGAATTCTCGCATTTCTTTTTCTATTACAAAAAGGTGAAAGGAAAGTTGAAGAGGACCATTGTTGCCATTATTTGGTTAGCTACAGCGTGGACCCTTTGGTTAACATGTAACATAGTGAGTTTTAAGGAAGATGACTACAAATTCGAGTGTATGATAGCCATAGTTCTCAGATCTTGGTAGTGGTTGTGTTTCTTCTGTAAACTCTTGGATTGTAGTAATTTTCATGGTTGGAATATCCTACCTCATATGTTTTAGGATGTAGTGGTTTCCTGTTTTGTATCTTCGGGTGGAGTATCCCTTATACTCCCTTTTAGTGGATGTTTATCTATTATAAAAAGAAGAAGTTGTAATCAGAAATAAATTTATTGTTATTATCACTCATTTAGAAACTGAAACAGATAAGAGAGAAAGAAGTAACAAAGTTATAAGGAGGGAAATACAATGATACCGATAGTGGGACACAAAGTGCAACTAAAAAATGTGGATGTTCATTCAAAACCAGGCCAACTTCGGCGAAAGATGGGTCTTGGTGGAAGGTTGATGTAAAATGTAGAATTCATAATCATGATTTACTTGATAGATTATAAGGTCATTCCTTTTTTGGTAGATTGACCACATATGAGAAACAACATGTAGTTTATTTGACAATGAGATATGTTCCTCCTGAACACATTTTGCTTTCCTTGCAAGAGAGAGATCCTGAGAATGTCATGGATCCCGCAAACATATAAGCATATGAGTGTGTTGGAAAAAGAGATAAGAGGTCATATAAGTGAGATGCAACATTTGGTTAAGCTTTTAGAGGATTCAAGTGTTACCTTGAAAATATCAAGGTATTCCAGCACGAGTAGTAAATGAAGGTATTCTCATAAGTTAAGAATAATCTTCTGAAATAAGGGCTTTTAGGAAGTTGAAGCCAAGGTGTATGAAGTTTGGTTTTATCAAGCTAGAGAATTTAATGACCAATGGGGATATTAAACTAAAATGTCGAAGCTGACTCTTGTCGACAAAAGGAGATAAAAGAACAAATGTTAAGATATTTGGAAATTGGTCTAGTCAACCAAAAGATGAAGGATAAGGAAATTAGTTGAAGTTGGTCTTGTCGACCAAGGGGAATTCTAGACTTAGAAGAATCCTATTGATTTAATCTTGACGAAGGAAACGTGTCAAAGCAAGCCATAAGAGGGAATATTCAAATTTAGAAATCAACAAGCAGTTACCAGTAGTTTGTGTTCTGATTGAGCACCATATAAGGTGGCCAGATCTAGTGGAGCAGTTATCTTAAGTTTTAAATGTGTCCGTAGATCGTGTACCTAGGCAGTTACATTGTAAATATAATAAATAAGAGATTTCAGTGTAGTTTTTCGTGTGTTCACTTGTACTGAAAATCACTTGTCAAAACTTTGTATTTCCAAGCATAAGGAAGCAAAGAGTGAAGAAGTATTTGATGTACGTGAATCACCATTTATATTTCAATGTAAATCCTTTGCTTTTCAATTGTCTTTTTCAAATACTTTACTTGCTTTCTATTTAGATTTGAGCAATATTATTGTGTCTTTCTCTGCTTTACGTAAACGATTCAACACTTTCTGTCAGTCACGAGTCACCATTTAGTTAGTTTATTTCATGCAAACACCTTCTATCGGTCACGAGTCACCATCCAGTTGGTCGAATTCTAGTGTGGAAAGCTTTTATCTTGTACCCTTAGTCTTAGAAACTGTTTCTAGTTCTAAGTATTTCGACAGAGCAAGTGTATCTTCAAAATCTTAGCACATGTCTTAAGATCAACTGGTCGATCTTGCGAGTAACCCTTAATTTTTAGGGCTTTGGTAGGACCTGCGATTGTTTACCATTTTCCACAGTAATAAAATTTGCACACCTAGTGGGACGAGTGCTAAGTGTTTAATGTTAAATGTTACAAGTGTATGAAACTTAGGAGTGGGAATTTAACCAAAGAATATAATAAACCACTAACTAGGAGACGTACATCAAGGATGTCTACCTAATCGAGTAGATGCTCTGGGTTAAGTAGACATGGGGGCAATAGAGGATGAAACTATCCATCAGGGAAAAATGATAGTGCCTCAAGGAATCTTATAGTTGGCCCACCTAGGGTATTAGTAAATTGACAACAAGAGGCTGATCAAATTGTTGATCAAATTCTACAAGAGAATCTAGCCGTAGAAAATAATTTAACCACTATTGCCGAAAGAATTATGGATAGTAATGGTATGAATACCACACTTCAGAGGCCAACATATTCTTCCCCTTTGTTTGAGAAACAAACTAAAAATAAGTTACAAATTTAAGAAATTCGAGTGGAACATATTGTCAAATATTAAAAGAAGGTTTGTTGAAACTATTGATGATTACTTATATAGGTTTAGGTCGTTGAAAGCAAGATGCTTTACTCAAGTGCCAGAACATGAACTTGTTCAAATGGCTGTTGGAGTTTTGGATTATTCTATTAGGAAGAAAATCGACCCAACCTTTGTAAAAAGTATGTCACAATTAACCGATAGAGTTCGACATCTTGAGCGTTTGCGACTAGAAAAATTTAGACATACTAAGGCTAAGTCTAAGAAAGAGAAAGTAGCCTACGTAGACTATGATGATACAGATCCCATTTGTGAGGCCGCCTATATCTCGCCAACTGAGGCAGAAGTCGACATGGCTAAAATGAAGTCAGGGCCTGCATATGAGTGTAAATCACTATTTCCCGCCAAAGGAAATAATACTGTCGAAAAGAGTTCAAAATTTCCGGCAAAAACATATACTTTTGATGTCACTAAATGTGAAGAATTTTTTGATTTGTTGGTTAAATATGGTAAAATTTTAGTACCTCCAAATGCTAAATTACCACCATTAGAACAACGACAGAAAAGAGGTTTTCTGTAAATTTCATAACTATCTTGGTCACACAACCTCTCAATGTTTTCTTTTCAGGGATCTCGTTCAGAAGTTGTTGGAGGAGGGTCGACTGAAATTCCCTTCCAGGAAAATGAAGATTGATGGTGACCTTCTTAGGCAAGAGGAGGCCCTATTTCTCGATCCTGTCGACATCAACATGGTGGAAATTACTGAATTTCCCAATGATATGGTCGAAGATGGTATTGGAGAGAGTCCTGGTGTGAATTTAGCCGATGTGTACCCAAGGCCTGAGGAGGACCTGCTGGACTTTCTCTACCCTTGTAAGAATAAGGGTTCGCATACTTGCTTGTGCCCTAGATACAATGCTCTGACTGATAAGATTGCTACTGAAATTTTTTAGAGACTGCAGTTGGAAAAGGGCAAAAGCAAGTTGTACAATCATAGGTTTCCTGCACCAAGGGACCCAAGAAAGGCTGTGGAAAATTCCCATGCTAAACCAAGGAGTTATATTCCTTCAGAAAATGCTCATAGGGGCACTTGGATCAAACCCCAATGGAGAATGGGGGCACCAACTAATGGTGTTTTTGCTAGAGATCCAAACAAAGGAAAGTCAACTGTTAACTACCGACATGAGTTTAAGTACGAAAGAAAAAGCCACATTTTTGAAAATTACATGGGCAAAAATCCCATGAACCCGACTCAATAGAGACGCTTCCAGCGTCAAAAACAAGCTGAGAGGCAAGCTGCTGCTGGGCAGATTGCTGCAAACAAATCAGGACACCAAAATCAATACAAGGTGAAGGCCAATTTTGCTGCCAAAGAACGAATCAATGAGTTTGTGAATCGACAAGTTCCCAAGTGTTCTGATGAAGCTACTGATGATTTCAGGTCCGGCTCTGAAGAGAGTTTGGACATTTTGGTCAATGTTGTATCAATTTTGTCTGCAGAATACGAATGTTTGACTGAAGTGGAAGATACGGAAGACGTCGATACTAAGGAGATGGATTTACACAAGCCAACTTGTTACTTTGTAATGATTAATGGTTTTGTCGAGAACCAAGATGCATTCTTTGAAAAGCCCAACATGGCTATGAAGAGCCATTTGAAGCCCCTCTTAATCAAGGCTAAAGTCGGGATGGCTATCAACAAAGTGTTGGTAGACTGTAGTGCAAATGTAAACATCATGCCATATCACATAGTTAAGAAAATCGGTAAATATGACACCGATGTTAGGTCTCATAACATGGTCTTGTCAGACTACAAAGGAAGAACTAGGAACACCATGGGTGTGATCCAAGTTGATATTATTGTCGGCTTAGTTACTAGGCCGACTATTTTTATGGTGATTCAAGGCAAGCCAAGTTACAACCTCTTGGTTGGAAGGGAATGGTTGCACGGTGTAAGAGGTGTGCCATCTTCTATGCACCAGAGTTTGGTGATATGGACAGAAAATGGCATAGTTGAGAATATTGAAGCCGACTAGGGATATTTCATGGCCGACATGAACAATGTTGGAAAAAAGCATTTAAATAGGAAATTAGCTAACATTTACCCATGTCAACATGCTGAAGAGGTATATGCCAACCTGCATGAAGCATTCGTTTCGTTACCACTGTATGAAACTCGTGGTTTTGCGTGGGATGTGGAACCCCTTGAGGATCCATATTGTGAAAATCGGTCAATAGGCTGGGGAGACATCAGTGATAATGATGTCTGAGCTAGAAGTTATCAAAAGGATTTCAGCATATATTGTTGAAAATAAAGTAAATTTGATGCTAGAGGCTGAAGAAAACATGGTTGTCGAAGCCAATAAAATTCAAATTCTAGATGAAGAAGTTGCTTTGGCCATTGAGCCAAAGCCACTAGATAAAAGAGAAATGGTCGCAGAAAACGTTCATAAGCAGCGTCTGGACTTCATATATGACGATGAACCCTTAGGCTTCGAGAAGTATCCGATGGCGCCAGAAAAAATGAATTCACAAGACCCTTTGGAAGAAATTGATATTGGCGAAAAGGGAGATAAAAGACCAACATATATCAGCGCCAATATCGACCAAAGTTTGAAGTCTGAGGTAATTCCTTTGTTAAGAGAATTTAAAGTTTGTTTTGCTTGGGACTATAATGAAATTCCAGGTTTAAGCAGGGATTTGGTTGAATTAAAGTTGCCAATAAAACTGGAGAGAAGCCAGTGAAGCAGAGGCTGAGATGCTTCGCTCCAGCAATAATGTCGAAAATCAAATAGGAGATAGAAAGACTCCTCAAAAGCAGATTCATAAGAACTACAAGGTATGTAGACTGGTTGGAAAATATAGTGTCAGTAACTAAGAAAAATGGAAAGCTAAGAGTGTGCATTAATTTTAGAGATTCAAATGCTCTCACTCCTAAAGATGAATATGCTATGCCTGTAGCGGGAATGTTGGTCGACTCTACTGCTGGTTTTGAATATTTAAGTATCCTAGATGGTTATTCTGGTTATAACCAAAATTTTATTGCAGATGAAGATGTGCCGAAGACGGCGTTTCGTTGCCCAGGGGCACTAGAAGCTTATGAATGGGTTGTCATGCCATTCGGCTTGAAAAATGTTGGAGCAACATATCAAAGGGTAATGAATTCTATGTTCCATGATTTTATTGAAGATTTCATACAAATTTATATTGATGATATTGTTATAAAATCGAACAGCAAACCGACTTATCTGCAACACCTTCGAAAAGATTTCGAAAGGATGAGGAAGCATGGACTAAAAATGAATCCATTAAAATATGCTTTTTGTGTGCAGACAGGTGATTTTCTTGGCTTTGTGGTGCACAGAAAAGGCACAAAAGTAAATCAAAGCAAAACCAAAGCCATCATAGACGTCAAGCCTCCGTCGACCAAAAAGGAACTTCAGTCTTTGTTGGGAAAAATAAATTTCCTAAGGAGGTTCATATCCAACTTAAGTGGAAAAACCAAAATATTTTCACCACTGCTTCGATTAAAGAATGAAGATTTCGTCTGGCAAGAGCAACATCAAGAGGCTTTCGACAAAATCCAAGAATACTTAGTGAAGCCTCTAATATTGTCACCTCTTGTTAGAAATAGGCCTATGAGGTTATATATTGCAGCCTCAGATTCGACTATAAGAAATATGTTAGTCCAAGAGGATGAAAAAAGTGTCGAGAAACCTGTGTATTACCTTAGTCGAATGCTTAATGGTCCTGAAACTAAGTATAGTGATATAGAAAAACTATGTCTATGCTTGTATTTATCTTGTATCAAATTAAAGAAATACATAAAGCCTATTAATGTTTATTTGTATTCTCATTTTGATATTATTAACACATGCTGTCAAAACCAATTTTACATAGTCGAATTGGTAAATGGGCTTTAGCATTGACAGAGCACTCTCTAACTTATATGCCCTTAAAAGCAATGAAAGGGCAAGTAGTGGCGGAATTCCTTGTCGACCATTCAATGGTTGGTATGCCCCAAAATTATGTCGATTTAGTGCCATAGAAATTATACTTTGACAGTTCTAGCCATGAAGATGAAGCTGGAATAGGAGGAATTATGATTTCTTCCAATGAGAGTATTCAGAAGAAAGTCTTTAATAATATGACAACGCGAGTTGAATTGGTGGTTAAACAAGTATCAAAGGAATACATATGTGTTAAAGAAAACTTAATCTTTTATTTTTTGATCACCGTTAGATTGCTCAAGCAATTTGAGTAAGTGAATATTCGACATATACCGCGAAGAGAAAATCAAGAGGCTAATGACTTAGCACAAGATGCTTCAGGATACAAGAAAGACCAAAGTGAAGATCCTATCCAAGTAAGAGAGAAGGTTCAAGCAACTTTGTTATCTCCTTCAGACTTGTCAATTATTAAGTTAGGAGCTGTAGATACTGAAAATTTTGAATTTTTAACTGTTGACAATAGGCAAGAAATTTATTGGTGCAAGCCATTGGTCGATTATATGCGTATCCCTACGGGGTTGACCGATCGAAAGATCAAATATCGTGCCTTCGGTTATGTCTTGATAGAAAATAAATTATTCAAGACAACTACTGAAGGCATATTGCTTACATGTCTTGGAGAAAGTGAGGCATATATAGCAGTGTCAAGTATGCATAGTGGAGCATGTGGTTCACATCAAGCTTGACACAAATGAAATGGCTTTTGGCGCGTTCAGGTGTCTATTGGCCTTCAATGTTGAAAGATTGCATTGAATTTGCTAAAGGTTGCTACGAATGCCAAATGCATTAGGGAATACAACATGTTCCTGCAAGTGAATTACACGCAATTGTGAAGCCTTGGCCATTTAGGGGATGGGCATTAGATTTGATTGGAGAAATAAAACAAGCTTCATCAAAACAACAAAGCTACGTTTTAGTCGTCATTGATTATTTTACAAAATGGGTCGAGGTTGTAGCCATAACAAATTTCGACCAAGAAGTTTTCATTGATTTTATACAAAATCACATCATGTGTTGATTTGGGATTCCATAAACAATTACAACTAACCAAGGATCAGTGTTTACTGGACGGAAAATGAAAGAATTTACGCAAGAAGTTGGAATCAAATTATTAACTTCTACTCCTTACTATGCTCAGGCAAATGGCCAAGTCGAAGCTTCCAATAAGCTAATAATTAGCCTAATTAAGAAGCATGTAGGAAAGAAACCCAGAAATTGGCATAAAACACTATATCAAGCCTTATAAGCATGTAGAACTTCTCCCAAAGAAGCAACAAGAACTACCAATGGGCATGTAGAACTTCGACTTGCATATGGGCATGATGTAGTGCTACCAATGGAAATACAAATTCAATCAGTGGGAATCTAAAGACAACATGAAATACCATCTGAAGATTATTGGAATATGATGGCAGATGAGTTTGTCGACTTAGATGAAGAAATGATGTTGGCCCTTGATTCGTTAAGAAGACAAAAAGAGAGAGTTGCCAGAGCTTATAATAAAAAGGTAAAAGATAAGGTATTTGCTGTGGATGATTTAGTTTGAAAAGTGATATTACCTATGAGTAGAAATGATAGAATCTTAGGAAAATGGTCCCCAAAATTGGAAGGACCTTTTAAGGTGATACAAGTTGTTTCTAATAATGCCTATGAGCTTGAAGAGTTAGCCCCAGATCAACACATCTTAAGGGTAAATGGTAAGTACTTGAAGAAGTATAAACCTATCCTTCAAGGAGTCAACATTTTGACGGAATAAATATTGGTCGAATAAATAAGCTGGAGAAAATTTTGTTTGAAACCAGCAAAAACTTAAAAGCATGCATAAAAGTGTGTGCAACAGGGAAATATATAAGGCAGAAAATGAAAATACTACATTAAAAAGTGGCTTAAAGCCATTGTTCAGATATTACAATAGAAACAATCATGAGATGATTATGGCAATAATTAAAAAATTTTAAACTTGTTTTGGAAAGACCGCAGATCCCCTTGGAGGCACACAACATGATTGTCAAAACTTTCTGCTTGAGCTTTAAGTGCTGCAATCTCTGTTTCGACGGATGAAATTACATTGCTCACGGCCACGAAGTCCAAGGCAATCTTGTAAACTTGCACTTGAGAAGGGTTGATAAACTTAGTGATCTCTTCCTCTTGCGCAGTAATGGTTTCCAATTCCTTGTTCAGAACAACAATTTGGGTGCGTATTTCAGCAGCTCTTTTTTGTTTAGGGCATAATTCTCGCTGTTTTTCTTCAATCATTTCCATTATCTCGATGATTTCTTTGTTTACCGTTACTACTATGTCCAAAGTTTCCCTCACAAAGGCCTCATTCGACTCGACCAGCGGCTCATGTTCCCTCATAATTCAATATTTTTGAGCATAGGGATGAGGAGATTTTCAAATGATGTCATCATGAACCTAGCCGATTCAGAAATATCGAGATTCTTCAATTGAGCAAGCGCATTTGAAATATCTGGGCCAATGGTTGGATCAGAATGAAGCAATTGAGGAAACTCAGGATTCAAAGCATAAGTTCTAATTTTAGTCATTAACTTTTTGACTTTGGTTGCCTCATGCCCTAGCTTGTCATTATGAGCTTGAGAGTGGTCGGAGTCAGAAGAAAGAGTGTGAGAGCTCACGAAGCCGTGTAGTCGAGCTATTGCTTCTAGAGCAGAAGGCTCGATCACCACTTGTTTTGAAGGTGTGGGTGAGTCGACTTTCTTTTTCTCAAAAGACGTTTGAGGAGCACCTTCAGGAGGAGGAAGCTTTTGGGGAGTAATAACATGTGTGTTTGCCTCTGAATCTTGCAGGGAATCTGAAAGACTAGAGTCAGAGATAGTAAAACTAGAACCCTTATGTTTGGCAAGACTAGTGACTGAGTCAGAGTCACTAAGAGTAGCCGGAACAATCAGATCAATAAACTCACTAGCGGCAATGTCGATATGCTCATGATGGTGAGGTGAATAAGCCAATGACAAAGGAGTGTAGTCGGCCACACTTTGTTGTTGGCCAGAAATACCAACCTAGAGAAAACAAGAAAAGATAATGGTGAGAAAAATCCAACAAACAAAAAGAAATCAAAGAAAAATCACCAAGTACCTGTGTCAACGACTCAAGATCGACAGTCTCATCCTTCTCAGCAGAAGCAATAATTGTGTCCCCAATCAGATCTTAAACTTTATCAGTGTTGAGGGAACGAGTGAGAGTGACAATGGTTTTATTTACCACTATAGTGGCAGCACCTAAATCTAGGTTAGCTTCAGAACTTCCAGCTAATATCACTTTGCCTCTCCTTTTTGTGACAAAAGGGATGTCGACATCGTCTGGCTCCACTATTGTAGTAGTAGGATTCGATCCGACCTTTGCGTTAGGGTCCTGGGTCACAAGCTTCTTTTCTCTCTTTTTCTTTTTTGCCACTTTGTATTCAGCAGAGGAGTCCTTCTTCCTCTTGTGGCTTTTGGATTTGTGTGAGTGTCGAGGGGACTGAACATCAGGTGATGCCTACGTATCAGAAAAGATGATGTAATTTAAAGCCATTATTTCAGTCAAAAATAAGAGAAGTAATTCGACAAGAAATACCTCAGTCCTCTCAGTAGTGTGTTGTTTGTCCTTCTTGGAGCTTTTTGATTTCTCAGAGGGAACAGTCAAATCCGCTGAGCGTTTTTTACTCTAATAGACAAGGGAAACATTAGTAACAAGGTATGCCATAAAAATAATGGAAGCAATATGAAATATACCAATGCACCTATAGAAGAATCAACTTTCTTGAACAAAGCAGAAATAGGTTCATCGTCGGAGGGTGTGTGGTCAGGAACAATCTGTAGAAATATTGGCCAAGTGAGAAGTGCCAAGTCAAGGAAGATAGTTAGAAAAAAGGTTGAAGTTGTTGTAGGTTGGCTTACCAGCCTCAGCCACGTCGAATTTTAAAGGCAAAGGCGCAATGTCCCTATAGTTAAACACTCTACCAGTCGGTTTCAATCCCATGATGGCAGCGACGTCGAGCAAAGTGGGAGTAATCATACCATATTTTATGTGGAAAATGTTGGTCGACCCCTCCCAAAAGTGAATAGCAGCTAGCAGCATGCCACAAGAATATGGATGGCCACAACTAGAAAGCTCTAAAAAAGTGTAAATGCCTAGTTCTCTCTATTGAGCTCCTTTTTCTGGCTTTAAATGTGCCATCCAAGCACTAAAATTAGGGCAACCTAGCTGGGGAGCAGTTCTAAAATTTCTATATAAGTATTTAAGTGAGATAGGTTTTGAAGAGGAAATTATAGGTTTGGTAGTAGTGCTAGTAGGAAAGAACGCCTCTTTATCATCTACATAAATTTCTGAAGGTACATCTGTGGGAAGTGGACCTAAAAATGCTAGGGTTTTTCTTCAAGAGGAAAAGAGATTAGTACCTGGGATTTCCAGATTTTAACTTTCTCTTCAGCGGATGAAGGTTCAGGCACGTATTTCTTGCATCGACAAGGCGTAGTTGAAAGGCTATTGTAGAGGAAGAAACTTGTGGTTCAGCGTTTGCCATTTTAGAGAGTTTGAAGGAGGTTGAAGATGGTGAACAATGGAGAAATTTGTAAGCTTTGCGTTTTCTGAAACAAGGGTTTGAAGAAGCGAGAAGAAAAGTGAGAATATAGGGGAAAAGGGTATTTATAGACCCTGAGGAAAAGAGAGAAATAATGGGGGAAATCTTTGTGATTTCCTAAGTCCAAATCGTGTCACTTTAAAAGACATGTGTTGCAAGATTTAATTGGGTTAGTGGGTCATGTCTCCCACTAAAAGCGCAATGATGGTGAAAATTTAATGTCGCACGTCTCGAGACCAAAAGCGTGATACGTTACCATGATGACATGACGTCACGAGAAAAGCGGAATAGTAACGTCCACTTTGGAAGAAGTGAGAACAATTTGGTCGAATGGTGAAGTCGATGCTTCAAAGATGGAATTATCTCATGGAGTCGAATTCGAAAATGGCATCTCTGAGGGGGCATTTTGTTACCTTAAAAAATATTAAGGTATTCCAGCACTTGTATTAAATGAAGGTATTCTCATAAGTTAAGAATAATCTTCTGAAATAAGGGCTTTTAGGAAGTTGAAGCCAAGGTGTTTGAAGTTTGGTTTTATCAAGCTAGAGAATTTAATGACCAATGGGGATATTAAACCAAAATGTCAAAGATGAGCCTTGTCGGCCAAAAGGACATAAAAGAACAAATGTTAAGATATTTGGAAATTGGTCTAGTCGACCAAAAGATGAAGGATAAGGAAAATAGTCGAAGTTGGTCTTGTCGACCAAGGGGAATTCTAGACTTAGAAGAATTCTATTGATTTAATATTGACGGAGGAAACGTGTCAAAGCAAGCCAGAATCGAGAAGATTCAAATTCGAAATCAACAAGCAATTATCAGTAGTTTGTGTGCTGATTGAGCGCCAAAATAGGTGGCGAGATCTAGTAGAGAAGTTATCTTAAGTTTTAAACGTGTCTGTAGATCGTGTACCTAGGAAGTTACATTGTAAATACTATAAATAAGAGATTTCAGTGTAGTTTTTTGTGTGTTCACTTGTACTGAAAATCACTTGTAAAACTCTGTATTTTCAAGCGTAAGGAAGCAAAAAGTGAAGAAGTATTTGATGTACGTGAATCACCATTTATATTTAAATGAAAATCCTTTACTTTTCAATTGTCTTTTTCGAATACTTTACTTACTTTCTATTTACATTTGAGCAATCTTATTGCGTCGTTCTATACTTTGCATAAACGATTCAACACTTTCTGTCGGTCACGAGTCACCAGTCTGTTAGTTTATTTCATGCAAACACCTTTTGTCGATCGCGAGTCACCAGTCAGTTGGTCGAATTCTAGTGTGGAAACATTTTATACTTGTTCCCTTAGTCTTAGAAACCCTTTCTAGTACTAAGTATTTTGACATAGCAAATGTATCTTCAAAATCTTAGCACATGTCTTAAGATCAATTGGTCGATCTTGCGAGTAACCCTTAATTTTTAGGGCTTTGGGAGGACCATCGGTTGTTTACCATTTTCCATAGTATACAACAAGTTATGTTTACTGAAGTAGAAAAAGAGATGACTCAGAAGTTGTGAGAGATGTTTTTTTGGTCCATCCAGATTCAGTTAAGCTGTTAAATATTTTTCCTATTGTGTTAGTTATGGACATCACTTATAATACAAACAAATATAGACAACCTCTTTTTAAAATTGTTGGCATGGCATCCATCGAGTTGACACTTGTTGCATTTTCCTATATGGAGTGTGAGCAGACTGAGAGTTTTTGCTGGGTGTTGGATAAAATGAAACAATTGTTTGTGAAGAAAGATTTTTGTGTCCAATTTTCTTTCCAATGAAGATTAATTTGCTATGTTGATTTCATATTAACAAAACAGTTAGTACAAAATACAAACAATATGTGATGAACAAAAGAATATGTTTTAATAAGAATAAAAAAACATTTTGACCATTTAATGTATCTTCTGTCATTGATTATTTCATAATTACCAAAACAATCATTTTTGTATTTTTTCTTAGTGAGTTTGGTCTTGAAATATATATATTTAAGTTAATTAGATTTTATTACACTAAACGGTATTTAATAGAATTTTAGACCACTATAAGAGTCTCAACTATGATAGATTGCTACCTATAAAAGCTATTTTAAACGCTAGTATAAGTAATGGTGAAAGTTGGCTCGGGCGGGTTTTGGTTCGGACCCAAAATTCCAATATGGCTTAACTTTCAGTTAAGATATACTGATAGAGTATTGTGCGGTTCAACCTTTGATTTTTTTAGGTTCAATTTTTTTTAGATTCAGATAAACTATTTGGTTTTTTTGAGTATACCAATAATCTGGACCATTTGAAAATCAATCCATTTTTTATTACATATTGGGCTAATGATGGACCATTTTTTGTGGTTTTCTTAATACACCTCATATGATTGAAAAGCACATTAAGAAAATCCAAAATCCCCCCTCATATTTTAGAGATACATCTCCAGACGCACATTTTCTCTTTATCCAAAATGTTAAAGTTGAGTCACACCTAGTATATTTTCAAAATTTATCACGGAGGTGCATCTCCGGGATAATTCAATATATCTCTCACTCATCTCACTCTAAAACATACCTTTTACCATAGATGATTCATGAGATGTGTCTCCTTATTCACACCAGATATAATTCAGAGATGCATCTCTGTAAGAAAATCAAAAAGTAAATTTTAAGTTTGTTTTATTGATGCTCAAATGAAATTGACGATATAGTGAAGGTATACTATCATGAATTAGACAATACAACTGATATGCAGAAAATGACATATATAAAGTAATAAATCTAGAGTACACAATAAATTTGAAATAAGTCAAAATAAAATGCAATCGAGAATAAATCCAGAGTACAAATACTATAAACTACTGCATATGACGAACTTGGTCAGGGACCCATGTTCCTACACTACCTACTGTACTGCAGTGCCTGCACCATCATGGAATCTACAACATCAATCTCCTTACAGCCATCTAGAAACAGTCATCTATCAATACATGTCTGCCCAATCTCCATGATATGAGAGAATCTAGGTAACACATGAACAACATGATTGAAACCACCCACTGAACTCCCGACTAATAGGGGTGTATCAGTGGATTCGACATCAAACGTCTTTTATCTCACGACGGAGAAAGGAAAACATCAAGTAAACTTGAAGTGGAAAAATCGCGGTCCTACAACCGAGAGATCGATAGAATCTAGGTAAGGGAGTTAGTTACGCGAGGGGAAAGGATTAGCACCCCACACGCCCGTAGTACTCTACAGTATCCACTTCTATTTTCTAGCTAAAGGGTGTGTTATATCTATCTATGCTCAAACGCTACAACGCATGCAAAAGAAAAAGAAAATAAAGAAACCACGGGAAAGAGAATGAAGTATTTACAAGTTATGCTCGATCGAGCCCCGTGACAAGATGCCTACGTATTCCCGCGTGTAATGGGAAAGTTAGAGCACTATAGTTCGACTCACTTATTTTGGTGGGTTTTGTGTTTTTTACTTGTGAAAAAGGTTTTAAACACAAAAAAATGCGCCCGTGGGCGAAAAGAGTTTGTCTTGGTTGGTTGCTTTTACCTTGAGGAAGGAGTTCAAACCATTATTAAGTGTTTTGTTTTCAAAAGAAAAAGAAAGCAAGTTTTAGTTTTATTTACATGCAAGGATGCAAAAAAGAACTAGTAAAACAAAAGGGTGACTAACTTGTACTAGCCCTAATGTTGTCATGCAAAGATTGAACCTATTGTTGAGGATATAAGGGAATCTCTACCTATGTCAACATGCAAAGGATGTAAATTCTAATGTCTAGGCTCGAGAACTATCCTAGCCGAGCGGTCCTAAGGGAAAGCTATTATATACCCGTCTTGGTTGTAAAACCAAGGGATGCAAGGGAGATGAAGTAATCAAGTACTTTGGCAGAAGCACACAAGCAATGCAATGCGCAAATAAATGTCAAACAATTGCAGGCATAGCCTACAGATTAAATGATGTGAATTCTGCAGTAAATGTGAACCCCAAGAATGAGTGGAGAGTCAGAATAGGGAACTCTGGCCACTTTTGTGATCGAATCGATAAAAGAATAGTAACACGATTCGCGTGTACCATACAAGACACAGACTAGAACTGCATGGGACGACTACCGACCCTTTTCGCTTGCCCATCATATCAATGACTCGATAGCAGGAAATATAAAAATCAGGAATTTGCTTGGTGGTGTCACGTCGGGTGTCCTAACCACTTCTGACCTATGCAAGCACAATTGTAAACACAATGAAAAGAGCCTCCCTATGCACGGATGAGGACTTTAAACAAACCAGACAAAATTAGCAAACAGAAACGCCCTAAACGGGTCTTAAAGTAAACCAGAGGGGTTCCTGAACATGCTCAAACTACGAAAGCCCCATCATACATCTCTATTCATACTTCTCATGGCAAAAGAAAGCTGTAAAGCCCTACTTCTCATGATATCTAGGAAAGCTGTAAGAGAATGCAGTAAATGGTATAGAAACTACCAAACGGATATAGAATCCAAAGAGCATTGCGAGCTAAAGAATACTCCGGAAAACTTCAAGTACTATAGCCACGGAATAAGAGTAAACCGGTGAGAAGCACTCAAGGTATCAAAAACAAGAGGAATACGCGTTCATACGCATTCGAAGTGATAACACTTGCAAGAGGAAACACGCAAGCATACAATAGAATGTACGCGCATGCGTACAAGAAAAGAAAAATGTGTATACGTCTTCCAATCAAGGTGTAACTACAAGAATGGAGTTAGACCGAAAAAGTAGACAATAGAATCTATACGTGGGTATACAAGCGTGAAACATCGTAGTATTGTATCATACGTATCTACAACACAAGCTCCTGCATCAAATACATCTCAAATAATGTTCAAGAGTGTTAGGACATATGATATTTTCATTTGAAATTAAGAAAGAAAAGAATTTTCGATTCAGGTCGCGCTAAGCCTGGTATTTGGCGCTAAGCGCGACCGAAACAGAACATTTGGCGCTAAGCCTGCTCCTGGGGGCGCTAAGCGAGACATACAACACAAAAAACCAGTGAATTTGGCGCTTAGCGCGCATCTGATGGCGCTAAGCGCGGTCTGTAACCTGTAGAATTTCCTATTTTGAGTCAAACCTCCTTTCCATGATGTTCTCATGTCAAAAGTTGATCCATGCAGTCAAGTAATCAAAGAAAAATGTTCATTGGAAGCCCATACACTCAAGAAGTGTTGTTTGGAAGTGAAAGTGAAAAGAGAGAGTGAAAACATGGCAAAGCTACCAAACAAATTCCAAACATGTGAAGGCAAATATGTCAAAGTGATTCAAATCATATATCGCAACATGAAGAATGTATGTTAAGGAACAACATGAGTGATGCACAAGACGTAAATTTATGCATGATATGTGAGGAATGCAAGTTAAAGTAACAATTCCGATGATCATCGATGATAACCAAATGTATGAACATGTGAGGAATACAAGTTAGAACAACAATTTCAATGTTCATAGATGAAAATCAAATGCGCAGACATGTGAGGAATGCAAGTTAGAACAACAATTCCAATATTCATATGTGACAATCAAATGCATGAACATGTGAGAAATGCAAGTTAAAGCAACAATTCCAATGTTCGTTGATGATCAATCCACAAGTTACTTGAGATCAATGCAAGCAAGTCATGCCACAAAGAAGTAATGCAAGATCATGTCAATTCTAATTTGTACATTAACACAAACACTTGAAATTCATATGCATGAACTATGTACAATGCACAATGTACCTAATAAGCAAAATGCCTTTGGATTTACATGTCGACACACTTTGAATTTATATGTCGACACACTTTCGAATGCAATTATCATGAATGCAATTTATACCTCAAATCATCATGAATCAATGCAATTCCAACAATCCAAACGCTCTCTAATGCATGAGCATGTAATAGATGATGCAAGATGCACAAATTTATGACCTAAATGCAAGGAAAATACAAATGCACAAGTGTATGCGTGTGTTATGTGCAAAAATCCTCGCACCGACACGAATAAGGTTGCAAAACTCAATATAATTCGACGAATTCAAAGATGAAGATTCAAGAACCGGAATCCACAAGGAATTTGCAAGCAACGACAATATTCAATTTTAAGAAAATCTAAAAGCCAATAATATCTTAAAATAAGTGCTTAATTGAACTAAACACTTATTTGAACTTGAAGTTTGAATCAAATTGAAGACAAATTCCTTGTGCTCTTCAAAGAAAATACCAAATCAACGTCGAATTGATGATAATTCTCGAAATCAAGCTTGAATTCTTGAAGAACCTGAAAACTTCAATGGAGAATCGAAGAAGATGAAGATGAATTGCTTAATTCTTGAAATTAAAGAGAAGTCAAGAGGGAATGACTCCTTCTAGGTCAGATTCGAGCAGAAGAAGGAGAAGAGGAGCAAGATCCTATGGAGAGAGAGAGCTTCAATGAGAAGAAGAGAAATCGCAGGGCACGCTTAGCGTGATGAGGCGCACTTAGCGCGGTCTGAGGTGGTGACCGGTGTTGGAAGGAGGTCCGGTGGCGGCTTGTGGTAGTGGTTACTTGGAGGGAAAGTTGAAATTTGATTTTTGTTCTTGAGTTTTTGCTTTGGTGTTGAGAGAATTAGAGTGTGATTTATGGTGAAAATTAAGCAAATGAATGTGTTGTTGTAATTTGTGAAGGCAAAAACCTATTTATAGATTTGGGAATTGGGCCTAAGAGTGCCTTAGATCCATAATCAAGCCCAAATCGTGATTATCCGAATAATTTTCGTAATTAATCCAAAACAGCCAAATCCGTGCGGAATTTGAAGTCGGACTCTAAAGGAAAAATGTCTAGAATGCGATTTTGCTTGGGACAATCAAAATTTTGACCCAATCGGATGAACGGTCAGGGCGACACAAATTTTTGAAGTTTCAGCATAATTTTCAGATGAATGACACATGTAGAATTTTATTTGCGCTCTTCGGAGAAAATGCCTCGAACGAGGGTCTTCTGATCAAAATTTGCAAATGAAAATTTCTAAGACAATTGAAGCTAATGAAATTTGTGAACTTTTTGCACTTGTCCCACCATGCTTCGATAAAAATTGAGCCAGATATGATTTTCCGAAGTTCGCGTATCAGATGAAAATTGCTCGGTTTAGCGCAAACTTGCGTCCGAAGAATAAAATTATGGTCTTAAACGGTGAGGAAGTAACACTCGAGTTGTACATAAAAGTTGTAGAGGGATTCGGTACGAAATTTTAGAAATTGGTCCCGCTCAGTTTTGAGTTTCCAGGTAGGAGGTATGGACTATTTAGTGGGAAGAACGCACGGTTCAACACTAAAATTCAATTTAATCCTCTCGAGGAATCTAACTTTCCGGGGACCTTACTCACATAATTTGTTTCCGGCCTTTAAACGAAAATTGTAGATAATAATGAGGGGAACTTGACAGTCAAAAATCATCATAAAATACCCAACGAGCTGAGAGATATGCCTTTTGGAGCGTCCAAAATGCACTGAAAACCCAAAATTCACTTTATTGAGAAATAAGTGAATAAATTCTTTTTGTTTGATGAAACGGACTCCGATCTGAACAGATAAATTGGAGAACAAATTGATACGATTCCAGAGCTTATGGAGCCAAACCAAAATAGCTTCATGACCAGAAAATCTTGCAAATAGTCGTACGAACCGAGAAATGTCGATTCTTGGCTCAAAAAGATTTGAGATAGCCAAAACGCGTTGTTTCTTTCACCATTTGGGATACCTTGACCTTGGTAACCCCATAATAGATTCTATGCATGCAACTACGTACATGTTTATGCAATCGAACTATTATCCAAAAATACGAGAAAAAGGAGGGTAAATTTTGGGTACAACAATGATCTATCATAGCCTGATCCTCCTCTACTATCTCCCTAAGATCTGGCCTTAATGGATCTTCTGAAGCATCATGTACTGTTTGTGTAAGCCTTAGAGGCTAATACTTTTGGTACTTGGATCAAATTATATACTAATAATAAAAGGCATCTCTTTATTATGTTTGTTTTCCAAAATAATAAAGTCCCTAGAATAGTTAGTTTGTTTAATGAAATGTTAAGTGTGACTTAATCATGAGATCCCATTAAACATAAGGACACTACTCTTAAAGTATCCATAATCGAGCTTTAATATGAAGTGGGATAACATCAAAGCATTGAGATTATTGTATGGATAAACTGATTATCACATTTCATAGATCATGGATAAGGAGTTATCAAGTCTTGACATAAGTATGAATATTAGGAGTAATATTTATACTGGATTGACCCGCTATGAGAATACTACATAGAATGTTATGCAAAGTGTCATAAGTTATTCTCATGGTGATAAGTGGTGTATGTCACCCTTCATCCTCTTGTGGTGAGAAACACACAAAAACTCATCAAGACCATGAGAATTAGTATATTTTTAGATTTTAAGTTGTGCTGCAATTTTTCTTTTTATTCTTTAGTCCATTCATTTGCATATGTATTTCCCACAACACAATTAAATTGATGTGTGAGAAAAAAAAGACAATTTTTTTTTGCAGATTTCCAAATATCCTGATCCATCCCTTATATGAAGATTATCACATTCTCTTTCCGTAAAGTATGACCTTCTCCGTTGAAGAAGGGGTTGTTAAGTGAATAGTTTAAAGTCATTTTAGCTCCTGAAACGACCAATATTATAATAGGGGTTATGCTCTAATGTCAATTGTTAACCAAGTAACTCCATATAAAAGACGGGGGTGGTTTGGTATATTCAAAACTAGTTATTATTTTATAAAAAAATTACTTTTGAAAAAGTTTATGTTAGAGGTTGAGAATTAGATAGAAGAAAGATGGTAAAGAAGAAAGATATGTACCAAATATTAAAGAGATAATAGTTTAGAGAGAGAATGAACCAAATATTTATATAGGTTCAACCTAACTACTCGACTTACTCTTGTTCCAAAGAGTTTTCTCTTGGGAGTTCAACTAAAATCTTACTTGAGATTTTACTAGATCAACCCACAAACCTTCAATAGCAATCAAACTAAGCTTTTACACATGCTTCAATCAAGAACATTCACCTATTTTTTTTTAAGATTTAGGTCGCAATCTTTAAGTCCTTTACAAATATAATTAACAACATAGTCACAATCTTGAATACAAAAAATGAATTATAGTACCAATTTCAATGCAACTTTCACAAGAATTTTCCAGTCTTTTAACACTATAAAAATTCTCATGAAAAAAAAATAGAGAGAGTAGAAGAAAGATTTAGAGAGTTCTATTAAAAAAATTGGTGCAAAAAGAAATGTGAAAAACCCTCCTTTATATAGAAAATTTGTTGGCTTAAAAAGGAAATGACCCATGAGCCAAATTAATTGATTTAATCGATCAACCCTAGTTGGTAATCGATGAAAACATATTAAAAAATAACAACTAATCCACAAAAGGAAACTCTAAAACATATACAAGGAATAATCAATTAAAATGTTTTCTAATTGATTAATAGGTCTTTCACCTTACTCTAATCGACTAGACCAAATCCTTAATCTATTAGAATGTGTAAACTTCCATAGTTGTTTATAGAACATTTCTTAATAAATTTCATACATGTCTTGAAAGTTTTCAAGAAGTTTTATGAAATTAGAGAGACTTTAAAATTTTCGCATTATAGCCTTTCCGTAGAATAATTTTTCACCACAAAACATTGGAGGTGTGTTCATTAAAAGACCTCTTTTACAAAAAAATGATTTGAAGTCATTTTTTCTTCTAAGACAATTAATTATTGAATATGAATTAGGCTTTGATGCAATTTGTTGACCAAGTGATTTCAAAATAAAGGAGCAAGATGAATTATGATAAAAGGTTTCTAGAAGCTTTTACAAAAATAATCTATTTTATTTAGTGAGTTTTAAGAAGAGAGATGAAGTGAAGATTTAAGTGCATAATAGAAAATAATAAGAAAATTAAGAGAAGAAAGTTAGGAAAGTTCACACCAGAAATTATATTGGTTCCAACTAAAATCATGTGGCCTACTCTAATCCCTAATAAGTTCTCCTTGATCCATTATTAACTTAAACTTTTATCACATAATTAACCCACAACCTACTTACAAATAAATTTTATATAGGTTATTCTTGTAACCTTTATAATAATATCAATTTTACAAAAGAATGATACTTTTAATTTACAATTACAACTCGATTAAATTCAAATTAAAGTTACATAATCACGGTTCTTATCAAATTGAAGATTAAATTCAAATTCAAATTGAGAGTTATCAATCTCTACCTCGTTCTAATTCCTATTTCCATGTTGTTGTTGTTGAACCGTTTGAACGGTGGCTTGAAGTTCTTCATTCCAGCGACACATTTTTTTCATTGCGACATACATTTATAATCCATTTAGACCTAGTGAAAATCATTACCATCTTCAAATTCCTCTTTAGATTCAGCAATATGACTTTGTTGCTTTTGAAATTTTTTTCTAAAATTTCTCACGGCATGTTTATCTCACCCACATATCGACTAAATGATCAACTCGTCACTTTTCGCATTAAAATATCTCACCTATCTCACGCGATTACATGATATTTGAATGGAATCTACATGAGAGTTGAATCTAGGGAATACAATAATGATAGCAATCCACTATTAAAGTAAAAGAATATTCAATTTGTCTCAAATTATAAAATATTTTAAAAAAAGAACTCAAATTATAAATCACTTTAAAATTAATATTTTTTCAGTATATAGTATCTATTACTATTCTTTCTTTTTAATTCTTTTAGTTTCTCCTTTCCGAAAAATGTTAATATAAAAATATACATAATTTATTTTTTATACAACATTAATTAAATTTTATAATTCGTATAAAATATTCGAAACATCTTATAATTTAGGACGGAAAAGTAATAAAATTGAATAAATGTAAGATAAAATAACTGTAAAAAGAAGTAGGCTTAAATGAATTTTTGGTCCCCCTAGTTTCAAAATTCTGAAGTTTAAGGTCCCTAATTTAAAAGTCATGTTTTTGGTCCCTCAAATTTACTAGAGTTGCGATTTTTACAGTCCCCTCCATCTGGCTGTGAGTTTGATGGTTTGGCAAGAAGATTTTTAGTCATGTCATACATTCTAAAATTAAATAATTTGATATTATTTTAAAACATTAAAAATTATTATTTTTTATATTAAAAAAAAATGTTAAATAGAATTGGGGATGAAAACGTGCCCTAATTTAACATATTTTTTTAATATAAAAAAATAATTTTTAATATTTTTAGAATAATATCAAAGTATTTAATTTTAAAATGTATGACATAGCTAAAAATTCTTTTGCCAAGTCATCAAACTCACAGTTAGATGGAAGGGGACTGCAAAAATCTCAAATCTGATAAATTTGAGGGACCAAAAACCTAACTTTTATACTAGGAGACTTTAAACTTCAGAATTTTGAAACTAAATGGACCAAAAGTGCATTTAAGTCAAAGAAGTAAAAATGTAGAATGACTTAAAAGAAGTAAAATGTAGAAGAGATTAAGTGGGTTTCTTAATCCACCCCATGAGGTGGAATTAAACCCTATGTATTTTCTAAAATGCCCTTTAAAATCGGAAATATATTTTCGATCCAAACTAAATAATAAAATATCAGGAAATTATTCTCAATTCAGTCTCAAATACACATTTTATTAAAAAAAAATACATATGGTTTAAAATCGAAAATATACTTCCGGTTTGCACCTAATCTTTTTCAATCTGATTTATATGATATAGAATGAGAATCGGAAGTATATTTTCAGTTTTTAGGAGCGGTATTGAAATTTCATGTGGTGCATTAGAAGAGTAAATGTTGGCTAAGAAATCCCCCAGATTAACTAATTCTTGCATAATAGCTTCTTCTAATTAAAACTTATATCACAAACAAACTAATTTGTCTTTTTTTTTTTTCTCTTATAAACAAAAAGCAACCCATGCATGTTCTAAGGTGGACAAAGGTAGCTGGCGATTCTTGACAGACACTACTCACACTTTATGCTATTAGGAATGGACAGTTACTAGAGAAATGCTGGTTGCTTACAAATTGGTACAATTCTGCCGAACTTGTTTGTATATGTCTATTGTCCAGTCTATTCCATTCGAAATGATATGTGGTGGGGAAGAGGGGACATGTCATTACTTTGGGGAGTTAGCTAGATCATATATCTACCACTTTTGTTTTCTTTTTTCCATTCTTTCACTCTTTTGTTGCTGTATAGGTGTAGAAATTTATACTTTTTCCCCATGTAACCCTAGTACGTACGTAATAAAATTTTATGAAAATAATGACTTTTTTGTGAATTTAATCACATATAACCTTATAATATTATATAACCTAATTTTTGTGAATTTAGTCACATATAACCTTATAATATTATATAACCTAATTTTTTAGAATTTAATCACATATACCCTTATAATATTATATAACCTAATTTTTGTGAATTTAGTCACATATAACCTTATAATATTATATAACCTAATTTTTTAGAATTTAATCACATATAACCTTATAATATTATATAACCTAATTTTTGAGAGTTTAATCACATATAACCTTATAATATTATATAACCTAATTGAATTAGTCTTATCCCACTAATATTTTTGAGAATTATTGAAGATTTAAAGAGTGGCAAAGTAGACCTAGTATTCTCCCACTAATAGAATTTGGAGTGTGATTGAAGAGTCTAACTATATTTGAAAAGTTAGTGTGGTAAAGTTGTGTGATTAATATATCTTCCATAAATTGAAAAGAATCTTTCAATTAGTTATAAGCCTCATTTTCTAAAATAGAACTCCTAATTAATACTAGTATATGTTAAAAATTGCATATAAATGATGTAAGAGAAGGGCTTTTAGTTTGTTGATGAAAAAGTACATTATGATATGATATTCCTCTTGACATGTGTAGTTGCACATGCACGCTTCATTGTGGTTACAACACATGCTAGCACATGCTCAAATCTCTATATAATTAGTAACCCAATCTTATGGATATGCTACTCGTTTTCAACGAGGTCTAAATTCAAAGTATTGTAAAAAAATAACTTGACTTTCTTTAGGCATGAAAAAAGTTGAATTTCTTATCTTCAACTATTTGAGTATCTTTCTAAGATATAAGTCAAAAAGATAGTATCTTTCAAAGATATTCAATTCTTCAACTTTTTAAATATATAGTGTACGAAATTTGTTTAGCAAAATGTAAGATTTTGTATTAATTGTATAACATATTTTGATTACTAAAAAAAATATAAGATTATTGTTAGAATTAACCCTAAACTTTGAAATAATTTAAAATTATTTGAATCAATTTCTTGAAGAATAAGAATCAATTATTCTAATGGAATACGCCTCTAATTTTTTACTCTTCAATCGAATAAATCAACAAGGCTGAAAAAACAAAGATTCTTTATGGATAAAAAACAATCTCTTCTAAAATCCTAAGAAAAAATCATATCAACACACTTCTTACCTATATCACCCATTGTCTCATCCTACACTTGAGAAATACAGAAGAGTATCTAAAATCGAATCTTAAGAGGTAAATTTTCACTCCAAGAATCACCCTAAAAAAGTCAGACCTTACATTCCTAACTAGACCATCTCAAACCAATTGAAAGGGTCATATTTAATTTCTTGGACCCAATAAGAGATACCGGTTTCAATTAATTGCAAGGACTAAGATTGTTCCAAGAATTATTTAATTTTGTCATTTCACAAGTGCAATAATTTTTCTACTATTTTATAATTTCGATGTTATGTTTTTGTAGTGATTATATTTTTTAATTTTCTTATATTAATTTTTTTTAACATAATCATCTTCAGTCGCCACTTTTGATAACTGCAATCTGACTGTTGATTTTCACTTCGATAGTAGTTTGTCTTCACTTCTGACAACTATTATTTTAATCACAATTTTAAAATAATATAAATTTTGAAAATTTTTAAATAGTATAAATTATAACATAGATTAGTGCAATTTTATCTTTGTTTCATGAGTTCTTCCATTGTCAACAAATTTACATGTTAATGAAATTAAAAGTATTGTTAAGATAGTTTACATGTTAATGCAATTTTCTTATATTTAATCAATCAGATAGCCCAACCATTACAATTTGCTGACTATACAACCAACCAGCTAGGTAGGAAATTAATAGCAAGACCAACTTGCACATAGCCAGAAAATAAAAAAGTACAAGAAAATATTTGAGTTATACATGCAAAATTACTTATACACAAAGAGAATGATCACAACAAAAATAATCAAATGTTGTCAATAGTTGATCCGTATTCGAATGCCTCTTCGAATACAGACTTAGATCTTTCTACCCCAATAGTTGTACGATAAAGACCGTTAGATCTAACTCGAAGATGTATTTGATGTATGTATGTATATATATTCTCCGCACGATAAAATGTCACTTGTTGCCATTGAGAAAGACAATACCTTGCTCACACTTGACTGTTTGGTCTTCAACAGCAACATGTGCAAATAATGTGTCACATGAACCACCTTTACCCACCAAGTTTTTTGCCTTCAATGACTCTCTTTCCCAATCAGTGTTATATACCACAACTAGAATTGAAACCACACATGCAATTTGTGCTGCCAACAAGCCATAACAAAACCCCACCAACCCTAATTTCAAAACAAACCCCAACACTATTCCTATTGGCGCCCCCACAAGATAAAATGAATAAAAATTTATCCCTGCCCCAATACCTGGCCTTGCACTCCCTCTAAGTATTCCACAACTTGTTGTTTGTGGACAATTTGCTAACTCACAAACACCAATTATAGGTAAAACAACCATTGTCAATTCCAAAATCTCTTTGTCATTTGTGAACACTTTCCCCCATTTTTCTCTTCCCAATGTTGTCCATAATAGTCCCAATGTTGAACTTGCTAGTGCCATTCCTATTGCTACCATAGTTGACAGATTTGCTTTTGCTGGCTGACCAGCTCCAAGTTCATTTCCTACTCTTGTCGATACCGACGCACTTAGTGCCGTCGGTAAAGTGTACATAAGTGATGTTGTTTGTATCACTATTCCAGCCGTAGCTAAAGCTACACGAGGGTTATAAAGGTAACCAGCAAGAATTGTCATGAATTCATACCACCACCATTCTAAGCACACTCCAAGACAACTTTGAATAGAGAACCTTATTAACATGCTCCATTCTTTTCCTAGGGTTTTAACACTTGTTGGTTTTTCTTGTAACAATGGAGGGGTAGGGTTAGGAATGGAGATTGAAACCTTTGAGACATGCATGTAGAACATGTATGATAAAAGAAAGAAAAGGGTGTTGAAATTTGCAACAAAAGCTGAAATAGCAATACCTTGCACACCAAGGTGAAGTTTGAAGGTTAAAAAAATGACAAAAGGGATGTGAATGAGAATGGAAAGTGAAGTGCACCATAATAATGGCCAAGTTGTACCCTTGCTGCGTAAATAGATTCGAATCGGGTGAAGGAAGCTATTCGCTATAAGATCGGGGATCGAGAGGCGGCAATATAGGCTTGCTATTCTTGTTATGTCTTGATTTTGATGAAGGCATAGCATGAATGGTTCGAGATTGAGCCACAAGAGTGAAATAGGTAAGGAAGCTAGTAATAACATGAGGATTGTTCTTCTTAATATGAGAGAGACTAAGGAAAAGTTTTGTGAACCAATGGCTTGAGTACATAGAGGTTCCATTCCCATGGCTAGACCTGAAAGGACTGAGTAACCGGTTATGTTGGTGAAGCCTATGGCTAAAGCACCACTTGCTAACTCAAGGCTTCCCAACTTTCCCATGCATACAACTAAGATCATGTTTTTGAGGTATCCTACTAGGCTCATGGCTGCTATTGGGAAGCCTATGTCCACCATTCTCTTTACCTCCTCCACTACCTAGAAAAACATAACAAAAAAATATGAGATTTTTATATATAATATAATAATAAAGAAATGGTGTGTGAAACTATGAAATAGTGAAAGCTTTCAAGAAAAAATTTTTCTCTCGTTGATATTTGATAAAAAAGAGCAGAACTAGATATATTTTCTCCAGTTCTATCTCATTTCAACTAACAGTTCTCTCCAATCAAATATATTTGACTGGAGAGAGCAGAGTTGTTAAAAAGATCCATATAAGTTTACTATGAAACTAAGAAAGAATATGTGTGAAAAATGTGATGGAAGAATTAATGGAGATTATGTAAAGTATTGTACCTCAGCAGTTGTCGGGTATATCTTTTGGGATTTCTCTTGAGCAAGCATCTTAAACCTTGAGCTTTTCTTCACTTGTTTCCCTTTGGGTGATTTGAGATATATAACAAGAAGAAACAAGATGAGATAATGAATGTCTTTTTTCTCCACAAGACACTCTTCAAAGTACAAAGTGATGAGAGGGGACCAGAACAAGCAATTTGATCAAATGTGAGACCAATAAGTAAGATGATATATCTTTATATAAGGGAATTTGGAGGTGGTGGGGTGTATTTGTGTATGAATTGTTGTATTCTCACACTCACTTTCTTGTACATCATTTTTGCTCCTCTTTTTTCTTTCTGTTTTACTCTTTTGTTTTCCATCATAACACTTTTAGTTATTTTTTCTTTTGTTTTGTTTTTTTCATACATCTTTCACACAATTTTGGTGGTGTGTGTATATACTTTCCGTAGCATTAATTGCTAGGCTTCTTTAGAAGTTATAAAGTTATGTTACGTTATTATCCGAAGAGATAATGATTCCAAAAGCCCGAACTAAACATTTCAAGTATACTCTTGATTTTTCTCTAAGAAAAGTCAACAAAAATAAAAAAGTACAAGTAAATATTTCAACATGGAGACAGGAAAAACCCGAACAAATTAAAAGGTAATTTCACAACAAAGAAATATATATATATATATATATATATATATATATATATATATATATATATATATATATATATATATATATATATATATATATATATATATATATATATATATATATATATATATATATATATATATATATATATATATATATATATATATATATATATATATATATATATATATATATATATATATATATATATATATATATATATATATATATACTCAATACAAGTTAAGTTTTATGTGGCATATGTAACCCGCGCAAGAACGCAACCGAAAACCACGTCTAACGTGTCCTAAAATTCAAATAAAGATCGCATCTATTTTTTTTTTATCGGATTCAATTTTTGTTGTCAAACATATAAAGAAATTTTTAAATGTCCTTATCACTAATCATTTTCACAACAGTTGATTCATTTATTCTTGAAATACGATCAAGAACAATAATTAAAAACTCTGAATACCAATTTATTAGTATGTGAGACATTTTTAATTAAAAAAATAGAGAGAATAATAAGAAAATAAAAATTATATTATTAAAAAATTATATTATTCATTTGACTGATACAAACAATTATAAAATAATTATAAAATAACTGTTTATATACAATTTTAATTGAATTTGAACTTCCCTAATTGAGTTCATAGTTAAACATTAAATATATAATATTTAAACAGGAGTAGAAGTTAGTGTCTACATCTTGCATGATATCAGCTTGATGGAGGTTCTTAATTAATCATTATTCTTTTTTTTTTTTCCTCTAGGATCCTGTTATGTTAAATACCCTTAATTATGCTTTTAATTTTCTAAAGGATTTTGTCCTTAAAAAATTAAAGAACATTATTTAAACCGTGCGATATATGTATGTATTTATCAAGTGATGCTTAAAAACTGTATAATTTACTTGTTCTATTTTGTCGATTTGTCAAATATGTAGGAACATAAGCACCTTCTCTGCCTCATAATATATGTTGTATTACCAGAAATTTCATGTTCACGTTTGAAAAGAAGCTATTAATTGTACATTACATGTGAGGCAGGACTATTGCTATATACTGATACTGATCAGGCTATGGTTGCTGTACGTATTTATATACACCTGTCAATATGTGTGCTTTGGGTAATTAATTTATTTTTGTCAACTTGCTATGTATAATTAATTTATTTTTGTCAATAATGTATGATTAAATTTTTTTTAGGAGCATAATAATTATTAATTTTCTAGTTAGTATAAGGTCACTTCATTAAGTTATGACGAAGTAGAGTCATTGAAACTAACAGCATTACGTTTTTGGGACCTTGAAGTGCACATTAGTAAACAATCCAATAAAATAAGATTGTATCATAAGCAAAAAATTGCTTTTGATCACATGTATGAAGCAAGATAGTTGTGATATAGATCCAAAATCCCAAAACTGATGAAACCTAATCACCACCTTTCCTATTGGAGCACGCCCCTTGTCTTAAATGTGTTTGGTTAAAAAAGAAGTTGTGAAGTGAGAAATATATAAGAAAGTGTAAGAAAAGAGAAAAATGTGAGAAATAAAATAGATTTAAGATATTGATTGGTTTAAGAGAAAGAAAGAAGAAATAGAGAAGAGAGAAGTGTTGTATATTTTTGAATTACTATAATACCCTTATTGATAAATAGCATTTCCATCAACTTAATTAATTTTTTATTTTAAATTTAGTTAATAAATTAATTATATCTTTTTATATAAAATAATAATAATAACTCTTTTAAATAAAGTGGTACCAAAAAATTAAAAAATAATTATTTTGTCGTTGTAAAAAAGTTATAGCGTTAAATAAATTAAGAAATGGAAAAAATATAAAGGCTTAAATGCATTTTTGGTCCTCTTATATTAATTTTTTAATATTTTAATCTCCCTATAAAAAAAATTAACTATTAGATCTCCCAATATCATATTTCAAGTTTTTTTGAGGTCTCCCATAACAAAATAGTATAATTTGCATAGATAGCAATAAAATTATGAGATGATATTTTTTAATTGTTTCACATCACTAAAAATAGGTCCAAAATACATATTTTAGAATTAAAATTTATAATATATAATTTCTAAATAAATATTTATAAACAGAAATAACAAAAATAATTAAAAATATTTAGTTATTATAAAGAAAACTTTTAAAAAAAAATTAAAATTTTAAATATTTTTAATAACGTGACATCAATTAAAAAATTGTCATTTCATAATTTCAATGTCATCTATGCAAATTAGACTATTTTATTTTAGGGACCACAAAAAATATGAAATATGATATTGAAGAACATAATAGTTGGTTTTTTTATAGAAAGACTAAAATATTAAATAAATTAATATAGAAGGACCAAAAATTCATTTAAGTCAAATATTAATTAGCGCCTAAGCCTAATTAATAAACATCTATTATTTGTAATGAGCGTTTCCTAATAATAAGTGTTACATGTTTTTAATAAGTGTTTCTTTTATATATATATATATATAACAATAACAACAATAACAATATTATAATAAATCTTTAAAATAAATAGATTATTAATTTTGTTTTTGAAAAATATTAATTAATTTATTGGAGATAACAATATAAAATTATGACTTAATTGTATCGATATGTTTATTATTTAATTATGTTTATTATATTTTTAATTAATTTCTAAATCAATTAGTATGCGATAATATTTATTAATTTTTTATTTGAATAATAAAAACTATATTATTATTGATATATTTGTTATTTAATTATACTTATTATATTTTTAATTAATTTGTGACTCAGTTATGTAATAATATTTATTAAACATTTAATTGAATAATAGATACTAAAAATTGATTGAGAAATATTTAGCATAAATATAATATATTTTATTTTTAAATAATAAAATTAAGAACTGCTTTAAAAAATTTAAGTTGAAATTGAATATATTTTAAAATTAGTGTATTTTTTTATATTTTAAAAATAAGTATTTTCACACTATAATTACTATACACAGTAACAAAATTATAGTAAATCTTCAAAGTAAATACGATATTAAATAATTGTTTTTAAAAAACATAATGTTAATGGAGACATTCATATAAAATTATTATTGAATTATATACCACAAAATTCCTTAATATATTAAAATAAAATACTATGTTTTCCTCCCAACTTTTCATTAAGTCTATCAATTTTTCTTTTCATATAAAAAATTAATTTTTAATTTTATTCACCTCAAATATAAGAAAATGATTTAAAGAAGATAGAACATTATCTATATATGTGTTACCACTTAAGTTGATGTTTTTTATTTAATATTTTCTTATCTAAAATATTTTTTAATTTGGTAATAATTAAAATAATTTCATACACATTTAATTAATCATTGTATGTAAGTAAAAATAAATATAAATTTAATATTTTTTAAAATTCTAATAAATCTTCAAATTAAATACGATATTAAATAATTTAAAAAAAAAACATAATGTTAATGAAGACAATCCTATAAAATTATTATTGGATTATATACCAAACAATTCCTTAATATATTAAAATAAAATATTATGTTTTCATTCCAACTTTTCATTAAGTCTATCAATATCTCACCTAACTACATTTAATTATTCAAATCTTTCTCTTTTTTTCATAAAAAAATTTAATTTTTAATTTTATTCAACTCAAATAGCAATAAGATTTATTATATATTTTATTATAATTTTAAATATTTATAAGTAATACATTTTATAATAAAATTTTCAACTCAATCAAACAAAAGGTATGTGCCCGGGAAGCACCATGTAAATTTGTTATATAAAATATAAAATTTAAATCATTGTTTTTATCCAAAACCTAGGGAATATAACTACTAGAGACCTACCTCTAGGGGTGTTCAAAACCAAATCAATCCAATAAAAAATCGCAAACTAAACCAAACCAAATTAAAATCGCAAAAAATCGCATTTGGTTCGGGTTAGTTTGGATCATCTTTTAACAAAATTGCATGGTTCGGTTCGGTTTGCGGTTTGCAAAGGTATAACCTAAATTTTACTTAACTTTCATCTACCTCAAACCTAAACTTATTATATATTAGTTTTATGTTTACAAACAATTTTCTCATCCTTACACTTATGGTTTCAGTTTCAATCTTCTTAAATCTCTCATAGCATTATCGCTTCATCTTCACCACTTACATTTTGCCTCTTCTTCTCTAATATCTACTCTCTTATATTATTTCACCTTCTAATTTTTATGCAAATGTTCCCTATTTCAATTTCGTTTTATCGCACATATTTATCTCTAATCTATTATCTTTTATGTTATTTATTTTTCATCTTCACTAATCTCTCATCTCATCTTTTTTTTTTGGTTATATTATAATATTTTATGCTATTATTTTATGTTTATTATTTCACTTTTGTTTAATCTAATTTATACATATTAAATAGAAAATTATTTTCCAAATATGATGAGTTTTATTGTTATTTGATAGTGTGTGAATGACAAAATACAAAGTTATGTTATCTATATGTGTATATATAGCTCAACAAAATATTTATAAAAAACCGAACAATCCGCACCGAACCAAACCGCATTGGTTCGGTTTGGTTTGGTTTGGGTTTTTTTTCTAAAAGCCAACCGAACTGAACCAAACCGCACGCCTTTTTCTCTCGCGGTTCGGATGATTTTTTACTTCAAAACCGTCTAAACCGCACCGCGAACACCTCTACCTACCTCGCTTCAAATCTCAGATGTTACATTTTATGTTTGTTTTTTCAATTGATTTAAGGACACTATTTTTCACATGATGTCTTTCCTTTTTTCTCCATTTTATTTATTTATTTTGATTCATGAAGTAAATATTTTCAAATGCTTTTTTTTTCTGTTAATTTTATTTTCATTTTTAATTTGTATTACTCTCGATTACATGGCGCAACTGAGGATAATATCTTTTGTATCAATATTTTTAAATGTCTTTTCTATATTTTTATTTTTTATTATTAATTAATCTATTCTCTTGATTTTGCCTAAAAAGCACCCGCGATAGCTCTCTTAAATGACTTCTTAATATATGATGCTATGCCGTTTTTCTATTATTATTATTATTATTATTATTATTTAATTTATTTATTCACTTAAATTTGTTTTAAAATTGTCGTGTATGTTCTTTTGCATGAATATTTTAGATAACTAGACTCTAACTTTTCATTTATTTATCAACACTCTAACTTGATCTTCGTTCTCTTCGCAAAAATCCTATGCAAAACTCTTCCAACATATCAATTTGAACATTATCTTTTTCTAATGTCAACTCTTCCAACGTTAACTCAAACATCAACTCTTCCAACATCAATTCGAACATCATCTCTTTTTAATGTCAACTCTTCCAACATTAACTCGAACATCAACTCTTTCAATCTTACTCGGTGAAGCTTCATCATCACGTTTGAAGTACATAACTCACCACTGAGATGTGGTTTACCACTAAAATGGTATTAATTTTAGTAAATGTTCGTTGAAATATAATATCCATAGTTCTCACAAAATAAATGGTGTTTGTACTAACTAGAAATGTTTTATTTATTTATTTTTAAATGTGGTTTATTCTTGATATGATTTATCATAACTTGTTATTTTTCTTAGTAAGAACTATATTTCTAGTTAGTATGTTTCTATGGTCTAAATCATGTTGGATAAAATATTATGTGATGTGGCTTTGAAGTTGTTGGTGTGTTACATATTCTTATTTTTCTTAATTCACATGGACAAACGAACTGACCCATCATATAAGCACATCAGATAAGGAAGGATTAGTTCATATAAACTATCAAATGAAAAGATACAAAAAGATCTCATTGTACCAATCAAATGAGTTTTCAAGAAGGTTTTTATGGCATCAAAACTCAAAACTCTTTTCTATAAAGGTTAACTTGCACTTCAAACACAGTTATACTTAATTCTAAATCTAAACATTACACTTATGATCTTCATTAACTTAATTGTAAGAGTGTTTCCATCCTTGAGAACTACATATTAAAAATTTGAGGCCGAAGTTGGCTCACAATTGGTTATCATTTATATTCTATATTCAAGAATTTAGTTTCTTGGTATGCTTTACCCTTTATCATGTGTTCCATATTGTTGTTGATCCTACCTACCCAAACACACTCCTTGCTCCATGTTATATGTGGTTTTACACTAGTGAACCCATTCAATAACGTGGGCGGTGTGAGTGGACATAGCAACAACTCATGCATGGCTACTCTAGCCTTGTATTGAGATATGAGTCGCATGAAATTAGGCGTGCAAATTTACTTTTCAAACTTCATGACCACCGAATTAGAAGGCTCTTTAAGACTATTAACTAACCCTTTTATGACTTTTGTAACACACCTACATATAAACATATATTCAAATTCAATGTTACCACCCAAAAAGCACATGTTCATCTCGTCAAACATTTCGCCAATTCCTTTCCTTTTCTTAACAAATTCTCCTTGTGATCATTGTTCTTTTAATTCGAGTGCTACCTACAATTAGGATCTATAATAGATTCCTTTTTAGTGTATAGTTCACATCATATAATTAAGTATCTAGCTAGATAAGATTGCTATTTAAATTACAACTTACCTAACCACCCAAACACGTTCAAATAACAGTGTCTTCTGTCTCCATGATGTATGCCTAACATAAATACCCTCAGGGAGGGTACATATACATGAGATTGAGTTGTAAAAATATTGATATAAAATCTTCTGTATGCCAAAATGCACTAGTGATAACAATCAAGCAGAAGCACATATGAACCATGTTACGACACCGAATCTCCGAGTCGTTTCTTGATTTTTTTAGAGGTTTTGGATAAATAATAACAACAGTCTCTTAATAAATAAATAAATAAAAGTTGAGTAATTAATCTCAATTTTTTTAAAAAAAAATTCTATTTTTACATTAAATGTTGATGATTAAGAAATAATTATATATAAATATAAAAGAGTATACAGATAAAGAATTCGATTAGTTTGACTTATCACGGTAGATCTTACATTTTCTAATTGCATGAATTTGATTTCGTTTGACATCCTTCGTCATTTCTTCGTTTAAAAGTTCTGAAGTTCTGCTGACCAAAACTTCTTCATCATCTCTATTGTTTGAAATATATATTCTCTTTGATGAAGTTTATTCATTAGGAGATCATGATTTTTTAGAAAATTATTCATCAATCGAAATTGTTCTTTCAAACGAAATCATGGAGTTGATTTCACTATTTTTTTCCCAAAAGAATCTCTTTAACAGTGTTTTAAAAATCAGATCAGACATCAAACTGGTGAAGGTATTGGGTCATTGGTTTATTGGTCGAACCATTGGGTCATTGGTCGAACTGCATGACTAAATCAGATTAAACCGGATAACACTGTTGAATAGATCAGTCTTTATAACAAAATTATATAGGTATAAAATTTGTCGAACCAGATAACTCGATCTCTACAAAATATAACTAGACTTAAAATTTTTTAAAAATTCATATCATAAATAAATTCATAATTTTGTAATTTAAATTTAAATTTTAAAAATTTTTAAAAAATTATATCATAAATAAATTTATAATTTGATAATTTAAATTTAAATTTTAAATATAGGTATCATATATAATAAAATAGTACATAATTACAAAATTTAATTTTAATATAATATAATTGAATAATTTATAATAAAATAATCCCATTATCTATTAAATTTTAATTTTAAGGAGTAAAAATTAATTTTTTTAATTTTAATTAAATATAATATTTTAATAAATAATCAAAATGAATAAAATAAAAATTAAACTGCACTTTTTTTTTTAAATTGAGTCAAAAAATTAAAAAAAGCAGTTGAACCACCGATTTTTTAGTTTTTACCAGTTCGTGCCGATTTAACGACATATCTTATCCAATAATTGAATTAGACTGATTATCTTACCGGTTTCCGATTCAACCGATCGACCGGTCCAATTTTTAAAACACTACTCTTTAGAGAACTTAACGATGATTCTTTTAGAATTCTTAAATTATTCCTTCAACCTTCGACATCTATTATCTATTATATTATATTAAATTTAAAGCAACTAATTATATCAGGACATGTCATATGCCGTATATCTCTATTATAATTATAATTATAATTATAATATTAAATCTAAAGCAATGAATTATATCGCGACATGTCATATTACCATATAACTCTATTTTGACCACATCATTTAAAATTTTATATTTTTTACTACATCAATTAAAATCCTAATCCTCACTCTAAGAATTGAATTTATCCAAACATTTAAACAATTGTTGTTCATCAAATCAACTTTTATTCCAAAAACCTATAATACAATAATAATTTCATTATTATCCATCCACACAAAATTACTTATAATTAAATACAATTATCACCCTTTAAATTCTTATAATGAAAAATATATTTATTTATTATTAAATCTAAAGTAACGAATTATATCGCAACATGTCATATGTCATATAACTCTATTTTTGTCACACAATTAGAATTTTATATTTCACTCTTAGAATTGAATCTAACAACAAATTTACATAATTGTTCTTCATCATTTCAACTTCTATTCTAAAAGATGTATGTTATAAAACTTTATTATTATCTATGCTCACAAAATTATTAATAATTAAATACAATTATCACCTCTTATATACTTAATTTAATTTTAATAATATTTTCTTTGTCTTTCAATTATATCATTCAAGAATCTCATATTTATTTATACTTTGATTCATATATTTTATTTTTTATAGTCAAGTATCTTAAAAAATATTAATAATACTATTTTGATAAATCATAAGATTAACACAAATATAAATCGATGATACCATTCAAAAATAAAATAAAATATATATTGACTAAAATTATTTATTATGAAAAAAATTTAAAATTCTTATAAAACTTACTAATAACAATAATAATCATTTTAAATTATGCACTATAAAAAAATACTAATTTACTGAAAATTTAATATGAAAAATATAAATTATTTCAAATTATAAAGACTTATACTCTACTTACACCTCCTCAATTATATGTATTATCCATAATAATCATAATAACAAATGTACTTTAGATTAAAAAACATATTAATTGGACAACTAATTCATTTTAGTATGAGATAAAAATAATTGAATGATGGCAAAATAGTTTTTGATATATTAAAAAAAAGACTGTTATAAAATTAAATCATACCAATAATAAATATTTTAATTTTGACACTATCAACGCTACCAATAAGCTAAATATTTATTACAAAAATAAAATGAGTTATATGTAATTACATATACTTATTTTTAATAATAAATATAAAATCAAATATTTCATCAATAATATGCTCTCAAATCCTTAATATGATCACAATAGAGTTAAATTTATAAAATATATTTCATCAATAAAGTACTTTCATTTTTTAATTTAATTTTTTTCTAAAATATATATAACATATATCATGCCCTTTTTTAATTTTTAAAAAATATATGGTGAATTAAATCTAAATTTAAAAGTTCGTTAGATTTCTTCATTATAATTATACAATTTTAAACTATTTCTCCATAAACGTATATTATTAACTATAATTATAAAATTTAAGAACTATATTTTTGTATAATATCATCTCATATATATATATATATATATATATATATATATATATATATATATATATATATATATATATATATATATATATATATATATATATATATATATATATATATATATATATATATATATATATATATATATATATATATATATATATATATATATATATATATATATATATATATATATATATATATATATTAACATGTACTCTCGAATCATCTCAATAAATATAATATATATTTCAAGTTATTGAATTGTACATAATCTTTTATACCGTTATGTATTTTTTTTTTAAATGTCTAATAAATTATCTCAATAGCATCACATATATATACATAGAAAAATTAAAATGTAATTGAAAATATGCGGATAAATTTTTTTTCAAAAAATCAATATATTTATTTTTACTTTACATGATTATCCTTAATGTGTAAATAAAATATTATAAATATAAATTAACTAAACATATTTACTATAATAAAATATATCAATTACAATTAAAATTTTAATAAAAAAATTAATATATACCAGCACATCACGCTTAATTTGTAGAGATTTTCAATGACTTCTTCTTTCTTAGATTTTTTCTGAAAATCCAATCACTTCCATCTTAATTTTGATAAAAATCCAATCACTTCCATCTTAATTTTGATTTAAGGATTAGATCAGGTTTATGATTTCAATTCTTAACTCTTAGATATTTATCACACACCAAAATTAAAACATATTTTATAATATATGCGAATTTTTTAAAATATTTTAGAAGCTATTTTTAATTATTTTTTATAACTTAAAAAAATTATTTTGACATCTAATAATTTAAATATTTATCATTAAAGCACATAATTTTTTAAAATGATATATATAAAAATTAATCGTTTAAGAAAAATATATTTAAAATATTATTAAATTTAATTAATATTTCAAAAATCTAAAAAAATTATACCAGAATAATAAAATATATAAAATAATATTTGAAAAATAAAATAAACGACATTTTACTCATTATATAATCATAAATTTCTAAAAAATAATTTTAACTAATTTATAAAAATTCTAAATTATTTGCTAGGTTAACTTGTGATTTTAAAATGAGATAAAGCATAAAATCTTTATAGTGCCAACTTTGTTGTAAAATTAAAACATGGAGAAAATTTATATATAATTTTTTTAGGTATGATTCTTACTATTTTTCAATAAAAATATGACAGACAGGTATATAATTTTTCTTATACATATGTAAACTTCTCCTATTTTAACTCCTTAAAAGATATATAAATGCACTTGTTTTATTTTCATTAATTAAAAATTTTGAAATCCCATTTGTTTTAGTCTTGGATTATAGTCCTGATTGCCAAGGCCGACCCTGCTACGACAAACATAGGGTTTTTATATGGGTTTTAATTTTTTTTAATACAGCCTCTTCACTTAGAACTATGAGTGGATAATTGTGGTGATGATTCAAAAGCATATGATATGGTATCATATTAATATTTTATATTATAATTTTTTTATAAGTCAATTGTAATTTTTTTACCACATAAACAAATTATGTTAAATAACACAATGGATTCTAACCCAATACAATAGAATACAAGAAGTGGGAATAAACAACCCCAACAAAAACAACCAATACCCAACCAACAAAAATCTTAGGATTTTATAACCAAACATTCTTGTCTAAATCACTAGTATTTCTCCGAAAATCAATCCTCCCTAAGAGTTTAATTTACAACAAAAAATCACAATAACTCCGCAACTTGTTAAAAACAACATTATTTCTATCCAACCAAATACACCTACAAATAAGTAACTAAAAAAAGTCAAAAAACAAAAAATTAATAAAATTACATAAACTTTAACTTGATTCTCAACAACATCTGAGAAACCGAATCATTCGTCGCCAACAGTTCCTCTAGAAGCCCAACATCCACACCTATGCGACCACTTCAAGACCTTCCTTCAAACCACTCCAGACTTACAACGAAAGAAAAGATGATAAATAGAATCGTCAACCAACTCACACAATGGACATAAATTATTGTTCAACAATTGGAACATGCCACACTTACACGGTCAATATTAGAAGGCAAACTATTAAGAATAAACCTCCAATCGAACAACTTCACATTGATAGGAATCTTAGCTTGTCAAACACCACTCGAAACACTTAAAGTCCCCTCCTCTAAAACCAAATTATTGGACTTCAACTCATAAATTCTTCGATAGTTATTCTTCACCGAAAAACCATCCACATTCCTCCACCAAACCACCTTATCAATCACGTTAATAGAAAGATTAATGTCTCTCAAAGGAGATGTTGACGAAAGTCATTCGGTTTTAATCCCCCCCCCTTCCCCGCAAGGATTTCACCATCAATCCCCAAGTCCCAATACCAACAAGAATCTACCAAATAGCCTATATCCACACTTTCAATAAAGAAGAAGAACAAGCCTCAAATAAAAGTGGAAAAAAAACTTAAAAGGAACCACCCCCAACCAACATGCTCTGAAAAATCAATGGTCTCACCATTTCTCAATTTTATCGAAAGGCTATTAGGAAAACACAAATGACCATCAATTTTTAAATTACAAACGTCCCTCACATCACTCCACCAAATCGAATAGATCTGTAACACCCGAGGAGGAACAAAATCAAACAAGTTAGATAAATTGATACCATACCTTAATTGCAAAATATTAGACCACATAGTTTATTTATTCGATAAAAGTCTCTTCACCCACTTGCTAATTAAATAAAGATTAAAAAACTCAATATTCTTCACTCCCAAACCACCTTCTTCCTTGGAAAGACAAATCATTTCCCAATTAACCAAAAATTCACCTTCCCATCCTGATTACTATGACCCAAAAAAATCCCTTTAAAATTTTATAATATCATCAACAATACCTTTCAGAGCTTTGAAAAAATATAACATATGAATGGAAATATTATTGAGAATCGAGTTAAGGAGATACACCTTACCACCCAAAGACAAGTGTCTAGCACTTCAAGAAACAAATATTTTTATCTTAGAATGAATAAAAGACCAATTATCCTCGCGCCTATGATTATCCCCCGACGGAATACCCAGAAACAAACAAAAAGGAGGCCTCCCAATCTCACAAGCCAGAAAAGGCGACACCGCCTCCAACAAGTCATTCAAATGGATTCCAAGAAGTTTACTTTTATTCAAATTAATGCACAATCTAGAAACTATCTCAAACCCTTGTAACAAATCCTTAATGCACCATAAATTGGACCAAGAACTATAACTATAAGAACCTTGTAATCTAAAAATTGCAAAAAATCAAAGTGAATTTGATCATTGAGTGAAACCCCTTAAAGCTTCCATAATTAGGGGGAATTTCTCATCATCCCTGCTAAGCCCTCTGCAACCAAAAAAAAAGAAAAGGGGAAAGAGAATCCCCTTGTCTAAGACCTATAGATGCCAAAATATCCTCCGTAGGACTCTTGTTCACCAAAATAGACATATAACTAGAAAATGCAATAGCCTTCTACCAAGATATCCATCTACAATCAAATCTCATTCTCAAAAGAACATAACAAAGTAAATCCCACAAGACACAATAATAATCCTTCACAAAATCAAATTTAAACACTAAAAACTCCATTCTCATCTTTTTAGCAAAGTATATTATCTCATTAAGCACCAACACACCATCTAATATTTGTCTTCCTTCTAAAAAAGTTGTTTGAGAAGAATAAACTAGGTTTCCAATAATTGATTTCAAGCTAGCCGCCAATAACTTGAAAATAAGATGATAAATAACACTAACCAAACAAATAAGTATGAACTTACCAATGCTTTAAGGATTCTCAAATTTTGGCACAACGACAATAAAGGAAACTATGATTGATTTAGGAAGTTTTCCATGCACATATAATTCATAAACAAAAGAAATTACTTCCTCTTTCACAAAACTCCATTATCACTTAAAAAAACCAAGAGGTTAACCATTAGGACCCGATTTTTTATCATAATCTCTCATCAATAACACATCTCTAATCTCTTCAAAAGAGAAAGGAGAATCAAGAAAAGCTCTATCAGGAAGAAAATCTCTAAAGGTTCCTCATTTTAGCCTAACCCCCACACCCATGAATGTTGTACGAAACAATAATCATTGAGTCGATAAATTTTGAGCACCCTTCGAATGACAACCTTTCTTGTCCTCCAACTACATACGCCTTATAACTTTGATCTGTTGCGAAACATAACCACTCCAAAAAAAACCCCCCAATTGTTGATCCTTCGACCAAACCTCCTCTACCACATCCACTTCTTTCCATTTCCAAAAATTCCAGTTAGACTGAACAATATTGAAATCAGTGTTGAACTTACAACACATGAGTGAACTTCCTGAGAAATGCCCCAAAGATGGATTTTCTACCATGCTCAAAGATGAAGAACTGGAAGTCAACAAATTGAGACCTTTAACGCCTCCTTCAGACTTTGAGCTGTTATTTCAAAAAGGAGAATTGGATTTTGACATAAGAGAAACATAATGATCACTGCTAATGGGCCCAGAAATAAGAGTTTTAAGACCTAAACTATCCTGACCACTAGGTACCAAAAAACTCTCTTCTCCACTATCAAACATGATTTTCACCATTGGCACGTGGTAACCATTCACCTGTTTACTATTGGACAAAATAAGATAAATAGGTAAAGCTTTTTTGCCTCTTTTCTTGGAAACCCGAACCGATACTAAACCGTGCAAACATTCACCTTCAACCTCGAGAACAAGAGTCTCGGCAACGTCACCACCACCTTCCAATTCAAACATCTCTTTCACCATATCATCCATAGAGCTACAAGTCTCTCCCTAAGTTGAATTTTTTAGAACCGCCTGGTTGGACAAAGATAAGTTACCATCCAATTATTCATCCAACTTGTCATCATCGGAAAGTGAATCTTCGTCAACACCATCTCACTCATTTGGTGAACTATCATCCTCATCCGAATAAGAAACCACCTTTGAAACCCCTGAATTAGAATTCAAAGGTTGTCTCATGCTAGAAAACTCCTCCATAATTCTAATGTCGGAAGACTCACCATTAGTACACACACCAAGGGTACGAGAAAAGTGGGGGAAATTGATGAATGCACCATGATCCTAGACATTTCCATACAAGATTTCTTCCCAGTAGAATCATCTGAATGGATAAACTCCCCAAATAATGTTGCTAAAAGTTCAAATAAACTTGAACTCCAAGCATGACAAGTAATCCCAAAGCAACATAACCCATCAATACATTCATGATCAATCGAACCTGGTTCCCACCTATTAATACATTTGAACCATTGTTTCTACCAATCCATTACTTCAAAAACCAAGGCTTCAATATCCCCATCTTCAAAGCCCTCAAGAAGAAACAGTTCAGACCCAATGAAGAAACTTTAATGGAAAGATAAACTTTAACATGAAAGTTGTTTTGTATAGTATATGTTGCACCCAGATTGAGCACCTCCACATGAAATTTTTAATAAACTTCTCCCAGTCATGATCCTTTGCAATTATGAACTCCAAATCAAATTTCTTCTTAAGGTTAGAAAGACTAGCATCGCACTGTCCCCCATTTTCGTTCTTCTGGAAAGAATCAGCCACAACCTCCTTGTCGCCACCAACTTTAAGGATCTTAACATAAGAGTCCTTCACACCTGCAGAACTCGCTCCTACATGAACCTTGGTACACTTAGTACCCTTTAAACCTGAACCAACCTCCTCCATATGAACAAATCCAAACCAAGATATAGGCTCTACCACTTTAACATTATTAATATTCCTAGAAAACCTAGGAACATTAACTTGAATCTTCACATCTTCCAACAAAATACTATCAAGTTGAACCACAAGCCCCCTTTCATCATGCACGTCAAAGAAATGAACAAAGTCATAATATTTACCTCTAATATCCCCTTTGAACGGATTCACCACTTCATCCACAAAACCATACCTTAAAAGCACTTCATAGAGTTGACGAGCTTTAAAACTTTCAGGAAAAAAAGAAAAAAAAGAATGAATTTGTTGCCCTTACCGTGCTTGAACGACAACAACCAGAAGCATTATCCCATCTATGATGCTTGGACTCTAGTATCCTACAAAAAATCTACGACTAAGGTTCATCCCTAACTACGGCCCCACCGCTCTCTCTACCACGCCCTATTTCCTTCTCTCTCATCTTTCTTTCTCATAGTATCCATGTTATTTTGGACCAATACATTTTATTTTACAAAGTTACTTTGTAAAATCAATAATTTTTAATTTAAAATTGAATATAAAAAATAATTGATATGTTAAAAGTTTCATATCAATCAAAATATATTTTAAATATATATACTTATAAATATGGACAATCTTCACATTATAATTTTTGTCTTCAAAAATTATTTTAAAAAGAAAATTAAATATTATCATATAAAATAAAGTTCACTTCTCACTTGTAAATTATCGTATTAAATTGTACTATTTTGTCACATGTGTGATAGTTTTGTTTGTGTGGTATAATTTTTTTTTGTTTTTTAAATTTTTCTCTCTTTAGGAGGTAGGACAAGGATTAGAGATCAACTTGTTATGATTTGAAATTATGTGATTTAATCTATTTAAAATGTTTAAAACAATATTATTATTTGTCTCATCAAAAAACATGAAAGTTGTGGAAGAAAATAGTCGTTTTTAAGTTTGGAAACAATATCTTGATATATCATTAACCATCTCATTTTCCTTTTTTTACTCCCTTCTGAACCATATCATTTGTTTTAACTTATAGTGATTCAAGTGATTATGATCTTATATGAAAGTTAAAAAGTAGCTGTTGCGCATCTCATAGAGGTCTCTATTATGTTAATTATGGTCCTAGTGGCTATAAGCTCTAGCCATGGTCTTTTTAGAAGTCTTATTTTGTTGAGTTTTTCTTGTCTTGAATAGTTTATTTTGTTTCTTAATTTTCTGTTGACTATTTTGTTTTGTTTTTTCTCTTTTGTGTTTTCAACTAAGCAATTCTTGGGCTCTCTAAAACCAATTTTGTTGTACTTATGTTAAATGATTTATACTCTATTTTATCTATACTAATATAAAACAGGTCTAATTTATACACAAGCGACTATATACAAAAATTATACAAATAAATAAATCATAGACATAACTAACCTAACTACTAACAAACTTTATCATTAAGTTTCATCAAGTGTCTTTCAAAGTAAATTCTTGATTATGTTTTAATTAATTGCTAATGCTTCTTGTCTCACATTAATGGAACCATGCATGTGCAATCTAGTTGCACCAAATGCAAGAGGGGGGAACCACACACAAAAAATCTTGTCGACAGTTAGCATATATATCTTTGTCAAACTTTATCTCTAACTAAATATCAAAATTCATGAGATGATGGGATTTTGGACCTTCCTTATAAGCCAATATAATGTTAACATCTATAATATAGTGGTTGTTAAGAAGGAATCATAAATATACAAATGTCACATCTTTCATATAGTTTTACTGAATATTTTATGATGATACCTTTTTTTGGTCCCAATTTCTCATTTCTGTATGAATAAACTCCAACAACCAACATCTTTATCCTTTCTGCTTCCCATGAGTTTCAACTTTCAACCATGAATTTGATCCAGGAGTTTGACATTTTGGTATCACTAGGTAGTTCAATTCCCTCTTTATATTACTAGTACAAAACTAAGTATTATTATCTTAACGATGGGAAAAAAATAAAGTGAATGTAATCATTCGCATGGATCATCCATATTGTTTGGTCCCTTAAGGTGCCAAAATGCTATAGGAGGAATATTCAGGTTAAACTATCAAGATTGCAATTCCATGTTACCTTTTGATCATATACTACTACCCTTGTCCACCCACAACAATAATAGATCAATTCATGTTACTTTTGGATGTTATAATAATTATGCATTCAAGCATGCTCTCACTTTATGGAATGTAAATGTAATTATGCATTTTAGAAATAAATAATTATTATTTCAGAGTGGAAAAAAGTAGATGTCTTTAAAAGATAGAGAAGTGAAAAATGCATGTTACGAATAGTAGTTTGGTGGGAAAGAAAGTGACACTTAAATAAAAATGACGTTTAGAATTTTTTTTAATGAATGTGGTGTCTTCCACGGGCAGATGAGTTTAATAGTTGAGATGAAACAATGTTTTGTAAAATGAAATTTTTGTAGTTTAATAGTTGAGATGAAACAATGTTTTGTAAAATGAAATTTTTGTTACAAGTTGTAATTCCTATTTTGTCGAAGTATTTGGATTGTATGTCGAATTAGTGGTGTCGAAGATGTGTCGTTCAACTAGTTTCTAATGTTGTCAGTTGTATTCGACTAAGTCGAGTACAACTGTTAGGTAGTATGCCGATTTGTTTTAGGGTAATGGGCTTTGTAAGCCTATAAAAATGGTTGACTTGTTTGTAATAAAAAAAGTAACTCCACAAAGAAATAATAATAATTTTCGACAAAAAATCATCTTTCTTGAAAACATTTTGTTCCAACAATTTGGTATCACATAATTCAGTTACGATTTAGAGGGAATCTAATGGCAAACAAAACAACAACGCCAATGTAATTTCCAGCGAATCTACCGATTTTCAAAGATGAAAACTATCAACGTTGGGTTGCACAGATGAAGGTTATCTTCAGATTTCAAGATGTTGTTGAAATCTTGAATGATGGATTACCAGAACTAGAAGCAGATGCGACTGATGCTCGAAAAGCTAGGAAGAAAAATGGTAAAACATTGTTCTTGAATCACCAGTTTGTGGATTATAATGTGTTTCAAAAAATAATTGAAGAAGAAACGACAAAAGGAGCTCAGGAAAAGGTAAAGAACTTGTATGATGGATATGAGAAATTGAAAAAGATGAAGTTGTAGACATTAAGGAAGCAATATGAGATGATTTAGATGAAAGAAGACGAATTAATTTTTGCATACCTCTCAAGAATTGTGATGTTAACGAACCAGATGAAGGCATATGGTGAAGCAGTTACAGATCTGCAAAATATTGATAAAATGTTAAGAGCTTTGACTGCATATTTTGACTATATTGTAGTGACCATTGAAAAGGCAAAGACTCCGTCTAAGATGATGTTAGAAGAACTTAAAGCTTCATTAGAGGTTCATGAGATGAGTTTGAAGTAGAGAACCCCAAAAAGAAAGAAGGTTGCTTAACAGGCATTGCAGTCAAAATTCATTAGGAAAACTAGAAAAGAGAAGTTGAAGCAGCGAAAGAATCTTGCTAGTAATGATAAGTCAAGCAAGAATACGTATTCGATCAAGAAGTGTATAGACAACAAGTATTCTAGGAAGAAAGTTGACAAAAAGGAGGTGTAATACTACAAATTTCAAGGATTAGGTCAGTATGCTCGAGACTGTCGAAGAAGGAAAGTAGTAAAGGCAAAAGATAGTGATGAAACTCAATATGCACGAGCTGGAGATAGTGATTCTGACGATGTGTTGTTGATGGTAAAAACTTAGTCCAACACTGATATAACCAACATGTGGTATATGGATTCAGGATGCAACAACCACATGACTGGAAATAAAAACTAATTTACCAAGTTATATGAGTCAGTGAAAAAGTTGTATGTACCTACTATGACAAGTAACTTGATAAGTGTAGGTTAATTACTTGCAAAAGGTTTCAATATGAAGCTAGAAAAGAATCAAATAAAGGTATATAGGGCTGATGAGAGGCTGATAATGAAAGCACCGTTAGTAGGAAAAAACCTTTAAACTTGAACTCAACACATTAGACCATAAATGTCTTGCTTCAACTACAGAAGAAGACAAGAACTAGCTATGGCACCACATGTATGGACATTTAAACTTCAGAAGTTTAAGTATCCTCAACCAAAAGAGGATGGTGTTTGGGTTACCTTATGTAATGAAACCAAAGCAGGTGTGCGAGGAATGCTGCAAAGAAAAGCAGACTAGGAAAGCGTTCAAACATGACTTACCTGTGAAATCAAAACAAAAACTAGAGTTGGTTCATTCTAATGTATGTGGACCTTTCGACGTAAAGTCAAATGGAGGTAACAGGTATTTCCTTACTTTTATTGATGAATTCACCTGACATATGTGGATCTACCTTATTGAAATGAAGAGTGAGATATTCACACAGTTCAAGAAGTTCAAGTTGCATGTTGAGAAACAAAGTGGATGCATGTTGAAGAAGTTGAGAATTGATGGTGGTGGTGAATATACCTCAATTGAAATTTCTAGATTTTGCAATGAAGAAGGTATAGCGCATGAGGTTATTGCACCTTATACACCTCAATATAATGGCATACGTGAGAGAAAGAATAGAATTATATTGAACATGAAGATAAGTATGTTGAAAGCTAAAGATTTTCCTAAGAGATTTTGGGCTAAAGCAACTTCAACAACAATATATATTCTAAACATGTGTCCAACAAAGAAGATGGTCGAAAAGACACTTTATGAGGTTTGGACATGATCTAAGCCAAGTGTGAGTCATCTTAGAGTTTTTGGATCAATTTGCTTTAGGCATGTACTTTAACAATTGAGGAAGAAACTAGATGATCAAAGTGAACCAATGGTGCTCATAGGCTATAATTTGACTGGTGCATACAAGTTGTATTCACCAAACAATGATAAACTAGTAATCAATGAAGATGTTCTTATGGATGAAAGTAAAGGGTGCGACTGGAGTCAAGGCTTAGTTTAACATGAATCAAATACAGAAACAACTATATTAAAAAAAGGTCAACAAGAATAGGGTTCAACTAGTCGAAATGAACATGATGATGCTTCAACCAGTCGAAATGAACTAGATAATGCTTAAACCAGTCAAAATGAAGAACCACTTAAGGAAAATGCAAGAAGGATGATGAGAACAACAACTGAGTCGACAAGGTTAGCTGAATATGAAAGATTTCCAGATCAAACAATTGATGTAGATGGTGATGTAATCTAAGAAGCCATGATGATGGTTGAAGCGGAACGAATTGGTTTTGATCAAGCCATGAGTAATTCGAAGTGGTGTGAAGGCATGAAGGAAGATCTCAGAGCTTTTGAGAATAAAAAGACCTAGGAGCTTTTCGAAAAGAAGACAATCGATGTAAAGTGGTTCTATAAGGTGAAACAAAGGCTAAATGGTGATATTTCCAAGTATAAAGCAAGACTAGCGGCGAGAAGTTTTCTACAACACCCATTATCGACTTTGACGAAGTCTATGCACCTGTTATGAGGATAGAAACAATCAGAATTGTTGTTTAAACATCAACGTATAGAGGATGTAAAATGCATTTGTTGGATGTAAAGTCGGCATTTCTGAATGGACCATTGGAAGAAAAGGTCTATGTTACTCAACCACCAGGATTCAACTCCAAAGGGTAAGATTTAAAGGTAGATAGATCAAGGAAGGCTATTTATGGTTTGAAACAAGATCCTAGATCTTGGAATAAAAGAATAGATAGTTTTCTGATCAAAGCGGGTTTCACAAAGTGTGTCTTTGAACATGGAGCGTATATAAATGATGGCAACAATATCAGTCAAATCATTTTATGCCTCTACATAGATGATTTACTAATTACAGGAGCAAACAAAGTTGAGATATTGAAATTCAAGTCTAAACTTATGCGGGAATTTGAAATGTCTGACTTAGGGAATCTTTCGTATTTCCTAAGGATGGGATTCAAAGACAATAAAGAAAAAGTATTTTTACATCAAACGATGTATGCCCAAGATATACTGAAAAGTTTCGATATGAGTAACTGTAATGCAGCTACCACTCCTTCAGAAACTGGAGCAAAGTTGAAAAAGGAAACAGACGATGAATTTGTAAGTTTGACACTATACAAACAAATCATTGGATCCTTGATATATCTTTGCAATACTAGACTCGATATTTTTCAAAGTATCATATTGTTGAGTCGATTTATGGAAAAACCTTAAGAGTGTTATATCATTGCAGTAAATAGGGTTTTGAGATACAAAAATGGAAAAATTTATCATGGTGTGTTGTTTCCAAGAAAGTCGAAGAACATCACAAATGTAGAAGTCCATGGATACACTGATTCAGATTTAAGTGGAGATCAAGATGAAAAGAAAAGTATTGCATGCTACATTTTCATGATCGAAGGTGCTCTAATCTCTTGGAGCTCATGGAAGCAAAGCATTGTGTCTTTGTTATTATATGAAGCAGAAAATGTGGTTGCGTCATATGTTGCATGCTAAGAAGCATGGATCAAAAAGTTGCTTGAAGAACTCAAGATAATGGAACCTAAGAAGATGAAGTTGTTTGTTGATAATAAGACAGTTATTGACCTGGTGAATCACCAAGTGTGTCATGGTCGAAGTAAGCACATAGAAGTGATGTATCATTTTTGAGGGATAAAGTCAACAAAGGGAAGTTGGAACTAGAGCATTGCAAGACATAAGTACATGAGAAGTCTTGAGAACATAAATTATGGGGTGTGTTAGAAGTTATAATTCTTGTTATATCGAAATACTTTGATTGTATATTGAACCAGTGATGTCTAAGATGTGTCGATCAACTAGTTGTTAATGTTGTCAATTGTATTCGACTAAGTCGAATACAACAGTTAGGTAGTATGTCGATTTATTTTTGGGCATGGGCTATGTAAGCCTATATAAAGGGCTTAGTTATTTGTAATAAAAACAAGTGATTCCATAAAGAAATAATAAAAATTTCGATTAAAAAAATCATCTTTCTTGAAATCAATTTGTTCCAGCAACTCTTCACCAAAAGCATAAATATTCGTCAATTTGATTAGAATATCATCATGTGAGACTTATATTCATACTGGATATATCAACAATCTCTCCTCAAGTGTGACTCCATTCATTTTATGGGTATGTTTTCTCATAAACGGAGGCTTTTTTCATCTATATCTACTTGCACCGATGTTGGATGGCCTCAACAAAACACGCCGCTTGTACACCTTGCCAGGAATATTTCGATATAAGGAGCTCCAATTAAACTTGACTTTGATATCATTGTTAGGTCATGAGGGACCCGAGAATCATCACATAGGGTTTTAGGACCAACTACACAAGTGAGAGAGACACCATATAGTAACTCAAAACCTTAAGGCATTGAATCTATGGATCTTCTCACTTTTAAAATGTTCGACATTCATTGTTCTATTCGATGTGAGACTCATACTCACACTTAATGTACCAACAAATAATCATAATCGGACACGTAGGTTTCACTAACGAGTTTTAATCTTTCTTATTATTAAATTTGATTTTAAATTTAGTTCCATATTAATTTATTATATGTCAAGCATATTACCTCTCTCTCTATATATATATATGTGTGTGTGTGATTGTTTTGAAAAATGAATTTCTTAAGATTAAAAAATTTCATCTGCATCAACCTAATTTTAATTATGTTTTTTAAATATAAATTAATTATTTTGTAAGGATTAGTTTGAGAAAAATACTTAATGATTGGTTGTCTTTGAGAGCGTGCAAGACAATCTACAGCACAGAACTTTAAAACTTTTAAGATTAATTTATAATTAAATAGTTTTATAAAATATTTGTCAGAGTAAATCATAATTATATAAAACCTCTGTTTATTTTATTCTTGTTAAATTGTAACTAATCTACACAAAAATTTTAAAATTTGAGACGGCGGCCCTCTATGTTTGAAGCAGTGGCGGAGTCAAAAAATTTAATCAGTCTGGACAAAAATTTAAACCACAAATTACATATGACATAATATATAATTTTGCCCCTGTTCTTATTAATTTTACCTCTGTTTTTATTAATTTTGTCCTAAATTTTACTAATTTTGTCTTAGGTTATATCTAAAAAATGACTATTAAATTGAGATAAATACAAAGAAAATAAGAATTAAGTCCGGACGCGTGTCCGGACTCGCTGGACTATGGCTCCGCCCCTAATTTGAAGTGTAATAATATTTTCAATTCTTTTTACATATTATGACTTAATCTACGAAATTCTATATTATAAGAAAGTTATCATGATGACTTGTTGCATGCATGCGACAGCACTCGCTTTGAACAAAAAATATAATTATTCTTTACATTCTATAGAAGTTTTGTTGGATAATAATGTTTGATAAAACAAAAAACATTTTTAGAAAAGTTGCAGCCTTGTAGGTTTATGGTTAAACATTTGCAGTGGTATTTTTATTATATATTAAATATAAATAAGTTATTCATACTCATAAATTAATAACTTTTTTAAAAAGTAGCTTTTTCGCGTAACTAATAATTTTCTAACATGAAAAAAAGTTTCAAATAAAGATTAAAAAACTCAGGAAATAGCCATAAGAGTAAGGGTTGGGCTAGACTCACAATAAATAGAAAAAATTTTCTGCTACCCAGCTGGCATTCTCCAAATTTTTTATTCTAATTTTGCCCTGTTAAATTTTTTGGTAGATTTTTAGAAATTTTTAGATAAACAAATATTTTTTGATATCGAAAATTTGAAATTTTCGATATATAAAATGCACAGATTCAAAAAAAAAAATTGGTGAAATTTTCAATTTTTCTGTATATATTGAAAATTACAAATACACTACCGAAAATTTTAAATAGTATAATTTTATTTTTTGAAAAAATTCTGTTTTTTCATCGGAAAATTCAAAATTCTCCGTATTTCACTGAAATTCCATGTACACCCCATTTTTGGTTTTTTTTTAAAAAAACAAAAAATTTAAAAATTCTGAAAAATTAGAAAATTTTCGATATTTTTTTAAAATTTTTGGTACCACGTCAAATTTTCGATTTTCTTTTATAAAAAAAAAACTCTAAATTTCCGATTCTAAATTTAATGAAAATTTCTAGTATCAGATTCGAAATTTTCGATATTTTAACTGAAATTTCTGATACATCTTTAAATTATTGATAAAAAAAAATTTTAATAAAAAATAATTTTCCACGAAGATATGATGATTGAATCATACCTAGGGAGTGACATCTTAAATAAAAAGGGGTGCCAACTTAAATAGTGAATAGGTATCAATTTATGTAATCTTAACTTCATAGTCCTGTTAAGGCCTATATCACCAGTTCACCACACCCACTCCCACCCCCATTCAATCTCTCAAAATATATAATATTATACAATATTTTTAATTTTAATAAATAAAAAATTAGTTTTTGTCATCATTATCCTCCCTTTGGACGGGAAAAAGTGGGTTGAGAGAGTAAGTTCATTAAAATTATTAGATATTTACAATTTTGAATAATTAAATTTGATTATTTAAATATAATTTTAGAAATTTAATACAATCAATAATGTTTTTATTTATTAATTTTTAATTATTTATTTTTCTTTGATATGAAGTAATTTTTAATTATTTAACTTTAACTAGCAAAAGTGATTGTAACGTTTCTATTGATCTCGCTCTTATATTCCATCTCTCTCATCTTATTACATATTTTTTCTTTATTTTTTTATTTATAAACATCATTAATTGCACTAAAGTCACGATGCCGTTGCCGCCACTAAGTCATGTAGTCTGTTTAAATTTGATGTACAAGAAGATATTTTGGAATGGATTAAAGAGATCACAATAAAATATTACTAAATTTTAAAATTTAAATGTGAGTTGTTAAATTTCATATCGATTGGAAATGGAAAAAATATTATTTATATGATTAGTGACTCATATTTTAATTTAAGGTTTTCGATAAATACGTGATACTATATTTTTTGGATTCTAAAAATGTAGTCTATTGACACTTTCAGTGCTCCTTACACTTTCAAACAAGTGGTATCACAATTGTGATTAAATTCGATAAGGAAGCATAAATGAAATCCTAATATAGATCAAAATTAGTCATGTGAGTAATTCACACTTGCTAGAGAGATTAATGAAAATCAAGTGTCAGAAACTAAGTTTCACATCGACTAAAGTAAAAATATTGAATATATAAAAGAGGTGATTCATTCTCCAATGTTTTTAAAATTTTGAATAACTATATGATGCAAATGTCTATTGAATTTTAACCATTTAATCTATTGTGTTCCTAAGACTCTTCAACAAATATAAAATGGGATGCTAAAAGGATATAAAATATAAGACGCCTAAGAGTTCAACCGAATGCAACTAAAAAGTCTGGTTATTTATCCTCAAAGAAAAATTATTGTAAAATGACAGGAAATGGTAAATTGTACTAAAATATGAACATCATAGCGATAATTTAACTCATATGATGTTGCACAAAGACAAATTAAATTTGTTGCAAGAAGGAAACAAAGACAACCAAAACATTGTCACTATATTTATAAGTAATTATACACGGTTAAAGTGGTCGCAAGTTAAAGTGGTCGCAAGTGTTAAAAATAAGACTATCAATTCTATAGAGATTGTAAGAATAGTTATGATCGAAAAATAATAATTGTTGCCATATGTTCAAAATGAATATTAATAAGGTATAAGTAAGAAAATTTATTAGACATGAAAGTATAAGAATCTATTTAATGAGTTTCACCTAATATCTAATGTGATGAAATATGGTGTGAGAGATGAGGTCGGAACGTAACCTAATAGTATATGTCTACAATGACAAAATAAGAGCAACTAATAATTATTACCAAATTCCTAAGTTTTAATTTTCCATTCTAATTATGTATCCTTAAATTAACTAGATGACAAATATTTATATTTATTTACTTTATACATATATATCATGATCTTTATTTATTAAAGAAATATTCAACAGTATTAAACTCTTTTGTTAATTCCTAAGATCATCACACAAAAAACAAAGAAGCAAAAATATTACACAATATATCACTAAGAATCACACTACATCACACAAAGGAGGTTATTTTTTTATTAAATTTCATACTACTCAACATAAAGAGTTTACCTCACAGTGAGCAGAATAAATACATCAAAACAGAATTTCAAGTTTAACATTTGCATAAACAATAAAAAAATATAAATTTAAGAATGACACTTCTATTTTTTGTGGTCTTCAACCAACAAGAGGCGAATTGTGTCACGCATGAATGATATTAAATTACAAAGAATATTAAAATACTAATAAAATGCATTGTACTAACTAGAAATTTTCAAATCTCTCCTCTTTTTTATGATTAGCTAACTTGAGATGTTATTTGATTTGAATAATTCTATTTTATTCTTATTATTGATTCAGATTATTTATATCACACAATTGATACATAGTAAGATCTTAAGACAATTGATACATTAGCTCTTAGAACTCTCAAACTCCTCATACGTTTAACACTTAGATTTTGATTGGTTTGAGAGAAATTAAGAAGAGGGAGGTAGGGAAGAGAGAAACAGAAGAGAAGTTAGAAATTTATTTTGTTTGGCAAGTAGAGAAAGTGAGAAGAGAAAAGACAAAATGGTGGAACTCACACCTTTTTACTTTCTCTCACAAAATGAGAAGAAATAGCAAGAATGAGCATAAAATCTTGTATGCCATTGTTTTAAAAAGAATATAAGTTACTTTTTTTTTTAATTATAAAAAGTTAGTTACACATTAATTTTTAAAAAGGGGTTTTGGGCTGATAATATTTTTTATTAGTAAGTAATATATTTTTTTATGGGATATAAGTAATAAATTAATTTAAAAAATTATTTATAAATGATTAAAATATATTATTAAGTTGATTAAGTATAAGCTATAAAAATTAATTTTAACTTAAGGATTTTTTTTTTAAAGTAGTGTCATCTATTTGTCTTTTATTTTTCTCTTTATTCTCTTTTACCAAACAATACATTAAATCTATTATATTTCTCATATTTTTTTCTCATCACTTACTTTTTCTCACCTCTTTCTCCCTACTCAACCTCTTCTCTCCACCAAACACATCCTTTAAGATGTGCAAAAATTCAATAGATATATCATAAAAACTCACCTCCACTATTTTGCTCTTGTGGATTGTTTTTCCTGACTTAATATTTGGAGATGGTTCTTTACAGTTTTTTATATCCTTTTTTTATCTCTCAATAATTTATGAAGCACGGACATTTCGAATACAACCCTGACATTGACATATCGACATCGATAATAATTTAAAAATATAACAAATTTAAACGTAATAACAACTGTCGATGCAGATGTCCAACACCGACACGAACACGGATACGTTTGTTTTAAAGTGTCGGTGACATATAATCTTTCATTCTAAGTCAAAATTTTGAAGAAGTATGATCCATCTTACCTTTTGAAATTCCGAACACTTATCTCCATTCTTCATCAAATTTAAAATCGTGTCTTTCACAAATAAATTCATAACGATTTTAACAATTAAGATAAATTCCTTTATAAACCCTATAAAAACCTGATAATCCTAGAAAACTGCTTAAACCTTTTTCATTAGTCGGAGGGGGAGTTTTTCTATTCTCAAATTGTTTCTCATTTCGGTCTTTTTTTCCTTCAATTTGTTGGGAATAAGGAAGTATTACCTTAGGATTTTGCAATTTTTTATTGTTATACCAATCAAGCTCTTTTTTAATCTCCATATATTCAATTGTTGTCGTGTGTTTCAAAACGTTTAGATCAACTTCTAGATGTATATACACTATTTGAGACTTCCACAGGTGTAGAAATGCTGGCCTTGGCGTGCAAATGTCAGCCTAACATTTGAACAAGCGTATATATGCTGATTTGGGCGTACATACGCTGCCTCATATTTTCAACTAGCGTTTGGATGCTTTCTTAGATATCTGTCACCTACTAACTCAAAAAACTCCTATTGGCATAGCTGTCCAGGGAACTATAAACGTCTAGAATGCTCAACTGGATCGTTATGCTGGTTGTCTAATCAATGATCCAAACAAGAATAATGTAGGTTATCCTATTACTGATCCTAACCAGAATAATGCAGGCTGTACAATTATCATGGGCGCATCTAGAGGGGTATAGGGTATTTTTTAGAATACCCTGAACATAGAGAAACCTGTCATGATGGTATAAGCTTTTGACTCTTATACATCACATTAGCCATCAGAGCATAACATTGATGACAATATGTATCTTCAAAAGCAAGGCAGATCATGTAACGCATCGGTACCAAAATCCAAAATCACAAGAATAAACTTCACAATGAAATCACGAGCCCAATCTTTCATAGATATAGGCCATTCATTTTATTCAATCACATTTTTTTCAAAAATAAAACTACAAGCTATGTTAGGATTATTCATAAACATTTGAACCAGTAAATGCACGATAACACATACACCAGTGACACTCCAAGGTAGCATCAGAATATTCTATTTTCTCAAATTAATACCATTGTCAACATATGTGTTTCACAATCACTATTCAATCAAATAATTCCTGCATTCATTTTCAAACTTGACAACAATTATTTAGACATGTTGATGATGCTCTTAACATCATTCTTCTGTCAAACTTGATATGGCTGTCTATCCATATTTAAAAAGTAAAATCGATCGCGAACTCATATGGAAAAGTAGGTGGCATCCTGGCATGAAATTTATATATGTGCCTGCAAAAAGAAACAAAACTCCATCAATGTGTTATCCCTAAACATCACACAGTGGCATCAGGAAATATGAATAGAGAGAGAGAGAGGAGTTACCATAGTTAATACCAATGACGCAATGCCAATGGGGGCCATGTCTTCTATCAAACTCTTTCCTTATCTCCTCAGCAGCCTCTTTGTTCTTCAAAAAGTGTTTCTTAAACGCCTGCAGATTAATATAGAAAAGTTCAATACTTTATGGAACTAGACATCATGAAAACCAAAACCCAAAAAGATAATCTCAAAAAAGATAGACTAACATTGTCGACGATATCAAAAGCCTGGTATGTCATTTTATTAGTCATGTCATAACTCTTGATGAGGACGGTATTCTTGAAGAACTCAGGTGGCAGTGGTGGTCGTGGTGGTAGACGTGATAGAGGTGATGGTGGTGACTCAGAAGTAGGGTTCACCGTTGATGGTGGTGTGTTGGAAATGGGATTCTTCTTGTTGTTCTTCTTGTTGTTCTTCTTCTTGTTCTTCTTGTTTGCCATTTTTCTTGGGTGTGAGTAACTGATCAAGATTGCCAAGCTTCGTTTGAAAATAATGACTTCCCTCTTTCACCAAATATATAGCAAATGAAATTGGGTGCGACTCATAATTCCAAACTTAAAAGGGACTGATCTGCAATTCTTAAAAATATAATTATTTTTAAAAATTGCATCCTTTTTGTTATTTTATAACTGCCTCTAACCGCTCTCTCCTTGATGAATAGAAATCACATTTCATTACACTGCTATATCATATTCATGCACAAAAATGAAGTTTCCACTTTTTCTCATTTCACTCTATGCTCTCTCTTTCTTCCAAACATCTTATCCCACAGGTAACCAATAAGCATCACAGTTACTTCATCTTAATTATCTTGACAAAAATGTTATACGAAGTGTATAATTTTATGTTTGATTTATGGTTGTTCAGATAGATCACAATTGCCTATGGTTGCCTTCAGTTGGTGGGATGATATAGGTACATTTAGAACTGGTGAAACTGCAAACCATTAAGGTTAAACCGTTTAAGTACTTGAGAATGGTGATAAAATTGATACGAATATTTGCCACCAGGTTTGAACCATATCCTCCAACCTAGCTTCTGATTGAGCTAGGATTTGTGGACAATGTAGCAATATGCTTCTTTGTATTCCATCAAGATTCTTTTGTTGGATAACATGCAGGTGAATATTTTCCTAAAGTAAATGATGATACATTTTCTATTTGGGAGGATGAATCCATTGCCTCAGATGCCTTGGAAAATGATTATTTTGCCGGTCTAATGCAAGTATAGTCGATTCCTCAAAAGTAAGATATCCGGTCAATGTGTTCTGAAACATTTTCATAGTCTTCTTTTTCCGGTTATTCTATGTTGATTCTTCATCCTCATTTCTCCGTATTCTTTTGAATTATGATGAATGACCCTTCTGGTGTTTACTTTTTCAGTTAGATCACGGTTCACTTATACAGAACAGAAGAATCTTTCGCTACTCACCCTATGAAGATTACTACGGAAATGATTCTTTTTGGTATACAAATTACAATATCTGATATATATGGAAATCTTGATACAACTTCCGTGAACATTTCTGTTCTCAATATTCCACCTCAGTTTGCTTCGGTTCCAAGTCAACTGCAAGCAACAGAAGATCTCATAAGTCTGAAATTTGTTCTGTGACTTACAAGCTGATTCTATTTGTGTAACAGCATAAGGATCAATTATTGTCATTGAATTTGTTATCATTTCGTCTCTTAGTTTGTCGCTTCTACACTTCACCTGCAAGTGCGCAATTCTTCTTGTGCATGAAAGAAGAAAGAATGAGAAAAGGTCTTAAGAGCCAAGGACAAAGTGTAAGCCCATAAAACAAAGAGCGCGTTGCTAGCACTCCTTCAAAACAAACAACTCGTTCGACGTTTCTTTTACATTCTATTAACCATGTTACTTTGTCGTCTTATGTCATGATTACATGCAGTCAAGCGTCAACATGCCTGAGAAAGCTGCACTAATGTCAATACTTTGATTCACTATACAGCATAGTTGTTAGAGTTTTACAATCCGTTGAGTAATTTCATACCAAACTTTTCCGTCCTGCATTTGAAGAAGGAGAACCTAGCAAGACAGTGAATCCATCATGTGCTTCAACTAGGGAGACACTTTATATTTGCTTTTCTTTAATTAATAGGCCAAAATAGTACATAGATTTGTCACATAAATTTTCAACGGTCAGTTTTTAACTTATACCTGGTGATGGTACAGACACAATTGAAAGCAAGACTATATTTGCTTAACGAGCTACATAAATTGCAACTTTATATAATAAACAAGAATTATCTATATAATATACAACTAAGAAATTCGTGCTACCGCACGGGATCCCTCCTGAATTCATATTATATGTCTATTACATTATAATTCGTAAAGTTTGAATTTATTTTTTAATTAGTTAACATTGACATAGTAATAAATATAGATTAATAATATGCACTTGTCTTTTAAGTATTAATATGTATTTATAATAAATCTTACGATCGATTTACTAACTTCAATTATATGAGATTTAAAATATGAACATTATTTCATAACTACTCATGAATAAGATGATTTAACAAACTCAATTGAATCCAAATGAATTATTTCTAAAACCTTATTAAATTATTTTAAATATTAATCCATTTTTTCAAATCTAAAATGTTGAATTCAAATGAATTATTTCTAAAACGTTATTAAATTATTTTAGATATTAATTCATTTTTTCAAATCTAAAATGTATGAGAGTTTCCGTCAATTTCAGTTTTAACTTTTATGTTATATGTGTTCACATCTACCTACTTGTGAGTTAACGAACGAGTTAAATCCAAATGAATTCATTTAAAAAATTTATTAAATTTATTTTAGATATTAATCCATTTTTTCAAACTTAAAATGTATGACAGTTCCATTAAATTCTAGTTTTAAAACTTTTATATTATATCCTATTTACATTTTTTTACGATCTACAATTATTTTTGAAAAAAAAAACATAAAAAATAAATAAATCTATAGATAAAACTACTGGCTCATTTATAATTATATTTATAAATAAATATCACGTATTAGTGATATATATTAAATTTATTATCTTAATGTCTAGCTAATTTTTTGTCAAGTAAAATAAATATTCTAACTAATTAAAATAAATTTATTATTGACAATTAAAAATTAAAATATTAAATAATAATATAATATTTATTATTATATATGAGAAAAAATAATAAATTAAATTTAAGAATATCGAAAAATCTATTATAATATTAAATAATAATTTAACATTTATTATTACAATGAATCATACGTATCATTTCAAAATTATGTATTTTATTTTTTATATTTTGTTATATTCGATTTGTAATAAATATTTTTCAATTTAGTGTCACTTTACAATAATTAAATCTTAATGATATTATATAAAATTCATTTCATGAAATAAATTTATATAATTAAGTGTTATATACATATTTAATACATTATATTATACCATTAATTTATATGAAAAGTATATTATACTACAAATTTATATAAAATATTAGGCTAAATTATAATTTTGGTCCCCTATTTTGTTATTTTCATGATTTTAGTCTCCTGTTTTATTTTTAAACACTTTTGGTCCTCGTTCTCACTTTGCCTTCAAAAAACGCCTATGTTTTACTTTTTAAAATACATGTTTTTTCCTTCTTTGTAATTGTATAATACGCAACTGACATTTTACTATATTTAAAAAAAAGACATACCGACGTTTTTTTATAGCTAAAGTAGGGATGATAGACTAAAAGTGTTTAAAAACAAAATAGGAGGACTAAAATCACAAAAACACTAAAATAGAGGGACCAAAACTGTAATTTATCCAAAATAATATTAACTTATTCCCGTATATAAAATTATTGTAACTTTTTTCTGCTTATAATTATCTTGAACCTGCATATCTATTTATTAAAATATATGTAACTTATTATTATTGAAAAATAATTATATAAATAGTTGAATTTATTACATTTATAAAATTATTTGTAATTTATTTCCCTTTATAAAAAGGATTGTAACTTATTCAATTTATAAAAATGATTGTATCAATAACTTTTTATATTTTATCATTAATTTTTTATGATTATCATTTATCATTAAAATTTCATGACTACCATTTAATATTATTTTTTTCATGACTACAATTATAAAATTAATTTGAAAAGATTATGATATATTTTAGTTATTTCATAAGTTTAAAAGAATTACAAAATCTCAATTGATTTTGTTTTATTTTATTAACATTTTTATAAAAAAATTAAATAATTTCAAAATATATTTTATGTCAAATAAGAATCTAAATAATTATAAAATAATATTTATTCTTATATTTTTAGAATGATAAACTAAATATTTAAAATAAACATTAGAGTTCCCATTTACTTTACCTTTTATATATTTATAATCGACTTTTTATTAGTTTTATTAACAATATATCTTCTAGACTACGTTAATTTTCTCAAGAATATAAATCTAATCTTTCAAAAAATATACACAAATATGTTTAAAAAACGGTAGAAAATTCATTTGATAAATTATAATTCCATTCAAAATAAATTAAAATTAAAATTTTATTGATCATAAATTTTTGAAATCAAATCATGCATAAAAATAAAATGTATTAATATCACCAATCAAAATAATTTCCATATATAATAAAAATAAATGATATTATTACCTCCATTCAAAAGAGGTATTTGTAAAGTTTTGATTTAATTGTTTTCATATATTTTAATGTCTATAACGTTGTTACAATATGAAACAGTGACAATTCAAATTTTATTGATCATAATATTTTATAGAATCAAATTATAAAATAAAATAGATTGATCATAAATTTTATAAAATCAAATCATGCATAAAAATAAAACATATTAATGTCACCATTCAAAATAATTTTCATATAAATATAATAAAAATTAATGATAATAAAGCCTCCATACAAAAATATATTTCTAAAGTTTCCGTTTAAATTGTACTCAAATATTTGATAAAAAAAATATTAACTAATTCTAATTTAAAAAAAATAAGTCATAAATACTTTAAAAAATTGTAATATTTATTTATAATACAAAAAAAATTATCTTTTAGACTACATTACTTTTTCAAGAATATAATGGTAAGGTTTCAAAAAAAAATATGCACAAATATGTTTAGAAAACGGTAGAAACATTTATTTGTTAAATTATAATTTTATGGAATCAAATCATGCATAAAAATAAAACGGTTAAATACCTTTTATTCTTAGAATAGTAGTGAGCCAATTAATAAATTGCAAAACTGGATTCAAACTTCAAACACACGGTCATAAGACTATGTACAATGGTTTCATTATTCAACATTTTCTTTTTTCACTTCTTATACTTCACATTATCTTCTATTTCTTCCACCTAATAATTTAACACACATTCAACTTCTACTCACTACAATGGTTTTGTTTGATAAAATTCAAAACCATATCCCACCACCAATCACAACACACTAAAAATCTAAACATTCACGACAACGCTCAATCTCTCATCATTTAACATGTTGAATATTTTCAACACCAAATAATTCATCTCACTTTCAACACCTCATTTCAAGCATTCAAATATATATATATATATATATATATATATATATATATATATATATATATATATATATATATATATATATATATATATATATATATATATATATATATATATATATATATATATATATATATATATATATAACACTTTTCATGTAATAGACTATTAACGCTTTTCACACTGAACGAACTCTTCCCAAAGGCTGTTTCTTTTCAGTTTGCACCTCATGGCCTTGGTGTCACCTGTGATATTGTTTATGGTCATGTGATTGGTCTTAATCTTGGTTGTGAGAACCTTCAAGGTTTTGTTCAATCTAACACTGCCCTTTTTCATCTTTCTCACATACAATTCAATCTTTCTCAGAATGATTTCTTCAACTGCAATTTGCATCCTCAGTTTAGTGGAGTTAAATGTCTTGCACGTCTTGACTTATCAGGTAACTTTCAAGGTAAAGTTCCTCCTTAAATATCTCACCTTTCACATACGTTAAGAGATCTTTAAAAAGAGACAAATGCAAGGTTGTTGTTGTTTTACCTAACAATAAAGCCTCTATATTGCTTTGCAGATGACTTCTTGTTTGAGTCACTCAAGCATGGTCTTGGCAGTATCATTTAATATAGCATCAGTATCTCGACTTCTTTGTACTCTGCATTCACATCTGCTTCATGCCTTGTAAGAAGAAGAGCTACTTGTAAACCGAACACACGGGAAAGATATTTAGACACTACATCAATGGATGCTGCTCCAAAATTACCAGACTCCAATAACAAAACTGCTGAAACATATTTGTCATCATAGACTTTTATCACAATAATACACATACACATTACAAAATTACTAAGGTAGTACATAAAACAACAATAGACTTGCATCAATGCAAATACATACTTAAGCCTACATAACATACAATACATTGCAAATACAAAAGATACAAAGGTTTACATTTCAAACTCTGGCCAATTATTTATACCATCAAATTTAGAGAAAGAACAATACATAAGTAGTTCTATCGATTCACCGGCACATCATCAAAGGAGCATTCAACATGGTTTCGATACATACGTGTATACAGTCCAACATGTTCACGTATAGCTCAAACATAAAGAACATACAAACTACACACTCAAATACTACACAAATACCTCAATTCAGCCCTGACTTCATCAAATAGCAACCATTAATTTCAATCTCTAACTGTGGCTAACCATTCTAGCCCTTTGTAATTGAAAATATGAAGTTGTGTTAACAGAAAAATGTAACAGAGAATTTGACATGCCCAACTTGAATTTGACATGCCCAACTTAGAAATATTGAAGATCTTGTGCAAAAAATTGTGTTAGCCCTACATGCATAGAAATATTGAAGATCTTGTGCAAAAAATTGTGTTAGAGAGTGTAGTGTAAACCTAGCATTTCTCAAAATGCTTACTACACCCTTCCTTTTCAGCTACTGAACTCATTAAGCACATACAGTACATCATTCCCTTTCAGCTACTTTTACCTAAAATTATTTAAATTTTATATTTCAAAAATTTAAACTACAATGTCAATACTTCTTGAAAAATATGGGCCACTCAAAGTTTCTAAGTTTCTAAGAAGGCCCAATTAAATTCAAGAGAGACAAGTACGACTGATTGGTAGCAGCGAAACTTGACACTCATATTTATAATGCATGCTCCTCAATTTTGTTTTCATACACTCGATGTGAGACTTAACATTTGCAGTATCATGGACTTAACATTTACAGTATCATTGCACAAGATGAAACAACTATTCCTGCTCACTACTAAGTACTAATTTGCAAACTTTTTTTTTTTTTGTGTGAATTAAACTCTAACGATCACTTTTGTTTATTATTTAATTTTAAATTTATATTACTTATTTATTTCTTAATATTATATTTTTAAATTTTTGTTTTGTTTAAAATGGAATTGAAGAAAATATATAATTAAATATTATTATTATTATTATTATTATTATTATTATTATTATTATTATTATTATTATTATTATATATATATATATATATATATATATATATATATATATATATATATTAATTATTTGTTACTTTACCTATTATGTTTAAAAAAATTAAATATTTTTATTATTATAGGTCCGACCTCGGTTGAACCTCGGTCAAACCTTAAGACCTTAAACCCTTACTTATATTGGTTTAATGTTCGGTCCGGTTTTAATTACCTTGATCATTTCAATTATAATTTTTATAATATATAAAATTAAAATCTATCTATTATAATACTACTTACAAAATTCATTTCAACCTCGCACATCGCACGAGTCTCTGTCTAGTAATATATTAAATCCAATGCATCAAATAATATATCAACACATCATCAATTATAACTATAACACATCATCAAGTATAACTCTAAATTTGTCACATCACCCTATAGTCCTATGTGACAAATCCAAAAACTTATTTTCATCTAATACTTCTACAAATTAGAGGTCACGGGTTTGAACTCTCACAAAGACATTATTACAATCAAAAATTGGAGAAAACTAAATATTTTTCACTGTCTAATAGCAGAACAATTTTATTAAATAGAAATGAACAATTTTTAGACCTCAATCTCACTATTAACTGAATAATTTCCAACACAGCAGATCCATCTATTCAAATCTTACATAGCCTCTACCACATCTAAATTCAATTTGCCAAAACTTCCTAGATTCCAAGCCTTCGATCAATCTTGATCAGCTTCAATTTCTCTTTAAAAATGAACATCTTCATACCTTGAACACTCGTTCAATTCCATGTTTCGCTCACAACCGAAAGAAAATATGGGTGTTTAGACTAAGTAAAGAAGAACTTAAAGGGATTTTGTAAAGCACATCACCACAGAATACGTGAGTCAACATAAAAATTAAAACTTTAACATTTATTTCAATTTTGTAGCACTCAAAAGATGAAGATCCAACCAAATTCATAGAAACTCAATAATCAAAATTCAAAATACCGTAAACCTAAAACAAAAATAGAGGAGAGAAGAAGTCATTCACCTATATGATTGGACCTTTGTTTTTTTCACCGCACAATGCATAAACCCCTTTCAATCACCTCTATGTCATATTTAATACTTCAAACAAAAAAAAAAGAGTTCTTTGAAGCATAGATCTGTATAATAATACTAATAAGTGAGACAAAAATAACATTAACAATAATATTAAGATGCAAAAATGATAATTATAATCAAATCTAAAAGAAAGAAGAACACATTTGAATTAGGTGAAAACATTTGTGATGGGAACCCGAAAAAGATAGAAATCTGAAAAGCTTTTAGGCAATAACAATACATAGATCAAAGTCGCGGTGACAAAATATTTGATGAGGAGTTGATCTGGAAACAAAGGAGAAAAACAACAGTGTGATGAACGTGAAAGCATATAGTGAAAATATATAGAGGTGGTTTGAAGAAGATAGGGATGGAGGGTAATTGTGATAAAAGTGAAAAAGGATTATGATGGTTAAAGAAAAAGAGTACGTTGTACATTTTTCCGTGTGACTTTTCATTGCCCAATTAATTGAAATTATATTTCCAACACAAATCTATAATGTAATATCCATTCAGATTTAAAATTTTAAAGATTAAAAAAAAATTAAAAAAATAAGAAAATTTGGGAGAGTGACACATAAGCAATAATAAATGTCAAATCAACCATAGTGAAGTTAGGTTGTAAAAAGTCATTTTTAACTTTGGAATTAGAACAATTTAAGTTTATAATCAGAAGGCTAATTATGGTTTTTCCAGGTACTTTGTTTTTATATATTTATAATAGATAATAGATAGATAGATAATAGATAATAGATAATAGATAATAGATATTTATAATAGATAGATAATAGATTATTATTATTATTATTATTATTATTATTATTATTATTATTATATATTAATTATTTGTTACTTTACCTATAATGTTTAAAAAAATTAAATATTTTTATTATTATAGGTCCGACCTCGGTTGAACCTCGGTCAAACCTTAAGACCTTAAGACCTTAAACCCTTACTTATACTGGTTTAATGTCCGGTCCGGTTTTAATTACCTTGATCATTTCAATTATAATTTTTATAATATATAAAATTAAAATCTATCTATTATAATACTACTTACAAAATTTATTTCAACCTCGCACATCGCACGGGTCTCTATCTAGTAATATATTAAATCTAATGCATCAAATATTATATCAACACATCATCAATTATAACTATAACACATCATCAAGTATAACTCTAAATTTGTCACATCACCCTATAGTCCTATGTGACAAATCCAAAAACTTATTTTCATCTAATACTTCTACAAATTAGAGGTCACAGGTTTGAACTCTCACAAAGACATTATTACAATCAAAAATTGGGGAAAACTAAATATTTTTCACTGTCTAATAGCAGAACAATTTTATTAAATAGAAATGAACAATTTTTGGACCTCAATCTCACTACTAACTGAATAATTTCCAACACAGCAGAAGCTACCTGATCCATCTATTCAAGTCTTACATAGCCTCTACCACATCTAAATTCAATTTGCCAAAACTTTCTAGATTCCAAGCCTTCGATCAATCTTGATCAGCTTCAATTTCTCTTTAAAAATGAACATCTTCATACCTTGAACACTCGTTCAATTCCATGTTTCGCTCACAACCGAAAGAAAATATGGGTGTTTAGACTAAGTAAAGAAGAACTTAAAGGGATTTTGTAAAGCACATCACCACAGAATACGTGAGTCAACATAAAAATTAAAACTTTAACATTTATTTCAATTTTGTAGCACTCAAGAGATGAAGATCCAACCAAATTCATAGAAACTCAATAATCAAAATTCAAAAAACCGTAAACCTAAAACAAAAATAGAGGAGAGAAGAAGTCATTCACCTATATGATTGGACCTTTGTTTTTTCCGGTGATCCACCACCGCACAATGCATAAACCCCTTTCAATCACCTTTATGTCATATTTAATACTTCAAACAAAAAAAATGAGTTCTTTGAAGCATAGATCTGTATAATAATACTAATAAGTGAGACAAAAATAACATTAACAATAATATTAAGATGCAAAAATGATAATTATAATCAAATCTAAAAGAAAGAAGAACACATCTGAATTAGGTGAAAACATTTGTGATGGGAACCCGAAGAAGATAGAAATCTGAAAAGCTTTTAGGCAATAACAATACATAGATCAAAGTCGCGGTGACAAAATATTTGATGAGGAGTTGATCTGGAAACAGAGGAGAAAAACAACAGTGTGATGAACGTGAAAGCATATAGTGAAAATATATAGAGGTGGTTTGAAGAAGATAGGGATGGAGGGTAATTGTGATAAAAGTGAAAAAGGATTATGATGGTTAAAGAAAAAGAGTACGTTGTACATTTTCCCGTGTGACTTTTCATTGCCCAATTAATTGAAATTATATTTCCAACACAGATCTAAACTGTAATACCCATTCAGATTTAAAATTTTAAAGATTAAAAAAAAAAAATAAGAAAGTTTGGGAGAGTGACACATAAGCAATAATAAATGTCAAATCAAACCATAGTGAAGTTAGGTTGTAAAAAGTCATTTTTAACCTTGGAATTAGAACAATTTAAGTTTATAATCAGAAGGCTAATTATGGTTTTTCCAGGTAATTTTGTTTTTATATATTTATAATAGATAATAGATTATAATAGATAATATATAAACAAATATAATACTTTTCTATTGGAGATCACGAGTTCGAATCTTGAAAAAGATAAAAACCATCTTACTTCTTAACAAAAATAATCTAACAAGACAATTACTATTTCAACTATGAAAAAGACAAAAATCATGTTACTTCTTAAAAACCATCATTCTGACGAGGTCGTCGAATCTTCTCTTGATTGATCCGATGGAGTTTTTGGTGAATCCTCCTCCGGAGATGACAATGGCTGTTGGGAAGGATTCCCAAGGGCTGTGAGTGGAAAAGTAGGTCGGGAGTGTATCCAAATCGGGAAAGAAGAAGTCTTTGGGCCTTGATATGCTCATAGCTACGGGCATAACAGAATCTTCCGCAGGCTTTTCCTCCTCGACCTTACTGGATGAGGGGGTTTCCTCTTTCGCTGACTCCTTCTTTTTGTACTGCTTGAGATGCTCGTCTCTAATTAGGATCTTAATGGCATCCTTGAGGAGGATACATTCCTCTGTCACGTGTTCATGACTGCGGTGAAATCTGTATTATTTACTCTTATCTACCCCTGGTTTGACTTGGGTCTGATGAGGGAAGCATACTCCCCCTTGTTTGAACTCAGAGTTCACACAATCGGTCAGGATATGTTCCCGAGAAGTGGTGAGGGGAGTGTTGTCACTGAATCGACCCACCAGCCCCTTGTGGTCTCTTGAGTCGCGGGGTTTGTCTTCTCGCCTTCTCTCTTCTCCCTGACGAGATGTCGAGGGCTCTTCATTCTTGGAGCTTTTGACATTCTCCCTATGTTGGGTGTCACGAGCAGAATTTACGGCTTCCTTTTCCTCGTATTGGATGTATGCTTGGGCCTTCAAGAGGAAAGCATCCAACGTGGAGGGTGTTTCGATGCCTACTGCCTTCGCGAAGTAGCTACGAGGGCGTAGTTGTAACACCCCTTCTAAAATACCCCGCGAATTTATTAATTAATCAGAGTAACATGTAAAACAAGGGATGTCACAATTCAGTAATAAAAATAAAACCTCGAATAAACAGTAGTCATGCTTCACTGAAAGACTTATTAGAATAATCAATCAAATTAGTATCATGTTTTACACAACGGAAATTACCACAGAACCAAAACGGAATAATACCAAATCATAATTATTCCCAAAGTAATTCAAATGAAAATACTAAATAATTTCTCAGCTAAACATTCCCCAGTGTTACAACTTATCAGAGCATGACACTGACACGCGGACACAAAATAACATAGCTCTAGAGCCATCCTCACCAACTCCTGAGCTGCTAAATTTAATCTGAAATCATTAAAGTAAGGGTGAGATTTCATCATAATTAATATGCATTATAAGTTCCTCAGACAACATAATATCACAAGTATATTAATCCACCCATTCTAGCATAATTCAGATTTCAACACACAATTACAACCACACATTTCATTATGCACAACAACAACAGAATTGTAACACTGGAAACCATCCTAACATGTTACAATCCCATGCAAATACAAATGCAGACTCAATGCATGTGGTACCAAAACGTGAACTAAGTCACACACTTATCCATAATCACCCGGATACAGTAATCACTGATTCGTCCATAATCACCCGGACACGAATCCAGCCTCACCACCCATAATCATCCGGGAACGGTTATTGGCAATACAAGTCAAATTCCACACAATGGGAATTAACTCCACCAAAATGCATATGCATGCACAACAAAAGCATGCAACATTCAATAACGGAATATGATCACAACATCATTCCAATACATCATCAACACCACAAACAGCACATGATCACAGCATAATCGTGCATAAACAACAACTACAACATCAAGTGTATAATTCCCAATTCAATCAGTCCGAACAATCCTAACCTACTTGTCACATTTCAAAAGTTTCATTTGGTTCACAAAATCGGAAAATCGGTACTTTTTAAAATAAAATTCATGAAATAGAAATCTCTCAATTTTATAAAATAGTACATTTAATTTAGAGAACACTGCCCAAAATGGCGCTCAAAACGGATCTACGATTTGAAAGTTATGAATTTTTGAAGTTTAGGATTTTTCAAAAAGTAACAATGGTAACCAGTTCCTCCCAGGGAGAACCCGGTTTCCACAATGTTTAAAAACACGCCCCCTGGAAAAATATATGGGGAACCCGGTTCCTCCAGGTAGGAAACCGGTTCCCAGAAGAAAATTTAGTTTTCTTTGAAAAAAATGAACTGGGAACCCGGTTCCTCCCCAGGAGTAACCAGTTCCCAGCAACCTAGAATATTCATCTTCTAGTTTTTATATCAGGAACCCGGTTCCTCCCACATGGGAACCGGTTCCTGCGACCTGAGAGGCAAAATTATGCAGTTTTGACAGTCCCATGCATACCAACTCAATTCCTATCAACCCCACACGAATCCAACATCCAATCACAATATAATTACACAATCCAACAGCAGTAACATGCAATATAACATACTCTGATCATTCCTAATCACCCTATAACATACAAATTACTCAATCCGACACAAATTGGGATAATTCTACGAAACCTAGAATTACTAAATTGAGATTCTTAACATACTACGATCAATACTATTGAATTAAAAACCGATAAGGCATGTTAATCAATCGAAATCACCCTTTACCTTGTGGGTTCTTCGAATTCCGGCAACTTTCACTCTTTTCCTCTTTCTCTTCTCCAATGTTACGAATGATGAAAATCCTTCTATTCCTCTTTTTTCCTTATTTTCCCTTTTATTTTCCCTTTTATTATTCTAATAAATAAATAAAATAATAATTAGGATAGGTAGAGTATTTTACTCGTCACACCCCCCATTACTCCTCACACTCCCAACTCCTCCTTTCATTTATTTAATTAATTAAATCCAATAATTCAAAATATTAATAATTAAACTCTAATTGAATTAATAATTAAAATTCTAATTATTTTAAATATTGAATTATTTAGGGTGTCACAGTAGTCCTCTCTCGAGAAGATATTTTTTCATATCGTCCGTAGTTGAAACTTGGACGGCTTCTTGGTTGAACCTCTCGATGTACGCTCAAAGAGATTCCTTTTTGCCCTGAATGATGCCTTCAAGGGATGCCTCTAACTTCAGGTGGCGTCGGGGAGACGGTGAAATGTCTAGAGAATAGCCTCCCCAGGTGCTTCTAGGACGAGACCGATCCGTTGGGAACGCTTTTATACCAGGCCATGGCCCCTTTCCTCAAGGTCGTAGGAAACAGACGGTATTTGATTTCCCCACAAACTCCTCGGTAATCGAACAAAGCATCGATGTTCTTGATATGCTCGTCAGGGTCGGTGGTACCGTCCTATTGACCAAGCCGATGAGGTTTCTCTAAATCGGATGGAATAGAAATGTCCATGATAGTCCGACAAAAGGGACCGTGACGCTCGTCTTCGTCGCTTTAGTCGGGAGAGAAAGAGACGGAACGATTATTTCTCTTGTGATGGGGGATACTTCTCTCTCATATCTTGATCTCGATGACGGAGATCGATCGCGGGGACGGTGTGATTCGTTCTTCGTCTTCTTGTGGGAGGGTGACCCTTGATTTTTCCGAGGTGGGGTATGACCCCTCTTCTTTGGAATATGTCGATCAGGACGATCTTCTTTCCAAGCAGGCTTTCTTGGTGAGGGACTGCGGGAAACAACCACTTTAGGTCTCTGAGGTGGAGATGAGGGGCGGTTTTTTTCCAGAGCCTCAATGCGCTGGCCTTGAAGGAGGAGAAGACTGTTAGTCTGATTGAGGGCGGATAGAATAGCAGCTAATGCTGGACCCACGTTGGTCGGCAATAGTGTCGAGGGCAAAGGGATGATGGGGTCATCAGCTTGATCCTTGGTTTTCTGGTTGTCCAAGAAGAAATCTTGGTCGGCAGCATCTTTAGAATCTGGGGATGCGGTTCTGCCATCCCTGTGATCGTTGGTGTTCTCTATTCGAGGAGAGGGAATAACCTTGTCCGTTTTGCGGACAGGTGAGAGAATGGACTTGCTGGAAAGAGGTTGATCGTTGAATTCGGCTATCTCGTGAGTTTGAGATTATCTTTTATCTTCTGGTATCGGGACGATGAATGAAGACGGGAAAGATAGTTCCCACAGACGGCGCCACTGATCTGAACTGGTGATCAGAATCGGAGATAGCCAGAACGGTTGGTGATCCTTTGAGAAAGTTGATGTTAAAAAAAGGGGGGTGTACCTGCAAGGCACTCCAATGCTAAAGTAAGCAAGTGTTCAAAATGGAGGATAGAAAACATTAGGTTTGAGTGTAAAAAGTTATACCTTGCCCTCAAAGATATGAGGGTTTACATAATGAGCGTAGGAAGATTCTCATTGGCTACTATATTTGGGCTAGGATACGCGGCTCTGCAAATATAGTCGTCTGAGGTGCCTAGTGTTAAGGACCAAATTGTAGGTATTTTGTACATAATTTTGTGGTCCTTAACAATGCCTTTTTATATAATTAGTATTATTTATTCTAGTATTTTGGTTTAATTAGGTTTTTATTTAGTTTTTGTTCATAATATATTATTTAACTTATTTTACTTTTAATTATAGGATTTTATTGACTAATTCTCCCAAGCTTGGATTCAAAGACACTTGAAGAGCTTTAGGGATGATTCTTTTTGAAGATATTTTTGGATGAAGGAGCATGCTACAGGTCGCGCTCAGCGCGGTTCCAGCATGAGCGCGCTCAGCGCGCTTAACCGGGCTTAGCGCGGTCTGCGAAAATCAGAAAAAGGACAGACCCATGCTTTCACCTTTTGGCCACCAACCCATCACTTCCAACTGACTTTTTGGCTTGAAAAAGGGGAAAACAACACTTCATCATCATTATCTTTTCATCTTTGTAAAATTAGGGCAAGAAATTGTAAAGAAAAACCATAGCTTTTCTTCTTGATTTCTTGATGTTCATCATTTCTACCAACAATCTTGAGAGCAAAGCAACCATGGAAATGAGTGGCTAAGTTCTTTTTGTGTCAAGATTAGAGGTAGTTGATCTATATAGTATGTATTCCTTTTAATCCATTTGTGTATGAACATGGTTGATGATCAATATAGTTGAATATCTTTGTTCTTCATCTTTATGCTTTGAGTCTTGCTTGGAAAAGAATACTTAAAAGTAGACCTAGGATATTCATCCACTAATGAACAAATGCTAGGGATAGATTTGTGTGTTAGTGTTTACAAAATATTGAACTTAATGCTTATCATGTCAATAGTTGTAGTGAGGGATCATGCAAAGATTAACATGATAACATTCACAATCTTGGTGGGAAATCTACAAGATTGAGAGGATATGTATTTATAGAAATCATCTACTATGTTCATCACTTGATTAATTGAATATGTATGAAACTAGATCAATGAAACTAATCTTGACATGCTTCCATAATTTGAAAACAATCTCAAACTCTCTTGAATCCAAACCATAACTATCTTTTGAAAGAATTAATTTAGTTACTTGTTTGGAAACTCATGGTACTAGTAGAGTAGATAACAAACCCTTTGGTTACATAATCTTAAAATACACTTTCCTATTAAGAGACTACAATATACACCAATCCCTGTGGAATCGATAATTAAAAATACTTGTTTGCGGATAAAACCTACAACAAAATGGCGCCGTTGCCGGGGATTGGCGTTTGATGTTGTTAGTATAGCAATAGTTGTGTGTTTTAAGATATTTTTCTACTAATCTCTCTTTGTTTATTTTGTGTGGCTAGACTTTTTCAGGAATTAGTTTATGCGGGGAAGTATTCCGGCCGACCAACTCCTTTTCGATCCCGAAATTGAAAGGACGGCTAGAAGACTTAATAGTAGTGCTAAAAGAAGAAAAAGACAAGCTAGGCAAAGGCAAGAAAGAGTAGAAAGAGGAGAAACATCTACTTCTTCAACACCACCCGTGTTAGGAGAAGTCACCACTATGGCGGAGAATCAACCACAACCACCACCACCACCACGGGGGCCGTGTGTCAATAGCCCTCGTCACAACGCCCAATTTGCTCGACAAGCAAATGCAAGGGTCGCGGAAATGAAAACGGGTTTGCTTCAACTTCTCTATGCAAGTCCATTTCATGGCCATGACCATGAAGATTCTTACACTCACCTTACTAAGTTCTATGAGATCGCGGGAGCGGCCGGGGCTCCGGAAGACCAAGAAGAACAATACTTTCAAAGGCTCTTCCCTCATTCTCTAGTGGGGAAGGCAAAAGATTGGTATCTAGACCAATTGCAAGAAACCATGACAAATTGGAATGTTTTGGAGGAAAAATTCCTTGAAAGATTTTTCCCTCAATCACGTTTCATGGAGGCAAAGACCGCAATCTTGGTATTTTCACAAGGAGTAAACGAGCCTTTGAATCGGGCGTGGGAAAGGTACAAGTCTATGTTTAGGAAGTGTCCTAGCCATGGTTTTGACGAGCTTACCCAAATTCATATTTTCCGAAATGGTCTCCAACCTCAACACAAATTGTTGTTGGATGCCACGGCGGGAGGTTCTTTGATGGCAAAAACATTATATGAATCAATCCAAATAATTGAGAAGATGGGGAGGAATGATCATCAAACTCAACATGATCAAGGAGGTGTACAAGTGAAAACGGGAGTTCTAGAAATTGGTTCGAGTCACGAAGCACTTGGGGCGCAAAACAAATTGTTTGCGAAACAAGTTGAAGAATTGACAAAACAAATGGCTAGACTCCCTCAACAAATCATGGAGTTACAAGGAACATCAAGTAAGCAAGCTCACCAAATAGCTTGTTGTGAATTGTGTAAAGGAGATCATAAAACCGGATTTTGTCCTCCGGAAAACGAGGAAGCTAACTATATGGCCAACCAAGGGCAAGGATACCAACAACGAGCTCCTTACCCTTATCAAAATCAAGGCCAAGGTTACCAACAAAGGGGTAACCAAGGTTATCAAGGCGGGTGGATACAAGACAACAACAATCAAGGAAGGCAAAATCCATATCAAACTCAAAATCAAAATCAAGCTCAACCACAAAATCAACCTCAAAATCAAGTGAGATCTTCCAACATTCAAGACACTCTAGCTCAATTTATGCAAGCTTCTATGGCTAATCAAAAGAGCACGGAGGCATCTATCAAGAATTTGGAAACTCAAATGGGGCAACTAGCCAAGCAACTTTCCGAACAAAATGCTTCGACATCATTTTCCCCAACTACGCAAGCAAATCCTAAGGAGCATTGCAATGCTATTACAACTAGAAGTGGTAGACTTTGTGATGAAAAGAGGAAAGTGGTTGAAAGGAAAAAGATAGTTGTGGAGAAGGATGAAGAAGTAGTAGTGGAGGAAGAGGTAGTTGAAAAAGATGATGAGGTTGTAGTTGAAAAAAATAATGATGTTGATGTGGAAGATGATTTAGTTGAAAATGAGGTGTTAGTTGAAAATGAAAAGGAGAATGGTGTAGTTGAAAAGGAGAATGGTGTAGTTGAAAAGGAGAAAGTAGAGGAGAAAAAGAAGAAAATGAAAAAGGGAAAAGAGAAGGAAGTAACTTATCCATTAAGAAGCTTACCATATCCTCACCTTCCTTCTAAAAAGGATGATACAAAGCACTATGCTCGATTTATGGATATTTTTAAGCAATTGCAAATTAATATTCCATTCACCGAGGCATTAGAGAAAATGCCCAAATATGAAAAATTCATGAAGGATATATTGACATAAAGAAGCGGTACACGGATCAAGAAACCATAATGGTGGATGCAAGTTGTAGTGCGATAATTCAACGCACTATTCCAAAAAAAGAAAGTGATCTGGGGCGTGTAACTTTTCCCGTTACCATTGGGGATGTATATGCCGGCAAGGGATTAATTGATTTGGGATCAAGCACCAATTTAATTCCATTATCCATCGTAAAGAGGTTGGGGGAGATTGAATTAAAGTCTACAAAAATGACATTGCAATTGGCGGACAAGTCTATTACTCGCCCGCATGGTGTAGCTCTAGACTTGTTGGTAAAAGTGGACAAATTCTTTTTCCCGGTCGACTTTGTTGTGATAGATATGGAGGAAGATGTGGATGCACCTCTAATTCTTGGAAGACCATTCATGAAGACGGCTAGAATGATGATTGACATTGATGATGGCTTAATGAAGGTGAGAGTTCAAGATGAAGAGATTTGCTTTAATCTTTTTGAAGCAATGAAGCATCCAATTGATAAGAAAGATTGCTTCAAAATTGATGTTATTGAGGAAGCAACCCAAGAAGTGAATGATGATGATGATAGTCGAGATCTTGAGGAGTGTTTGGAAGGAATGGAGATTTCCAAGGAAATGAACCCATGGGAGGAAGAAGAGGAAATTTTGAAAAAAGATCCAAAAGATGAAGAGCCAAAACTTGAGTTGAAAGATTTACCGTCTCATTTGAAGTATGTGTTTCTTGAGGAGAGAGGTAAAAAGCCCATAATCATTAGTAATACATTGTCGGAGAAGGAGGAGGAAAGCTTAATTCAAGTTTTGAAATCTAACAAAAATGCGATTGGTTGGGTCTTAGCCGATTTGAAAGGCATAAGCTCGGCTTATTGTATGCATAACATCATGATGGAGGAAGAGTACAAGCCGGTAGCCCAACCTCAGAGGCGTTTGAATCCGGTGATGAAGGAAGTAGTTCGAAAAGAAGTAGTGAAGATGTTAGAAGCGAGAATGATTTATCCGATTTCGGATAGTACTTGGGTGAGCCCGGTGCATGTGGTTCCGAAAAAAGGAGGGTTGACGGTTGTGTCGAATGATAAGGATGAATTAGTGCCCACAAGAAAAGTGACGGGATGGAGAATGTGCATCGACTACCGAAGGCTCAACAAAGCAACGAGGAAGGATCACTTTCCTCTTCCATTCATGGACCAAATGTTAGAAAGGCTCGCGGGACAACAATACTATTGCTTTTTGGATGGTTATTTGGGATACAATCAAATATCGGTGAATCCGAAAGATCACGAGAAAACGGCTTTCACATGTCCTTTTGGAATATTCGCGTATAGGCGTATGCCTTTCGACTTATGCAATGCGCCGGCAACATTTCAAAGATGCATGCAAGCTATATTTGCCGATTTGATTGAGGAAACAATTGAAGTTTTTATGGATGAATTTTCCGTCTTTGGAGCGTCATTTGATTTGTGCTTGGAAAATTTGAACACCGTCTTGAAGAGGTGTGTGGATACCAATTTGGTCTTGAATTGGGAAAAATGCAATTTCATGGTGACCGAGGGCATTGTTCTTGGCCACAAGATATCTTCAAGAGGAGAGGTTGATAAAGCAAAGATTGATGTGATCGAGACGCTTCCCCCACCTACCAATGTCAAAGGCATTCGGAGCTTTCTAGGACATGCGGGATTCTATCGAAGATTCATCAAAGACTTCTCAAAGATAGCCAAGCCTTTGAGCAACTTGCTCAACAAAGATAAGTCATTCTTGTTTGATAAAGATTGCTTATTGGCTTTTGAAAAATTGAAAGAAAATTTGATAAATGCACCCATAATCACCGCGCCTAATTGGAAACTTGATTTCGAATTGATGTGTGACGCTAGTGATTATGCGGTGGGAGACGTGCTTGGCCAAAGGAAGAACAAAATTTTCCATGCTATTCATTATGCGAGCAAAGTTTTGAACGATGCTCAAATTAATTATGCAATAACTGAAAAAGAGTTGCTCGCAATTGTATATGCATTGGAAAAGTTTCGTTCTTACCTTATTGGTTCAAAAGTTGTGGTTTTCACGGATCATTCCGCGATAAAATATCAGCTTACCAAACCGGACTCTAAACAAAGGTTAATCCGATGGATTCTTCTTTTACAAGAATTTGATTTAGAGGTCCGAGATAAAAAGGGTTCGGAGAATTTGGTAGCGGATCATTTGTCTCGCTTAGTGAACGTGAAAATTACGGATAAAGAAAAGGAAGTGAAAGAGGAGTTTCCGGATGAGAAGTTATTTGCAATCCAAGAGCGACCGTGGTTTGCCGACATGGCAAATTACAAGGCCGCGGGATTAATGCCGGAGGATTTGACATGGAATGAGAGGCGAAAATTTTTAGTCGATGCTAAGTATTATGTGTGGGACGAACCTTACATTTTTAGGTTGAGTAGCGATGGGTTGCTAAGAAGGTGTGTGAGTGATGAGGAAGCCAAAAACATTCTTTGACATTGTCACAATTCCCCTTGTGGGGGACACTATAATGGATTGCGAACGGCCACCAAAGTCCTACAATCGGGATTTTATTGGCCTTCGCTATTCAAAGATGCTTATGCTCACGCTAAGTCTTGTGATAAATGCCAAAGAAGTGGCGGCATAGGAAAAAGAGATGAAATGCCTTTGAACAACATGTTGGAAGTGGAAGTGTTCGATTGTTGGGGGTTGATTTTGTCGGTCCATTTCCATCTTCGTTTTCGAATGAATATATTCTTGTGGCTGTTGATTACGTGTCTAAGTGGGTGGAGGCCATTGCTTCACCTAAGGCCGACGCCAAAACCGTTATCAAATTTTTAAAGAAAAACATTTTTTCTCGGTTTGGTGTGCCTAGGGTGCTCATTAGTGATGGCGGGTTGCACTTTTGCAATACATTGTTACAAAAACTTTTGAAACAATATGGTGTAAAGCATAAGGTGACGACTCCCTATCACCCGCAAGCGAATGGTCAAGCCGAAGTGTCAAATAGAGAGATCAAAAAGATTTTGGAAAAAACTGTTTCGGGTTCTCGAAAAGATTGGTCACAAAAATTGGATGAAGCTTTATGGGCGTACCGAACCGCCTATAAAGCTCCTATCGGACTAACCCCGTTTCAGGTTATTTATGGCAAAACTTGTCACCTCCCGGTAGAGATGGAGCACAAAGCATTATGGGCCCTCCGATTCTTGAATTTCGATCCATCTTTGGCGGGTGAAAAGAGAAAAACACAACTCGTTCAATTGGATGAAATGCGAGAGGGAGCATATTATTCCAACCGGAGGTACAAAGCAAAAGTTAAAGTTTCTCATGATAAGAAGATAAAGCTCAAGGAATTTCGACCGGGGCAAAAGGTTCTCTTGTTCAATTCCCGGATGAGGCTTTTTCTGGGAAAACTCAAAACAAAGTGGTCCGGTCCGTTTTTAATCAAAGAAGTGAAAGAGTATGGTGCCATTATTTTGCAAGATTTAGAAGGGACGAAAGAATGGACTGTGAATGGGAAGCGGTTGAAACGGTATTTTGGCGGAGAAGTGAGCCGCGACATAGCCGAATCCATCTTCTTGAATGATCCTTGATCATTCTGAACCGTCGAGCTCTACCGACGTTAAACAAAGCGCTTGTTGGGAGGCACCCCAACATTGTAAGTATTCTTCCTTGAACCCATTTTGACTTGTCCAAAGTATAAATTTGCTGTTTTTTCTATAAAAAAAACAAAATTATGCAGATCGCGCTTAGCGCGCATTTTGGCCCATCTGGCATAAACTTTCGCGCTTAGCGCGGTATCCGTCGCGCTTAGCGCGGTCTGGGATTTTTTTAAAAAAAATATTTTTCCAAAAACCGGATTTTTTGAGGCCCATTTGGTGGCCTGGTTTGTTTTTAAAGGGTTAGGGTTCATTTCAAACCCTTTTTCACTATTTCCTCTCCATTCTTCACTCTTTCAAAAACCCCCAAAAATCCCCAACACAAAATCAACGAATTCTTGCGGATTTCTTTGTCCAATCACCTTCCAAAGCATCTAAGTAAGTGTCTCTTTGCTTTTCTTCTTTCAATTTCGTTTAAATTCGCTGTTTAGGTTAGATTTTGAAAACCTAGGGTTAAGAATTTTTGAATTTTCTCTTAGGATTAGGTTGTTTAGATGGTAAAGACTGCTTAGAATGGTATTTTCGCTGCTAGTGGGTATGCTTTTGTGGAGAAAATTCTGTTTTTGAAGAAGAATTTTTTTGGAAATCGCAGAGCGCGCGCTCAGCGCGCTTAGCGCGGTCTGCAGAATTCTAAAAAAAAATCTTCTGCTGTGTTTTTGTGTTTTCCGATTAGTCGTAATGCTTTGGTTGGTTAATTTGCACTGCTGTTTGCATGAATATTTGCTAATGGACACCTCGGTGTCACTTTTCTGTTGATTTTTGTGTTGATTTTCAGATGGCACCTAAAAGACAACGAGTTTCTTCTGCCGGGGCCGGGTCATCTCGGTCGCTTCCTTTCGATGCAGATCGCTTCCGGGGGCCTGCTCAGGAAGCTAGATACAAAGAGCTCGAGGAGCGGAATATTTGGACGGAGAGAATTATCCGCCTCCGGGAGCATGGTCACTACGCAACGCCTGATGCTATTCTTTCTAATTACGGCTTGGGTGTTCTTTGTGAGCCACAGACGAAGGTAAATGTGGAGCTTGTGCGGGAGTTCTACGCAAATGCAATTCCTGCCGAAGGGCAAGACTTTCCTTTCACTTCTGTTGTGAGGGGGAAAGTGGTTTCTTTCTCTCGCACCGCCATCAACAGCTATATAGGCATCAACTGGACAGCCCCAGAGGATCAGTTGGACATATACCACGACCACCTGGCTCGTGGTAACTGGGATCATGCAATGCTGAGGAGGAAACTTTGTTTGTCTGGGCACTCCTATGAATTGAACAGGGCTGGACAACCATTGAAATTCAACAGGTCCAGTCTGAAGACTAGTGCCAGAGTGCTGATGTGTGTGGCTCTGTATAATCTGAGACCTCGGAGCCACACATCTTCGATTCCTATGGAGACGGCTGGCTTGATTGCTTATATGCTCGATGAGGAGCAAATTGATTTTGGCCGTCTTATTGCAAATGAGCTGAAGAGGGTCGTTGTGAGTTATACCTCCAGGGGGAGCGTATAAAGTGTGCTCTCACTTATCCTGGGCTGATTATGGGCCTTCTGAAAAGGGCGAAGATTGTCTTTCCGGGTGTGGGGCATGTTACTATTGATGGGGTCATTGATAATTCCTATTGTGATCGTTATTGCAGAGCCCTAGATGATAACTCTGGCTGCCCAGGCTGTCCCCGTTGCAGCGGCACTTCCTCAGGCCAGTCCATCTGAAGAATGGAACCGGCAGATGCATCTCGCTCATCAGAGAGCATTCATGTTTATGCACGAGAGCATGGAGCACCTTGCCTTGCAGATCAGAGAGCCGGGGGTGAACCACTTCACTCGCACAGGCGAGCAGCTTAGTGCTTATGCTGGTTGGCCCGGGGTCGGGCCAAATGTAGAAGAGGAGGTGGGCGATGGTGATGATCAGAGTGAGGATGATGGAGAGGGTAGTTCTGGTTCCGGTTCTGATTCTGGGTCTATTGGAGATTCTATTCTCGAGACTACAGACTGATCTTTATTTTCTTGTTTTTTATTTTACTTTCAGCATTTTCTAGTTTTTTAGTTTTTATTTTCGCATTTTAGTTTAAACTTCTGGATTTTGTTGGTTGCCATCCATTTTTAGGGATTGGCTTGTAATTCCAATTGATATTTTGTAGGCATGGAGCCTAAGTACTTTTTAATTTTTAAACACCATTTTGGGGTGTCTTTTTATTTTATTTTATTTTGTTTTAGTTTGTTTTATTTTATTTTTATTCTTAGGTTATAGGTTATCTAGTTTGAATTATTACTTCTTGTGATTTGTCCAATTTTTCAACGGTTCTCCAAAGCAAGTAAGGTGTTTCACCAAAGTGATGGTGATGATAAAATTCTCGACTCAATCCACAAAAAAGGTACATATTTAATCGTTTTGTAGAATAATAACATGTCTATGAAATTTGTGCTTTATGCAAATATCTTGGCATGTACAAAAAAATTTGTGTTCACATTCGAATCATTAGGACATAAACCACATAGGTGAGAAGCTTCCACTTTTTACCAAATATAGAGTGTCTAATAGTTGTGTTAACTCGTTTGATTCATGCTTAATCTTTACTTGTTTGTGATACTTTGAAACTTAGAGATGATCAAGGCAAATTTTGTGCATTATGAGAAAACCACCAATTCTAAAAGGGCTTCAATTACCCGTGAGTGAGTGAATCCTTGTGAACCCTTTTGAGCTTAAATAGTATTTGTAGGATGAATTTATCAAATCAACTAATTGTTAAGTAGGTCACTTAATAGTTGTTGATAATCTTGAAAATTCAATGATAATTCATTCTATAAATTTTTCTTGTTTGTGAATACCAACCCTTTTTGTTAATTAACCCTTGAAGAGCATGTCTTGAATAAAAAAGGATTGATATAAATGAAGTTGGGGAGGTGGATCAAAAAGAACATAGAATTGATGGCACAATGATCCTAAAGAAAGAAAAAGAATAGAGAAAAGAAAAATACAAAAGAAAAAAAAATTTGTATATGAAAAGAAAACAAAAGAAAAGAAAAAAGAGGATCATTGTGTGAAAAAGAAAAGAGGTTGTGAATAATAAGATGGGAATTAGTTGTGAAATGCTCTTCATATCCTTTTACCCAATTCGTTTCAATGGCTTTGTACTTAAATATCTCTTGTTTCTAACCTAAGCCAAGTTACAACCTTGAAAGTCCTTAGTGATCTTTGTTTCCATTTTGTCGTTTAACTTGTTTCGATGAATGCATGAATTGTTCTGGATGTGCATGACTATTAGTGAGAGTGTTTAGTCCTTTGTGAATATGAATTTTGTTCTTCATGAATTTTGAAGAAATGATTAGGTGATTCAAGTGTGAACATATCTTTTATTTTGTTACATGTGTTGATATATTGTGTTTAGAACTTAATTCATAGTCATGTTGTGTTTCGAAGAAGCGATCGATGAGTGCTTTTGTCGGGTATGTCGAGTTTGAACCATTATTCTTATGTGATTTGCATGCTTACATTTTGTTTCTTCTAGCTTTGTGAGATTATTGACTTTTGTTTGGGGACAAACAAAGAAGTAAGTTGGGGAGAGTTGTTAAGGACCAAATTGTAGGTATTTGTACATAATTTTGTGGTCCTTAACAATGCCTTTTTATATAATTAGTATTATTTATTCTAGTATTTTTTTTTAATTAGGTTTTTATTTAGTTTTTGTTCATAATATATTATTTAACTTATTTTACTTTTAATTGTAGGATTTTATTGACTAATTCTCCCAAGCTTGGATTCAAGGACACTTGAAGAGCTTTAGGGATGATTCTTTTTGAAGATATTTTTGGATGAAGGAGCATGCTATAGGTCGCGCTCAGCGCGGTTCCAGCATGAGCGCGCTCAGCGCGCTTAACCGGGCTTAGCGCGGTCTGCGAAAATCAGAAAAAGGACAGACCCATGCTTTCACCTTTTGGCCACCAACCCATCACTTCCAGCTGACTTTTTGGCTTGAAAAAGGGGAAAACAACACTTCACCATCATTATCTTTTCATCTTTGTAAAATTAGGGCAAGAAATTGTAAAGAAAAACCATAGCTTTTCTTCTTGATTTCTTGATGTTCATCATTTCTACCAACAATCTTGAGAGCAAAGCAACCATGGAAATGAGTGGCTAAGTTCTTTTTGTGTCAATATTAGAGGTAGTTGATCTATATAGTATGTATTCCTTTTAATCCATTTGTGTATGAACATGGTTGATGATCAATATAGTTGAATATCTTTGTTCTTCATCTTTATGCTTTGAGTCTTGCTTGGAAAAGAATACTTAAAAGTAGACCTAGAATATTCATCCACTAATGAACAAATGCTAGGGATAGATTTGTGTGTTAGTGTTTACAAAATATTGAACTTAATGCTTATCATGTCAATAGTTGTAGTGAGGGATCATGCAAAGATTAACATGATAACATTCACAATCTTGGTGGAAAATCTACAAGATTGAGAGGATATGTATTTATAGAAATCATCTACTATGTTCATCACTTGATTAATTGAATATGTATGAAACTAGATCAATGAAACTAATCTTGACATGGTTCCATAATTTGAAAACAATCTCAAACTCTCTTGAATCCAAACCATAACTATCTTTTGAAAGAATTAATTTAGTTACTTGTTTGGAAACTCATGGTACTAGTAGAGTAGATAACAAACCCTTTGGTTACATAATCTTAAAATACACTTTTCTATTGAGAGACTGCAATATACACCAATCCCTGTGGAATCGATAATTAAAAATACTTGTTTGCGGATAAAACCTACAACACCTAGGTCAAGACCGGGCAGACTTGCTCGTTACTAGCCATTATGTCGAGCATGGGAGACATAATAAGCATAGTTAACAGCGATTAGAGTTGTGGCTTGGCTCGACACGCGTCGAGCGGAGCACGCATGAAACGGGCAACTGGAAATCTTGACAGCGTCGTCGGGGTCAGACTGGTTGTTGTGGTTAAGAGAGGAACGACTTGCCCGAATGCTTTTGGGCAGTCCAGAACATAAATCATCTCTTCATTCCACAGATTTGATTCTTTGAGATTTTTCCAAATTGTTTTCACACAAATACATAAAAGAATCAATGGCGGTGGTGTGGTTGATGAAAGAAGAAGCATGAAGAGTGAAGTCAGAAGTAGTTTCAAAAATAAAATTAAAAAAAAGTGACACACATGTTTAGATATAGTACATATGATTGATCCGACAGATAAAGTTTCTTCAAAGTCACCCTAACTTACCGCATTAAGGGTGTGTTTGGTTCGAAGTAGATGGATCGGAAGGGAGGAAATATTATTAATTAAATGTGTTTGATTCAAATTTTAAAAGGGAAGAGGAGGGGAGGGGAGAGGAGCAAATTACCTTCAAAACACACTTTTTGCATCCCTCCAAATTGGAGGGATTTGGAGGGGAGGGAAAGTAATATGACTTTTATTATTTAAATTTATTTTACTTTTACTAAAATATCTCTATTTTATTTTATTTTATTATTTCAAAGTTATTTATTTTCTTTTCGTGTAATTCTTTCTCTTTTGTGTAATTTTTTCGATTGTTTCTATCAGTTTAATATAAATGTTCTCCGTTTTCAAAAAATAAATAAATTAATATACAATATAATCACTGCATTTTTTTTAGTTTTTTAAATAAATATTTACGTATATTTTTATTTAAAAGTTGTTATCAACACATACTTTAATTTGTGTCGAAGAGTTATAATCTGAATCAAATGTACATAATTTTTAAAGATACGTTAATAACTATTTTAATCAATCAACATTAAAAATTGAATTTAATTATTTATGCATGTTTTATTAACAAAAAGTATTTTAAAAAATTATAACTTTGAATATGATATGTCTTATATAAAATCATAAGGATAAAAATGTAAATTATTAATAAAATATCTTCCCTCCTATTATGAACCAAACATATTTTTAATTAAAACCCCTCTCTTCCCCTCCCCTCCCCTCAATTGAACCAAATACACACACACACACACACACACACACACATATATATATATATATATATATATATATATATATATATATATATATATAGAGAGAGAGAGAGAGAGAAATTACAGAAGAAATTACATGCAAGTTACACACTCGCTCAAAAACGTTATTTCGGATTAATATTTTTTTAAAATCAACCGTTGGATTGAAACATATCATCATATAGATCATACCTATAAAGTTTGAGATTACTCTATAATCATTTACTATACAAGCAAGATATCCAAAGATTAACGTCAAAATGGACTTTCATATAAAATTAATTTTGATGTAGTTGAATGGTATAATAAATGATTATAGATTAATTTCAAATTTTATAGGTATGATCTATATGATGGTATGTTTCAATCCAACATTTTAAAAAATATTAATTCGAAGTAACGTTTTCGAGCAAATGTAACTCATGGTGTAACTATTCGAGTATAATTTGATCATTCCTTTTATCCCCTCCATTAAAATTTCTCTCCTCTCATCCCCTTCATTTGAGCCAATTAGACTCTAAAGTTAGGAAATTTGTTTTTTCTTATTTGTCGTAAAAAAATCCATCTTTATGACAACCCTTAAAAATTAAAATAATTTTATATCACTTTATTACCATCTAGATTATTATTGAGTTTTGAGAGAAAATTAAATGTCAAAAAAAAAAAACTCGTTAATTTAATATTTGAGTACGTATTTAAAGTTCAAAATCAAAATAATACTTGTATAGTACAAGAAGAATATCCATTAAATAAACAAATAAATTGCAGAGAAAACGTACAATTAAACACACCGTGCCATAAGATACAACCCTACTTGGCTTGTCAATTGTCTCACCGAATTGGCTATCACATGCTATGGCCGTTAATTAATTTGGACGGACCTTTTGCGATTTGTCTGAGGTCGACCCTTCATGCTATCTTCTGATTCTCCACGTTCATGGGATTATTGTGCAGAAATAAATGTTGCGTTTGATTACTCAATTTAGTTTCGATTTTTTCTTAAATAATTTACTGAATTAGAATAATTAACTTTTCAATTTTTTAGTTAAATCTGCAAATTTATAATTTCCTTATAGAAACCATAAATTTATAAACCTTAAATTCATGGATTAATTAGTTTGCTTGTCCCGTTAACAATTAAATAAAATGACCAAACCATATGTGACTACTTTATTTTAAAAAAATCAGTTTCTCCTCTTTCCTATGACTATTATTATAAGAATGGCAAACCGGTGTGTACGTCTATTTTGTAAAATTTAAGGAGATTTTTTAATGTACATTATCTATTATTTATTATTAGGATATCATATCAAATTATAATTTTTAGATTTTAGAGATGCATATTTAAATACACCAAACATATATATTGTCAAGATAAATTTTAGTTAAGTCTCAGAGTGCGCCTATTTTTAATTTAAAAATACATCTCCATAAATTTTATAGAGATGTATTTTTGTAACCTACTGAAATAGATACAGAAAGTCAGGAAGTTGACAAAATGATATTACCATTAAAATTATTTAAAAAAAGTGTTGGTCTTATACGTTGAATCAATAATTAAAAAATATATTGAACAATTTGATTGAATCGAGATGAGTCTAAAGTATATCTCTAACAGTTATTTCATCCCTGCGTGTTCGATACGTAGTCACATAATTATAGTATCATTTAAAAAATTTAAGACGTGTTGTATTTCAGTTTTATTCCCTTCAACGCCTTGTTAGGTTGGTACCAAATATTGTACACTTGTCTAGTATTTATGATATTTCCGAGTCTTTTATGTTTCAAAGTTGTATGTATGTTTCTTAGTTGCACCAAATTCAATGGCATTCATGAAAAGCATTTTTCTCTTCCAGCATGCCACAACATGCAATTGGATGTCTGATTAACTTTTCACACAAATCATGGTTATGTAAACCACATATTACATTAAATCTTCATTTGTTATTTGTCAAAAGACAACCACGTAACTTAAAGAGACACTCACATTTTCTTGAATCGATGTCATGTCGTTTGGTATATAATTCTCACTTCTTTCGCATGTCAATGTCAGAAATGCAACTCTTATATTCGAACCATTATCAGACCTTCCAATTTGAGACACCAAACACTACTTTGGATGCCTCAGTACGAATTCATTGAAGCATGTGCTCACGAAATTCAAACTTTGATTATTTTTAAATAGGTCATGGTAACAAGTGCTCCAAAGACACTCTTTAAGGATATCAAATATAGAAAATATTCTTTACAAAAATTAATAATTTCAATGCATTAAATGCACGCATTTGTAAAACAACTTACAATTTTAACACTTTTCTTTTAAAATTGATTGTCAACAATTATCTCTTTCACAACAATACATGTGACATCTAGAGGAAACAAACTCTGAAAAAATATATTTGAAAACTTCATCGAGATGTTCAACCACTAATATATATTCATTATATTTCAAAATGATTGTTATTTAAGATTTTCACACACAAATTAAAAAATAAAAAATATTATCGTAAGACATTACACTTTTACAAAATTAATATCATTAATGTATTAAAAGTAGTGTCCGGAGTAAAAAGTAAAGAGTACAATTGAAAAAAAAAATAGTTTTAATCGTTATTACATTGAAAAATGAAAACTAACCATCATTTTGAAATAAATTTTATTTGATTAAACGACAATTATTTTAAAACAGAAAAATATATTGAATTGATTTCTCAAAAGATACATCTTCAAAAATAAATTTTATTTTATTTTTTCAATAAAAAAAAAAAGTTTAAGTTAGTTGGACTCTCGGTGTATGAGTCAACTCCTTATCAACTCAATTAACTATTTTTAACAAAATAAATTTTATTTTGCAATTGAGTGACACTAATTTTATGCGTCATTGAATTATGCAAAATAATATTTTCGAAGATAGAATTTCATAGAATTTTTTTCACCTCGTAAGATGGGATTTTATGCGTCATTGAATCAGTTTTCGCATGCTCTGCTTGGCTCTCTTTTTCTTTTCAGCAAGACTATGTATAATGGGAGTGTTGAAACAAAATTTAATAGTTGAATGTTTGTAATGAGGTATTGAATAAGGTGTTGAAAGTGAGGTGAATTAATTAGACTATGTACAATGATTTCATTATTCAACGTCCTGTTTTTCACTTTTTATATTTCACATCATCTTCTCTTTCTTCCACCTAATAATTCAACACACATTCAATTTTTACTCACTACAATGATTTTGTTTAATAAAATTCAACACATATCTCATCATCATTCACAATACACTAAAAATCTAAACATTCACAACAACCAATATAGTTTTGCAAAATATTTTATGGGCTCCACTTTCTCCCCATTCAACATGTTGAATGTTTTCAACACCAAATAATTCACCTCATTTTCAACACCCTATTCAACACTCCATTGCAATCATTCAACTATTGAATTTTTTTCAACACTCTCATTGTAGATATCCTTAGTGTTGAAAACATTCAACATGTTAAATGAGGAGAGAGTGGAGCTCCTAAAATATTTTGTAAAATTTTATTGGTTATTATAAATATTTTGATTTTTAGTGTATTGTGAATGGTAGAGTGATAGAGTGTTGAATTTTATTAAACAAAAATCATTGTAGTGAATAAAAATTGAATGAGTGTTAAATTATTAAGTGATAGAAAGAGAATATGATGTTTAATATAAAAAAGAAAAGAAAAGAAGAGTGTTGAATAATAAAATTATTGTACATAGTATAAACGTTGCACTACAACAACCAGTGACATCTCTACCATTCATTTTAATTTTTAAAGTTTGATCAATGTAATACAAATAATTGAACGGTCCAGATTTCAATGGACATAAAAGTGACAGGAGAGGATTTCCTCCCATTCTTCACACTCACACAGCTTTTGCATCTTTGAAACGTTGTCGTGTAGGCCCCATACCAACTATTAAAGCAATTTGCTTAGCTCACTAAACTTGTGTTTGTGGCAGTGGCAAAGTCCCTCTCCAACGAGCCTATATCAATCTTCATGGTAGGGTGGGTCCCAACCAACGGACAAAAATCTTGACGTTATGCGTTTAACGTGTATGTTGCAACTAACAAATATTAGACTACAAGCGCGATCACTCTTTCTGCTTCATAGAATAGTCAATAAACAAAAAATTAATCAACTTAATTAGGATAACAAACTCCATAAGCAAAAATATTAACTCAGAAACATAAATTGGATCTTGTGACTAGGGGATTCCATCACATGCTGCTGGAGTAGAAAATAAATAATATAAGTAGGCATCACAAGAAGAAAAATAAATAAACCTTTCATTTGCTTTTTGAATCCTCCATTTGTCTTAAATCTATTTGTAAACTATTTATTTCTAAATAGTACTAGTATAACTATTTTTGAAAAAATTACATTCACCGCCTTTCAAATAAATTAAAAGCATTAAAATAATCTTTTCTTATCTATAAGAGCCCGTTTATTTTGTTTTTTTTAAAGATGATTTTTATAATGTAATATTATTTTGTGTAAAAAAAATTATATTTTTTTTTTTAATAAAAGTTCTAAATAAATTTTTTTTGAATAGTTATTCTTAAAATGTTATTTTAAATAATTCTATTGAGAATCAAGTGTGAGGAAGAAGTCTCACATTGATTAGAAAAGAAAATATTGAATATTATATAAGTGAGAAAACCCACGTACCTATCACTTTAAAATTTTAAGTGAATATGTGATGTGTCTCTCACAAAAGTGTGTCACTAATAAATGTTCTCTCCTCAAAATTTTGACATCAAAATTTTAAAAAATTATTTAATTTTAAAGTTATTTCAAATAACTTTTCATAAAAATCATTTTTAAAATATAACTTTACAAAAAAAATTGTGATTTTGACTATATTATGATCTTCAATAATATATATTATGTTATAGAATATCAAAATTAGTCTCATAATTTAAAAAATATATATATAAAAACTTTTAATATTTTAAAAAATAATTTTATAAAATAATTTTTAAAAATTTAAAGAAAAAATTCATTTTTTTAAAGTTGAAATAAAGTGGTCTTAAAAATAGAGAAAATCTTGTTTGATCACAGATATTTGGACATAAAATTTTGGAAAACACTCGATATAAAATATTTTTAAAAAGGAAAATGATTAAATAATATATATTTCTAAATATCTAAATAATGTAAATATATCTAAATAATTATGTGTTGAAATTGTGCCCAATCAAATAATAGTACTCCTAAAAATAACACTATGATAAATTGAGTCGGCTTGTTATAGTCATTTTATTTAAATAGACTATAATTTAAATATGTATTCTTTAATGTGTTTATTCTAATTTTTTTTACACAAATATTTATAGTTTTAACTCAAATGTAAAGTGTCTATAAATTCGTTATAGATTCGTTTTACGCTAATTTTTTGAAGAACAGATCATTATTTTAAACTCGCACTTTTGATTATAATTTATTTTTTATGGATCTTTCTAAAACGGAACTAAACAAGCCGAACATCTATTTTTTTTATTTCTAGTAACACCCATATTAATTTATAACGACAAAAAATCTATATATGACTTTTTTTTCCTTGTCAAAATAACTTATTGTATAATTTTTAAACCTTAATGTTGAGGTTAGTATAATTTTTCCTACGTATTACTACTAGTATATCATAACATGAAAAGGAATGCATTGGTCAAAAGCAAGCGCACGAGAAATGAGTTGCATATATTTTTGATAAAAAGTGGACAACTAACACCAAAAGGAAAATCTACACTTTCCCCCAATAGATCAAATCAAATCATATCAAACAAACACTTTTAGTTAGGTTTAAAATATAATATTCCATCCAATAAAAACCAAACCAAATTGAAAAAATAAAATAATAATAATATTAATAAAGAACCAAATTCATTTCATTTCATAATATTTCACTTGTTTGAGACATGAATTTTAATGATTCAATTCAAGTAACCAAATATATAGCCGAGGTAGACATCCTCTGTTGCTGCACCTGCTGCTGTTCCATCGTAAGCTCTCTTAAACTCAAGTAAGGTATATCCACCGCACCAATCGCCGCCGGCATCAAACTCCCGGCGAGTGGACCGGAGGAAGGCCTACTACAACTCCTGTACGGCGTAGCCGACCCACTTCTACTCTCTGTTAAGTAAACAGGTCCGGAAATCGTGGCACGGAAGGCCTTAGCCCGGGCTTGATGAATGTCATCACTGTCACCGCCGCCGTCGTCGTAACGATGATCATCACAACGACGGTGGTGGTGGTGGGCCCATTTCCATTTGAAGAAAAAAAGAGCGTTTTTCCACCATCTTTTCTTCTTGGATTTGTGATTCTTGCTTCTTGACTCTTCTTTTGAAATGGGTTTTTGTAGCTTGAAGTGGATTGAGTCGATGGATCTTGAAGATTCTCGTTTGTGTTTCATGGCTTCTTCTAAAACCTGTTATAGAAATTATAGAAACAAGAAGAAAAAAAATGAAGTTTTTTTTTGTGGGAAAGAATAAGAAAGTTTAAAAGGGTACCTGAAAATAGTTGATTTGTGGGTCGAAACCATAGTCACTGAAATGTTGAGGGTCTGAAATGGGAAAAACTGGGGACTTGTTGGACATTTTGGTGTTTTATTTTCTGGTTATGTTATGGTAGTTGGTAGTTGATGAGAAGAGAGAATGAAATTGAGAAGATGGATAATGAGAGAGTGAGGGGGGAATGTGTAGTTTGTATTTGGGGGCTATAGAGTTGGTAAAATGGGAGAGTAGTAAATGACTAAATGGATGGGGTTCACATTTGTTGGTGTCTTGCATTTATTAGGCTTCGTTCCACGAAAATGTAGGCAACTAGTGATAGATCCACTTCATGGAAAGAAATTTTGGGGCAATTTCCAAGGGTAAACTCACATGCATATCATAATTATAAACTCGTTTGTAAAAGTACTTCTCCTTGAGTAATAACTTCGCCCATCTTTTATGTAAGAGAAATTATTCTTTTTATCATTTTTAAAAAATAAATAAAAAATAATAGTATTATTAAGGCTTAACATAGGGTAATTTTGTATAGATGTTATCACTAATGTTTTTTTTTAGAGATGTATATGGGAACACATTTTAATAGATGTTTTGGAAATGCATCTTTAAATATTTTTTTTACAAGTTATTATTATTTAAACGTTGAATTTAAATATTCAATTATATTTTTAGAAATGCATTTTTAAATTTTTTATGCTTACACGTTATTATTATTTAAATGATAGATTTAAATATTCGATTGTATTTTCGGATATGTATATCTGAAATTATTGTTGTTATATCAACTTGATGCATGATCACTCATATCAGTGTTTCATTCTATTTATTTTCTCATAATTAAAACCTACCACAAAAACTTCAATTATTCTTAATCAACTTTTCGTCTCTAAACTAAGTTTCAAGTGTTTTATCATATCAAAGAGAGCATAGAAAGCGTTAGAACAAGATTTAAATTCTACAATTGTTCTCTAGATTTTAATGATAACAATATATATAAGCAATTTTATTTCGAATAAGTTTCTTAAGTATGCATATAAGAAATTCTAATTGATTCAGGACTGTTGTCTGAAGAATTAGAAATACATAAGCACATCAAAAAGATTTTTCACATTTGCTTCTGAAGAAACATCAGTAATTCTGAAGAATTCTGAATGTTCACAAGAAAGAGGACCACGTGTGTACTTCTCAATAAGATGTTGTTTCAAAAGTCATAAGTATTCAAGAAGAAATCATTTTTGACAAGTTGTTGCTTCAATATTAGATATCAGGATTGCACAAGAAACAAACCTTCAACACAAAGATCAGAAGTCAAGATTTGCTCATCAGAAAAATTGTTGCTTATAATTCTGAAGACATAGTCAAGATTCTGAACACATCAAAAGAAAGCTTCTACCTCCAAATCAGAAGTCAAGATTTGTTCATCAGAAAAGTTCTTATATAGAAGACAAAGTCAAGATTCTGAACACATCAAAAGAAAGCCTCTACCTCCGAATTAGAAGTCAATATTTGCTCATCAGAAAAGTTGTTGGTTATATCTCTTAAGACAAAATCAAGATTCTGAACACATCAAAAGAAAGCCTCTACCTTTCAATCAGAAGTTGAGATTTGTTCATCGGAAAAGCCACTGCTTATATTTCTGAAGACAAAGTCAAGATTTCGAAGACTTGAATATTTCATAGAATACGTGCACATCTTCTCAATATTAGAAGTATTCCATCAGAACAAAGGGTCAAAGAAAAATAGATATTCTAGACTCATTTCTAATCAACATTATATAGTCCATCAGAAGAAATGATCAAAGAAAGATAGATCTTCTGGACTCATTTCTAATCAACATCAAATAGTCCCTCATAAAATAAGATTAAAAGATGATATCTTCTCAAGCCAAACTACTTCAGCAGAAGTAATATTCATCAGAAGACAAGTATCATCAGAAATGTGAGCTACAATAGTTAGTACAATAGTACAATTACACATTCCACTCAAATTGATATAATGTGTACTATTTGTCTCCCATGATCGTTTCTTATCGTTGGCAGTTGGCAATGATGAAAGTGACATGTGTACTACTACAACGGTCTACTTCCTTAATGGTCTACTTCTCAACACCTATATAAAGGTTCAAGCACCTCATTTAAAATTTGTCGAATTGGTGAACAACGAGCATACAAGAACAAGAACAATAACCTTGAAAAATCAATCCACGAAATAAAATATCAAAAACACAAAGTTGTTGCTCGTTATCCGTGTTAACATTGTTTGATTGAACATAAGAGTTATTGCTCATTATTGTGTTGATACCACTATGTTAGAACAATCTAAGGGAAGACAAAGACACGAGGTTATTTCTCATTAATTGTGTTATTATTTATTCTTCAATTATTTGTTTGAAACATAAGAATTGTTGTTCATATTTGTGTTGATATTTTAATAGTTAGAAACACAAGAGTTGTTGCTCATATTTGTGTAATCACTTGTAAATTGTTTAAACACAAGAATTGTTGCTCATAATTACATTAAACAATCTGAACTTAAACATTTGTGTAATCCGCTTAATAGAAGCAACTTTGTAAACACAACATTCAACTGTGACTTGATCAAGTTCTTGTTTAAGGCAAAGATAATTCTCCTTTGAGGGACCAGTATGTCAAAACCTTGGGAGTTAGTGATAGTTATATATCTTAGGGGATCGGGTGGTCGAGTTCTTGGGATCACTAACAGTATCATTGTATTGTGTTAGTCATCGCGATTAGTGTAACACAGAGGCCAAAGAGGCAGGGGTGGTTACATCACATATAACACTCGAGGCCGAAGAGGGCTAAGAGTGGTCATTATATCGGAATAAGAGGGATCGTGAGATTGTGCAGGTATGAGACTTCATGGTTTAATGGGGCTTATAAAGATTAATTGGTACAATCTATACCAACAAGATGCATCTTCTATTCGGTAGCCTAACCATAAGAAATCTATAGTTAAGCGTTTTTGGCTTGGAGTTGTATTGAGATGGGTGGCCTTTTGGGAAATTTCTCGGAAAGCGTGCGAGTGAGGCCAAAGCATGTTGAAAAGACTCGTGTTGGTTTGTGAGGTTAGTCGGGAGTCCCGAAGGTAGCCAGGGACGTTACAAATGGTATCAAAGTCACACCTCTCCCAATATAATGTGCTTCAAGGAAAAACCATGAGGAAGCTGATGGATATGTAACACCTCAGGCCAAAGAAGGCTGGGGCTGGTTACACCGCATGTAACACTCGAGTCCGAATAGGGATAAGAGTGGTCTGCACATAGGAATGAGAGGGATCTTGAGAGGTGTCGGATATGGGACTGCATGCTTGATGAGGGTTTATAAGGATTAATTAGTACTACTTATACCAATAAGATGCATCTTCATTTAGCCTAACCATAAGAACTCCATAGTTAAGCATGCTTGACTTGGAGTAGTTTTAGGATGGGTGACCTTTGGGAAGTTTCTCAAAAATGTGAGGTCAAAGTGTCTTGAAAAGACTCGTGTTGGTTTGTGAGGTTAGTTGGTAATCTCGAAGACAATCGGGGGCATTATAGGTAGCCGTGCATTTATAATCTGTTGAGATTAGTGGATTAAGTTCTTGTCAAAGGCAAAATCACCTTGGCGGGTGGACAAGAGTATCCTTTTCTAAGTTGAACTTGTATAAACTAGATGTGTCATTATTTCTCTTCTAACACATTATGTCTCTTCTAAGAGCTCCTACTATGTTATTTATTTTCTAATCAAACACTAAACAGTGTAGAGAGATCCAGTTTGAGAAAAACCTTTTTTAAATGTATATTGCTAACACAGACGATAACGATAGATACAATGTAAAAGCTCCTATTATTTATGGAGAGAAATTTGACTATTGGAGAGACATAATAGAAAGTTCCTTTATAGACTATGATATTGATATCTGGGAAACTGTTAAAAATGGTTATGAAGCACCTACCACTCCACTTGGTATTTCTATTCCATGAATAGTATGAGGGAGCACAATTTCAAGAATCATCACAAAGCCATAACTATCCTTCTAAGCCTGATCATCGTGAATATCGAAGATTACAAACCGAGAAACTACAAAGGATATTCTTGACTCGAATGACATGAAGGCAACACACAAGTCAAATAAACTAAGGTTTCTCCTTTGATTATCATAATTAAAAATATAAAGCCTTCAAAATGCAAGATGAAGAAACAATTGAGCTATGTACTAAAGGTTTCAAACTTTGGTAGTTGACTGAGTTTAGACAAAGGGTATTCAACGAATGATCATGTAAACAAAATCATGAAGTCTTCCAAAGAGATGGAGACCGTTAAGTGTCAACTTTGGGTATTTTTCATATCATTTAGTGACACTTTTAAGCTATTTTATATGCTTTTAATTACGATAATCACTTATTTTAAGCCATTTTTCTTAATTGTAAATTATTTTGAATGTTTTAATATGTTTGTTAGTTTTCCAACATTCTTGTTCGAGGTTCGTAGCTGGGCGATCTCTAAGTCGAAGAAATAAAGATTCCTCAGTGTTAGTGTTTAGAAAGCACCGTCTGGCGGTAGAGAATCACTAAGATCAAAATGCCGCCCGACGGTGCAACAACGAGGGAGCAATAATGGCTTTTGAGAAAGTCATTACCTACTGACTTTGGACCTTTGTTGTCACGTTTGTGAACGAGTGAGAGTATTTGAGGCATCGCCCGATAGTGTAAAGTAGCGCCCAACAGTGGTGCCTGGGTAGAATATGTATTTAGGCACCTTGTAGATATTTTTCATGAACATGCTTCATTGTCTATCAATCTTGTAACCCTAGAAACACAATGTGGAGAGAAAACACACGTTTCTTCATTTCTACTAAAAATCATAGCTTTCCAACATCAATCTTTGAGATATCAAGTTTGATTTCATAAAACTTTGTTATTTAGTTGTTGATCAAGCTACCATGACAATGGGTAGCTAAATCTCTTTTGTGTCAAGGTTAGTGGTAGATAGTCTTACTTTTTGATGTATTTCTCTTAGTATGTTCTAAGTGAACAAGTTGATGATAAATATATGATGAACAATTCTTGTTTTATGATTTATCTTTGATTTCATCATTATTGAGAAATATGTTCATCTCTTGACCTAGATTTTCACCTATCAACAAACATTTGCTAGACATAGTTATGTGAGTTGATATTCACTAATATTGAACTTTTAATGTTATAAAATTGATAGTTAGGTTGAGAGATCATCTAAGGATCAATTTGATAAAACCACAATTTGTTTTAGAGATGAAACATATTGAGAGGATATGTGATCATATTTATTGTTAATAAGTTCACATGCTTTATTGAGAAAATACATCCAAAATAGATTATCGAGCCCTAATCTTTACACATTTTTATCAAATATGTAAAACCAAAACTCTCTTTTAAACGATACTTGGCACCTTTGCATGAAATTGAATCTTTCTGTTACCAAAAACAAAACCACAACCAAAACCCTTTTATAGAACGGAGGTGATATCACACCAATCTATATGGAAAACGATAATTTAAATACTTGCTCTATCAAAAGTGTTTCAACAAATATGTTGTTGTCGGGGATTGGCGTTTGATATTGCAAGCATTGCAATATTTTGTTTTTAAGTTAATTTAATATATTGTAACATCTCTTGTTTTTCACTTGTTTGGCTAGTGTTTCCAGACTTCTGTTTATGCGAGGAAGTGTTTCTTAAGATCAACTCCTTTTTGACCCTGAAATCGAAAGGACTTGTAGACGACTTAATAGAAAAAACAGAAGAAGAAAGCTAGCTAAGGAAAGGAAAGAAAGAAAGAAAGAAAGCATCTACTTCTTCTACACCTCAAAGGCTAGAAGAAGTCATGGCAGATCCATCAAGAGGTCCTTGCACGAATAGTCTCAGAAGGAATGCTACTTTGGTTGCTAAGCTAATCACGAGACATTACGAGATGAAAATTGATATATTTTTCCCAAGAAATTTCAAAAAAAATCTATTTTTTTCTTCAAAATTTCCAATTTTTTTTGAAATATTTAAAATATCATGAAATTTACAGTACAGTCTTGGAAATTTACGGTATACTAAAACTTTATAAAAATTAAGAAATTTCAAAATACGAATTTTCTCAAAATTTCCGATACACCCCCTAAATTTTTGGTAAAACTCGTGTTTTTTAAAATTTGGTGATTATTCACAAAAGTATAATGGTAAAAACATATCCTTTGAGATGACATGTATAACCCGAGATTGACATGTTAGTTGTGACACCCCAAATTAATTCTACTATTAAATAATTAGAAATTTAATTATTAATTTAATTAAAGATTTAATTCTTGGCATTTTTGAATTAATGGATTAATTATTTAATTAATTAAATGGGAGTGTTGGGGGTGTAAAGTGGAATTGGGAGGTGTTAGAGTAAAAGGCTCTAACTATTCTAATTATTCTAATTTGGTTATTTTATTATTTGGAAAATAAAAAGGAATAAATACAGGAATTGAGGAATAAGAGAAGGATTGGAGAAAATTAGGATTCATTCTACGTGCTTTTGGAAAAGAGAAGAGGAAAGAGGAGAAAAAGCCAAACGCCGAGAATTCGAAGAATCATCGCGAGGTAAGGGGTGATTGAATCCGATTATTATGTCTTATAGGTTTTGATGATCAGTAGAATAATTCAATCCGTTAGGAATCTCGAATTAGGATGTTTAGGTTGTGCCTAATGTTATGATCCGACGTAAAACCTTGATTGGAATTGTTATGAACGGTGAATTTATGTAAGGTGATCATAGGCTAATTAGAAAACAAAATTATGTGGTCAATTGTATGTAAAAATACATGAATTAATTCTGTTTTGTGATAATATGAAATTTGGTGATGATTAGGATCAATGGGAATTGGAAACAGTGAAGAAAATATAAAATTTTGGTAAAAAGTAGCAGTATGGATCGACACATACTGTTATGTATCGATGCAAGCAGAAGATAATTAGAAAACCAGAAGCTGGAACCCCGCTTGTATCGACACAAAACCATTTGTATCGATCCATAGGGCAATTTTGGGAGCTATCATCGATGCAAAAGAAGCTATGTATCGACCTGAGGAGTCTTGTATCGACACAAGATGATTATGGATAAACACATCTTGAACTAATTTTTAAAAACTGCAGAATTTTAACTGGTATGCATCGATGCATCGACTTATGGATTGACACAATGATCATGTGTTGACACATAGGATTTTGGATCAATACATCTTTGTATAAATAAAACATGATTTTCTAAAACAGTTTGGTCATTATCTTTTCGACGTAACTCGATTTAGGCATAGTCGTATCGGTGGAAGCTTAGACGAGTACTATCTATTTAAAATATTTTCAAAACCAGTGGTGAGATATGAAGGAATTAATATGGTTTCCGTAGTAAGAATACGTTGTAATTTACGTAGTTATTCGTTGCATGTATACTTGTTGTATGTTCATTATAATATATATTATGTGTCTTTATTATTAATCATGAATGGAATGTTGTATGACCATATTCCGTATTTGAATTGTTGCATGCTTGATGTGCATGCATAAGCATTTATTGATGGTTCATTCCATTATGCGGAATTGAACTTGTAGGGCCAATAACGTACCCAATGGATAGTGGTGGTGAGGCTAGATTCTTACCGATGGTGTATCGTGAATCATTTATTATTGACATTTTCGAGAGGTGTAAGCGAACAGGTGTGGACTTGGTTCACGTTTGGTACACATGCATTTGAGTGCTGCATTACATATGTAATTATAACATGTTAGGATGGTTTCCATGTTATAATTGCATTGATTGTTGTTATATGCATAATGATCTGTGCGAATGTATTTTGTAGATCGTCGATATGCTAATGAGGGTGGAATAATGAATTGATTGTTTTATTGTTTGAGAAATGTATAATGCATTTTAATTTTGATGAAATCTCACCCTTACTTTGATGATTTCAGATTGAAGGATTAGTCGCTTAGGAGCTGGTGAGGATGGCCTTAAGCTGTGCTATTTAGTTTGTCTGCGTGTCAGTGTCATGCTCTAGTAGTTGTAACACTGGGGAACGATTGGTTTAGAGTTATTATTAAAATCTATTTTCCTTGGTTTATGTTGGAATAATTATGATTTGAGTTATTCCAGATTTTTATGTTCTTTCCACTGTGTAAAACATAACCGTTGGTTTTGAATTGTATTTAATAAGTTCTTCAGTAAATGCATGAATACTGATTCGTTGTTTGGTTATTTGGAATTTTTAAATCGTGACACCCTTCGTTATGTTAAACTATGATTAAATATATATAAATCGCGGGGAAATTAGAAGGGGTGTTACAATAGTAGTATCAGAGCATAGTTGGTCGTTGTGACCAATGTCTTAGTGTCATTATCCTTTATGCGACAAGTGTATCTGACTCTTTATGTCGGTACTTGTTGCTTCGATTGCTTATTGCGGAGTAGTGTGAAACTAAGTGGGAAGAGATGCTTCCGGATCGTTCGATTGTAAGTCATTGGTAAGAGAGTCTTTGCTTGAGAAGAGAAAGTGCAAGAGTGGTTAGAGTTATTTGAATAATTTTGGATGCGTGGTCATAGTTAG